>JAEUWY010000005.1:0-2400000 GCA_022059125.1 Corynespora cassiicola | reverse complement strand
CCGGCGTTCGACTGTTTAAAAGTAAATCTTTGAGTTAAAATGGAGTCGAGTGAACAGGGGCGAGAGAAAACACCAGATAGTCAGAAAGTTTCAACAAGTTTGGAGCAACTGTATGATAGCATTTCCTCGAAGCTAAAAGCAGAAGACGGAAAATTTCCAGAAGAGCCAATTGGGGAGAACTACACTCATCTTGCTGTCGACCAGTACGGCTGGTGGTTCTGCCCATTCTGTTCGATACACGTCCCGGACGACAAACAACGGGAAGATTGGGAAAATTTCGGATATAGATCCCTAAGCTCGCCAATAGGTTCTCTAGAGTCAGTTTATACGAACGCACGACCAGATCAGAAGAATTCCGTGTTTTTTCCCAATCCTCCCGACACTGTTCAATGTTATTGCCGGGCCTTTGTCGACGAAAACCAGGGAGATGTAGGATGTGGTTTCAACAGGGAGATTGCCGAAGAGGGTAGATGGCCTGACAAAGAGAAACTGTTCAAAGACGAAAGCAAACACAAATTTGAGATTGGTTTCGTCTGTACTGGGTGTTCAGTTACTAACGCTCAACTTGAACTCAACGATGAAAGGAAAAAGTACATAGAGAGGCCTGAGATGCAGATGAGTAGGAAAATAAGTGGATATGTGCAGCAACGAGTTGAATGGTTTGAAACGAAGGAAAGCGGGGATGTCAACGGATACGCGAAGCATCTAATCTACGATGGAGACCTTAAAAGCCTAAAATGTGGCACAGAATATTGGGGTCAAGGTGGTGGAATAAAGGAGAGTACTTATCAATACATGTATGGAAAACGCCATATGTATTGGGCACCTGAAAAATTTAATGAGTGGGTTAGACATGAACGGGTGGATTGGATCAGTGGTGGATTTTCGTCTAGTGAGTCCAACTCGTCTGGTCGAGCCTCGGTTGAAAAAAGATCGTCAAAGGAGCTTGAGTAGAATCATCTCTCCGTCTCTTTTGAAAGCTTGTACAGAGGTGCTGAACATCCATAGTGGTTTCTTTTTCTTTTTCTAATGGGATATTGAGATTTTCCTTCTGCACTAGAGGTAGCTTGCAATCATCATGACTAATACTCTTTCGACCAGACCACCTTTAGTCTTTCCATGTATGCCAGTCATCTTAGAGCTGGAGTTGTATGGTGATGCATGTCCGTTCCTGTGCAGATATTTCAAGAAAAAGTATGGTGAGTTTGAATCAGCTGACTAGTACACGAGGTCACCATAAACGAACAGAGATGACTAACACTCTGATTACTCATATACTGTGCCTTTCGCTGCACTCTGCGAAGCAGGAATTCTTTGCCAAATAATAGGATCATACTACTCGCATGGAAGCCGTTCGATTCGGAAAACAAAAATTCTTGAAAAACATTCTTGCGCAAGGGCTTGACTGCCTTGAAAAATAGTTATGATAGCAACTTGTTTTTTATATACATTAGAAAAAGGTTAAAGGTGGTAACGAAAGGCGGCAAAGGATTTAATTGAGCATGTCAGCCCTGACGCTGGTTGATATAGCAGTGAGCCAGCACCTGCACGTGCCAAAGCGATCCTAATTCTACTTGTTAGCAAGGGAGACTAGCAATCCGACGGAACAAACCAGTCTGTTCATGTAGCCGGCATTATACTAGAGAAAAGTCTTTAAGACTCACTCTTTGCCACCCCCTTGTCTCGACATCTATCTCGCCATTGGAATATTTCGCTTCAAGCTATCAGACGTTTGTACTAAAAGCCTTAACAAGGATCATGATCAGAAAAATAAAGTTTACCGTGAGTGACTTAGAACCAGTCGTGATAAGTAATGATAAAGTAAATTTTTTTTACAAAAAGCACTTCGGTTCTTATTTCAAGCTTCTTCACTAAATTCTTTGTTCAATTTGAAGGTGTAAATGTTATTCAACAGAATCTCTTTATGTATTCTCATTAACGTAAAGCAGCATAATTAGTCTATAAATGAGTTCTCAATCTATTTCTTGAGTCATAGCGTCAAAGATCTTATAGACTATGACCGCTGGTTTTCTAAAGAGTCGTTCCGAATGTTGTTTCGTCACTACGTGACTGTCAAACTCTGTGTCATCCATAGACTCTTGATTTTGTTAATCTGAAATCAGTGAATAAGAGTTTGAGTTATGGGACATATATAAAGACTGAAGCACTGAAATGCAACTTTCTCACTGAAGAGCACAACAACCTTCTCACCAAAGAACTCAAGTGAAACCTTCTCACGAAACACCTCAAAGTCGTCTGCCGATCCTTTGTTATCCTACACCTCACAAATTCATCCTTGACAGAGCCTCGTGCAATATACTAAACAAGGCCAACCTTCTAAAATGGCATCCTCTTCCGAAGCTGGGTCTCTTTCCCTCGTTGATGGGCATAAACAGCAATATCGAAATATCCTGCAACGACTAAGCGACAGTTTGAAAAGCCAAGAATACAAGAATTTCATAGACAAAAATAAAGACAAAAATCTAGAATATACGGATTTGATCGTCCGGACCAACAAATGGTGGGTTTGTCCACTATGTCGACGGGCCAAGACAGATCAAGATGGAGATCGATACCTTCGTAGTCTTGGCTACGAAATAATAGCCGACCCCCCCGACTACCTGAAGTTCGTCTACATGGGTTTTGACAAGAATTTGTTCTTTCAAAACCCTCCTCACGCGACCCGCTGCCTAAATCAATCATCTTTCCTTTCGATCGACCAGCAATGCGTTTTTGACAGAGTGGAGGCAGCAGGAAGGCGAGAAGTTGAGGAGAGGAAGGTCTTGGAGGAAATCAAAGAGGATAGCAGGTTCCTATTCTGGTGTACAGAATGTTCAGTCACAGAAGAGCATGTAGGACACAACCAGGAAAGGTTGGACTATATCCAGTCGCAGACAGACACGATGAATGGATATCAGAAGAGGCCACTTCCCTGGTATAAAAACAGAATGGGATTCGCAAGATGTGTCAAATATGATGGCACGCCGGAGAGCTTGAAGTGCAAGACAATGTACTGGGGTCAAGGTGAAAGGGAAAAAGGGAAGGCTTGTGAGGGCCACTACGGTCGGAAAAAGTATACCTGGGCGCTTAAATTCGAGGACAGTGAGATCGCAACTAAGGGAGATTACATTTCTTGGTTGGATGGTCAAGGAAATCAACCAGCCCAGAGAATAGAGGTACCTTCATCAACCTCAGAATCGGAACTTTCGGAATGATCGGGGTCGCAGTCGCAGTTGCAGGTGAGGATGGAAGTGGAAGCGGAGGTGGAAGCGTAGGTGGTTCCCTTACTTTGTTCCTTATTTTGAGCTTTCTTTCCTTTTGTAATTCTTTTATTGAATACCTGTCTATCATGCGTGGCATTTGTCATTGATAGTGTTTTGCGTTGAAGTGATAACAAGAGTCCTAATATCTAGTTTCCGCTTGCACACCATAGAACACAATCGCCAATCTCATGACATGTTTCAAAGATTTGCCTCATCCATGTTCCTCACAAATGCCCAAAACCACCTCACAGTATCCACATGTGCAGTAACACCCACCTTCTCATCAACAGTATGGATGTTTCCCATGCCATTCTGCTCCTTGTCCCATCCAGGCCCATACCTGAAGATGTGCTCGCTAAGTCCCCAATAGTACCTTGTATCTGTGTTACCAGTCATGATGCCAGGAGCAACCAATAAGTCTTTTCCGTAAAGTGCGCGCGTAGTTCCCGACAAGACGGAGAAGGGCGTGTCCTTCTTGGCATCGATTTGCGTCGGAGTGACGGGTGCGGGTTCAAGCAATGTGTCGCGATGCGAAAGCGTAATCGAAGATGGAGACTCGGTGCCATTAAAGGGAGTCAGGGTGAGGTTGTACTTTTCGGTGACTTGGGCGGCGAGGGCTGTGATGTGTTTCAGTACGGCTGCGGAGCTAGAACCTACGTTAATACGATGGTTAACTGTGAACTGGGTGCGCTCTGGCAAGGCATTGTTCTTTACACCGCCGTGGATGATGTCGACGGCGACGGAGGTGGTGAAGAGGTATTTGATTCCGGGTCCGGCCTTTGCAGCTTCAAGCGCAAGATGATCCTTCCCGTTTTGCTTTTTGCAGGTCGAGGACGTGCGCTTCTGCAAGAGATGCTTGAGCTCAGAAGGAAACTCGGGGGCATGTTCTGCACCGCAATGCAGAAGCGAGAGGTACGGGTTGGATTCATCAAGATGAGGCTCGTAGGGGTTGTTCTCAATCAGTGTGATGAGCTCGCTCGAAACGCCAATGCCGTTGTGTTTGGGAGGAATCGACGAATGGCCGCCAGGCATGCGAACAACAACATCGACATCGACGTATCCCTTCTCCGCGACACCAGGTAGTGCAAAATTAGCACCCCAAGATTCTACATTGACCGCGCCCTCGTCCACAATGACAGCAATGCTATCATGTCCATAATTGGAAAGGATGTGTGGTGCGAGATGGTTGGCGCCGTCTTGACCCGAGATCTCTTCATCGAAGCCAAATGAAAGTATCAGCGTGCGCTGGGGTGTAAAGTTTGCTTCAATCAAGGCTTCGACAGCTTCCAAAATGGCGATGAGTTGATTTTTGCAGTCGCTGGCTCCTCGTCCCCAAATGAATGTCCCGTCGTAATGACCAGAGAAAGGAGGATGCGTCCACTGCTTTACAGTACTTTCCGGCACCGGCACAACGTCTTGATGCGCCATGAAGAGTGTTGGCTTCAAGGTGGGGTCCGTGCCGGCCCAAGTGAAGAGTAGTGCATGCGTGTTGATCTTCTCGAGCTGCAGCGTGGAGTGTACGAGCGGAAACGTTTCTCTCAGGTAGCTTGCAAATGGATAGAAAACATCCCATCGCGGGTCTTTGCCCACAGCTCCTAGGTCATCGAAGCTTTCGGTTGGAACCTTGACTGCGCCGGAAAGGCGCGCAATCGACTTATTCCGAAATGTCTCCGAAGTCAAGAAATCCTCCATGGCGTCGAGCTCTTCTGACTTTCGCGATGGAGCCAAGGGCTCGACTTGGGGACATTTCGGCTCTGATGAACCCGTGGATGGCGTTTGTGTGTTCCAAGGACTTGGGATGTGGATGTTGCGTAATGTGAGCAAGATGACGCCAACCAAGAGGCAGGCCTGCAGAAACGGCCGAAGTACCTGGTATGACCGGGTGGGAGCCTTGCCCTCTGAGTTGGACACAAGGAGCGATTTCTCCTCGCGATTCTTAGCCATGTTGCTTGATGGTGATGATGATGAGGTGGTGGGATGGAGGCTGGGCGTGTGTGCTATCGAGCACAAGCCATGAGAGAGACACTAAGCCCCTTTGGGAAAGCAGCTATCACGACATTGTGGATCACGGCGGAAAGTTTCCGATGACGAGATAAGATCAATGGGGGTGACTTGCGACGCGCGCGGCAAGGACAGATGTTTGAGTTGAATGGTATATACATGAAAAATATATAATGAAATTCGTAGGGTCGGAGGTATCAAAACATTAAATTTCAAGATTGAGAAAGGAAACGTCTGCCCATAGACGCTCCCGTGGTGCGATGATATGGCGACAGAAGAAAAAGGAAAAAAAAGGAAAACCAAGGCATCATGCCGAGCAAAGCGCATTCCTGGCAAACCAATTTGCCTGTTCCCCCTTGTCATCCTTGCCCATGTTGCTAGTTGCGCAGCTGGAATTGACAAACTTGGGCCAGGTATTGGTAAGAACGAGATACTTGATCTCGCTCTCGGCGGCGTTGAAGATCATCTCCGAGAATGCATCGGGAACTTTCACATCCGCTAGCGCTTCGTCCTTGCCGGCTGTGATCATGTGAGAGACAGACTGTAGGTTGGCACGGCCGAGCGTGTCCAGGTTCACTCCAGACTTGAGGTCGCTGGTGGAGGACGAGTCCGCAGGTACTTCGTCGGGCGAGTACGACTCAAATGGCGTAGCAGAATCAGCCGAGGAGATTGAGCCGCTTCGCATGAGCATCGTCGCACAGCTTTCGAAGACCTGATGAAGGTGCTTCATCTCCCTCGATGAGATGTTGATGGGGAAGTCGGAAAATTCCAAGGAGACAAAAGATGCATAGATGCGGACTGCGCCGACAAACTGTCTGTGGCGATGGTCGATAGTGGATGATTTGGGCGAGAACCATGCACGTCTCCACTCTGCGACGTGTGTCAAAAAGCTGACATTCTCCCCCGAGAAGTCCTTCAACGCAGCGAACTGCAGCAAAGGATCCGCATTGGTCCGAAGAGCATTCTCAAGGGCAGCCATGGTAAACATGTCCGACTTTTGAGAATCAAAGGATGTCCTTATGACAGGACTCTTTTCGCCCGACTTGACGGTAAGTGTCCCAGAATATGCGCCACTCTTGAGAGAGTCCGCCTCTGACTGAACGATGGTCGAGTCTGAGTTGGTGTTGAACTGGTGGAGTTGCTGGCGCCTTTCCCATGAGGCGATGGCCTCAAGTGTTTCCTGCCGCAACGATTGTGCCTTGAAAACTTGTATGATGGGGAACGCGATGGTGAAGACTTCGATGAAGAAGATGGAGATGGTGAAGTAAAACGGCGGTACGAGATAGGCGTTGACGGGAGCCATGGCAGGCACGTAGAGCGCTACAAGCCAAAGCGGAGATGGCGGAAGACTAAGCCTGTTAACATGGTTCTCAATGACCATACGGGAGGCAATTCTCACCCGGCTAAGCAGCAGCAGATGGTCTGGAGCCGCCAGCCATGGACATCGCGGATGCCACGCGACTTCCACAGCAGATAAGGAGCGTATATCCAAGCCCAAAAGAATTGCCATACGATTGAAAGCCACCACTCCCAGCCTCTGGAGCACTTCATACGGACTTCAGTATTTGTGCCGGTGACCTCCCATTCCCAAAGCCCGTAGCTGGGGTGGAACTTCTTGGCACCGAAATAAACGAGAAGCGTAAGCGCAAGCTGTGATGATTAGCGAAAGCACAGTGGCACGAAAAGGTAGGGACATGCTCACCTGCACGATGAGACCGACAACGATGAACGCCATCATCCGATCTATCTTGTCGGCGCGTTCGACGCCCTTGACAATCCTCTTCCAGCGACTGTTGGCCAGGCGCCGAGCCTCTTCTTCGTCCACCTCAATTGGCTTGTGGTCCTTCAAAGAGCTCATATGCGCATACTGCTTCTGCCGACTAGCGATGTGCAAGAATTGACTGTTTGCGGCATGAAACACGGCGAGTCCGAATGGCAAAAATATACTCATGACCCAGAATTCGGCTGTGCATGACAGTATGGGACTGAGACAGTAACCAATCAGGCACAGGAAGCCGTAGACATGAATGGAGAGGACGCCAACAAAAACGAGGGGCAGCCTTCGGATGCGAAGGCAAGGGAGATGGCGATGAACGTGCAAGAACAACATGGCACCGAAGAGAGCAACGGTCCAGGCAATTCCTAGACCCATGTAGGTCCAGCCTAACCTGTCCATCTTGAGTTGTGTCATTGTGCTAAAGGAATGTCCGAGGAGCACGGTTGAGATGGGAAAAGTGGTGGGTGGTGGGTGGCAACTCTATGGATGAAGAACAAGGCCGGACAACTTATACTTGAGAGCGTTCATAGTTGGAACAAGGCAGTGAAAGGTGGATAATGTGGCAGAGGTGTTGGTAGAGTCTATGTCGGCAGGGAATGGAAGATCACTTGTTTCCCCCAGAAAATCAGCGTCATGCTCCCGCTGCCACAGTTGGCCAATGGCTTCGAATGAACGCATTCATGCATGCGCCTTTGACAGCGGCCTGAAGGTGCCAATGGCGCAGGGTGGTTGCTGTGCCGCAGCCGTGGACTAGAGAGCTAAGATGGGCTAGCGGGATCTGACAGGCCGCTGCTTGTGGGACCGAACATCCAAAGTTTCGAAGATGCGGTCCAAAACCTGCGCATCACTGCCGATCTCCATCTTGATTTCGCCGAACCCAACGCATGGCAATAGACCACCATGGCGAAAGCAGCAGACCGAAAGCATTGAACGTCGGCGAGCAGACTGGTGCAGTGCTGTCAACACGGGACATGGCGAAAGATGCCCCTGTAACCAAGATTCCTTACTTCCAAAGATGCAGGCAATGTGACGCAGTAATGGCAAGCCGCCACCCTTTCCTGTTCGCTTGCGTCAATCGCGTCGAGAACATTGGTTCGCTAGAAGGCCCTAAGAGCTCCTCCCAGGTCACCGCATCGGGAATAACAGCTACTGTAGGACAGACTTGGCTCGGATTGGCCAACAAGGTCCGCGTAACGCCGTGGCTTCAATCTTGAAAATTGGAGTCGAGGCGGCGTGCTGCATGGAAAGCGGTTCCAGAAGGGCGCCCCTGCATTGAATCCCACCGCTGCCCATCCTTTGATCGTGACTGCATCGAGTTTTTACATCTTGGGAAGCGCATGTGATAATTCTTCCGCCATCGTAAATTTTTCTTTTGATTCATGAACGACTGTTGCCAAAAACAATGCCCGGGGAATATCTCCTTGCGGCGAAGATGCGGGCCGACCAGCGCGAAAATTTTCTTCTGCCGTGCGTAGAAATTTGTTTGTCGTGATCAGAAATTACTGCAAGATGGGCGCGCAGATGCTTCGGTGCTCCGGGGCATTGGGGCGAGCTGAAAAGCGCGATGGTGTTGCCGATCAGTACAAATCGAGTCAGCCTCATCGAAAAGGAGTGCCGACAAGCCGCCATGCAGCCGTTACAGGAATAGCGAAAGGAGTGATATGGCAAGTCCGTGGGGTACATCGCGCAACTGAACAATCCGTGCCTGGGAGATGAGCCTGATCATCGCAGGACCCCTATCGATAGGTGGCTATCAGGGATGACTTGCGTAGTCTAGTGTCTATCAAGTACTGGACAGGTGAACAACGTGAAGACAAATGCCTGCGAACCAGCGACTCGTGAACCTATCATGGGACACCAGCTGGTCAGTCAGAATCTGCACCTCGTGGCCACTGGGGTATCACGGATAGTTCCGAATGTGATATTCTGACAGCATGGACCAATCAGCCGTCTTGAGTGTATTTCTTTTTGTGATGGAATGTATCCGCTGTGACATCTCGTGGCGTACAGAGCTGAATCTCTTCAGGAGGCTTTGGCTTGTCGCAGTGGTCTGACTTCCATCCGATGATGTAGTCAACAACAGGAATCCTGTAGCTGGAGATGCTAGCCATAATCAAAGCAACGGCGGCCTCAACCATGAGCCAGAAAGTCAACGACACATAGTCCACACGACGCGTCTCGGCATTGTATTGCATTTTGAGTCGGACCCCGGCAACAGCGATGACGGAAATGGACAGTCCCTTGAAAATTGCATTCAGGGTAGCACGAAGCCGGGTAAAATTTGCCATGCAAATCAACGACACAGGAACCGTGACGACTATGGCAAGTAGTGAGCGAAGAAGGTTTAGGAATCATTGTGCCAAAACCCACCCAGAAAGTCCGTCGCGATGTCGAGACCAGTGACTGCTGCTTCCCAAGGCATGGTGTTGGATGGCTCAAAGTATCTACACCTGGCTTTGACAACTTAGCATGCTGATCGCCTGGACGAGTCAAGAGTCTTACCTGGATGGGAACAGAGGACGATTGGCTGAATCAGTGTGAAGAGAAACGCAGCGACACAGATGCCGATCAGTGCAAAATAATAACGCGTGAGTCGAATCGATACGTAGGCATAGGGTGGCTTATGGAACTTGAACTGCGCCAAGAAACAAAACTTGACACAATAGATGGTAGTCCAGAACAGCTCAATGGCGGAGGTCAAACGCGGCGCGGCACTTTGTGGAGAAACGGGATGTTCCTGATCGACAGGGAGCACCGGGGGATTATGCTCGTAAAGCACGCCCAAATTGGACTGGATAAGACCGGCCGCTAGGTAGAAGGTGGGAAGTGCGGCAGCGATAAAGTAATCGTTCATGATCAAGTGCCCCTTGGCCAGCATTCGCACTGCGAATCGTGATGCCAGGAACAGTGTCGCCAGCCCGCTCAAAGTCCACATCGTGACCTATCATTGATGATCAACATGCGGATTCAGCTTGAACAAGAGTTTTATTCACCTGGTAGGTCCGCATTGAGATGAATGCATGGGCATCGCCGGCCGAAGGGGATGAACTCATCACCCTGCAGGTCGCAAGTGTGACGAGTGTGGTGAACGTTGCTTGGTGGATCGAGCCATCACCTGCGACGATGGCTATGGGACCGGGAGCAGTTGCGACGCATCGCGAATGACCTGTGCGCGCAGACAGCAGAGATGGACGTGCAAAGACGATGGAAAGTGATGCGAATGGCGTGCATGAGAGTGCGGAGGTGCCGCGGCCGGCCACCGAAGTTCCCGCTAGTCCGGATACGGAGGCGACAGTCGGCAGAGCCGGGAGCGCCGGAGTACTCAGCAGCGTGTGTTTGCTCTCCCATCCTACGCCTCCAATCCTACACTACACCTAACCACCTGTGCTCAGACTCGATCAGCTGTTATCATTGGAAGGTAAGTGGGGTCTACCGGAAGAGGCGCACTTGTCCCTGAACCACACGGCGCCCTCGATATCCCTTCGCCACGTGCAGCCGTGCGTTTAGTGCTGACACCTAGCCACTCTAGTCCACGCACGGCGTTTGCCCCTATCGTTCGGCTATCTTCCCTCCATTTCGGGATCCTCACTCGACCAATATCTCTGCTCGAAGATCATCGAACCCTGTTTTTCAACATGCAGCGCTCGTCGGCACAGTCGATTCCTGGCTTCTACCGTGTCTTCTTCACGATTTTCGATCCGCTGTTTGCGCTGGGCGTTGCGTACATGAACTGCGCCGAACCTGGGTCGATCGTTACGTCCTTGTTCCCTGAAGATGGACCTTGGTCGACTGTCACTCCCTCTCACATGATGCTGTTCCACCAGTCGGCTGGCGCTCTTGTTTGTCTGGCCACTTGTATGGGGGTCATGCTGCGATACGCAGAAGACGTGCGCGTCTGGAGGATCTTCGAGTTCGCGGTTCTGTTTACCGACTTTCCTGTCTTCTATGGCAACTGCGTTGCCCTAGATGCCCAGCAACGTCTCAGCCTTGACAAAATCCGACCGGAGGAGTGGAACGTTTTTGCCATCACAGCTTTTGTGGCCACGGTGAGAATACTTTTTGTTGCTGGGGTTGGGTTGGGCAAGGGCACAAATACCAAGAAGAAGGCTTAAATGGAGCCTTGCAGACAGGCAGGTTACACTGCCGCGCTGCTGCATATAGGCTCGACTGTTCGATCTACGCTGGCTTGGTGCCGAAACTGCTGGCAGGGCTCCGCGTTATGCAGGGGCTTCTTGGTGCACGGATCAACTCTAGGCAAGGAGGACCCTCTTGGACCGCTCTTACAGCGATCCTCCTCCACCTCATCAGTCAATCATACCTGTTCCGTCCGACACCTTGCTGTTCCTGTGTGATTCCCGCCCGTCAATCGATCCATCGTGCCTTGATGTTCGACCCGGGGTACGAGCTCTGCGCTCGCATCTCCTAGTCTCCAACGCCCGAGCAACACTGACATTCGATGGCAACACAAAGTTGAGGTTTCGTATATCGTAATGGCCTGCGACATGAATTCGCGAGAGGCGAAACCGGCAAAAAGGCTGCTTGTGCTCTTATCCCAGTTTGGGAGCCGACTGAGCACGTAGAATGGGCCCATATTCATCGCCCTTTGCTTCACATTAATCATCTTGCTGAGCAGCAAAGTGGAGTGAATCGCTAGAGATTTACTTGGAAATTACAGAAAACGATGGAAGCTGTGGTGGCTAAAATGATAAGAAGAACTACATGTATGGGACTGAGAGATGATTTTGTGCATCGCAATCCATGTATCATTCGAGCTTGTTTTATCAGCCTCAAGCCTTGACCTTGATCACAACCTTTCCAAAATGTCCTCCGCTGAACAGATATTGCAAAGCCGTCCGGCCCTCCTCAAAAGCAAAGACCTTATCCACGACGGGACGGATCTGTTTGCTGGCATAAAATTCGAGCATCTCCTCCAACCGGTCTCTTGGCCCGTTCACAATTCCCTTGAGCGTAACATTCCTCCGCAATGCCAGCAAGTTTGTGTTGGTCCTGTCGCCTTCTTCGTCTTGCTTGCCGGACAGATAGCCAATGCAGGCAATCAGCCCACCAAACCTGACGCTCTCAAAAGACTTGCGGAGAGTCTGTGCGCCACCAACTTCAAAGATGATGTCGGCGCCCTCAGACTCGGTGAGCTTGAGCACCTCTTGATCCCAATCAGGAGAAGTCCTGTAGTTGACAGTGTGCTTCGCGCCAAGCTGGACCGCGCGCTTCAGCTTCTCGTCCGATGAGCTCGTAATCACAACGTCGGCGCCAGCCGCGCTAGCAATCTGCAGCCCCGAGATGCTGACTCCGCCGGTTCCCTGGCAGAGAACCGTTTCGCCCTTGCCGACGATCTCGCCTCTTGGACGCATGCAGTTCAGGCTCATCCAAGCCGTCATGGCAGCGATGGGCAGGCAAGCGGCCTCCTCCTCGGTCAAGTAGTCGGGGATTTTGACGATGCCAAAGGTAGGGAAGACGCGATACTGGGTCAGAACACCGGGAGCGGGGCCTCCGAGGCCGTTCCCAATATCCGAAGCTTTGATCTGGCCGCTAAGATGGGTGGGCGCAAAGGTGCTGATCACCCGATCGCCCTCCTTGACCCGGAACGCGGGGTTCTTGTAGGGATCAGCCGTGTTGTTCGACTGAGGACCAACGGCAACGACGACGCCACACATGTCGCTGCAGGGAACGAGCGATGGCTGCTGTGCGACCGATTTGTGGTGGTTGTACAACCCCATAGCAACTACATTTCGGGTTAGCTCCTTTCATCCGAACACCGCCTCAGGGACCATGATGAAGAAAAAAACAAATCAAGTCCATTTGTTTTTTTTTCGGAGGAATGGCGGAAAAATCAGAGGAACCCACCTTCGGTATCCCTAAAGTTCAAGCTTACAGTATGAATCTCCACGAGCACTTCATCCTCTCCCGGAGTCGGAAGTTCCGCCTCCTGGATGCTCAACTTATCAAGCCCGTCTTGCCTTGTCACCCATTGCCTTATCGTCTTTGGAAGCCCTGCCATATTGAACTTCGGGGTCCAGTTTCCCAATTTCCTTGCGTGGTCTCTGCCGCTTGAGTGCTTTGCTGTCGTTTCTCTTGATCAGGCACCCAAAGACCTCTTCGAGCCAATCGCGGCGATCTTGCGAAAACGGCGGCGTAGGCATGGCAGCACTTAAGTAGAGGCGGCCCCCAGCAAAACCGAAAATGCGATTGGGCGATTTGTAACCGAGAAAGAAGGCGGAAGAAAGCGTCCGATGGGCGTCCATGGTGGGGACGGCTTAGCCAATATATAGCAAACGATGACGATAAGGATGCTCATGGTGGAGGGCTGTGTCGGGCGGTTTCGGCGCTCAGCCGAGGTGAAGCAGGGATGGATCGGGTGCGGGCTTCCGGGTCGTTGGCGTGAGAATCACGTGGGGATGAGGTGGTCGAACGTCTGGACTTTACACTCGCGATACCGAAATGGGAGGTCTCCTGAGAGATTTGACGTTAATATATATCTACACACAGTGCTCTAGTAGCAGTGGTCAAGTGCTGGAGACCACAGGAAACCTTCAACCATGGCATTTTTCCATCTGCGAAATCAATATTCGACGAGGTAACAAAGTCTAATGCTAGAAGAGTAACCGTCTATACAAACCTGACTATCGCGGCATTTCCAATATGAGGCTAGACACCCACTTCCAACTCGTATCGACACTCTGCCAAAGACCGGGTTCTGAGCAGCCTACTAACCCCACTGAAAAACGGCCCGATCCAAAAGTGTCGCCCCCTCATAACGGAAAGGTGCGCAGTTGGTTCAGCGACAGGTATGCACATGTTCTGTTGTCGCCATGTTGAGAAAAATTATGTTCCCTGATTAATATCTAGGTTCAATCACATGGAAGGCAAAGGAAAGGCCAAATTCAATCAACATGAAGCGAAGATGGCAATTTTGAATCGCCTCAAGCGTCTGGAATGCAGAACACACGGGGGAAACTTGTCGCCGGAGCGAGTAGTAAAGATCCACCAATGCTTGGATGCGATGGACGAGGTTTTGCAAGGCCATCTAGATGGATGCGATTTGTGACGGGCCAAGGAGATTGATGGAACAGAGTGATAGAGCGTTGAGAAACTTGGTCCTGCAAGGACAGCTCGAATGCTTTGTCGATATTTGTTCATTTATCCTGCCATATGACTGGTTTCATCCAGAAGCTCGGGTTAGGATCAACAAGCGATCAGAGCAAACAATCATCAAGAGTGCCGTAACGAGCGTCAATGTATAAACACACAAATGTAGAATATCGAAAAAGGTATTAGAATTTAAGTACAAATGCTGACATGGATATACGTTTTGATAAAACACGCTGAACGCAGTAGACATTAGTTCTTGTAATGATTCGGCACCTCTGGCCACTCATCCACGCCATCAAGAATGACCATGGCCATGCCACCATTCAGGTGACTCTGTATGTGGCAATGCAGCATGAAAGCTCCTGGATTGACCACATGATACCGCACGGCCAGCCACGTGGGTCCTGTGGCAGAAGGAGGCGTAACGAAACCATCTCGGTACGCGGGTGTGGCTAAATTGAAATTTTGCGGAATCACAGCTGCGGCTTCAGCGACCGAAGTCCAGTTGAATGAGCCCTCGCCCGCACCGATGACGAAGCCCTTGTTGCTATGCTTGTGGATGGGATGAGGAGGCTGGTTGAGCGTGGGGACAGTGAAGATGAGGTCGACCCAAGTGTTGTTCCTCGTCCTGATGGTAATGTTCTCGCCAGGATTGCTGGTTGATGGATCTTGGTACAGGAGGGGCGGGTTAGAGTCGTCAATTGCGTGGTTGAAAAGGGTGTTGTTCAATGCCCAGGAATACGAGTTGCCAATGGTCTGAAGAGTCATGATGAAAGTTTGGTCAACTTCGGGAGCCGGTTGAGGGAATTGCGGAGGGAATGAGACCATCTGAGCCTGGTTAAAGACAGTGACGTTGGGCGAAGTAGGAACGCCAGCTTGGTTGATGGATCGAATGGAGGAGATGGCGAGAGGATCAGAGTTGTTACTGTAGGGACTGTGTCCTCCGCTGTAACCACCATCATATGAGAGAACGGCCGTCGTATCAATGAGCTGCGCAAGCGCAACTGAGGCGACTCGAACGCCATAATTCTTGGCAGTCTTGTCCAGCTTGATGAAGACTGAGTAGCGATCACCATTGGCTACGGTAAGGACGTCGACCTTCAATGGCTCTATGTAGTGGCCATCGACAGCGTACACATACATGGGGTGTTCATCAATGCTGAAAGAGAATGTGTCGATGCCTGCCGTGGAAATGATGTCAAGAGCCAACCACTTGTCGTGGCTTGACACCTTGATGACTTCCCGAGAGCCCTGGGTAGGTGTGCACACATAGAATACCTCGGCCGGAAGAGCATCGATGTCAACAGTCGCACCAGCTGGAAGAAGCGCTTCAAACATCTCCGGAGGCAAGCATCCCTTGTTCGTCATCTCTAGGCCGTTTTGCTCTAGCAGAGGCGCGATGCCAGGATTGGTGAACCTATCAATGTCTTCCCGCGACCAGCAACTCACAGCACCCTTGCCGTTGACTAGAAGTGAGTCCATGCAGATGGCGCTTTCGAGGCCGGACGCAACCTGCAACTCCCACGTTCGGTCCGAAGTGGTGTGACGCCAGTCTCCGAGCAAGAGAGGTCTAGACTTTGACTCTGCATGCTTAAGGGCGTGGATATCGGCATCTATCTTGGCAAAAGGCTTCTCGACGCTCGGACTTGGTTTGATAATCATCGGTCCATAACAGCCATCGTCGATTTGTCCCCTGCTGTGTGCATGGTAGAAGTAGCTTCCGTAATGGCCAGCGTGCCATTTGTAAGTGAAGCTATCACCAGGCTGGATCGGTCTCTGGGTAAGTCCGGGAACACCATCAGCCCAAGGGGTATTGATCTGTTCAATGCCTGAAGCACTGTAAGCGGCCTGACGTGCATCGACTGGGCTGCGCTGCACTTACCATGGGCATGGATTGTGGTGTTGAAAGGCATCTTGTTCACTACCGTGATCTCGACCCAATCACCTTGCTGGATCTCCAACAGTGGGCCAGGAAACTGGCCATTGATGTAGATCATATCACGCTCGAAGCCATCTGGAGAACCCCTCCCCCATGTCAGCTCGAGGTCGAAGTGGCAAGTGGTAGCCAACGCATATGTAGCGAGCGATAAAAAGAGGACGAGTGGTCTAATCATCTTCAATTAGGGTATCGATGTGTTACAAAGAGTACATGAAAGGTAGGAAACAGAGGGCCTAAGAAATTGCCCGCAATGAGTGAAGTGATGCTCGTAGAAGGCATTGTAGAGGCCATAGCAGCCTTGTTAAGTATGCTGTCTCGTCATCCTTCAGCCTGACCAAATTTCGAGACTTGCTCGTATAATCTGTATGTGCTAATGCTCATCAGGGCAGTATTCCAAAATAGTACATGCGCATGGGCTGTGGGGGTCGCCAACGACTCATGGAAACTGACGGGCCAATCCATAAGATTGCGGCGAAATCAGCCATGCAACTGAGGCGCATTAGACGGTAAAGCCGGAAGAGGAAAAGCAAAGCAAATCATTATCTCGCACCATCAAACCGCGTTGTTCGAACTTGGGCGAAACCGGGCGGCCCGTCAGCGCTAGGCGTTGTGCTGAGCTGGGCTTGACGGCTGCCAACTGTGATGTGCATCAGGCCTATACCAAGGGGAAAATAGTGCCGGTACTTTCTGGCACTAGAGGCATGACAGGTGGTGCATGCTTTTTTCTGATGTCAGCATAGTGCGTTGTCGTTGGCGCTGCCATGTTAGGCTGCCCGCGATGGTGGGTGCGCCTTGCAACAAAGGCTGAGCGGAGATTATACAGGGCGGCGGATGGAGCATGGAGCTGTAGGTGATTGATGGATGAAGTCTGGGCCGGACTGCTGATGGCATTGGGTGAGATGAAATGGCGGAGCTGGAGGTATTGCGGGTGCGCCAAGAATAGGCCGTGCCGAGGACCTGGAAACACCGGCTTGTTTTGAGCCGAGACTGGAACGCGTCTTGCCTCCGCACGTTGTGGCGCGACTGCGTCAACGCGTTGAGGGGCACTTTGGCAGCGGCCGCTCGTTTCCGGGTGCGCTGCTGGCTCGAAGGCGTGCACGCAACCTGCCTTGGCCACGGTCCCCGCCTGTGGCTCGCTTGTTCCGCGGGGCGTGTCCGCCTCACCGATGGCGCTTACGGTACATGCTTGTCCTGCCGCCAGTGTATGCTTTGGGGTGAAGGTCCGATTCAACAGCATACGAAATATTGGAAAATAGGTGGATACCTGAGGGGTGAAGTCGGATCCCGCGCCGGTACTGGTGTCCTCGTCGAATGATCCTGAGCTGAGTCCGATCCATGCTCGGCTTGTCCTGATCCAGCGAGCTGAACGAGCAACGTCTGGACAGATCGGAGGAAGCGAATGACCGGGCCTTTCTGGCTGCAGCCCTGCAGGATTCGACTCGATTCTGTCCCTCGGTTTTTGTCGGGGCGGCAACCTGTCGTGCAACTGCTGCAACGCTGCAACGCTCCCTACGCACCGTTTGGGCGGATCTCTTTGTCTACGCTGCCTGTCCTTTGTGTTTGGATGACGCGCTCCATACCGGTTCGATTCTCCAAGCTTTGTTACCGGATTAAGACGCTTGACAACTCCGGGGCCTATGACTCTTGTATTGTTCTACAATGATCAAAATGAGTTGTGCCATCAGGTGGTGGATGTGCCTTCACTGCCATTTTGTTCACATGGAGGGCAGTCTGAGAACGCGCATTCACTCGAGTTGCAAGAACTGCGTAGATAGAACACTCGCTCAAGTTGAAACATTTCCCTCCATCCCCTTCCTGACACCTAATCCGACCGTGGCAGTTTGTGCTGTGCAACTCCAACCTGACACCTTTTTGCGATGCCTGGACTATCGCGATCCACCCCCAGCATGCCTGCACCACCCAAGAAGCGGGGCGCTTCGACGCCCTCGCTTGACAGCCTGCCTAGCGACAAGAAAGCAAAGACAGAGCCTGCTGTGCACGGTTCTCCCGTCAGCGATGCAAGCTCCCCGGCCTCGTTTGTCACTACAGCTGCGAGCCAAGAAGATGCTCTCAAGCGCAAGCATTCGTCTGGCGAGCCGAGCTCGGCGACAGGAGCAAGTGACCACGCAAAATTGACCAAAGAGGGCTCTTCGGCAAAGCATGGCGCGGCTGCCGCCGCACCCGGCAAAAAGAAGAAGAGGAAGAATGCGGATTCGGCCATAGCCCAACTGTTCTTGCCGTGGAGCAACACCAACCCAAAGCCCAGCATGGTGCCGCCCCCCTACAATGAAGCTTGGGGTAGGAAGCCGTTCCCTGGCCCAGACGGCCCGCAGCCACATCCCAACTCCCCCTCGGCGCGCACTAGCGACGCCGCTACAAACTCTCCGCTCTGGGAAGACCGCGGCCATCGCTTCAAGAAGGGTAGCCGTTTTATCGCCTCTGTCGGCCCATACGCAGCGTCTCGTCCCGATGATGCCGCCCTGATCGATCAGCAAGACCATCTAGTTCTGAAGCTGATAGACATGCGCCCTAGAAGCAAGCACGATCCGACACCGAGGCGGTGGCCGATAATATATTACTATGAAGCGGGAATTCCCATTGATTGGACTAACGAGGCGGCCATCAAAGCTCTAAATGATCGTCGTGCGCAAGCACTCAACCGCATCGTCTTGGACCCGCCTTTTACTGTGCACGAGCGTCGCTACTTGGCTTCATTGTGCTCCGAATTTCCCGATGCATCCATCACCGAATGGACTGAGCGCTTCAACTATAGGTTCAAAGGCGATTTCGCTCAGCCGACCGCTTTTAGGTGGGATTATTTTCATACAGGACGCACCATCGAGAGCGTTAGGTACGAGTACCTCTCGTACAAGAAGCTCTACGATGCGGGTGAGTATCCCACAAATTTGCGCTACAAGTTCGACCAATCCACCGAAGGAAAGGCTGTCATGCAGGCCGAAAAGGAGATGGCAAAGGCGGATGGCAAGGTGAAGAAAGTTGGCGATGATTCCATCATCGGTCGCTTTGGCCCTAGGCCGAAGCAGAAGGGCGGCGAATGTGACAGTGACTACGAAGCCGACTTTCCAAAATCGAGCCAGAAGAAGAGGAAGAGATCCGAGGCGGGAAATATGGACGTCGGCCAGCCGCTCAAACTGAGCGACGAGGATGAAGAGCTCCTCAACCTCGCTGGCTTCTACAGTCCATCGCCAACTGTTCGCTCAACCTCTAGTGGAGTCCGCACTCTTAGTGCTGCTTCCAGCGGCCGACGCAGCTCGGTCGCATCTAGGCCCAGCGTCATGCGGGCTGTCCCACGCCCGAGCCGACAGCTCAGTGAAGCAAGCGCTCGTCAAGCCATGAACACGGCAGGTCTTCCCTGGGGGACTGACCAACTGATACCCAGCTCACCTCTCTCAGAACACAGTGATTTCGAGTTGAGGGAATCCATCGAGAGGGATCCCCTGATACTGAATGCTCCATTTGCTCAAGACGAGATGCAGGACCCGACATGCTAGACAGCATTTTCTGGGAGCTCACATTTCTTTCGCTGATGCAGCCGAGCTGGATTTGGCAGTTGACGACTTTCCTAATATAGATTTGACTCTTTGTTGTAATCATGTAAGTGTAAATCGAATCAAATGTATTCTACTGTATATTTATAATCTATTTGCATACACCAGCCTCTTCTTTTCTTTTTTCACCCTGCGAATTTGTAAGAACACCTTCAGAACCTAAATCGAATCAAATGTATTCTACTGTATATTTATAATCTATTTGCATACACCAGCCTCTTCTTTTCTTTTTTCACCCTGCGAATTTGTAAGAACACCTTCAGAACCAAATTCGTTCATGGGAAAACGGCTCAAGACATGGCATTTAGGTTCTTACTCCGGGGAGGATGACGGTTCCATAACTTTGTTTTTGTTCGTCATACAGCGTCATGCTGCTTACGGTTCCTCCACGTGCGATCTGTGGCGTCCCCGCAGTCGGTGCCTTAATATATCTGAAACGCCATTGTCTCATTTGAGATGCTTCTCAGCCGGGATTATATTTGGGGAGGTGTGCTTATGTCAACGTGGCTATGTTGGAGAGTGGCGTCCGCGAAAGGGCTGAGGCTCGCGCCATGCAACCTAAATTCAGCCGATCAACGCACCTCATTTTTGATTGGATCTTGGCAGGAAACGGTCGTGGATATCATCCAAAACGTAACTTGACTGCATGGTTCTCCAAAAACAAAAGTAATTACAACACAAGCGCCAACGACGCTCTTGCTAACTCACAATCCACCATGCCTCGCTTAAAAAACCACCTTTCCTCATCAGTAAGGCTGTGCGCTCTGATATCCAGTACCTATAGCGCTCATCTGTGGCTTGGCTTGCATTTTGTCTCTCGCGCTTGGAGAGAACCCGTAGGCATGCTGTGCGCATCGTTTGAATCAGGACCAGCTGAATCTCGGTGCTTCCAGCAGTCCAGTTCTACTCCTTGCTCGGATCGGAACAATCATCATCCGAAATATAATCTAACCCCTTAAATAGCTTGACCGGAATAAGTCGCCACCGTCCGAATCATCGCCACCATTCTCTACATCTCCATTCCCCAGAAAGTCGGGACTGGAATCGAGGTCCTGTAAATTTTGCCGTCCGAGGACTCCCGAGATGGGAGGATCAATCATGTTCCCGGCCGCCACCTCGAGTATTTGCATCGATGTTCCTTCGGGCGCTGGCTCCTTGAGAAGTCCTTGATCGTCCACCAGCTCCTTCATGTTGATTCTAGGAAACTTCGATCGCTCGTCAGGTGGCAGTGTCCTTCGGTTGAATGGCTCATACGGAACACGGAAGCCACCGACTTGTTCACGTTTTACACCGTAATGATCGGTAAATTTCGTTTGGTACTCTTGGTACCTAGGATGTTCTGGAGAAACATCTTCGGGAATTGGACGACTAATTCGCCCTTCGCGAGCCTCTGGGCTTCCTTCCTCACTTCTCTTTCCTTGGTCTTCGTCGTAGATTGGAGAATGTGGAGGGGAATCTACCGGCGATGAAGGCCTGATAGCTCCATGCACGTGCCACTCTCGTCTTCCTTCGGTTGCTTCGGTTATCGATGCCGTGGTCTCGTAGGTATGGGAGATGGCGCGGTAGGCTGCAGCATCCCTTTCATGGCGCGCGTTTAAAGGTTCATCCTCGATTTCCCATTGCCTCGCAGGCATGCGAACGATGTAGTTTTGTCTTGCAATGCCAAGACGATCGTATGATGTCGGCCAGTCATCCTGACGCTCGACCGCGGAAACATGCAACCCGGAAACCTGTCGTGTACGCTTTAGAGCATTGGCTAGGATGTCGTCACTTCGAATGAGGTCCTCGACTTCTGCATTTTCCACTGTTCTTCTTTCTGAATGACTGTTCCACATGAGACGCCCATCGTAATCATGGGTGATTCCTCTCTTATCCTCGACTTGTTTTCGTCTTTGCTCCAATGCTTTCTGTTCAATGACTAATACCAAAGCGTTCAGATATTCGGGCTCTGGAAGACCCAGCCCGACCGCGCTTCTCCTAGGAACTGGAGTGCACCAATGTAGTTGATCATGCCTTACCTGCCGTATTCGGCTGCTCGTGGCCATGCCAACCCCTGCCTTCACTGCTACAAACCTCTTTACAAGATCCTTTCCTTCGGCCTTTTTCTCCTCCATGTTCAACCAGAGAGGTTGTCGCTTCCGCGTTACAACTTCTCCATGTTGTTCGTCTTTTCTTCCTAACAACTTTTGATTGAACCTTCGGGCTGTGCTCTGATAAAATAGGAAATCTTCATAGTCCGCAGTTGCCTTGACCCTCTTCACACGCCCTTTTGCTTCTGCAAGAACGTTCCTAAGGTAGACCAGCCTGATGACCTTGTTCTGGTTCCGAAATGGTATTCGAAGAGAAGCATAAGTGGTTGAATTCTCGAAATCCTCGTGCGGGAGAGAAGAGTGGTTGTATGTTGGACCTGGATCTTCGATATTGTCTCTATCTCCGGTCTGAACTCCATTATTGTTCTGCCTTGTCGATTTTTTCGCTGTTTCCTTGCTTTTTTGAGTGGCTTTCTTGATTCGTGCCATTACGTCTCGTATGTAGCGGCCAAACAGTCTTTCTAGATTGAGTGTGCGAAATGGTATTGAATGTTTCTTCGTTGTAGTCTGGGAAACCTTTGTCCAGATAACATCGTTTTTGAACAAAGACATCCGATCGGAAACCGTTCTTGGAATGTGTACGTACAAAGACTTGCTATAGTCCGCACTAGGCAATTCGCTAAAGCTCTTGGCCTCAGCGGAAAATAGCCGGTTGGGTACATCACCGGGTCGGGCATTTTGCATTCTATCTTCTACTTTGCGACATTCACACTGGATTGTTCGATATTGAAAAATAAAGACACTTCTGATTTCATACAGGAGAAGTCTCGATTGATCAGTTTCTAACAGGAGGTGGGAGTTAGATATTGGCAGCAATAAAATGACTCATACAAATGCATCATCTAAGTCCATGCGCCACTTCTCGGAAACTTCAGTCACTCTCTTGCGAAACTTGCAAATCCAATTCTGCAAACCACACTTTCACTAACTTCAAACCTGATGGAAAAGACTTGACGTGATGCCTACGCTCCCAGAACTTCATGGCGGAGTTCAACAACAATCATCGCCTATTGCCTTCTCGATCTTTCTTTTCCTCTTCCATCCGGCGGACATGATAGTCGTAAGACAAGCGCTCATCATACATCAAAGACTCATAGGCGACATCCTTGATATCTTCCCACGGAACGTAGTTGCGGACTGTCTTGTATCGGACTGGCCAGGCCCTGGCCGTTTGAGGATCACCATATCTGCCCGGAAATCCGAAGCTAGGTTCAGGTAAATTGGATAACTCTGTGTTCTGGCTGCTGGTTTTAGATGTAATTTGTGGAGCCTGGTCTAGAACTGAAGGCTGCTTCGTAGTGCTGGATTTGACTGATCCCATGAGTGAGCTTAACTTGGCTGACATCGACCGAGTTGTCCTAGGAGCGCTTATTTCGACGGTGGAGTTGACTAATCTCATTTCTGAGTCTGAATTTGCTCTTCTTGATCGGGATGTCGTAGATGCGTTCAAATTTATAGATGGCGATGACTCCTTGCTTGATCCCTGGTTTGCTGACCTCTGGGAGTTTACGTTCAAATATTTCATCTTGAAGAAATAAGGTGCCTCTAGTATGGTGTGATAAATGCTTCGTAACACAAATGAATCAAAAAAAAATTCTTTTCAGCTATCTCAAGATGTGTTTGTGTGTTTTGTCAGAGTCCACTACTATGGTGAAGATTCACTAATATTCTGTGCATACTTACGCTTTATGGGAGTTTAGGAAAAACAAACCTATAAAACACAATACCTAGCTCATTTCTTGTAAAAGCACATGCAAGATTTTTAGATACAGACTGCTACTCTTGTATTGCTTAGGCATTGTCGCGTGAGAACAGCACCTAGTCTAACACAAATGGTTTGGTTTAGGGAAGACATATACAACCTTACGTCTACCTAGGCCAGAAATGACATGCTTAAAAAATTATCCGCACTGATGTAGCGACTGATGTAATTTTATTTTATCAAATACAATTCACAGGGATGGTGAAAGCAATTCATAGTCGCTTGTTTCTTTTCGGGCAAGGTAGCTATCGCGCTAGTGAAATTTACAATTTCAACGCTGCAGTATCACACACAATTTCGTTGCATGTGTACAATAAAGATTTACAGCCTGCACTATTGCTTCTACAAGTATTCATCTACCACACAACTTTTCATCCGAACATACTAGTATCTCGAGATATCTTTTTCGCAATCGCACACCGAAACCAATCTTTAAGCGACACGGTAACTTCTTGGTTTTTTGGTGAGAAAAAAGATCGCCTCTACAGGCTGGAATCTATAGCACTGCTCGAAATATCGGCTGGAATGTCCGTCCTAGATTCACCCACTAGTACATGTCATACAGCATTTGGACGAGACAAATCTCCAACGGCCTATGCCATGGTACAGAAGATGAAGATTGAGGGCGAGGGGGGCGAACTCGCAGAGCTTGAGCAGCTCATCTACGATGACGTTTCGCGTCGACATCCTAGCACCAGCAACAGCATTGCATACAACTTCTCATCATACTATTCCATGGTCAAGCAGGTGATTGCTAGTAGCAGCACGCCTCCTTTGATGGGAAATGTGGACGTTAACGAATTGAGCCTTCACCACACGTTCGTTGCTAATTCCAGTACGGATACTTCTACCACAGACGAGACCACCCACATATCAGAGCGCAACTTTCCACTTGTTGACGATGAAGAAGTGTATGCTGAAAATGGAGCTACTACAGAGTCAAACAAATCGCATGTTGATGGACGCGACATCCTCTTCGCCGAAGCATCTGGGAAAGATCGAATAGGGCCCTCGAACGAAGACGATGATATCGGCAGCCATAAGCATGATTATGCGAACGCTCCAATATCCGACAAATGGGAAATTCTTGGAGATGATGGATCCTCACCAGTGATTGGAAAAGTGGACCCCAAAAAGCTCCTAGTCCAGCTGCGGAATAAGAGAACTGGCACTCTGGCGCAATACGAATATGGAAGGGGCAGAATGAGCGAAATTGACTGGAACAACCAGAACGACATCAATGCAATCATCTATTGTCGAAGGTTAGTCTTTCGAAGCAAAGGTCTTCGTCGGAAAACGGTCAACGTAAGGTTCCACCCAACCGAAGACGCCTGGTTGAAACTTTTTTCGCCAAAGTGAAGTTGGCTATCGCAAATGGCCACATTATCAAAATTCCTACCTATAAACATACGACGGCGAGATTCAATGACTTCTTTAAGGGACGTGTACTACAGGACAAGAATGGGAAAGATCTTCCGCCGCGGGAGGCTCGAGAACCTTCCTCGCTGCAAGGAAAGATGACACGCAAAGGTTCATCAATAAATAATGACCTTTCATATGCTAGAAAGCTCTCAAAAGGTACAGACACCGCTCCTCGAGAGCTCTATATGCCTATCATTACAACACAAGAACTTGAAGAGTACAAAAGCGAGGGACTTCTTCGGCTCGACGACCCGCGTGCTCCTTCAAAGCATGTAGCTTTTGGCTGCCAACGTCGCAAAAACTGCAATGCTTCAGGGCACTAAACACCGTAATGAGTATAGGGGAGATTGATAATAGAAAACAGGCGTTGGAGATGATGCCGATTGAGAGGAAAGAACCAAACAAGACGGAAAGGACACGCTGCCCTCGCTTAGTGTGGCTTATTAGTCATGTCTGCGTAAGCGACTCCTTAGTCGACCCAATGTTTCGCCCTAGAGATGATAGCCATCAGACCTCGAGAGTGTGTGGGAAAAAGAAACAGAATCAATTCATTACAGTAGATTTCTTTGTCTTCTTTTACACATATCGAGTTGCACTGCTCGCTAGTCATCAGATAAGGACGATTAGAGACTGTCAATAGGAAAATGCAATCGTATCAATTGTTTTGGGCGATGTTTTTGTGCAGAATCTTATTACAAAAAAGTGATTACACTTCAGTTATAGTATGAAGACCTGAACTCAAAAGTTTCAGCGCAAAGTCTTTTGTGATTTGTTCAATAAAAAAGAGTTTCGTAGAGATGAGGTTGTTTCGCCTGCAGTCTTCCTTGTTCATATCTTCGTTGCCCGACACAACACACCTAGACATTTTGAAAAATCTGTGCCGTTTCATCTAATTCGGTTTCTAATTCCTAATTCTTAAAGATTCAACGGTTCAAAAAACTTTTCAGCTGCTTCTCATGGGTACAAAAGCCGCGAATGCACTAGAAGCTTGATCTGATTGTACCAAGGCCCCCACAGCAGACTCAAGTGTAGAAAAGTCGCTCAGGTATTTGTGAAAGTCGATGGTTGTGTATGTGGGCTCATCAATATTGCATCAATATTGTCTAGTCGAGACATGACGAAATTATATAGGGTCAGCGCACATGCCAAGATTTTCCGAAAAAAATTGTTTGCGACCTATTGATTGTTTTCTAGTTTCACTACAACCTTCAAAAGAAAACATAATAGATGTAAGCACATCACTAATACTAAGCCCTGTCGGCTATTTTTAACACTTGATTCACAAACAGTGATACTCATCTAGCTCAAATTTTAGGCTCGCCTGATACAGAGCTGAACTCCGTTCGATGACCTCACGCTCGGCTATCAGCATCAAAGACAAATTCTTCCCGTATAGGCTCAGTGTAAAGACCACAGAGTTTGCTAAAGATTCTTCCGCTGCATTAATCTTCGTTTGTAGAAGCTTTTGAGATGTATAGTTCTTCGTGTCATAGGTTGCGCAGCGCCGAGTTGAATGGCAACTATTCGGAGGTCAACAATATAAATTTTATCGCTCTTATCCTCGAAGATCATAATAACAGAAGTCTCTCCCGTTAAAATCTGCCACAGAGCATAGTGTTGGTTCATCAAGAATGCTTGAGAACACACACCTTTTGTCTTCCTAACCGCAGATCCAGTTCACAAGATGCGGTTGCATCAAGTTCAATTGGACAGTTTCCTTGTGAACAAATCAGTTTTCCATCGCTTGCACATCAAAGTATTCTTCCAGTCAAATTTTTTTTTTCGGCCCCTCCAGGGGTCCTCAACTGCATCTCTTAATAGCCGTCGAAGTATCTTCCTCGCTGACTATAAAAAAACGCGTAAGGAATGTCGCATCGAAACCACCAGGCAGACAGGCAAGATTCTCCAATTTTTTTTCAAGTGATCCAGGATCGATGCCACCGGAGAATTCCGCCTTTTCCTTAGGGTGTGGTCGCCGTAGGCCAGAGACAGGCTGGAGTAACGCGCGTTATCGTATAGAGCACCACTTGAACGTTCCAGGTAAATATCTTGAAGCAAAAATAATGCGCAAGCATTAATACGTGGCCATTTACCACAGGTAAGTTCTTAACAGTGTTGTTCATGGCAAGTATATTGTTGCAAACCTGGGCAAATACCGGCGTACAACGGTAGGCGCCACTACATTACATAGATTGTGCCGTTATAGGCTTTTGCAGCAACAGGTGTATGCGGCAAGACAAATACAGGGCGAGCTAAACATCAGTATCACGACTTTTTGGGCGAGGTTTGTGGAGGACCTCAGCGGCGAATAGAATTTGTGTACTGGAAGAATGTATCGCCGAGCAGCGCTGCCCAACCCATTTCTACACCTGCTATCAAGTGTCGCTCATCTTTTCGTGCTCTTTTCTCAGTTTGTGCCGAGCCCCCGACAAGTCCATACGTCGTTTGCATGTTCAGTCGTGTTTCGAAGAACTCCCTCAGTCCTAACCTATGTCATAAAAACAAAGTGCCGAAGAGCGCACGGCGCGGAATAACTACAAAAAGAAGTGTCATGGAACCCTAAACACGTATGAAAATCTTCAGGCCATTTCCAACAGATTGAAACTGGATCGATGTATGCTGCATGAGACAGTAAGGGATTGTTGATACTACAGCGAGAAAAGGTTGTTCTTGTTCTTGCGCGAGCGAAATTTGGCCTTGTCTGCTTTTTATGAGAATGGGAAGCGGAGATTAAGTTTCGTTTCGATTCCCCTCTGAGTTCTGGGGGATCCGGCGCCCCACCGCAGGGTTCAGCCCCAACCAAGACAGGCGATTTCTTGAATAAAGACCTCAACTTGAGCAACTTCGTTAGCACAACACATACTAATTTTGTCCAACGTTCTTTTCTGGGCATCAAACTCATCGAGCCATTGCCGATCTACAAGTTCAGTCAATTATGTACTCCATTGTTGGCTGAAGCTTTCCACATACTATTTAAGTCTGCGCTTGGAGTTCCCAATCTGTACTAATCGCGAACGAGGCGCACACACAGAGCGGCTCTGTAGTAACGATCCTCAAGTATAGAACACAATATTCCAAGAGCGTTTGAGCATTCCGCTCTCGACAGATGTGATGCAACATTGTGCAGTCAAAAGCAGACCCTGGAGGAACAAGTAGGCGGAACGCCAAAATGACGCAATGACAACACGAAGACAATGCGCGGTGAGATCGCTTGTCATTGGGCGCGATGGGTTGTAAGCCATGCTTGCAGATGCGCACCCGTGATGAAACATGCGTGCTCATTCAAATCCCACATCAGGCAATCACCCACACATCACCACAAAAGAGGATGATAATCAGAATTCTGGGATTGCGCGATTAGTATTGCAGATTTCAGGTCTACATAAATGCAAGAATAAGCCATGCAACATTTGGCGTCGCGCAAAAAGGTGTCTTTAAAGATTTTCATCTTGGATCACTGACTTAGAAAGTGGTGCTTAGTAATGCACAATCTCTCGGTCGGCTGAGTAACAACCCCGGTGGTAGCAGCGGAACCTACTCAAGATGCGATTGTATGTATAAAATGCTTTGAAATTTATTAGAAAGGGCTGGGAAATATAAAAAAGCTTCGACGTCGATGATAGATGGATTAGATGTATATGTAGCATCCCAGACCAAGACGCGTTCCCGAAATTTTGTCTTGAATCGTTCCAGCTGATGCTTTGATTCGACGGAAGGCTATCACATGTTAAATCACCACCGTGAACAATTTGCAAGTACACTTAATGATGCATCTTAATTGCCGCACGTTTTTTAATTGATCATAGAAGTCACGCGCAGAGAATTGAAAAAGGAATAACCTTACCTACCAAAGCCTGATAGCATTTGGACTGCTCGAAGTAACATAGTCCATACAATAGATTAATCTCGGGTTCCTCTGCATGAGAGATACAATACCACTTAATTTCAAAGGAAGTTGTTTATGTGTACAGCATTATAGGGAAAGCCACATCAAATGGATACATTCGAGGAGAGGCTGTAAGCGAGCTCGATATGGAGCCACCGCCAACAATGAAGTGTACGCGTTAGTTCAATTAATAACATCATTCAAAACTGTAGATATGCGGGGTTTGGATATAGTTTCAATTAATTCGTTCAGTGTGAATGTGTTACAGTTTTGCCAACAGCAAGGACAGCTAAGTCCTCCTTCACTTTCCAGTTGCAAAGTTCGCCGAACTTTATGCTGCGAGAAACTACATCTGAGCCTAATTGGTCTGGGGCGATTTTAGCTTCGTGGCAGGAATTGGTCGCTGTTTTACCATCACAAATAGTAATTCCAGTAAGTCATTTCTAACAAAATTAAATCCACAATCTGCCACGTGCACTTATTGCTTAAATCTTTCGTTTCACACATCATTCTTGCCTTGTTCTATCAGCTCAGTTATTGATTAAAATAGACCAGATATTGCGTTTCTCATAAACAGCTTAATTAATTGCAACGCTTTTCGTCCTATAAGAAAGACTTCAGGGGTAAATGCCGCCTCAAACAGGTCTGAATTCAGATGGCAGATAAGTTGAAAAAGACCCATCTTCTCCTCCATCAAATATGCCTTCTATGTCATCGCTACTTCCATTTTCCAAGGATATTCCTTACCGTGTGATACTGCCTGCGAATCAACCTAATCATGTTAAATCTAACATTTAAGGCTATTTTGAACCGATAGTGAGACTTTCGAGAGCTGTTCCGGTGAATTGCAGTCCGAAGTCGGTATAGAACCCAAAGATAAATGCCCTGGAATGCTCACAGACTCGTTCAACCTTAGAGAAACCACCAGTCTTATCCCGCCATTGTTCAACTTGTTGATAGCAATCAAGAATTGCAAGCGCTACAAAGTTCAACATAACGGCTATGTAAAATTAAGGTACAATTGTAGGAACAAGGTTCAGATTTGCCTGATCCTCGTCTTTCTACATTACAGGCTTGAGGAGGTGACATTACTAATATGAAAAGCGAGTATAATTGATATCAAACCGATATCTGGAGATCATGTATCATCAAGGGCCAGAGTCTAGATTTCCACGTCGAGTAAGGCATAATTTCATCAGTATTCATGATACAATTTGAAGAGAAAAAATTGACTGGATTGAGGAGTGATTATCTTGATATGATACAATTCTACAATGGGTTCTTACAACTCAATCAGATCTTTCAAAACCTCATTCTGCCTGCAGTGGAATATCGAGAAATGCGAGTCACCAGGAAATTCCCTGAGATTTCCATTGGGAAGTTGGTCAGCCATCCACCTTGCGGAATCAATCGGAGTATCTTCATCTTCTGTGCCGTTCCAAATCTGGACTTTTGCTTTGATACTGTTTAGTCGGAACGGCCAGGGTCGAAGAATTATCCGTGCATCGAGTACATATCCGTGGGGTCCAGTTAAGCAGCATTCCCTAATACTCTCAATCCAAGATTCCGTGCTTACCTCGTCCAGAAGCCTCTGGTCTTCGGGTGGCATGGTTTTCAGCATCCCTTCGATGATGATTCTTCTCCAATGTGTCTGATCTGGATTTCGCGCGTGCCGTCCCAGAGCCCGCTCCAAGAACAGACAAAGCATCCATTCCGGTGTCCACCTATTCACGGCAAAAGCAATCCATTTGGTCCAGCTAATGGCTTTCGAACTCGATTCTGGAGGAGCAACACCTGCAAGGATCCCAGTGCCTTTCAACATGTCTTCCGGTATTTCTCGGGCGCATGCTAATGCGTAAGGTCCTCCACCACTGCCTCCCATCACGCGGAACTGACTGAAACCCAGGTGCGATGCCAGTTGTCGAATATCATGTGGCCAATCCAATAATGTGTAATCGGGACGATAGGTGGAAAGACCGATTCCAGGACGATCGACGCCAATGACACAGACATTCATCTCATTGGCCACCGCATTGAAATCATCCGCTTCCAGTCGAGAACTGGGACTTCCATGGAAGTAGAAGACCGGCTGGCCTGACGGTTTACCGCTGATATGATAACCGAGAACGTGATGTCCAAGGTTGTTTTTGTTTCGGAAGACAAAAGCATGAGATCCCAATCTCAGAGAAGGGTTCTCAGCTTTGGTCTGGATAGATGCCATCCGAGCTCGCCCTTTACCGGCTTAATCCAAAGTCAGAGATGCGAAAACGGCAGTGTGGGTCAACTTACTGTTGTCAATCAAAGGCCTGAATGCACCAGTACACAGCCTGTGGGCCGGGATCTGAGAGAAAATTGATCTCAACATTGGGTGATGATGAAGATGTGGAGAATTGTCCAAAATGTTGCTGCCTGCACTTCAGGCCCCCCATTTTCTCGCACGTATCTTCAAACTTGGCAAGGCCAAGCATTCAAGAAAACGAAGAGGAAAACCTCGAGACAATTTGCATATATAGGGAGAAGCATTGAACGCATGGCCGAGTAATGGACGAGCTACATAATCGGCTATTACGAACATTCTTTATCACGCAGCCGGTTCAGGGGCAACTGCCTTCATGGGTGTGCACTGTCTATGCTCGGTTGTTAGATTTTGTATTTGTAATTGATGACTAATCAAAACTCCTCAAACCAGTGGTGACATACATGGACAGAACCTAGCTACAAAATTGGCTGGAAAATAAAAGATGACAGCAACACGCTGAGAAAGGGGTAGGGGATATCACGGTACTTCTGCGTTCACAAACAGCGATGTTCTTCGTCCACGCAATACCCGTGGCTTTCTTAGCTCCTCTCCCGAGCCACTCTTAACAACATACCATCGCCAACATCAGTTTTAGGAGCATACCCGTTGCAAACGCAGTCAATCTAGTATATCAGTTTATCGGTGCATAATACATGATACCTATCTATTGTTAAATATGAACCGTTGAACACCACCTGAACGCCCTTGACGATTATTTTATCAAGTCTTGACTATCTATTGTTAACATAACCGTGAGCACAAGTTTGCTTTTTCTCGCCAAATAGGAAAACAGCATTTTTGAGGGGACTCTCCTTGTCGCTTGAACAAAATCTTGAGACTATTCATTGCAACCATCAAACAATTGAGGCTGAAGATCTAATGTAACAAAACGACTTGATAGACAGTTCACAATCTCTAAATGTCATTACAGAAGTACGGCATATCATGCACATGTTCATTGTCAGGTAAAACCAGTAAGAATTGTCAATTAGAAGGCGTTTCATACAGTTGATTGTTACCTCATTTCCAGTAATAGTTTGGTTCCAAGCCGACGTGGAATAATTTCTGTATTAAGTTTTTTGTCGCATGACACCTATGAACTATTATTAGGGGATGGAATAGAATTGCTTAGATTCCAGCAGCTATAGAAAGCACCATCTACTCTATTTTTTACTTTTTTTCTATTTTTGTTTTATAAAAGTATGGGTACCTCTACTTTTTGGTAACGGTGAGTTATTTTTGTGTGTAGTGCTTTCCCTCTTTAAGAAGGTAGTACAGTATGTGAAAGATTATAGAAGGCACCATTCTTTCTGCATGTGGAATCATAGTTTATGGTAGTTTTATATGGCTGGACGTGGTAAATCTAAGATAAATGTTCATATTTTCACTTGATTCTAACAGCGTGTCGAATTGATTCTGCAGGTGGCCCCTACTGCCTGACTGGTGTTAAAAATATAGCTGGAAATGGTGTTAGTGGGAAAAAAACGCAAAAGGACTACTGAAGGGGCATATTCAGGCATAAATGCAAGCACCAGTGTGAATTTTGTAAGCTGTGTATGAAGCCATCATGATCTAACCGATGACTTCAAGCGCACGATAACCAACGTGACGATGTGTCCTTTTTACATGATTGTTCTAGCACCAATGTGCTTTTTTGCGTTATTCGGAAGCGGAACACATGAATTCATCAATCTTTCAGCAGTACCATATAGATTTAATGAGTGTGAGAGTGAAATATGCACTTTCGGTGCGTGTAAAGACAGCAAATATTATCATATACATTCAATACCCAATTCCAAATCCTGACGTTATTTTTGAGGACATTGAGGACGACAAAAACTCTTCGCATTTGGAGTCCTTCTTGATGATACGATATGCCAACGGGTTCCATCGAGTACGTGCAGACGAATATAAGAAGTTCAATGCAAATAGCAAGCCCCCAAAATACTCACAGAATCTATGGTTCTTTCTGTTCATTGAGTTTTAGGCTCAATTTTTCTAGACGATCCTGCAGAGATTCCTCCATATCAAGGCATCTTTTCTCGAATTCATCTGCGTCTGCGCGTTCCTTTGGTGATCCCGCAGTTGGAGTTTCGTCTCCTCCCTGGCCCACTCCTGGCTCCTCGAGCTTCACTGAATCATTTTTCTGAGCCTTTGATCGAGCCAAAAAGAGCTCATACCGCGCCATGCTTTGTTTGGGCCAATCCACTTCTGGATCGAACTGGCGTTTTGACGTCTTCGCCTCCTTCGGAAGAGTTATCCAAGGGACTTTTGACTCCACAAAAGAATGCACATCGGGCTCGAAAATATTCGGGTAATCCAGGGTCCCGATTCGGACATTCAACAAGCCACCGTGATCTTTGGCTCCCCACAAGATCGTGTGACATCTTGAACACATCGCATGCTCGGTTTGTTTTCCCGCTCGGTTCTTGGAAATCAAAGCTGCTGGTCGCATAGGACCAATCGATGTGACACAATATGGTTCGATGAGCGCTGCCATGAGAAAAGCTGATCCTGATGTTTTTTGGCACTCCAAGCAATGGCAGGCGTAGCAGTATAGGGGCGCGGTTTCCATCCGGTATCGTGTTAAACCGCAACTGCAAGCACCTGAAAGAGCGGGGAACTTGCGCGTAGTAGACATGATTGAATGAACTGATATCAAGGGGAGCTGGCTGTGTGCAGAGATGAGATTGTGGAGTCGAGAAGATGACACATGAATGCCAAGTCCACTATACCATGTATGGATTGATGCAAGCCCCGCCTCACGTGCGTTCCAAGGTTGCCGCTTACCTAGGTACCTAGGTACTCGAGAGTTGAACAACAAACAACTTAAACAAGAAAATTGATGGCATTGAGTAACCCAGCTTTGCGGTTTTTTACATCCTTCGATGCGCTTGATAGGATACTGAAGCGTGTAGAGCCAGTTTGAAGATACCCGAAATTACAGTCGTTGCGAATGTCACTGCGGCGAGGGCGCTCACACATATCTCTCCGCTGCATTAAGAGTATGCATCTGGTTGATATGGGGGTTTGAAGAGGCAAGTATAGTGAGCTCGAAAAGGGGCGATAGAGTTTTACTTATCAGCACGGCTGCCAATCTTGGTCTAGAGCATGTACCAAGTCACATCCACTAACAAGCGAGGGTTCAGAGAGGGGATTTGCAACCGAACCCGGGCCGAGGGCATGAAATCTTGGGGCCGAAAAGGGACTTGTCAGTTTATCTCTTTTGCTGAAATAATTTCAGCTAAGTCGCAGCTGTATATTATCTTATTGTAAGTTGCTTGCTTCTTAAGTTTTTCGAAGCCTTCGATCTTTGTAGTCGCTAGATTTCACTATTGCCTTGGAATTCGAAAAGCTGTTACTCGAGAATCTGATCGTGGATACGATTTCACTGTTCTGTTCACCCCTGCTGCTGTTGTTGGGATCCTGACAGTGGTTGTATATGCTCAGCTGATCCAGACCTATGATCGTACATTTCTCTCTGGACGAGTCGCCGTTTTTTGGATATTTATTGAAACCCTTAGCCTCGCTAACTTAATGATGACCAGGGCTGAAGCAGCCGAAAACGTTTGAGAGCCAGACCTCGACTTGACTTCTTCTCTTTCCATCTACCATGCGGTTGATGGTATATGGCTCAAGAAATAATGTTTCTTCAATGCCCTCGCTATACATACTGATAGTATCCGCAATTTGAGTGTGATCAAGATCAGGAAATTCACCTACTTTGACGTATTTCATTTCTATCAAAAGAAAAGTTTTCGTACTTTCTTTGGAAAGCTGGCAAATATTGCTTTTGGCAAAGTTTATCCGTTATTTTCTCCGAAGTTTCTGCGAGTCGTGCTGACTTAAGTCGTTTGGGGAGAATATCCTCTATCAGTTGCCGCAAGCATTGCACAGGCTCTGCTGATTGATGAAATACGTGGGACATTGGAAAGCATCTCTTGCTTCTTTCTTCCAGGTCAATGTCAAAATTTTCCATTAGAGACTTATTATCTTCCAGTTCCTTATGTAGACGTATCAATGTTGGTTGCGTCACACTAGAAGGATTTTGCGACAATAGACCCTTCACGATTCTTTAAAAACGATCAAGTTGGCCCATAACGGGATCATTGAGACAGGCGGTGGTGTAAGGTAATGCTCTTATTATGAATGTAGAACCGAGTGATTCGAGAGATCTGACGGGGGCACTTTCAGTATTCTGACACCCTTGCGCTTAGGAGACCATTTTTGTTCTTCCACTTCAAGTACGAAAAAAAGCTCACCAAGGTCTCAATCAATGTTAACTGTAAAATCCCTTAACTCCTTGTCTTACCTGCAAGAAGATGGAACTACCCAAACAGAGTCGCCACTCCAAAGAGGGAAATTCGTCTTACAGGCCGATTATGCTTGGAATCTTATTATATAATACTCATGGAATCATGGAATCAATGGAAGCTCTTTCTCAAGGCTCCCTTGGTTTTCCATAGCTCCAGTCGCTGTGGCGAATACTGGCGATGCTCTGACAATGAAGGGGCTGGGGAAGAACATAGGGCCGATGCTTGTTGAACATACTACCATGGTTGAAAAACACTAATATGTGAGATAGGCTCAGAAGCTGAACGGGTTATAGCAGGATCAAAGATTTGATGATAGAGTTGTAATTGGTGGGTAGGTGCAAGAGTAGCTCGTATGGCGAGGTGATTTCAGTACCGATCTGCATCAAACAGATAGCATCTGTAGGAGAGATTGCCTAGTAGAACCAGGACTACTGTATTAATTGAAGACATATATAACTCTGTGACCATGTTCCACTAGATGCACCATCTTGTAAGATGCATACAAGGAATAATAGATATATAGAAGTGCCTTTGACGATACAAACAGAAATTTACACACTCTGACATTCACAGAATTTTTGAGAGGCTCACAAAATGATCCACATTGAATTGATTATTCAATGAAAAAGATCATACTGGCCATCAACCCCACTAGTATCGGAGTGTGAATTTGTACTAATCCTGATATTTGAGCGGCTTTATCGCATCATAAATATTCCGCGAATACAGAGAATAAAGAGAACGATGCTGCCGACTCACTGAGGGTTTTAAAACCAAATCCTCGATTATCTTAAAGAGCCATTTCTGACTAGAACTGTAAGTACTATCCTACAACGATGGTAGCTCATGGTTTTTTTGGCACATGGTTTTGACACTTAGCAATGCATATGCTTTGACTTTAGCTGCTGCACTTATCTTGCGCTCATAAGAGTCTAATTGTAGCTCTTGTTAGTTCCTGTATCGTATCGTCGAGCCTTGAAGTTTGAAAAAGTCGAGATGTATACTTACCGCATGTGGCATAGTGCCAGCCAAGCTAGGCTCCGACCAGTTGCTCGCATCGGGCCGCCTAATCGCATGTCCTCGCGTCGAACCAGTGACTCAACCTCCACTTCACCCCACGCAGATATTTCACAGACGACGTAAAAACCTAATAATGCCCCCAAAAATCTATCTGGTCCGCCATGCGCAAGGCGAACACAACGCGACTGTAAGATCTGCATTCTCCATATGCGGCATGGGTACTGACGTAATCAGCGCAACTACGCTATCCCCGATCCGCCTCTAACAGCAAAAGGAAAAGGGCAATGCCATGATCTGCAAACCAAATTCCAGTACCACGATACCATAGATCTGGTCCTTGCTTCTCCATTGAAGCGCACCATTCAAACAGCAGCCTTGAGCTTCGGACCCACTCTGGCGCGCCCCGAAGTACCCTTTGTACTAGAGCCTCGCCTGCAGGAGGTCAGCAGCAGTGGTTGCGATGTCGGAACCTCGCTACCGGAGCTCAAAGCAGCCATCCCAGCGATATTTGCAGATGATGATCTCCCGTTCGACCTAAGCAAGATCAACTACGATGCTGTTCACGAAGGGTGGAACAACAAGGTACGATGCCAACAACCGATAAAGAAATTTTTCACGTGAACAAATTTTGACCCGAAAGCAGCAAGGCAGGTACGCCTATGAGAAGCAAGCCCTACGCGACCGTGCTCAAGACCTGCGAAACTGGCTGTTCCAACGCCCAGAGAATACGGTAAGCTTCTCTTACCTGAATTGCATTTTTTAGGGGCGTCATTGACATATATGCAGATACTTCTCGTGACTCACGGCGCATTTGCTCACTTCCTCACTGAAGACTGTGACGGTGCCGATCCTATGATCGGAACAGCATATCTCAACTGTGAGATGAGATACTTTGAGTTCACACCAGAATCCAAGGCAGAGGATGCGCATTTCACGGAGACGGCCGAAAGCAGGGCGTCTAGGGGAGCGCAGCTGAAATTGAAGGATGAAGATCCGCACATCGTGGAGGAATTGAAGGCCGTTGAGACTTACAATTAGCTATTCCTCAGAGGTGATCAGCGACGTGATGAGGCAATCCATAGTGGATGCAGAGACAATGCACACAATGGTTATGTCAAGTCTCCTCCAACATAAAGGATAATGATGAGTCGACGGCATGTTTAGATATATACTTATAGAGGTCAAAAGGAGACGTGGAAATCACTACCAAGTAAACAAATCTTGAATTTCGATTCATATTGGACAAGCATCCGACGACCCAAGTTTGCAAACTCACAAAGCATCAAAGATCGGTTTCGAACCTGCAGAAGCAGAAAGCACAGCAACAACACTGCAGGGAACAGATTGTAAAAATTAATCATGATTATCATTTAGACGATACGTAAACTACATTTTGAGGCAACATTCCTCAGCACCAAAGCACAACGGCATCGACGCCCCGGGTGCCGTCTAAGCATAAGCGGCAGCAGAGCAGGTGAACGGATTCCTGACCTCATCCCTGGCGAACTGCTCGATAATGTCCTGCACACTGGCATAGGTACCGCAACCAAGGACAGCCATGCCGATAAGGAAGACGATGGCGTTGACGATGGTGAGGACAATGTTCTTAGGGCTCTCGTTCCACTTGCCGACCTTGATGAGCTTGAACCAGAACAGGGCGGGGAAGTAGAAGGTGAAACCGGAGATGAAGAGCGCGGAGATGATACCGAGGAGGGCGTTGAAGAAGGGGATGGCCTCGGCGATGATGAAGGCGACTATGGTGATGGCGGTGATCAAGGCGATCCAGACGCCCCAGCCACGAGCACCCTGGATGTAGCGGATGGGCGAGTTGGGGAACGAGCGGTCCATGATGTAGCGGCCCACAACGGTGCTGTTGATGCTACCCGAGATAAAGATGACGGGCAGGGCAACGCCGAAGGCGATGCGCGAGACGGTGGATCCGGCAGAGAGCAGGGCAGGAGACTTGACGTCAGCGCCGACGAAGGCGTAGATGAGGGATCCGGTGAGGGTGTAGATGAAGATTTCGATCAGACCCAGGGCCCAGATGGACTTGACATAGTCGGTCGGCGTGTGCATCTCAGACATGAAGCTGAACTGGCAGACGGCGAACGAGTAGGCGAAGACAATGTTGGTGGTAGACAAGAAAGCCTGATAGAAGGTGGTATCCGGTGGGGGCCAGGCAGACCAGTTGACCGCGGCGAGACCGCCGGGGGCATCGTGGGCCTGCATGCCGGTGGCGATGACAGTGATTAGGATAGCAGCGATGATACTGACAAAGTCGATGTAGCCGAGGATGGCGAACTCGGCAAAGGTCGGCGGCAGGCCAAGTACGAGAAGGATGATGGCCGAGACGACGCCCCAGACGATGGCGCAAGTTCCATAGTCGTCGACGATGTTGATGAAGGCGATGGTACCAGTGAGGGCGTGCGAACCGACCAGCATGATCAAGAAAATGGCAAACATGGCACCCGTGAGCTCGTATCCGAATTTGCCCCAGATGAGACGGACCGCATCGGAATAGTGATCGACATGGGGGTACCGAAGTTTAACCTGGCCAACGACGTAGGAGGTGTAGATCGCAACAAGGCCCAAGCCGACGGTAAGGATTACACCGGCAACCATGCCCAGGGTCGCAAAGGCACTAGGGATACTGAGGGAACCGAGAGCGATGGCCTCGACGATGAGGCAAATGGTGAGGCGCTTCCATCCCAAGCGGCGGAACTTCTCCTGGCCCTGCTGGACGGTGGGCGTCTTCTCGAGGTTCAGCTCAGGGTCGCTCTTCTTGCCCTCGGAGAGGTGGTCTCCATCGTAGCCTGGAGGAGCAGGCGCCCGGTAGTCCTGGGAGATGTCCATGTTGAAGTGGGAAGTGTATGGACGAAGTTGAAGAGGTGTCGAATTATGCCCGCTGAAGGTTGCGCGAGAGTGCGACAAGAATCAGAAAGTTGACGTGCAGACCGGGCGACGAAGACCTTCCAGACTGTGGGGCGAAGAGGGACCCTTTTGTGGAGGACCCAGGGAAGAGCGTTGAGTAAGTATTCCCTTTGGGGACCCGAGCAGAATTTAAACTTTGTGCCTTATCTCTCTCGTCCCCAGTTTGTAATACGTACCGCACACAGTTTCTGCCATTTTCTGGGGCGCCTTGGTTCGCCAGGATCCGGAGATTGATTTGATCGCCCGTCCTGGAGCGGTCGTACGAGCAAGGCAGGCCGTGGCGATGGACTACGGTTGTAGCTGGGATCCACTTGGCGCTGGCTTTGACGTAACGAAATGGAAAATTTTGAGCGGTCGTGCGTTCTTCGGTACCAAAGTGAAACGTGCGCGCAGGATATCAACAAAATGAAAAAAAAGGGCGAGATAGGCTCTGGTTCGGCGCTGCGAGGGGGCCTGCGTGCGCTGCGCTGGGCGAGGGATGCCCTGTGTCGCCGTGGGAGTCGCTTCAGGCACGCCCTCAGCCCTGCGAGAGTCGTGTGCTTAAGCATTGAGGCTGCTCGACTATGGCTGGGCTACCCGTGCCACCCGACGGCTTAGCGCGGCTTAGCGACTATTCGTCTCTCTCGGAGCGTCTTAGCAGAAAAGGACCGATCCATCGTTTCCATTAGTCAACCCTAGACAATTGCAGCAAGCCTCTCCATTCCGACCCTCTCGTCTATCTCCAAGTAATCAGCGCGTGCGGCCAATCCCGGAGGCATCAATCGTCATGGCCCGCCGTTTCGTGCTTGTGACTACCGTTTACTTGCATGTGGCCCCGCGCTGTTACCCCAGAATGGCTCCACGTCTGGTTCCTGGGCGGCGGTCGAGGTACTGCATTAGCCGATGTCGGCCCGGGGAAATATCTGGGGTACGCTCTGCTTGTTTGGACCCTTCCGAGGTTCCAAGGCTTCTAGAAAGGGGGGCTAGGTTGGAGAAGGTGAGAACGGTATAGGAGCAAAGGAACTAGACCGCTTGGCGAATTTGGCATGGGCTTGGGGACAATTATTTGCAAGAATTCTCCTTCTCACCGGACCTCGAAAAAGTCCCGCACTGCAGAAAATGACTTCGCACGCGGAACACTCGGCTATGGTCCTCTACCAGGTCACCCACCCGTCCCGAGTTGGTGTGGATGACCATTTCTCGCCACAAGAGTTTGGTAACAGATATCAACACATTCGACAGACGACGTGTGGCTATTCGCCGTGCCCCTCTTTCCCCAGTTCAAGTTGATATCAGAGCTTTAGTATCCAGTACCATGGGCAAGGTCCCCAACCCACAGAACCATTCTAAGGCTGAGCGGATGGAGGTCACACGAGCAGGTCACGTGAGCAAAACCACCCCAAGCTGTCCAAAAGCGGAAATGTAGATTTCTGCAGGTAACCTCGTCCGTAATATTCTCGCCGGTGGCTGAATTGTCGGTCTGCGATTCGCCGGGTTTTGACGACCCCGCAAAGGCTGTGGGGATTTCTATTTGTACGTTTTATGTACCTTTGTGGATTCGGGCTGCCAGGGGCGATGTACATCTCCACAGTCAAATCCAGCGTCCCGTAGCTGGAAGCACCCGGCCACGCTGAACAGTGCGTAGATAAGGACACGAAACGCATTGTGTGGGGAGAGTGCACGCATCGACAAAATAAAATGAGGACGATGACGACACACGAAAATGTCTATTTTTCAACTGGCTCACGGGCCTCAGCAAAACCACTGCGCGCTTTTCATCCCACCTCGTCTGCGCCGAAAATAAACCCGACGAAAGCCGTGCGCAGAGCCGCCCAGGGTAAACCCAATAGGATCTGTACTGTTCGTCACCCACGTGGGAGGTGACCGGCAATTTCGAGCCGATAACCAGCCTCACTTAAAACGGCTCGAGGGCGAGCCCACGGTGGCGATGTGATGTTGTCGCGCCACTCCCTACGTCGAATATCTACACGCTGGCCAGCATCGTCGGTCCCGCGTACCTATCGTCCGCTGTCCGCGGGATTTGCCGAGACTATGCCGCATCTCGAATGACCCCCAAACGTGCATCCCACGACAGGAATCCTTCCTGCGCACGCCCTTTGCGCGATATACTGGACAAGTTACCCTTTTCTCTGCAGAGATAATGCAATGGTACCTGAGCGCTGGAGGAGCGGGCCTACTGCGCCGCAAAAGTCCTATCCGGGCTGCTGCAAAATTTGTGACGCGAGCATCATTGCCTAAACCGCCCTTTCGGACCGTCTCGAAATCTCAATGAAGACTCTGCCTGGCGTCAAAAGCGCGATAGGAAGGATACTCGGCTTCTCGCGAATTGCCTCTATTCAAGCAAATGTCGCAAAGACTAAATGCGAGAGAGAATTGGGGGTCGGGGCGGCCTTCCACCCAGTGTCGACGTCAGCGAGGGCCAGCGGCCCACTTTGCCATCTGGGGGTCAATCAGGATCAAGCTATTGCATAAGATTTTCTCCATGGCGCGAACAACTACGCGGTAGCATCGCCTTCGATTGACCCGAACTCGTCCACCTATGAGCAGTCAGTGAGGTTGCAGCACGCTCGAATGCCGCTGTCGAGTTTGTAGCGGCGCTTTCGACGCATTGCGAGGACAGAGCCTTTGGCGGAGTATGTAAACTGCATGTAAGCGATGATGGGATACGCTTTTGGCCATGCCAGCATCGTCGAAAAAGAGGATGCGTTAGCGTGGCCCAACGCGTAGGATAACGCGTGAATAACGCGTGAATAACGCGTCAAATACGTGACACCACCACACCACAGTGAATCTGACAAGCACCTCATGACGCATGGGCATTTAAGCTGAGGGCTTATGATGCACATATCGAGCAGCAAAATTGCCATCACATTGCCTTTTTGTTGCTGCGTTGAGTTTGTTATCTCTCTATTGGAGGCAATCTGTTGTCTGACTTAGCCAGAGAAGTAAGCTGTGGATCAGAAATTTTTTCAAATGCTCTGTTGGACATGAACATCAGGTAGTGATGGTTTGAAACATCATCATGAAGCCGTTATTAGGCTGCTAGCCCGCTGTGGGTCTCTTTCCGGGCCATGTCATTTCGTGTTTGAGTCTAAACGTACTGATAGATTTCTTAGCCACGAAAAGACATATTGCGAGAGTTGATGTGAGGTTACGGTCAACGAAAGCCATACCAACACGTCTTGGCAAGAACCATCCAAGACCCGTGGACTGGACGGGCCGGGGCGGTGACTAACCTCTAAAGGCAACACGTCTCGATGTGGCGATGCAGTCCCTGATAGGCAATGCAGAGACTAAATTTAGTTTCCGAAGTCCGATCAAAGATCAGATTGATGAGAGCGTGCCTATCAGTGACTCAATAACAGACTGTTCTACATGATAGCCCTCTCTCCTTGCGAATTACTATTTCGACATCGCCAAACTCTTGCACCCGATACCATGACCTACCAAGCGCGACGCGCTCACATGCTATGAACCTTCGAGTTGCGACTCCAGCGCCTGAAAGTTTTGCCATAAAACCAAAAAATGATGCCACAGAGACAGAACAGGAGGATCAAACTCGCATTCGTCATGATCGGTGGGATGAATCTGCAACCGTTAGTCTTGCAGCACTAATACAGCAAATAAGAATGCCAAGAAGACACCAGAGCAGGAAAAAAAGAAAAGCTACGACTTACCCGTCCTCTTCAGCCCACGGCGTGATAAATTTGCTGAACCCATACCCCCAGAGATTTTTGTTTACTGTAATGGCCACAAACAAACTCCCTGCAACCGGCTTGTACGAATCTACAGCATACGTGCTGCTGATAGCAGGCAGAGCAGCAACCTGGATGCCAGCACACGTGAAACCAATAATGACAATAGCCTCCCAGGGCCAGTGGCGATCATAGCCGACAGCGACAACAATGTTGCCGAGGTACATGATGATGATGTAAGGGATCATTGCCGGGAGGCGCATCTCAGGTTCGCGAATGCCATTGTTCCTGACGGTGAGACGCGCAGAGACCCAATCACTCAACGGACCGGCAGTGAAGAGGCCGATGAAGGCGCCCACGAGGATCGCAAAATTCATGAACCCTATATCAAGTCAGCACATCTGGCCTTCTCTTCCAACATGACACACTTGCATCACATGCATGCGTCTGACTAGACGGTAGGCTAGGGCTAGGTGGGTATACACAAAGTGGAGACGGAAGAGGTGGAGCATGGTCATGTGGGGCAAGGAGGATTACGCACCAATGGATTGCGGCTTCATGTTGTACGGCGGCGCGGCAAAAGCTTGACTCTGCGTCAGGTTCAACGTCAGAAAACTCGAGCAGCTCCAGCTGACGACGAAGCTGGCGAATTCGACAATGGGGAATGCGAAGAGCTTCCATGGTGTCCAGAGGTCGCGGATGATGCTCTTCAAGGGGTGCGCGTTGGGCTGGAAGAGCTTCCATTGCCACTTGGCCGGCGTTCCTTTGCCGAGGTAGGGGTCGCGAGCGGCAGTCTCTTCGACGGTAAGGCCATCGCCGACGGCAGAGGTAGAGGTTGATGTTGGGACATGCTGGATGTTCTCGGGGTCGATGGGGGGCTTCTCCATGGTGTCTTCGATCGTGGATGGCTCAAGCTTCTCGTCTGAAGTCTTGGTCGCAATCTCCTGTACGACCTGGCGATGATAGCGGGTCTCTGGGAACATGAAAACGACCATAAGGAAGCTGAGCCCAAGCAGGCCAGTATTGAGCCACCAAAAGCTCCTCCAGCCGATGTTTTCAGCCATTGGACCAGAGATGATGGGCGATACCTGATCGTCGTCAGTAACCCAATCACAGTCTTGTGCGAGTTGATCTCACCATTAGACTGCCCATGTATACGACCCAGTATAGCGTGTTCCACTTTCCGCGATCGTGCAAGAAGAAAATGTCGGCAATGACATCCGGCATGATTGTTTCGGCTGGACCAGCCCCTATCCCATTGACGACACAAGCACCCATGAAGCTGCCATACGATGTCGCCTTGGCACGCCAGATTGTGGTGCCAAAATTGATGAGCTGGGATATCAAGTACACAGGACGACGACCGAACGAGGAAGAAATCGGCACCCTGGTTTATATTAGCAGGTTGCTTCGATGGACGAAGAGTCACGAAAAAGCCATGTTCACATACCAGATAAAGTTGCTAAACCCAAGGACTAAGATGCAAACACCAGTAAACTGGACTGCATCCGCCAACGAGCAATCAAAAGACTCCATGAGAGCAGGAAACATGGGTGCCAAAGCCAGAGGTCCGAAGCCCTGGCTGAAGGTCACCATTGCCGCCGAAGTGATGGTGATTGTCTTCCACAGCGTGCTCCAGTTGAGCGGATCGTGGGGATCATCAGACGGCTGAGGAACCAGCACAGTGCGATGCGAGCCCTTGACAAAGTGATGCGAGCCCACATCTGTCATAACCTCTGTGCCCGGCAGAAGCTCGACATGGAGCTCAGAGGCGAGGTTGTTGCGATCCTGAATCAACACCATCAGCGTCATCCTATCGCACAAGGGTCCATCCTACCCTATCATCAACCATGATGAGTGCAGCCAATCTTTCCAATGTGAGAGCGAGTAAAAAAAAGACGACGCGTGCAGTCGCGAGTACCCAGGCGACACCAACACCTTCAAATACAGCCTGACGGCCTTATTCCGCCACGCCTCGCAAGCCCCAACAAGGCCTGATATCAAGGGCCAGTGATTCGAGCGACAAGACGGACCGATGCCCCGTCTGGCCCCGGCAGTTGGAATAGACTTTCAGCGACGGTCCCGAGCACACGGCACGCCCGCTCCCATTTCCCTGGCCTACTAGCTCGACACAACGCATGCATCGGTACTTGTCTCAGCAGCACCAGCGCCAGCTGCAACAGCGCGGAACGAGAGCGCCGCGCCACGACCCACGGCGCGCGCCCCCGCGGGCGGAAGCGCAAAACAACACCGAAACGAAACGAAACGCTGCCAGCCAGCCAGCCGACGGGGACAAACCACGCATCCGGCAGGACAGACTTGATGCCTTGTCGGTGACGAAAGGCCAGATATCTACCCATCGAGCATAGCATTGTCGGGCCCCGTGCTACCTTCCTCTCTTTCTCTCCCTCCTGGAGCTCGTGCGCCCATCCCATGTCGTGCGCCCTCATCGACCAGGTCGAAACTCCATCCCCACCCCGCAAATGCAGCGGCGCCACGCCGACCCCGCATATTGGGGAATCGCGCTACTCCCCATCCATGCCCACCGCCCGTTTGCGATCACCGGCGGGTGCGGAGCACGGCAAGCGGGAATTTCACCGCCGCGCTGAGCAATCGAATCGCATGAGCCTGACTGGGCCTGACCCTGGGCGAGGGGGCGCCGCCACAATTGGTCCACGAGCATCCAGAGGGGGAAAAAAGACCGGGCCGCTGACCTGGTTTTGAGGCCGTGGTCGAGGCTTGGGCGTGGCTTAGGGAATGATTAGGTGGGAATGACGTCCGGTAATCACAGGGGGTAGCAGGGCGGGTCCTCCGTCGCGCGACGATCCAGAACGTGGATATTATCTATCGAGGGGGCTTGAGGCTTGATGCCGTGCACCAACGTGGGAATACGAATCTTGGGTCCGGCCTTATTCGAACCCTATTCCAACCCTCATGTCCTTTATCCAAGGCATTCTTCGGCTATACGTCAGGTGACTCACTGCAAATGCAACAGGCACAGGGCAGGCGGGCGGCGGCAGTCAGGGTTCAAAAAACTCCAATTGAATAATTCATGTCAACTACTCATTAAAGTTGTTCTCCCACGGTCGAGGCCTGGGAGCTGAAAGCCAGAAACAAGCGGCTTGAGGTATCATCGGGTAGAAATACTGCAATGCAAATCATGCCCGCCCGTCGCCATGTCGGTGCGCGGGCCGGGTCTTCTCCCACATGTCCAAATATACGTCCAACGTGCTGACCAAGTCTATACAATCCCACTCACACGATCCCCCATCCTCATAAGCAATACTGGGTGAGCGCCCGGCTCACTACTTCGCAACCGTCGCATTGTTAGTACTGGCTGTCCGCTTCCAACCGCCCCATCCCCATCCACCGCCGGTGCTCGCTGCGGGTGCAGGCGCGGGCGCCGGTGATGGGGCTGGCTTCTCCACTGTGGGAGACGCCTGTGCTTGCGCGCTCATCGTCTTCCTCAAGCCCTCAAACTTGACCTTCATCTCTTCCAGCTCTTGCTTAGCCACAGCTTCTGCCGTCTTCGCATTCACCAGCTCAAGCAGGAGTGCCTCGTTGTCCGCAGGGGTTTGGTTCTCCGTTGCAAGCACGGCTTGGGTGGCGAGGCTCGAACTACGCTTGCCAAACTGAGGCGCGACGGACTTCTGGGATGACGTGCGGCCGAGACGAAATTCACGCAGGCCACTGTGGTTGGAGACTGTGCTGTCTGCAGTGCTGGAGCGCGATAGAGTTGGGGAGGCATCGGGGGTTGCGTCAGTGGCCCAGGGCACTGACCCTTTGCGGGCGTTCTGGCGGAGGTCCTGAATAGTTTTCTCGTGCTTCTGGTTCTGGTTGTAGCAATCCTGGAGGCGCTGGCGGGTTTCCTTGAGGGCATCGCGCGCGATCTGAAGCTCGGCGTCACGGTCATTGAGTTCGCGGGCAAGGGATTGTGCGCGTATGGTTTCCGACGACAGCTGCTCTTTGGTGCGAGACAAGCTGTCGCGCAAGACCTGCTTGGTCTCGAACATTGAAGAGGCGCGGTGATGGGTCTGGTGTGAGGGGAATCGCTTTTCCAAAGCCTCTGCCGCCTCTTCCACCTCCTGTGGAAGAGTAATAGAGACGTCAGTATCTGGCGGAGCATCCATTGTGGCGGCCGTGATGGTGGTCCGGCGACGAGATTCGCGCGACGAGGGAGCAGAAAGGGACGAGCGCTTCTTCTTGATCTTGTCGACCACTATCCGCACAATGCGATGATCCTCCTTGCGATCCTCCTTCTGCTTCTGCAGGGCGGCCTCGAGTTCGCTGTTCTGTCGTTGCAGCTGGCTCACTGACATGAGCAGCTGCTCAATCTGGTAGTGCAGATCGCGGTCCTTGGCCGAGTGTCCCACGCTCATCGCGACGGAGCCGTGGCCCGACTTGAGCGAGAGAGCATCGCCAGATGATGCGCGGGAGAGTTCTGTCAAGGCAGTGCTCTGAGTGTTGTTGGAAGCCTCTGAGCCGTCGGTGGAGTTGAGGGTCGAGGCGAGGCTCTGCTTCGAAGGGGTGCGACGCAGGAAGCTGACAGGTCTCGAGGGTGCTGATAGTCCGGGGCTCAGCGAGACGGACTTTGTCGATGAATTGGATGGGCCCCACAATCGGCCCAGGAAAGACGTGGCCGTCTTTTGCACCTTGAGCTTGGAGCTGTCCTTCTCCTGTGCCTCCTTGAAGCTGGTCTCCAGGGTCTGCAAGCTCTCGCGAGTGACGTCGTTGGTGAAGCTCACGAAGTCATTGACAAGCTCGTCGGCCGATTTGGCGTTGCGACCATACGGATCCCAGAGTGCTCGACCCAAAAGTAGCTGCATGACGTCCTCAAACTCGGCGAGGGCGAGCAACTTCTTCTCGTTCCTCTTCATAAGAGCAAGGGCAACCCGCATGATGGTTTCGGAAGCGCCTTCGGCGAAAAGTACGTCATAAATACGGAAAAGCATAGGCAACGGGCAAGTGACGGCAAAGAATGACAAAAACCACTGGGAAAGGTATGCTGATTCGACGCCGAGCTCTTCGAGGTGGACGGCTAGGTCGGGCATGTGCTGGTGTAAAAGTCGCTGAAATTGAAAGATTCGTAGGTGGAGCCCGGAAAGGTCGGGGAGAAAGCAAGAGCGCAGGTCATAGTCCTCCATAAGTCTGGTGCATGTCAGCGGAATTCATAGCGGGGCAAGGAGCAGCTGCACCCACCGTACAAGGACGCAGAATGCCTCTTTGTCGCCCATTTGCATGAGCAGAGGGCCAACGAGAAATCCTAGTCCCTGGCAGTAGCCAATCTTGTTGTCATACAAGCTGAAGCATTTCAGCACACGTCCCAGCATCTTCTGGCCCTCCCCTTCGGGATCCTTGAACATCTCGACGCCAGGGAAACTTCTACCGAGATCTTTGTTAATGATGTTCTCGTAGGGACTTGATTCGCCGCAGAGCGTGTCGTATTGATCCTCGATCAGCTTGTCCCGTGCGCCCGAGGCGCTCTGCCACACCACACCCCGCAGCGGAGCAGGAATGCCACCGCGGATCTTGTTCAATGTGAGGGTCGGGAGTCGTTGGACGGTCTGGGGATAGTCGCGAACGAGAGCGGCCCAGAACTCGAGTTCTGTCATGGGCGGAGGCGAAGGGAGCTGGGAGATGCGGACTTGGGAGGTGTCCTGCTCCTGGACGAGGCGCTTGAGTTGGTTCATGGACGGCGGGCGGGATTGGCTGCGAGCACGATTCGCCTTGATGCCAGCCTTGGAGTCGGCCATGAGGGCATTATTTTCCTGCTCGAGACGAGCCAACAAAAGGGCCATGGCCTGGTGATGTCAGCGGTGAGTTAGTATTTGGGAGGGTGGGGGTTTTGCTCACCTCGTCCTGACCTTCCTCCTGCGGCTCCTGTTCCTCCTTTTTCTCTAGCTCGGCCCAATCGACGTGTGCACTTTGTGTTGAACCACTGCTGTCGCTCCTGGAGCGGTCTCCTGTCTTTGGCGTGGGCGGGGCGTCTTCGTCTCGAACAGATATGGTGGGACTGTTCACTGTTGTATTGATGCTGCCGTCCTGGCTGGATCGCTCCCTGATCGCCTGCATGATTTCGGTGGAGGTTGGCCGTGACGATAGCCTCTTCTCATCCGTGGTTATTTCGAGCTGCGGCAGCGCAGTGGCCCTGTCGCTCGGTTCGGCAGCGCTCTGTCTGCTGCCCGTCTCGGACAGCGGAACCGTCACCATCGAGTCAGTGGGCAGGGGCTGGCTGTCGACGTGTGTCCTGGGAAAGCGCTCGGTCGCACTGGGAGACATCTGATCAGAGTGGTCGGCGGGCGACATGGCTCCTTTTTCGACGTCCATGTTGGCTGTCCAGAATGGCGATCCTTCAGGGACTCGACATCTGCAGGGCGAGGCGGGGATGGCGTGTGGAAGGACGGAAGAATGGTGTATGCTTCTTTCTGGATCGGGCAGGCGTTCTGGTGCAGGAATTGGCTGGCGGGCGCGCCGTCAGAGGTGCAAACGGTGCTGGCGGCGAAGGCGTTTCGAGTGGGTGGGATCTCGGGCGGGTCGAGGCGGGCGTGGGCGTGGGCAGCAGCAGCAGCGGTAGCGGCAGCAGGACCCAAACAGACACCGAATGAATGAGGTGCGCTGGTGGCAGTCGGGGAAAAGCAAGGTCGGGGGTGCTAACGAGCGACAGGCAGCCGGCTGCTGGAAGCTGGCTGGCTGCAGGGAAAACTGGGCAAAGGAGAGGCTGGCAAGAGGGGACTTGCGGACGTCGTCGACTCGGTGCGTTAAGGAGGTTGTCGCTAGCTTATCAGAATTGAAGGGGGGGCCCCCTTGGCAGATGAATCCGTCGGCCAACGGGCCACTCGACGGCCTTTGCAGGCCAGGGGCAATGCGCCGCGAGCGCCCTCTCCGCACTTTGGCAGGCTCACAGGCGGCGGCGAGAACGCGCAGGTGGCCGCCCATCAGCCCATCCAGCCCACGGCCGACGAGAAGAGGGCGCGCCGCACCCAGTCAGTGCCATGTCCTGCGAGGCATGCAGCCGCTGCGTGTGCGGCTCCAGTTGCACACGCGACGGTAAACACGCGCGACACACGCTACGTCGACGGCTGCAGGCGCTGAAGCAGCCAATGGCCGGCCCAGGCCTCGGCAGGAAGGCCGCTGGCGATCGTGCGGGAGTCTGGAATGGCGCGATGCCAGCTGACCGCCTCGACCCGGCCATTGCCCAAACGACGATGCCGCCCAGCGCAATGCGCGTCGCTCGTCGCTCGTCTTTGGCCGTCTTCGGTCGTTGTCGGCCTGTTCGCAATTGATTGTCGCGTTTCGCTGGCTGCGGGCGTGCCTTCCTGCCTGCCCGTCGTGCTGCCTGCCTGCCTGCCTGGTGCCGGACGCGCCTGCCACTCCGACGGTCGTTCTTTCCGCAGAGACCTGCATCGTGCCTGCGTCGCTTCCGCTTCAGGTCCGCGCCTCCCGCACGTTCCGGGCCGTGTGGCCCATTGCCCACTTACAATTTCGCCATGCCCAAGAGTCTTCCCTCGACCCTCTCCAACCTCGCCTTCGCCGTCGGTGGGCTCCATTTCGTCATTGTCCTCGAGCCCTCCCCCTCGCCCGCTGCAAGCGCCGGCCCCCCCATTCCAAATCCGTTTCAGACCCCCCGCTCGGCAGCCAAACGGCGGGGCTGGCCCTCTTCCTCTCTGCCTGGATGATGCTGCTCGCACGTGGCTGCTCAAACGCCCTCCAAGCGCTGTATGACATGCTCAAAACCGCCCAGCCGTTCGCCGTGGGTTCTGTCCAAGGGGCCTCGGTGCCGTCTTACGTGCGCCGCGAGTCCGGTTGACCTCCGTCTCACCCATCTGCCATTCCATCGGGGCGGAGTCGAAGCGAGTACTCCGTCGGACTTTTTTTTGCATCTGCTTCTTGCCCATCTCGAAGCCTAGACGCAAGCACGCAGTCCTGGCGGAGATGACGGTTCCTGTTTGGTCAGTACCAGGCCCGATGCGGTCCGGCCACCAGCCTGCTGGTCAGTTCCCATGCATCACGTGTCACATCCCACATGCATCGTTGGCTCACAGGGCTCGCTGGGGCTACACAGGATAGTGTGTATGTATTTTCGGAGCGGCGCCGACGAAGCTCCACCTACGTGGCTGGCTTGGCCCCTGTCGCTGCACGCCCGTTGAATGTCTCGCATAGGGCTGGACCAGTTGCGGCTCTTCCCCGGAAACCTCCGCCACAAGCCGAAAGCAGCCAGAATTCTAGAAAACAAATCATGTTGAGACTGTCGTGTGCAAATTGCTTTGCATATCTTAGTCGATCCTCATGCATTGCTCCACACCACTGCCACCTCCCTCTCCAACAAGAGAAGGAGAACGCTCGAGCCCATACGTACCGTGTACCATCCAGCCACGTACGGCCCAACCACCGCTCAGCGCTCTCGCCGAGTGGCACTGCCGAGCTGCCCCCTCTCCTCTTTTTCCTTCTTGCTCAGGCATTCGGCGGGGCGATTGTCTCCGATGTACGCATTCTCCGCAGCGGCGGGCACCATTTCCTCCCAATTGTTCGCTTGCAAATCACTCATCATTTCGTTATTGCGCACCAAAGCTTGCCACTCGAGGAGTACCATGGAGAGCCTGACGAGCAGTCCTGTGATCGGCCAACCTGCTACCTCCTCGTCCGTGAGGAGCAACATGTCGTCCAATCGGGTGCAGTGATGTTTCATCTGTCCAAGCAAGTTACGCGTGGGGTTTCCGACTAAAGGCATGAGAATCGTCGGCCAGATGTTCAGCATTAAAGGGCGACGATCTGGGTGAGTTGGATTCGGAGGCGATTCGGGCGGTCCAGATGGCTGCAATGGCGCCCGCGGAATGACGTCTGGACGGAAAACCAAAACCTCCCACTGCTCAGCACTCTTACGCGACATCTTCCACATACGGAGCATGTCGTAGCGTAGCACCATATGGCTGGCCATGTTTCCACGTGTGGTGAACATGTTGAGCATGAGACGCCGGTTCTCCATGATTTGCTCTGGGAAGAGAGTGCGAAGAACAAGGAATAACAGCTCTTGGAAGAAGGCATGCGCAATTCCGTCTCCGTAAGTGGTTCTAACCTCACCGAGTAACACAGGCCAGTTCGTTTCGAAGCTCGGAGGCCTCATCATGACAATTAGAATCTTTTGAATGCCACGGACTTTTTTGTTGAACTCAAGGATCGCGTCAAGGCTCGCCTCGAGCGTGCCAGAGAAGGGGGCAGGATGGGTGCGAGGCAACAGGAAGTAGTCGGGAAGAGGCGTCGGCTGCGTCTTTGGCTCTACCGTAACGTCATCTACCTCGGGCCGGCCCGAATCGTTGTTGTCAGCGGCAGTCCCCTGTCTGGCGCGATCACCAGGCGTGTTGTTCGTTCCACATTCCGCCTTCCTCGTACCTGAGCCTGAATTGGAGGGGCCGGCGTTGCTTTCCTGGGCAGGGTTGCGGCGGGCTCGGGGTTGGTTGCCTGCAACAATAGCAAAATCGGCGGTATAGACGTCGGATCGGCGTCTGGGGCGATCGAGGGCTGCGGTGGATTCCCGCTCGCTTGCCTTGCTGGTCTGCTCACTCAAGTTAGCAAGATTGGGCTCATTGGGCGGATCCATGGTGGATTCGAACGGGTTGGTGGTGCACCCGAGTGGGCGCGGATTTTGATCGGCCATGGTGGTGGTGGTCGTCGTTATGGCCTAGCGAAGAGGTGAAGTTTTGGGTGGGAGGATCTATGTGTATAAACATCTGAGTGCGAAGTGAGAGTCTTCGGTACGGCATGGTGAGAGTGAATGTGAAAGTAAATTTCAAAGTTAAGGCGTAGACAGTGAGAGAGTCAGAATCAAGCTGATACCTTGAAAGGACTCGAAGAGAATAGGATTACAAGGTGTATCATGCAGAGCATGTTCCGAATGCTCAAAAATTCGAACTTCAAAACCACGAGAGAAGAATTGGCCATGCCCATGAGTCCGTTTTCAGGTTTTATTGCTCCACATGTACTTTTTAGTTTGTGATAGTTGGGTCCTAAGATTGTAGACAAAACAAAAGTTGAATGCTCTTAACATCAGAGATTCAGATATGATTATCCAGCCATCAAGATGGAATGCAAGTGTGATATCGACCCTAGGAAATATTTTGATGATTAACCGGGACGTCACCTAGTCATATATGGTGGCAGCATCAGCTTGTAAGAAGACCACAAGAAGCCCAACACCACGAACGTTCAGATCCATAGATATACTGTTTACAAAACTAAAAAAACGCATTGTAAGTCGCTCAATCGGATATCTAAACACCAATCTGTCCGCGTGTGCCTGCACGAAGCCACCATGCTTCACTCTACTCTACCCAGATACAAACTTGATAAACTTGTCCATGCCATCCTATTCCTTTGCCTCCAACGCTCTCAGCTTGAGATGAGCCTGTTGTAGCCACCACATCGCCTTGAACACGTCTACCACCCTCTCCTTGAACTCCCCATGTTCCATCGCGCGAACATGTCTCTCCGGCTCGTTAAGCAGCCCATCAATCCCACCGTCTCGATACGTGAGCTGATACATTGCCGTCGTATTTTTCGAGAAGGGAACATGCAGCCACTCCAGCACGCACGTACCGTCAGGAGTCGGCATATTCCTGAAGATGGGCCGCACACGAAAAATGGCGGGCCTGAACATCACGTCAGGAACTACATACTGGATGCGATGGATGCGGTCGGCAAGGGGGTACATGTCGTAGCGCAGTGTGATGGCGCTAGTGAGCTCGGGCTGTACGCTGTACAGCTCCAGGAAGAGGCGGCGGTTGTCGATGACGGCGTTGGGGATGGCGATACGGGTCAGGAGGACGTAGAGGTCTTGCAGGTTGGCGAGACCGTGGTGCATGGGCGGTTGATGTGGACGAGGAGGGCGGAAGGGATGTCGCGGAAGGGCATGCCCTCAGACGGTACACTGTTGTATTCTGCCATGGCGACACATGTACTTGGGATAGGGGCGATGAGCGCGTCCGGGTTGGCGTGTCGCTGGATAGTCGCTGCCTGGAGTGAACCTTAGACATCTGTATTGTCTTGCAGGCTGAGCTTGTGCTCGAACTCTTTCTTTGAAATGGCCGCCGATGGTTTTCTCTTGCCCTCAATCAGGGGATTGGCTGGGAGTCTTGAAGAAGACATACTAATAGCATTCGTGATTTCAGAGGCAAGCAATAGTCAGAATTTTATCCATTATGGACTCCGTGGGAACTAACATGATGTGAGACTCTCTTTGTGCAGTGACTGAGGAGGAGTTTAAATGGAAATGCAGTGGAGAGGATTGAAGGTTTTAGAAAGAGACTCAGAAAGTCCGAAGTACTGTCGAAGGTAGATATAGCCAGTGGAGTTGGGGAAGAGAAGGGGAGCAGTTTGGGAGAGAGGGATGAAGTGTTTATACCAAGGTACGCCAGTGGTGGATAGACCACGCGGATGGTGAATCTTTGTAGCCCTTATCTATCCGATTCTGCCGGCAGAAGACTTCCTCCAGCAATTGTGAAATTCAGTAGTTGCAGTAAAAGGTTAGAACTTTTTTTTCTTATAGGGCTAGGCATATTTCCCTTTACAAGTTTAGTTGTTGGAGAGGAGCCCATACACAAAGCATCTCGGAACCTTTTCTAGTTGGCTCGGCCCCTCTCAGCCATACCCCACATAGCGGGACCGCTACAGATTACCGAGTTATGTCGCCTAGTGCGGTAAGTAATCACTTGATTTCGCTAGGGAATAGCACATTGCAAATCTTGTATTTAGATAATTTTCTAGTCAAAAAAATTCCATGAACATCCGTTATGGTGTATCGGCTAGCATCCGTCGCTTTCATTACTTCCTCTGGAGCATTGCGAGCGCCCGACGAGAGCCGGGTTCGACTCCCGGTAACGGAATCATTCCTTTTTTATCATTTTTTTTTTCGTTTGGGTTGTGATTTGGATCATCTTGTGCGCGATCTTGGGACGAAAGTGCTGGGTCGAGTCCTGACATGACGCACTGCACACGCGAGCCTACCCCGCCAAAACATCCGCGCCACGCGGGGCGCATGTGGAGCAAGAGGAGCACGAGGAGCGATAAACCTGGTGGGAAAGAGCAGGAACCATTGATAGAAACTTTCATGATGTGATGGTTGATTACTTGAGTGATACCTTCTAAGGTTACTAGCAGACTGCCAACGCAGGCCCTCTGCATCCAGTCAGTCGATGGATGGGCGATATGCCCGCCGGCCCAAACCCCGCCTGAACCCTTTTCGCTACCGCGACCCTTTTTTTTTCCTAAACGCCGTTGATTTACCCAATACGCCCGCTCATTGCCCGTAGCGCCCGCGCTCCATGCTTGCATCGTGAATCGTCATCTACCACCTAATCGAACTGTCCACCAACGCCGATGAGATCGAGTGCTGCCTTCCTCGACTCGAACGTAGTTCGCACGACGGGCAGTGCAGGCTCCCGGCCCAGGTCGCCCACGACGCTGCGAACAGAGGACGAAATGGAAGGGCTCTGGTGGGCGTTCGCGCGATAGTGTTGCTGCTTGACCCACCAAAAGTAGAGGGTGAGGACATCGCGACCGTCGGGGATGCCAATCTGGCGGAGGGAGCGGGCGGGGCGCTTGTGCGAGAGCGAGTGGAGCGGAGCTGGAGGAGCGGGTGTTAGCCCGGCGGAAGCAGGGGTGACTTCAGGTGCGTCGTAGGGCAAGGCAGGGCGGGTAGAGCAGGGGGTGTGAGCAGCGAGCGGAGGACTAACCGACGCGAGCCATTGTGTCAGAGTGGGGGGGGGAGCTGGAGCTGTCGCTGTAGCTGTCGCTGTAGTGGGTGGGTATGCCAGGTACGTAGTCGGGTGCGAGCGAGGGGCGATGTCGAAGCGTGCTCAACGGTGGGTGGGGGGGTGCATCTTAAATACACGCTGCTGAGGTCCCTCAGGACGGCGCGATCCAGCGTGCGCGTGTGCGTGCGGGCGGGCGTGCGGTGAGATGATTAAGGTGGGCGGTGATGAGCAAGGTGTTTGGGACTCAGGGTGCCGGCTGTGAGTGGCCGGCGCAGGAACATAGCATGCTGGACCCTCGAACCCACCATTGCGCACACGCGTCCAGAGGCCCCGTCGCTCGTCTGCTGCTGCCCCTATCGCCAGAAAGCGCGCTTGAGCCTCAGCGTGACGGTCCTCGGCAGCAGAATCCTGCCCTTTCCGCGCGCCCCAAGGTGGAGCGTGAGCGCCCGCAGCTCGCCCGCATCCCGCCCACGCCATGGCATGGCTAGACACGCCCACCATTTCGGCAGCGATTGACGCGTAGACTGCCAACTGGCTGGCTTGTACGTCAGATGTCCGGGGTTGTCTACTGTTTCGACACAATACGCGGCCGCCTGTGCGTGCGCATTCATTTACTTGACCGGTGCGCCAGGTACTGGCATGCAGCCAAGGGTGCATGCCATGGCCACGCAAAAGCCTGGAGGCAGCGCGATGCAACACCAGTGGCATTAGCAGCGCCGGGGCAAAAGCCGCCCACTGCACTGCCCTCACTCGTGTGCGCCTGCAAGCGGTGCCGCTGGCTACGTGGGGGTCAAGTGCCAGGCGGTTCTCGCGGTGCCCCTACGGAACCCGCTCTTCCCCGCCTCGCTGCCGTCCTAGTCTGTTCTTGCGCCTTCAGCAGATGCCACCCGCCCCCCCCTCACCCAAATCGAGGGCGCATGCATGGCCGCCCGTCTGATGTTGCCAGTGCTCTGCAGTAGCCGCGTCTCAGAAGATGTGAAAATTTTTTCTCAAGTCTTGTCGCTGTCAGCGCCGCATACACGGCAGCCAGATCGTTGGGCAATGGCAGGACATGCGAGCGCCCCTCAATCCCCGTGTGGGCGTGCGTGCAGGGCACCGCCAGGCCTAGCACGAGCACGTTGCAACCCTGCACACCCAGCTGTGCCTGCAGATGGCGCAGAGGGGCACTCGAGGGCACTGGGCGGGCGGTGGACCTGTGTCGATCGGGGCCCAGGACTGTCAGCCGCGAACAACGCGTTCCGTACCCCGTCTGCCAGCACACAAGGCTGGATTCGTGCCCAGGTGCGCTGCGTCCGAGGGGGGAGAGGGGGGAGGGGGGGCAGCTGGGCCAGAATCATTATGCAGCCGCCGGGTGTCCTCGACTTGTCTGGCGTCACATGGAGCCGTGCAGGGCGCCTTGAAGCACGGCCGTGCTTTTGGGTTCGTAGTTGTACGCAATCGCTGCCTGGGACATTGGGACATTTGGAATCTGGCGCATGCAAAGCGGACGGATTTGTGTTCCACGGGTTTGGCGCCGCTGCGCAAAACAACGAGAGGTGACTCCGTCAGCAAATCGGCGGCGTGCTCCCTGACGATGCGCGCAAGCACCCTAGGGACCAGGCTCGGCGGATCCATCCATGCCGTCATCAGCAATGGTATTGCGCAGGCCACGAGTGACCCAGGTAGCCCAAGTATTGGTCTCTGAACCGCCGCGAATCAGTCTTTCGTTTAGAGCGGTCTGCGAACATCGTTCAAGCAGCCAGCCGCGTGTGCCAGGCGTGCCCACTCACCCACTTGCGCGGCCGTCGACGTTTTGTTTTATTGTACGGGCTTTGGCATAGCTTGTTCTTTTCTTCCGTGGGATTTGTCATCGTGAAAGTTGCGCGGCTGATCATGGCTTCGCAATCCTGCAGCTTGACTTTTTTTCCAGCCGCGCAGAGGTGTTTCCACTTGCTCCCCTCTCCGCCGGCTCCATGTACGGAAGTGTCCCGCAGTCATTTCCTGAAAGTGTCTGATGGCATCTGGAGGCGACTGGAGGCTGATCGAGGCGAGCTTCGCCTCTGGCGTGCTAGCTGTCGCAAGGCTGCCGCAAGGCTGCCGCTATGCTTCAACGATGAAGGCGGGGCAGCGGCACGATACGCGACGCCGGCCAAGGACGCGACGGGCGCGCGTCGTCACGTGTTCTCTCCACAGCCAACCCAGTACCCAGGTACGTACCGGAATTACAAATACTCAAGTTCCTGAACAGTCTAGTTTCTGTCTTATGTGAATTCTAGAGCATGCCTTATCCGCCCAAGGTGCCGCAATTGGCCATGCCTTTTTCAGACTGGGCCAGAAGATGAAGCCTACACTGGATGCAATGAAGTCCTTGGAGCTACTCATAGTCATGCGAACAAATAAATATCCTGAAATTGGGCGCTAAAGCTTTACATAGCAACTTGGTACGCATAATTGGTGGCTTTCAATAAGATTAGGCGGAGGCTTTTAAGACCAGGGCATCACTGTGATGGAACAAGAATAGACTAATCATCCAACAAACTTGCAGAACAAGAACGCTCACTCTATCCCCGCAATATAATGTTTGAAATATAGTGGCCTTCGGTTCGATGAATAGAAGATCCAGGTCATGTATGTTCTGAACCTTCATCTAATAAAAACGTTTTAATTTGAGCATTGAAAATGCCTCCCAAACCGAGAACCATTCTCTAGTTCTTCCTTAAATTTACAAGTTAGATCAGCAAAGTAGTAAAATAATATCTAATCCTAGTAGGTTCGGCGCGGATTGCACGAAAATTGTGGAAAACAAGGTGAAAGACTAAAATACCATGTGACAAGCCGGATACCCGCTTACAACGTCTCGTTTGCCCAAGATGTCTCGCCATGGTTAGTGTTAGATGCGCTGTAACTACCCGAGATAATGGGGCTTGACTACAAACTTCCACAATGGAAATTTTAGTATAAAGTAACCTCAAAAAACCTCAGCCGACTGGCATTGCTTTGAGAAAAGTTACCATAGCACAAGCTCTCGTCTCCAGTCGTGCACAAGTAACATCTTCCAGCTAATATCACGCCTCGATCTAATCAAGAAATGGCGAGTCCCGATTCGAAATTGCAAGAAGCCAGGCGGCTTCTCGTAGGCTTTGTTGACGAAGTGGGTCAAAATGACAGCAGTCTTGATGCCTGGCAGAGACTTTGCGCAATCCTTGACCTCCCCGACGAATTGCCATCTATAACCAAGTGCAAGAAGGTACGAGAGATTTTCAATCCCATAGAATCCTTTTGTGACAGGCTATAGGAAATCAGTTTTGTTCACTTCAACCTATACAATCTTCTTCAACACATCCAAAATCCCGCTGTTCCGCTGCGTCGATTCAAAAACTACGAAGATCTCCGTGCATATACCAACAAAAAGTCGGGGAGGAGGTTTCCCAAAATCGTTGCCAAGGAAAACAACTTGGTCAAGGCATTGCTTCGCACGCTTGCATGATAGCAAAACACTTGGCTGAGATTGGGAATAAGTCACAATGCTTACTTTGCAACAAATGGGCATTTTCCAGGTCTGGATGGAGGCTGACGGACTGGTCAAAAAACGATAGGAGTATTGACTTATATCTATACCTGTAACTGGCTTGAATCGATCTATGTATCCGCTTCTATGGCCGCTTTGCGATCCTGCTGCGTGCACTTGCGATCATCCTTGTAGTTGATCTGCTCGTGAACTTGCAAATTATTGTCTTTAATATCTGATTCCAGTGAAAACGTACCAAAAAGGGCTCACTACAACTTTTCAAACAGTCGCCAACTCTCCCCCATTCTTGTTACTCGTCGCAAATTGGGAAAGCCGAAGCTGAAAAAGGTAAATACGTTCCTCTTATTCTCTTGCGTGGCTCTTTTCCGGGTTTCAACAGTTCCTGGATCATCTTATTTTTATCTTTCCTATGATCTGGCTTAACTCGGCCATAGGTGAAATTCAACAACTGTGAGGTCACTATCCGTATATTGAGAATTTGGCAAGTAGCAGCATGGAACTTTACGCTACTGATATTTTTACTTCAACGACATCGCTTTTTGTAAGCCTCTAGAGAAGTTATGAATCCCAGAGACACATACTAAGTGTCACGCCTAAACCTGTGAATGGCCAATGAAAGCACGCTGGTAACGGGCGAAGTAGATAATAATGCTGATGGATAGCCACGAAAATAATAATTAGCTTATCTGAAGAAGCATTTCCGGTCATAGAAGGTGTGTGAATGGTGCATTTTCATAATCCTTTTTTGTTGAACTTTGTTATGGTCTTGTGACCACATAAATGAGCCTTTGAACATCTCAAGATAGCTATAAATACTATTGCAACAACGAAAAGACTATACGGTTTGTCAAACTCTAACTTGATACAAACGGGAGGTGTTCCAAGTGGTACCAAGAATGGACCAGCCCGTGACGGAAGGAGATCTATGTGAGATATGCGTTTGGTAGATTCTCAGATAAGGAAGTGGTGTATGCTATGTTGTAGATGCTACATCAACAAAATACACATTAGGGCGCCATGAGTCTATCTATATTTGTCGGGGTCTGCTTCAAGTAGTATAGAGTATGCCGTACACTACTGCGCACACAGACTGTGTTTATGTCCCCCGTGATAATCAAACCAAGTTGCATCCGCTTGATTCCACATAGACGAATAGGGTGACGGTATAATTATAAATATAGAGATATATCCATTCATACCTAGGTAGAGACTTGATTTGCATCATGTGACTATCATCGGATCCCGAGATTGTTGTGGGTGTCTCTGCCAGGGCACAGTAACCAGAGCGATCATCGCTTTTGGGGGTCTGATTGCTAAAAACGAATAGTTTTGTATTATTGTCATCTTGAAAATGATGTACTAGCCAAAGATATCTAAGCCCTTGACTCAAACTATTAGGCTACAATGAATTGAAGAGACTTCTTAGACACTGTTAGCGAGGCACAGGAAGGCAACATAATGTTTCGAAACATGTAGAAATATTGATCTGCATCCGCGCTGTGCCGCACGAGTGATTAGCCAAGCAAACAAATCCTCAGTTCTGTTGGATATCGCTTAACATGCGCTCACCAATAGTATCAATGCAGCCCTGTTTCCTATCAAAGTTAATTAAGGTCTCACATCCAAAAGCGCCGTGGCGCCATGGCGCCGTGTCAGCATCATAACAAGGTATAATAAGGTTACCCCAATCCCGTCAATGACCCAACTTACCACGCCTGAGCACGCCAAGATTACATCATCCTTCCCCCAGCCTCTTCCTTTCATCATCTTTTTGAAGTGAGCTACGATACAAAAAAAGGCTTAAGTTGCACAGGGCCGCATTAGAATTATTCCGAGTTTGTATTAGACTGAACAATTGGTTTCAAAATGTCCTTTCTCACTCAAATCCTGTCCTCGCTGGTGACAGCATCTCTAGTACTATTTCTTGCTAGATTTGTAAATCACAGGCGCATCTACAAGAAGCTGGTCAGTTAATATTGTGCAAAATCGTCGTAATATATTGATAGATCCATATAGCCTGGTCCACCACATGACTTTTTCTGGGGACATCTAAAGATCTATGGAGAGACAATGGCTCTATTTCCTCCTCGAAGGTTAAGACTTACAGCGCTACCTTTGGCATCACTAATTGGTTATTTAGCCATTTTCAAGCCATCATCACTACTTTGGCACATAAACATCATCTCCCAGGCTTGTTTTACATGGATCTATGGCCACTTGGCCCTGAACAGCTCATCATTACCGACCCGCGACTTGCGACACAGTATGTCACCAACCGAAAACTTCCAAAGCACCAGCTTTTGGCCGACTACCTTGATCCAATATTGGGGAAAGGCAACATCATCACGGTCAATGGAACCCATTGGAAAAGCATACACGATCTGTTATCACCTGCTTTCTCTGTTGCTCGAGTCCTCGATATCACAACCCTGATTGCCGATGACATAATGGAATTCCACAATGTGATATCGGAGATTGCTGTGTCAAAAACACCCTTTCGGCTGGAGGAGAAGATTAATGCGCTGGTCTTCGATATTATCTTCAAGGCCATCTTTGGTGTCCAGTCCAGAGCCCAGACGGTCGGAAGCGATGATCTCAGAGATCTGCATTCTGTGATCAATGCTGATATGACTGGAAAGCAAACTTGGAATCCAATCAGAAGAATCCAGTTGGCGAAAGAAAAAGCTCTTTCTATGAAGCGGTTGAATGATAGCATCGCAACGAAAGTAAAATCAAGATTCAAGTTCATCCAGCAAAGTAACGTCAGTATCGAGAGAAGACAAAGTCTTTCAATCCTCGATCTGATACTTCAGGAATACGTTCAAGAAGCCTCCAAGGTATCTGCTTTAGTCGAGCTTAGTCCGGATGTCATGGATATGGCCGTTCCAAACATCAAAGCTCTCATGCTCGCCGGATCGGGAACGACTGCTGACACTTTGTGTTTTATGTTCATGCAACTCTCCATCCTTCCAAAGATTGTCGAAAAACTACGGGAGGAACATCGTAGGGTGTACTCATCTGACGTAGCGACAACACTCGACATGCTGAAGAGTGATCCTAAAAGACTGAGAGAATTAAAGTACTCAACGAACGTTATCAAAGAGACCCTCCGTATCTACCCAATCGGGAATACAGGCCGTGCTCCAGACGAGCCAGGATGTATCACGTACCAAGGGAAAGAATATCCTACAAAAAGGAAAATGTTGATCTGCCCGGTTCAGCACACCTGGCACATGGATCCCGATGTTTTCCATGACCCAGATACCTTTGATCCTGACCGCTTTAACGACATGGATAAAGACTACCAGGTTGCTTGGCGGCCGTTTGAACGCGGAAATCGAGCATGTCTAGGCCAGACACTGGCGATGGAAGAGATGAAAATGATCTTGTTGTTGACGGTCCAATATTTTGATTTCAAATGCCACGATTTGAAACCTAACTCTTCGCCAAGAGTTTCCTGGACCAAAATGGACACGATTTTTGGTGATCGGGCTTTCCAGGAGTTTTTAACGGAGGCTAGGCCAAGAGATGGAATGTCGATGATGGTGACAAAGGCAGAGTTTTCTTGAAGAGATCCATTGCTACTTCTCGGAGATTTCTTTTGCGTTATGGTATATTAAAGTGAATTACGAAAGTAGAAATATTCGGTAGGTTTTTTTATCATGGAGAATATCTAGCGGTCTTCAGGGAGTTGTAACTATACGAGAACTAGTTCAATCGTTTCAAATAATTCTTGCAATGGAGGTGTTGAGGCAGAGGAAGACCGCTTATATTGTCTTATCATGACCTAAAAGAGGGTTACTTGGCGTGTTGTTGCAACTTACTCCTTTTAAGGATGCTGAATTTATTCACTACAAGAATAAGGTCTTGCGAAACGTATGTAAGGTTAAAAACGAGTTACAGCAGAGGGCCAGATGGGTGCATATCGGATTATCTGTTCGGGATTCAGGTGCTAGGAATGTGGGGTGATGCTATTCTTGGGGATTATGTCAGCACACCTACGTGCTTACGTATTCGCGACGCGGCCTTTTTAACGTCGTGCAGCGCAGTTTTGTGCATGCGAAAACATGTTCAACTTGAAATCACTTTCTATCCACATTCATAAACAAAAATTCACTCGGTATTCATAGACAGGTCAAATATCAAGATCTTGTTCGATGTTTTAATTGAATCGCAGATCTCCAGTAGAGAAGCATCTTCACGCGACAACTTTAATAGCAATACAATTTATAAAATCAACTGCCTTACTGTCAAGCATATCTACTCTGGCTCACCATCGAGCTTCAAAAATATTCAAAAATGTTTATCTCGACACTGCTCTGCCTCGTCAGTCTCATCAAAAGCCCGCCTATCAACGACAGATATAATCGGGCCATCTACACCCAACGCATCTGTGTGCATGGGATGGAAGCTCAAAAGAGTTGCGGATGATGGCGGATACGGTCTGGCGGCGTAATTTATTTGTCCTATTACCGCAATAAAGCCGCCGACGTCAAAGTCAGACTGAGGCTTGTCTTGACGAACGAATGATGTGTGCTGGTCATTGGTCGTGCAACATGGGACTTTGCAGAAAACACTTGACCATGGCGTTGCCTGCAACGTAAGCTCAGGAAGATTAGCTGTTTTTCTAGGGGTTTGATTTGCTGGAGTAAGACCGACCCTTGCTCTTTCCGCCCGCTTCCGATAACGCTGATCCTAAGATCCCAGAATTCGTGCTATCAGAATCCGACCAAACTCCATATGTACTTGATACAGGTACGAAAGTGTGGAGGCTTGCGTCACGACATCGGGCTGGTGTTGCTTTCATCTGTCACCTACCATTTCTGTTAGCCTGCCATTCTTTCCTTCAGTTTGATCGTTGATCCTACGAACTACTGGGCAAATGCTCACCAGGTCTACCGTATTCATCATCATTCCTTCCACAGTCATTCTCCAGCGTATCCTTGGCATCTGAATTGCAACCTGATTTTGTCCCCAGAGATTCTTTGACATCTCGCGCAATGTTAACTACCCACCGTCTCTCGTTCTTGGTTCTCGCTCTCATACTAATTACTTCGTTTTTCTTCCTCGCTCGTAGGGAAGATGGAGATTCTATCTCGCATTTGCCTGCTACCGTAACCTCCAAGTTTACCCCCAAGCCAACGATAAATGATGCTATCGTGTCCTTGTTCGAGTCTGTAAGGCATCCTATTACAGAGCCCTATGTCGATCCATCTGGAGCGGTTCATCGACTTGACGCAACGATTTGGTCGAAGCCACTGAAAAAGCGACTTTTGATTTTGGATATTGACACGAGGGAGCCGACTGGTGAGAACCAACTCTTTAACAACAAGACTTTGGACTGGGAAGAATTAGAGATGAGGGGCGGACAACTAGTTTCCAGCGCTATCATGAATCATTATCTCTATGGTAAGTAGGCTCTCATCACATCAACTACACTGGAACTGGTGCTGATGCTCACTAAAAATAGCTCAGATTCATGGCTACGACTACAAATTCGTGCAAGCAAAGCATATTCCGGGCCACTACGATACTTGGATCTCACCGACCACGCTACGTCGCTACACTCCCGATTACGATTTCGTTGTCACTATGGATGCGGACGTGACGCTCACACACCTGGAGGTTCCGCTCGAGTGGATGTTTAACAAGTGGGGCATCACGCGTAATACCTCTATCGCTATGCCATGGGACACTGAGGAAATCCACACCGAGAACGGCGTCACGGCTCCTATAAGCGTTGACAGCAAGGGGAAACAGGTGCTGAATACGGGTTTCATGATTGTCCAAAACCTTGAATATACGCTGGAGATGCTCGAGGCATGGATGGAATGTACAACGGAAAAGCGATACAAAGGTTGTGGACGATGGAAAAAGGAGTGGAGCCATGAACAGCGGGCCTTCTCCGAATATATCCGATACGATTTTAATCCACGAGGAAACAATATTGTTGTAAGTACCGAAATGACTTTTTTTTAAGCTATTTCAGAGAAGGTGCTGACCTATCACTAGGCACTGCCATGCGACGACACGATGGGCTGGCCTGGAATGGTCGATGGTTATCCTGGACGAATCACTTCGGACTGCAATGGCAACTTCGTGCGACACCACACTTTGGACAAAGAGCTAGCAAAATACAGTGCGAGCAATTCTGTAATGCAGTCATTGTCCCAGGTCCTGCAAAAGACACTACTTCGGCAACAGCAAACGCTCTACGTCAACCAATCGCAGATAGAAGAGAAAAAAGTGTCAACGGATGTAGAAGGCCCAGATGAAGACGACGAGCCCGTGATACTTGAAGGGTTGAACTCGAATTGATAGAATATCTTTGACGGCTTTTTTTTTGAAATTCTTCAGGCTCGCCGGGTGCTTTTCATTTTCTTGTACTTTTTTGTCGAAACGCGATATATATACCCATTATATGATCTTGTAGTTAATTGGAAGTGTTGAAAGTTCAAAAAGAAGGACTTGAAGCTTACGTACAAACATAGTCCCTTGAGTAATTATCGGTAGGCTAGGTGGCATAGAAATAAATCAGATTGTAAAAAGTCACTATGAGTAACCCCCAGAAGGGGATAAGATCGTTGTCTCTGCAAGGGCGATACTTATAGAAGCTATAATCATGCATAAATTCCACCACATCATCGTAATCAGTACTGTCTATAAACTTGATTGCTTGATATGTCTCTTTGGTCGCCTGCAGGTCAATTTCAAGATAAATCGTTGAAGTTAAGAGCCTGCTCTACACTCAGAATAGCCAATCGTGATGAAGTAATTGTTAACTACAATAAGGAAATTCTATTCTCCCTTGGTCATACAAAACATGATCGAATTATCATTCTCCATTACAGCAATAGCGAAATTATTGTAGTTCCAAACACCACCGTAAGGCCCAAGGACCCCATTATCTTCACAGGACTTTGACATTTAGCTTTCCGCTCCCGTGACAAAGCTGCCAAAAAATCTCATCAGTTTAGGTGGCCTGGGAAATGACAGTCTTTTTCCAGATTCTCCTGAAAAAAAAACAAGGAACATAGCAAGCTAGAAGGAAGTCCATACGTTTGGCTTGGAGTACGAAACATGAGTTGCAGATCTCTGAATCCCGAGAGTCAAAGTCAGTCCAGCTACAGATATTGAACTCCGATAATCCTTTCAAGGCGTACGAGATCAATTGCGTTCTTGTCTTGAGAGCTTGCGCCTATGAAGCCACAAAGAGGACAAAAGCTGACCAGACTGCTGTTCGATGTTCCACATTCCGGACAGATCCAAATATCAGAGCTCGGACTTGACTCTGGATGTTGATAGGAGCTTGAAGCACCCATACTTTTGACTGCGTTCTCACTATTTACGGCACAGCACAGAGGATCCAAATCTTTCCAATGGTGATGCATTATGCCACAACATCGAAGCAAGTGTAATGTTGTATTTTCCATGGATAACTAGTTGGAGGTGATTGAAGAGTAAAATGTGCCGCCGATGTAGAAGCCGCGACACGTATTGATGGGAAGATGAAGAGAGAGATTGCTGTGACAAAGGTTAGAAGAGGGAACAGATGACATGAATACTTTTCATAACTTGTGCTTGAGCCTCGACGGATAAATTGAAGTCTTATCTCAGGCCAATCCAGGTGAAAAGGCGACGTATAAGGTGTGAGAACTAAGCCTAAGCCGGCGATGCATATGATTGTCGTTTCTAATGATCCAATAAGTAAGCCCCAGCCCCACATTCACCATACTGATAATCAGAAGATCTACATACAGGTCAGACACCCCTCTCCCCCTCCCCCAGGTATGACATATGCAATCAGCCGAGCGAGGTTTACAGATTGTTATGAAAGATTGCTAGTGAATGTTCAGTCAAGTTGGACACTGATTAGAATGACATATCTGTCAACCAAACTCTGACCCATTAGTCAAAACAATGCCAATGAATCGTACCGAATTCTGGTAGCAATGCTTTTGATCTCGTGGCCGAGACTTGGTTTGGAAAAAAATAATCGTCAAAAAAGTTTTTTTTTTTTCAAATCTTATGGAAATGAAGCGGATAAGTACGTTGACATAACTGTTGACACGAACCATGGCGAGGCACACGCATCCCAAGCATTTCCTGCTCAAACATGCTTTGCTTATTGCGCTGAGAAACTTTCCGGCGAAACCGAAGAGTTACAGTCAAACAGGTTTTTTTGGCGAGTGAGTAAAAAAAAAAATCAGTAGTATCTTTGGATATCCCATAATGATTGCGTTAGTAGGTCATGAATCGGGGAACCCTCGATTCCGTCCGTGAGGCTGCATCCAGCGCCCTTGGCAAAGTTTCAGTCTCCAAGTTGGCGAGTTGATAGACAAGACATGCTCAATCACAATCACTAGAAGCCCTTCAAGATCGGTAAAACGTTGCACATTACTATTACATAAACTATAGACAAAGAATCGAACTTTCTCTCCCTTTTGGCCACCCCAGCCCACCGTCTACCGAGCCTCCAGCGCTCGCCTGACGGCCTCCTCATCCCTCTTAATCTCAATGCCTTCCTCCCTCTCACAGGCACTCGTCCTGCCAAAGTAGAACCTATGCGCATCAACCTGGATGGCAATGTTCCCCTCGCTACCCCCAAAGTTGAGCGTGCCGTCATAGACCTCGATGTTGTCAAGCGTCGGATACTCCTCGACCCCCGAGTCGATGTAGTACTCGGGGCTGACATGCCTGAACCCCAGCAAGAAAGGCGGCAGCCTCGGCACGGGATCATCCCTGTGCGTAACGCGATAACTGGCGCCCTTGGACGTATCCGACAGGAACGTTGCGAACTCTCCGTTCCCGACCTTGGGCGAGCCGTACGTGTACAGGTCGACGTTTGTGCCATTTGCGCGCAGGGCGCCCGCGGCGAGGGTGGCGAGGGCGCCGCCGAGCGAGTGGCCCGTGGCGACGACCTTGTAGTCTGGGTGCGCAGCCTGGGCGGCGGTGACGGCGGTGCGGACGCCGTCCTCGGCCTCGAGCCACGACTTCCAGAAGCCGCTCGAGGCCTTGCAGTCGGCGCAAATTGTGGTATCGGTCGTGGGGAAGACGAGGTTGGTGATCCAGTTGCGGACGGAGCGGGAGCCGCGGAAGGAGATGACGATTAGCTTGTTGGTGTTGTCGAGGGCGACGAAGCCGGTCACGTCCGTCTTGATGGAGCTGGAAGGGGACTGTTAGAATGATTGTGGGGATGTGTAGACTTGAAAAGAGGGTAGAGCAGAAGGCTCTCGTCCAGGAGACAGCAGCTGCAAGAAACCTCAGGTGCCCAACTTGGAGGCGCGGTATTGATGCCAGATCACATGACCGGCTACTCCCAGAGACACCAAAAGCAACATAGCCAGCTGATGCTGAGCCACAAGGGTCTGCAAAAGAAAGGAAAAGGGAAACTTACTTCTCAAACTCAGTCAGGGTCTCCGTATCAGCAGCCTCAATCAAAGGGCAATTTCCCTCGTCGCAGTGAATCTCCGACCTGGGCGAGTCGTTGTTGCTAGGGCAGTAGGCGGCGCCCGAGTACTGGGCGAAAAACTCGAGCTTATTGAAAATATCGGACGAGATTGCTGCAAACGAACAACGTTAGCAAATGAAGGAATATTGATTGAAGAAGCTCATGAATCAGGGTGATGAACGGGGCGCGGGCCTTCTGACTGGATGCAGCGCAGCGTACGAGGCCTTGGAGCCCGCCGAACATAGGGCCGACAACCACGATAACGATCAAAGGGTGAATGCTCGAATAAGGGGAACATCCAAGATAGGATCCAAACGTACCTCTCTTCTGCACTTCCAACGGCGCCGCAGAAACTGAGCTCGAAAGCTGGCTCGCCAGCAAGAGCAGTGCGCTCCAGGGCGCATACTTGAGCGAAGTCGACACCATGTCTGCCAACACGTCCTGTAATCTTGACTTGGCAAGGCGTAAAAGTCGTAAAGCAGAGCTTCAGCACACACTGAGCGGACAAGAAGGAAAGAAACAGGACAATGAGGCTCTTCACTTGCAGCCCCAAAATCTGCGGGCAGAGGCCCCAGCTATAAACTCCATAGGCGCCGCTGGCCGCCCACCCATCACACCCCGCTCCGTCTTAGTCGATCGAGCCATGCATTCTCCCACATCCCTGTCCGTCACGCAGACACTCTACATAGTCCGAAAGAAGGTACGCCTATCCAGGAAGAGATATGACAGCCGTCTTGCCGTAGAATCGCTAGCGCGAGATTGCATGGCCCCAAAGGAGGCCGGGGACCTGGGCGTTGGGAGAGATTCGTTTTCTCGTGTTTTAGCCACGCGGGCGCGAGTAGCGTCCGTCGGTGCAGGAATCGCTTACGGGGCAGTGCGGAGATCGCTGCTGCTGTGTCCGCGGTGGTGCGGTTCATGCTTTTGTAGCATGGCGACACCACACGGCCTGCCTGTCCGGCTCTGCGGCCACGGTGCAGTGCTGATGCCGAGGCGTGGTGCAGAGAAAAGCAAGTGGAGCGTGGCAGGCGACTTTCCTAATTGCGATGCGGAAGAGGCGTTGCCGTGCGATTAGACGCTGGGTGCTGGGTGCTGGGTACTGCGTACGAAAAGGACTGGACGAAAGCAAAAGGTTTGGTTCCTCCCGGCTTTCAGCCACGCGCACGCACGCGCTTGGGTCCGGGCCAATGACTCCCGGCTCCGTAAAGCTTAGCCCCAGTGCCCGCAACGCATCGCGTGCTCACATTTAATTCATCCATTGCGGCAACCCGCAGAGCTGACGTCGACGGAGATTGGGCCATGGCCGTGTCGTGTATCGGACTCGCACCGTAGCATCGGCCCCCGTACCATACCAGTCAGTCTCTATGAAGGAGCACACTCTCTCCCCTTCATCTTGAACAGCCCAAGACACTCCGGCACCGGCACCGGCCCTCGACCTCCCCGAAGCAGCACAAGCCTTGGAGTGGTCGTAACAAGGCCTACCCTGCCCTTTTTGTCAACCCGCCGAGAACTCTGCGAGTCAAAAACCGGAAATGGGCGCGAGGCCTCTGCGAACTGCGAAAAGATCGCCACTCCATTTTTCGATGCCGTAAGCAAACCGTTGGTTGCGTCCCATCCGCCATACACCCCGCAGGCCGCCGATCGCGCGCAATTCTTCCGCCTTGACTCTGCGGACGCGTGCAGAAGAGGCAGGACAGAACGTGCGGCCTTGGTGTTCTCGCTTCTTAGATCTGAATGCGACGTCTTCCCCGCTGTACCTGAACATCATCGCGCAGGCGTAGCTCTCCGCGGCCCATCGTGTCAGACTCGCCCGCGGGCAAGATCAGCGGGCATGTCGTGCTCGGGTACCTGCCTCCGAGGCGCGCCGTTGGCGACGTGGACTCTCCAAGCAAAGCACGCAATAGAATACATGTTGACGGAAAGGGAACGTTGCAGACGTCTGTGGGGCTGGCTCGGCGCGCACACCGCCGCCCTCATAATCCAGACCTGAGGCCAGAAAAGGTTGCGTAGTGCATACATCGAATCAGGTGGTCACGGGCATCGATAAAGAAAGGGAAAAGCATTGGAAGCTAGGCGCGAGCTACCCGTCGGGCTCGGCGAATTTGATTATTGATCTCTGGCGGGCTACATAGACTCTGTTGTAGAATTTGACCTCATGATTCGTGAAGCGACCACCCGTTGGGACTTTGTGTGGAGGTGGGAGATGGGTGGGGGTATTTGGTGGAATTTTCCGATGTCCAGCGACAGGGTCTTGGGCGAGTAGTTCGACCGCGCCCGTCGCGGGCCTGGACTCGGCGCGATGGCCCGAAGATGAAGAACGTCTACTGAGGCGGCTGGAAGGGCTTGACCAGCATTTCGCTGAACCTGCGTTGCATGTTAGCACCGTGCTGTCTTGACATTGGTAGTATCGAATGACATACTTCTCGAGCTTCTCCTTGCCTCGCACTTCCTCGACCAACAATGGCATCTTGACCACGTTGAACTCGTCGTATAATTCCTCAATCTGCTCGAGGTATTTCTTTTGCATCTTCCGCCGAGCATTGCACTGTTCGCAAGGGTTATCCTGCTTGGGGAACAGCAGCTGGTTGACGACAATCGCATGGGTGTCGATCTCGTAGCTGTTCAACTCCTGGATCATACGCTCCGTCTCGTACAAGCTCAGGAACTCTGGAATACAGACGCAGACGAATGTCGTCAGGTCTGCATCCTTGAACTGTCCATTGACTTCCGAGATTGTAGCGCGCAGTGATTCCATCTTCTCCACCAACTCATCAATGTTCTGTCCGTTCGGGAGACGACCGCCGCCGCCGAGGAACGAGTTCAGCATGGGGCCAAACTGGCGCGAAAGCTGCGATACCTTGGCCAGGGCCTTCTCCATGACGGTGGGGAACTGAAGGAAGCGGAGGGTGTGGCCCGTGGGCGCGGTATCGAAAATGATGACCTCGTAGGAGAGCGATTTGACCTGCTTGAGGACTTCGGCAAAGGACATGGCCTCATCAACTCCAGGTATCTGTCGAAGGCATGTGCGTTAGCCCTAGGATCCTGTACAAGACACGGTGCGCTCAGAATACTCACGCTAAAGGCCAAATCTTGCATCATGTTGCCCATCCCTCCCAGTCCTGCCATCGCATCCTCAGTTCCCTCACCGCCAGCCGCCAAGAGGTCCTGGATGCTGCCATTAGGATCAATCTCCATAGCGCTCAAGTTGTCGAAGCCTTCTATCAAGCGCGCATCTTTGCCGAATTTTTGGTTGAACGCGTCGCTGAGATTGTGCGCGGGATCGGTGGATATGAGCAGCACTGATTTGCGGTGCTTTGCAAGCTGAATAGCGAGGGAACACGACGTTGTCGTCTTTCCGACACCTCCTTTGCCTCCTACAAAAATCCAGCGTAGTGTCTTCTGGTCAAGGATGGACTGGAGCGTAGGCTCCATGACGTCGTCGTCTAGCACTACCGCGTTCGCCATGTTGGTGATGTGATGGAGAGGAGATGAAAGAGGTGCAGTAAAGCGCGAATGAGGGTGCGACGTAGGGTACAGTGTCTAGTGTTGAGGTCAGACTGGCTTCATCGTTTAGAATGTTCGCGAAGCGGTAGAGGGGCACCGCACAGGCATGCGATCCCTTGGTCGCACAGGCGGAGGCAGATTGCGGGTCGGAGAAAACATACTCAAAAGACAGTACCGGACTCGAGTTCTCTAGCGGTTGGCGGTAGGGCGGAGGCCAAGATGTGATGTGGTGTGGCCGTATGTAGAACGAATTCCAGGGTTGGCGATCATCGTGGAAGGCAAGCGTCACCGTGCGTCAGTGCGCAATGCCCCACCACGTGGCGCTGAAACCGTTTGGTGTCTGCTCGAGTGATGTGATGCTCTGCCTTCATCTCGACTGCGCTCAGCCGCATTTGCAAAATGCATCCGCCATCACCACTGTTCGAATGGGGGAGCCAGCCTCACGATCCATGGGCGAAGCATTTCAACAGATCTACGCAACCTCAGCTCGCGCGTACACGATGTCACATTCATTTGCATGCCTGTCGCAATTATCTTAGGATAGGGTAGACTACCTCCCTACACACCTCTAAGCCGTATCGACAATGACGACTATCCTTTGGACCAGCCGGATCCAATACCTTATGAGGAACACTAGAAGTCCCCAAACTGAGCCGATGCTTAAAGTCTACAGAAAAGAAGCCGAGTCCGCTGCACACGCACATAACAATTGAGATAGAGGAATGCCACCAGTGTTGTCAAACGCCAAAACACCCATACAGGGCCGTGGAAAACACTGCACGGCCAGTCAATCATTTCTTCTTCCCCTTGGCCTTGGCCTTGGCTGGGGTAGAGCTATTCGAGACAACACTCGTGGCGCGCGACGTGGAAGCCGATGCGGGCGAGCCCTTGGCCTTGACCGTGTCGAGCTGCTTGTTCTGTCTCAAGATTAGCATTCTGGTACGCAGAACTGCGCCACGCACTCAACATACCTTGACACCATTCTTGGCCTTCTTCTTGACGGGCAACTCCTCTTCCTCTTCAGTATCGTCCTCCTCGAGCGTACGTTTGCCCTTGGCATTCTTCATGTCGCCCTCGCCTAGCTCTCGCACAACAGTTGCAATGAGCGTGTTACAACGACGGCCAATTTCCTGGGGCGTGCGGCTGAGGAAGAACCAGTCAAAACGGAAAAGAGGCGACTCGCGAATCTCTTCGCGAATCTTCTCGTAGATGGCATCGCCCTCAACACCGTGCTTGTTCAGCATAACCAGCAGGAAGCGGTCTTCATCCTCGGTGTACACCTTCTTGTTCGTCGTTGACACGGTGTATTTGATGACCATCTGCTGAAGAGGCATGCGGTACATGCTAATCTTCTTGGCAAGCAGGCGCTTCTTCTCTTCCGAGTGTCGGACGCGGGCCTCGCCTTCCTCAACAACATTGATGTACTTTTGCCAATTGTCGAGTGTCTTGTACTTCTTCCAAAAGACCTTGGCGTATTGCTCAATCTCCTCAGCCGTCTTGCCGTCGACTTCCTCCGAGATGCCCTCGTAATTCGTGCGGCCGTACTTAGCAGATCCGTTGAGGAATTGTTGGAAGTCTCGCTTGTTCCATTCGGGGAAACCTTTCTCGATCAAGCGCTCCTTCTCAGCCTTCTCCTCTTCGGTGAGAGGTTGAGCATTGTCAATCTCCTGCTGTGCAAGCTCCTGGTCGGCAGTGCGGGTCTCGAGGTCCTCTTCGGTACCGTCAGGAAGCGGGGCCTTCAGGTTGTTTTCTTTGCGGTACCACGCAGTCTCCTTGTCTTGCAGCTCTTGGAGCTTCTCTGGGAAGAACTGGTAGTCGTGAATGACAACCTGCTTGGGAGCTCGCGGGATCCTTGGCTGCTTGGACTCTGTCCGGCCTCCTGTCATGAGTGCCTGGCGATAGTATTTATCCATAGAGTACCCGATCTCCTTTCGCTCACGTTTCGAGGGGTTGATCCAGCTGATTCCAATGTCCTTCTTTCGGGGCTGGAAAGTCTCGCCGTTCCACTCGTAGGTCGAATCGGAGGTGAACTTTTGCAAATCGTCAAGGCCTAGCTTCTCGTACTTGTTATTCAGTTCCTGGGTTCTTTCTTCTCCGCGTTTGAGGATTGCATCGAAGTCATCCTCCGTGAGGTCGCCCGAAGATGTTGATGCTCCCAACGCGCCCTGGCTCTTGAAAACCTTCTCAGCACCATGTTGGATCATAGTAAGAAGCTCATCTTTGGAAGCGGCGTTCTTGACAGGTTGCTGTGAGCGACCTTGCTGAATGACCAATTGATCGAGGCGCAGCTTTTGCGCAGCACGCTCCAGCACCTTCTCTTCAATGGCATTCTCGGTGACGAAACGGAAAACCATCACTTGCTTGGTCTGGCCAATACGATGGGCGCGGTCCATGGCTTGAAGATCGGCCTGGGGGTTCCAATCGCTGTCGAAGAGGACGACAATGTCGGCGCTGGTCAGGTTGATGCCAAGACCACCAGCACGAGTGGTGAGCAAAAAGAGAAACTTTTCAGAGTTCTCCTTGTTGTACTCGTCAATAGCAGCGATACGGTCCTCGTGTGCCGTTGAGCCATCGATTCGGCAGTACTGATAACCACGCATGACGGAGTAGTCCTCGAGAATATCGAGCAAACGACTCATCTGGGAGAAGATGAGCACTCGGCTGCCCTGGGCCTTCATGCGCTTGAGGAGCTTGTCGAGCATGACCATCTTCGCAGAGTTGTAGACGAGGTGCTCATCCGTCGTGTATGGCGGTCCTGGCTCGGCTCCTTCAAAAAGGTACGGGTGGTTGCAACACTTCCTCAACTGCATGACAATGTTCAAGAGACGAGTCTTGGACTCCTTGTTGCCTGCGGCGCCATTGACTGCATCAATGTCTTTCTCCAGAATCTTCTTGTACCACTTGACTTGCATGTCGGACATACCAATGTACAGGTTGAGTTCTTTCTTCGGCAGGAGCGACTTTTCGACATCGCTCTTCACACGACGTAGCAAGAAAGGCCGTAGCACCTTGTGCAACTGCTGCACCACGGTATCAGAGTCCTCCTCTTGGGAAGAAAACCACTCATCGAAAGCCGCAGAGTCGCCGAAAACATCGGGAAGCAAGAAGTTGAGCAGGGCCCACAGCTCGTGGAGGTTGTTCTGTAGCGGGGTACCAGTGATGAGAAGACGGTTTCGCGAGTTGAACAGTCGGATGATCTGTGCAAGCGACGACTCTTCGTTCTTGATGCGGTGGGCCTCATCGACGATGATGTACTCCCAAGCGAATTTCTTGAGATGTGACTTTTCGCGAAGAATCATCTCGTAACTGGTGATGCAGACGTCAAACTTCTCGTCAATAAGTCGGTCCTGGATCAGCTCGGCGCGCTCGTCTTTTGCACCCTGCAACACCAAAACATTGATATCCGGAATCCATTTGCCGAATTCGCGCTTCCAGTTGTCGAGTGTAGATTTGGGCACGGCAACCAAATGGGGCCCGGTGATGCCTGCTATGTAGCGGAGATAACCGATGAAAGAGATGGTCTGCAGCGTCTTGCCCAGACCCATCTCGTCGGCCAGAATGCCAGAGATACCATTCTCGTGAAGAGAGATCAGCCAGTTGAGACCGGCAACCTGGTAGTCTCGCATGCTGCCACCCTTGATGTAGCCGGGCGACTCCCGGAAGATGGTCTCATTGTGGGCGCCATGCTTCTCTTCCCTCACCAGCTCAGCATCTTCCTCCTGCTCGGTCTTGCGGCGACGCTCTGTGCCTGCTCCGCCCGCGCGCTTTTTGCTGTTCTTGGCCTTCACTTCGTCTTCGGTGTTCTGGCGGTCGATTTCGGCAAGCACCTCCTTGATGCGCGGATTCGGGTTGGTGTCAATGAAGTGACGGAACAAATCCGTGAGGCCTAGGAGATATCTAAAGCGCCGAATAGTATCGTCCTCCTTTATACGGTCACGCTAGTCAGCGAACTGGTTGCCGACACGAAGAAGGGTATCGGAACTAACCTTGGACGCGCCCAGGCGGTCGTGTTTCTTGCCAAACATACTCTTGCGCATGTTGTAAACTTCCGTTCTCCGCCTGCGACCGTCGGCTGGCGCGTCTCCTGCGACACTGCTTGCGGTGGTATTGGGATTTGTGTCCGAGTCCTGCTTGCTGTTAGCACCGGACGCGTCGCGCCAGGTGGGGAAAGAGCAATCTGTACCGTATAGTCGGGTGTGTCCTGGTAGTACTGCAAGAAGAAGGTCAGCCTAGTTATTCGATTTCGCGTTGCTGTGGGCTTCTCAAGTGCTCCGCCGACGTGGCATGCGCCGCGCGTGAACTGGTCGCGTTTGCAGCCATGTTGAAGGAGAAGGTGCCGATCCCAGCATCATGGAAGAAGTCTGAGGACAGCGGACCAAACATTCCTTCCACACTGCTTGCGACAAAGCGGAACACGGAGTACCTTCTCCGCGCGGAGGTGCCACTTGGATAAAGGCAGTGACTTACCCCGAACTTCTTAAATCCGTCGATGTTGTCATTCTGATCCTGCATCTCCACATCTTCGTTTGTCGACACGTCAGCGGTGGAAGGACCGTCGGAGTCGAGGTTACGAGTCCGCGAGGGCGCCATGATTGCCCGTTTGGGCCGTTCGCGGCGTGAATGTGGTTGTTTGGGTTTCTGTCCGATCGCGTAGGGGTCGCAGATTCAGAAGCTGATGCCGGTGCGACTGGTTGGCGATGTGTGTGGTGGGCGCGTTGGCTGGGTCGGCGCGTGGAGTGGTGAGTGAGCAGAAGACGGGGAGTAGCAGCAGAATAATGTCGATGGCACGCTTGGCGCGCTTTGGCACGGACCACCTGGAAAGACTAAGGATGCCTCCCTTTTCGCCTCGACTCCGACCACTCTGTAGTCTGACACTAGTTTTTCTCGGGCCTGCTCGCCAACACTACTCTACAAACACGTCTTTCACAGGCACAGGAGAAAAATTAGCAGGCAAACGCGTCAATTGACGCGTATCGCGTTATGACGTCACTGTCGAAAAAGTATACACTGAGTGGTGAAGGGCGGGAAGAGTGGTTGAGCAGCTGGCTATGCTCTCCGCGCTAGTATATGTCATGTTTTTGAATCTTTTGCTTTTGAAGAATATCATGTATCATCGTATGCTAATCTATATGGGGCCATTTACCATTGTTGTCATTATTCGTCTCAAAACATCAGATGTCTCTTTGAGAGGGCCTTGCCTCCCGTTATTCCGCTCTGTCCAGCCAAGGCCTTCTTTAGAATGCCGACCTCGTACAAATCCGCAATCAGTTCAAAGAGCATCCCATCACAACCCTTTGCGGCCATGAAATTGACTGCCACAGGTAGATACTCAACGTGCTGAGTGATCGTAGAATTGTACGGAGCTTCGCCGATGGGAACAACAAAGTCGGGGGCCTCTGAGAAACCCGAAATACGCGAGATGCCGAAGCCCAAGGGTACGCCGGGAGGACTTCGATAGGCGTTGCGGTATGTGGTCCTTCCAGTGCCACCGACATACATGAGCAAGCTGCTAGAGCAAGTCTTCTCGTCAGGTATGAGAACAGTGGTGTTGAACCAAGACATGAAAGTGGTCATGTTGGCCACCGCCTCCTCCACGGTTGCTGAAGAATTGTCGCCCCAGCCCCAACGTGCGAGGGGCACAGGGTTAACGAAGGGGCGACGGCCGTCGTGCTTGGCAGCATAGTCTTCGTAAAAGGGCTCCCGGACAAGGGGAATCTGCTGCTTCGTGATCAGCACCGCATATGTGGTGTTGAGCATAGTTTCCAAGGGCTCGGCCTCAACATTGTCGTCCGCCCAGGCAGTACTGATGTTGAACGCTGTGGCATTGGTTCCCAAAAAAGATGTAACATTTCCGAGGAAGTCAACCAGGAGGGTACTGGCAACGTCTTCTGCGGTCGTGGGCCATGCGTGCGTCAAGATTCGAGACGGATACGAGGTACTGAACGTGATATTGGAACCGTACATGACCTTTGCGGTATCCTTCCAAACGCTAGGGTCTCGTGCCAACAGTCCAGCAGTGTCAAGCACCGGACTCAACGGCATGGTGTGTTCAAGCGACACGAGACCGTGCGATGGGCGATTTCCATAGACTCCCTGTACCTGCGCAGGTCCACGAACACTGCCTCCCGTATCAGAGCCCAGAGTGACATCCAGCCAATCGTACGCAGCAGTTCCGGCACCTCCACCCGAAGAGCTTGATGAAGTGTCCTGGTAGCCATCGCCACGAGGATTGAAGGCCTCATGGTAGTCCACCCAGTCGGCCGTCGCAGTCTCGCCGTTGGCAAATTGACTAGTTAGCATCTTGCCTACTATAATGGCACCGGCATCGACGAGATGCTGGACAGGGGTGGCGGTGTTGCTAGCAGGAGGGTACAGCCAGTACCAGGCCTTGTTTCCGTTTGACGTTCTGAGACCCTTGATATCATAAATGTCCTTGATGCCGATTCGAACGCCAGCAAGCGGGTGCTCTTCCGTCTTGGTGTAGTACAGTCGCGATGGAACAGCAATGGCGAGCCTTTGACCAACAGTGCCTGCGGGCAAGACCGAATAAGAGCCATCTCCATTGGCGAAGACAGATTCCGTAAACGCGCCAGCCTTGTCAGAATAAAGTCTCCATGCTTCATAGACATGGCCAGTCGAGCTCAGGAAGTACGGTCCAGGATTGAGCTGCTGGGAGCAAGCTCCTGTTATCACCGTGCTGGTGAGGTTGGACAATTGAATGCTGGTCGTGCTGGAGTTTTGGCTTCCCTGCACATAAATGGCTGCTGGAATTAGCAAGACAGAATCTGGAGGTGAAGACAGCTGGGTTACTTGCCTTCTAAGAAAGCCTGCTGGAAAACATCATCCTTGCCCGAATACTCTGCTGCTGCAGCAGAGAGGTCGCTAGCACCATATCCGCCAGAATTGAACACGGTGAAGGGGAGGAAAGGTCCGTCTGTGAAAGCAGCCTGCAGGCCTTTCGCCGAAATGGTTGCTACCGCCTTTGGAGGGAGAAAGTAGGCCACATCCCCCAGCGAGACCGTGAAACCAGTGGATGAGATGGAAGCATGGGCAGTGGAGAGCAAGCCAAGGACGGCCGAAACAACGAGCTGGTTGAACCGCATGTTTGAAGAGGACCTGCGACGGCGAGAAGCGGTACCGTCGTACCTGGGCCCCAGGCCCCGGAGATATATACCTTGGTCAAGCCATGGAGCTGCTCTTGGAAAGCGGCCATGCAGAGTCGGAGACTTTCACCCCACTCGTACCCTGATAAAGGACGTTACTACTGCTGCCATGAAGCCGGACTACTTCGCCCGATCCTCCATTCTGTGTGTCATCAGCCATGCCCGCTTCTGCGCTACTGCACTTGGGGGCAGATCAAGGCGCTGGGGATGGCGGCGATAAGCGCTCGGGGTCGGAAATTTGGCAATTGAAGGGCATTTCGACTGAGCTTCCACGCAGTAGGGTGGAAGCCGCTGCTGGTTCCGGGTACTGGGGCGAGGCTAGGTGCGGCGGATGGAGTAAGGCGGTATCGCGGGGCGCATGTCGACGAGCAGATGTTCACGTCGGCCAATGATAAGCTAGGGGCTTGGCGCGAAAAAGCCTATCACGACGCGACACACGACGATTTGTGCAGGGAAACAGATGGCATTACTAACTGACGATACGCTCCCGCTGCTGTTCCTGATAGCCACAACCGGCGGCCCTCTCCAACTTGGAGTTACCGCCTGCCCGTGCCTTGGATTGTCCCGACAGCAGGCCTGGGGGCCTGATGCGCCCCAGCGGTGCCTGCGCCTGTCCCTGGGCCGAGATGCTTGGCCTGGCCTGACCTGTCTTTCCCCGATCACTGCGATTTCTTCGCCCTGCTGCTCCCGCGGCCGACGCCCATCCCGTACTGGTACACCAGCTTTGCCCCGAGGTATGCAGCAAAGACCGATGCTGGGTGGGCAACTGCACTGACCAACACATTAGTCGGGCTCGGCGCGAATCCAATGTTTGACCTCCTAGTCCAGTAGTTATAGGCTGTGCCAAACACCGTGACCTCATTGACCAGCGCGTGCACCACTCCGACCTGGGCCTTCTTGGACGAAAACCCGTCGCGTTTGATGACCGGAGCGAGTTCCATGGCGCCTGTGACAATGGCAGGGACCGAGAATGCCAGCGTGAGGATCGTGATGTAGTGCGACAGCACCGGCAGCGCTGCCGGGTCGAGCTGAAACTCTACCGCCTTGACTGCGTCTTGGTGTCAGCACCCGCTTTCCAAAGAGCACCCAGGGGCTGACCAACGCGCTGACAGAACCGTCGACGAGGTTGCGGGCGTAATGGAAGCATAATACAGGACGTCAAGGGCAGCGCTCAGAAACATGAACGCGAAAGGGACGTGCACCATCGCTGGGTGAATTGGTTCGCTGCATCCTGTCAGTTCCTGGGCCTGGAGCTCGGCAATCATGCATTCTTTACCTTCCCATCGTGAAGATCTTGCAGGCTCGATTTGTATCTTGATAATGAAAACAAGGTCAACAGCAACGACCACACCATGTTCGCAGCGACGTGCTTCGTTCAAATATGCCTTCCATGACCGCAGCTTGCGGAGAGCCGAGTGCCTTGCAGCTGTGATGCGTCCCTGATCAAGTAACCAAGAGCCAATCACGCCCGCGGAAAATGTAAGACGGGCATTTCTTCATTCCGGCGCGTCTTCCGCGCATCAATGATGCGTGTCTGGGCAAAAAACATGCTTCGGAGATCGATTGGGTGGCTGCGGGAGGAGCTGTCTTGCGTCCGAAAGGGGTAAAGCGGAACCGCCACTTTTCTCAGCTTCAGCTCTGGCTCGGAACCATCACCGTATGCTTCACGTTCCGAATCTGCTTGATTATCTCAATGCGCGCCATTCTCAAACTGGGGTGTATGCAGCCTCAATCGACCTACCCATATTATCCATAGCTATCCATCATTCAGGTGCCAGGCGTCATTGATGACCGCATCATCGTCTCATCCCTGTCAGGAGTAGTCGCGGTTAAAAAAAAAAAAGAAGAAGAGCAACATGCCCTTCGTCCACGCGAAAGGTTCCACACTTGCGCAATTCGATTGGGGCTCCGATGCATACTGGAGGAATCGGCGCCTATCTCCACCCCAACTTCAGGTCCATGACATCCGTTTGGAAGAATGGAGGGCAGACACCGATCCCATGCTGGAAATGCTGGAGATCCTGCCATCAGCCTTGTTACCAGACCTGAAGAATAGAGACAAACTTATGGATGATTTCCAGGGGGGGCAAACAAGTCATCACCGAAACGAACAAAACCACCTGAGATCTCTGGTCGCTGAATTCGGTTGGTTGAACTGCTTGCGCAGCAAAGGAGTGCAGGAATCAGTTCTTGATTCTCAAGAAAAGCGAAAATGCAGGTGGATTCACATCTCAAGCAAGTTCCCCGATTATCTTTCAGGCTGTCTTGTTGGGCTGTCCGACTGGTCAAGAGGTCCGTCCAGAATAACAGCCGCTCTCAATCGACTAGAGCATTGCGTAAACCAGCAGGAGAGAGTCTCAAAGCATGGAAGATACTTTTCGCCCTTCTTTCAGTGCCTTTTAGAAGGTCATATTGATTCAAATGAGAGCTCCGAACGGCCACTACTACTCAGCGTCCCATTTCTGGACTGGACGGTTGAAGGCAAAACGCCCCCGTTGAAATTCCAAATCGATCCTCGCGAAGGATATCAGTCTGGCAGGAGTTCTTCCCATCTACTTAGATCAATTCTTCAACACTTTTACAGACTTGAGGACACTTCGGATCGGGAATCGCAGCAGGTGTTTACGAAGCACAAGCCATGGTTGACGGACCGTTCCTTGGATCTCAAAGTGCGACGCTGGTATGGCCACTATCCTACGAGCCTCAATGTAGATGAGCTATGGATCTTGGTGATAGATGCTCATCACATTGTCACTTTCTCCAGTAACCAATCTTGGAAGTCTCGCTGGCCACCTCTGCAATTGTCCGCACGGATCTCTGAGGTGTCTTTTCGGGGTATTCGCAACGCCTTCTTCAATACTGCGCAAGACAAGGATTATACTTCCTATATACACATCATAACTGCCCTAAATGGGGCCCTGGGTATGCTGCATCGCAGCTTCTGGCCCGATATTAAACTGTGCCTGACTGATCGGTATGCGAGCTACCTTGGTCATCTCCAGTATCGTCTGCATCGCAGCCCAAGCACAAAGCTTGTAATGGATCTTTTACAGGTGCAAGAAGAGCTCAATATAATAGCTCAGATAATGGACCAGCAGATGGAGCTCATTGCCAACTTAAAGAACGTGTTGCAGCCAGCCAGGGCTCGCGGACTATCACACGGCTCTTCTCGCAATCATTATCGTTCGCCCTTGAATATACCTCCCTCAGATATCGCCACATACCGTCAATTATCTTTTTCCAGTCTCTCGGATCCAATAGAGCAACTGTCCGAGAATCTTCACAGAGAATATTCAGATCTATGTGCGCTTCGCGAAAACAGCAACACATTAATTAATCGCACTATTCAACTGGTTAATATCCGCTTAGAAGACCACGGCAAAGCAATCATGGTATTCACCATCGTCACTATCATATTTCTGCCCTTATCGTTTGTGTCTAGCTTCTTCGGTATGAATTTCTCGGATATACGCGACATGGAAACCACCCAACGGCTTTTCTGGATCGTATCGGCTTCCCTGACAGTTGGAGTTGTTGGTTTTTCGATATTTCTCGCATTCTATGGCGGTGCTATCATGGAATGGTTCATTGACTGGAAGGAAAATCGTATCCGGAGATCAAGACGATCCGAGTCTATGCAGCATCCCGCTGAGGATCGACCAAACAGATTCTCAAACTTTGAAATCTTAGATGCAATGCGACCCAGGAATACTGGAGCATATTAATTTTGAGGTCATTTTACATAAATTGGAAGATCAATCATAATTCTCAAGAATGCAAGTGTGTGCTTCAAATTGGCAACTAGACACCTTCTACAACTGTAAGATGGATATCTGAATGAACACAAGATGCTTTGTGAATATAGACAATAAGAATTCCCATCAACTTGGAATCGCGCTGGGCGGCAACATACGACCACGGCTTTTTGGATCTTCGAAATAATCACAAAGCGGGTTTCGATAGTCTGTTCGTATATCAGTCGAGTGTTTACAAGTACATCATGAAAACCTTACAATCTCCTTCTGGACTCTCCCAGAAATCAGAGTTTTTCACGTAACAGAAATCGGTCGTCTCGCTCCACCAAGTCCCATTACTATTGACTAAACACTGCAGCCATACCTCTTCATTGAACTCGTATCGCGCTGTATATTGGCAGGTGTCTTCGGGACATGTTCGACAGTATGCGTATTCCTCACCGACAGTCACGTTGATGAGGTATTGAGGGCCCAACTCATTTGGCACAGGTGGCGCATCGCGTTTGTTCACGTCTGAAGTTCCATTCTCGTTCCAATGCTTCTCGATTTCGAGAAATGGAATGGGGCCGCAGTTGTCAAGAAACTCCGTATCTGGATTAGAGTAAAGACCTTTCTGTGCGACGTAACAGTTGTTGGTTGTCTTCATCCAGAATCTGTTTCACGTTAGAATAGCCTATTTGCTGTGTTTTGTTCTTACGGATCGTCAATTATCGTCTGACCCTGATCTGTCCAGCATGTCAAGGTCAGATCTGTATCTTCTTTCAAGTAGGCAACAACATCGCAGTCGATTTCGGGACATATGCGACATTCGGTCTTGTAACGAAGCCTTGCATCTTCTTGTGTCAGATACTGTTCTTCCGACTCCTTCCCACAGTAGGCCAAATCCGTAGTGTCTTTTCTGATCAGCAAGGCTTCAACGCGATATACAATCACTTACAGTCGCCGTCATACTCGGTAACATCATACTGAGTGACATAACAACCAGCCTCGCTCTTCAACCATAACCTGCAAACGGGTGTCAATAGGGAATCGATCTTCAGAAGCAATCTCTCACCAGTCACCCATGATTCTCGTACCCCTAGTCCAACAAGTAGCATTGAAGACATCGTCTCCGTAGTATGCCAGCTCATTGGGACAGAGTGATCGTGGACAAGTTTTACACTCGGTGCTGTATTCAGCTTGAGTGCTGATGAACGATCGCACCTCAGCTGATATCAAAATCGAAGATGAGATGACTGGAAGTACATTGAGGGTGAATAGGTAAACACTCATACTGCTAAGATTTCTTGAAGTATATAGACTCTAAATGCTGGTCGTGAAGTGCATGAAGCAGGGATAGCGAGAAAGAAAAAGAAGATATGCGACAACGGCACAGATAACAGTTCGTCTCAGATCTAAAGATAGCTGGCCACAGTCGATACCTCTGGTCACTTTGATACAAGTGTTGCCTGACTAGGAATTAGATCAATCAATACTTCTTCCGATGTTCGGGAAACAGAGAGCTCTAGTATACAGGCACCATTGGAGAGATTATGCCGCAAAATTCTCATTCTGATCTGAGATTTCTCATCAAAGTTAAATTTATCCATTTGTAAATAGGGTATGTACTTCAAATCCTTCTACGAACAGAGGTTTTTCCAAAACCGACGGCAACATTTCCGCATCCATTCATCCTCCCGACACGTAATCAGTTTGCAACATACGGTACAATCGCAAAATGTCCAACCATAATCCTTTTTCACATTGACTCAATATAATATTGATTATCTCCTGTACGATCCCCGCGCCTGAAGGCGGAAAAAGGTATTGATCAGCGATCCTCCAGACCGCAGAAATGGAAGGTCGGTTTCAGGCTGAAGTAGAAAAACCGAAAGCTTGGGAGTCACGGATTTTGGTAGCAACCAGAGTTGGAATTAAACTTTTTTTACCATTGAATGCGAGTAAGACTGCGATCTGGCTTTTTGAATAAGAACCTGGGGTATCTTGATCTAGTAGTGGCAGGAAGCCAGAGGACCTATTGATTAATCACAATATGTTTTTAACTCTTTTCTTTAGGTCGTTTTCCAAGGAAAGCTGTAACTTATGTCGACTGTTATATTTCGTCATGAAATATATGTTAAATGTAAAATAATTATATAACGTCTATATAAGAAAAAGAAGATGACCAATCCAGTGTTGCAACGACGATTTAATACAGCTCCAGCATGGTAGTTAGTTATCAAATACCAGTAACATAAGTCAATCATTTTCCAAGCCAATACCATATTATCCATCCACCAGCCCTTCTTGCTCATGTATTTTGCATCTAACAAAAAGAGGCAGACTTGCCGATTGCGTCATATACAGAGGACGATTTCCTCTTCGAGGATGTCGTAAGAATCATAATTACGGCTCACCACTTTTTTTTTCATTCTCCAAGCGCATTTCACGCACAATTCCAGTCTTTTTCGAAGATTGAAACATCTCAACCCTTCTCGCTGAAGCTCCTGGTTTGCGATATTTGTTTCCCACTCTCCTGGTCGAGAAGACAGCATGTTTGGAAATCGCCAGGCCGCTCACGAACGGTTCATTTGACATACGACCCTGTTTTCTCTTGATGCTTGGTTCCGTGGGATCATCTTTCAGTCCTACATCTTCGGAGGATGGCTCGGAATCCTTTGTTTTTAATACCGGAAGCTTAGTCTTAGGCAAATGATTCGATAATTGTTTGCTCGATAAAACCGAAGCGGAAGTAACGACCGGAGAGATGGGAGGAGATAAAAGATCTTTGGTTTCCAGACTATCGGCTGAACATGTCGATGAGGAACTAGATGGGTCCTCCATGTCGATAAGATTTGGAATGAAGCATGTTTGGGCATGCTGTTGAATCTGACCTAGAGTTGTGGACGACTCCACCGGCTGTAAAGCCGGTGATGGGGCAACCGTTCCACACTGTTGACGGAGCGTCGACACAGTCTGTAGTTTGGAGTCGCACAAAGTGTGAATAGCATCGTGCTCTTCGTTAAGCTTCACCTTATTGAGCCTGGTAGGATCAAAAACACGCAAGGAAGGTCGTTCAATCTCTTCGTTACCATGACTCTTCTTCCGAATCAGTCGTTTTTCCATCCAGGTAGGACCTCGTGCAGAAATGGCAGTCTTTGTTTGATACCATTTTGGTATCCCATTGGTAAACCCAAGCTCTTTCAGCTTTTCAATGGTTGGCATTTCGTGCTTGAAACGGCAACCTTGCGACAAAAAAGCGCACTCTCCAGTTTTGATCCAGTGGGTACAATATTCTTTCTTGCATGAATCTGGTGCAATACCTGAGGAAAGTGCTGATCGGTATCCGACGCGCTGTGCACCTCTAGAATAAGCAGAAGCGAAGCTATCAGCAAGTGGCTAATGAATGTTAGTTGGAATCACTTTTTAGACAAATATAGATACTAACTATGTCGGATAAGTCCTCAGAAAACGTTGCACGCCGCTGCTCTACTGGCCTGCTATCTGCAGGATTGGGCAAAGGCGGTGAAGAATTCAAGGGACCATTCCACCTGCCTTGAGGGATATCATCCGGTGTAACAGTTGATTTGCCATTAACTTGGTGATCGGGAGCTAGAAAATGAGGTATAAAGGCATCCCGACGATACCCAAGATTCTCCGTGCGCCCGTTGGATGTTTGAATAGAGAATTTAGCTGCAGGTTCTTCTGTTTCGCAGACAAACTTCCAATGGCCTTCAGACATTTGACGATGACTTAATTGGCGCGGAATATCTACAAGCTCCACTGGAAGTTGATCGACAGGAACCAGTGGCACCAGTGCGTTGTCTCTCTCACGAAGAATATAGTATCGCATGCCTCTGCTCAAATTGATGGGCTTTGGTGTTAGAGAAGCCATTGAATTCAGATCCCAAAAGCTAAGGTTGGTAAAAAAACGATTTTTGAAAACCGGAATAAGAAGAGCTATATGCGTTTATATCACTTACCGGAGGTATCCGATCATGAGCAGAACTTGAGCAGGATATCGAGAATTTATTATGTACCCAAAGACCAAATCCTGTCGTTCAATATGCGGCTTCCCTCACTAAACAAACTTGTGTCAAGCTTACACAAGCGAGAATGAATCGCAAGCTGGGTTCACTCCTGCACTTGTTTGCTGTTCCGGGCTTGAGACAGTAGCATGCGCCTGTGCTTACAGGGATTGATTATTGGAATAAATAGCAAGTTGAAAAACATATTTTCTCCATGATCTTTTAATCATAATTACTAGCACCGCCCCGAGAATGCTTTGGTGCAAATTCAAAATGTTATTGATCAAGCGTAGATCAATTTTGATATAAGAGAGTGATGGCAAAATATCATAGTGCTGCATATTGCGAGCCTTCATTTCAATTTTGCCCGACAAATGCATGACTGATGGGAACAATCATAATTGTGCCACACATTCCAAATGAGGAGTTCAAAGAACGTCGCATCTGAGGGAAGAGACAAAGTCGAAAGGCTGAGCTGTGTATATGCACGTGTCATGCAAGACCGTTTCTCCCGCGGAGCAATGCATAATCGGACAGACAATCCAGAGATATGGTCATACTTGGCTTTGGTAGAGTTGTTTTTCTTTGGTGGGCCAACAACGGTGCGACTCGGAGCACAGCGGCTAGATGATAACAATCTGCGCCAAACACGAAACAAGTCACTGCAATAAGTCTCCGAACAAGACTTCGTGGATTCATCAGCCGCCGCCGACCCCGGGAGATATGGCAGTTCTACTTGTTTGCGATTGACCCAGTCGATTTCACTTCCAGTCTTCTTTCAGCGCAACATGATACTCTCTGGGTGGTTTTTGGATATTGGTCAAGCACTTTTTTTATCATGACCCAGCGTCATGAAACAGAGAGCGCAGTCTGATGACACCATGAGTATAGCAGCCGCTGTCAACTGAATCATGCGCATGCAGGGTCTGGTCTACACATAGCTTGCTGCAGCATGCGAACCTGCAGTGTTGGAATAACTAGAGCAAACGCTCATATTGTGGGACATAATGCTTCCCCGCAGACACTCTTGTGTCGCCTCCTCTCGACCCCAAAGAAGGCGAGCCGCATGATCCGTACTTTCCAACATCTGAGAGCGGGCGACACGTCTTCCACTCCTGCGGAGCTTTATCTCGAGACGCTTTTCCATGTCTCTGTCCTTTGGTGACCGCTATTACGTAGCTAAGTGAATTTGGAATTGCGACATTCTTGACCCCTGCTTGGGACCGACGATGTCCTGTTTGGACGAACAGGATGCCAACGTGAAATCATTTTGGCTAACTCTCTTGCGTCTGACTCCTGGCCCCACAGATTAGTCATTGGCATTTCGGCTATTCAGAAGGAAAACCACTCAAAAGGTCCTGCCAGCGGGCCAGATGTGGGCAAGCTCAGTGCAGCCGATCCAGTAGTGTCGGGAGACACGACGCTGTTGTTGCAAAAGCATCCGAATCCGAACGGAGCTTAGGCCGTCCACTGCGCATCCCCTGCTTGCATGGATTGTGGATTTCTCCGTGCTGGAGAGCCTAATGAGCGGGAAAAAGGGAGAGATCGACCGGCCCATGAGGATCGCCGCCAATGCCGAGAGCCACAAAACACCAAACCGCAAAACGGCCAGCCCATGACCGAACTTCATCCCGTCGGCAGTTTTCCAGCCTTGCATTACCCAGCATGAACTGCCGTCGCTCCTCTCAGACGGTTGCAAGTACCCAGCAAGCCATACCAGGGCCTTCCGCCTTCAGCCGCACTCGCAAAATGGGCGAGATCATCAGAGCGTGCCCGACGCGGGCCAACTGTCTTAACTTTGGGCCGTGGTTTCACCGATAAGACAAGTTCTCAACAATGGCTTGATGCATTACCGCAATGACATCGACAAACGCCATGACGCACACATCTCACACCGGCAACCAGGAATCCGGTGCTGTCGAATTGAGTCTCATCGGATCAATCTGGTGATGCTCCGGGATAAGGGGTAAGACCATGTCACACCAGCATTCGACTAACGACAGCTATGGGGGCCTGGCCATCGACCGGCTCTTACTCCACCCAGCCCTTGTGGATCATCGTGCCCAACACCGCTCCAGCCTAGTCGCACAGGAGATGGACGTTTTCCCCCACCTTGTCAGGCCAGGTTAAGGTAGCGTGCGTCAGACCCGTGCGAACCGCGGGAGAAAACGACCATGCAGAATCTGAGGCAGTCGTTAGGGGGTGATGCACTGGATCTGTGCGTCGCTAAGTTTGACGCGCTCTCGACAATTTCTCCCATTTTATCACCTCGTATATCTTCCATCAATCTTTACTCATCAGTGACGACATTTACCATGTGTCAATCGTGACCCCCACATCCGGTGCAGGGTCTGTGGTCAATGAGACCTACGCGAAATCCTGTCTGCAGTTTCGGAGAATCGCGATCATGAAAGACCGAGGAGGAGAGGTGATGGCAGTCGCAATCCTGTTCCTCATCCTCACTTGGTTCACTGTCAGCCTTAGGGTTTATGCTCGTGGATACATGTTCAAGAACTTTGGCAAAGATGACTGGGCCATGGTAATCACGCAGGTGGGCGCGCATTGATCTCTCTTCTGTTGAAGGGGACTGACTTTCTAGTCAGATTATTTTCACCCCATACCTTGCATTTCAAATGGTTGCTGCCATCCACGGAACGGGTCAACATCGTTGGGAACTTTCCGACTACGACGCTGAAATCGCTCTACTGGTATGATTGTAAAATCCATCGACTGACAGTACTGACAAAACTGCAGTTTTGGTATCTTTGCGAACTTCTCTATGTCCTCGGAAACTGCACTTTGAAGATTGCTCTCAGTATCTTCTACCTTCGCATCGCAGTACAGCGCTGGCACATATGGGCGATTAAGCTACTGATGGTGGGAACTGTGCTTTTTGGCTTCACCTATCTATTTCTCGTAATGTTTCAATGTATTCCAGGTAGGCGTCTACACATACATCCAGCTTCGGTATGTTCCCTTACACAACACAGTGGACGAGTTTTGGCACAATCATCCTGCATCGGATAAATGCCTTCAAAAAGGGACCACCACCGGAATCACATATGCTCTCGGTGGACTCAACGCCTTCTCGGACTATGCACTAGGAATCCTGCCGTTTTTCATCGTCTGGGGACTGCAAATGGATTTCAGGACAAAGGTCATGGTGGCGGGTATATTGGCATTCGCGGCAGTGTTAGTGATGAGTGGTAAACAGGAAGATTCCTGCGCTAATAATTGTCAGTGGAAGCACCGCGACAGTTGTGCGCATGAAATATATTCATACTCTGACGAATGGCCCTGACTTCTTGTGTAGGTCTTTCTTCTATATCTTAGCGTCCTACCACTCACATATCTACAGACGCAACTACCGATGTCGCGATTTGGAGCACTGTCGAGCCTGGCATCGGAATTACTGCAGGAAGCCTGGCAACCTTACGGCCTCTACTACACCACACCCTGTGGCGTATGGGGCTTGCGTCAGCCCCGAACTCTGAACAAGCACCTACACCCTATTTCAACAGTAGATATGCGAAACAGCGAGATCGACGCGGTTACAGGCAAAGTCTAGGGATATCAGATCTTGTGCCTACCGAGGCGAGCTACTTTACAACCACCACAATCACAGGCGCTCGAGCAGCGAATATAGAGTTGGAAGGCATCGACCAGAAAGTTGTGGTGAAAGAAGAGAGCAGTTTATTGAACGGCCAGATCAAGCAAGAAGTGATAGTAGAGCAAACTTTTGAAGGCCCTAGTATCACTGTCGAACGTCCAAGTGAGAGTAGATCTAGGGCAAGCAGGACTAGCGAATCAGGATTGTTTGATGGCTATTTGAGGGAAGATATCCCCAGGGGACTTGATGCTCCTCCTAGGGTCGAGTTACGCAACAGTTTCCGGAATAGTTTTACGCGAGGGAGTATATTCAGCAAGCGTTCATACCATGAGAAATAAGTAGTCCGTATTGATACCCTTTTCTTACCAGCCTTGGAACGAAGAGGCCGCGTGTGATCAGGTGATGCCAAGCCGAGCAACAAGACTGCGCCTCCATCCTAGAAGTCACATCATCTCATTTCTTAACATATGACCCCATGCTTCGAAAAATAGCTTCCATTTTGTTCTTCACAGTTCATTCCGCCTCTTCCGGTGACCGCGAAAACAACATGGGGGAGCCGTCATCTGAACAGCCATACAACGTTCACTGGCTGCCATGAATTCACTGATATCGCCACCATTCACATGATACAGCAGTTGTCCACACGTTTATTAACACCTGAGTTCCAATCTCTTTATATCGAAAGCAATCACAAACAATCTTTTAGAAAGTCAAAGTCACTAAACACATAACTTACATGAGATCCGACTCCTTATATTCTCGATCTAAACTCATTGTCTTAATCGATCAAAGAAACTCCACCCCACTTCCTTGATGCCAAGACAGCTATGCCAACTTTATATCCACCGGATTTTACCGGCACCATTGTCCATATGGCTTCGACGCTCGACCCCATTTCTCGATTCCAGCATCTGCTTCACCACGCCAAGATGCTGGTTGCTTCCCACGGTCCCTACACCACGTATCCTGGAACGACTGTCCTCACGAGAGCAGCTCATGCACGCGAAAATATTCGACCAGCCTCTACAAGAACCCTGGCAAAATCTTTTGCGGCAGCTCAAGATTCGGCCAGCAGTGCACAACCAGACGGACCTGCAAAGGATGATCTGAGGTTGTTTCAAGCTGTATGGGAAGCTACCATTGGAGCTTTAGAAAAATTGATTCAAGATGGAAACCTAGACCACGAATCTTTTGGATGGGGCATATACGGTCTTTCGTCCGGATACCTTCCCTACCTTGCATCGGAAAACTCATCCGCGTCATCGATATCTTCCGCTCCTTTCGCCAATCGAGAAAGTGACGATCTGTTTCATTCTTACAGGAAGCGGTTGCATGATGCTCTTCGGAGTTTACCCCGGCTGAACTCTTCGAGTAACGAGAGCGAGACGGTATCTTTACCAGGTGCTGAGCGCGTCCACGATTTGACCACAGCTAGACGGCATGTTCATATCTTTGCGAATCTTCTCTGCCAGAAAATTGGAGGCAACTGGGAGAATTTGAGGTGGTGGCATGCGATTGCAGTAGTAGAGAGATGGATTGGTAAGCTCGGGTTAGCCCGCGAGCCGGTCACTTTGATTATGGAAAAAAACGTGGGAGAAGAATTGTCTAGTCATGATTCAAGGAGTCCTTCGTCATTTTGAGTTTATCGCCTAAGGAATATGCGACCGAACTTCATGTCATTCTACAAACTGGAAAATTGCGCAGTATGCTACAGCTCATGTGGCAATAAGTTAGTAAGCTTGTTGCAAAACAGAGGAATAACTAATTTAAATCTAATTAGCTACTCTAGAACTGGTCCAGGAGATCCGAATTTGGGCTGGTGTGTTCGTGGATAGAACAATAGATTTCAAAATAAGACAGTACTAGGCATTGGTTTCTAATTGTACGTGCAGGTGCTTTCCACGTTTGTTTTGATATATTCTTTGTTAACTCCTTGATCAGCTTAGAGTAGTCGATTTGAATCAGCAGCTGTTCCAGAAACCCGAAAGCGATCGAACTTTCAGCCAACCCTATCATAGCACAAAGATTAATGTGACCAGGGACCCCAAACTAGGCACTTTATCTTACTTTGCCAAGATGTAGGCAAATCCAACGTACGTCTGTCCACTCCTTGGTGGGTGCTCGGCACGGTTTCTATTCCTGATTTCTTGACCTGGCAAACATGCACACTTTGTGCTCAGTCAATTGTCTTGAAGACGATGCCAGTAAAACCAAATTTGGCAATTTTCTCCGGACACTTTTTGACTTCAACATCAAGGAGGAATTGAACGAGGAAGCTGAAAGAGAGAAGATCAAGTTCAGCATTACATTGTTGCTTATAGAATCACACATGGATCCAGTACTCATTACAAATAGAAACATGGTGAATCCTCCATCGCCAATCCTTCCCTTCACCATGACACCTTGTCATCCATTCAGAGCCTTACAAGATTGCGCCTTCGTCGAGTATCGAACCCACAACATGACGGCATTTTTTGAGCATATTTTCTTGTTCCATCTCCAGCCTTTTCTGAGCATATCCACCATGCAGCCAATTTTTCCGGGCTCCCAATCTCCAAGCCAAGCCCCTGTACCCCACACGTGCTGCATAGGATGGCTCCTTCCATGTTCGCTTATCCCTCGCACGCCATTATTCCCGCCGCTACTTGCCCCGAGATGCCGATACGCGATGCGGCGCGGCCTTGGTTGCCATGCCTAACCAGCTATAACAGCCTCTAGCACACATTTAAAGGCCTTCTGCGCCGTTGCATCGCGCCCTTCTCCGCGCCTTTCTCCACACACGCACCATACCGTCTGGAAACAATGGGGGCGCACCGTACCATAGAAAGCAACGACGAGATGACCCGAGGTGGTGCAGATTCACATACAGAAAAGGCGCCGACGCTCTTGGGCCAAGAGGCGGAAATCGTGCAAGCGGCGCAACCACTCAGCGCCAAAGACGAGGAAGAGGCGAGGTCGGTGGCGGAAAGCAGGGCACCGGGGTTGCCCTTCTCGCGGGCAAGATGTATTGCCCTGGTCCTCACAGTAACGGGGGCAGCCTTTCTGAATGTAAGAGCCATTATTATACCGACATCGATACGACGCCTCACAGTGTGCATCGCATCTTGAACAGATGGCACTTGCTGACCGCAAAACAGACCCTCGGCGTCCAAGCAGCCGTCATTATCCTCCCCACCATCGGCCGCGAGCTCGACATTCCAGAAAGTCGACAGCAGTGGATTGTCTCGGCGTACAATCTGACTTTCGGGTGTTTTCTGGTGAGTTTCATCGTCCTCCGGTCTTCTCTCCGATTTCGGCCCGTTGACTCGTATCGTTAGCTGCTATGGGGGCGTCTCGCAGACGTCTATGGAAAACGATTGATATACATATGGGGCTCCGTTTGGTTCACCACCATATCGATTTGCGTCCCGTTTGTGCCCAATGAGATTGGTTTTGACGTCATGCGTGGCCTGCAAGGGCTCGGTGCTGCAGCCATGGTACCGACAGCAATGGGCATCTTGGGTGTGACCTTTCCGCCTGGCAAAGCGAAGAACTATGCTTTCTCCTGCTATGGTAGGCTAGCAATGATGAATGTGACGATCTGATTGGTCTGACGATGAGTAGGCGCAGGGGCTCCTCTCGGTGGTCTGTTCGGAAACATCTTTGTACGCGCACCATTGATATGCGTGCTTCTTCTCTGACTAATTATTCCCTAGGGTGGTGTTCTCGGCGAGTACCTACACTGGAAATGGGTCTTCTGGGTCTTTGGCATCTTGGCTGCAATCTGCACTGTCACCTCCTACTTTGTGATACCGCTTCCACCACTCACTACCGAACCCGTGATGCGCAACACGGTTGACTGGATTGGCGGCACTTTAATAACCGTTGGTCTCGTGATTCTGCTCTTCGCGCTATCAGAAGGTAACGTTGTGGGTTGGAGCACTCCCTGGGTGCCCACATTAATCGCCGTTTCGCTTTTAATCATCACCGCTTTTGTCTTCTGGTGCCGGTACCTGGAACAAAAGACGGAAAAGCGACCCTTGATGAAAGTTTCCATATTCAAGAACGTTCAGTTCTCGGCAGCTAATGTCATCATGATGCTTTTTTTTGCATCATTCAACAACTACTTGATTTTTGCGACGTACTGGTTCCAGGAATATCAAGGATTGAGCGTTATTCAGACAACACTCCGGTTCATCCCGAACGGTGTGACTGGAAGTAAGTTCAAACTATCTCCGTGCTCTCTGTCTTATCGTGCACCTTCGCGCGTCCTTCAAATCTCTGACTCGCATACAGTCACTGTTGCATTCATAACCGCCCACCTTCTCGCACGTGTCCGGGGCGATTTTATACTCACCTTCGGAACGATTAGTGTCTCGATGTCTTCTCTCCTCTTCGCCATACCCATCCCCGACAACACAATCTATTGGGCCTATGGCTTTCCCGCCATGGTACTCTCCGTGTGCGGCGCCGACACCCTGTTCCCGACACTAACACTCTTCGTCGCGAAAACCCTGCCCCCGGAGGACCAATCATTAGGCGGTGCACTCATCAACGCTGTGGGTCAGATCGGGCGTGCCATCGGTCTTGCCATCGCGACAGCGGTGCATACAGCTGTGATCGCACGCGAGAAGGGCGTAAGTGTCGAGGAAATTGGAGGCGAAGGACATGGGCTCAAAGCTTGGGATCCTGCTCTCAAGACTGGGATCAGGAGTACCCTTTGGTTCAACTTTGCGATCGGAATCTCAGCGCTTGGTGTGGTCTGGATGTTTTTCAGGGGCGCAGGGAAGGTCGGAGGGAAACACTAGATGGAGTAGACAAACGACTGACAAGGAATTTGCATCAGCATAGAATGGGACTACAGATAGAATGTGCGGAATTCAGTCAAGCTGGAGTGGAGTGGTTTTGTCGTTGTCTTGCAGGAGGTTATGACCGGTGCTAACGCGATATATCCGTTCGCAGCTGACGAACTGGGGGCCAAAATACACGGTCGGACGAGGACTCGGACGGCCGCAGGCTGACCATGTATACAAGAAAATCACGATCTAACTGGCTTGCAAACGGATAGAATCAGGAAATATGTACATTGCGCATGATTATTTAGCCACAAAAACTTTGATACTCTATTAGAGAGCAAGTAGAACTTGAGTTCGTGGTTGCGAACCAGCCCGCTGGTCGGCCGCCAGCGGCCGCGCATCACCAATGCTCAAAACACCTCTCTAAACCACGATGCGCCTAGCCACCAAAACGCCCCGCATCGTGCGACCTACGACGCGAAGGATGCAAAATTTAATGTCGGACGAATGAATGCAGTAGCAGAGTAAATTCGGACGAAGATCTGCTGGAAGCCTAAATGAACGCGATAAGTATAAAAGGCAGCGAGAACTACGGCAATTGTCAGATCATCAAGCGTCAATCACTGCAATTCTATAACTGCCCTCAAGTAAAACCTTAGCTCAATCCATCCTACATACACTCAGAATGTCCTCCGTAGTCGCAATTGCAGGAGGTTCCTCAGGCCTTGGGCGTGCTATTGCCGAAGCGATAAAGGCTGACGGCCGCCATGAGCCTGTGATTCTATCGCGCAATGCAAGTTCCTCCATCATTCAATGAACCGGTCATCTAACAAATATTTAGGCAAATGAAAATCTCGAAAAGGAGCTCGATGTGCGCATTCTCGCTGCCGACTATTCGAGCATCGACAATCTCGTCTCCTTACTGCAGGACAACAACATCAACACCGTTATCGCGACGTTGAACACTTGGGGTGACCTAGGTCCCGAGTCCAACTTGATTCATGCCGCAGACAAGTCCACGGTGACGAAGCGCTTCATTCCCAACAACTGGTCTGCTATCGAATACAAACCTGAGTATGTTCTTCTGTCCTCCCTTCCAGTCCCCACCCAAGACAACTAACCAGACAAACAGAGACATCCAGTCCTTCCCCCTTTCTGCACCCCACATAGCTGCCCAGCAAGAACTCGCAAAGACCAGCCTCGAATGGACGCGCATCTACCCCGGCCTCTTCCTCGAGTATTACGCCCCCTCTCTACCTACCTATATCCAACGCAACACCGCCATGGTCGACGTCGACGGCGGTATTGCGGCAATTCCAGGCACAGGCAACGACCCCATAGACTTCACCTACACTTTTGACACGGGGCGCTACGTCGCCGCTCTGCTCAGCCTGCCCGCCTGGGAGCCTAAGTACTTCATCGCGGGCGAGACCAAGACGTGGAACCAGGTCGTCGAGATTGCGGAGAGGGTCAAAGGCACCAAGTTTGAAGTGCACTACGATAGCTTGGAGCAGTTGGCTAAAGGCGAGGTGACGGTGTTGCCGGCGTACAAGAAGGCCGCTGCTGCGTTTGGGGGAGAGGCGGTGTTGCCCATGATTATTGGGACGTTTGCGAAGTGGGGGGCTTGGATGAATGAGGGCAAGTTTCATGCGGAAGGGGTGACAAGGCTTAACGAGGTGTTTCCCGAGATTAAACCAGTCAGGTTGGAGGAGGCGCTGGAGAGGGGTGTGAAGAACTAGTTGACATTGATGATTTACTAGCTATGACGAACGAAGGAGTGCAATACAGGTTTCTAGGGCAGTCAGTCTAGCGGACTTCGAATAATAGCCGTTACGTACCTGCTAATTTGTACCGTGGTTGGAGTGTGTAAAGCAACTCCATTACATATTGCAGGTCAATCTCTGAGAGACCATGTTGCCTCATGAACGGTTGTAGCTTCCTGTAGGTGGAAATTGCCTGGTAGGCAATAGATATCCACGTAGGTGGGCAGCCTTCGAGATAATTTTCCGTAAACCCGTTAACTGCTCTGCACATCCTCATGGTGTCTCTCATCTCGTCGATACACGAGTAAATGGCTTTAGTATTCTCCAAGTCCAGTGTCTCATACATTTCCACCTTGTGACATAGAAGATGAAGTTTGGCACTTTATGGCCTTTGTCAGTTTGAGAATAGTGAGCATCGAGGAGACATCACACCATACCTGTAGCATACGGCGTGACCAGACCAGCTGCCGTCAGACACTGTTTTCTGATTCAGCATCTGCAGGTAGCTATCTATGTCCCTCATTATGCGGGTACTTGATTCTGGAAATTTAGAATTCTTTCCGAAGAGGCTTTTACGGATTAACAATTGCACCCTTCCCAAAAGACTAGCTGACACGAGCTCAATCGAAACACTTTCAATCGTTTCCTTGTCAACAGTATGGAAAGCCGTAGTAGGAATGCCAGCAGAATTAGTTGCTACATGGTCCCCACCGTCATCAAAGAGTGGTATGCATGGATGGTGAGGGACTTTTGCGGGATTCATACTGAAGTATCTGGTAAAGGTTAGTTGGTGTCCATACGACAACTGCCCATCAACTTGTAGCTTTTGACTTTACCTATCAAGAAGAGATAAACCCCACCAAGTCAGAACCGCTTCTTCTTCCTCGGCAGAAAGATCTGCCTTGGCTCTATATGATATCTCGGCCACAAGCCTGTCCAAATTGAGTGTGTATGCAAGTCTTGCACATATGCCTAGGGTAGTGACTGCCCGATCTTCGATACTTTGCATGTGCTCATAAAGAGCTATCATCATACCAGCCTGAATCAGATGGACATAAGGTTTCTTCAGAGTCAGGTAATGGCCAAAGTGGTACTTGCAGGCACGATAGTCGTACGAGCTCGACGTGTCTCCCGGGATCTTGTCAGATACTAGAAGATGCATTGCAAGAAACACTATCTTATAGTCGTCGTTGCCTTCGATAATCAAGGTATCCAAATTCTCAAACTCTGTGTCCAGCTTGCGTCGACGAACCATTGGTAGCCAGAAGTGTGTATAGCTGAAATACTTGTTGATAAAAGTGGCCAATGGTGTGTTTTTCTCTCGTTGAACACGTACGAGACTCCCATAGGTGACCATTCCTAGAGAGTCAGGGTGCAGGTTTCCAGGACTGATTTTCCAGTCATCAGGAATGGCTCTTTTTGAAGATGCAAGACTTTGGGTGAGCCCCGAGGGAGTGGAATTCGGATTCGTGTCAGAATTAGACAGGCCTATGTGGGATTCTATGTTGCTCAGTCGTTCTAATATCTCGTCGATTCTGGTACCAGATTGGCCGGGACTGGTCTCAGTATCATGTGAAGTGTCCGCATCAGGATAAAGGCAGGAGACTGACAGCCTGGTTGGTTGGGTCAGTGGTGTCGATGGTCGGACCGAAGGGCTCGGTTGGACCTGACATGCCATGACCTACCTGGTGCATCTGCTACAGACCGGCAGAGCCTTGTCACACTTTTTCTTCGCTGATTTGCATTGTGTACATGTTTTATGTGCAGTTAAATGTAGCGCAACGCCGTTCATGATTCGGATCGAGTCTAATGAGATGAGAATTGCGAAGGATCAGTCGCGACCTCTGCTTCTTACATGCGCTAAGCCTATCTAGTCCAACGCTAAGCCTAAGCAAGATCTCCATCCGGACTTCATCCACCACCTCGCCCTCGATTCAACCTTTTCGGCTGGTAACAGGAATTTCCTATATCACAGCCCAAGGCAATTCGATACATACGCCACTCAATAACGTGTTCATGATAAGGAGAATGCTTGGCAGTAATGTATTTTAAAATGGTCTAACGACGAAATTTTGGGCACAAGCATGTCTGGGCTGGGCAACAAGCATATCAAAAGTTGTCTACCCATCTGTCTGCAATGGATGGATTAAGGGAGGCCCGTTCCCCACATTGGCAGGCAACTGCGCGGAGCAATGCGTCCGATCGCACACGGTCTGGTCGGCGATTTTGTTAACGTCACAATGAGCCCCACATCACCCAGAACGATGACATGGGCCTTCGCGGATATCGCAAAATTGAAGGGGCGAGGGCTAGAAATGTGAAGGAAATGTATCGGTGAGCGGACTTAGAGAGTGCCGCTCAGTGCCGGGTCCATACCAGATATTCTCAATCAGGTTAGTGTTCCGCATGTGGGGTATCATTTGGGCAAAACGACAACATCATTAGAACGATAGCAAGAGGACTTGACAAGCATTTTCTCCTTATTTTTAGGCTAGTATGACATTGCAACGACTGAGGCTCCTTGAGCATATAAACCCAGGCCCTGGCCGAGAAAACATAGCAGACAGCATCTGTCCACAAACGCCTCGAAACATGTCTCTCAAGTACAACAAAGTCCTTATCATTGGCGCCACGTCGGGCATCGGGTGGGCACTGGCAGAAAAGGTGGTGCAGGATGGAAAGAAGGCAGTGATTGTTGGAAGGAGGAAGGAGAATCTCGATGAATTCGTTGAGAAGCACGGCAGGGACAAGGTTGACGCCGTCGTTTTCGACATTTCCAAGCTGGACGAGATCTCCGCGTTTGCCAACAATGTCACGAGAAAACATCCGGATATTGACAGTGTGCTTCTAAATTCGGGCATGCAACGAGGCTTCGACTTCTCCAAGCCAGACACGGTCGATCTTTCGCTGCTCGAGCTCGAGCTCCGGACCAACTATCTGTCGTATGTGCACTTGACGCATGCCTTCATCCCCTTCTTTCAGAAGAAGGAAAATGAAACGAGTCTCATATACACTTCGTCGGGCCTTGCCTTGATTCCCCTGGTCAGCCGCCTCAACTATTCGGCGACAAAGGCGGCCCTGCATCACTTCATTCTCTGCCTGAGGGAACAGCTCACGAACGGGCCCGGAAACATCAAAGTAATTGAGATCTTCCCGCCGGCAGTGCAGACCGAGCTGCATGACGAAAAGCACCAGCCGGACATTAAGAATGGTCGATCTATGGGAATGCCGCTAGATGAGTTCACCGAGGCGACGTGGGCGAAGCTGGTCAAGGGCGAGGAGCAGATCCCCGTTGGCTTCATCGAGAAGGCTTTTGAAAGTTTTGAGAACAGGCGACAAGAAGGCTTTCGCTCGATGAATTCGCGCGCGGCTCATTGAGATGCGCTGGAATACGGGACAGAGCGGCCGTCCCGGCCGTGGTGGGACGGACACGTGACATGATGTGACATTCATCTCTTGGGTACGTACCTATCTAGATACTTCATGACAGAATTTTACGGGGTTTTTGAAAATGTAGTTCATCAGCTGCACAAGTGCCTGATCCATTAGAAATAAGTAAACCTAGAAGGTGCGTGATTCTCACGGGCCGCGACGCGCGACACCAAAATAGCACAGCCTCAATGGGCGGACGTCGCGCCAGACGGCACAGCCCTGCCGAGCCCCTGCCCTAGCCCAACGAGCCCGTCTAGCCCGAGTCCCGCTTTCTTTCCGCGCGAACTGCAGGATCAACTGACGACTCCTCTGAACCTCACAACACGTCGCCAGTCCGCTTTTTCCCTGCAGCCTCTGTCGCCGATCCACGCCAGCCAAGTACCTGCGCTGTACTTCCGGTGCCTGCAAGCAAACACCAGCTCGTTGCAATCACCTGTCCCGCCAGTCCCACCTCGCTGCGGCCTTGACACTCCACCTCCGCCATGTCCGACTTCAACCATGCCATGACCAACCGGTCGCTGAGGGTCATCAAGACTGTGAGCCGCACCGCGGATAATTACCAGCCAGTCCATTTTAACGATATGAACAGGAACTGGAATTCCTCGTCGACGCCAATGTCATCAGCTCGCAGCAGTACGACACCATCATCAACCAGCTTCCTGCCTCGGCCGCTTCTGCCGCCTCCTCTGCGCGCGCTCTCCCGGCCGTCCCCGCCCAGGTCCCCGCCCAGGTCCCCGTACAGCAAATGTCCAACTTGAGCGTTGCGCAGCGCGAAGCAGACCAGGTCCGCAACGACACCAAGAGCCCTGCCAGCATCGGCTACTACTCTGACAATGCCGCAAACCCGCCCCCACCAGCCTACCCAACACCACCCGCCGCTCCCGCAGGTCCTCCCGCCATCGCCTACGCCAATGCCCTCTACCAGTACAACGCCCAGGACGCTGGCGACCTGGCTCTCATGCCCAACGACAAGATCACTGTCACCGAGTACATGAACAACGAGTGGTGGAAGGGCCGCAACGAGCGCACCGGCCAGGAGGGTATTTTCCCCGCCAGCTATGTCCGCCGCGACGAGAAGGCTGTCATTCCTGCCGTGGCTCCTTCGGCGCCCCAGCCCAGCAACTACGGCAACATGCCTTTGGACGTTAGCAACGGCGTTGGCAGCTCCAATAACCCGCAAGAGCCCAGCAAATTTGAAGAGAGTGGAAAGAAGTTTGGAAAGAAGCTCGGCAACGCTGCCATCTTCGGTGCGGGCGCCACCATTGGTGGCAAGATTGTCAATGGCATCTTTTAAAAGAATTGGCCGTTTTCCATTATGGCGATTGCTTTGAGTTTGGCGTTCAGGGTTACTGTTTTCTCCGGCCCTAGGCATGTGTATGATTGGCTTCTCCTAGGGACGTCCCCGCTGCCTGTTTGTAGACAGGGGCATGTCAATCTGGCATGATAATAACTCATTTCCTTTTTCATAGGCACTCGATATAACGGTCAATCTACGACTTCATCCCGCTGTCTGTTGCTCTTGGGCTCTATGTTGTGCCATGTTCTCGGTTGTGTGCAAACCTTTTCCTGAACCTTGAGGGATTTGCTGAGCATTTGTTGTGCTTGCTTGACACAATGGGCTGTTCATATCCTGTGACACTGGCACTGTTTGCACTCGACTATCATCGATCGTCCTCTTCCTGTGCACAATATACTCCTGCTGACCCCCTTTCGCCCACTGCACCACCCGTGGCAGACTCACTCTGATCCTCTGATCACATCTGCAGCCACCCAGAGCAGAACCACATCCAACATGTCTGCAGGACACACCTTATCCCACGCACCCACTACGGACCCCAAACCCACCGCCCCTCCCCCCTGGTACTCCGCCAGCCTCTCCAAGCGCCCACCCCGCACCTCCCGCGCCCTCTCCCGCAACCCAAGCAGTCACACCCACGCCAGCACCCACCCACCCCCTCCACCCCCTATCCTCGGCCGCAAAACCAAGAAACCCAGCGACCGCGAGCTGCAAAACCGCGCCCGCGCCCACGCCGCCCAATTCCTGATCCTCTTCAACGCCTACGGCATCCCGCTCTCCTCGGGCCCCTACCTGGAATTCTACTTCACGACGCGGCACCCGACGACGGGGCTCGCGCCGCTCGCCCTGATCGCCGCCGCACAGCTGCTGTTCCTGTTCCCCGCGTGGCTCGCGTGCAGATACGTGTGCGGGCGGCTGGGGTTCAAGTGGGCGGCGTTCATCTCTGCGGCGGTGGCTACGGGGTGCCAGGTCGCGGTCGGCCTGGTCGAGGCGTGGTGGGCTCTGTTTTTGGTGCAGGGCCCGGTGCTGGGGACGGCGCTGGGGATGGCGTATTGGATTGGCGTGTTGTGTCTTGCGTCGCATTATCAGAATAATGTGCCGCTCATGACGATGGGTGGGGTTGCGGGGGGGATGGTGGGTGCGCTGGTGTATACGGGGTTGATGTATCAGTTTTTGCGGATCGAAAGGTTTGAGTGGGCGTGCTTTATCAATGCGGCAGTTACGGGGGTGTCGTTGGTGCTTGCGCTGGGATTGGTGAGGCGGTGTAAGCTCTATGATTTGGATCTCGCTTGGCCCAATTGGGGGGCTATACGCAAAGAGAAAGGGACGGTGTGGTTTGTGGTGGGCTACTTTTTCATCTTCTTTGGTCTCTTTGCTTGTCCCGTCTTTCTCGTCCTGCTCGTGTCCAACGCTCTCATGTGGCCGGATGAAGGGGCTCGTATGCTCATGACTGCTTTTGGGCTGGGTGCTTTCAGTGCTGCGTTCTCGGCCCACGGATCGACTCTCCGCTCTCATATCGGCCCGGTCAATACTTTGATGCTCTCCTCTGGCTATGCTGCTTTGAGTTACATTCTGCTGGCTTGGGTTCCGGGGTCAGGGTGGGTGTATGCTGGAACTGCGGTTCATGGAATGGCTCTCGGGAGTATCCTGACACTCCACATTAAAGCCGGATCCGTTTTTCACTGGAGCGACCAAGTCTATCACGATGACATGATAACAAGAAGCCATTTTCTGACATGTGTTGCCAGTTTTGCTGCCTCTCTTGGAATTGTTACCATTGCAATCCTTGTGGAGGCCACTGAGGGGTTTCAAATCCCCTTCACTGTGGCTGGTGGGAGCCTTTTTCTTGGGTCCGTTTTCTTTGGTATAGCTAGGAAACAGAGGTGCGGATATACCAAATTCTGGCACGAGGTGATCTGAGACAGCCAGGATATCAAGTCCCAGGCAGCTGGCAATTATGTCTCTTATTCAATTAATGCTACTCAACGAAGTCGCGTCAATTCACGTCTTGATCCTACCCTTTTCACCATCTTCTTTGTACGCCAATATCCATTAACACCCGCTCTATATTTTGGAGAAGCTCAATCTTCAAATTCCCAGTCATCTTCTATCACAAATATTTGTTCACTTGTCGGGGTTCATCCCTCCAACCGACAGGCCCTCTGGTTCCCCTTCCTCGTTGCTATATAATGGGTTGATCTGCACCTCTTTCAACCACAGTCGAAACGCCTTGTCCTCAGTCTTCTCGTTCATGACTTCACAACTCTTTGCTTCTTCCTCGTTCAAATAGCTCACCCCCTCAGCAACCCCGCCCCGAAGCTGCATCGATCGACTCAAGAGCTCACAATTCTTCTGCAAATACACAGCCCTGTACACAGCCCGCTGGATGGTAGGTCCAACACACGTGAATCCGTGTTTAGCCTGCATAACCACCGGCCGCAACACTCCCACGCTCCCCTGCTCTTCGGAAAAAGCAAAGCACTCCGCGAGCGCGCTCCCCAACGCCGCATTTTTTATCAACATGTCGCGGTCCGGCAGCCCCTCCCGCCCGCACACATCCCCCGCGTCGAACACCGGCACACCTTCGGCTCCCAGGAACCCCGCCATGTGCCACAGCGGCTTGATCGGCACGCCAGCGCTCACGAAGGGGATGACGGATTCTGAGTGGCTGTGCACCACGCAGTTGACTTGCGGGAAGCGGCGGAAGATTTCTCCGTGGATGAAACGCTCGCTGTAGCCCTGCGGCTCGGGGGGAGATGTCGGGGTGGAGTCGCTGATGTTGTACTGGATGAAATGTTCTGCATTGGAGACGAGAGCTGGGGCGCCGGGAGTGTAGGATGAGATGATGTAGGTGCTTGGATCGGTTGGGTGTCGGATAGATATGTGGCCGAAAGCGTCTACTAGAGCATGGTTGTGGAGGATATGGTTCTGTTGCGAAGATTAGAGTGGAATGATTGATGATAGGATAGAGGAGGCAGCCTCGGTCTAGCACAAAGGGCGAACTATCGTGGAAGTATCCATGATACGGTTAGACTGGATATCTGACTTGTTTGCAGATGAATGTAAAGACGCCCTTTTCAAGGTCAAAGAATGACTTGACCAATGGACAAAGACAATAAAGAGAAATTTCAGAAATGAAAAAAGGCTGGAACATGACTTTAAAGTTTCAATATCCTAATATTTTGATAATAGTATCGTAAAATCACCTACTGCGCGAATCAAGAGACGAAGCGCGTCCTGGACTTCAGGCTCGAGGTTTGATTGGAAGAGCGGCATATTGAATCTGTGGGGGGGGGGGACGAATATTGAACTCAGGCTTGGGGTGATATATCAAGAGGATCTATTCATCATATGGGGATTTCTGGTGATACCAAGATTGCGGGCAACGCTGGAGACGTAGCGTCGGAGAGCGCGGCTCACCACGACATTCCGGATATACCAGGGGAGCCGAATCACCATCCGAACTTTCGCCGGCCGCCCACAGCTTGCACTAGGCTGTCAACATGACCCAAAATACTCAATGTTGCTTGGGCATGAGTTATAGGACGGCAAAACACTTATATCAAGTGATTTATAGTGAAAGCCTACCTATACTTAAAATCAGGATTGTAGAAGCCATCTTAGCGCTGGTCTTTCGGGCAATCCAACTGGGCACCTGGACAGTTAAATAGACATTAGCGTGGCTAGACAACCAAATTTTTCTGCAATCTAATCGCCCCATGCATACATTTATTACATATGAAGGAGCTTAAGATATACAGCATGTTTTTTTTTTGGAACAAGACAGTGATACTTTTCCAGAATCATTTGCCGTCACGTGGCAAGCCTATTTCGTCGAATTGTACGCTCACTGCGGGGGTCGCTTCGCAACCCCCATTCCGCACCTCTCATCCCCGGTTCAGCACCCGTATCGCAAGGCTTATTTCGACGTTGGGGACTAGCGGCAAGCCATGCCCAAACCGGCATGTGATAGGACGGGGAAAATACGATGCTGAGAGGCGATAATGCAATTCTTGCGAGGCACAGTCACGGGTCCCATCAGGGCGATGTCTCACATGCAGTTATCGATTATGCGGGCGGATTGGCGCCTCCCTCTTTCTGCGCCCCATGGGGGATTCAGCGCCGCTCGCGCTCCTTGCGGCGCGATAAGACAGGCGACTGACTGGACACCGACGACCCGCATCCCTCCCCTCCAGTTTCGGCACGGATCGTGATCTGGACGGCTGCCCTCAGATCTGCTTCCGCAGCCCTTGGCGTCAGACCGACATGTGGGTTTTGCGGGATATAAAAAAGCAGGGCACGATACATTATTGGTCGCCGGAGTCAGAAGCAAGCAAGTTTAGAAATCGCAATTAAAATAGTATTCAGCACGACGCTACAGCTAGGACATTCAAATCGCGGCAATATTCCCAAAGGAGATGCCGCACCTTCTCAAACCGCTACAGAGCCGCAACGAGGTCGAGTTTGATCGTAGACGTAACCCATCTAAACCTTCTCCACGTGAACGACGTTGGCATTCGCATCAACGGCGAGCCTCTTCTTCTCGATGGAAGCCTTGACGGGATGGGGAGCGTTGAAAATGTCGTCAATCTCCTCAAGGGTGCGCTTCTTGGTCTCGGGGATGAAGAAGTAGACGACAGCGGCCATGATGGGGCACCAGCAGGCGAAGACAATGTACAGCCTCCACTCAATCTTCTCCAAAGCGATGGGGTAGGCGAACTGGTTGATCAACATGGCGGCTTGGAGCGCCATGTTGGAGAAGGCCATACCCTTGGCTCGCATCTCGAAGGAGAGGACCTCGACGGGGTATAGGGCCTGGAGGGGCGTGATACCGAAGGCGAAGACGGCGTTGAAGAGGAAGACCATGGCAAGGAAACCCCTGCTGGACGTCTCGGTTCCGGTCTTGTCGTTGATGGACACAGCGATGATGGCAGCAACCCAGATGACGGAGATGGTCGAGAAGGTTCCGATGAGCATGGGACGACGACCGAGCCTGTCGACGAAGAAGGCACCGGTGACGGCAAAGGCGAGCTGCATGCAAGACTTTCCGAGGTTGATGTTCATCTGCGTGATCTCGTCTGTGATACCGGCGGTGTCCAAGACAGCAGAAATGAAGTAATCAAGTGCACCGTTGCCAGCCCATTGACCGAAGATGGAGATGAGGACGTTGCAGAGAAGTCGGTAGCGCGAAGAGTGCTTCTTGAACAGAGCACCATAGTCCCACCAGCGCCTGTCGGCACCGTCCATGTTGAGGTACTCCTCGTACTCGTTGAGCTGCATGCTGACCCAAATGCTGTTCTCATTGCCCTCGCCGTGGAAGTTGGTGAGAATCTTCTTGGCATCGTCGCGGCGTCCACGGGTGTATAGCCAACGTGGAGACTCGGGGATGGTGAAGGCGAGCAGAACAATGATGGCGGGGAACAGGATCTGGAGCCAGACGGGTACGATCCACGTGGTGTTGCCGGGAAGGGTTGCAGATCCACGAGTGGTACCAGCAGCAAGGAGCGATCCGACAAACCTAGATAGGGGTTAGCTATGCATTCTACACCTATATTCCGTTCAAACATACCAGAAAGTGTTGTAGAGACCAGTGATGACACCGCGGTGGGCTGGGTGGGCGGTTTCGATAACGTGGAGAGGACCAGCAGTGGTAAGAATCGGGACGCCGAATCCGAGCAAGAAACGACCACCCATGAACTGGCCGACCGCCTGGCTTCCACCGTTCTTGGTCGTGGCCTGAATGATGACACCAGCGCAAGCAATAACGCCACCAATCACCATTCCCCATCGGCGACCCCAAGTATCGCAAGCAGGACCGACGAAAGGAAGCGCAACGACACCGCCAATCTGGTACATGGATGTCACAATACCAGTCCAAGCACCGTTGTTCTCGACACCGTAGTAGTCCTTGAAGGTCTTGTTGGTAAGGAGGGAGTTGAACATGGAGCCATCGAAACCGTTGCAGGTGGAGCAGAAAAATCCCACAAAGGCACTGATGTACAGAATGATGGCTTTGGAGGAGAAGTGCCTGGGGGGCTCCTTCAGCATGGCCTGGGCGACAGCCTCGGAGCCAGAAATGAGCTTGACATCGGCGGGGGTTTTGAAGTCCTGGAATGTGTGAGCAACGAGCACATGGCAAGCTCTGGAGAATCCAACTTACGCCATCAGAAGGCACACGAGTGACCTCGGCGGAGTTTTGCTTAATGTCGGACATGGTGAGTACTGGGGATACTTCAGACGAAAGTCCTGTGGTCCTTGTCTGCCAAAACAGTGGGACAGCAGTCGCTAGATATATCAATATTCACAGCGCCGCACCACAAGGGTGCCGGGCTGGTGGCCCGTAGAACCCGGGCACATTGTACATGCCTCAACGGCGCGATGTTCTGGAAACGATGCACTTGATCGAAACGGTAACGGAGGGCCATGCTCCGCAAGTGCATGCACGGGCCACGGGAAACTCAAGGCTGGACGCCACACCAGACGCGCCAATCCTTCGAGGTCGAGACGGCGCGTAGAACCGCTAGGTCAGACACAAATGAAGACACTCAGGCCACCGCGTCTGGGACGCCACGACAGACGCGCATGGTGTCGTGAAGCTTGGTGCGGAGCGCAGAACCGCTAGGTCAAACGCAAACGCCGCCCACAGAGTCCATTCGGCGCGCCACAACTCCAACCACCAGGCGCGCTAGATGTCGATAACGGCGCGCAGTGCCGGGCAGTTCGCTGTCAGACGGGAATGCGGGGATCCCATGGGGCGCCCAGAGCCACTGGTTTGGCATAGCTCCGCCAGCCGCCGACCCCAAGGTGTTTGCAAGGTTTCGCGGGCAGCAACTGAACTGAGCTGCCATGTCGGTTCCACCGACTCCATAGCGACGAGTAGACCCAGGGCAGCCTACCGTGCTACCGGGCCGCCGGACAAGAATTTCCCGTCAGGTGATGGCCGCTAGGCCCCATGCGCTCAGCGAGGCCTCACACATGAAGGCGGCGCCAGTCGTGGCCAGATGTGCGGATCATCGAAGTTGGAATTCAATATCTGCCAACACGCGCGCTACAGGATTTTTTCGATCACACTGGTCATTGGCCGTTGGGTGGCTTGCAATACTGACCGCAATGTATTCAACACAGATCTTCCGCTGATTTGCAGCGGGACGGAGATGTCGAAATCCAGATGTACCAATAGGGCAACGATCGGATTATATCAGGGTCTAGCTCGACTAGCCCCCAATCTCTCCAGTCTCAACATCCGAGGGCCACCGACCCGACTGGCTGCTAGGCCTTGCTCGTCTCGATCTGAACAGCTGTCGAGCCGCCTCAGGCCCGCCCTGTCATGGCATTGTTCTCTTGTCCTCGTCCCGTCGTGGAAAAGTCAGACGAGACACCACCTTGGCATAGGAATATTCGGGATCTGCATCCAAGCGATACTAGGTCTCGTGCGTTGTTTGGCGCCCAGATGCGGCCATCAGCTCCGACCATTACCTGACTCTGTCCTTTTTTTTATTCCATCCTTCTTGTCGACAAGAATCTGCGATCCTCCATTGTCGCGAGAGCTCAGTCTGCTCATGGGACCTCAGGCGACCACACCTCATGGCAACGACTTTCGATGAGCATCATTGCTCTCTGAACGCAATGGCGCCCTTCGACTGGGTTAAAGCAAGATTTAGCTTCTCCGCCCTTTCTACCATTACTTTACACAATCTACTCGTTATTATCTAACACGATCCTCAAATCCATTGTTACACCTCACGGGCCCTTCACTGCCGTTCATGTCGACATCTTCACTTCGCACTGGCCTTCGTCTCAGTCAATCTGTGTATTGAAGCTCTGAGAATCAGAGCCTCGTAAGACGAATCTACCGCCTCTTCGCGAGAAAGCGACCAAGATGGACGGACGAGCGAAGCACTTCGCATGCCCAGTCTACAGCAGAGAGAGCAATGCACAGCAGCTCTATTCCTCGAAACATCGATTGGCCGTTACACATCCATGGGACTTGGGATATCTGCTTGCACGAGATCAAGAACTAAATTCTTTGGTTAATTTATGGACTTATATCGGTATTTCATGTTGGCAGGTTCACAGACGGCTAAAATTCCATTCCAAATGGAATACGGGAGTCAGCTGAACCTAACTCCCGAAACCGGAAAGTTGATACGAATTCCAACGCGCAGAGATATCCTCAAGTGTTGGTTGGAGATTTTTTAACCATATGTGTAGTCCAAGACCTCTCTCCACTCGACCAATGTACCACACACATTGCTGCTCGGAAAATCCGCACAAGGCAACTCTGCTCCCCACGTCTTTTCCCGTACGATTTGATACTTCCGATTTTGTTCTTGGGCTTATACCGGACGACATGGTAACAGAATGCTAGTGTCATTTCTCATCAGTTTTCACGGTTGGCCATTGATAGCGATATGAACATTGCGAGGCTTACCCGACGGCTGAGACAAAACGAAAGCGACCTCCTGCAGTGACTGCTCATGGTTACAACCCATAGATGGCATCCCGATGCGCTACGTGCTTAGCATTCTCAGATGATACCTTTGACTTTGAGTAAGCCAGTGAATATTCCCATCTCGGATCTCTGTGATATACCCCCGAACACCGGGATTCAGTCCACTGCAGCTATATCTTCATTTTGCAAGTAGCTACCTTTTTGATGTGGAAATACATAAGCGCTTGGTGGTCCCGCACAGCAACGCCAGAGACCGACTCAGTATCCGGTCTATGAACTTGCATAGACGTTTTTTTTCAGTACCACCAAAGGTTCGTCCAACCTACCAGTCAGCTCTTCAATTGCCATTGGTGCTGACGTATGGCATTTAGCTACGAAAACTGTGGTGTTTCGGCTCGCTACAAACAGCCAATGTGAAATAATAGTCGTGCCAACTTTTTCTCCTCTTGTTTGCCGGATCGAACGCGCCAACTCTTCATAATTCTCCATGCGGCTAAACCATCTATAAAATTGGCAACGTGGTCTTTCCGGTTATAGCACCTTCTATACCACATTTGGTAAAACTGGCCAACCCTTGTTTGCAACCATAGCTGCTAAGCGTTCTTGGAATAATCGGGCTAATTTCGGAGGGTCTGGAACGCCGACTACTTAGATACAAACAAGTGTAGGTGGAAGATCTGGTAGTGTTCTTGGCATTCAGGAAAATATTCAAGTAACACAATATAATGGGAGAAAGATTGATTCGCGCAATATTCAGGGCATATGTACCAATGATCACATATTCTCAAATAGTTATGAACTCGAATGAGAAAAAAAAGTCATCTACATGGTCTTCTTGGTGATCATCATCACGGACCACTATCTCAAAGTAGCTATTCATCGTTTTTGTGACCCTCGATCTTTCTTCAAACCTATACCTTGGCCTTTGTGCCAACATCAATCTCGAGTTTCTGGCCATGGACGATCCACCATCTTGGTTTTTTGTATGTTTGATTCCAAGCAGGCGAGTGACGAGGTGATAGAGGCGAATTTTGAAAGAATCCTGCGCGGCCTATACAAGATACTTGAATAGTCTTCGAAGTTCTGGTCACTCTTCACATGGACTTGCGCGCATTTGCGTTAGAGAAGGGCCCTTGACTGAGTTTGGGCTGCAGTTGGATTACCATGGAGCCACTGATTAACTTTTTTGGCGGCCCAGAACTTCATACACCACAAATTCCATTCTTTTAGTCGAACCAACAGCTTTCATTGCATGTTGCTTAGTTGGTTTTATTAAATTAGAACAGTCGTTGCGCTTGATGATTGCAAATGTTTCACTGCCACCAGGATTGGATTGTTACGGGCCGGTTCTTGGATGGAATAATGTTTCACGGAACACCATGTCCTCGAAGCTCCCTATTTTAGCTGTCTTGTATCCTGATATAAAAAAAATAATTCATACTCGCAGGGCTTTATTGTCCAACGTTGTGTAAAGTAAAAGACTTCATAGCAGCCAGGAGTGCTGAGTAACATTGATTGCATCGACCTCATTTTGAGACCTTTCTCTCTCTTGACTACATATAAATCATTCGCGGCTTGCTTTTTGGACCAAAGTACCGAAACATATATACGGTTTGCAAGGTGTTTTTAGAAACCCGTGAGTTGGAAATGAGAACTGGTATGAGGAAGCCTCCCGCTGGGTAACTGATCATTTTAGACCCAGAGTCCAAAGCGAAGAAAGCTCGCGAGTTGGAAGCGGCGAAGACGTGCTCACCTCAATTACACCTTGTCTGGACCCGACAACCAGGTTCACATTCTCGACACCAGCCGCGAACCACGGCACCACGCGTCCCGAAGATTCACCCCAGGAAACTTTAAATCAAGGTCCCATCTCTCAGGAAGCGATCCCGACACGGGAGGCATCTCAGAACCCATGGATATATATATCAACCGTGCCACCGCATAGCGAGCTGCCTCATCGCCGGCCGCGAGACACTTGCGAACACACTCATCACACCACATCATCATCAACAGCCACCTTCTGCCAGGACCAAAAAGAAATCTTCTTATTGTCAAGTTGAAACCCTACATTCCCCTCCCACCCACCATCCATTCATCAACAAAGCTAGCTCCCCCCACCTAATCCTTCAACTCCCCTTCCCTCCCTCAAACCATTCCCATTCCGAAACCAACCACGCGACCCAAAACCAGACACTAGAGCCAAAAAGGAGATAAGACGAAAAAAGTACAGAGTTAAATCTCCACGTATGGATCCCAATGATAAAGAAGGGGAAAATACAGGAAATTAGAGGGGGAAAAAGAAAAAAACCGGGAAAAAAGGTTTGCGGACCACCACGTTAATGTTCATGAAAATATGGCTGGAGAGGGGCGCCGGTTCAAAAGAGGAAGGAAAAAAGGATCCGATGGAGAAAATCGATCAATCCAACCATCCCAATGTCATGCTTTTTGAATGAAAAAAGAAGGCATGAGAAGCGTACATAATCCAAGATAATCATTCCCGATTTCTAGAACCGTTCAAGTGAGAAGAGAAAAAAAAAAGGGTTCCCCCCCCACCGCGTGATAAAAATATGAATCAAGAAAGAAAGCAACCAGAAAGTGGGGACGAAGGGCCCGATATGTTGAGCTCAGGGCATATCGGGGTAGGTCTTCTTGCGCCAGAACCTGCGCTTGCCTTCCTCCTTTTTGACCGTGGCAGGAGCGGGAGCTGGCGGCTCGGGAGGTCCAGAGTTGCGGAGGAAGTCGGCAAGGTCATCAGTGCCCGATCGTGTGGATCGGGCTTCCCTGGGTCCAGCAGCCGCACGCGCTTGAAGCCGGGGCTTGTTAGCTCGAGGAGCATCAGACATGGGAGAGGCCATCGAACCAGGTGGTGGGGACATGGGGTTTCCGGATCGAGGGCTTGTGGTACTGTTACGAGCAGAGGGCAAGCTGGTAGCAGAATGAGAAGCACTTTGCGCGTTCCGAGCCTTCGCCGCGGCAACCGTAGCAGGACTCAATACGAATGGCTGAGTCTGGTTGGACGGCGGCGGCTCGTTGCTGTTCAAAAAATCCAAAAAGCCTTCCTCCTTCGGTTTGGGACCACCGCTAGATTTGGGCAGAGCTGTGAGCATATCATCGTCCTCCTCGTCCGAAATATCGATGGCATAGGGGTCCTTGACACGACGGCGCGTGCGCTGTACATGCGGTTCAGAGGTGGACTGCGACATGCTTCCCGTCAACTTCTGTGGAGTGTTGGAGTAGGCAGGTTGGACAACGCCATTGTTGGTTGGGAGTAGTCCGGTCCTAGAATTGACTGTCTGGCTTGACTGCTTGGAAGCTGTAGAAACCTGAGAGCCGTAGGCGGACTCTATATTGCTGCTGTCGTCAAGCATACGGTCAAACTGATCGGAATCGACGGTAGTCCTAAAGGGCGCGACCGACCGAGGAATCCGGTGCTGTCCATTGTTGGCTCCAGGAGGCCCTTGCCGGATGAAATCAATCAGATCGTCATTGCCGGTGCGCTGGCCAGCGGGACTGCGAGGTTCCATGTGTACGCGTGGTCTAGCAGAAGGCCCGTCGTGGGAACTGGAGTTGGAGTGCGAGTGGGATCCGTTCTGCCTGACCGACAGCTTCCTGCCGAGGGCGCCGATTGAAGAGGAAGACCCATTTGCTTTTGGCGGAGGAGAAAGGGGTACAAAGGGCTGGACCGGCCGTTCCTGATCGGGCGCAGGGCCTGTGGACCGAATGAAATCCGCGAAGTCGCGCATGGATTCGGTTTGAATCCGCGGCTCCCTGGCGAGAGGCTTAGCCCCCACTTTCTTGCTGGGTGCTGGCTTGCTGACTGCGGCAGTGGGACCCTTGCTCCGAGAGGTACTCCGGGACGGCATGGGGTGGGATCCGAACGAATTGTCTCTGTCGGCACTCACGCGGGGATAGACCGTGACCGAGGACGTACTGGGCCTGGCAGACTGCTCGACACGCTTGACCACTGGTGGCTCTTCCTGTTTCAAGTTAGTGGGGATACCAGGATCGGCCATAAAAACAAACTTACGTCCATATCCCGGACTTGCTGCGGGGTGAGAGTGTACTTGACAGTATCTTCACCTTTGACTAGCGAGTCAAACTCCCGCTCGCGATCCTCCTGGGACATGCGCCCTGTAAGACCGCGGGGCCGGCCAGTGAGGCTGATGTCCGAATCGCGACCCGTGTGCAGGATTGAAGTGGAAACAGACCTTGTGGACGAAGAAGAAACGCGCTGTAGAGATGCTTTTTCGACGGAGCCATCAGCGGCGCTGCGGGAGCGAGGGGAACCTTCGTTCTTGATTGAGCGATCTCCGGCACTCACTGCGCCTTCGCGTGAACGATGCGATGCAGTGCTTTGCCTGGGGCTGTTGCCAACAGGGCTTCCGTGGGGTGGGGGTGGCCAGCTGTCGACTTCCTTCACCATGGACAACGTAGTGCCACGGCTCTTCGGAGGGCTTATATCGCGGCTGCGAGGTGCCGCAACGGGAACGGGAAGCGGTGCATCTCGACGTTGAGCCTGATTGCGTTCGTGTTCCTTGCGTTGTGCTTCCTTAAGTTCGGCCTCGTATAGAGCTGCCTGATTGTGTTGAGTTTGTTGTCGCACTGCATCCTTATATTCCGCTTGCTGCTGGGCGCCGCTTGCGCGATGGGTGTCCTTTTTGCTGGCTGCCCGAGACTCGATTTCTTTGGGTGGTGATTCCATGGGAACTAGCTCCCTGCGAGCACTTCGTGGCGGAGGTTCCTTATTTTCACCTTCTCTACGAAAGACATCTTTCTCTGGAGTTTCAACGCGGGAAAATTCCTTTTGGATAGGCTCTGAGCGAGGGATTTCTCGGTCCACTGCTCTTTGAGGAACATCTTTGCGCTGGAGTTCCCTCCGTGGGCTGATTGGCGATGGCATTTCACCCGGCGTTGGGCTCCTACGAATAGTGATCGGAGTGGGAGAGACCTGGCGAGGGAGAACTTCGACATATCCGCCGTGAGAAGGATGTTTTGCGTGACCGGATGGCTTCTTCTCTTCTGGTGACTCTGCGTGAGGAGATGGAGTTTGGCGGATCGGCATATTTGAAGTGTGAGCAACTCCAATCTGCTCTGGCTCACCCGGCTCCTCGTCGCTGACATCGTCATAGAGATAGGACCGGCCCTCCGGCGAATGAGTGGAAGCTCCTGGAGTACCTACAGGGGACTTGAGGCTTGAGCTTCGCGTAGAATACGTTCGAATGATTCCTGGTGGCCCTCTCCTTTCGACCGATATCCGCTTCGACTGCAGTACCTCACCCTTGTCATCGTCGCCGGTCTGGGTAGAAGTTTCAATGTCGTCATCCTGTTTCTCGAAGGGCTTGGTCTGGCTCGGATTGATTGGGCTCATGCCAAAGCCCATTCCCGTTGAAGCAGCGAAGGCGACCATGTCTGCATCGGCCTCGCCATCATCATCATCATCCAAATCATCGGCCTCGTCTTGCTTCTGGTGTTGCTTCTGGTGTATGCTCTCTTGATGTTCGTCTTGGATGTAGGACTCGTCGTCGGACAGCCTCTCCATCGGCGTCTGGAAAGGGAGGTCCCGGTCGTCGGTATCGGTATGTGTGTCTGAATGCTCCTGTGCATGGTCCTTGATAGAAGAGTCCTTGTGGTCTTCGGTCGGGCGAGCAACTGGGGCGTCAGCAGTTCGCTCAGCCGGCAGCTCAGTTGCCGTCTCACTCAATTCCGCTAGCTGCTCATCGGCATACACCTCCTTCTCAGTCCAAGCCGGTACATCGAAGGGCTGTGCGGGCGGGTGGGGCATCGACACTGGTCGCTCTTTCGCCAATCTCCTCCTGAAGCTTTCGACAGGGGCAAGCTGGATGAAGCTCGAAGGCCGTTGCGGTCGAGCAATGGGAGTCTGCGTGCCGCTGCTCTCGGTTTCCACCTCAAAGGTCTGTGCAAGCCCCGGGACCTCAATCTCGTTGACATCATTGTCGCCAATTGGCAAAGGAATGTTGGCCGCGATCTCGGTCTCGGTGGGCTTGTGCTCAGGCATCTCCGGCACGCCATCGCCGAGGACGGACTCGTCCATGGTGTCGTGGCTGATGCGGCGACGGTGTAGGCTGTTGAAACTGGACATGTAGTGCAGTCCTCGTGTAGGGGTGAGAGGAGTAATGGGCGATCGCACCCGCTTACGCCAGGTTCTCCAGAGACGGCCCAGGGCCGAGTTGAGGGCAACCTTTTCGACGTCAAAGTCTTCGACGACAATGCGCTCCAGGTGCGGATCCTCGCCGTCCTCGGGAAGTTGTGTCTGCTTCTTCAGCTTGGCCGCAAGGCGCGCATAGGCTGCCTGGCCCGAAACAAGCAAGGTCTGCTCGGCGACGTATTCGATGACGGAAGTGAGGAAGATGGCGGAGGCCCATGACACGAGACCGGCTTCGTCGTCATCGTCAACGTCCATACTGAGACCGCGCTCCTGCTGCACATATCGCTCCTCATCCTCATCCTCGAGCTCGCCGAGGCGCGTGTAGACCATGATGCGCAGGCGCGTGCGCTTCCAAACCTTCTCGACGTCCCAGCGGTCAGAGGCCTTGCCCACCTGAGCCGGGAACTCCTCCTCGTCGTCGCCGGCCAGCAGGCCTTGTAGTTCTTCGTCGGCCGTGGCCATGGCCTCGCGGGCCAGGCGCGGCTTGAGCACATCGCTGATGGCCGGGCGGATGGCCGTCAGCGAGGGCGAGCGCGCCGTCGACAGGAAAGCGAACAGCAGGTGGTCGAGGAAGGCATTGAGCAGGGAGAGAGCCGGCTCGGAGAATATGGCATTGCCCAGGGGTGGGTCTGGGTCGGACTGATCTGAATCGTTGTCCTCGCGCAGCTGGGCATTGTGGTGATCGGTGACGGTCTGCGAGGCGACCGAGGCGGCAATGTAGGCGGGCTGGGGCCGTACGCTGGAGGGCATCTGGAACGTCACCGAGCCTGTGACGGACGGACGCTCGCTGCTGAAGCTGGCGGCTCTGCTCGAGCGCGGAGACGAAATATCGCCCGCTTCGGAACGCGTGTGTCGATGCATGGCGAAGGCAGCGGTGGAAAAGGAGAATTGGGCCAGATGGAGGCTCAGAGGCTCGTCGGGGACGGGCCGTGGCGAGACGGCGATATTATTGGACCCTGTGTATATGACGCTGGCTCGGGCGACGGCCACTGCGGACGGTGGGAACGACGCTGGGAGGGCGGCGCGCGCGGCGGACTGCGGGACGGCAGCTCTCGTTGGCTGGGTGCAAAGCTTCGTGGGCGGCGGGCGGTTCACTGCTCACTGCTCCATGGCGACAGGCGGCGGGCGGCGGGCGGCAGGCGACAAGCGGCAGGCAGAGCAGCGCAGCGAGGGAGTGAGGTGGGACGGCGGCGGCGACGAAGGCGACAGGAGGTGGTCAGAGTCGGGGACTACGACGGCGGTGATAATATAGATCCCAGACGTCGATCAGGTAGGTCCCCGTCGCTTCGACCACCAGTTCTGGACAGCCGTGGCTATACTAGGCGGCCCAGCGCAGAGCAGCCAGGGGAGGGAGGGCGCGATGATGGGAGCGAAGGTGAAGGTGAAGGCGAAGGTGAAGGCGAAGGCGAAGGCGAGTGCGCAGGCGCAGGCGCAGGCGCAGGCGCAGGTCAAGCTCGACGGTTGAAGCTGGATGGCTGCAATAGCCCTCCCCTCTGCCGGCGCGCCTGTTGCAACCATCTGGCTCCAAGCGGTGCTACGCGCACTTCACGTGGGAGCAGCGCTGCGCTTGTGCCGGCCATGGCCTGTCATGGCTCGCCGTCTGCCGTCTCTCCAACTTTTCGAGACGCGTCCTGACTCAGGCGGCCCCACGCCGTCCTTCGTCGACGTCCAGAAACCTGCCCATCCAGGGCACCGTCACACTATCTCGGCCGCTGCCCGCTTTGGTGCGCAATGCCGCTGCACACCCCCCAGCCCGACGCCTTCCATGGTCCTTCTGTGCGGGCAGGGCCTTCGAAACACTTCAATTGCACAAACCGCCCGCCCGCACCATGCACCATGCACCATGCACGCATGCGCATACACGCTGCCTCCGGTACTCCTCGCTCCGCCCCGCGACCGCGCCCGCGCCCGTGCTACTCAGCCTGTCCCGCTCGCGGGTCCCGCGTAGTAATGCACGAGACGGCCGTTTGCCCTGCCAATTGGCCCACGGTACAGCCGACCAATATTGATCGCCGTTCGCGAATCTTTCAGGGTCTTGGGTCCTGCCTCCTGCCTCCCGCCTCTTCCCTATGGCCATCCTCATTCTAGCCCCTTGGCCTGCTGGTGTGCAATGTGCCATCTGCGGTACCGCCAGTTCTCTCCGACCCATTGTTCTCTTGTCGCGGCTGCTATGGGGGGTCTGCCCGCTCGCCATCCTTGGCGCCACGAACCATGCCCGTCCCATATCGCGTCTGGAAGGCCGCGTTCGGCTGGCGGGAACATCCCCCGATGCGGTAACATGTGCTTACCTATCGGCCCGTATGGAGAAGCAAAGTGTATCATGTTGATGGATTCGCCATGTTTCCCTTCGTCTGTTTACTTACCTACGTAGCCGCTTGGAACAAAGCCCACCCTACTTTCACCCGCTGTTGGGCGACGCGAGGTCCACACAGAGCTCGGGCGAGTCTCATTTTCCATGCTGGTACTCCCAATACTTCTCCTGAGTACTCCCTATCCGCATCAGGACACGGGCCGTGGACTAGTCTCTCCTCCAGCCCGCGCTTCCGATGCATCCAATTCGTGGCAGGCCTACACTTCGAGAGAGGCACCATCGTGCGGCGCCGAATGTCGGTGAGCGTACGCCATTGAACCTCTCATCTTCCGGCTTATGTCGGATACTGCTTTGGATATTGGGTCTTGATGCTCTTCCACGCCAGATCTACTACCCTAGCGACAGGTGGGTCGCCTGTCAGAGCCGAGGGCCCACATCAGTTTAGGGCCAATTGCCTCTGAAACAGGGCAGCAACGTTGGATGACAGCAGATCCACTGCCATGTGGTGATAAGGGGTGAACAGGCCCTATCCGGCTATCTTCGGCAAGTTCAACCATGATAGCTTGATGGCCTACCACTTTCAGTGATTGGCAGCATCTCACAAAGTAGATCGTACTGTTTAAGCAAATGCTGCCACACGACCAGTTGCCACCATTTCGACGGTTCGCTCTCTTTGTTGGTCACGCCATGGGCCTGTGACAATGGGAACGCTATTGCTATTGTGGCAGTGACGTCCTAAGAGTTGAGAAACGACCTTAGGCAGTATTAGCTCACCGGCAGGCAAAGGCCATTACACCAAACGGCGGACTAGCATACTTCCAAGGCTCATTTGTGTCTCTACTCTTCTTTTGGTGACAAGGAACAATGATGTCATCTGATTCCTATTTTTTAAAAAAAAAAAAAAAATGCTCCCTCAGACACCCACCAGGCTAAGTTCCTTGACCATGCGCCGACGCAGTATACAGGCAAACGCTGAACAGCACGGAACTGATTTCGCATTCCATCAAGAATACAATTCCAGGGGCCTTTCCAGGTTGCATACAATTTTGTTAGGATTTCTAGAACACTCTGTAAGTAGACTTTTAGGGGTTTAACGGGCTAGGAAGATGACCAGCAACTCAAGCTGGGTGATATGTCGCTGTGGCTAGCATGGCATACAACGTTAGTGTCGCGGCTTCTTGGTTGTGGGTCCAGCAGGCTTGTGTCCTTGTGCCGTCAGGTTGTCATTACAAGCCGCAAGTACTATCTGTCCAGGTCTAGCTCCAAGAGTATGGACGGAAATTTCTACATTGCTGGCAGTATATCCCAAGTGTGGGCACAGTGCTTGTGGCTAGAGCTAGTACCTGCCAGTTTTTCAACATAATATTCAAGAGAAAGTTAATAATCACAAGGAGAGTGGATATGTCCAGAAGCTCAAATAGACACAAAAAGGTTAGCTCCCACCAGATAATCTGGAGACACAAGATCTAGAGGCATCTCCTGGACGATGACACAGAAGCTTAACATGGTAGGCAGAGGATCGTAGTAATTACTTAATTACCAATGGTAATTGCCTTGTAACACGGGGAACAGCTTTCTCAAAGGGATTCATGAAACTCGAGTTGTTTGATACAGTTATCTTGTCGACTTATGTCGGATGGGAAACCTACCATCAGACGGTATATTACCGCTTAACTAGTATACCTAGGCCATCTCATGTTTCAAGTAAAGCACTCTAAAATTCATGTATACAAGAGAGTACGATCATTAGGACTTTCAATCGTCATCTTATCATCGTTACTATCCATAGATTTGAATGAGTCAGGGAGATGCTAAAGTTCACCGCCAATTCTGGAGGCAAGCGTTGTTTCACTGTATCAAAGTCCAAAAGTTCCCATGGCCCGGTCAAGAGCATAAACTTGTAACGTCGCGTCTACATTGAATTTACACTCACCGATTTGTGTCTTCTCTCTGGTATCGCTTTTGACTCTCCTAGTTCGCCCAATTCAAGTTAGTGACCTTTTATCAGCAGAAATCCTTGCTACCAACGTGCATACTTTATTTAATTGGTTTTTTCTAGGACTGTCCTCCCAAAGGAGAAAATATGGCACAAGTAAGGCACAAGTATAGTATTCTGCAAAAGGTTTTTTGCCTAAAATATCCAAAAAGAATAAAAAAAAGGCCAAGGAACTAAACTGAGGCATAGTAAGAAACGTAAAACAAAAAGACTCTAGTCATTCCTCTGATGGAAAGGTTCTGCCGAGAAGATATGATCTCCTAGAACTGGGCGAATGGTCTAGTCATCAAGACTCAATGTGTCTTAGAGTCATTGACGGTCTTTTGTTTCTCCTAGAACCTTCAAAGGAATCCAATTGAATATCATCCTGAGCCCCGCTATTGAATCTTAGTACTATTAGGGGGCCTTGATCTATATGAGCATATCCTCTGCATCATGGCCGGTCATTCATGAATTCTGGAGGTTACCACGTATCTCGTATACTCTATGCTCTCCTCACGTTCTTGATACGCCTGGAATCTATAGAAAGACATCATCGTTTATGTTCATTGACGCATCTGAAGGAGGGAGATATCGGGGGTCTACTCTTTTGCATCCGCGGCATCACAACGAACGCTTCACATGTTTTCTAGTAAAACTGAGAAGAACCGTACGTGTTTTGAGCCACTTCTCAAACTGTCTTAGTGAAGTCCCCACCTGTCCTCGTGAGGAAACGGAAGGAGCGACGCGCGATGCTGTTAGTCATCGAAGCTTCCTATTGGCCAATTCGGTTCGGCCCGAGCCCTTCTCCTCCTTCTCATCCATTCCACTTCTCCGCCATCACCTCCGCAGTTTGGACACCTTTCTCATTTATCTACCCATACTCAGAGCTCAGAATGCCTAGGGAACAGCTTCATCAAAGGTGAGAGCGCGCGGACTTGTAATGGCGATGAAGATGCTGACCACGGTACCGAAAGTGCCACTAGTACTCTAGACCAATGACTACGGATGCCACATGTATCGCTGCACTGTGATTACACAGTGCGAGTTTTTCGCATGGAAGACTACCGATTTACGGCCGGTTCTTTTGACATGCGACTTGCGTAGACATCATTACACTGGATGCCGATACCCCCAGAGCAGGCCGTATCCAGGCCATGCATCTTGTTCTAGAGCTCGGTCTCAATGAGGTGTCTCTCCAAGGATGTGGCATCTACTTACCACTCTGAGTAAGAGGTTTTCCGGTGGGGTCTTTGTTTCTCTGTCGCACGTTCTGTTCAAGTGTGGCGACCCAGCCCCCGCCGTTCGTCTGGCGATACTTACAGTCGGGACAAAGTTCGTTACTGTTTGCACTCCCAATGTTTTCGATATAGCCACACCCTGTGGGATGGTGGTCTACAATTCTTGAGCGACAGCATGGCTCTCCAACAAATCGCTCTCGTCCCCAGTGACGACAGGGCTTGTGAAAGACGTGCTCTGTGTGGCACATGTTGTCTGGATAGCTGATGATGACACATGCGAAGTCAAGATAATTGAGCTCAGTTTACCATGGAAGATGGTTCGCTTTCTATATGTATGGAGCAAGCAGCAAAGGAAACGTTGTCGGTTCATATGTCCACCTACAAACTTGGAGAGCATTGTACGCTGACTGCTTAGTCCATAGCGATAATGCCATCAGTGTAGGCAACACTGCGTCGCCTACCATGTCTCTTCATAATGTTTGGACACCAGTGTCTGCCAGCGGCAAGCGAACGAGATGTTTCACCCGAATTGATTCCGACCTGTACACAATGCCGTTGAGAAGCCTAGTCTGCTGTCGCGCAACCCATCGACTATTGGCCAAAACAATTTTGCCAACGGGCATCATCAAGTTCCCACACAGGGGTGTCTTACACCAAGAAGCGAAGCCCGAAGGCGGTGGTGGCCATTGGGAAAAACATGCGACGCACCGCAGAGTGCAGCCCGAGGCATCCCGAGAAGGGGATTACGAATGAAGAATATTCGCCAAGAGTTGTTAAAGAATTGCGGACTGGCCCATGAGAAGCGGCAAGGCAGGGCGCGTTGGCAAACTAAGCTGGATTAGTGCAGCAAACTTTTCCGTGGTGGTGGATGGTGGATGGCGTCGAACGAGGCCAGCGGGTACCCAAGGCTCTTTACCGCCAGTGTACGACAAACTCCACATCAGTCACGTGGGATACCCTGGCACATCCTGAGTCGAGGCTCAGAGTCCTCTATGCAAGGCGGATGTTTATCTGTGCCCCCACACCAGAGCTCGGGGCACTTACAACAGCCTTGCCAAGGTAGGGGTTCTGTTGTCGAACGACGTCCGTTCACTCAGCGCTGTCGGAGCCGGAACGACGCCTACGGTTTGTCCCGAAGATTATGGCTCCATATGCATATCATGACGCAGACCAATGGCGAAATGTCCGAAGACAATCATGCATTGAGTGAGAGGCTTCCAGGTCACTGTTTGCAATCGACATGACTAACCAAGTCGCAGAGCATCGCCCAAGGACGAAATGCACGTCAGACACCCCTTACGTCTCGATAACACCCGTACCCCAGATTTCCAATTCACCGGCACTACCATCCACTGTCTTAGCTCCCGGCGATCCGGTCGTATCCCAACATTGCCTGAGCCCTGTCTCCAACGGTCCCCCTCCTTGCACAGCCGGGCAATCTGCTGCAGGTACAATCTTCTTTTGCCACCTCGCCAAAATGAAACCGTTGAGGGGGGTGTCAATGCGTCTGGGCTTCGATGAGGATGCTATCCCATCGCCCATGTGGAAATCCGGGGTAGAGTCGCGCAAGGGTTCCCACACGAGAACGAGGGGGGAAGGAGCGCCAGGACATTCGTTCATCCATGAGGCTGTTCGTCAACATGGCCGCGTGAAGCTTCTGGGTCAAAAGAGGCGCGGGAACAAGGTTTGGCTGGAATCCTCAGCCGCGATGAAGGGCAATTCCATTATCTGTTGGAACTTTGGATCAGGCAGCGCAACGGTTCCAATCAAGAAAGCTATCTGGGGATACCAAGCCCAGCGCCGTTGAACCAGCGCTCCAACCACAGACCCCATCTTCAGTGATCGCCTCAGCTTCGAGATGGGGAGATAGGCCCATACCCAGGGGGGGAGAATGACAAAGCACGTGGCATATGCGCTAGCCAAATGCGGTATCAAAACGTCCGCGAGCCTGACACCGCCACAAATATGTCGACATGTCGAACCGGCGTGCAATATCTTGCCCTCTACAGTGTCGTCGTCGCCCACTGTGCCTCCCCAGGCATTTTCACAAATTTGCCGGCACAAGAGGAGCTCCAGTGCCCTATCGGCTGACACAAAGTCATCACAAAGGCGCAAAATGGCGCGGCGGGCATTACGAATAAAATTTAATCATGGGTGGCTGTTATCTCTGGCCCAACGCGTTAGCGGCCGTCCCCACAACTTTCTGGCCACCGACTTCGGGCAGCTCGGCGAACGATCGTCCCGCATGCCTGTCGACATGCGGCTTTTTTAGACGCGGGTGCTTCGCGACGGAATGCAGAATCACGGCATTATTCACGTCGTGGGGTCGGAGCGAGGAGAAGCTGGGGGAAAAAGGTAATGGAATGCAGTCACGTCGCGAGCATTTGCAATCGAGGCAGCTCCAATTCGCCGAACGGGGGGGGGGGCATAGATAGGGCTCTGCGACAAGCCCACGATGGCTCTATCGGGCTGCAGGACGGGCGCTGGAAGAACGGATCAGATCAGCGTGGGCCATGCTTTTGGGGCGGCCCCAGGTAGCCTGAGCCGGGTCGGTTTCACGCCTCGAACGCCCCAAACGCGCATGGCTGTTGGGGAGGATTGACAGGTTCGAGATGCATGTGTGAGGAGCCAGGACCCGCCCCGCGGCCGCCGGATCCCCAGACAAGCGCGATAAATTAATTCGACGACAGTCGGTACAGCTCATCGGCCAGGCAGACGGCGCACTGCAGGTACGCACAGCACAGTAAGGGGCGTCTGGGTTTTTTCTGCCCGATTTGTTAATGGAATCATGGGTCATGAATGGGCAGGCTGACGGGGTGAGGTTTTTTTGACTCGAAGCAACACGGGGCACTGGGCGACGATGGGACGATGGAGCCGAGCGTTTGGACGCCACTTCTCCTTATCAGCGGTGCCCCGCTGATAGAAGGACAGTCCGCTCCGCTGCAGGGTCGTGTCGAGGCAACCGATGCGCGCGTCCGCATGGAGACTGGAGGATCCCCTGTAGCTTCAGGTAATAGTTTACAGGGCCGCGCATCTCCACGGTGGAGTACAGGGCGAGGTTTCGTAACAGAGGCTGGGGAGCGGTGTGAGCACGGCCGTCGAGCAGTGGCCGGTGACACGGGTTAATTTTAGCAGCAGCAGCAGCGCTGCGTGGTTTGGGCGGGCGACAGTATCCAGGCACAGAGCGGCCAAAGCCGGTAAAGAGGCTGAGCGGAGCCGTGCGTTTATTGTGTGAGCCAGGTGAGCCAGGCGAGCCAGGCGTGCCCGCGACTCCCCACAGCCACGCTGGAGCTGGACAAAGGGAAGGCCGGAGTTGCCAGGCCAGTGCCAGGGCGGCGCTGCTGTGTAAGGGGGAAATGCCGCGGCGTGGATTGGGCGGGCGATACCCAGGCCAGCGGTTCAACAGCGGTAATGGCACTAGGCAGAGTGGGCTGCCGCTTGGGCTTGGGGGGGGCATGCATTGCTTCTTCACATCCCACCTAGCAGACGCTGTCCGGAGCCTGTCTTGGCGCGCGCCGGCCATGGTGACAGGGTATCTATCTACCCAGAAACCGTCGCCACAAACGACCAATTCCCCAGACGACTACTTAAGCCCTCTTATCGCCCTGGCCCTCTGCTCCCCTCCTCACTTCGCATCCCACCTCCACCGCAGTTGCTTCGACCCACGAGACTCTTCTTGATCTCACCTCTGTCACCTCTGTCACCACCTCACCACCACCCTCCACCCTCCACACACACATACCGCAGCCATGGTAGGTTCCCTGCCAATTTCCCGCCATCAACACCGGCAAGAATGCCCCGCTCACACAGTGTGCAGTCTGAATCAACAATTGTCTCCAAGACCGAGAACGTAAGTGGTGCTCCCTTCGCCCAAGCTTGCTCGCGTGTGCACCCCCGCTGACGGCTCCTCTGCAGCTCAAGAAGTTCCTCGACCTGCCCCAGGGCAGCAAGGTCATCGCCGAATACGTCTGGATCGACGGCTCCAACGGCCTTCGCTCAAAATCCAAGGTGAGCGCGATCCCGCAGTCCCGCTAGTCCCGCCATACCCACTCCACCAAGCCCTTCTAGAAAGGCCGTGGTGTTCGCCGCGCTTGTGTGACCTCATGCGCCGCCAATCGCCCAGGGGGTGTTGGGTTGGGTCGTGTTTGGCCTAGCGATGGCTTATCGCCCGCCCCGCGATAAGCATCGCAGACCGCACACCACTGCAGCCCAGCCCACTGACCCCCCCTTGCGTGACGACAGGCTTCGTTTGCCCGTTTGGGCCAATTCCACACCGCGCACACGCTGCGTTTGCACTTGCATGCACCATCGGAACCGCTGCTGACCCTCGCAGACGCTCGACAAGAAGCCCTCGGCCGTGTCAGACCTCCCCGAATGGAACTTTGACGGCTCCTCTACCGGCCAGGCTCCCGGCAACAACTCTGATGTCTACCTGCGCCCCGTCGCCTACTACCCCCACCCCTTCCAGGGCGGCGAGAACGTGCTCGTCATGTGCGAGACGTACGGCTCGGACGGCAAGCCCAACGCCTACAACTTCCGCCACGATGCTGCCATCGTGATGGCTGAGCACGCCAAGCACGAGTTCTGGTTCGGTCTCGAGCAGGAGTACACCCTCCTCGCCCAGGACGGCTGGCCGTACGGCTGGCCCAAGGGTGGCTTCCCTGCTCCTCAGGGCCCCTACTACTGCGGTGTTGGCACCGGCAAGGTCTTTGGCCGTGACATCGTCGAGGCCCACTACAAGGCCTGCCTGTACGCCGGCATCAACATTTCTGGCACCAACGCTGAGGTCATGCCCGGCCAGTGGGAGTACCAGGTCGGCCCCTGCGAGGGCATTGAGCGTAAGTACCGAGCCTAACCCGAATCCGTCCGAGCGACTGGTGGCTAATGACGTAACAGTCGGCGATCAGCTCTGGATGTCCCGTTTCCTCCTCCACCGTGTTGCCGAGGAGTTCGGCGTCAAGGTCACCTTCGCCCCCAAGCCCATTCCCGGCGACTGGAACGGTGCCGGCCTCCACACCAACGTCTCCTCCAAGGAGATGCGTGAGGACGGTGGCATGAAGCACATCGAGGCCGCCATGGAGAAGCTCGCCGCCCGCCAGGCCGACCACATGGCCGTCTACGGCGAGGACAACCAGCTCCGCATGACTGGTGCCCACGAGACGTCTTCGTACGACAAGTTCAGCTGGGGCGTCGCCAACCGTGGCTCCTCGGTCCGTGTTCCCCGCGCTGTCGCCCAGGACGGCAAGGGCTACTTCGAGGACCGTCGCCCTGCCTCCAACGCCGACCCCTACCAGGTCACGGGCATCGTCGTCGAGACGCTCTGCGGCAAGGTCGAGGGCGCCGACATTGCCAGGTTCGCCAAGAAGGCCGACCACGTCGAGCTGGAGACGATTGTCCCCGTTGCTAAGCCTTAAAAAATGTTTCCCTTCTACCATACCCCCTTTTCCTTTTCCTAGTTCCTTAGACCACGATATCACGGCAGTATCAGAGCGGAATAGACTCTGTCTGGCTTGGGCCAGTCCTGGTCCTTGCCGAATCCTCTACCTCCACCCCGAACCTCCTGTAATTCACCCTCACCCTCAATCATACCCCCTCGACCGACTTGGAAGTGACATGGAGTGGAGTTGTGCATGGCACAATGACATGTAATCTAGACATGAGATGAATGGAACCATTGAAATTCAACGTCATCTTGGTGCATTGTGATGTTGTTGCTGCTGCTGTTGCTGCTAATGCTGATGCATGTGATGGACGCCAGCCTAGGTGTAGTGCATGATTGATTGCCCCTGTCTGTAGGTGTAGAGTAGGATGTGCTGGTGGCCGACTAGCGCAAACTCACATGGGTGGGCGTCTATTGTGGTTGTAGGATAGACACCGCCAGATTGACCGCTAAACCGTCTGGGGCATGCACGTCACATCACAATAGCCTCGGAGCATTGTTCTGGAAAGTACCTCTGGGTTGCGTTCCCATGACGGTCGCTGGAGTAGCGAAACCTTCCGTCCCATTTCCTTCATGCACGACCGTGCAGTCCGTCCAGCAAGTGGCATGTCGTCGTCAATGGCACAGGAAGAAAGCTTGGGCAGGGCGACTTGACACACCCGGCTCTAACCGCGCTACAACACTTGTCACATCACGATTGACATTTGACTGACACGTCCGTCCGTTGAGGCATTTGTCTGCTTTGGCAGCTGCAGGCCTTTTTTTTTTGGCAGCCCTCTACAGCGCCGCCGCGGCGCATGCACACACTCTGCGCGTGCATCGTCCACGCCCCCGCCGACTATTGCCTGACGGCTTGACACGTCTCCAAGGTTGCGGCGCATGCATGTCCATGTCCAAAGCCTCATATTGAAACCATGCACCGGCTTGGCCCATCCGTTCCCTTGTCCAGATCGGAACGAGCGTTTTTTTTCTTCCAGGTCCGCCGTTGCCAGGGCAAGCAAGAGAGCAACCAGTTCGATACGGGCGTGATCTGATCTGCGGGGACTCCGCTCCACCCCATGCGCAGTCCCTTGTCTGGCGACCGACCAACCGACGCCTACCTGCCTCCCCACCCACCCGCCTAAAGAAAAGTTTCCCAACCTTCGACTCATACACCCCCCAAGCACATCATCATCACGATACACGTTCTCCCAGAAAGCACCCATTAATTCGCGCACCCCGTTTCGAAAACAATAAAAAACCCAACCCTTCAAAACAGCGGTACACAAAAGCTCCACAACCTGACCACACAGAATCTTCCCTGTCCCACCCCAACCCCAAACCAAGCCCAAACCCATCCCATCCGCCGACGGCGGCGGCGGCGAGACGCACATACACGCACGCATTTGCCAGACGCCCCCTTATCTCTGTCTTTTTTTCCTTCCAAAGAACGTGCGGCGCGGGGGAAAAAAAAAAAAGTTGTCACGATGATGAGGCCCCTCATACCCCTAGAGGCAATCCGCCTAACCCCTTGGTGCTGCGGTGCCCCAGCCCGCCAAGCCCGCCCTGGGCGCGCTAACCTGGTGCAGAAATATTTAGGTAATTAGGGCTAAAAATACGCGCATTGGGTGGCAGCGAGCGAGCAAGCAGGCAAGCAAGCAGGCAGGCAAGCAAGCAAGCAGGCAAGCACCAAGGCCCGGGGCCGCCAGCAGACGAGAGAAAAAAAATTAAAATTTAGTAGAGTGGGTTGGATAGGGTTAGGGAGAGGTGGAGGGCCTGGTCTGGTCTGGTCTGGTCGTGTACGTAGGAGGCGAAAAGGGGGACGTGCGTGCGTAGGGGGAGTGGTTGCGTGTAGTGCGTGTATGGATGTCAGAGGGCGCTGCGGCGACGGCGGCGGCGGTGGGGATTGATTGCCATGTGTTGGGAGGAGGGAGCATGGACGGACGGTTGGTTGGCCGGCTAGTTGGCCGGTGGGCTTGGGTCCCTTTCCTTTCCTTTGCTTCCGCTCGTCGTCGTAGTCGTTGACCGGTCCGGTGGTTGGGAGATCGGATCGGGGGAGGTGCATGCGTGCCTACCTAGGTAGCGAGGCAGGTAGGGTAGATTGGGAGACAGACGGACGGCGCGGGCGTGGTTCGGCGGTGCACGGTTTGGAGCGTGGTCTTCGTTGGGAGGCCGAGGGTTTCTACTTGCCTTGCCGTGCCGTGCCGGGCTTGCGTTTGCTCACCGTAGAATCTAGGACAGCGCGCCGGTCGGTCGGCAGAGGGTCTGGTCTGGTCTGCTCTAGTCTAGTCTAGTTTGGTCTCACCTGGTCTTGTTCCATGGCTAATAATTCTGGCCAAAGTGGAGGTGTGGGCTGGTGGAGTGAGAGGTAGATGGCGGTATCCGGTTGCATGATGCGTCGCCGCAGGGTTGTGGCGATGGCTTTGCCATGGGAAGAGCCGAGTATTGGGGTGGTTCGGATGAGTAGGGCGGCGAAGTCGGGCCTTGGGGGGGATTCACTTTGCGGCGTAAATCAAAGGGTCCTTTGCTCGGTCTTGCACGGGCTGCGGCGAGGGTAGGTGCCATAACATGGCTTGCCATTGTATCGTGGTTTGGTCTCCTAGCGTCAAAGACGTTGTCAAGGGGGGTCGAAGGGCTGATCACATCAAAGATTCTGTACGCGTATGCGCCGGTAATATATCATCAACCAAGGGACCGAGGAGTAATTGGTGGTTGGGCATCCAACCTGCGGTGCCGCACAATACGATTGCGTACGTTCCTAACGAGTCAAGGTCTCGGAGACTTGGTCGGATGTTCATCAACGTCTAGAAAGTTAAAAATCCACGGCTTAATATGCCAGGAAATCATACCAACGCCCAGAGAGGGATTTCTTTTGTGAAAGTCATTACCGTACATGTATAAAGCTACCTGACTGTTGAAATGGTGCATTATTTGTTCGGCGAAATTTCAATATTCCAACTTACTCCACACGTTGAATTCGACGAGTAGGATGCTGGCGTTTCTGTGTATCCAGGACGGGACAAAGATCCTTGGTGTCGATCACTCTATTTCCAGAAAGCCTAATCTAGGCTATTTCTCGTCCATATTGCTACATGGTCACATAGAGCGGGCATCGTTTTCCACGTTGAAATGTCATTTACCGTACCAAAGTGCTTCACCAGCGCTTAAATACCAGGAGACATTTCATAGCCGACGAAATCCGCTTAAATGTCTCGTCAGTACTACGGCGTTGACACAAATGAATGATATCCGTGCAGACCTACTCAGAAATGCAGGCCCGATGAACAATATCGTAGCTCAATTATGAAAGCTTTCTCAAATCTTGGAAATCATGGCTCAGAATCCTTATAATTAGTTTTTGCGTAAAAACATAAAGATACACTGTTCGGCATAATTGACTGTAGGAGACTACCATCAAAACCTTGATTTGTGGAGGAAAAGTCACCACAAGCAGGTCCCAGAGACTGATTCGTAGAATTGACCCGAATAAAGCTTTGAGAAGCACAGATTAGGTGTCCGCAATGTCTAGTATGCGGGAATACTATTGTCTTGGTATTCGAAGTGGGACAGATCCTTTCCTGAATGTACGGAGGCGACCTGCGCAATGGCCACATAAAACACCAGGTTTCTAGATGAAATTTACTCTTAAATCTTGTAATTAGCTCAGAATATTCTCCTTTCTTGTAAATATCAGTCTTGTGAGCATCGAATCTATTAAATTGTGAGGAGCTGGGATGTATATCATTGTGATACTTATAGTAGCCGTCAATGTGCGAAATTGAGCCATAAAGCCGGTACATATTATTTGGAAGAATCACCTCAGTGCTTCAAGTATCTGCTGCAATTTTTTTCCTGCTATACTTGTCCGACTATGCGATGCATCTCTCAACTCAGTCATCATCCGAGTATCTCAGTCATAAAGAACATGAACAGTCCATAATTTCCCAAGAACCAGGTATATGGAGATGCATCATTCTATCAGGGGCCTTTGAGTACTATGCTTTTGAGTACGCTCGACAATTTTCCATGAGATTTTTGGGGAGATATCGAGGTAAGGAGATTACCCGAAGCACCCACCCTGATGATCTCCAAAACTTTTACAGATTAGAAGCGGTGGTTTTTTCTTAGCCTCGGCTTCCAAAAAACATTCTTCGTCTTATTGTAAGAATGGAATATACAGCAAAAGACCCCAGAGAGTTGTGGTGAAGCCATTCTAAACGAAAGGAAAGGATAATATAGCCCCACGACCCTCTCTCGAGGGATGATGATCAAGTCTGAACATCACGTAACAAAAATTGAAAGAGCTTTCAAAGAGTACTTATATTCATAGTTTTCTGCTAGAAAAAAGCCATCACACGCCAGAGTCACCATATTACCTCTCCGATTTGACGATCTTTCCTTCGATAATACAAAGAGACTATTTGGTTGATATTCTGCCACAGGGCTTCGAGATATCAATAACCATGAAGAAAACTCGGCTCTATCTGAATATGTCTCACATGGATTTGCTGAAAGCCTTGTAATATACTCACCACAGTTGCTTGCATGCAAGAATTTATGAAACTTGAGGACCTCCTTGATTTCCTATGCCAGATATCAGCTTCCATGGTCTCGTGCCAATAGACTTGTGTAGATGTCTGTGTTTCTAAGCTTACCGTGAAGCCACGAGTAAGAGATCTAGTCGGAGACGATGCTTCTTTTGGCCTCTCCATCGATTTAATACCAAAGGGTGGAAGAAACCCAATACACTAAGCTACTTTTGCCCCTTGGCCTACGCATGAAGCTTTCATGATATCAACAAGCCTTCATGTGCCCCTCATTTACCTCGAAATGATTACAGCTTCGATTAGAGGGGGGAAATAACTGGTAGGAAGTTCCCCCCGGCCGATTCTAAGATATATTGAGCTGAGCAAGTCCGATCACACAAAACGACTGACCACATATTGGCATATTTGGAAGTCTGGTTGTATACATAGACGCATGGGAAGTGACAAAGAGAAGCTGAGTAAAACTAGAGTGGTAATTCTCTGGTTATTTTTGGGTATCATTGACTAGGATTGCCACAGCCATCATGTCCATGCCCAGATAAAACGGACATGTAAGACATAGGGACTTGCAAATCAACCAAGCAGGATGTATTCTCATGGTTGATGGATCAAATGTAAGGCTAGATTGAGCGGGAAAATAGAATCTATGATGACAGTCTCGTGACGAAATTTCCAAAAATCATACCATAGCGAGTATCACGAACCGTCATTACCTAGCTAAGCTGTCCACTATTTTCTCAAACAACACAAATACGAGACCAATGCATCATCGAAAGCTTAGGCAGCGTTGTTCATGATATACGCTGGACGGAAATTCTTCAAATAGTTTCGATTTCATCGCAGCTAGCTACACCCTGACCCTCAACCTTCTCACATCCACGCTCACACCTTCGAAGCCTCCTTCCTCAACCACTCGCCCCAAATCCCAAGATCCCCACACACCTCCAACGCCCTAGCAACCCTCTTCTGCTTCTCCGTCACCGCATGTGCCCTCTCCATATCCACATCCTCATCTTTGTTCTGCTGAACGGGTGGCACGGACAACACATTCTGGTCGCTAACCATGAGCTCGGCATTGCTCAGGACCTCCAAGGAGACCTTGAGCGGGGGCTTGATGACAGTAGGAGAAGATGGAGACGCCAGGAGAGCGGCTAGGAGGTCCGTTGGAGAAGGGGAGTCTGCGCTGGCGGGCGTGGAGGCGGGATGGGGGAGATGTAGGGTTAAGCGCGGAGCAGGAGGCGAGTAAGTCAGGGAGAGATCGAGATGTATAGGAAGTGAGGGGTTGAGAGAGGGCGTCATAGGTGGAGAAAGGGGGCTTGTAGGCGTCTTTTGGGATGGAAATAGAGGTGTTTGATTGGGTGAGTGGAAGGTGTGCTTGAGTAGGGAGGTCGTAAATGCGTATTGCCGGAGTGTTGGCAGGATCTCGACCAGCTGGCGGGGATGGTGGAATGGAAGGCTCTCCAGCGTGCGCGAATATTCCGTCTTTGGCGTCAGGAGCGAGCAGGTGTGTTGCCTTTCTTCTTCCTTGCCTTCAACGCTCTTCACGAGCACCGTCTTTTTGCTCCGTACTTCGGGAGTGCTCTCGGCCCCCGTGACGTTCATTCCTGGGTCAGGTTCGCTCGGACGAATGGCAAGACCCACAAACGTGGTAGCGCGAACGTCCTGGGGAGTGATATTAAGCCCGACCGATTGGTGAAGGTTAATCCAAACAGATAACGGCACGACCAGGGGCGGGTTAAACTTTGCCACAAACCGAATGTTGGGTAAGCGCCCTGGCCCGGCATCCAGGTTCATAGCATCGTGGTCGCCTTCTGGTGCAGAAGCTTCCAAATACGTTGGCTTGGGATCTAGCCAGTCGATCTGGGAGGTGTTTAACAGAATATTATCGATGTTGACATCTTGCGCATCGGGAGCCTTCTCAATATTCTCCGATATCCAAGAGTCCGGTATCCGAATCGGAGTGTACATGGAGGATGGTGATGACTCGCACTCAATAACCAAAGAGTAGATTTTGTTCGTGTTGTGGTCGGCGCCTTCTGGATCGTCCTCCACGGCGCCAGAATCGATATCCATCTTCTCCTTACCCTTTGAAGACGAAGAATCCTGCGATTTCCTCGTAATCAAATGTCGGCGATCCATCCAATATTCGAGGGAGAGCCCCAAGCACGAGCCGGCATTGATCCGGGGCCGACCGCTCTTTTCGCAGAGCACTTTCCTCTCTGCCTTCTGTCCAGAGTATGGTGTATTTGCCCCCAGGATGTCCAGCGCCAGTTTCTTTTCGTGCTCAAACAGCTTCCTCAAGCTTGCATAGACTCGAAATATGGCCTTGTAGCACTTTACCCCCCCGTTCTCTGCACTGAGCTTGTCCATGCGCAAGAGACTGTCCAGGTTCTGGGAAAAGCGTTCGAGCGTGAGGTTGATCTTCGACTGCCCCGGGAGCGGCTTTAAATTCTTGAGTAAGATCTTCGACCCAGTTTCGGCAAACATGTTGTCCTCCTCGCTGTCAGATGCCAATTGTAGATTTACGCTCTCGACTTCGCCGTTCCGCAGAGTGACCTGGAAATTATCAGCATACTTGCGATTGCCCAAGCGCGCGAACGCGACAAACCTCGCACATTGCCTCGGCCCCAATGGCCAGCACCAGGACCTGGACGCCAGGCTCTGGACTGTCGCGATCAATCTCCATGCCCTCCTTCTTGCACAGCGCAACGATTCCCTCCTCGCCAACGCGCCCCGGCTTCTCTTTTAGCGTCACGATGATGTTTTCTAGTCGCCGGCGCCTCTCGTCTTCATCGGCGCGTCCCATGGCGCTTGCGCTGAGGCCCAACTGGCTCATCCCCATACCGCTCATGCTGATGCCCATGCCTACACCACCTTCACTGAGCATATTAAGCACGGCGGGTGAGTCGTAATTCATCATGGCCGGGACGCTGCGGGGCGCGGGGGATGAGAAGGCGGCTAGGTGCTTCTGCGGCGTGTTGGTGGAGGGCGTTGGCGTCGCCATTGTGAAATGAACAGCTGTAGAGCCGAGGGTATCGCGAGGGTGATCGGAGGGCGGTGCTGGCGGGGGTGGTTAGCCGCGCATAATCTGTCGTTGTCGTGGAGCTAGAGGAAGCTCGGAATGCGAAGTGAGGTTGGACTCGTCGGCGGCCTTGGCACGGTTTGGGAGCCTAGTTGATGTCATGTCACTCCTGACTGGCAGACTCTGTTGGTAGAAAGACCGAGATCAGCGTTTCTTTTGCTGCGCACTCTTCAGAAGAAGCTTTCATTGATAATGTAAAGAAGCCTAGGGGTATCTCGTGTAACGGTGGAAAATGGTATGACTCCTCTAACGCCCCTCTCCAGGCATGGCTCCACTCCAGGTCCTTCCGCACCTCTGGATGCTCAATCTAGCTCAATGAAGTCGTCATCGCCATCACCTGCAGCTTCCCTGCTTTTCTTGCTCCTAGCCCTTGCGCCTTGAGGACCTCTTTTCTTTCCTTTTCCTCGTCCTCTGACGGCGGCTCCAGCCTCGCCCTCGCCGGAATTCCCCCCCCCAAGCTCGATCAGTCGGAGGCTGTTCAACGCTGCAGTGCCGCTAGCGTCGGCCGCGTATTCAATCTCCCGTATCCTTTTTCTGGGTCGCGCAATGTCTCTGTCCTCGCGCTCTTTGGTCTCCTGTTCCCAACGCTTGCGAATTTCCTCGTCGGACTTGTTTTCCATCGAGTGGAAGGAAGCATGGTGGTTGCACCCATCGCATTCGAACGAAGAGGTACTCTGTAGAGACGTCAGCGGAGCCCGGGTATACAACAAGCACAGGAATCCAGATGGGTACCTTGAGAGGATGCAGCATAAAGCGTAAACATGGGCACTTTTGAGAAAGCACCGAGGGTTTGAAATTGCACTGGCCGCGGGGCGGCACATAGTTCATCTGCGCCCATACCGAGGGCGTGCTGGTGGCCATGTCATGGGCGGATCGAGCAGAAGCTGCCGGGAGAAGAGATGCACGGCCAGTAGGACATGGCAACGCGTGCGGGTCAATGCGTGTCTGACCGACACACAAGGAAAGCAAACTTTAGTGCGAACGCGGGGGTGTCTCGCTCTCACGTGCAGCGCCTATGCTCGGCCTACACCCCATTGGGAAACCCCCGCTATGCTCCACTTCCAAGGTTCTACGTCACCACATGTCCTTTGTGATGGGCTGTCTGGGCTGGTATCTGGAATTTCGGATAATAGCAACAGTGGCTCCCGACTGGAGGCTAACCCCCGAGATGACGGCAAGCACATTCAGCTCGAGCGTGGAATCAGACAGCATGATTTGGAATTGAACCTCGGCGCCCATTGGACACCTTTCATTACTCCACTAAGCATTACAGCAGCATTGTCTCCACACAGTTACCGAGATACCGAATCTGCCTAGAACGAATACTGATACGGCCGTCTCGGCGGTTGAGCTCTGCGGCGGTAGGCCTGATGCCCGCCGCCACGTCGTTTTCCGAGGGACGGAGGGGCACTTTCAGACTGAGATTGTCGGACGTGGTGGGCCTAGGCGCTAGAGGGATGGAGGGGAAGCCAGATGCATACGACGTCCGTCCGCCGCCCGTGATCGCCCTGGGCGGGGTAATAGAAGTATAAATTCGTGCCTCAGCAGTTCGACGAGACGGTTCAATCCCACCCAGCCCATTCCAATCGAGCCCCCACTCCATCTAGACACCAACCCCCATACAATCTTATCCCCACAATGGCTCAAGAAGGTGGTTGCTTCTGCGGCAACGTCCGCTACTCAGTCGAAGGAGAACCCGTCAAGAAGGTACGACACTGGCGTTTGGTAGTGACTGAAGCTGACCGCCCACAAAGGCCCTTTGCCACTGCCGCGATTGTCGCAAAATTAGCGGGAGCGCCTACAGCACCAACGCCATCTATCCCGAGTCGGCGTTCAAGAGGGTCAAGGGAGAGGCCAAGCCATTCGCGGTCAAGTCTGACAGCGGAAACGAAATCACCAGCTACTTCTGGTGAGTCATCCCCGTATATTGTCTGTCCGATAGGTTCTTATCATATCGTAGCGGTGACTGCGGCTCCACCATGTGGCGCGAAGGCAAGACGTTTCCCGGTCTCGTTGTCCTCAAGGTATGAGCTGTCCAGGGAGCAATGCACCAGGTCGTCTAACGGGAACAGGTCGGAACACTCGACGCCGACGATGCCTTGGATAATGCCAAGCCTGTCGCTGAACTCTTTGTGCCGTGCCGTCCATCGTGGGTCGCTCCTATTGAGGGCGCTGCCCAGGCTCAGGCTATGTCGTAGGAATCTGGAGAGGAGGCGGAGGACAAGCGACCAGATGATGTAGTAGCAATAAAAGGCGCACGTGTGCCGATTCTATTCCGAGTCTGAGCTTTCTGGTTCCTTCAGGCGGTCCTTCATCATCTGTAACGCATTAGTGACAGTGTAAGGGTGCTGGTTAATAGGCTGCCTACAGCCTGAAGGCGATGTCTGAGCTCGGCGATCTTCGTCTCCTTGACCAAGATGGTGCCCTCATCCAGCTCCTCGATGATGAACTCGTTGTGGAAGGTGCTGTCGATATCAACCAGCATGGCCTTGATGGACGCGTCGCACTTGACGAGAACGCCTGGGCAGCTTTGTTAGCAGGACGCGCGGGCAAGGCTGGGAGGAGACGTACCTCTAACTCCCTTGACCATGGCGGCGGGTGTCGTGAAGACGCGGCGGGTGTTCTGGCAGCGGACACGGAAAGCGAGGCAAATGGAGCGGGGTAGAGAGCGGATGAAGATGCGGATACGGCTGAAGGTTAGTTATGTAGCGTAGTTGGAGTCGGTTGTCCGTTCAGGTACTCAGCCCAAGTCCAAGAAATTGTGTCATTTGGCGATCAGGGTCCGCGCAGGCTGCCCTTTCCCCTTCCGGGCCAAGGCGTCCGCAACTTCCGCCCATCCATAGAAGCATCATCGCCACCGCGCACCTTCAAACCTTCCTCTACCCGCCTGCCAAACTCTATCCGGGACCGTCGCGCGTCCCCATGCTCTCTTGATTCGTGCCTGGAACGGCCTGAATTGCTCTCCAATGCCCCCTTCATTCCATGTCTTTTCCCATCTTGCCCCGCCAGTCCTGAGCTGTCTCTGTCTGTCGGTACTTGGTGCAACAGGCGCCTCGGAGGCATCTATTGCCTGAGAAGATGCATCATGGATTGTTCGCACAACCCCGTTCATATACCTGTCGAATGGCCAAATCGCAGTCGCCGCTGTTTTTCCTCGTCGCTTTACTCGTCACCTCATTGCACGCCCAGAGCTCCGTCCAAGCATCGTCTACCTTCCCAAGTGGCTCCAGTCTGGTAGGGAGCACAACGACCTTGATTACCCAAACAATTTCAGCTACTCGGACTACTCGAACCACTCGAACACCCTCCATAACACAATCCCCTACCTTCTCCACCTCGAATACCACGACCTCATCCGTGCCGACGTCAACCGCTGACCCCGAACCGATCCCTCCGCAACTCTTTCCAGACGCTAGCGAGAAACACGGGCAGGAGAAAACACACAGCGAAAGTGCCTTCAACTATTACTTCCTCTTCCTTGCTATTTTCGGCCTGCTGATCGCTGGTGCCTTGTGGTGGCTTCATCGCCGGAGAAGGCTGCGCAAGGAGCAGATGCGCATGAACGGCCAGACTGCACTGGAGAGAGATCTTGACGGCTGGGTGAACACCCGGAGATGGTTTCATGGAACCTGGAGGCATAATCAGCCCCCAACCATCATGAGGCGAGAAGAAGGCCTAGACGAGAATGGCGAGGCTCCTCCACCTTACCAACCGAGCACGGGGGTTACAGTCGCATCCACCACGCAAGGTCCAGCAAGTAACCTCGCAGTACCAATGACGTCCATATCCAGGGGTGATTTACAGTTGCCCCACCCTCCCGAATATCACGACATGGGGAGTTCCCTCACGCGACTGGGGTCCGCCCACACCCCGCCTCGTCCAAACACTTAGGCTTGAGATTTGGTGAAGGGTCAGACATGCGACTGCAGGCTGAAAATATTGCTGCATGTCTGTCACGTATGCCTTGAGTACAAGCATCATGGTTCTGTCTGGCATGCGACCTTTTCATTCCATCGATGCCTCGATCTTCTTGTCCTTGATCTATGATTCCCATATCCCTGTGTTGGTCGATCCATGTCCTGACCAACGTTTTTTCTTGATGATTTTTCACGCGTGACATTGTAGTGTATTGAGCCCACGATCGTTTCCTCTTTGTTTGGTTCTTACTGCATAGCATTGGAGTATTCGGATACGGCCACTGGTGTGCTTCGGCGCACAGTCAACATCAGAATTTTGATCATTCTGGAAGAAATGGTCATTACAGGGCACTCAATTGCTTTATTGTACCGGCGGCATCTCCTCATTGCAGCAATAGATATGGTATGCAGCATTTGGCACTGGCATCTCCATCCACATGGCCGATTCCGGTATGGGCGAATCCCATTTTGGCAATTCAGAATATTCACAGCCCCATCATTCATTCCATGTAAACGGCTTCTGTTCTCGAGCGCACGGCGGTTTGACCTGGGTTGAATGTCTGAGATGGCACTCATTAGCACCAACCCGTCCGGAGATGCTCGATGCCTGTGACAAGATAAACCTGTTTTCAATCAAGTCATTATCGGTGCTGCCAAAAGTTTGCTCTCATTCCTGACACGAACCGCCTTCGGCCTCTTACCTCATATTGATAGATGCCTTTGCAGATTCTTGCCGACTATTTGCATTACTTTTCCTCGGCCTCCGATACGCCGAATTGCGCCTCACAGCAGCTACTCGGTGTCCAAGACATGCAATATACAAGAGTCGCCAATGAAGAAGGATCGATCACGGAATGGCGCAGTGTGATCACCTGCCAATGGAAACATTCCTGGAAGCTCGGCGACCTTGACGTTAGAAGGGTACGTGGGATGTAGCTAGCCTTCCGATAACAAAAAGAACATCTGTTGTGCATGTACGTCACACCGTGTCCGGAAAACTAAGGGACGACTCGTGGCCCCCGCCCAGTATGCTATGCCTATTGTAGCCTTTGGTTCCTTCGACCCAAACGGCATGGCGCCGGCGACGCAGGTGAGATGCTTCGGCATATCCATCCCTGAGTAGACGGTGCCCTGAGTGTGCCACGGCACTCTGTGAGAATTCGCCTGCAACCTCTTCATCCAAAGCACGGTTTCACTCTTGAGAGTAGAATTGATTTACTTGCTTGGCGTTGCTAAGAGACAAAAAGCAAGTACATGTAGCTCTCGAGGTGCTCAAGTTTGAGTCAGCTTTGCGTCACCTTTCGTTTCCGTATCTGTCCGTAGAAGAGTGAAGAACAACAGAGAAGGCTGGCTTAGGAACAACTTATTTGCGTCCCGTCTGCGCAACGTGTGGAGGCTGATTTGGACAGCGTCTATTCGTTCGATCCGCTGCGCATAGGAAAATCGCCCTTGCGATCGGGCAAGATCTCACGATCTCACAATATCACACCGGGCCCAAGGTACTGGTAACAATGCAAACCAGGCCGTCGGCGAGCATGGGATGCAAAAAATTTGACTACGGATCAATAGCCACGCGGGCCCGTCAAGGATTTCCATGGGATTTCAGGTTACCATCATCGTCCCGCATGCTACCAGACACCCTGCTGCTGTCCAAAACAAGCTTCGCATACCCACGCCCCTATGCACCGGCCGCTCCCCTGCATGGCATGTGGGCCGATAATGGAAGCCGCGGTATACATTCTTTATTCGCTGGATCACTAAACTTGCTCAATCATCACCTGCCCAGCCAGCTTCTTCTATTCCTGAAGATGCCGTGGCGCAGGCGGCAACCGCTGAATGAGGAACGAAACCGAAGAAAGCCGCGGAACGAACGGGCCACCGATTGATGATTTTCATACAGACCCAAGACTGTGTTTAGTGAAACCGCAGAGGCTGGGCGTAATGAGGAAACATAAATTCACTGGGGCGTCGTTCCGCCCGTATCGCCGATCTCAAGTGATAAAACGTGAAGCACGAAGCAGAGCTGACTCCTCATAAACTGCTTGCACAGGGGAATCACTTGTATAAGAGGTGAAATAAGAAGTCATCTCTGCTCAAGTTCAAACTCTACCGACTCAGTCTCGACTCTTTGCAATTCACATTATTCGCTTTGTGCTATTCCACACCGACATAATGCCCGGAACTCTCCTCATCGGTAACTCATCACTCATATCTTCTTTCTCATAAAATTTGATAGCCGTGCAGTTTCATGTTCCGAAGATGACCAACGTCTCAATCTCCCCAAATACTTCAACTTCGATAGCACTTCTCGAACATCAGTCATCAAAACCACAGGAGGCCGGACCAAAGATGCCATTCCTCGTCTAAAGGCATACGATTCGGCCGATCCTATCGGCATGATCGTTTTGGTACAGCATACAGGTGAGTAGAAAACCCCGCTGGCGCTTGTTAATCCTCCATCCGAGAGCGCGTGTAGACAAACGACAAACCACAACACGGATTGACATTTTGCAAAGCATGTCAGCACGTGACTGGCGACGTCGATGCGAATATCCGCGTGGATACACAAGAGTTGAAGACCTCGCCTGATATTCGCAAGGGGATTCCCATCATTGGCTTCAAACTGGACCTCTCGACCTGTCAGTTGCAGGAAGTAAGGTAATAGCCGTTTGGTTTTCCCCATTCTCTCCGCCCTCGTCCTCCCCACTGTGACTCCCGTCCATGTTGCTACCTCGTCTATCGCAAGAGGTATTGTAAAAGTTGTCAGCGTATTTTGAATTTTGTGTAATCGCTCTTCCTCTGCGCTAGTTCAACCACTTTTAAACATGGGTACTAATCAACTATCAGTCCTTTGGGCACAGCCCAACAAGATGCGGCCAGGCAAGAAGTCTTGAACGCTTTGGACGACTTTTGTCCCTTCTTCAGCTAGACCCTCTCGACCCCATCGAATGGTAGGGGATACTTTGAAGCAAAAATACGGCTGCCTTTCAATGGCGGAATCTACCATGGATGAATTATGCCTGGTCCCGACCGTTGTCTCTCGTTTCCTATCATCTCTTCTTGTTGAATCCTAGTATCCCGGCTTTCTCTTAGTGCGTATCCTTTTTTCCATATATTCTCTCGCTTTAAGTAGCCTAGAATCAAAATTTAGTTGGCCACTACTCCTGCTCACCACCCAAAACTTGCCTCTCGCCAGTCCACGCACAAGACATACAGACCCGTAGGCGCCAACAGTCCCCAAGGCAGCACCCAAAACAACTTGGCCATGATTCCCGTGGAAATAACTCGAAAAGAAGACCGCGCCTTCCTCGCGCATATCGACTTTTTCGCAATAATGCCTTGCAGAGCACCCAACGCGCCCGCACCCGCACCAGAACCCAAAACCCCCTCGCTCGCCCCTACAAAAGGCAAAGGTTTCGACTATGCCACTTTCGAAACCCTCTTATTTCAGCTCGCCCGCCAGGCGCGCGAGGCCTACGCAGGGAATTACTGCAAACGCAACTCTCACATATATAGCTACTACCGAGGCTACTGCCTCGGCAAGCGGCTCAACACCTTCTTCTGCGAGCACAAGAGCAAAGACTGGAGATACGACGGGACGGGCTGGTATATTGAGCGCATGCGCTCGCTGTGGCAGATGGTGGAGGCTTATGGGTCGGGGTTCGGCGGGGCGAGGGAGGGGGTGGAGTGGCCCGCTTGGAGGGAAGAGGGTGAAGGGGAGAGGGAAATGAAGGCGGCTTATCGCGATGTGGATCGATGGGTGGTGTGGGAGTGGGAAGTTGAAAGAGGTGGTTTTCCGTGGGATGGGTGAAGTGGGTGGGCTGGAGGGAGGGAGGTGATAGCACGGCTTATCCACGGTCCATGCGATGAGTGAGATGCAGGTGGCTGGCTGAGCACGGCCAGTCACTTGAAACCAGAGAAGCTGCTTCTCGGTGGATATATCCGTGCTTCTTCAAGGAAGACACGCAAAGTCAATATTGGGTTCGTAGAATCATTTGCGCAATGATACACTCACTGTGCATTATAGCTTCGATTCGCGCACACGTCCCCGTCCGTCCACTTGGCCCAGCACCTCCCAGACTCTCAAGCCATCCTCCAACCTGGAATCCTCCTCTACCACAACGCTGCCATCTTGCTTCAACGTCCTCAGCTGCAGGCCCTTGGCCTTCCAGTCCATACTTGTCCCCTGCACAAATGATGCAAGCGGCTCAATGAACGCCCGCCTCAAGACATCCTTCTCACCCTCGCTCAGACGGAAGCCATTCCCCCAAAACCAAATCGCCATATCAGTCGTATGAGTAACTCCCCATTTAGGTCTTACCCACGCATCGCAACACCCTGCGCGCCATTCGATGCGATACCGATGCACCAAATGCCCGGCACCGTGCTTGACAAGGGCAGACACCATGCCGCGCTCCAGTGCATAGACCTGCAGATCCGCATAGATCCTGCCGAACGCATCGGACCAGTTCTTGAATCTGTCTTTCGGAAACCTGCCGTTGGGGAAGTATTGGCGCATCAGAGCGTCCACAACAGCGGAAGGGTAATCAGCCTTGAGGCGAGCCGAGAGCGCGGCGATGGTCATGGAAGACGGTGGGATATACACGCCGTACATGTGATGCTCTGCCTCGCATTCACCGATGATGAGCGAGATGTTGCGACGCTTGAGACGGGCGGCGAAAAGCCCCGAGTCGAGCTCGGAGACAATGTGCGATGCGATGAAGGAGTCGTCTGTCACGCCGCGAAATTGGTGCAGCGGTATCTTCCTGGCGGCTTCGAGGAGCGATTTTGCGGGTAGGGAACGGAGGCGAGCGAGCTTGTCGGCAGGAGAGAGTGAAGAGGGGATTTGCAGGGCGGATAGCACTTGTTCGAACTGCTCTTGCGATTCTGCCACGGATTTGGGCTGCACTCCAGGACCGTTTGAGAGCATCATGGCTCGTTTGATGATGCCTTTGGAGTCGGGGACGCTGAGATCGTATCGCAGTTGATGGAAAACCGAGTGCGCGCCTGCCGAGTAGCCTTGGATGGTGATGTTCGATGCGTTGCCTCCAAAGTAGGATGCATTCTGCCAGGTCCATTCCAGCGCCAGTCGCTGGTCCCAGAAGCCTGCGTTGGGCGTGAAATCTTGGGAGGGGAGTAGTTCAGTGGCAGAGAGGAAGCCAAGTATATTGAGGCGGTAGCCGGGTATGACGATGATTGAATTCAAGGGTGTCTCGCTCAACAGCGCGATGGGGTTGATGCTATTTGGGGAGCCAACCTGTAAGAAACCACCATCTGGTATTGATGGTCAGTTATAGGTAAAGACATGTACATCATGAGAAAGGGGGTCTTACGGATGTAGAATAGGACAGGCCAGCCTTTTAATTGGTAGTCTGGTCAGTGTTGCGCAACAATCAGATCTCGGCCAGAATATTCGTACCTTCACCAGGCGCATCGCCTGCAGGCACCCAGATGTTCAGCTGCAGGCAATCTTCATCCCATTCATCTGCATTCAACTTTCCGTCCTTGTTTGGTTGCGGACAGAGACCGCTGCCGCCCACATAACGCCCTGGATTCGCGCGTGTCCCATACCTGTAGCATGGGGGTAGCGGACGTGGCTTTTGAAACCGAAAAGGCCCTACTGGTGGTAGTGCATATGGGATTCCTCCGAAATAGTAGCAAAGAGGCTTGTCGGAGCTCTGGCTGTCTACGTGTGCGAGACCTTCTATGAAGCCACGAAACTGAAGATCTAGAGAATATGGCCTGTTGAGAATTTTCGGCATGATTAACTAGATAGTGTATTCACGAAGCGAAAAGAAACAATCCATGCCAATGTATGATAAGAGTCGCGATGGAAACATGATGCCTGAGGTTGTGGCTGCGGAGTTTAGGTCTTCCCCGAAATTGACGCACGGATATGAGTGGATGGATGTGATTGGCCAAGTGGGTGCCCTGGACCTCGGCACGATACAGTCTATCACTACCTAGAGTACGTACATTCGTAGGTCGGCACAGCTACTCGCGCCACATGTAGCAAAAGAATTGGAAAAGACCCCGAGGAAGCAATCAGTCGCCAGAGATCAAGGCTAGCTCCATCCTTAGTTCATCAAATGGTGGCAGCGGGTGTTCGGTATGGTGATAGAGTTCCAGGCGCAGGTCTTACCATCCGTTTGACCAATCCTTCGACGACCATCCTTTATGCTTAGTGATCAACTCTTCCACCTCATCCTGATCCCAGACTGTCCCTGCATCAAAGTTGCAACGGATGAAAGACGAACCTTCGATAACGGCTTTCAGCGACTGAGGAAATCCTTCTGCGATGAAGCAAGGACTCAATCGTTTTTCAGTCCATTCTACAGGGATTTGATCAGGACTATACCCGATGAATGGCGCTCTGGGAAGCGGCCCACGTCTGTGGCATTCCTCCAATGCTGCCTGCCACACAGCACCTCGACGAATAGCCGTGAAGACCTGTGACGTTCGATCAGCAATCGGATCGCCATCCAGAATAAGCGAGTACGACTCGCGAGGCATTCCCAGTGACGGCAAAGCTAGTGCTTCCACTAACCATGCGGAAATCGAGCACGAGACTCTATTGGATTCCATAGCATCCAGTCTTAGATTTCTTCGTATTGACGGTTGTATCCGTATAGGAACCGGCAAGGAGACTCCAGAGCCTGCAGGGACGTCGGTCCTCCAAAGGCTTACTCGGCGTTCGACCCTCATTTTCCGATTTTCAACACAGAATGGTATGAGTGCTCTGGCATGGCACTCGGAACGCCCAGCAGACTGTAAATCCTCGTGCAAGACTAGAGTTTGGACGGCAGTCGATCTAAGAAGCGGGCGGCCAGACTGGCAGCCGACAAGGGACATTGGGCCCCTAATTAAAACCAAATCTCATCTGAATCGAACCAAGCAACAATGGGTGGGATAATACTCGACTCAGTCAACAAGTCAACGTCAGCTCCAGTAGGTATATACCAGGGGTATCTGCGCATAGCCAATATCTCCATCATTTTGTTCTGTTCTACGAGCTTGCGCAGAGATAAAATATCCGTCCCTCCTTCTCTTTCTATTATCTTGCAAAGCCGATTTTCAAAGTCTGGCTCGTGCGATGACAGTTCCATCAGGTATCGTTTAAATTCATGGAAGATGGAAGTGGCGACTCCTCATTTCCCACTTCTGGAATTCATCTGCGACTTGCTTACAGGTAAGCATGAGCGACAGATCGAAAGATGCTCCCTCAATCGAAACGAGCCTTCCGGGTTTTTAAGTGAGCCAAATCCCATCATAGTTTGCATGGAACTCGTATATGGCATCTCGTAGCTCGCGAGGCAGCTGAAGAAGAGGGAAGGACGCCATTGTAGTTTCAAAGTTCGAGGATTTAGGTTGTTGTTCGGATGTATGGAACTTCACGAGCTTCTAAGAACAGCTTGCTAATATTTCAGGGTTGATCTATATATTTCGTGAGGTTATGGAGGGAGGAGAATTGTTGGTACGTTGGGTTGACGAATGGCAAAGCGAACCAATCAATGCATGGATACCTAAAGGCATGGTGCAAGCAAACCGCGGTAGAGGCTATTCATAGCCGAGGCCTAGATATTTGGTACAGGCGCCATATTCGAGATCCCTCTCAACAGGTATGTTCTATAGACGACTGTTGAGATGATCAGAGCCCATGTTGTTTTGTGATGTGGCCATATCGGGTGTATTCTATATTTTTCCACTCTATAGAAGAATCTAAATACAGATTCTAGAGATGATAAGAAATCAGCGTCTCTAATTTAAGCATACAAATGCTTTGATGGACCAAGTATACCAAATCAGAACCCCACATCCACTATACGACCCTTTTTCCCTTCAAATTTTGCTGCCTAGATGAGGATCTACCTTTTTTGATTATATTCTTTCTGTATCCTACCTCCTCGATGTTTTGGAACCCAGATTCTACTACCATACTGGGATATCAGGCATCTCCTCAAGCTTGGCCAATAACATTTCTACCCATGGAAGCAGAGGTGGCTCAGTATTGAGGCTCTTTGGATCATGCTTGCAGAATTCCCCATGCCATTTATCTGAGGACCATTCCTTATGCGCATCGATTAAGGCTTCCACTTCCTTGTCGTCCCAGTGTGGTCCTATAGGGAAGTTACAACTGACAATCGAATTACTATTAATGATGTCCAAGATAATTTGAGGAAACGTATCAGCGACAAAAGGTGAGCTCAACCGCGTTTGAAACCATGGAATACAAGGGTGCCGATGTCACCACCTGCGGGGTTCTCTGGGTAAGTAGGAGGGCTGATAAGACTGTTCGAATGCAGCTTGCCAAAAAGCATCCCTCCGGACGATTTGAAAAGCTTGTGATGATTTCTCGGGCATAGGATTGCCATCGAATATCAAGGAAAAGGATCCTGTAGGCATACCCAACAACGAAAGTACCATAGCCTCTCCAGCCCAGAGTGCAATAGCTCGCGATATGGAGTTTGCATTCATCTCATGCATCAACATTCTCTCTAGTCGTTGCGAGCTAGTGGTGGCTACTATGTATGGAGAAGAATTGATACCAGGAAACACATTGGTCCAAAGACTGAGATGTCGTTCAACATGAAGATGTGGATTTTCAATGCAGAAGGATGTCAGACCCCGCGAATGTGACTCGGGATAGGCCTCAGCCATGCTTTCTTCTCGGAGGATTATTCTTCGAAATTGAGATCGCATTTCCTTGGTGAGCTGCCCTAAAAGTGAATCGCACCCGCAAGCTGCGGACAGTCGATATTTTGTGGGTTCGAAGAAATCGAAACCATCAAGTTCTCGGGTTTTTATTTGTTCCAGATCGAAGATATCGTTATTAGTCGGTACGATTCACGGGTATTTATGAAGTGTCAAGGCCAAGGTGGTTGATGCAGCTACGTCTTGAAGAATATGGGAGCTGAAATCCGAGTTCTTCGAGAGTAAACTAAAGCAAAGAGTAACGAAGCCGTGAAAAATCAAGGTTGGGAATCCATGTATTGGACCAGAAAGGCTTTTACAGCTTCCATGGGTTTTGATTCGGTCCAGGATGGGCAGAAGCGCAGGGTATAGAATTCCAACCTCAGACATCAATTTGGGGTAATAAAATGCTGGGATCGATCAAGTATATCTGTTCTCAATTCGTACAGTTGCTTGAGAAGGGCCCCGAATAGCCCCGCATTCGAACGTAAATTTTTATGATAAATCGTCGAAAAAGATACGGTATTAGTCTGAAGTGGCAATCCGTACATTTCGGTGGCGATTTGCTTGCAGGTATACATCAGTGAAAGGTTATTTTTCCCCAGATCCACAGTAAGTAGCTTTCTTGAGTTGGATTCATAAGTGTAGCCGTCGCAGCGCAGGTAGAAGTCGTAGATGAGGTCTCGAAGTTCACCAGGTAGCGCTATGAGGCGTGAGCCATCATCTCTATAGATGAAGCTGGATCAGTGGCAGATCCTATGAGGAAGAAAGATATTGGTCATGGAGCAAAATAAGCTACCAGATGAATGTGAGGTAAGGTGGAAGTCGTTGAGCAGAAGCTAGATAACTTTGTTGAGATTGACCCTATTGCTTTCTGCCAATGGACAAAACCATGTGCTGAGTGCCGGAAGTGGCTAGCGGTAAGCTATTTGCACATGGATAAGAATCGCGCCGTACCAAAGCCAAAAGAGATCGATAGAAACAAAAAGCAATAACAGAGGCAACTGATTGGAGGATTCCAAGTCCGGAAAAGCCGACAAGCATTGTAGTCACTGAAAATAGACACATTCAACAGCCTCCAGAATGGAACAGAAGGTTTCAGGTGCGAAAGGACCTATAGGGCACGATCGGATTTTCTTGTACTGCGATGTAGTCTCCCAAGCCACAGCGGCGACACAAAATGAAATCAATGTTCAGGCGACGGTAGAGCCAACATCAGAAGTGCCTTCAGTCACCGCAGGGATTGTACCAGAAGTGCTTTAATCGACTGCAGTGCCTACACTAGAAGTGTCTCCGTCCACTGCATAGCCTTCTTCCACTGCAGAGCCTACACCAGAAGTGCCTTAAGCCACTGGAGAGCTGTCAAGATCATAAATGTCTTTGGCTATGGCGGTATTGTCAGTGCCAGAGGATTCTGAGGTTGCAACTGCGCCAACAAATTCGTATGATTCAGGAACTCTATCAGACGCGCCAAACTCAGAGAATCCACACGCTGGTGAGAGAGCTGCCCAGTCAAACTCTAATCCTCTGAGAGAGCAACTTACTACCCTGAATGACCAGCAAGAATCTCCAGCCAGCGAAGAACACGATGGGACCGATATTAAGCCCGCCGAAGTACACAAGTCACCGGCTGCGCCTGTGGAGAAGGAAGCCAGTATTTCGGCACCAATACATTCGTCACTCCCCAACCCGGTATCGGTAAACGCCATTCAAAGACGGGTGGATAAACTAATCTGGATTCCAAGCAACATGAAAACCATAGATGGAGAGGTACTTGTGAAAGACGTGGATGAAGCCTTGTCCCCGCCACCAGCTACTAGGGGGTACTCATGTTAGATTTAATGCGAAGGATAGACCGACGTAGTAAGCATGCTACGGGTCAGCCCCAGACCCAGAACCAGACCGTGGACCAGACCAAGGACCAGACTGAGGATACAGTATACCCTCTTACCAGGAAGAGAAAAAGGTCTGAGGTCACGTCATTATATGACGCACCTAAGCGGAAAAAAGCTTACTCGAGAAAGAGTGCATCTAAAGCAGATCAACTAGATTCGGATTCAAGCCCTCAGGACACTTCTGGTTCAAGAAGTGGAAACAGCCGTACCTCGGAATAGAGCAACAACTATCAAGGGCCTGCGGTAAGTTCTTCGGCCCCTACGGCACAGAAGACAGGAAACCTCCTCGGAAGCGCTTCGTCCTCGAAATTCACACACACTGTTGGCGGTGGTACCACTTTTGCGCCAGGACCAGTCAAGACGGTAATAATCGATCTGAAACAGATGTTTCTTCCATTCAAGATGCAAATGGCGCGAGGCAAGGATAAGACGAATGAAGATCCCCAGTAGATAGTATTGATATAGAGCATTTAAAGTGCAAGCATCACCTTGCTGCATATTATCCCAGTCAGGCCTACCTGAGTACTTGCTTCTCTTAGGTCACCATGTATTTATTGATCGTTCCATGTTTTATAATCAATATAGCCTCTCCATCTCTCATCCGTTGGACCATAAAAGGTGCTCCTATCATATTTCGTCAATGCCTTACCTTCTCTTAGCCGATCAACTAAGTCTGGATTGCTGATGTAGTATCTTCCCATGACCAGGGCATCGTAATCCTTTGACTCAATTGCGTTCCAGCAGTTGGTGTCATTCCAGCCGCCGGCAGAAAAGAAGGGTGTACTGCCCATAATTTTGCGAAGAAAGCTGAGTGAGACTTCCGATGGATCTAAACCCCACGAACGAAGGAACTCATCTTTCTGGTTGTATGAAAGTATTTGTTCGAATCGCTAGGAAATTGTCAACTAAGCTACGGAGACACACTTATAAGAAGACTTACAGGCTCAATTAGAGACAAGTAACTCATTTCAGGGATTTTTTCCTTGAGTGATGAGCACAGGAAACCCCAAGTTTCAATACGTGCTTCCCCTCGTGTTTGGTTAAATACGCCAAAGGGACTTAGGCGCAGTGCGCAATTTTCTGGGCCGATGGCACTCGCCAGATTCTCCATCAAATCGATCACAAATCGGCATCGCTTTTCTGGAGTACCGCCATACTCGTCCGTACGTCTGTTGATATTGGATGAAAGAAATTGCTCGGGAAGATACCCATTGGCACCGTGAACTTCTACACCATCAAACCCAGCCTCGATGGCCATTCGCGCAGCATTGCAGTAGTCCTCAATGGTTTGTTTGATTCCTTCTTTACTGAGTTCGATAGGAGGGTAATCCGAGTACTTTACGGGGGCAGAATGTCCAGGTGGTGCACGTCTAGTGTATGCATCTTCACCCTCAAGTGGCACAGCTGAAGGTGCGACAGCGGGCCTTCCACTGAAAAGCTCTATGGTAGCTCGGCCAGCATGCCACAGCTGCGCATAGATGAAACCGCCCTTTGCATGCACTGCATCTGTCACCTTGCGCCAACCGGATACATGGGCTGGATGGAAGAGGCCTGGGATACCAGGCATGCCACCGCCCTACCCTGTTAGACGAAAAGACACAAAAATATGGACTCCCTTTCAACGTACCTCGAGGCTGGGAGGCAGGCCTTCTGATATCAGTAAACCGCCATCTGTTGCTCTTTGTTTGTAGTATTCGACGACTAGTTCGTCTGGAACCCATACCCTGTTGATTTCGTCGGGCATATCCTGATTCAAAGGGATCCCACGGCATCTTGTCAGAGGTGCAAGTACGAGGCGATGCTTGAGCTCGATTTTACCATTCGCGATGCGCAAAGGCGAGAAAAGATTCGACTGTGACTTTGGTGTGGCCATGATCATCGGGTGTAAAGATCAATCCTTTAAACGTGACTCTGGCTCTATTTATCATGCCTCGCTTGTTTTGCCGCCGAGGCGTGGTTCTCCCCATCCTTATCACGATTTGCGCCTGGGCTGCAAGTGCTTGTCGGCTATTCTCCATGACGCGATGCGACGAGGACGGCAATCAAGCCCCACGATGGCGGAGTCGGAGAAGTGCATTTTGCCGCTATCGCATCGGCACTTTTGAGCCGATCGAAAACCGTGACGATGACATGGCCTTCTTACACTTGCGCAGATATTTGGCGCAACAGAATTAACCTTCTCCATCCTGGGTACATTTCTGTACGCGCATTCCATCCAGCCTAATGTGCATAGGGTATTCCACGAAGTTACAACAAATGGGCTCTCTCAACAGACTCACATGCAGTCTGATTCTAAGAGATTTAGAGAGTTATATGAAGATTTTTGAAGAAATGTAAAAGGGGGAAGTTAACCTGGCGCTTCGCCTGACCATACCTAGGTATAATAGACGGTGGAGGTAGTAGATGTACCTACCTGGTGGCAGCAAAACGGTCGCGATTCGCAACCAGCCCATCTGATGCTTCTCACCTGGATTAAAAGTTTCCAAGAGTTTATCGAAATTTCAACCGTCATCGACGTCCTTCAATTACCTTCCTGGCTACGAGTTTCCATCGTAAGCGCGAAGACCAATTAGTCACATGATTGCGTGACAGGACCCGACCCTAGCGAGCCTTCCACCCGCGTTCTGCCATCACCGAAACCATCCCCGCGCCTTGTCACAGTCCACGAACGCGATCCAGACCTCGCCAGCGATATCGTTGTCAGAAATCGGTGCTCTTCCGTCGCAAATAACACCGACACATTTTGTCTCCAATGAGTTTCCAGGCGGTGGGCAGCCGCCCGCGACAACCGCTGCCCCGCCCCGTGAAGCCCTTGTCGTGGGAGCTCGCCAACCATGCGAAAGCCTATCTCGAAGCTGCACAGTGTAAGACTTACCCAGGCCACAGCACCATCGTCTCTGATAACATTCACAGACGCGAACGGTTATTTGTTTCTGGAGAGTCTCCTCACCGCCGCTACCTCTATTTCCGTTCCAGCAAAGCCATACGTCGGCTACATCGCACCTGCAGTGCAAATCGCTCTCGCTTCCACCCTTATCGCATACCCTCATATTACCACCAACGCCGAATCGGCCGATGCTTCCAAGGGTGCCGATGCCGCGTTGCGCTACCTCCGAAGCCTGGCATCCACGATAACAGGCCCAGCATACAAGATCGTTAGGAAAGCATTTCTGTTTCCTGAGGATCGAACAAGGCGTCGAGCGCCTGCACGTCGCTCCGGCTCACAATCACCCGGACCTGAGAGCGATATCGAACAGCTCGCATGTATTGCTGCCAACGCTCAGAGCATCTGGAAGTTAGCCGAGGATTTCTGGCATGTTGTTGGTTGGGCATTTAATTGCTCTGTTCTGCACCGCGCACGATGGGAGCGGTGGAAACTGTGGCTCGAGTCCATGCTAGACTTCCTTGAGCAGGACTGGAACGCGTGTGTTCATTCCAACGGCGATGGAGCCGCCGAGAGTCTGATTTGGCACTATATTTGCAGCCAAAGTCCAACACAACGCAGCAATCGAAGGAGGATTATCCAATCCATTTTCACCATGGGCTCTGCTCAGGACCAAAAGCATTTCCAAGAAGTATGGGCCAGTGAGACGCGCGGGCCGAAGCCAAAGGAGCCTATCGATAATTGCTTGGAGAAAATCGACATTGAAGCTGGCGAGCTGGGAGGATTCGATTACATCGACGACGATGGTCTCCTGAAGCCCGCCCCTACTAGGTCGAGGCGGAAGATTGCTTCTCCAAGTGCATCATCACACTCTGGAGACGATCTTGTTGTTCTCAGCTCGAAAGATGCAGTCTCACGACTCGGCGGCATGGAGGCAATAACACTTCGTCAACGACTTATTGCTCTGCTGGCGGAAGTTTCCGAAACTATGGAAATGGAATTCGCAAGCCCCAGCGTCTATTTTGACGACTTGACTGACGAGATACGCTCTCTTCCGACCATCATGTTTGAGCTCCTCCTCTCTACATCTCAACTACCAATAGGCTCACAGATAGCTCTGAATGCAAACATTCTTCTTCCATTCGTTTCGGAGCAGCTCCCAGACTATACCAAGCAGAAATTATGCCAAGAAGACTTAGAAAAAATGTTTCTCCCTATCCGCGCCAACTCGCATAGCTTTGCTGCGAATGCCAAAGTGTCGCTTGTGTTGGAACAGCTTTTTTCACACATGATGAGAGAAGGGTTGTTGCGGCCCAGCAAAAGATTACACCAATCCCTGGACAAGGGAGTCAATGCCCGTGAGAAGGTGCAAGGCAGCGCAAAGGGGAAGAAAGGGGGTGACCAAGAGGAGCTGTCAGCAAAAACCGTGCTTGAAGAAAGTTCCATGAGGCTTCGTGGACTCTGGGAAATCCTACAAGTCGCAGCGGTATCAAATACTCGTTCTCGATTGCGCCATCGTGCATCGATGAAGAGCTCTTCATTGTCGCTTTCTTCTGCCCCGACGACAGATGTAGAAATGGGCGAATAATGTAAACAGACAATTCAATCTAAATTAATGACCAACTTCCACAGTGCATGCTTATTTTTGTATCTCGAACTAACTCCACACCGATGTCTGAATGTTCTATCGATGCATACTTGGGTATATCTATTAATGTATAGAGCATTTTACGAGAGCTGTGCGGATAATGGAAATTTCCCATTCGGACCTTCATTGTTTGAGAATCATATTATGCAGAGTCCACCCGGAAGCCATCCTCGGCATCTCGGATAATCATTGGTACGGAGGTTTCAAAGATTAGGCAGGCGTCATCCACAGTGCGGAAGCACTCGAAACATGGCTCGGAGAATAAGGCATCCTGAAATCGATGAAGCTGCTTTTAGGGGCGGCATTCCCATAATAGGAGATTGCATGGCTTTGGAAACATAACCTATCAATACCACTAGTCTGTTGCAGCCGCCCAGAGATTGAGAAAAATACTATTAAAGTATAGGATTACATTATTGATTCTTCAAAAACGTCTCGTTGGATATCTACTAGCAAGCATCGCAGACAAGGCAATACATACAGTCGTCTTCAAGCAGTAGGGCGTACTTTTGGTGAGACTTGCCGGGTCGTACTTGGAATGATGCATCCCGCGGTCGTACGCCTCTCATAGATCCTACCCAGCCACCACGTTCCAGGCCGTGGCCTTGCGCAGCTTGGAACAGCTCAGGAGTGATTTCATATCCTCCCACTGGATATCTTATTAATATTTTTTTTGCGCTGAATCGCACCTCGTCCCCGTTATAAAACTTATTTCGGTAACGACCGCCTGTCACTGTCTAATTCTTGGGTTTCGTTGTTCGTGCCGATTTCAATGGGGACTCCGCTGTTCAAGTGTCTTTCATTTTCGTACCCGTATGCCTGTTCGCCAGGCCCGTATGGCTGGCCCGCATTGTGGGCATATCTCTCTGGTGGTTTGTACTCGGGCGCAGGGTCGATGTTGCGTTTTGATCTCCGCCTCCGGATAATGAAGCCTATGATACCAGCAAGCACCAGCAGGGCGACTCCCAGCCCCACCCCTAGACCGATTGCCAAGCTATTGTTCGTAGACCCAGAGTCCGGTTGCGAAATTGTGCTTTCAGCCGGTGTGCCGGTCTCAGCGGGCGTGTCGGTCTCGGCGGGTGATCCGCTGGCGCTTGGCGTCGGTGTGCCGGTCGACAGTATCGCGGAAGACAGCGAGACGGGGAGCGGCGATGCGGTGGTCCAGAAATCCCCATCTTCGGCACCGAATGTCAGCTCCTCCATGCTGCAACAGGTGTAGTTGGTCTTGTATGCCCTGTCCGCGGCCCTCGGCGGATCGCCGTCGTTGCAACACCAAGTCCCCGGTTCGCGACATTTCCAGATGAGCTGATCTTCTCGGTAATCTTTTTTTACGTATCAGCTTGCGCTATGAAGGCAGAATGGTGTGCGCGCCCTCGACTTACTAAATCTACAGAAGTTGGCGCATGCGGGATCAGACCACGTCCGGTCGGTGCAAGCCTGCCGCCAGTAGTAATTCCCCTGCGCCCAGTCCCCGTTGTATTTGGTCTTGCACAGTCCATTGGCCAGGCATCCGTCTCCTTCTGCGCAACAACTGCTGTGCTGGCCAAGTGCGACTGCGGTATGGTTGCACGGTACATAATCGACCTCCTTTCCGTTTGCGTAGTAGCAGGAAGCCATTTCGATCGAGTCGGGGTGCCACTAGGGGGAGGGGGTAAGAGAAGAAAACGGACAAAAGTCACCCAGGAGGCCGTTCATCTTTAAAACCTTGGGCTCGTTGGACGGGATTTATATTGCTAGGATCTAAATCCGCAGTGTGACTGCGACCCGATGTCCTGATTCGCAAGGATCGCTGATGTCAACTGCTGCACTAGGTGTCCTGAGGATATTGGCACTCTTGGCGATGGCGTTAGATCGAGGTACCTAGGTGGTCTGAGAGCTTCGAGTCCAGTTCGGAAGTTGTGCAGGCTAGAGCTTGGTGGTTCTTGTCAACCTATGCTTGCGAAACCACCCGTATAACACAAGCTCTTGTTTCGATGCTCGCTGGTCTCGTTCATGCTGCTCCTGTTCACGGGAAAATCCCAGCCAGGTGTGTACCTAGGTAGCCAAGATTCTATTCCTAATGGGTGGCTATGCTGCGAGGAATGCGCCCCCAGTCCGGTAAACGCTAGCTCTAAGTGGGTCGCCCACTCCGCTAATAGATCGCGAGCCGCACGCTGCTACCTCGCTGTTGTCTGTTCTCGGGAAGGTATATGTCTATCTGAATTCGTTGCCTTGTTTGGATTCTCAGCCCTTCATTTTTGTATGATCAGAGTACAGTTTCAGTGAGCCCGACAACGTGTCGAAGTATGCCTAGGGAGTTGCAGTGTGGGCTGTGGCTATGGCGGTGGCGCTGTTTGGGGGCCACTCTTACACTGCCTCCGACTCCCATCCGCAGGCGCTCGGAGTACTCTAACGATGGTCGCACTAGGAGTGGGCCGTTTGGGGGCTGTACGGATGTTTATCCCGTCCCTAATTCCCGCTTCCTACTCAAACACCAGCGTGGTGTTCGTGCATGGCGATTGACTCCAGGTAATTGCGGCACGGGTAGCGGCTCCTGAGGCATCCTACGACGGGTGTAATACGGTAAGCACAGGGCATCCGTTCCATCGTCGAATTCATTCCGCCGTTATGCGACACAGGTCGGTTCCAGCTGTCTGCTTGTACTAGAATGAACTGATCAGTGGTATGCCCACCATGCCTTGCAAGCGGGACAGGCGTATTCAAGGCCGTCACTTCAGCTGACAGCATTCTTCAGTCAAATTCGCGCCACTTGGCAGGCCAGAGGGTTCCTCTTCGTCTCATCTCCGTAGCCTTCCCATTTGGGAAAGTAGGTAATTAAGCCCATCGAAGACTGCAAATAGGTATCATTTGTTCCGCAGTGTCCCTGGGTGCTGGGGCCACTTCTAAGCCTGCCGAGGCACAACGCTCAGACACCAACACCATCAACGCAGCACTGCCATGCTGCTTCTCCGCCTAAATTGGGGATTGGGTTTGTGTGTAGGGATTATCTATTGACTTTTCGCTTCCAACGGTAAAATCGCATGCGGAAGGGCCTTCTACACATATTCGACCCAGATTCCGTCCACATCATTCTCTGCCTCGCCATCAACCCTCTCTACAGCGCCCTTCTCTTTTCCATCTTTCTTTGCCGCTAGAACCACATCCCCATACCAGAAGCCCCTTTCCTTCACCTTTCCTGCTTCCGTTTCGTTCCGCGGCAATCTCAGAACAATAGTCGCACCCCCCTCCAACCCAGCCACATCCTTCACCCTCCCGACCTCAAATCTAACCTCATCTCCCACCGCCACGGCATTCTCGTCCCCAAAAAGCCCCTGATACGTCCTCCTCACCTCATCCAAGCGCTCTTGATCCCTCACCACAACGCTCAACCTCTTCACTCCCAACACCCCACTCGCATGCCCCACCCTCTCCGCCGTCCCCGGAACCCGCACCTCCCTCGGCGTATCATCGTGGCACCAAAACGGCACCTGCCCCCGCACAACCTGGCCCCCATCCGCGCCCTCGGGGAACGTAACCGCCCACCGGACCTCTACGCCGTCGGCCCTCTTCCTCGCCCCCTTGCGCGGCTCCTGGTACGCCAGCCCCTTGGCCTTGAGGGCGGCAAAGTTGTGCTCCGCCGAGGTCGAGGGCGGCGTCGTGAGGCACCAGTCTGCCCATCCCTGGCGCTGGGCGTCGGGGCCCCACCAGTGATGCTGGATCGCCTCCGAGGCCGAGTCCGGGTTGATGAAGGAGATGAGCTCGATGTAGACGCCGTCGGCGAGGAGGATGAGCGTGTTCGAGGTTAGGCCGTCGGCGTGGGTGCCGCCGGGCGTGAGGGTGAAGTTGGATTGGAAGAAGGAGGGGATGGCGGGGAGGCCGGTGGCGGGGTCTGAGGGGAGGAAGAGGATCAGGTGGTCGAGCTGGGGATGGGCCATGGTGGTGATGGGGGTGATGTGTTGTTGGGTGGGTGTGCTGGGGGAGGTCAGTACTTTGAGACTGAAACCAAAGAACTCGGGAAGTATTTGAAATCAAAGGTGATGCTAATGATGACCTGGTGATATAAACGTTACTCAATGAGCTTGTCGACCCACTTACGCAATTGCTCAACCGTATTGCAAATCACAGCGTGTTTGCAGCCGGTATGTGTACCTAGTTCTGTCTTCTTGAAAGACGGGGCACAGATCTTATGTTCAATAAAGACAGGGCTTTTTATATCAGTTTCTTCGATTGATGCACGCAAGCAATTGAAAACAGGATGATTGGTTTGTATCGAAGAGTCAGCGTTCTCAGATAAACGCGTACCAGGAGAAGTGGGGGCATCATCACGTGTCATGGCGTTTTTCTCCTCGAATTGCGGGGCCGCGTCCGCTTTCCCGATCAGGTAATAATTGATTTCGCCGGCGGGCGAGTTTATGCCAACATCATATGCAGCTGCAGTTCACTTCAATTCCACAAATACGCTTTGGAAACTAAGAATTCCGCAGGAACTTTTTTTCTCATATGGATCCGGCATCGCCAAATAAATATTCTGCCTGTTGATAGCCAAAGGCGCCTCCGCCGAAGAGAATGAACGGATGCCGCGACTCTATTGAAAGTACGTGTATCCCAAATGAGTGTACACGAAGCATTGAATAAGCCAGTAATTGCTGTCATAAAGAGTGAAACCAGAGGGCGCCTCCCCATCATATCATATAACCGTGAATTCGTAAGCGGTTGCACGAGGTACGCATCCCAAATGAGCGTCCACCATCCAGTCCCAAAAGAAAACCAAAGCGTACCTCTGATCTGAACAATAGATGGCGAGAGAGACTGTAAGAATTGAAGAAGAGTTTGAATTTTGGAATAAGAATGGAAATTTTTATTGGATACTTGAAAGGCATAAAGATCATGAAATAAACCTCAGCGCTGCTGAGGTGAGCCCCTAAGAGCTGCGAAAGAAAATGCTCGGCCTGTGTATTAGTTGTTCTTGCCGGCGTTCTTGCCTGCTCCCTGTCCACCGTTTCCAGCATTGGCATTGGCGTTGTTGTTCGCATTGGCATTGGCATTGTTGTTCGCATTGGCATTGGCATTGTTGTTCGCATTGCCATTAGCATCAGCGTTGTTTGCGTTGCCGTTGTTTGCGTTGCCGTTGTTCGCGTTGCCGTTGTTTGCGTTGCCGTTGTTCGCGTTGCCGTTGTTTGCGTTGCCGTTGTTCGCGTTGCCGTTGTTCGCGTTACCGTTGTTGGCATTCGCATCCCCGCCAACACCGTTGGCAGCGTTCTCTGCAGCAATGGCGCCTAGATCAGCAACTTGAGATCCTTGAGCGGGCTGGCCATCGCCACCGAGTGCAGCTCCAGCATCAGCGTTGTTGTTGTTATTGTTGTTGGCGTTGCCATTGGCGTTTTGGTTCCCATTGGCATTTGCATTCTGGTTGTTGGCATTGCCATTGGCGTTTTGGTTTCCATTGGCATTTGCGTTCTGGTTGTTGTTGTTATTGCCGTTAGCCTTTGCAGCTGCACCACCAGCGGCGGCAGCAGCGTTGCCCCCATTGGCGCCGCCAGCACCAGCACCAGCACCTGCGCCGGCACCGGCTCCGCCGCGACCCTTGCCCTTGCCCTTGCCCTTCCCTCCTCGTTGCCTCTTCTGCATGGCCTCAAGACCCCGCTTGCTTGCCTGAGCACCGGCCTCGAAGACATTGATCACGCCATCTCCGTTGAGGTCGTCAGGGTTACCGGCATCAGTCGGGGTTCCGTTGGGGTTGTCGCGGTCAAAGGTCTCTTGAAGCTGCGAGATGATGTCCGACTGGGGAATAGGGACGGCAGCAGGAGCGGCAGCAGCAATGCCGAGGAAAACGGCGGCGGCGGAGGTGAGAAGAATCGAACGCATATTGACAGATAGTGGTTGCTAGGAGAACAAAGCTGGGAGAGCAAGATTTGAAGGGCGTTGATTATGGAAGAAAGGTTATGATTAGAAAGAACGAGACTACTCCCAGCGTAGCCGAATAGAAAGGACAGACAATCAAAGACGGGTAGGAAAATCTGATGAGGCTGATGATGATGAAGCTGGCTACCTGCGAGTCCTTGGCTGTCTTTATACTCTTGTCTGTATGCCATCCAGCCTTGGGACTTCAGGCAATGAGTGTGGTTTCTGACATTGAGCTAAAGGTCTGACAGACTCTTGACAACATCGTCAGATTTTGCTGGGCTTTGTCGCGAAGCTCTGGGCATTCTCGCTCTGTAATTGGACGTGGCCATACATCACACAACCCGCATTAAAATAGGCCGTCTCTTAACCTTTGCGCCCGCTAGATCTTCCTGGTTTCGAAGGCCGAACTGGCCTGATCCTCCGTTTTGCCTTGGCTGCCTTGGCGTAGTCGGAGATTTTCACACAGTTGCAAACTTGCGCGTGTTTCAGCCTGAGAAACGTGGTTAGGAATGACCAACAACTGCAACGTGCAGAGTATGATGTGTCGTAGTGTGGCTAGGGAAGCCCAAAGCTCAATATGAATCAATCGTGTGGCGTCGGAGAAGGCATGAACGGACCTGCCTCAGTCTGCTGAATGTGGGTTAAAAGAGGGGAAAAGAGGGGGGTTGAACGCGAGGCGAGACTTTGGGTCGTGAATGGTCTCATGTCAAACGTCAGGGCTCCGGAGGTGTGGCGCTCGGGCCGAGCATTAACTCAAGGATTATAGCACGTGGGTGAACGCACCCTATAGCGAGGGCAGTATGGACGGGTGGAGAACGTGCCGAACGATTTGCACGAGATCTGCAGAACGATTGAGCTTGTACCTCTTGTCTTGTGGAGGTGATGAACAATGTGTTGATGATCCTCTACTGAATGTGGGCCAGGCAACCTTGGCCGGATAGTGAGGCGCACTCAGCAGAACGTTGATGTCCGGGTTGCTCTATGGTTAGATGCAAGCTGGCTATACATAGAATTGAGATCGAATGGAGTGGATCCTATATACAGCTGAAAAGTAGTCATACATATGCGCCAAAATTACCCAAATGCTTTTGTATCCTAAATTTTAGATTCCCTGCCTCTAAGGGCTTCAATGTCGTCAATCTGAGTGTGGTCAATACCGATCGACTTGTCCAATGTTTGGATACTTACTTCCTTGACTGCCTCGGTGCTGAGTACATAGGGGCTGTCTTCGTCGATGCAGACACTATCCTCGATTCTCATGCCAATTCCTCTCGCCCACTTCGGCCATCGTTCATCGTCTGGTACGTAAATTCCTGGTTCGACAGTGACACACATCCCCTTCTCGAACGGTCTACTTCTAGGAAACCCCGGGCAGTCATGAACGTCCAGGCCGATGTAGTGCCCCACATGGTGTGGGAAAATCGTGTATATGGCATCGTTGGACATGTCGAAGCCCAGGCTCTTGAGCCCCTCGGTAAGGGAGTTCGAGGCAATCTTATGGAGCTTGTCGAGCGTGAGGTTGGAGTTGACGTGGCAAAGAGATACGCAAGACCTTTGAACGTTCAAGAGGAGCTGGTATATGTCTTTCTGGGCGGGCGAGAACTTTCCGTTGACGGGCCATGAACGGGAGATGTCAGTGATGTAACCACCATACTCGGCACCAGCATCCACCAGGACGAGCTCGCCCGAATTGAGTGGCATGTCATTGGTGACGTAATGGATCGTGTTGGCGTTGATGCCTCCGGCGACAACGGGAATGTAGGCTGCGCCATCGCAGCCGTCCTGCTTGAACCAATAGTCGAGGAACGAATCGAGATCCTTCTCCATGGTAAAACTCTGGCGCATAGCATCCGTGATGGCACGGCCGCTGTGCTGACCCGCCTTTCGCATGTTTTGGATCTCGGCTTCACTTTTTATGACCCTCAACTCGTTCACAAACGGCCGCAGCGACTTGACGGGCACTTTGGCGTCCCGGAAGACATTTGCGATGCCTCCAGTCCGCGCTGGCTCCGAACCTGACAGGTATCTTGACAGTATGTTTCGTGATATCTTGTTGCCCGGCAGATCGGTATACACCTCCTTGGCTCTCTTCAACACCTCGGGCAGTATCTTGGGCAAGTCGTTCACGTCACCAGTCGTATCGGCGTTGAAGACATCCTCGGCGGCGTCAATTCCGGAGCGAGCGCCCTCCCACAACTCGGCCTTTGGGTCCTTGGGGCGGACATAGAGGTGGAAGTTGAAATCTTCCTCGCCGTCCTTTTCTGCACTGAATCAGCCCTTGTTTGCTACCCAAGCACGCAGGCAGGATGGGTGTACCTATTATAGCAAGCGCATCCGGCTCATTGAAACCTGTAATCCTCAGCCCCAATTCTGCGACATCACCCTGCGTGCGCACCAGTCAAATAAAAAAAGTCGGGGTCCTGGTGGAATTTGTAGAAGACGGCACCCGAGCGGTACTTGACCTCGTTTCCGGCGAGAACAGCGATCGAGTTCGGCGGGAGGGATTTGGCGAGCTGCAGACGGCGCTGGTGGTATTCGAGGGCAGATATACCTGGCGTGACTGTACAGGCCGTCAGTACATGTCCAAACTGTGGGTCCTGGGGCCAATTGAGCGTACCCTCGCCCGACTTCAGCAAATGCGGGTGCGTCTCGTGCAGCGGCTGTCCAAAGCGCAGCTCGGCGGCGTTGACAGCGCTGTAGCACCTTGTCTGGGGCCTGGCTAGCGGGACACGCCAGCGTTGTCGCTGTAGGGGGCGCGCGAGACGGAAGGACAGGGCCATTGGTGCGCAATATACAGGCTCTGGGGCTCTGGGGCGCTCGACGAGGAGTGAACGAGAGCTCACGTTACCAAGGCGCATTAGACGAGATGCTACTCGCTGGCGGTGTTATCGATAACAGAGCGGCCCGGCAGCGGCAGGGGTGCCCCAGATGTGCCCAGCAAAAGCGCCAGGCACCTCCAGGCACCTCCAGGCTCCCCCGGACCTCGCGCTCGTGGCACCGCAGCTGCCTCCCTCCACCCCACCATATTTACCCCCCATTCTTGCCAACAACCACGCGCATACATGACCCTCCCGCCCGCCACACTCCGCACTCTGCTCGCGCAACCTCCGCCATCTCACCACTACCGCTCCTCGCTCGCAGCATGGCCTCCTCGGCCGCCCGACCTGTCGTTCCCCCGCACGATCTCGAGAGCTTCCACGCCCACTTGAAGCAGTCCAAGCGCGTACTTGCACTGCTGGGCGCGGGCCTGTCTGCCTCTTCCGGCCTCCCTACCTTCAGAGGAGCTGGGGGGCTGTGGAGGAAGAATGATGCCACCGCCCTAGCCACGCCGCAAGCTTTCTCGAGAGACCCGGGACTGGTGTGGCAGTTCTACAGCTACAGGCGGCACATGGCGCTGCAGGCAAAGCCCAATCCCGCCCACTACGCCCTCGCAGAGCTTGCAAAGAAGAAGGGGCCCGACTTCCTCACTCTCAGTCAGAATGTCGACGGTGCGTTTGCTCTCTCTGTCTTCCCCGCTCTGCATCACTTTGGTTCCCTGCTGCGTCGAGGCCAAAGCAAGCAGCAAACAAACCCAAGCAACTTCGCCCCACCTAATCATTTTGTCTCGCTCCAGCTACAAGGATACCTCTCCTGAGCCCCGACTGACCTCACAGGCCTCTCACCTCGCGCCGGCCACCCTGCCGAGACCCTTAAACTCCTCCACGGCTCACTCTTTGACGTCAAGTGCTCCGACTTCTTTTGCACCCATATCGAGCGCAACAACTATACCGACCCCATCGTCCCCGCCCTCGCCATTCCCACCACTGCCGACCTCGACCCCAGCGCCAGCGAAGCGCCCTCCTTCGAGTCGGTGCAAAATGCCCGCGCCCGCGAACTCGACATCTCGGACCCCAGCGTCGCTCTCCCGGAGCTCGACTACGCACACCTCCCCAAATGTCCCACTTGCAAGCAGGGTCTGCTGCGCCCTGGCGTCGTCTGGTTCGGCGAGATGCTGCCTCGCGATGTCATGGCCGACGTTGAGGCTTGGGTCGACCACGACCATAGGCCGATCGACCTCATCATGGTGATTGGCACCAGCGCAAAGGTGTATCCCGCTGCGGGGTATGTGGATGACGCGCGCGCCAAAGGGGCCCGCGTGGCCGTCATCAACATGGACAGGAATGATGAACCTGCCAGTGGCATGTCTGAAAGGGATTGGTTCTTCGAGGGCGATGCTGCCCAGATCCTACCGGAGATTTTGAAGGGCGAGATTGGCGAGATTATTGAGATGAGGGATCTTGCCGAGGAGAGGGCATAGATGACATTGGCAAGGGCATCGGGGGCGTTGGAATTGGGTGATACCGTGTGATTGTGGACTTGTAATTGTGAGCATGACCTACGGTCGATGTTGTGGTAATGATTAGACGATGAATGACAATCTAATTGACAAGTATACGTGTGTGCTATGATATATTTGATAATTTGTGGGATAATCTCCGAACGAAGACAGTAACGTTCAATCGGTACTGGCGGGATGCAATTGGGCATTGTGTCATCGTTTTCCCTCTTATGGAGGTATGTTCACTCGCAGGCAGTGGCGCTGCATAGGGTGAATTCAGCTCTTCGAATTGATCAAGAATAGGTTACCATGAATGGATGGGACAGCCCGGAAGAAATTGGCTACCACCAGAGCTTTGTGAACGACAGAGTTGAACCGACCTAGATCGCCCCACGACGCTTAAGAGAAGGTGAGCCGTGCTCTTGCATACGAGCGAAGCAACATGACATTGAAGTAAACATTTCATCCACGTGGTATATGACTCTTTGCCAATACTCATCACATCAGCCATGAATTCGGTACGTTTCGAATACCCAAGCCCGACAAACCCAAACCCAAACACCGCTCAGATGCAGCCAACCCAACACGTCCAGATGCTTCGCTCCACGTACCTCTCCCCTCCCCAATAAGACGAAAGAAAAAAAAACCAGTATCCACATCAAAAAATCCGTTCTAAACTCGGCTTAACCCAGTGCGCCCCCTCCGCACACTTGTGCTCCTCCTTCCACCGCTCAATCTTGCCCACATCCCACCCACTCACATACCTCCGATCCTCCTCCGCATGCTTCCCATCGGGTTTCTTGTGGTGGCCCAGCCGGATGCTGCGTGCCATGTAGCAGTGCTTCCCATGCCACGTGAACTGGTAGCACTGGGCGTTTGCTTTGCAGGCGGCATCGCAGGCATCGAGGGAGGTATGTGCGGGGTGGTCGTCAGGCTCGGTGAAGCCGTCCAAGTCCGCGGCGTCCCAGTCTTCGCGGCGGGAGAAAGTGCCCAGGCGGTGATAGGCTAAGAGGTCAGCGTAGAGGAGAGGGCGCTGTGGGACTAGTTAGCGACTTTATAGCCAAAAGGAAGGGAGATGGACAGGAGAAGAGGGATAACGTACATCGGACCGATCCCTGCTATTCTCCCATTTCCACAACTTTTGGAACTCGCTGGCTGCAGTCTTGTGCAGAGATATTACGGGCTCGCACCAGTAGTGCTTTCCGAATGGGAGGCCGGCGAGGCTGTGTGGGTTGAACATGGGCCACAGGCCTGACAGCGTGACGCCTGCTTTGTCGTAGATGGCCCAGCCGAGCATGCTGTCGCCACAGCAATCTCTCTGTATATCCTCCTTGTACTCTTCCGACAACCTGGGGCCCTTTATGCCAACGTTGTTGCGCTTGCGGTCGACGAGGCGGTGCGCTGCTGCGTTGGAGAGGACGAAACCGCAGCCGCCGTATGCGAACCAGATGTGGTCTTCCGAATCGGGGATTCCGCGGCCTGGAGAGGGGGAGCCAAAGTAGTAAGGTTCGGAGTGGTCGTAGTTCTCTAGCAGTCGGAACATGTTGTCCCAAAAGATATACGTGTCGCTCTCGAGAAAGACGTACCACTCGGCGTCCGTGTTTCTTCCCACTGCCTTTTCTACCTCCGGGAGGAATTTATACTTGTCAATCTTCCAGCCCTCATGCCCCTGCTTCAACTTGCCTTCCCCAATACTGACGTTTCTCTGGTGATCATAAATTTGATAATCTTCTTCCTTCAAATACGATTCCGCTGGTAAGTCGGCCAAAACGTCCATGGCTTCGTGCTCTGTCCCATATGGATGGCTCAAATCCGACACCACCATGACATTCGCTATGCACTTGATTACGCTGTTGAGCTGCCCTTCCGTCCTCGACCAATGATCCGCCGCACCAACTTTCAGCACCACCTGGATCTTGCGTAGCAGATGCGTAGGAAACGTCTCACACTCGCCGCCCTTTACGGAGGTCAAATTCCAATTGAGCGTAGGCTTAACAAACTGCGACGGCGTGTCCCACGTCCAGTAATCCTTCTCCTTGCCATTTTTATCCTTTTCCTTCCCTCCCCCCTCGATATCCCCACTATGCGAAACGTGCGGAAACGGTGCGGGATGGAACGAGTGATCGGGCCAGACGGTTCGCGAGGCGCTCTCGAAGATGGGCCAGTGGAATATGATGAGATAATTCAACAGAATGACGATGGGCAAGACAATGTAGATTGCGCGCGTCCACTGCCTGAAGTCGCGAGCTATGTTACGCGGCCCTGCCGCACTGCCGGGAAGCGCTGGCTCGCTGCCCGCAAGAGCGTGACGTAGCACAGAAATCATCGCACCGTGTCTGTTTCCGGCGGGGAGGGCACTCGGGATGTGTGCGTGCAACGAGGCGAGGTCAAGGCATGGCGATGGAGGTGCACAAAGAGACGCAACTGCCTTGCGCGTTCGCAGCCGGAGGATTTACCAAGGACTTCGAGTAGGACGCGGTGCTTGGAGGAGGATCATCCATGGCTTGCATGCGGACGCTTAGCCGTGGTGACGCATCTTATTTGGTGACTCGTCAGGCCCCCTTGCGCGAAGGAATCAGGTCCCGGTGTTCGCGGCTGATGCGGCAGGCACGCCAATAACCAAGCGAGTGGCGCTTCCGGGCTCCGTCGAGACCATGTGGAGAGCCGCATGGCGAGGGCAAGATAGGGCGTGGAATGCTCGATGGCGATTGAGATGGGTGTTGAGGCACGGAACCCAGGGTTTTGGGGCGGTGCTGCATCAGGAAACGGGTGGTGCGCGCTCTTTCCCCGCCAGCTCTTGCACATTTGATTCCCATCACTTTCAATTCAGGCTTTAACCATCACCTCGGATAGAGTTGAAGGGCGTCCAAAAGGGTTTTGTTTGGATCATGTGCTAATCGACCTACCAGATGGTCAGTTTGAAGTCCCCTCCTCAACAACCCATTCAAGACCTACACGTGCTAGTTGGCCCCCTTCCACACGGTGTCAGCGGCATCATCTTCCCTTTCATCATCTGGCCATGTCCAATCCCTTTGTTTCCACACGGGAAATGTGTGAGAGCAGTCATTCAACCTGGGAGAGAAGGGGTATCTGTGGACGTGAATGAATTCGAAGTTCCGTGGAGTCAGGGCCGATTACCAACCTTGCAGCGAATGGCACTAACATCTCCGCCTCCTTACCTAGCGGAAGCTCGGGTAGGAAAGTCTTCATGCACGCTCTGACAACACACAGGCAGAATTACAAAGCAAACTGAGGAGCACCATGTATCACTTTTGTTAAACTTTAGCACTAAATTTCAACTATATATAAGAGGTGGAATACATCCTAAACTTGCCGTCACTATCCAAATCCTTCCATGAGTTTAGTCTGTACTCATAATCGTAGGATCCATCACTCCGTCTCCAAAATCAACGCCAGGAAGGTCGAGCCTCAATCCTTAAATCACTTTATACCATGGCAACCTGTTGAAAACCAGTGCCCTGCGGGCTCAGCGAGTGAATGGTATAGGAAACAAGCTGAAAATCGCCAGCCTTAAAATGAAAAAAGGTTTTCCCAGATTGGAAAGTAGAGAGTAGCCCGCCTTGTCCATATACAACATCAGCAAAGCTGACAAGACAAACCAGTACGCCTAATCCGGGTTCTCAATGCAGTCGTCATTCGTGCCAAGGATTCATTTCCCCTGTTCAGCGGGCAGACGCTTGAGGGCTGCCTCAACGTCTTTGTGATCAACGACCACACCACTTTCCGAACAGCGGGCCTTTGCACGTAGCTCTGAGCACAGATTGTCAATGTCAATGGTGCCATCCTTGAAGTCGGCGCGACCTGAGAGCTTGTCCCTGTTTGGTGTCAGCGATTGGATTGTCGAGATGTCATCGAGCACAGAAAAACTTACCAGATCTTATGGCAATTGAGCATTTGGGACATGTCCTCGCCTGGAACGACTTCGTCCTCGCCGTCCTGTATCCGCTCAATCTCCTCGAGCGGGTTCGGCTTCTGGACAGCCGGTGTGTCTCCGAAGTGGAACGGACTTCCGAAGTCGGCGATGGGGAACGCGTCGTTGAAGAAACCCCCCGAAAACTCGCCGTCGCCCACAATGGCGTTCTGAGAATCGCGGTAATCGCCGAAGAGGGTTGGGTCGAATTGGCCACCATTCTGGTTGGCAAAGAAGTCGATACCGTTGACGTCGGCGGATGGGGTCTTGACGGGAGCTGCAGGAGACGATTTGGCGTCAGACGATGACATCGCACGAGGAATGGGGTTGCGAGGGTTTCCGCAGGCCATATTTAGCTTCTCGCAGAAGGTAATCTCACCTTCCGAGTTTCCATGACACACATAACCATCAGCAATCGTATCTGGGTTGTTTGGCGAATTATGGCTTGGTTCTGGAGAGGTGTCGCAAGACGAGTTCTGGCCGAGCTGGGAAGTGGACGACGCCGAGGGCGAATCCGAGTGTGTCGATGAGCCGCTGTTGAACTGGAACACACGAGAGTGGCTAGTGGACGACTCGGTATTGCTGCGGCTGGTTTTCGCTCCTGGCTGGTTGTTATAGTTGAACAGCCCGTTCAGGCTGCCTGAGCGCTGCACACCACTGCTGGCAGGACTAGCACCACTCTGGTCAGGCGAGTTGACAACCGAACCATTGGTTTGACTCCTCGGGCTGATGCTCCTTCCGGTGCTGTTGTGTCGAGCGGGGACTGCAGAAGATACAGGCGTGGGCTTGGTAGCTGACTTTGCTAGATGGCCGTTATCGAGTATGTGCGCTCCGGGAAGTCCACCAAAGCGTGGGAACTCGAACTGGAAGTTGCTGTTGTTCGCTCCGTTGGCGCCGAGCAACGAACTGAATCCCGAGGCAATGGGCGGTGAGCGATTTACAGCCGTGCTGTTCAATGACAGACGTTTTCGGTACTCGCGCAACTCCATCTGGAGACGTTGCACCTGGGCACGGAGCAGACCGTTCTCATGATTCGCCGAGTCTGACGCCTTCTCGAGCTCGGCAACCTTGGTCTCCAGGTCTTTCAGATGCTTCTCCTTGCGCTCTCGGAAAGCCCTCTGTGCAGCGCGGTTCTGGGCTTTTCGTTTCTGCTTCATGTCAATATCACCACTGGAGGGGCCCGTGGGCAGACCTACGGTAGTGGGCTCGGATGTCAGGGGCTTCCTGCCAGGCTTCTTTGCCTGCTTATCTTCAGGCTCTCTACGCTTGCCTCCACCGTCAGGATCCTCAACGTCATCGTCAGGACTTTTCCGCTTCTCGGTCGATTCTCCATTCTTCTTGCCAGGGCTATCGCCGGGGAGAGCGCCAATCATGAGGTCATCATTGCCTTCGAAATCGAAGCTGTTATCACCATCGACGTAATCAAGAAAGGGGCTCTCGTCGATGCTACCGCCGTTGTTAAAGGCGGTGCCAGGAGTGCTTTGTTGCGGTGATGTGAAGAAGGTGGGATCGAGGCCGTCTACAGGATACTGGAACTGAGATCCGGCCAAGGCCTGCTGCTGGTGCTTGTCCAGACCGGTGGCGAAGATGTCGTTCGGATTCTGGGTGTTGGAGGCCAGAGCAGCAAGGAGGAGATCCTGTTGGTTTGGGTCGAGGTAGAAGGGCGCACCGTTCTGGAAGTCGTTGTTCGAGGATCCAGCCATGGCGAGGGAGTCGGCGTGCGGGGTTCAAAGGTCAGTTGCAAACAAGGGTACGAGAAACGGCATTCAATTCGTAAAAACAAGACTACGAGGGCCCGTGGGGTCGCGGGGAGGGTGCAGCGCGCGCGAGTCGGCCAAGAGCGGGGGCTGATGGGCGAGTTAGTCGTTATCAATGGTGCTTGCGCACGAGATTTTCGCCACCGGCGGGTCTGTGAGCAGCGCAGGACGGGCTCGACGATTGGGAGGTGCGGATGCACGCGGGGACAATGGCGAGAGGGAGCACAGTGCCTGGCGGCAAGCAGCGCGCCAGACGGATGAAAGCGGACGGATGGGTGGTGTCGACAGAGCCTTGAGCGTACCTTTGTGGCGGCGACTGAGCTGTGAGGGGTTGCGCAGTAGTGCGCAGGCCAGGCGCTCGGAGGAAGACTTGATGTCCTGACGGCCACAGGCGTTCACGAAGTAGTGTGAGGGAGTGGAGGAGTGCAGTCGAGGCAGCGGGCAAAACGACAATACGTAGCCTGGTCCAGCCCTAGGGGATTGTCAGACCGGACGGGCGAAGAGGGTCGGAGCCAAGGCCGGAGGCACGACGCAAAAGCGGCGAAAGGCGGCAGCACGGGGGTGGCAGCAGGCGGCTCTGATCGGCCTGGACTTGCAGAGAAAAGGCACGCTTGGGACAGGTTGGGAGCGTATTGCAGGGCGTGAGGGAAGAAGGGCGCAGGCAAGGTGTGAGTCTTTGGCGCTGACAAATGCTAAAGCAGCGAGAAGGACCGAAAGGCGACGCATGGATGATGGAGGGGTAAGGAACACGGTCGAAGGCACGCTGGCGCCGCCATGGTCGAGGGCGAGCAGGCGAGCAGGCGAGCAGGCCGACAGGCATGCAACGCGTTCCTGGGTGCTTTTATGGACTTCTGCCACCTGCATCTGCCATGGCGGGCATGCGCCTGAGCCTCAAGGGACTCTGGCGACATCAGGGCGGTGGCCATGCGTCGACGGGAGGGGCCGTATCGTGGGCTAGCCCAAGCACTACCCTCCAGCCCAGCAGCCTTGGAACGTAGCGGCGCATCCTCCCTAGGTATAGCATAGTATAGACGGTGCCTGGGTCGGCGTCGCGGCAAAAGGATTTTCATCAGACATGAGCTACGGCGAGACCGTCCAAAGACGCCTGGGGTGAGAGGACATCACGTCCTGCAATGACATTGATAGTCGATGAGGATGCTGCCGCTGCCGGTTGGTAAGCCATCACTAACAGACCCATGGCCATGCGACTGACGGCCCAGAGCCTGCTCGATTGAATGGCGCAATGCCAGAATGCCACTGTCAGGCGGGCCATTGCTGATGTGAATGGCAGACATGGCAGCGGCGGCGGCGGCGGTCAGAAAAGGAATTCCTGCAGATGCTTCGAGACCCGCTGATGTCACCGGGGGCGCGCAGCAGAGCTAGGCCGCGCACGCAGCGACTGTTCCTGAGACGTTTCTTCCCCAGGGCGTGGGTGCGTGGGTGGTCCCGCTGCCAGGGTCTCACTGGATGGGGAGGCAGCACGCCAAGCCGCCCGCTCACGTGCCGTCTCGCCTAGCCCCATCCGCCGCCCGCGCCGCTAGTGCGGGACGCGTTTTATCACGACCTCGCCTGCTGAGCCTCACAGCTTCGCGACTCCTCCGCCGCCGCACCACAGACACCACAGACGCCCCACGCCCACGGCAGCACCCATTCTTCTCCCTGCCCACCATGGCCGACGTCAAGGCCCTCAAGAAGCAAATCTGGCAGCTGGGCGAGAAGATCAAGGCCATCGAGGCCGATCGCGACCAATGGACCGGAACGGTAAGCCTCCCCCTCTCCCCCATGCACCGTTTGATGCTGCCCCGAGCTGACCCATATCCTAGCTCCCCGAGATGGAGCGCATGCTCGCAAATGACCCTACTAATGAAGAGCTCCTCATCATGAGGGCCGACACCGATGCGCAGATTGCAGGCCTCGACAATGAACTCGCACCTCTTCGCGAAGAGCTCGCCGCTCTCCAGGCGCAACTCCCCGAGCAGAAGCCCAAGTTCGACCCCGAGAAGCATCCCTTGCTCAAGAAGTCGCTCGAAAAGCAAGAGCCCATCGGTCCTGTCACCTTCAATGTTGGCGACGAATGCGAGGCGCAGTGGGAGGACAAGCTATGGTACAAGGCCAAGGTCTTGACCCTTTTAGGTTCCGGATCTATGCTCAAGTATTATATCAAGTTCGTAGAGTACGACGAAACCAAGACAGTTGGCCGCAATGAAGTCCGCCCTACACAGAAGCGCAAGCGCGAGCCTGAGCCCGCTCCTGCTCCTCCGGCTGCCACGTCCACTCCCACCGTCATCTCAGCTCCAGCCGTCGTCAATTCGGCCAGCCAGCCCCCTCCCCCACCTCTGGCCTCTGATGCCCCACGCAAAAAGAAAAAGGCCGCTCCCGAGTTCAACAAGCGCGTCAACAGCTGGAAAGATTGGAGCACCAAAGGTGCCGGCAAGAAAATCGCCCAAAAGGATTCCATGTTTCGCACTGGAACTGGCGTCAATTCTAGGGGTACGTCTCCCTGTCTTAGGTGCTGCCGAACTCTCGGCGGAGGTTGCGGTCTCGCTGGGAGCAGACGACGCCCCAACCCGCCCCGCTCCCGCCTGTTTGGCCCCCTCCCCCCATCATCCCTCTTTCCTCCCTCTGATCTTTCTAACATTGTTGCAGTCGGTGTCACTGGTTCGGGCGCGGGTATGACTACCATCGGCCAGCGCAAACGTTACGACAAGAAGCTCGACGAGAAGCTCGACGAGAAGACCGGCGGTACTGGCGAGTGACGTTCCTGAGGACGCTTGGCGAAAAGCCGCGTATCCCTCAACTCAAGGCACAAATCCTCACACGGTGCATCTTGTCTTCGGCACTCTCCACGGGTCTGCATGGTATGAATCTAAATTCACTCTCCCTCTCCGAGCCTTTGCACTAAGCCACATCAACCGCCACAGAAAAACGGCGTTAGATACCCTTGTCTTTTACTTCCTTCCACGGCAGCCGAATACGGCATCATGGTGGCAGCATGATATTACGAGTAGCGAGGGAATGAATAGTAGGCGAGCATCACGCTGCCAAAATAAACCACAATAGAACCAACCGATTCTTGACTACGCGAATGCGTGAGTGTGTGAATGATGTGCTCTGAGGTTGTGAGGTTGTTTGCCGGGCAGTGAGGGTCCATATATGCCTAGGTAGCTTCCTTGGCCGGTGAATTTTAAGGAGGCGTAATCTAGATGGCGGCATGAAATTGTCCTTGCTCTACGGATCCGAAGTCGCCTGCCCTGTCAATATATCTGATGGTGGCCATGTGCATGGGCTGCAGCAGGCAGCTAAGAGCGGCGAGTCAAGGCCGCATGCATGTCCGCTTTCTGCGGCGGCGCGGCGATCCCGGGGCTTTGTCTGCCCCACCAATCAAGCCCCAACCCAAGGCAACGTCGCGCCTTGAGCCGCAGCCTCCAGTAACCACCAGCACCCCGGCACACGGCTGCGCGCATAGAATGACGACGAGACCCGAGGCATGCCGGAGCTGTCGACGCGCACCGACTACTTGGTGAACGCGCCGCCAGCATGGAGGCCGACTGGGACGAGGTAGGACCCCTCACTCTCACCCGAAACACCGCGTCAACGACGCTGCTCTCCCTCCCCATGGACCGCCGCCATTGTACCCACGTCATCTAACGAGCGCATAGCTCGCGATAGTCCCGCTGCCGCCCCCGGGCCCACATCACCCAGCTACCCAGGTGGCCACCTTCGCCTTCGACACCTCGCAGGAGCTATTGTGGACCGGCAACGACTATGTAAGGAGCTCCTGTACCGCCAGGCCGATGCACGCTCACCGTTGACCTTCTCCCAGGGCCGCGTTGCCTCCTTTTGCGGCCCTTCACTTGAGCGGTACACGTCGTATCGCGGCCATGCGGCTGCCGAAGGCCCAGTAAAGCAATTCTTATTCACCGAGAAGGGCGTTTTATCCATATCGAAACAGAGCGTACACTATAGTATACGGCGGGGGATTACACAATGGCATCTGACGTGAGCGAGCCCGATGATATACCACGGCTTGATGCAGATGGCTGACACTAGTCACCAGGAGCAATGATTTCAAGGACCTCAAGTGCATGAACTTCACCTCCAAGGGGACGCGTGAGATCCTAGTCGCAGGATGTCAGGACCAAATGTTCAAGGTGGATGTGGAAAAGGGGACGATAACAGACACGGTGAGCACATCTGACCCGATATGCAAGGCTTCACTGATGATTGGCAGCTGGATGCCGACGCACAATACACCATCATGAAGCGCGCGGGACAGTATCTTTGCGCCGCTACCAAAAAAGGCGGAATACATATCCTTGATTCTGGGACTCTATCTGTCATCAAAATATTCGAGGGGCACACTGGCAGTATCAGCGACATGGACGCCAAAGGAGATTTCCTCGCGACCTGTGGCTGGTCCCCACGCCAGCAGTATGGCTTCATGCTCGATCCTTTCACAAACGTCTTCTCGCTGAAGACTTTGAAACAACTTCCACCCATTCCGTTCCATACGGGTGCCGCCTTTGTCCGAATGCATCCTCGAATGTCGACAACTAGTATCATCGCTTCGCAGAATGGGCAAATGCAGGTCATCGATCTAATGAATCCTGATTCGGCCAATTTGCGACAGATAAACCTCTATGATTCGTATCTTACAGGCTTCGAGATGGCTCCATCTGGTGAGGCCTTCGCCTTAGCAGACTCGAACTGTCATATTCACCTGTGGGGGTCTCCCTCTAAGGTGCATTTTCCCGAGTACACCAACCCAACCGAGTTTGCTGATCCATCAATGCCCCTGCCTTCAATGGACTGGTCTTTGGACACGTAAGTCGCTGGATTCTCTCCTGGTTACACGGACTTACCGATTGCAGACCCTTGAATACTATAGGTATGCCTTATTACAAAGAGCATCTCCTCTCTAGTTGGCCAAGTCACATGGTTTTCGAGGTCGGCGCACCACCTCCGAAGATTGATTCTGCTATCACCAGCAATATGACTCGCACCGAAATCGGCTTCTTTGCCAAGAACCCTCGAACAAAGCGGAGATATCAAGTTGAGAATACCCGGCAGACCGATCGTGTGGATTCTTTGACGGCTCCGAAATTCCTGAGCGAGAAGGCTCGTGCCGCTCAATCATACCAAGAGCCTGATGGGAAAATGGCTGAGACCATGGAGACCCTGACTGACATGCACCTTGACGATGTGACCAGGAAGGATGTCCCAGCAATGTACGGCAATGTGGAGATCAAGTACAGCAAATTTGGTGTAGATGACTTTGATTTTGCGTACGTCTTTGAAGATTATCCCGTGCTCAATGGCTAACGAGATACAGATACTACAATCAGACACCTTTTTCCGGGTTGGAAACACACATTGCAAACTCATATGCCAATCCACTGCTGCAACTTTTGCGCTTCACTCCCCTCATCCGAAATCTTGCGTTACGGCACACTGCTTCACCCTGTCTCTTCGAGTCATGTCTGCTTTGTGAGCTCGGGTTTCTCATTGACATGCTCGAAAAGGCTTCAGGGCTTAATTGCCAGGCATCCAACTTCCTCAAGACCTTTAGTAGCCTCTCTAACGCTGTGTCACTCAACCTACTCGAGGAGTTTGCTCCAAACGTAGCGCTTACCAGCATGATCCAGGCGTTTAATCGCTTCTTGCTCGAAAAGATTTCGGAAGAATTCCGACGCTTGTTGCCTGCTCATAATGGGCCCTCTTTGATGGACCAGGTACTAGAAACTCAGGCGCGTGCAAGCATGAAGTGCGCCCAGTGCGGCAACGAGACCGTTAGAGGTGGCAAGACGTTCGTCAACGAGCTTGTATATCCAGCCAAGCATGTGGTGAAGAACTCACGAGGGCCTCGGCCTACATTTTCGCAGATACTTAAAGCAAGTGTCGAGCGCCAGGATCAAACAAGAGGTTGGTGCAATAAATGCAACCGATACCAACACATGGTCCAACGGAAGACAATACAGGCCATCCCCGGTGTACTCATGCTAAATGCTGCCATTCAAAGCCACGAAGCCAAACTATTATGGTCGATACCGAATTGGCTTCCTCATGAGATAGGGATCATAGTAGATCAAGGCCAGTTCTACTGCTTTGAAGGGCAGGATCTCAAGCTTCACCTTCAGCGCGGGGTTTTCAACATCATGGTGTATGAACTAATTGGCGTGGTCGCCGATATCAACAGTGGCGAACACCAGAAGCCTCATCTTGTGGCCACCATCAATACGGGTCCGTCGTCACGCGACCAGAGTGCGGAAGACAAATGGCATCTCTTCAATGATTTCCTTGTTCGCCCCATTCCAAAGGAGGAAGCTTTGCGCTTCGAACCTGGCTGGAAGCTGCCATCAGTCTTGACTTTCCAACTGAAAACCGCACGAAACAGCATCGACGATTCTTGGAAAGAAAAACTCGACAGCCAGATGCTGTATCGCTGGTGGTCTAGCAATCCCGAACCTCCAGACACCAAATTCAAACTACTTGATGCAGCTACGGAAACACCACGCCCTGGCTATCCGGTTGCAATTGATGCTGAGTTTATTCGACTCCAGGCTGAAGAAATTGAGATGAAGGCGGACGGAACACGGGAAACCATCCGCCCTGATCGCAAAGGCCTTGCCCGTGTTTCGGTCTGCCGTGGTGAAGGCGAACGCGCTGGACTTCCATTCATCGATGACTACATCGCAGTGGCCGAGCCGGTCGTTGACTACCTCACTGCCTGGTCTGGCATTTCGCCTGGTGATCTCGATAGAACCACATCGCCCCACGCACTTGTCAGCCTCAAACACGCCTACAAGAAGCTTTGGCTGCTCTTGAACCTCGGCTGTGTTTTTGTGGGCCATTCCCTTGCCAATGATTTCCGCACCATCAACATTCACGTACCAAAGCGCCAGGTAGTGGACACGGTCGACCTGTTTTTCATACCCAGCCTACATCGCAAACTCAATCTGAAGTTTCTTGCTTGGTGCGTGCTCAAAGAAAAGATCCAAGAGGATACCCACGACTCCATCGAGGACGCCACTACAGCCCTCAAGCTCTGGCGCAAGTACCAGGAGTTCGTAGACGCTGGTGTTTTGGAGCAAATGCTCAACGACATATATTCCACCGGCCGGGAGGTTGGGTTCAGAGCGCCGGGAAGTGGCTTCAACAACGGCAGGGGAGCCGCGCCGCCCACTGGCAGGGATACGCCCGAGCCTGGATCTGCGGAGAAGGGGCCCACGACCCCGGCAAAGAAGGCAAATGCTTTTGGCAGAGCTGGGTTTAGAAGCCCCATGCGATGATTCTTTTTTTGACCGAGATGCTGGAGGAGGGAGGGGAGGTGAAGGAGGGTTACTGGGGATGTGAGAAGGTGGAGATGGAAGAGCCTGGCCATAAAGTAGGCTGGGACATACACTCGCTTCAGGAAAGTCGTAGGAGATAGGTAGATGGATATGGAAAAAAACTAAATCGCTCTTCATGTGCGCATTCGCGGTTGTGATGGTGATGATATGCATCGTTAAGGCCGTAGGGGTATGGTCAAAAAGATTGGGGATGTGATATTTGAGCGGCACCCTTTCAGTCGGGGTGAGGGCAGGGAGAAATATATATAAAGACTCCATTTCCTTGGTCAGATTCGTTCTGCGCACTTGCACTCTGCACCTTTAGGTGTGTCTAAAATCAAAAACGGAAGACAGCCAAGGAATGACTTTCTGTGCTTGCCTGCGCCTCGGCATCGTAAATGTACGCTAAAAGAGCCGATGTTTTGCGGGTTTGCTGTCACGGTAAAGTTGAAAATAACTTGCAATGAAGTTATGACTACTGTGCAGCGTGACTAAGAATAGAATAATGCTGAGGGCTTGGTCTTTTAAGCCAAAAATAGAATGTTATGTCCTCTTAAAGCACTTCAGAACTATCCAAATAGAAGATGAGCTTTAGTACTGTCTTTTGCGCATACAAAATCAAGATACGTCTGCCCACGAACGTAATGCAAGCCGTGCGTGTGTGGCTACGAAATAAACAACAGAGATTTGAGTTACATATGACCAAAATAATTTTGAAAAAACACTCGGCTTAAAATATAATCAAGGATTTCAGAGATAAAAGCTTGATGGACGAGCTTGTGTAAAGTGGGTTCTGACCGTACAGTTATTAAGATCATCACAGTCGACATTTCATGGTAGAGCTCAGAGGGTTTAGTCTACGAATATCTACAAAAATTCTTAGAAACCATTTATTATTCTTAACATCCGAATTTACCTCCAAAATCAACACAGCTCTATTATACAAAAAAATTGCGCACGGTCATAATAATAAGAAGAGCAGCTTTCACGCAGTATGATCTAGACACCACAGCTAGAAGACCCAGACCTTGATGCTAAGTGCAGAAAAAGAGACCAGAGTACCAATGCCCTCTAGCTATGCATCTCCTTCCTTTCTCATACTGAATTCAAAAAGAAATCCATCAGTCAATCATTAGACGGGGCGGGACTTTACTTTGTCAACTTGATAAAATAACATGAAAACTGTATTCATGACTCCAGAACACTGGTTAGCTAAAAAAAAAAAAAAAGGGCGAACAATAATGCCATCATATGACAATGCAATATTGATTAATTAGAACTCAATCAATGCAAGATTGCGCAATAAATCAATTGAAAAAGCCACTGTATTTTTAACAGAATTATTATGAGTTGACCCTTTCATGTACCTATGAAATAGGAGATGACTGAAATGTCTACTTATGCCGGGGAAACCACAACACCAAGTTAACGTTTTCGCACTGTGATGTGTCATATCATATTTTCAACAGTAAAATAAGGTGGCTACACACCAGGATGCAAAATTTCTTTCCACTACAAATATAAACATCTTTGTCATCTTGCCCCAATAAATTTTTGTCTATCAAGATATTTGAGCCGCAAAACATGTTACAATGCTCTGTCAGATAAATGCGGTTCATAGGCACATTTCTTTTACCCTCCAGAATTGAAGAGTCGTCAAGGGCGCTGTATAAGCAGCCTCAGCGGCGGTCCCGAGAGTTCCACAATTCATGATCCCAACGTTGGGACATCCAACAAATGTCCCATGTTCGTGACTATTCTCCTGACACACTTATAGGGACTCTTTAGTGGTTCTGGCGATATCTGATGTGAGAGAGCTCAAATAATCTGAGGCGATCATAGAGATGGCCGCACGAGGAGGTTGAGTGTTTGTCGGTCTTATGTGAAGTAGAAACCTGGATGATGCAGCGCGCACCTCTCTCGCCCCAACGTGAAAGGGAAAAGCGTCATGTGGTATCCCAAAATTGAAGGAGATATTTGATGGAGAACCCAGTCTACAAGTTCAGTGAAACCCACCATCGCCAACGAGTTCTTACCATGGTTTGCACACCTCAGCACTTGACCTCAATACTATGCCACATCACATCCCTCTATAAGTTGCCCCATCCACCCCAATCTCTTCCTCGTGTCACTCCAGAATCCACAAATTATCTGATCAAATCCCCCATCCATCTTTGTATTTCACTCACGATGTGCCATGTCACTACCCGTACCTGTACCATTTGCGGCCAAAGCTCGACCCGTCCGCCAACCCTCTGTCGGTTCGCCGAGTGCAACGGCTACCGAGTCTGCGAGGGCGACTTTTCAACCAACACCTGGACTGAGATAAAATCAACGTGCTCGGAGCGCTGCCGCAAAATCGAGCGTGAACGAGGCATCAAGAACGAACCCTCCCCGGAACCGATGGGCCCGGACGACGTGCAAGAAGAGAGTGCCGTCTAGCGAACACGATGCTTAGCGGAGCTTGTCCTCATGTTTAGCGGAGGCAAATATGGAACCCCCCTCATTGGCGTTTGTACACCTAAAATGTCGTTTAACTAGTCGCAAGTACGTATCCATGTAGCGTAGCACGCAAACATACTATCTTTGGCGCGTGGTAGTAGTTGGCGGTAGCGGTGGTGGCAGCACAGCCACTCCCCTAGCGCACACCAACCAACCAACCCACCCACCCGAATGCAACCGCCCATCGGACCCGCCGCGTCTACGTACCCTCCTCCCGAAGCGCTCGTTCCCCCTGCATATCAAATCGCCACTAACACCTGTCAGTCGAATGGCACCCAAAAAAGAAAGTATCCAAAATCTCCCCGAAAAATCTCCAAAACTCGCTCTCCCCCTTCCCGCCGCGTGACAAACAACCTAGCTCTCTACCAACGCCAACCGCACCTGCAAACACCCATCATGTCGAAAGGAATCAAAAAAAAAGTGAGACAAGCGAGCAAACCTGCAGCCACGCTATGACGCTTATCCGCACTATCGAAAAAAAAGGGACATGTCCCTACTCGTATCCCCATCCCATGACGTATCCCCAATCCAATTCCAATCCAATCCCCCTTTCCACTTCCACCCTTCCTGCCCAACAGTAACCCAGGAAACACCGCAAAAACGTGCTGGGACTATAGGCCCTCAGCGCGCCGCTCCCGCTCCCCCCTCCCCCGAACCCATGGTACCGGGCCCGCACGCACGCACCCAAAAAAAGCAACTCGCAAACCCCATTCCTCTTAAACAAACACACCCACTCCCCATCCCAGAATCATGACAGGGAAAGGGAAAAAAGAATGAAGAAGAAGAATGGGCGCGCGACGACCTCGGCTGTGGCGGTGCAAAGGAGAGAAAGAAAAAAAAATTGCGGAGAAGGTGTTTGCGCGTCCTGTTCCGCATGTTGTTCTCCTTCTAGAAAGACGGCACGGGTAGATCGCGATGATCGGATCGGGATCTGATCGCAAGGAGAAAGAACTAAAAAAAAGGGGAGGGGGATGGCGGTCCGTATGCGGGCAAAAATCAAAACCGCGGCAGAAAAACAATAGCAACATGGGGGCTGTACGAGGATTTAGACGGCGCAAAACAATTACTCTAGAGAAAAAGAGTCAAGTAGCAAAAAAACAGCGTCAAATTCATTCTAGCAATCATTATTAGATGGAGAGGGCTCCAAGCTAGCTTAGCATGTTACGCATTCAGTTCATTCTAAGTTTCGATTTCAATTGCATTCGAATTCCAAAAAAGAAGAGTTGTAAGAAATTACACCATTTGTCCATTTCGTGAAATACTGAAGAAGTCAATCCACCAACACCTCCAAAAAAGGGATTGCATTCGCTCGTGTGCTTGTCCATCCAATGAGCTCGTCAATTGTCCTGTAAATGCCGAATGGATGTGCAGAGGTGATTCGAGAAGGTAGAAAGGAGGGCGGATGCTGGAAGGGTGGATAGTACAAGGATGATTCGTGTCCGTCTTTTTTTCACCATGAGGTTGTGGACTGCACAGCAGCCAGTCTGCTGGAGTCGTGAGACACCTAAAACGCCTGCACCCGAATATCGAAGAGATTAGATCAGGGGAATCAAAGCACAATTATGCAACATGGCCGTCAGGTGGAGTCCGAGGCGGCTGTGGAGTAGAGTGGCGCTTGATTCGTCTACCTCTTCCTCACGCAGAAGAAGAGACCAGAGCGACCAAGGAACCACAGGCAGCCGAGGAAACGGATGATGGCGAGGAACGCAGTAGCCCAGAGGAGAATCTGGAAGAAACGTGCGGTACGCTTGGACGAGTTGGACTATTGTGGATTAGCACGAGCATTTTCAATGCCAATATCAGCAAACTTACCGAGAAACCAAACTTGTCAAAGTTCTCCTGGGTGATGACGACGGCAAGAGTGGCGTTGGAGCCAATCCAGGCCGTGCACAGATGGGTACGGAAAGACTTGTACGAATCCTCGAGCGTCTTCTCGGTGGACTCGACCGGAGGAGTGTAAGGGGCCAAGGCACGCTTCACGGTAGCCTCAAACTGGCTGTCAATATCGGCCTGCGGGAGATCTGGCTCCTCAATAACGGTGTGCTTGCCATCGCCGGCCTTCTCCGTCTTGGCTGAGGGGAGAGCATCGGCCTTGTCGGATCCCTTGGTACCCCAAGAAACATCGTGCCAGTTGGAGAAGGCGTAGACGTTGAGGATGTTGACGTACGACGACATGACGAGGAGGTACTGAGGGAAAGAAGTAAACATGTGCCACGGGTCCAAGTACAGGAACGAGGCGACATAGTAGAGACCAAAGGTAGAAGCCAAGGCGATGATGATGATACCGACACCGTCCGATGCGAAGAACGACTCGACAAAGTTCTGCGTCGACGAGGTATCCAGACCGGTAGATTCAGTGTTGGTGAAAGCCTGAACCACGAGGTACATGGAGAGAATGACGATGTAGAGCTGGATGAAGCCGAAAACGACAAAGGACGTGAGGTAAGACCACCGCGAACCCTTGGGTCTGTTACCCAGAGCAAGAATGAACTGGAGACCCAAGAAGGCGAGGTAGAGATACTGCAGAACCGTGTTGAAAATGGGAGTAACCGTGTTTCCAAAGGGCCAGGCATCGCGCTTTCCGTCAGAGCTGGGAGTACCGACAAGACTCATGATGACCGAGGTGGTGAGCCAGAAAGAAGCCAGAGCGAACCAGGAGAGGAAGGTGGTGAAGCAGTTGTACAACATCTGAATGTGCAGGAAGAACATGCGGACGATGTTGTGGCCAGACTTGTACATGCGGCCAAAGTGCATGAGCGAGTAGATACCGGCAGCGAAGGAACCGTTCAACCAACGACGACGCTGACCGATGAACTCGGCGGCACCCTCGGGAACGTCAGTCTCACCCTTGGACGACTTGACGTAGGTCAAATGCCACTTGGAGCCTGCCTTTGCGACCAGCTCGAAACACAGAATACGATCCTCAGCCAAGAACATGTTCTTCTTGAAAATGTTCATGCCCTCGATACCCTTCTTTCCGAGGATGGCAGCCAGGGTGTGGTCACCGTGGAAGTACTGCTCCAGCGGGCGACCCATGATGGCGCGGTAACGGTACGCGGAGAAGGCACCGGGCAACACGGACACGTAACCGAACGAGGACTCGAGCGGCTTGTCCAGAATGTTGGAAATCTTGTACTCGAAGTTCTGCGAAGCAACGAGCGGGTTGAGCAGGTTCTTCCAGCCACGACCCAACATGGCGTGAATTTCACCACAGGCACCGCCGAGATCCTTGTCGTTGTAGAAGGCCTCCCAGAGGGCAAGGAGCGACTTGGCGCCAGGCTTGGTACCAGCATCGAGCAAGATGCAGACCTCGGGGTTGAGAATGCGGCCAAAAGCGGTGAAGAGCCATCTGTGGGAGTTGATCTTCTTGGTGTTCTTCTGCTTCAGGCAGAACATCATCTGGACCGGAGGAAGGGTGCTGGCGCTGTCGTCGTGGGGGCGGATGAGCTGCTGGTTGGGCGTGACGGACAGCTGGGTGGTGTACTCGAAAATGTGAGCCACCGTCTCTTTGCCGTCAATGTCGCGCTTCATGACACCGTCCTGGTAGACACCAACGGTGGCCAGCAGATCGAGGGTGCCCTTGTCGCAGGGGTCGATACCGTCGAAAACCAGGCAGACGACAATCTTCTGCCAAGCGGGACCTCCCTTGTTCCAGAACTCGGACTTCTTCAGGTTGACAATGTCGCGGATGTTCTGCATGACACCGTGCAGGGTACGCGCGGTCAGGACCTTGTCCTCGTTGTAGTAGGTAATGGCAATCAACAGCTCAGTGTGGCGGTTGTACATGGCCGGGCGCAGATTGTAGCCGTTCTTGAGGGTGAAGTCATTGGGGTCGCAAGTGGCGGCCGTGTCTGGCAGCTGTCAGCGCGGCTCCGGCACACGTCAGGCAAACAATGGGGGGGAAAAAAAGCCGAAACTCACATCGCATGTGGGTGAACTCCTCGCTACCGCTCTCGAGGTCATTGCGGTACTTGGCCTGGATGGCGTTCTGGATGGCCGAGGGCACAGGGTAGTCGGCGGAGAGGACGGAGCCCTGGACGAGCTTGACCTTTCTCGTCATGCCACGCTTGAGACCGCCGCCGCCGCCAGCAGCACCGCCGCCGGGCTGCTGTCGTTGCCGCCAGGCCTCGGTGGAGCTGGTCTCGCTCCTGGCATATGGCGACGGCGCACGGTGAGGCGCGCCAAACTCGGTCTGAGGGTCGTAGCCGTGGGTGGCCGAGTAGACGTCGGAGCCCTCGTGGGCCTGGCCGGCGTAGCGGGTGGTGGTGGCATCGCTGGCGTACGTCTCGGTCAAGCTGTAGGTCGACTGCGGGCGCACGTCGGGGCCGCCGGCGTACAGCCCACCGCCCTGCTGGTGGTCGTCGAAGGGGCCAGGGTTGGCGCCCGTGGGGTTGGAGTGCAGGAGCGAACGGCCGACCTCATCCTCGCGGTCGTCGTAGGGGTTCTGGAGGGGAGAAGGCAATGTCAGCAGGTGCAGGGCGACGACGAGGGAGCAGGTGCGCGGCATACTCCTGAGTGAGGGTCTCCATAGTATCCTTGGTTTGGGGCCGCCATGACGTGCAGACCTGGGCGAGGTGCTTCGGGGCGGCGGAGATGGGGGGAGAGGGCGATGGGGTATCACAGAGATGGGGGGAGAAAAGAAGGACAGACGCTGGCAGGGACGGGCGCCGGTTGTGATAAAAAGGCTGGCAGAGAGGAAAGTAGGTCTGTGGGCGAGCTGAGAGTGGAGTTGTACGCCGCAGCAACTCCTTTTCGGTGCTAGCCTTGGCCGACGCCCTGTGCAGGGGGGATCTCCAGGTTGGCCGGGCTGGCTGCTAGGCTGGGGGCTGCGCGACCAGGACACGCTAGGCGCAGGTGGGTGCTGAAACGCGCAGAGGGAATGCTCACTGGCCGTTTCGCACTGGCGAGCGCCGGTCCTTCATCAAAGGCGTGGAATGAGTGAAGGGAGGGTGGGATTGTGAAGACTCGTCACCTGCCCGCCTGCCTCTCTGCCCGCCGCCGTGTGCCCGCCCGGGGCCGATCGACGGCGGCGCGATGCTACGGTGCGGTCGTCTGCGGTCGTCTGCGGCCGTCGTGTGGACAGCTGCCCCCGTCCCCTCTGGCCTTCCATGCTCGTCCAGGCGGGCGAGTGGCGTGGCAGCAGAGGCAGCCGGCAGGGATCCGGGCCTAAAATTAGACTGGTAGACTGGCCGCGCTGATTAAGAGCGGCGAGCAGCTGTTATGCTGATGAACCCAGCCTCACAATCCACCTCAGCCGTCCCGGTGCCAGCTCTACCGCAGACCCACTGCTGCGCGCCGCTGGCTGGCCCATCTGGCCCATCTGCTTCTGCTCCATTGCTCGAAAATTATTTTCCCCGAGGACCCTGACAGCCTGCCCGCCTGCCCGCCTGCCAGCCTGCCAGCCCGTAGCTCGCTGCCTAGTAGGGCTGCCCATCGACTAGGGCCGCCACTCTCCTTTTTCTCGGCCCTGTGCCCGTCGTGTCGCATCTCCCAACGGCCCGCCTATAACGTGCGACCCCCTCCCTCTCTCCAACGGTTCCCAGCGTGCCAGCGTCCCAGCGTGCCAGCGTGCCAGGCACCCGCCCCGGCCTCTGTGCTGCGCGCTGCCGCTCTGCCTACCTGGGAATTACTCCATTGTGCACGACGGTCCCCGTACGCACCAGAAAAACCTGCAGCCCTCCACGGCAACGTCAGCTAAAAGCCCGCAATCTATCCGGAGCCAGCGTCCTGGACGCGCCACCCCTGTGAAGATCGCCAGCGTGCAATTCCACCAGGCCAGTGCTGCCAAAAGGAGAACTCTGCCTATACCGCCTGCCAGCCTGCCAGCCTGCCAGCCTGCCTACAACCTCAAGCACCGTTTTTACAGCTGCCATGTTCGCCGCCCTTTGCTCGCCTGTCACCGCACCGCGCTGCACACACGGCCGGCCTCACCGCCCGTCAGCACCAGCCCGGCAGCGCGACCCTATTTAATCGGCTGTGCCTCGTCGTCTTGAATCAAGCATCTCACTGCATCGTCATGCCCGAGGCTTACACGAGCATGGGTGTCCTGATGGCAGCACGCGATGACTTTTTTGCCCATACCCATTCCTATTCCCATTCCCGCTCCCTCGCGCATGCGCCACACGCAGCCTAGGCGCCGTGTCCCTAAGCGCCGGGCTTGACGTTTGCTGCCGCTGCTGCTGTCTGTAGAACCCTCTGTATGCAGTGCGGATGGTTGGCTGGCTGGTGAATCGACACGGCGTTGGACGAATGCATGTTGACCGCACCTTGATGCAACGTCCTCTCAAGCTCTCGCGCGGCAAAGCGGCGTTTACTTGGGGGGCACATCCCGGCAGCGCCCCGCTTCCACCTCCATTCTCAATTTCTCCATCCACCATCGCCTTTGAGCCTCGTTGACCTGTTCGCTGCCATTTGGCCACGGCCCCGGATAGAGTCCGACCGAGCCTCCACCCATCGGCTACCTTATCCGCTGAGCCCTCTGTTCCGCACGCCAAAGCTCGCTTCTACTGTGTATGACTATGACTCCAGCCACCGCCTCAACAGCGTTGCCCAAATCCAAACACCACCACACCATCGCTACAGCTCCCGCGGGGGGCCCTGCGCCAGCCGCAACGCCAGATGAAGCGCCGCAGCCCCCAAGCGTGGTCCCGGCTCGCCAAGACACCGACGCCTCTGCTGGCTCCTCCTACCCTGACCATGTCGTCCCGCCCCGGGACTATTCTGGGGTAGAGCATCTGGTTATAGTCTGCTGTCATGCCATCTTCCACCCCGATGCCTCGTCCCCTGACTTTCCGCTACACTCGCCCTTTGATGAGGGCAATTGGCACCTCGCTCCCTTCCAAAGGTCCGATCCAGAGACGGGCAAGCCAGGCGAGCACGAGACTTTCCTGGCCCACATCCGGGCTGGGCTCGACGACATCACCAGTGGTTCATATGCGGCCAGCAGTGTTCTGATGTTCAGTGGCGGTGTGACCAAGGCGTCGCTCTCTTCGTTGAGTGAGGCTCGCTCCTATTACCACGCCGCACTTGGCTTGAGTCTAGCCCAAGGGCAACATGCGGGCGGCCGCGCCAGCCACCTCTTTGGAAAAGGGCGAATTCTGCTCGAGGAGCATGCGACGGATTCTTTCCAGAACCTCCTGTTCAGCATCCTGCTCTTTCAAAGGACGACGGGGAGATATCCCAAGCAGATTCGCATCGTCACTCACGCCTTCAAGTCCAAAAGGTTCCTGGACCTGCACGCTCCGGCCATCAGATGGCCAACGAATCGTATCCAAGTGCAAGGCGTCGATCCTGTCCTGTCCAAGGATGAGCTACAGGACACCCTTCGCGGCGAGGAGCAATATGGGTATGCGCCTTGGCAGGATGACCCGTTTGGGATAGGTGAGTTTTTGAGTCAGAAGAGGCGGCACCGGGGCTGGAACGAAGCTGTACACCGCGAGCTGGGGGATGGCCTGGAAGATGGCGTCAGACGCCTCCTCGACGGCGAGCCTTCCGACGATTTGCCGTGGACTGCGCAGAGTTCAGCAGAACAACCAAAGGCTGGCTGAATGATGTTCGCGTGAGAAAGGGTTTTGTCCGGCTGCACCACTCGCACATAATTCACTACCGTACGGGGCTTCCAGGTCAAGTGCGAAGGGGAACTGTTTTTGTTGCATTTCGATATCTTGTGGACGTGTCGTTCTTCGTCTGCTCATCGCAGGTTCGCACTGACGAGGCACTCATTCCAGCTTTGGTCGCCCACAAAGTACCACATCATCCCCTAGCGGTATCCATTTGACACATTTCAAGCGGCCCACGGGTACTCGCCTGTCGCCTCCAAACCGCTCGTCTGGGCACACCTGAACGCCATTTTTGCCCAGCCATGTCGGCGCAATGGTCACAATGACCGAGTCAACCAAGTGAAAACATTGCGGATGCAGCAGGCCATTGATCACGGCGCCCCCTCCCTCGATCATGATGCTACCCACCCCTTCCTTCACCAGCGCCTCTAAGATGGAAGGCCACGCGATCGACGGAGCCGAATCCCGCGACTCAACGCGGGTAAAAGGTAAGACGAAGAATCTTCCACCCACACTTTCCAGGATCTCTTTCTTTTCATCTGCAACCTCTTGCACCGTGACAATCCATGGCGCCTTCCCCTTTCCTTCAGCAGCCAGCTTCATAACCTTGCTCTCCTTGCTAAACTCCCATCTCCCCTTTGGATCAATGACTACAGGTCTCGGCTGCCCAGCAAGCCCTTCTCCCCCATAGCCACCTACTCCCTCAATCCGGCAGTTTAAAGATGGATTATCGGCCACGGCAGTGCCCGCACCCACGAGAATGGCGTCGTGCTTTGAGCGCAGATAATGCGTCATGGCCTTTGATTCTGGCCCGGACAAAGCAGTTTGCACGCCAGGCGAGAGCGATAGAGAACTGTCGAGGGAGGTGGCGAATGTGAGAGTGACAAAGGGCTTGCTGGAACTATGAGAGGACGATGTGGTGATGTAGGGGTCGATTTGGGTGCCCTGCGCAGAGGGGAAGGACAGTGCATCCCTTGTCGGTGCTGGATTCATTATGGAGATGTGATGGAAAGGCTACAGTATGCCCTGGACAATTATACGTCTGTACTGATTCTGAGTTTGATGTTGTCAAAGTGAATCTAGCTCCATGTAATGGATGTGGCTGGACTAGACTAGAAGCAACGTCAGCCGGCATTCGTTGACATTCTCATTTTAGGCACATGTTTTCTGCGATAGCACTCAGGCTGGAATGGTGATGGCGCGATCGGAACTTGACCAACAGAAGCTGTGTAGAAAGCAAAACCGCATAACAGAGCACATCAATGGCTGGACAACACGCATGAGCATTTCTCCATACACATACCTGACTCAATATCCAGGACGCGGTGAAGCATGCAGTGAAGGCAACCTTGGAAGCATTGCACGCCATGCGGCAAGCCCGCACGTGTTGAGTCAGAATCAGGCAGGGGCGGCGGGGCGGCGAATCCTCGGAAAGGCAAGGAACGCAGTTGCCCCACGATCCGTGTTGCCCAACCTGACAGCAGCCTGCCTCGTCACTTTCACTGCACAGTTTTCCAGTTCACAAGTCTTCTCCTTTGGCGTTTGTTCTTTTGAGAACCTGCTTTTCACTCCCCTGCCTGCTGCCTGCTGCCTTCGACATCCACCACAATCGCGCAGCGCTCCCCCGCTGAGAGATCGCCCTCGAACCCGTAGCACGAGCGCACCCCCGAGCGCACCCCCGGACAATACCGCCAAGATGATGAAAATATGGTCTATGGTGAGTGAAATAGTCGGTCTCTTGGGCCGTCCCTGTTTGCGTCTCTTCGGAGTGGTTCGACGTGCTGACTCCCCTGACAGAAGAAACAGCAGCAGCAAGATGAGGCTGCTGCTGCGGCGTCGAGCAAAAAGAAGAAGGTCACATCTGCACAGATCCGCGCGCAAAAAGGTGCGTCCTCGGCATCCGTTGCCTTCATGCTATGTTTTGCGTATATGCTAACTTTACTGCTTGACCGCCAGATCTCGAAGAACTCTCGCTCGGAGGTACGATGAAGACGCACTTCCCCAACCCGGACGATATCCTCAATTTCAAGCTCACGATTGACCCGGACGAGGGCATGTACAAGGGAGGGCACTTCGAATTTGATTTCAAAATCAGCCAGAACTACCCACACGACCCACCCAAGGTCAAGTGCACGCAAAAGATATACCATCCCAACATCGATCTCGAAGGCAATGTGTGCTTGAACATTCTGCGCGAGGACTGGAAGCCGGTGCTGAACCTCAACGCCGTGATTGTAGGACTGCAGGTGCGTGGACATGGCAGCTTGGTCAGGCCCGGGATAAGGATGCTAACCAGCGACAGTTCCTCTTTCTGGAACCGAACGCGTCGGATCCGCTCAACAAGGAGGCAGCCGAGGATCTCAAGGCGAACCGCGAGGGCTTCAAGCGCAACGTACGCGCAAGTCTGGGAGGAGGTACCGTCAAGGGCCAGACGTTTGACCGGGTGTTGAAATGAGCGGGCTGCAAGCAAGAGGGCTGCGCGTGGCGGGGGAATCGGAATATTGAGCGAGCATTTCAGTCAAGGCGTCTAAAGGAGCGGGCGTCAGCATATAAAGGCCTTCTGTGTTCCAAGATCTCCTTACTCTGACATGAATGAGCATGCACACGCCAGATAGAGAGCGTTTTTGAATTGAATACCCGTATCTCCAGCTCCACCGACCGGCTCGGAAGAGTGAAGGCGAGCGTGCGTGAATCATACGTGAATCATCAAAGGCTCAAACTCGTACGCGTGCCGGGTGATCTATGACTGCTTCGGTCCCGCTATCTCGCTGCACGATATCACCGGAGGAACCATTGTGGGGAATCTGTAAATGCCGCCCTCCTACAGGCCGATGCGGCCGCCGGAGAGACAATTTTCTCCCCGACAGAGCCCGTGTGATTGGCTGGTGGCTCTCTGACCGCCTGCGCGCCGACTTCGGCAAAACCAGGAGCTCGGACACTTTTGAAAATCTAGAAACCCCAGACGGCGCACGACGTAGCTTTAAAGCCACACGCATTCCCCTCTCTCTCCGCCCGATCAATTCATTCAAGATACCCTCTCACACATTCACAATGGCCTCAAGACCCGCTGCCCGTGCTCTCCGCCAGTCCGCCAGGCAATTGGCTGCTCCTGCTGTGCAGAAGCGCACCTTTGTCTCGGCCCTCAACGCCGCCCGCTCTGGCGTTGCAGCTGCCCCCAAGGCTGCTGTGGCCTCTTCGTTCCAGCAGGTCCGTGGCATCAAGACCATTGACTTCGCCGGCACCAAGGAGACCGTCTACGGTTCGTTTTTCCATCTCACCCAGAGCTGGACGTTGTCTGACCCTTTTCCACAGAGCGTGCCGACTGGCCCAAGGAGAAGCTCTTGGTGAGTCGCTTCCCGCCTTCATGGCATCTCCACCGCCTGCAGCACGAACTTGAACTAACCCCCAATTCAGGAGTACTTCAAGGACGACACCCTTGCCCTCATCGGCTATGGCTCCCAGGGTCACGGTCAGGGTCTTAACCTCCGTGACAACGGCCTGAACGTCATCATCGGTGTCCGCAAGAACGGCGCCTCGTGGAAGGAGGCCGAGCAGGATGGCTGGGTTCCCGGCAAGAACCTGTTCGACATTGACGAGGCCATTGGCAAGTCCACCATCGTCATGAACTTGCTTTCCGATGCCGCCCAGTCCGAGACCTGGCCCGCCATCAAGCCCCAGCTCACCAAGGGCAAGGTACGATTTTTCCACCCGGCATCGATTGATTCTGGCTAATCTCAATAGACCCTCTACTTCTCCCACGGTTTCTCCCCCGTCTTCAAGGACCTCACCAAGGTCGAGGTCCCCAAGGACATCGACGTCATCCTCGTCGCCCCCAAGGGTTCCGGCCGCACCGTCCGCACCCTCTTCCGTGAGGGACGTGGTATCAACTCCTCCGTTGCCGTCTTCCAGGACGTCACCGGCAAGGCCAAGGAGAAGGCTGTTGCCCTCGGTGTTGCCGTCGGCTCCGGCTACCTCTACGAGACCACCTTCGAGAAGGAGGTCTACTCCGACTTGTACGGTGAGCGTGGCTGCTTGATGGGTGGTATCCACGGCATGTTCCTCGCCCAGTACGAGGTTCTCCGTGAGCGTGGCCACAGCCCCTCTGAGGCCTTCAACGAGACCGTCGAGGAGGCTACCCAGTCCCTCTACCCCTTGATCGGTGCCAACGGCATGGACTACATGTACGCTGCCTGCTCCACCACCGCCCGCCGTGGTGCCATCGACTGGAGCAAGCGCTTCAAGGACGCCCTCAAGCCCGTCTTCGACGACCTTTACACCTCCGTCGCCGACGGCAGCGAGACCAAGCGCTCCCTCGAGTACAACTCGCAGCCCGACTACCGCGAGAAGTACAAGCAGGAGTTGGCTGAGATTGACGACCTCGAGATCTGGCGCGCCGGTAAGGCCGTCCGCTCTCTCCGCCCCGAGAACCAGAAGTAAAATGGTTCCCTTGGCCATGGATTTAAACGTGTAGATAATATCTTTGTGTCGGCAAATCTGGCGTCTGATCTTTGCACTGTTTGGCACCGGCGCGCTTCTCTTTCAGACCTCCACGGCTCGGCTTGGTTGGCTATGTTTTGGTTTCAAAAAGGAAAAGTCTTGGGTTAAAGACAAAATGATACCTTGTTCCACATTATATTTGATCCCATGGTACCGTGACTCTTTTTAATTCATTATCTCTGCTGACACTATGTTACAATTGCGCCCTAGTCGTCCTTTCTCTTACCTTGCCGCACCGTCCATAGCTCCTCCGGTGTTCGATCCTCCGCGACCGCATGCAAGCCAATGAGCCAGCCTACGAGCCCCGCGAAACTCAATACGACGAATGCAACCACCCACTCGAATCCCCTCTCGAACCCATCCATGGGTATAAACCCTAAGATAGGGTTCGAATATCCTTCCATGGGTATCAACACAGGCCAATTGTCCAGCGCGTGGAACACAACGAAGAGCTGCAGCTCCACATATCCTCCATCGCCAAGGGTGCTCTTGGCCACGCGTTGGAGCACACCAGGCTTGGGGGCAGCAGAAGGTCGTTCCGGCGGGACCAATATACCGTTCAAGTTCCAAAAGAACAGCACCTTGTCGATGCTCGGCGTGCCGCTCTCCCCCAGCGTACCGACCCACTCTTCCACCACTACGTCGTCAAAGATGTCTTCGGGGAGGTGTCGAGCTCTCTCCCTCTCCCTCCAGTCTCCTCCCGGCTGTAGCTTGTCCATCCAATCCTCTGCGCGTCCCCAGTTGTGCCGCGTGTACGGTGGGATGCGCACTATGAGCGCATCCCCCGCCGTGCTGCCGTCGGATTGCTCCCGCCCTCGCCCTTGCTCACCCCCGAGATCGTCCCCCGTGCCGCGGTTCTGCGCCCACACGCCTCCTGCGGCGGCAGAGAGGAGGACCGTACGCGTGCCGTGGCGCACGAAGATGCAGCCCCGTGCAAGGTGGAGGTACTCTGTGTGTTGGGCGTGGAAATGCAGGCCGGATTGCCAGGCGGAGTTGCGGGGGAGGAGGATTGTGGATTTTAGAGGTGTGGTGTGGGAGGGGGTGGTGGGGAGGTGGTAGATGACGTCTTTGCGGGTTATGGGGGTTGTTTCTGGAGGGAGGGAGGAGGAGAGGGGAGTGGGTTTGGGGGCCATTTGGATGTGGTGGTGGTGGTGGTGGTGGTGGTGGTGGTGGTGGTTGACGAGAGGGAAGGTGGGAGATGGGGTGGCTGAATTCAAGTCATCGGGCTACGCATAACTACCTGCTGAGTGTTACAACATGAGAGAAATTCCTGATCGTGTCCGACATTCCTAATCTGCTCCATCCTCAAAGTTGGTAGCTGTAATTGTCAATGTGTCGGTCGCCTGCTTACATGCGCGGAACTGGTCCGCGCTGGTGTGCGAATCCTTCGCCAGGGCGAGATCACGACGATAACCGAATGCGTGCAGAATGTTTTCTTTTTTTCGCGCAGCAAATGGGCAGCATTGACTGCAAAGGCCTTGGTGAAACTGGATTAAGAGTCGTTCCGAGGGGCTTTGGATGGATGTAGCAGGTGGGTCTGCGTTGTTCCTGGATTAGTGGGGTCGCGCTACTGCACTCAGTGCAGCTGCAAGCTGCATCGACATCGCCCTCGACATCAGGGGTGCTTCTTTGCATGCACCTCACGTCCTTAGTTGTCTTTTTGCCCTGTATTCTGATTCGAAGATACTAGTATGGGAAAGCGCATTTTGTGTGTTGGATGGAGAGGCGCCCGAACGTACTCGAGCTGACGTAGCATGCATCTAGGCCTCATTAGAGCATCTGCAAGAGCCTACCAGCGGCATACCTCGGTGCTCCAGCCCCTTCGAAGAAAAAAAGGGGTGCAGCAAGTTTGAGTTACTTGTTGAGTGCTAGGGCCTGAGGTGGCGGGCTGAGTCTTGTGCATCAGGTACCCATACAGAACGGAACCTTGGCCCGCTGATATCTCAATTTTCACAAGGCCTTTCTGAGGATATCGAGAGATCGAAAATCTCCAATCATGGAAGGAAATGAAGAGAATAGCAGGTAGGCCTTAGCATTTCATTCTCGCGAACGTGTCCCTTATTCTCCGTTGATCGACTCCGCCATGACCAACATTTCTTCTGTTGCCATCTTCTCTTCTTTTTCGCCTCTTCTTTTTCCAGCCTGTTGCTTTTCCCTAGCAAACACGTCAAGTATTTCCCCCACATCAGTTCATTATCTGCCCTTGTACCCCCATCGTTCCTTATCACCCTTGACTCGGACATTGAGCGATGCCCCAAATCTCCCATCGCCTGAGCACATTCTTCGATCCTCGAAGCCCAACCTATCATGACGAGGACGAAAAATACAGTCCGAACGGCGCAACCCCGCACTTTCTCATCCCAGCGACTACCACAGCAAAGACGTATAGGGAATGCCGGCTCCCAGATCTCAAGGTAGAGAGTGCCAGCAGTGATGGCTCATCAATCTTCTCTCGAAGGCACACGGCCTCTCCGACCACTCCAACCACTCCAACCACTATGAGCACTCCGACCACCCCTACCATGCCGAGAGTCATGTCCCTCAAAAAGACGAAATCCTCAAAGGGAATTTTCAGATCGCGTTCATTCATTGCCATGAACTGTTTTTCGTCATCGTCAAAGGAAAATGAGCTAGAGCGACAGCTGATTCAGAGCTATAGCATGCCATCGTCGCAAACACTACCGCAGATAACCATCGAAGACACTGAAGACAAGCATAAAAAGTACCTCAGCGTTGCGTTGGATGGCCTTCAGAACGACTTCACGTCCGGCGCTCGCCAGATGGGCGACGCTGCTCTGACCCACCTAGCCACTGTCATCGACCTGGCTTCGACCTCGGCCCTTACCAAGGATGAATTGTGGCAAATAAGTGTTGGGGCATCGAAGCAACTCGCCGCAGCGCGGCCGAGTATGAGTGCAGCCATTATGTCCTGCGTTCTTAGGGCACTGGACAAGATATCAGAGGCATGGAACCAAGAGGCAACGAGCGGCAGGATCGTAGTCGATTATGGGCGCATAGCCTCGAGTACAATCAAGAACATGCTGAAGACTCGGGTGAAATCCACCGCCATCTTGGGCAAAACGTTCACAACCTGGGCCGAAGACTTCATTACAAAGGTACACACCACACCACCCCATCTCCAAAGAAGACACTACTTGAACCCAGCCATACTGACCATCCCCAGTGCCTCCCCGCCCCCCAAACCACCCTCAACATCCTCACCCTCAGCAACAGCAGCACCATCCGCTCCGCCCTCCACACCCTCTTGACTACAACCCCCTACCCCCTAACCCTCACCATCCTCGAATCCCGCCCCCGCTTCGAAGGCGCCGACATGGCCGCCCAACTCCTCGCCTCCCTCGAAAAGGACAAAAACTACGCCGCCCTGTCCCGCCTCTCCATCAGCATCGACCCAGACTGCACCGCCGCGCATCACGCCCGCTCCACGCACCTGCTCCTCCTAGGCGCCGACCGCATCTCCTCGTCCGACGGCTCCGTCTCCAATAAGATCGGCTCGCTCCCTGCCGCGCTGTGCGTGCGCCACGTCAACCCCAGGGCCCGTGTGGTCGTGCTGACGGACACGGATAAGATTGTGAGGCCAGGCGCTGAGGAGGGGCCTGAGGAGGTGCATCCCGCGTCCGAGGTCCAGGCTGCGTGGAGCGAGGCGACAAAGGAAAAACTTTTTGGGTATGAGAGGATGCCTGGTGGGGGGAGTAGTATCAGTATCAGCAGCGGGGGCGACGCGAGGAAGGAGATTGGGTCGTATGGCGGGTGGTTTGAGTGGGTGCCGCCCGAGCTGTTGGACGTGTATGTCACGGAGGCGGGGGTTTTGGATTGCAAGGGGGTGATGAGGATGGGTGGGAGGATTCAGGAGCTTGAGGAGAGAATTTTTGGGTCGTGAGTGTGGGGGATGGTGGAGGTATTCGGAAGGGAGATTGATGGGCGCTGCATGGAGGGGTGTCCGGGGTTGGGGGTTGGGAGTTTTCTGTTCACTTTGCTAATGCACGGGCATCTAGCGAGCGTTTTGAGGTTTTGCCAATGCCTAGATGGCAATCCATTCTTCTTCAACGTAGTAATTTGTATGGGCTATGTGAAGGCGTAGACTGCTACTGCCACTCCGATTGCAACAGCGCTTTGAATGGCACCAGTCAATTTGCTACCCGCTCCCTTAGATACTGCCTCAGATTCAGGAATGTCGTTCTCGGCCGGTATGGTCTTTGTTTCTGGCCTGGAACCACTAGGTATAATTGTATCTTCTTCGCTCTCATCCGTCTCGCCAAGCTGGCTGGCTTTGCAGGTTTCCTGGTCGTATTGGGGTGTAACAGACTGTGATCGTTCACGAACCGGTGTATCAACCACCAAATCAACCTTTGCACTCCCTGCTAGCATACCCCCATCCCGAGCAGGCTTCTTTAGGGCGCCAGGCTTGTATTTGCCCCTCACCAAAGCCAAATCTTCGTCTTCTTCCGCGTCACTAACACCCAAGATTTCACCCGGCATCGGATGGCTCACAACAAAAACATCTCCCGGATCCGGCTTGCTTATCAGTGACTCGGAATTCGTATCCTTCTCCAGACCAGGGGTTTTTGCCAGTCCACGCATCGGATCCTGAGTGGATGTTGGGGCTGTATACATCCTACTCAAGCCCGTGGGCCCTTGCCGCTGCGCGGTATCGACTGGACTCGCCTCGAATTTTCCGATCTCTGTCGGTGCCGTGTGGGTTCTCTTCATTCCTATGCGCTCTCGAAGCGATGCAGTGCGTACGGCAGATGAGGACGAGCGCATGGTGCGGCGGAGCGTGGGGCACTGTGAGCGCGTTTCGGGCGGTGACTGTAGTGTTGTAGGCGCCATTTCAGACGAGGGGACATTATGAGCGGGCGACTTCCGTCGTACCGAAAGGGTGAAAGTGTTTTTCGTTGACATCGTGGTGCGCTTGGTGTACCGATGCAGCCCGGGGTTTATGAGAGGAGTATGGAGTGTGACTTGCTGTAGGGCTGCGTCGTACACCTATGTATATTAATCCTGGAGTTAGTCTACGCGATCGAGATGTTGGGCGCAAAGACTCAACAATTCTACTAGGAAACATGGTTGTCAGGACGGCGCGTGGATGCGAGCCAAATTTGAGACACATATCGACAATGCAAAAACAGAACAAGCAAGATGTCAATAAAGGGTCCATGACACGTAATTCGACTGGATATGTCCTACCAACGCCGTCCCAGGCTCACATCAAGCAGTATGCAAAGAATAGGTTTTTCCCGCCCGCGTTCCGCTGAGAACCATGCTCTGCTCTGCTCCACTCCGATGGTGTTCGTACAATGCGTCTCGATCCCCGCCGACAGTCGTCTGGCGTAGAATTCAACCGTAATCTGTTTCGAATAAATCGTTCCCACCCATCTCAAAGAATTCGTCTAGATGAGATGCTTGCTCCTGAAGTAGGCCCTGAGGTACACGACCTGCCATGCACCGAGACCGACAAGCATACCCATGGTGCCAAAGGCGAACCATTTTACACGCTCATTTGTGCTCTCATTTGTATCTCTGAGCTTCTGCTCACGCAGACGCAGATAGTCCATCTCGCTAACAATCTCACCCACGTTCTCCTCGATGCGGCGTAATTCGGCCTCGATAGGCTTGAGCTTCTCAGTGGCCTGGATGGTAGACCAGTCCTTGGCGTCGGCACCGATATCAATGTCGAGTTCAACGTGACGAGTTGGGTTCATGGTACCGCTGACCTCTACGATTGAGTTAGTATGGTGCTCTCGCAAGTGGTGAGCAGCGTGTCATCGCGGATACCTACTTCCAGTTAAGGTGTTTTCGAAGCAGACGTCGAAAGCAGAGTCAGCATGGGAAGTAAAAGCGAATCGATTCTCGCCATAGACATCCTTGGGCCTGTGGTAGTCGTTGCCCATTGCATCGCGGATCTGCACCGTGTCAGCTTCGCCCGACCATCTCCAGTCATTGCCCTTTCGCGGGGCAGTCCTCCCGTAGCAACATACATGCATGTTAACCGTCTGCCCATCGCCCCTGAATCCGTCCAGAATAGCCGTCACGACGACCAGTTGTTCCTTGGCCACGAAATTTCGGACACATCGCTCATACTTGGCCGCGTCATGCTGCTGCACGGCGTGGAGATCGAATTTGAGTGCCGCAGCGAGAGGAAGCGCCAGCAGCAGGCACTGAAGAAGTCGCAGTATCCGGTCCATGGTGGTTGTTGGTGTGGTTTGCGCTTGGGGGGAGCTTCACGGTGTTGATACCCTCGCAGGGGTGGAAGGACAGTTGGTCCGAAAAGCGCGCTAGTCGGGATAGAGCTTAGTGAAGTCTCACACCGACGTACCCTCCAGGGCTGCGATGAACACCCCACTACCTTCACTATCTCCAAGATGTGAAATCTGCGGACCAAAACACTCACTGATCTCGTTTCAATTGAGATAAGGATTCAAAACTACATTTTCGCGACATGCACCATCTTATATTGGGCTGGTAATCTCCATGCCCCCCGACGTAGCTTTCCGCAAGCCATCTTGACTCTCCTTTCCTCTACTCCGCGGAGAGAGAGGCCCAAGGTCTTACTGATACGGCAAGGAAAGCTATAGGGAAGTATCGTGATTGCTAAATGAAAACGCCAAACAGACCGCTGAGATAATCGAGAATGCGAAAAGAGCTGAGGTATACGGAAAGACCATTGACGTTCACCAGGCCGTGGTGCCGCCATCCATAATCAGGTTCGACCCGGTCTGCTATTGTCAATAGGTAGGGCAATGAAGCATTGGTGCGCCACTCACCATGTAGCTGCTGGCTCTGCTGAGCAGGAACAGCCCCGCAGCCTTGTATTCCTCGGGAGTGCTAAGCCTGCCAAGCATGTTGTTTTGCTCCCATGACTCCCGGTTTGCCTCACCTCTGCGGAAATTCTCCTCTACCATGGGTGTAACGATGTGGCCTGGACTCAAGGAATTGACCCTAATCCCGCCGGCTCCATCTGGTTGGACTCTACCCCACTCCATGGCGAGGTTGCGGGCCAATTGGACCACGGCGGCTTTGGACGAGTTGTACACCGGCGCCACGAAGCCCCTGTTGGCAATACAGCCACTCATGGATGCGATCAGGCATATTGCGCCTTGCGTCTTGTACTTGTACATTTGACGTGCGCATGCTTGGGCTGATAGGAAGACGCCCGTGTAATTGACACTCAGCATCTTGTGGATGTCCTCGGCTGTGTAGTTCAGGGCTGGAGTAACTTGCTGGATTGCGGCAGCTTAGTACAGTCAGCCACAAAGCCACTCTCACGGCTCTCGAGCTCTGACATACCTGCAATGAGACCATCCAATCGCTGCTTGTCTGCCGCAATCGATGCGACTACCTCGTTCAAGGCTTTGGTGTTGGTCACATCAACACGGTGGTATTCAAGGCCACCGCCATACTCTTCTTTGATGCGATCTCTAGCCTGAGCGAAAGCCGAGTCCGGTTCAGGTAGGATATCGAGGCAATGGACCTTCCCGCCGGCTTCCACAAGACCCTCGGCCATACAAAGACCTAATCCTCGAGCACCGCCTGCATTGCGTTAATGGGGGTTAAGGTGCGAAAACTCGCTCAGAGGGGGAGACACGACGGGCTGCGGCACCTGTTACCACAAAGACTTTCCCATCGACATCGAACTGGCTAAATTTCTTTTCGCCTACGTTCTCACCCTTCTCGTAGGGGGCACGCTTCTCTGATGCATAGAATCTCCGCAATGGAAGGGGGGTGAGGGGTCGTAATTGCGAGGCTAGGGGCGCGCCGGCGACGCGACGAGCAAGCATCCCAGAGCGTAGGGATGCCATTATGCGATGGAATACTTCGAGTCACGACTGGGGAAATGTGTACAATCGCAAAAGGTGGCGCGTAGTATGCAGGTGCAGCAGTGCCTCGTAGATGCCTCTTATACCTAGCCGCGTGTGTGGCACAAGGAGCATGATGTAATTGCAGCGCTGCGTAAGCCGTAAAGGCCTCCTGCCACTCTCGTGTGCGGAATAGAGATTCATCGTGAGTCCGCGGCTTGTCCTCCGGCCATGGCTGGGTGCCAACTGTGATTGGGGCGCGGCATCCAGGGTGGCGGCCCTGCAGAGTCAATCTTCCCTTATTACGACTGTGATGTTGGATGGTGTCACGCGGCCACCGGGTAGCCCAAGCAATAGCGCATGGCGACACAGGCAATCCTCTGAACGGTATTTCACGATGCTGCAGGTTGGGGTTAATTCTTGGTGCTGTGGATTTACAGTGGAGTCCCCAATCTGGAGAGGCGTTGGCAGGGAGTCAGCCGTTTTGCGGGTCTCATTCCCCACAGGGCTGGGCTAATTCTTCCCCGATTGGGTCTTTCTTGCTTGGCGGTTTCGCTTCCATGGAGAGATTCATCATCCGGCGTCAATCCTCCATCATGTCGATATCACATTTCGAATTCCCCATGGGATTCCAGCAATCGATTCTTGGACATCTCCCGTGACTCATTCTAAACACTCGAGATCTGCGATCCTTTTTCTCGGAGTGTTCCGACTCGGATTTGCCACAGAGTCAGCGTGCGTCGTTGCCAGCATGGCTATGTAAGGGGTGTGTCAAGCTCTTGATGCTGGAAACATTTGTACTCCATAATTTCCGCTTCATTGTTGCTCCACATCTCTTAAAATTTGAAGAAAGAAGATGACCGAAGGAATGAAAGTGGACAACCAGCTTCTGGACGTATGCTTTTGAGCCGGGTATTGAGGCATCGTCGGTATCGTCAGCCCTGGCTCATTCCAGCGTCACCTGGCTCATATCATCCCACGCAACCGCTCATCAACGGATCCGAAGATGGAGAACCCTATGAAAAAATGTAGAAGCCCTGATATTTTCTTTGTGATTTTCTCGTTGAACGTTCATGCTCTCTGAACTCAACCAGTAATCTTAGCAATAGGCCACATCACGCCCCGTTGAACTACCATGATAAACATCCGGGTTAACCGATCTGGGGACACGCTATTCAGCAGATTTTTGAACGAAGAAATGAAGTTTGTCTGGTTGACAATGATCGATTGGTCGGTACTTTTCTCTACCCAACATCTCAAAGTCGGATATGAACCACGGTACTCGGTCGGACACCCTACAACGCTTTCAACTATTTCTACAGAAAAACCCCATAAGTTTAGTACTTTGATACACTTGTCGATAACTCGGTTGGTTTTCACGTGCGGTAAAAATTGGGGTGAGGCATATTGCGCATCAAAACGCGTTTTAGCGCCATTGACAAAGTCATTTTGTACTCTGGTTTCAAATGTCCTCTGGCTTTGAAATAGACCCAATTGAACAAAAAGACGTACAACACAGCACCATGATCTCTATTCCGAACGAAATGTCTCGATCTAGACCCTGCCAGATGCCTTGAGAATATCAATACCCACGCTCATTCGAATGCCTACAATGGCATTGAGCGAAGGGCCATACGGTTGATGGGACGGCACCAATATACAAAGTTTAGCCACTCAAACCTAGCGATTAGATGCATTTGATATGTGGCAGCCTCATGGTACAGTTCGTTGTCCCTTCTCAAAACCCCCGAAAACCTTTCTCTTGCAATGTATTTCATGGTGTTGGCTAACTGTTCCACCTCCTCCATCAAATTAGAGGTCGCTCGTGCCTCTTCCAGTAGATTTTCTCGAATATCGTTTGCGGGCCCTAGAAGAAGACTTAACTTTGCTACGCAAGTCGGACCGATCAAAGGATATCGATGCGGGATTGGAGGATCGAGCCATACGAGAGCTGTCACAGCTCCCCAAAGCATCCAAGGATGTCGGCGTGTGAAATGGGACACTAGTAAAGTCATCTCGACACATTGGGCAGGTAAATTGTTTTTCGAACCATTTGCGAAGGCAATGGTATCCAAAAATGTGCCCGCAGCTGGTCTCGACCGGCCTATGGTCACCGCTCAGGCTGATATCCACGGATTCTGAGCAGATAGAACATTCAGAATGCTCATGGCTAGGCTTTTTGACAGCAGGATGAAGAACATCTGGAATTGTCTGAGGCTGGGCAAAGTTTTTCGTCATTCCGTCCTTCTCCCTCTTTTCGAATTCCTCATCGTTGAGATCTAGATTGGAGCCAGAGAATAGGTTTGAAAGGATTTCTGCATTCATCTTGAAGATTTCCAAGAAACATTCCTGCCTTTCGGACGACATGCTATGCCAAAAGGCCACTCCTGCTTCCAGTCGCCAGAATTCCTCTGTAAACCCCCCTAGCTCCATGAACAGGTGCCAACCCCGAACAAATGCCTCTTGTATAGTTATTGACTCATCTTGCAGTATCTGCTGGTACCTCAAGCACCAGAGAATCATTCGCCAGTGGATAGGACTCTCCCCATCCGTTACTTAATTGAAATACCTTGTTTGCCTGTTATGGATCAGTGCACCCGCATTTGGCGCTAGTTTCACCAGGTCCAAGCCTTTGTGGAAGAATCTGTTCATGAGAAATGAAGTCATATCGCAATACCTGATAACTTCGTCGTACAAGTGCTGGAAATCATGGTCTGGGTTGGAGTACCGCCACTTGTAAGACGATAGATGTTGTAAAAGACATGCCTGTCCCTCGACACGAACAATCTCATTGTACTCATCGTTGGACACTTGGATGGAATGACGTCGTTGCTCAAGTGGTATGACCCCACTGAGAATTCGATATCCGACCTCATAAGGTGGCCCGATCTCATCATCCATACTTGCTTTGAGTTATGCTCTTGCCGTCTTTTACTGCGGCAATCTGTTATCTACCTTCAAAACGGCCTTTTTTTTGTAACGAGCTTGCAAGGTTTGTGCTTAATATTTGCTTGAGCAACGTTCCTCGTGCATTGTTATATGCGGAAGAAATATCAATGCTCAGATCGTGTCGCAAAATTCTGAATTTGGGAATCATAATATCGTGTAGCTAGAAACAAGCAACATCTGAGTGTCACAGTATCATCGTGTGATGTATTGTTGACCTCAAAGCGCCTGTGTTACCCACAAGATATGGAATACATGGAATATATACACATTCACATCCCCCTCATATACACATTACTGCATTAATCCAGCATGCCTTGCGTCCAGCGCATGCCTAGAAGTTGCCAGTGGCCCATTCGATTCGAGTGCTTCTTTGACACGTGACCTGTAAGAAAAAGTTCGTCATTGCTGCCACCGATAGGCATCTCCAGGTAAAAAGAAGTTTGCTTCTTCGAATGTAATGACACGATCCATATCCAAAAACTGGGAGTCCATGAAGGCTCCCTCCAGACTCAGCAGTGACTGATCCTGTAGGTTGTTTGCATGCGGCGTGGTTCCGTTAATAGGATACGGCGGAGCCGGGTTGCCATGAGCATTGGGCCCGAGGTAGGTAGTAGAATGCGGATGATTTGTGTAAGGCGGAGCAACAGAGCTTGGAGAGTGTATGGGCGGCTGATGTGAAATGGAATGCTGGCGTTGTTGCTGCCGGTCTGAGGCATTGAATGGCATACTTGCAAGGGCCGATGGTTGACTGGAAGCGTTGGTGGAAGGAATTCGACGAGGGCTCAGCGGTGAGTGCGCGGTCATCATACTGTTTGTTCGCCGATGTTGCGGGGGGCGGGTTGATTGTTGTGCCTGAGGAGTGGAGGTATAAGCTGGGCTGATGGGGTACTGTTGATCGGGTTTCAGGCATGAGTGGTCGTATAGATCGAAACGGAAATTCAAGTCCTGCTGGCATGCCTCATATAGATATTCTAGATGGGCGGCATATTTTCCGGGCTGGTTCAAGGGCGCGCGACAGTCAGTATTGTCGTCACACTGGACTTGATTGGTTGGCCTACGAGCCCAACGACGAGACATGTCCCAAAGGTTGCGAATCAGGCGCGGAAACTCAGATCGTACTGGTTTTCGAGTGACTTGATGGTCGAATAAGAGAGCTTTTGCGGCGACGAATGCACAGAATGCGAATTGAACATTGACGAATGGGATCGGCGTATGCGACAGGAATTTTTCGACAATATTTGAGCTTTCGACTGCAGCATGTTCGCATGTCTGGGCACTGCATTCCTTTGGAAGCGCAACATAGTCGTTCCATCCCTTAGCAGGATATGCAATCGAGTGGTGAAGCAAAATCATAGACGTGTTGTGTGTGATGTGTGCTAGTGTAAGATTGGGATCCATATCCACAACTTCGGTGTTGGGAGATATGTTCGAATCTTTCCACCTGGGAGGCAAGAAAAGCTTCCACCTAGTTAACAGTCAGTATCCGCTGTGTTTGGATGTGCAGCCATCTTACTGGACAAGTCGCAAGTCGAGCTCTTTGAATCGAGTTAGCCAACTCACAGCGTGCTCCTTATCCTGCCAATTTATACGTTGCTGCAGAAAGAATGTAGTCACTTGGCTCAGTGACTCGGTAGCTTCGACGCAATAAGCGAATGCTCCTAGCTTAGAAGCATCTATAAGGCCGTTGGAAGACCCCGGACTAGCGCCTTGTTGTCCTTGATGACCCTGGTCTAAAACCGGATCGTCCTCGTTGTACTGGGCGGGAACATTGGCTAGTGATTTTCCGATGCGTGCTGCAGCCTTGTTCCAAATACCAAAGTACGGAGTCGTGACCGGTTCCTCACGCGTAAAGTATCCTCCATCCGCTGGGAGGCGTCTATGCACATCTTCAGATGTGAGGCTGAAGTTCCACCCAGTCGAAACCGAGCAGAATCGGTCTAAAAGAAAAATGACCCAAAACAAACGGCGCCTCTCTTCCAGCTCGGTCCAGTCATGCGTCGGTTGAACCAAACGCAGAGGCCTCATCAGTGCTCCGTACTGAGACGCCGATGGCTCCACCGTCAGTTGGAGGTAATCAATGGTCCTCGTGAGGGAGCCTATCAGAGGCCAAGCCTTCTGCATCTCGCCATCGTTCAGCTACTCGAGGTTAAAACTGGCCCGTGATATTCTCGCTGCCACACTCACGTAATCGAAGACGATCATGATCAGAGCTCTCAAGCTTTCTAAAGACACTGTTTTCAGCGCATATGTTTCGACGATGTGCCGAGAAACACGAGTCTGATGGGCCACCTCATCTTCTTCCAGGAATGAAGAGCTTCGATCCAAATGGCGGAGTGTCACTGCGACCAAGGCATGGTACACTAGATGATAGTTGGGGTCCTGCAGGCCATTGCAAACCCGGTCGCGGAGCCTCTGTTTGTGCTTATATGGTATCCAATGGTGGAAAGAAATGCAAAAATAATCGACTAATTTGAGAAGCAAAGGTTGCGATGGCAGGAATTCAGCAATGTCAACGGTCTCGAGGGTGAGCAGGGAGTCCGCAAGGTAGGGCTCATCGAGCTTGCGTTTGCGGGTACTGGCTAGATGGTCGCTTCCATTCCAAAGACGGACCTCCTCATGGGGCGGCTCGTAGGCAGGTTTGGGGTGTTCTGGTTGAGCTGGTTCTGTCGGCGCCTGGCTGTGTGTGGCGGTGGTGACGGGGGTCGCCTCCGGTGGAGGGTGCTCGTTGTCATGGTGCTCGAGCTCCCCATCTCCTGGGTCGTACTGAGGCCGAATGTTTCCATCGACATCCAATAGGATCCGCTCCAGGAACGCTTCGGAGGGTTAGATGCATGTCGAGTTTCTTTTGTCGGAAACACGTACCCACGCGGCGCGATAATGCGTCGAGAGCCCCCGTCTTGAGGCCGGGCTTCTGTTTCGGGTTGTAGATGCAGTCAATCGCTTGCGCACGATTAGCGACGCGTCGACAGCATTTTGCCTTCGTCGTGCCAACTTACAGAGCCTTAGGCAATGCGAGCAGGTGGGCGTTTCTCGTGAACAGCGCAGTTTTCGCTTGCGACACGACGCACAGGCAGGAACATCCTCGGCAACAACATGTGGGCCTGCTGCTGCTTCATCGTCATGAGGACCAATGGATAAATTCGTCCAACTGGATGACATGAGCCCTACATCCCCAGACTGTCCGGATGGGTGTGTTGGAGGAAGCATGGCAGGCGGCGGAGAGCGTATGAATAGATAGTCCGCTGCCCGGGCCTCGTCCCCACAACAACCCCGCATGGCCTAACCCCTGGATCGGCTGATCACCCCATCGTCGCCTTCCAAGATTTGCTTCATTGATGGAGGCGCTCCCAGCTTGCTCGCGGAAGAATTACGACCATGGCCCGGCCGCTCACAGCGGGGCGGCTGTGTTGCTTGTTGTGGTGCGACGCGCATCACGTGGTGCATTGCTTCCGACTGCCGGAACGGGCCGAGTCATGCTCCACAGCCCTGCCACCGTTTCCCTTTACGCCGGTGCGCGGGGTGTAAATGCTTATCATCCCTTGAGTCTTGGTTATCTGACGGAGGTTATCCCGAGCCCTGCAGTGGGGAGCCCTACTCTGCCCGTACCTTCTGCCTCAACATGCCCTCGTTGCCAGGCTTCTCGGACAATTCCTTTTCGAGCCATGCGGACTTCAAAGCAGCATGCATCGCTCTCCTAAGAGCTTTGAAGCCATACCAGTCTCCAGGAGGCGCACGTATAAGGCTCCCTTTGGCCACAGGCACTCATTTCGACGACGTTGCCGCTCAGCTAGAGGGCTATGCTCGTCCGCTGTGGGCTGTAGCTTCACTGATTCATGGCGGGTCTTTGACCTCCGAGGAATATCAAGAACTGGCAGAGCCCTATGTTCGAGGACTCGCCAATGGGACCGACCCCAGTCATCCAGAATACTGGGGCCCTGTCGTGCTACGTGATCAGCGCATGGTAGAAATGGAGATCATTTCGTATGCTCTTCTCGTCGCCCCAGACTCCATGTTCCACAATCAGACCGTCCAAGCACAGGCGAACATCAAGACTTGGCTCAACACGCTCAATGGAAAAGACTTCCCCACAACGAACTGGCTATGGTTCCGCGTGATGACGAATCTCGCGCTGGTGAGCGTCTGCGGTGTGCCACACGACGAGCTGAGAGGGGCAATGGATGATGATTTGGATCAAATGGAACAGTTTTACTTGAGTGAAGGCTGGGCAGCAGATGGAATCTGGAATGAAAACGGACGCCAGGCGGACTATTACTCCGGGAGTTTCGCAATCCAGTTCAGTCAATTGCTCTATGCGAAACTCGCCAGCGACTTGGACCCCAAGAGGTGCGAGAGGTTTCGAGCAAGAGCTAGGGATTTCGCGAAATCATTTTGGCGTTATTTTGACGAAAACGGTACGGTTTATAAGAATCGAAGGTGCAGACTTATGCTGATGCAGCCCAGGTGCCGCCATCCCATTCGGTCGAAGTTTAACCTATCGTTTTGCCTTTGCTGGCTTTTGGTCCGCTGCAGCATTCGCAGGCGTCGGATTAACAGCGCCAGTTGAGGATTTAGGAACAAGCAAAGGGCTGCTGCTTAGGCATTTTCGCTGGTGGAGCTCCAGAAGCGATATCTTCAATGTCGATGGTACACTGACGATTGGTTTCGCATACCCCAATATGTATATGAGCGAAGACTACAACTCCCCTCAATCGCCATACTGGGCCATGAAGTCATTTGTCGCGATAGGCTTGCCACATACTGACCCTTTCTGGACGACGAAAGAAAGGCCTCTGCCGACCAATGGACCACACCAGACCACCGTTGTCGAACCGCCAATGCACATCATCTGCAAGACTGAACATCATCATTTCCTCTTATCGACTGGCCAGTTTTGCCCCTGGCCACTCAAGGCGACAGAGGCAAAATATGGCAAATACGCATACTCATCGCATTTCGGGTTCAGTGTTCCCACGGGTCCCCTCATGGCTCAAATGGCGCCTGACAGTACTCTCGCGCTGAGCAAAGATGGCGGAGATACTTGGCGAGTGCCGTGGAAAGTGCTTTCGTATGGAATCGGGAGTGTCTCATTGACTGGATCCAGCGAGGGGGACGATGAAATCCTACCTACACTTTCAAGTGTGTGGAAGCCTTGGAAAGACGCAGACATTCAAGTTTCCACGACCCTCGTAGCTCCTTCACAACGTTGGCCCGATTGGCATGTGCGTGTGCACAAGATCACGAATGATGAATCCAGCTCTAAGCTCTTATCCGCTGTTGAGGGCGGTTTTGCCATATACGGCCGTGGCTCAAGATTTGGCGAAGCTCTGACATTGACTACCGACGACTCTGAATTACGATTTGGGGGCTCTGACAACAGCTCTATTCTCGAGTGTGCACTTCAAACAGAACTGTCAGCACTTGTTTGTTCTAAAGCTGGGGCAAGCGGAATTGTCAGTCTGGATGCCTCACATCAATTCGAGAAACACCAAGGACAAGCTCTCAAGCCTGATGCAAATACAAGCATCATTTGGCAGCGATCCTTGATTCCGACCATTCAGTTTGATGATCAAGAGATCAAGAGTGGTGAAAGTATAGTTCTGATCAGTGGTATATTCGCAATGGGTATATTTGGTGTTCCTGGACATATTGTCAAGAAGCATTGGCAAGATCCTCCCAGAATTCGCGTCAAGGGATGGTGTCAGAATCTGGCTGAGAGAGAAGCCATCGAAATTGTTATTTAAATGTCGAAATGAACGAATGGTATCTATATCCAATCCTTGTAATGGAATAAACTTGCGAAATTCGCTAGGGAGCGCACTATACCAAGCCCGCTCTCAAAACCTTATTGCCAAACTCCAAGAAGTAGTAATCCGCGTACACAAGCCCATGGTCCCAGTATTTCTGGTGAGCGTCTGGATTTTTGTTTGTGGTTGAATTTCGCAAAATGGCATCGAATCCACTCTGCTTTAACTTGATCACGTCTCCCGATCCCACCCCATTCGCTATCTTGGCCGGCGGAGCTTCGAACGAAGCTAGATCACGGTCATAGGACATATCAATCGTTTCCTTCATGATCTGTAGCGAAGTATCAAAAAGATCTATCGATGGATCTAGGACCTGTGACGCCACGGAAAATGGAAGAGCTTGGAGAGACTGATGGATCATCAGCAGTCCATTGGCAGTAACCACACCTGCCGAAACATCTCGAATTGGCTCCTGAGGATTTTCTTGAGGTGCATCAAAATCCCATACTGGGACCAAGGGATGATGGTGTTTTCCTTTGGCTTCTTCGAGTCGCTTGAGGAAATACTGGGCGCATTTAATGGCCGTGGCGAGATACTTGGTATCCTTAGTCCAGCTGTACGTTTGCGCGAATCCCATGACGGCCCAGGCCTGGCCACGGCTCCAGGTAGACTCATCGAATTCGCCTTGATTAGTCATTTGTGCTTTCAATGCGCCCGTATGAGGGTCGAAGTTGACAAGGTGGTAACTGGAATAGTCCGCACGCAGGATGGCCGCCATGATAGTGTCGGCATGCTGGGTGGCAATATCAATCAAATTCTGATCATTTTGATTGTGACCGACCCAATATAGAAGATCAAGGTCTGATATTTTGTGAGCAGTGACAAGATGGCATGAGGCGTGACTATACTTACTGCACATGCTGTCTATGATGACGAGAAAGTCTGTCGACATGTCTGTAATCTGATAACGGTCGTTTATCGCAACGTCCCAGCTTCTGATTGCCTTCACCTTGTCGTTCCACCGCGAGGCTAGAGCATACGCAGCCTTCACAACTGACTGCAGACTTTCGGGGTTGCCTGTCAGCTCCCAATCCTTCTGAAGGGCAGGTTGCACAATGAAGCCCATGTCGTGCGTATCTGTCCTTCCAGACATTTGATTAATAGCGACAGACCAATGTCGGCCTTGCTTCAACAAGTGCTGGGCAAACTGGGGTCTGATGTATTCAGGAATGTCGAGCGCCCGAGGAAATTTGATCGCGCGCTCTAAAATTGAGTAGATGCACCCTGGGAAGAACCCGCAAGTCCAAAAGTCAGCCTCGCGCTCCTCATATCGGCCAGCATCAGGGCCATCTTGGGGAACAGTGTGCGGATAGGTAGGTAGCGGGGCCTGCGTCTAATCAGATGGCGTCATATCGGCGGGCATGCCTGTACGTACGTGTACTTTCAGACCGCGTTCTGCTACCTGGAAAACTTTGGCAGCAACATTTTCGGAGAAAACCGGGGTTAAGTCTACCCCTTTGACACTGCAAAGTCCGAATGTAAGCAGTTGGCCTGACGTCGACTACTGAACTCCGTGTCGTACCTTGCAGCCTTAGCGGCCTTCTTGACTTCTATGGTAGAGCCTCCCATGCTGATATCGATATTAGATCTATGAGCAGTGCAATCGGGACTCAAATCTGTGCCAATGCTTGCCAGCGCACGTTTGCCCAAGAGGTGCTGAGAAAATGTGAGTTCAGGCTCGGGGAGGTGGAAACGGCGCAGCCAAGGTGGAAACGAGCTCCACGGTACTTGACTGTAGCGAGGAAATGCTAACATGAGAGCTTTCTGCGGGGCGGAATATGGCACATCGGGTCAATCGACCACGAGTGGTGTTGCAATTGGGGCAAGCGGGATCGCCATTTCCCCGCAGCCCGCTACCCGGCCGTTTACCCTTTGCAAAGGTCTTCCGCAGCCCGTGGCACAACACGTCGAGAATCATGCCAATATTCTATGCACAAACGTAGATCGACAGCTAACCGTTTTTATTTAGAGAAACCATGTGAGTTCTTAGGTGTCGGAGAGAGACGGTTCGAGCAGAGCTTCCGCTGCTCGGAACCAAAAGTCCGATAGGCCAGGGCGGAGCTTGGTGCCTTGGGGATTTGCAATTTTCAGAGACTCGGTCAATTGAAATGACGACAATCAGGATATTTCCGCCATTACCCCGCATGCCAGTACCACAATGGATAGTCTTTTGTGGAGTTTAATTTAGAGATCGTCAGGGAGACTTGGAAATAGAACACTCTGTATAAGATATGACCGGGCGCGTGGTATTTGGTTGAAGCGAACTAGGAACACGTTCTTTCGCAAGTTGGATATTTGCGATGTTGTTCAAGCGATTTTCTTCAAGTCTTTTACTGGCATCGTTGGCGGTTGCCGCCCCTCCGCCAAAGGTCAGGCAGGAGACCTCAATTTTACCGCTATCAACCAAAGGTCGCGATATTATCGACAATAATGGCGATGTGTTCCATTTTGTTTCCACGAACTGGCCGGGTCACCAGGAGATCATGATCCCTGAGGGTCTGCAGCATGCCTCGATCAAGGATATCGTATCCTGGTTTTCCGAATTCGGCCTCAACTCGGTGCGACTTTGCTTCGCGATCGAGATGATCGACGACATCTACAGCAACAGCACCAACCAGACCTTGGAGAAGAGTGTTATCAATGCCCTTGGAGAAGTCAATGGGACCATTGTGCTGGATCAAATCTTGGAGCACAACCCTGAGTTTACAAAGGATACGACACGCATTGAGATTTGGGATGCGGTTGGTAAAGAGCTATCTGCTCAGAATGTTATCATCCATCTAGACAATCACGTGTCCAAGGCATTCTGGTGCTGTGGAGATAACGATGGTAATGGCTGGTTTGGTGAAGAGTACTTCAACGTAGATAATTGGAAGCGAGGCCTGGCTTGGATGGCAGATCACGTAAGTTTTTTAATCAGCAACTTGAGTAGGATTGATATTGACGCTATGCAGGCGCGGACTAACTGGCCCACCTTCTCCTCCATTGGTCTTCGTAATGAGCTCAGAGCTGCTACCAATGCCGAACCGGTTGACTGGTACACGTGGTACGTGCACATGACCGCTGCAGCAGATGCAGTCCACGAAGCAGACCCCGACGCTCTTATCTTCTTCTCCGGTCTATCGTACGACTCGTACATTGATCCGATTCCTCTCGGAAAGACACTCAATGGAACCTCCGGGACATCTTCGGCTGGAAAGACAGCCAAGTTTGTTCCAGACGAATTTGCATTCAAAGATAAGATTGTCCTCGAAATCCATAAATACGATTTCGAAGCGACGCAAGACCCGTGCCCCGTGTTCAAAGAGAAGTGGTATAAGAAGGGATTCCAATCTGTCAACCCCGATGACCCGGAAACTGTTTATACATTTCCCATGGTCATTTCGGAGTGGGGGTTCATTCAGAACGGAACGTACTGGAACCAAACAACGTATGCTCAATGTTTAATCGAGATGGTGGAAGAGTACCAGGTGAGCTGGCAGCATTGGGAGTTGGCAGGTAGTTTCTATCTTCAGACTAGGCCTGGGCGAACACCGAGGACTATTCAAGGGCTGGAAGAATTTTGGGGCTTGTTGAACTACAACTGGACGGACGTGCGCAGTCCTATTACGGTTGAGAATAGCTTGACCAAGATGATTGAGGCACTAAAATAGGCCGATATATATCAAAATTCATTAATGTAGCGTAAAAGTACAGAAAAAAGCCCAGTTTATTGCTTGATCAAATTCCTTCGACTATAAATCCTAAGACGCATTTGATCCACATGGATTGGTGTAGCAAAACCTCTTGAAAGCTATCATGCTCCGGGGCGCTATATCAGTTCGATTCAACTATGAATTTAATACGCAGAGTATCGCAAAGAAGATCTAGATATGTCATAGTCCGATTCTACTACAAGAATTGGTTATCCGAAATCTCGTTCTCATCGATGACGCTTTTGCGCGCACACTTCTTTCGTTCTTGCCGGGAATTCTTACAAGATGATGAAGTCATACAGGCTCAGGATTAATCGAGAAAACAATATCCGTGCAGATATCATTCGTAAATACGGAGTATTTCACCGCTTAATGTTGGCAGCGTCATCTCCGTGCAAGCTGTCCCACATGATCATCGGCTAAAGCCAAACCCGGGTTTTCTTCCATTGATCCTCTATGCCTCATGTGAACCAAGATCTCAGCATAATCGTTTGACCAGATCGAAAAAACGGGCACCGGGACAAGTTACTCCTTCCACCAAGAGGGAATCTCTCCGCAGCCAAGTTCGTATGAAATTCCCCCGGACTCACGCCCCCGCATCCTCGGCAGTCACAAAAGGAAATACGCCGATGTCCGCCCCACAACTAAAACCTCGCTAAGAGAAGCCAAGCCCCTACCACGATACAGGCTTCAGTCCTACATATTGTGGGACGGGTTGTAGAAGTCGCAGCCTTGATTCACTATCGCTATCTAGGGCGCTTCTTCATCTTAGGTTTCGAAGCCTGCGGGTCCAACCTCTCCTACGTGAGGATACGGCAACAACAGAGTCAACCCTCAACGCGTGCCGAAACCATGGCATCGGCAACGAGCCCTCGCGATGAGACCGCGGGCGCTGAGGGGCGTCAGGGCAACGGCGAGATGGCAGTCGGTGCAAATATCATTGCACCTGCTGATGCGCCGAAACGCTCGCCCTGGAAAGCATGGATGTATCTCTGGGAGTGGTATCCAAGTCATTATCCGGCAGAAGAGAGAAAATTGTTGCGCAAGATGGATGCTTGCCTCCTAACATTCTGCTCTTTTATGTGTATGCATCCCTTTCATTGATTTTAAATCGGAACGCAATAACCCCATGGTTACATTGGGGGCTCTACATGGCGTCGACTGATTGTCCAATAGTCTTTCTGAAATGGCTCGACTCCTCCAACATCAACAACGCCTACGTATCGGGCATGAAAGAGGAGCTCAATCTCAATGGAAACCAATACTCGCTTTTCGGAACTTTCTATAATCTCGGTTATCTCGTCTTCCAGATCCCCTCCCTGCTCCTACTTTCTCGCCCGAAGATCGCAAAGTACTATCTTCCGCTTATGGAAGTGCTTTGGTCTATCGTCACATTCTGCCAATCGCAGATGCGCAACGAGCGCGATATATACGGAACACGATTTCTTCTCGGGTTACTCGAGACCCCCGTTGCCAGCGGAACCACGTATGTCCTTGGCAGCTGGTACAGACCCGAAGAGGTTTTTAAGAGAACCGGCGTCTGGTTTGTTAGCAACAATATCGCAGTCATGTTCGGAGGATATCTACAGGCGGCTGCGTATACGAACCTCAACGGAGTTCGTGGAATGGCTGGCTGGAGGTGGCTCTTTATCATCGACGGAATTATCTCTCTGCCGATCTCACTGGCCGGTTTCTTCATCTTTCCAGGGTTGCCTAGCAGCAAGAAACCGTGGTGGCTGACCGAGAAGGAGCATGAGATGGCTCGCAAACGAGTGCGAGATGTCGGCATCGAGCCTTCTAAGAAGCTGGATTGGAGCATCATCAAAAGAACTCTCCGCAGGTGGGAGTTTTATATCGGTGTTATTGCTTACACCTTGTACGTCCTTGCCCAAATCTGAGACATATGAGAAGCGACTGACAGCCTTTTAGCTTCCTTTCCTCTTCGTACCCACACGGTCAGATGGCTCTGTGGCTCAAGGACCTTGCCGCCAAGTACAACGCATATACAGTTCCCCAAATCAACACCATCCCTACGGGCGCGCAGGGTGTTTCTGTTGTCACAGCCCTGTTGGCGACCTCTCTCTGCATGGTGTACCCGCTATGGTCAATCTTCTCTATTGTGCAGGCGATATATATGTTTGCAAACGTTTGCTTGTTAGTCTGGGTGCTACCAAAAGGCTTGCATTGTGGGTAGCCCTTCCAACCGATATCTACACAAACATTCTAACAGTTCTTAGTTGCCTGTTACTATCTTCTCGGAGTATCGGCGGCTGTAACGCCCATTCTTATGCCTTTCATCAACATGGCCCTGCGCGATGATGCCGAAGCTCGTGCGGTCACCGTAGGTGCTATGTTGACAGCGGGCTGGGCTGTGTTCTCTTTCTACCCCATTGTAGTATTTCCGGTCATTGAAGGTATGTTTATCTGTCTCCCTGATTTATTTAAAAGTGGCCAGCTAACAACTTCTCAAGCACCTCGCTGGAAAAAGGGCTATTCCGTCAATATTGCCTTTGTCTTTTTCACGTGGCTCTTCTTTGTGATTGGCCAGTACTTTTACAAGAAGAGCGAAAAGCAGCGGGAAGAGCAGGCCGTAAATCAATTCGCAAAAGACGAGGAAGATTCTCTTGGATTTAACAAAGGAGCCGGTGGGGATGTCATCGAACGCGTCGAGGAAAGGAAGTGAATGACTAGAGTCTTTATGTAGACTATTGATCATCTACTGGTCACGTATCGATGACTTCCGATGCTTTAAGTACATAGCACTATGAGTGTAATGAAAATACTGGTTCGCTCAATACTCGCTATTGTATGCATGGGAGGTAAAATTGAAAGATAATGGAGGCTTTCTACAGCAACTAGCAATTTTGAAGGCACTAAGCGCAGAAATATCATATCAACTCAGATTGATTATAGGAAGACAAGTTTCTGTGTCGAATGGAATAAGAAATCCATCGTTTTGGTTAATAATGACATTGTTGACCACGTAGTATAAACAGGCGACGGCATTTGTGTTGGTAATGGTGTGCAATGAAAAGCTCGGTCGGAGGCTGAGTTCTCTATATAGATATTACTTGATATACAAGACAAGATACATACAGCTAGCTAGATCCTATAGAATATATTGCAACCTGAATGTTCCACTATGTGATAAGTCTTGTGTTGGGGTTATGAACCGTGGAACTCCACCTCAACGCCTTTGACGAATATTCCGTCAAGTCTCGACTATGTCATAAGTCTGAAATCTTTGTGTTTGTCTCCTAAAGCGCTGACGTCAATTGGACCATGTGAATGGCCTTCTAGAGCCTCCTTCTCTCGTCGGCTGTTTTCAGCCTTGTAAACAAAATGCAAAATGATGCCGATGGGTACCATTATACCAGTAAGACCGCAACCTATAGCACATCCTCTCACGAAATAGGGCCTACAACCCAAGATTAGTTTATGAATCAACAGGCAGCTGATGCGAATGTGACTTACGCGTCCTCATTAGGGAACACTACCGAAGCAACAAATGACGAAGACTGCCCAACTATAGCGAGTATCGACATGCCCACCCCTTTCTTAGTGTCCCCGGCGTTGTTGTTCAGCATCCAGGTCATATTGATAGCGAGAGCGGGGAACACTCCACAGGAAGCCAACCAAACCCCAAGGTAGCGGACACCATTCGAGGTCTGCGTAGAAAGTAAGGCGTATCCAACGGTACTCACTGAGGCGCTAAAGGATAGGAGCCATCCTCTAGATCCGTACTTATCTGACAGCCATGCGACTAGAATACTTGTGATAAACGCTCCGAGGTAAGGAGGAGCCGTGAGTCCTTGAGCGTCGATTGAATTATAGCCCATGTTGTGTACGATTGTAGGCAGAAAATTTGATAGGCCGGCGAAAGAGTAGTTGCAGCAGAAGTGAAGACAGGCATGACAATAGTTCTTGTAGTCAGTAAGACCTGCAAGAAGTTGCTCCTTGGACAACTTAGACTTCTTTGTAGTATCGCGTGTCTCCATTCGTTCGACAGCAAATGTGCGTTCCTCCTCATTAAAGAACTTTGCTGTGCTTGGGTGGTCCATGAGGAGGAAGAATACGATAGGAGCCATCGCGATCGTAGGTGCACCCTCTTTGGAAGGTTAGCTGGATCAGGAAAAATGCCCAAACAGCAACTGACCGATAATGAAGATAAGCCTCCATGGGGCGAGGTTCGAATTGATCTGAGTAATTCCGTAGGCCATCGCTCCTGCGACACAGTTTGCGACCGGGCTAGACCCCAGCAAGATGGATAGTCGGAATCCGAGTTCACGACGTTTATAGGCCAGCGAAAGATAGTAAGGAACACCGGCTCCAAAACCAGCTTCGAAAATTGCGAGGACAACTCGACAAGCAATCAAGCCTGCAAGATTTTGGACAATCCCTGTAAGAGTCGCCGCGAGACCCCAACTGTATTCCGGTCAGTGGCCATTGCTACATAGCATGCTAAACATCTTACCCAATGCATAGGCCAGCCACGTATATATGAGCAGGGAAAACTTTCCAACACAAAACTAACCACTCGAGTACAGTATATGTGATGTAAAAGGACAATAGTACCCAAGACCACTTGTACTGTGTTAGCGGTGCCTGTGGCCGGAAGCAGTGGAACGAACCTGCTTGCTGCTCAAACCGAGGTCGGTCTGAGCACCTGCGGTTTTGGCGTTGCCCACGTTCCCACGGTCAAGGTAGGAAAGAATAAACAAAACCCAGACAAGAGGCAGAACCCAAATATCATACTGAGAGAATGTATCAGCAAATGGGTATAAGGAGTCATCGAATCCTCGACTAACCTTCCGCACAATTCGTTTCTCTAGACTTTGAAATGCAGCATCTCTTTGTTGCGCAAGCTCTCCACTTTCTTCAATATCAGGCTTCAGATCTACAGAGTCCTCGATATGAACGGTGTTATTCGTGTTCTCCTTGAGTGCCATTGCGATAGTAGAAAGAGGCGGCGTATGGGTTCAGAATAAAATTGATCAGGAGTTGTATCACTGTCTTTAGGTAGGAGTCCAATGAGAGAGGCCTTATATTATTACCCCAGATCTTCTGTTTTAGGATAGCTGCTACGGCTGGAGTGTGGGGTCAAATTTTGCGGGGTATGGATGCGTCCGTGAACTCGGACCTGCGCGGGTGGACGCGGAGTCGAGCTTCACTTGGAGTGAGTAGTCTGTCCGATTGGTCACCAAAGGATCATCTATGGAGAATGGTGTCTTAAACGTGGCAACTTTAATATGGGTTCGGAAGTACATGACCGAGAGGTGAAGTGGATTGGTAATTCGTGTCACCATGCATTAGGGAACAAATACGGATTAAAGGGCTTGTATATTGCTATCATGAAGTGAAGGATCATTATGATGGAGCTTGTAAAACGCTTTTTGGGCGCCAAGTTGGATTCTTCGAGACTTCGGAAATCGTCAAGGACCCTGTGCAGGCAGCCCCAAGAGCGGGGAATCAAGTACCATAGTTCATGTTCCGATAAGAAAACAGCTTTTTTTTGAGACAGCCGGGCAGACCATAGAAGAATTTGAGACAAAAACAACAAAAGAGTCCAGGAAATAGTGTATAAAGACATGAACGTCAATGATAATTCTTTATGTATTGCAAAACTAAGATAGCACCAAAGATTTAATCACTCCACTGGTGACCATTTGTTCCATTGGGGCGTCCTTCGAAAGAGTATTTCTCTTCCTCTTCGTAATATTGATCGAAACCCACACCTTCACAGACCTCTTGGTAAGATAGCACGGTAGGCGGCTTACCTACTGTCAGTGAGCCTTTCAAAGCCTCCAAGGTCTCCCGTATACTCTTCAACTTCGCGGCGACGAGTGTCCAAGGGTATGCAACCCCACAGTACCCAATCTCTCCCAATTCCTTAGCAGAAAGATTTTCTGTCTTGCCTCCCTCGATAATATTCGCAAAAACCGGGAAGTCTAGGTCCTTGCGGAGACGTGCCATTGTCTCGCGATCAGGCAGGGCCTCCACGAAAACAGTGTCCACACCGATTTCAATGGCTTTGCGAGCACGAAATAGAGCCTCCTCATAGCCAAGTATCAAGCTGTCGGTGCGCGCCATGATCCAGATGTCGAGGCCATTGTTCCGCGCATCCACGGCCGCTTGCCAACGAGCGAACGCCTCTCCTCGAGACACAACATTCTTGCCCCGTGTATGACCGCATCCTAGTGACAATAAATTAGCATGCTGTACAACATCTTTTAAAATTATAAGCTGACTTACGTTTGGGCCAAGTCTGGTCCTCAATCATGATACCCGCCGCTCCGGCATGGGCAAACCTGGTTAATGTTCTCAACAAAGCGCAATAGGTAATGGAGTTTATAGAACCCTACCCCTCCACCGTTCGCTTTACATTCATAGGTCCACCGTATCCTGTGTCTCCATCGACAACGACCGGAATGCTGGTGACTCTCACGACCTCTTGGACTTTGGCGGCTACCTCCTGGAAAGCAATGTAACCAGTGTCCGGTAGACCGAATGCCGATGCCATGGCATAGCCTGCAAGAAACAGCATTGGAAATCCGGCTTCCTCACACAGCCTAGAGCTTAATGCATCGTAGCTGCATACATGAGCCAATATCTTGGAGGGGTCATTGTGTGCCTCAAGCATCATGCTTCGCAATCGTGAAGCTTGGAGCGAGGGGATCCGACCACGGCAATTGGGGATGGTGAGCGTGACATCACGAGGCGCGGTTGTCTTTGCCGCAGTAATCCTCTTTCCAGAGGTAAAGGTAAAAGGGTAAGGGTTGGTATTGACGACCGACTTCGACATGATTCAAGATTGGATTGAATGGATACTGAGTATTTCCCGTGTGATTGGGATATTTTCTTGGTATCAATTCACGATATATATGACTAAAGTCGAGTTCCCCGCATTTGGTAGGAATACCGATAATCGGAACACTGCGGGGGAGGATATAGTTCTCCAAGACACATGCGGTTGCGGCGAGACACGGCAGCCGGACCGACGCGGGGACGATCGGTGGAGGTGGATGACCCAACTTCTGAGCTTGGCGAAGTGACAACGTCATAGCATACTAAAGCGGGCCGAGACTTCGCAGTAACCAGGAATGAGAAGCAAACCATGTAGAAGACGCTCTGATTTTCCTCTATAGATGATGACGATCAAGGCAAAGAACATGAAAAACTCACCTCCATAGCTACACGACTTCGTATGTCCCTGGGTGACCTCATTGGAATGTAAAATGTCAAGATGAATTCAATAAGATGTTTGTTTCTATCCTAATCCTCCAACCTGCGACAGATTGAGCAGAAAATCAAGAGAGTCAATTTCGAACCCAAGAGTATAGTGAGGGTAATTCCCAGTAAACGGTGCTAGGCTGGGATCAAACGGCTGCGACCACCAAGACATATCGGACATTCCTATGTGCGAGGGGTCGGCGGGGTTTTGATTCGGGCTATCTGTGTTTTCGGGCCAAGACATGTCTTCCATGAGAGATAGATCTAAATCCTGTTGAACATTAGGATTGCCTTCAGCTGTAGTTGGTGGTTGTTCGCCATTGCTCGTAGAGGTCCTGGATGATCTCTCAGGCACAATACAAACACGAAGTTTAAACAATTGCTTCTCAATCAGAGTAGCATATCGAGAAGAAAAGTCCATATCATCGACTGCACATGATCGTAAAGAAATGATGGCATCGTCCAAGGGCTGTAACTGGTCCTCCGGACTTCTCCTGTCACCATCAACCGATGCAGCATGGCAAAGGAAGACAGCCTTGAGGTAAAGAACTGAAGAGCAGGTAATGTAGGTAGTGATTCGAAAAGGTGCACAGCGAAGCAGGCCTTTGGTAGCCAAATCAGTTGCAGCTTCTAGGATTGTACGCCCCGCGTGGAGAACTTCACGGATGAAGCCAAGGTCTTTCGCGCGAAGACAGTTTTGGAGTGATCCATTCTGGCAGTCTTCGACTGTTCGAATTCCACGAGCTAAAGCCTTCTCCACAGCTGCTTGTATTGAAAGCGCGTTGGTGTAGGCTTGAAGATAGCAATGTTCAATCGTGAGGAAATTTTGCAGCGCCTCCGGTAATTCTATGATATATGATTGTTAGCTATCTGGTATTCAGTAAATGAGAGAGAAATTCTGCTCACGTTTAATTTTAATCTGGGAATCTTCGCGCCACTCTTTCATCGTTGAAGAAAAGTGATCGAGAAGAATTGCATATTGGCCATTGAGTACAGTTTGTTTCGTGTACTCGACCGATGGAAAGAACATGGCTGATGCAACCTTGGTCAGGCGTGCAATACTCATCCACAGGTCTATGTAGATATCCATGGGTCCAGTAGATATGGAGTTCGTAGATGTGAGCCGGTTTGTTGAGGTAAAGTTGTCTGGCAGTATTGAAGCGCAACCTAGACGACTGGCCATCTGGGTAACATAAATATAGAGCGATTTCCTTATCCGAACAGAGCGTATTTCTTCAGAGGCATTGTGCGGGGACGACATGGAACTGGCCTCCGAGAAGACACCTAGCTCATAAGCTAGATTTACAGCACTGCCCAGAAGCATCCAGCTCATCCGCTCCGACCTTTTGGACGGTTCGAACACATCTTCCCGCCATCGGATAAGTGGAGACTCCCCATTCCTATGCCTCCGATTATGGCGATCGTATGCGGGCGATATCAATTCTCCGTCCCAACCTTCGGTTTCGGGAGGAAAATGTATTGCACGAGGATGCCAATCTGAGATTAGAATAAAGCTTTCAATAGTTCCAAGAATTCTCGTCTTAGCCGTCGAGTGTTTTTCCTGGCCAAACATGACTCTGCGAATCAACAATTCGCAATATTGCCAGAGTCTTTGATGAATGAAATGACTCCTGGAATGGCCACCAGATCCGGGTAGAATAAAGTAACGTGACGCTATAGTGAGGATTGTGCAGCAAAGCATAGGTTCTTCGCATATGAGCACGTGATGGCTCTCGTGAGCGCAATATGCATCCGATACGATTGGAGAAAGCGGAGCGAAGTACTGGTAGAACCTATTGAGATCAATTGACGAATCTACATTGGTGATGAGGCACATACAAGTCCACATAAGTCACAGCTTCCTGTGCCGTGAACCAACCCTGGCGGACAAAGCGGCATCTGTCCCAGAGGTCAAGCACGTTATCTTGGGGATCAGAAAGCTCTCTGATGACGGGAATAAATGAACTTGGGAGGTCTACTTGTGGCAGGGAAAGATTACGTGAACGATGTGCTGGGCCAGCAGATGAACTCGCGGCATCAAAAAGGATATCCAAAGCATCATTTGGCCCTGTGACCATGGATGAGACAACCCTGTCAGTGAGGGAAGGGCTGGTACCGGCTTGGCTAGGATCTGCATGGCGTAGAAGTAATGAGGGAGAGGGATGATGTGATGAGGTTGATAGTGGGGCTCTAGGACTCGTATCGCCTGGAGAAGCTATCTGCGATGTCGGTGTATTGGATGGCGACGCAAAAGGCGGTGGTGGTTCCTGTTCGGAGCTGGCATTGGGCACAGGGGCATTTTCGGCATGATTCCCTGCCCACTTCGGAGTCTCCCGATGCTTCCATGACTTCTCATGGACTTCAAATCGACATTCCCGATGCTCTCGAGCACACTTTTGGCAGGGCGGCTGGGTGCCAATCACGCATCTGACTTTGCGCATGCGACACGGGATACAGGCGACGTAGCTTCGCTTGAGTGGCCCGTTGTGTCGTTGATTCCTTGAGTGCTGAGATGATGGGGGCATTTTTCAGATATTGCAAGTTTCCGGCAGTCGCAATGGCCAGGGTCAGGCGGTGTGAAGGGCGGGCGTGCCCATTGTTTGAAGTTGCGGATGGACGCGCTGGTGTCGAATGCCTGTGCCGGACCGACACGGACTGACGCGGACCGACGAGGGCGTCGCGAGCCTCTGCCTCGGCCGCTTCGTCCCCACCCTCATTGTCGCCTTCGACAAGCGCGCATCACTAGCAATTCAGCCATTCATCAGCGACATCGGACATACCAGCATTGTATTAGATGGACCGAGGAAAACCAGATCGTCATGTTCTCGATAATCCCCTCCTGTACTCCCGCATCTACCCGGACCGACCTCTTGCAACCGCTTAGGTCTGCATCAACATGGCAGGCACCACTTCCATCAAAATCGCACTTCTCCCTGGAGATGGGCCGGCTCTAGCCAACAGAGTACGGAGCATCCTGAAAGTCATCGAAGATGTGCGCAGAGGCAGCGCCTTTACCGTTTCTGAGCACCCCTTTGGGCTAGCTTCCCTCGAAGCTGGAGCAGATGCTTTGCCACCGAGTACACTTGATGCTTGCCGCAACTCAGATGTTGTCATACTGTGCGCTCTGGGGACCAGTTCCAAGTACCAAAATCTACCAGAGCAAGGCCTCCTACATCTCCGCCGCGAATTGGGTCTACAGGCAAACATCAGAAAGGTCCAATTTCCCAGCTCTCAGCTCCTGAATGTGAGCTCTTTTCGTCCGGAAGCTATCAACGGCTTGGACGTTACTTTTGTTAGAGACCTGACTGGAGGTGTGTACTATGGTGCTCGGCAAGAGGCCACTCATAGCCGGGGAGTAGCATCTGATACCACCTCCTACGACCGCGACGCCATTGAAAACATAGCAATGCACGCTGGAAGTCTCGCAATGCAGTCCAACCCGCCTCTTTCTGTCTACTCAGTTGACAAAGCCAATGTCCTTGCAACTTCCCGCCTCTGGAGATCCACTGTGACAGAAATTTTTGCTCAACACTATCCTGATGTTCCACTGAGCCACATACTCGTCGACAAAGCCGCCGAGATCTTTTCGAGTCAGCCGAGTAAGCTCAACGGGATTATTCTCACTGAAAATCTCTTCGGGGACATCTTGTCCGACCAAGCTGGTGGCATCATCGGAAGGCCAGGTATCCTAGCCTCAGCCGGTCTACCAACGCAGAGGTGCAGAACAGGCAGTCGGGTCCGTGGAATGTTTGAGCCACTAAGCTTGAAAGTTCCCACACATCCATGCGACAATCTTATCGCAATGATTCAAGCTGTGGGCCAAATGCTACGTTTTGGATTGGAGCTGGACCTTGAAGCAATCGCAGTTGAAAATGCATTGCGTCGCACGCTCGATCCTCCAGAACTGATAGGATCCAATGTACAGCCTGTCACACTTGGAGGTACAGCAACAGCCGATGAATTTATGGGCGCATTCTATGCACAGCTTCGCTATTTCCTTGAGGCAGCGAACTCGATCGATATGATACCGCTTGCGGCGAAAGCAGCACAGTCGCCTTGCACGGCCGATTCAAGCTCCAGACGAGCGATGGGTGTAGTGGAGAAGATCATTACCAACTCAGCCATCGGTCTCACCAAGCCAGAAGTCAATCCCGGTGATATTGTCTGCGTGAAAGTGGACTGGACAATCACATCTGAACTCCTCTGGGCTGGCATGGATAAAACATATGATAGCATGAAAAGGCCGCGCTTGTTCCGGAATGACCGTGTTTGGCTGGCAGTAGACCACACTGTCGATCCACGAACAAACCATCTGCCCAGGCAGAAACGCCTCATTAGTAAAGCCGAGAAGTTCAAACAAGAGGCCAAAATAATCGATTTTCTACCCGCCAACACAAGCATCATGCACACTGATTTCACCAGGGAGCGCGCCCAGCCAGGCCACATTGTGGTTGGAAGTGATTCCCATACTTGCTCTTCCGGAAGTATGGGCGCTTTGGCCGTTGGATTTGGTGCTGCAGATGTTGTGATGCCTATGGTCACAGGAGAGACTTGGTTCCGAGTCCCTGAGGTCTGCAGGATCAACTTCGTTGGCAGCTTGCCGTATGGGACCTCAGGCAAAGATGTAATACTGCACATTCTGGGACTTTTCAAAAGGAACACTATCGCATTCCAACGGGCAGTCGAATTTGGAGGACCGGGTCTCGGTGAACTTTCAATGGACGCTAGGTTTGCCATATCCAACATGGTCACTGAATTCGGTGGCATGGGAAGTTGCTTCGAGGCAGACGAGAGAACGGCCGAATGGATTTCGCGGAGAGACCTTCCAGAGCACAAAGATCGGGGTCTCTACTTTCGGCCTGACGAGGGAGCGAGGTATGTGGAGGAGAGAACGATCGATCTTTCGGAAGTGCGTGTTACTGTAGCACTGCATCCTAATCCCGACGATGTTCATCCAATCTCAGAAAAGCTCGGAATGAAGCTTGATGGCTGTTTCATTGGAGCTTGCACGACAACTGAAGAAGACATCATCTTGGGTGGTCTCGTTATTGAGGCCGGCTTACGTTCTGGAATGAGCCACGTCAAGAGCGGCAAAAGGAGAGTCACTCCAGGCAGCCTGAAGATCATCAAGCGCCTGGAGGCTATTGGTATTCTTGACAGCTATCGCAAATGCGGATTTGAAGTTGGTGCACCGGGCTGCTCATACTGTGTGGGAATCAATGATGTCGATGTCGCTGGAGAAGGAGAGGTCTGGCTATCATCACAGAACAGAAACTTCAGGAATAGGATGGGTAAAGGGAGCATCGGAAACATTACCAGCGCGGCAGCGGTAGCTGCTTCCAGCTTCACCATGAAGGTCACTGACCCTAAGGCCTTGCTTGACTTCATCGACCAAGCGAGATTCCAAAAGCTGCTTGGTAGAGAGCGAGTTCCGTTGCATATTATGCCGAGAATCTCCGAGCCCAGCATTGAAGAGCTTAAGCTGCAAACACCTATCTTGGCAAATACATCGACAGCGAACAGAAATGAGAATGCACCCAGCTCAAGCCGGGTTATCACTTCGCAAGTGCAGCGATTTGGCGAAAATGTCGATACGTACGTTCTGGCACCATATTGTTATTTTATACGCTAATAAATTCTCCAGGGACGCCATAATCCCCGCCGAGTTCATGCCGGGAGTAGACAACGGCGATTTGGGTAGTCATTGCTTCGAATACTTTCGCCCAGAATTCCGTGAAAAAGCAAAGCAGGGTGCCAATATTGTGTAAGCCAACCTTTCGCCCATCGACTACAGTAAGATCCTGATTAGCGATAGCGTTGCTCAGCAGGGGTTTGGGAGTGGCTCGTCTCGTGAAGACGCAGTGAGAGCGCTGCAGGGTGCAGGTGTTCAAGCGGTAATAGCTAAGAGCTTCGCCTTTATCTGTGAGTTGACCATTGGTAATCATGGCTCATATACATTCAGCCGGACTAAACTCTCGGCAGATGAACGAAATCAGCTCAATATGGGTCTGTTCAACATCAAAATACAGGATGAAGACTTCTACCAGCATGCACGCGAAGGAACGATGATCTCAATTGATAAAGACCGCAAGGTGGTATCCATCGGAGGATATCAGAAAGTTTTCCCTTACGACCATGCTTGGATTGAGGATGTTCTGTTGGAGTCCGGTGGAATATTGAAGCTATATGATTTATACGGCAAATCACTATTTCGCCAAATTTCAGCGCGAGCGAAGGGGCCACGAAAGAACACAGGGTTGCCGAAGCTCGCCAACATCGCTGCACAGGAATATTCTTCCAAGAGTGAATTGGTTTGGTAACACATAACGCTTCACATACACGCTGTACCAGAATTTGCCCCAATATATTCCCTGTGCCTTGTTTTCTGTGCGAGACGACTGCCATTCTAGGATTTTATTTTTCCAGGACAAACTTTACTGTAGGGTGGTTCAAAGGCGAATCTTGAGCTATGCTCAATTCGCGTTAGTTTACAAAGCCCACGTACTAACCCACTCATGCAGTTTTCTCCAACCGTGTCTGCCGATTCCGTGAGACTAATCAGGTGACATCTAGCGTCTGGCTTAGAGGCTTTCGCAAAACAAAAAGCTCATATTCTTGCTTATTAAAAGGAATTACGGAAGGGCGAAAAAATGGAGGTCCATTTAACTTACATCGGGAATCACGCTGAAACTAATAAATGCCTGCCCGATGACAGTTCTCGACATAGACACAGGTTAAAAAGTACATGTTAAGGGTGGCATTGAGGCTTATAGAATCAATCATTATCCATTATGCATAGACAAAGTATATGTATGCTATCTATGATATGTCTGCATAGCAGTTTTGCTATATGACTTGTAAAGCAAATGGCAACCTATTTGGCCTTCGCTAATATCCTCGGACGACCCATTCCAGTCCTCCAGTGACATGGTCGATGAAATATTTATCGCTGTAGCTGTCTACAGTGTGTCCCATACCGGTGTACCATGCCCTAGCCTTGCCAGCGAAGAGATGGTACCACGAGATGGGATGCACAGGCTTCATGCTCAGGTAAGAAGGGGTGATGTCGTCAATGTAAGTTTCGTTGATGGTAACCAAAACGGTGTACTCTGGGTCCAAGGCCACATTTTGCCTGTAAGAGTACCACTCGTCTGTTCGGTTATAGCTCGTAGGAAGCCTGTACGTAGATCGATGGGTGGGATCGTGAACAGTCATAATGTCGGGACGGATGTTTCCACCTATTCAAGAAGATCGCGATTAGAATCTGTTCACGATATGTTGCAAGAGGTTTCCAACGTACCGGTCGGGTAGCGCTCTTTTTGTTCATCAGAGCAAGTCCACTCAGGAGAGCATGGGTGGAACTCGAACTGTCCTCCAACTAGGTTCGTATACCAAGGCGGAGTCTTGTTGAAAAAGTCGGCAGCTATTTGGGTTGGGTGGACACGGTCAGCGACAGAAGCCTGTAGGGTGATCGAGGGGCAGCGGCTCACCGGCATGAATTCCGAGCCAATTTCCCCCGCTCACCAACCAATCATAGAGGCCATCGAACTCGCTTTCTACCAAGAAATCGCCAGTCGTGTAGAGAAATACCATTGTGGTATAATCGCTCAAGCTTCCGTTGGTGAAGATAGCAGAGTCCTCGGACGCTGTGATATCCCAGCCATTTTTATCGGCGATTGAGGTAACAAGCTCAATTCCGTTCTTGATACTAATTGATACAAAGTCAGATTGGCGGCCAACCGTCAATGTTGTTGGAGCCTCACCTCTCATGACGGTAACCTAGAGTCTTGCTAAAGGCCAATAGATGAGGCTTTGGCGGAATCGCTATGGTAATGTGAGCAATTGGTGCAAAATGAGAAAATATTAGGCCAACCTACCTGCTGAGATGGCGCCAGATACCGCCGCAGCGATAGTTGCCAGGGTAGAAACTTGCTTCATGATGATCGAGGAATATGAAAAGGCGAAGGCTGAAATCCACTGCACAATTGAAGAAGCCTTGATGTTCGTAGAGCTCAGATATATACCTTCAATTATGGCCCGCAGGATGCCAGGGCCGATTCGCGCCCTTTTAATCACAACATTTTGGTCATGTGCATCGCTAGGGTATCGTTTCCACAGGCGGCTCGAGTGCTACGGAGCCCAATGCTCCGGGGTGATGAGATTTTTTTTCCTCCCAGGATACGTCACTTGGCCCTTGATCGCTAATACGGGGGTGTGCGGAGCATACCCGATGGACCAGATACAGTCTCTCACACTCTAGACGAACCTTGCGCGGAGAGCCAGGTGAGGTACCAGAAGATGGCAACACCCGTTTGATGCCATCCAATCAGCATTGAAATTTATTTAGGGTTCTTCGTCCGACCAGTGATACCTTGTCATGACAACTCATCCTATGATCAACTTCCCTACATGGCGGCCATGTATACTTGGAATAGGCAAGGCCTCGGTAGAATACCGGGACAACAGCGGAAAGATTACCGACGCGCTAGACCACCAAGCCGGAGTTCAGGTACTGTACCCCGTGGAAGGCTAGCGTATGGAGAAATTTGATCTAGCTCAATCAGACAAGAGTAGGTAGTACGTACATGTGACGATACTTGAACTCCGGCATTTTCATGGAGTGGTATCGCTCTCGTGAGAGATCCTTAAGTTACGACATTGCACACTGATCGAATTTGAGTTATAGCTTTGCGTACCGAATAAACATGAAACATGTTATCTAGCCCCTACAGGGGAATGTACGATACAGTTTTATTGGGCATGTGTAAATGTAGGTGATCTGCGAACTGTTTCAAGCGGCCCAGGGAACCAAATATCGCCAAGAAGACTCGATTCGAGTTGGCAACACCTACAACCCTAAGGTTGCAGTCTGACTTTTACAAGAGCCTCACCGCTGCGCAAGTATACAACCGATTCTCGCCCCGCAGTCAAAGAAAACTGCGCGGACTCTAGGCTCGGTCATCAATCCTATCCGGATCTACCGGCTTGGCTTCTCCGCATCATCCCCGATATTCATAGCGATCGACAAAGACGGCTACCGGCTTAGGAATCAAGCATGTGAATAACAGGATTGACCCTAGTCACCTCCGCACCAAACCCCGCACGAAATTTGCCTCCCGAATGTACATGAGTCTCTAGGGTCTTTAGTCTAGATAGTATGTCACGGCCTATCCCGCAACTCCCCGCTGGAGTTGTCTAACATTCTCCATATCTATTCCACGTGCATGCTTAGTCTAGGAAGGTTTTATTCTTCTCAGGGTCGAAACTAGGCAGCTGCAGTATTTATCAAGAGATTTCTCATGCCGGCTTGAACAAGCGGCTGTCTGCCAGGGTCATGCTCCAGGGTGTATGATATGCCGCTTTTATGCTATGCACTAGGGTAGGCCGCATAACAACTGCATACTGTAGTTCACTCGCGGCTACAGGTTGCGATTTAACTGTCGACAGGTTCCGCCGCAACCCGTCACCTAGGGTCCTGACAATATCCAGACGATCTTATTAGAGGTAAGCCTTTTGGAGATCAAAAGCAAATCTTAATTTCTGCGTATCAAAGCTTCATAGTATATCTGGTGGATTCAGCTGTCGCACTAATACTGTTTGTCGCACTCCCGAAAGCCGAATAGATCAGCCATTGCTCGGATGTTGAATGGAAACGCCGTCTCTCTCTTCAAGGGAAGCACTGTAAATATTGTTATTAGCCAACAGTTTTAGATAAACTTAAGTTTAAAATGCGGCTAGAAGGAGTTTGAAGAAGCAGAGTCTTTCTGGATATCAAATGTTGCCTTCGTTGTCCAATCTGTACCCTTGGTTACCTAGATCTCCCGGGGCTTGCTGCAAATCGCACCTAGCAATGTAATCGTTTGCTAGGCATCGGCCGTTAAGCCACGAGGGTGGGATCTCGTTGTAGTGTGATAGCTGAATGTTCCACGCTTTGCAATCACACGCCGAATCATGGGTTTACGTGGTTTTATCGCGACCGAAAGCAGGACAACATGCTCTCTCTTACTTCGCCTGTGCTATACAGACCGATACTAATGAGGTCAATCATTCAGACGACCTCGGGATGAATCTTGAACTAACCTATTGTGACCTAGTGTTTTATCTTATCGATAACATACCCGAACCCTCTGCATCCGTACACCTCTCGAGGCGTTATCCAGCTGTAGCAGGCATCATGGCGCAAATACCGCCATCGAGCACGCCATTCGCTTCGGTCTGAGTCTGCAAAGACACTCACCTCATGATGGCGGCTTTTTGCCGCCATCCAACGTCCTACCCCCAACACTTGCGGTGAACTCATTGTCTCGGCAGTGTATCGAAACAATCTTCTTCGTATAGAGTTTTTTTTAGCTTGGCAAGGAAATCGGTATCTGAAAAGGTCATCAGTCATAGCTCTTTCGATCGATGTCGGAATCATCCGTGAGGTCCGTGGCCATCATTGGAGCTGGAGCTGCCGGTACCATCCGCACCCATTCGCGATCACTAGAGGTGCCGAGCTTAGGGATTATCAGGTGCGATAGCGGCGGCGGCCCTTGTTTCCGAAAATGCCTTTGAGAAGATAAAGGTATTTGAGCGGCGAGAAGTACCTGGTGGCACATGGTATGCTCCATCGATCGCCATTAGTCAATCATTAATGAGGAGTTAGGGTTTACGACGCGGACCCGGGTTGTTCGTTCGAACTCAATCCCGGAAAGCTGCCCCCAGAAATCGACCCCCCTTTGAAGCCGCCAGCCACCCTCCCGACAACCACTAAACCATCGACGCAATATCGCTATGATCGAACTCCAATTTATTCAGAGCTCACGTAAGTTCAGGCTATTTGTCTCTTCACAAACGTGAGTATCGCCGCTACTGATAGTCTCCAAGAACAAATGTGCCCGAGATTATCATGTCCTTCTCTGATGAGAGATTCACCTATGGTCCATTTGTGCCACACTGGATCCCTAAACAGTACATTCAGAACTATTTCTCCTCCCATGGTACTGATCGATTTCTGGTCCTGAACACAACGGTTGAAAATGTCACCCGCATCGCTGGTACCAATGACGTGCGCGGTGGGTGGAATCTCACTCTTAGAAGGCATGATCCTATAAATCGCGTAGATTCATGGTGGGAGGAACAATTTGATTCTTTGATAATTGGAAATGGACATTATTCGGTGCCTTTTGTAAGCCATATCACCATCGCATGCACCCGCGATGGCTCATTAGGTCCCATGCTCATTTCTGTAGATTCCATTTGTCAAGGGCCTAGATGAATATACTAAAAGATATCCGGGTCGAGTGTCACACTCTAAGCTCTACCGGACAGCAGAGCAGTTCAACGGCAAGAGAATTCTGGTCATTGGAAATTCTGCATCCGGGCACGATGTCACGACACAGCTTGTTCAGTCGCGTAAGACGATATTGCCAGTCTACCAATCCCGGCGCTCGCGCTCTAGATGGGATGGTGAATATCCGCCCGAAGGTGTAACATGGAAGCCCGTTATTGAAGCGTTCAATCCATCCACGGGAGAAATCATCTTTGAAGATGGCAGTACCCTTGGAAATATAGATTCAATCGTCTATTGCACAGGATATAAGCCTTCCTACCCGTTTTGGAATTCCAAAGAAAATGGGGGGCCGCTCTTTGACTATAAGGAAAACAGAGCAGTAGGATTCTATCAGCATACATTTTCTCGGAAGTTCCCAGAAAGCCTGGGGTTGATTGGCTTACCACGAGTTCTGACATTTCGTTCTTTCGAGTACCAAGCTGTTGCTCTCGCGCGTCTTTTCGCTGGCCGAAATGCGAGACCCCTTCCCTCAGATTTTCAAATGGATGAGTGGGAGAAAAAAAGGGCAGCACTGGTTAAAAGAGAGAAACGAGGTTTTCACACTATACAATGGGATGATGGTGAAACGATGGAATGGTTCCGGTATCTGTACAATTTGAGTGGGTTGCCGGTGCTGGAGGGAGAGGGAAGATTTCCGCCTGTGTTGGATGCGAATGCAAGATGGGCTTACGATCATGTAAAGAAATATCCAGAGCCAGGAAAGGATGGATGTGCTCAACATGATAAAGAATGGGTTTTTGTCAAGCGCATAAAGAAAGACAGCGCGCATTTCATCTAATAAAGTCTACTCTTGTTCCCATCGAGATTTCTTATCTCTATTTCATCCATTCGTTCGTCATAGATATCGGTGCGGGCTTTTTTGATCATTTGCCCTGAAGATGGTACAGCTGACACTAAGGCCGTTGCCAGAGCATCAGTTGGAGGCGAATACTGTACTGAATGTTTGATGGGAAATTGTATCCAGTATCTCAATGAAAAGAGAAAATACGGTTTTCCTAAAAGTCCAGGAGTGGTCAGAAGGTTTCAAAATGCCTGCGGACGGGCCAAAATCGAACCATCATCACAGGAACGGATTTTAATTGAGATGAGTAACATTGATGAAGAAGGAACTTTGTATCAAATGATTACTCGAGCTAATATGGAACACTTATGCAAAGCTGCCTTTGACCAGCTGACTCATATCATCGAAGAGGTTATTGAAGATGCGAATTTCGAGAAGAAAGGGATTGGTGTTGTCGCATGTACTAGAGGCTGTTCGAGGATCATATATATCAAAAGAGTACTCTCTGACTCTTGGTGCGGTACTGAGTACTCTCGAAGTTGGTTTTTAGGGAAGCGGCGGTTCAAAGGGCAGCCAAATACGCAACTTTATTTTTCCTCGGCAGCAGGTCCTCAAATTGCAACCCATCGGCGCGATGCGTTCCTTCTTCAAGCGGAAAAGCGGAAGCTATACTTTCCATGTCAGCAATAAACACCTTGACGAATGGGTCAGCGTATTGTGAAATTCAGGGCATTCAAAAAACAACACAATCCTAAAGTCGACACTCGCGATGCTCCAGGGGGGCGCGCACAGTAGTCAAATAGCACCAACTTTGTACGGGCAGATATTCACAGAAAATGCAGAAAAAGGGCTCCATTTTGTGACTCATGTTTTTTTTAGAGGCAATAGAATTCTCTAGCGATGAAGATGATGATAGACATCTGTGGGTTGCGCAGCCGAACTGACACTGGCGTCGGTTAAGCTGATATCATGGTTCAAGGCTAACTACGTGGCAAACACTATTTTATCACAGTTTTAATCGCATACTTGGATTAAGCTTTTTTCATTGATGATTATTTCGCTTGTTCCGATGCTGGAGCTCAAGATTCAGGTGATACTTCCTTCTTGACACAAGCCCATGACTAAGCATTCGGCGATGTTGTCCGCTTTGTAGATAAGATAATCCTTTCGGGAATGTAGATCCGACAAGCATCCTATCCGATAGCCCTTATGGACATGATGATAAAAAGGACGTAACTGCTCAGTTCTTAAGTTGTTTGCAATTGACCCAGTCTAAATCGATGCACCATGTCCATTCAACGCATCCCATACACGGCACCACGTACCGAGTTCATAGAGGCTTTAGAAAAGAATGGAGGGGTCATAGTAACTGACTTCACAGATGGTGTAACTTTAGAACAAGCCAGAAAAGAAGTACAGCCATACCTAGATGTGGACGAGCCCAACAGTCAAGTCGGTGCCTTGAATGGAGGCACCAAAACATGCACTCGCCTGATTGGGAGAAGCCCGACTGTGCGAGAAAAGTTCTTCAGCGACCCATTGTATCAGGTGAGAGATCCAATATGGATATGAAATGCCAAGGACGTTTTAGGCGTATTTCAGAAATTATGACGCTAGGCTTCTGACATTCCCAACTAGGACATGGTGTCGCATTTTCTCAACCTCACGACAACAGCGTGGTATGGTGACGAGCCTTCGACGAACACATGCCCACCTCTGCTATCTATCGCAATTACCATGGATACTCGGCCTGGCACCAAGGCCCAGAAATTGCATCGCGACGATAAAAACCACCATCATCGTCACCATACTGCATCCAGTTATTCGCCTAACCGAGACATGCTGCTTGGCCTTTTTGTACCTGGGTGCGACACTCGTCGCGAGAACGGTGCCACGAGAGTAGTTCCTGGCAGTCATTTATGGGGTGACGAACAGCCTGATTTCGGCGATGATGGCTCCAAAGGAGTTGTGGATGTTTGCTTGAAAAAAGGCGAGGCCTTCATGATGCTTGGCAGCACTTACCACGGGGCAGGGGAATACAACCTTGGTGAAGGGAGTCGCATGGTGCATATTATGTTTTGCTGCTCAGGTAACTATCGGCAAGAAGAGATTTCATACCTTTCCTATCCTGTAAAGGACGTCAAGGAGTATAGTCCACTAGTGCGAGAGCGTTTGGGATGGAAGCAAAGTGAGCCCAATCTTGGATGGGTGGACTTGAAAAGTCCTGAATACCTATTAGTATAGATTGAGAGTACAGCAGACTAGTAGCTTGATTTCTTTATATCGAAATCTGTAATTCCGAAAAAACTCATTGGTCTAATTAAACATTATCAATAAAAGTAGCAGTTGGCTTTGTTAGCTAGCGTACCCTACTCTTATATCTCTGTTCACTCATACTCTAACAGATCTCCTGCCACTATGAGACTTAAATAAATCATATTAGGTGCAAATTCAATCAAGAAGAGTAGTAAAGATGGCGATTCGTTCTTTGGGCCAGCTTTGGGGGGTTTTATTTGGTCAGTGCTTCCTGTTGAGTGATTTACAAGAGAAAAAGCCTGAAGCTGTACCATGGTCTCAGGCCCTGATAATCTCAACGAATCAGAGATTAAAAATGGCTTGCATTGGAACTAATGCAAGTACTTCGAGCTAGGCCACTAACATTTGCAGATCAATTTGAAGTCTGAGTCACTCGAAACCATGATATACACCGTCTCACGGCGATAAGCCGTGTGGAAGCTCTGAAAGCGGTTGCATACCCAGGAAAGCTAAATTTGCATTGTACTACTCTGTTGGGCGGGTTATTATGATTGCTACCAATGACAATGCAAGATTCCACGATCGGTGTGAAGCTTGGTAGATCTGACTCAGTCGTTCAGCCCTCGGCGGTCCTATTGGCTTTACTGTATGACTGAACGTATTATCATTGGACCTGTATGCGGATTTTACAAGGGGTGAGGTGATCACATCAGCAGCAATATAATATAACAAGGATGAGTGTCGCTTGTCGCTGATTCCCATCGCACATGTTATTCCAATTCCTTCCGTTTGCCATCACGATGTGCCTGATTGGTCCCAATAGGATCGAACCAGTAATATTTGCTTTCGCAATAATAACGCTTCAAAAATTTTGTGTAGCTTCAAATGGTGCTTCTCTCCCGACTGTGATACACTGCTGCAGGGCGTAAGGTGATATTTAACCGGCATGAATGGTAGCGTCAGTGTAGAATTGAATGAAATAAATTAGATCAGAGCGTCCAGATCAATATAAATGGGCGAAATATCAACATGATCTTTCTTTCGTGTTCTTCACAGAGGATCAGACAACATATTCCAGATCTAACATGGTGACTCCAAAGGACATTGTGTCCTTGCTTGCTGGAACGTACTATCTTGCATACCGAGTTAGGCAAGCAACAGGCTCTGTACAATTTATTGCGCTCTAACAAGATGTAGTACCATTAATGGGACTATCATACCAAACGGAGAAAGGGGCACAGGGGCAAATCCGGCTGGATTGATACAGTACAATGAACTCGGTTACATGTCAGCGACCATCATGTCAACGACTCCAGAGCATCGACAAGGACTCAATGTGTCTATCCCAGAGGTTGAAAGCCAACCAGACTCAGACTGGGCTAAAGTTGGTAGACACACACTTTGCTATGCTGGCCCTTTCTACATCAAAGAAATCCGCACAGAAAATTCAGGGCTACTCATTCATGGACCCCTTATAGTAGCACAAGTACCAAACTATGTTGGTTCAGAACAAGAAAGAAATTACACAATCCTAGATGGTGGCAATACACTCAATATTTCGATTTTGGCAGAGGATGGTGTTCTGGGCAGTTTGATATGGAAGCGAATAATTCCTAATGTACAGAAATGAATTCATTGGCTATATATTCCAAAGCTTTCCTCCAATAAAATTTGCATCCAAACCCGGGGCGACTTTTGAAGCAGACATACCCCGTGACAGAAGAACAGGACGATAAATTTGACAACGCACATGGATTCATTGACCCTCCATATCTTCTTGAGAAACTTTCACCAATAAATAAGTCGGTCAAATGTCATTTATAACCTTCCTTAGAGCTTGGGAAAAGAATAAAAACACCCTACACAACAAAAGCAACCTCGAAAGTCAAGACCGGCAGCTTCGGTCTAGGCTTCTGGCCTTCTTCCAAGATAGTCGCTGCAGCAGGCACTACACAATCACATGTCTCGACTAAAGAATCGGCTGAAATACTTTCGTTCGTGGCCTATTGAACGGCAATTTCCACTGTTGCTGCAGCCACCTCCCAAGGAATCCGGCAACTGGAAGTATTATCAATACAGGTACAAGTATACATTTGCAAAACGCCAGCATGACGAGGTTTTGATCTTGATTCGAAAAACAATCAAGGAAGCATGTGCAAGTGACATTAATTTCGCCAACATTGGTCTTGTTGCAGCCAGTGCAACTGACTGTCCAACAATATGGCCACCGATTCCTGGAAGTTCGGAGATCAAATTCTATATTTTCAAGGAAGAAGGTATAGAATTTCCTCAGGCAGTGCCTATAAAGCTTATACCTAGCGGGAACAATGTATTGAGGGTTGAACAGATCCACGTCCGGATTGGTGGTCGCTGGCAGCCGTTAAAGCAGTATTTGAAATCGTTCCGAAAAGCCCGAAAACACAACCGAACAGAAGTCGAGCGCCAGCGAATATGGTGGGACAGGAATGGGAAAAATTTCCCCTTGCTGAAACTACCTGCTGAGATCCGTAATCTGATCTATATCCACACATTGGGAGGAAGCATATATCCTCGCGTCGATGTGACAGGTTCCCGAGTGCTGTTGGGCTCGCGGATTGATCAAGACTTCTCGTACTCAAAACGTCATGATTCCCGAAACTACAATATTTTGGATATCAACCACTCTATTCGTGAAGATGTGCTAAAAGCTATATGCCTAGGAACATGGAAACACTTCATCAATGAATCCGTCCTTGTCGATGTGCTGAGAGCGCCAGTTACCCCGCCGTATGGATGGCTCACCAGGATCTGCCTTCATATCTCCATATCTCAGTTCTTCGAACTTTTCGGTGTCAAGATTGACCCTTTCCTTCACGTCGTTGAAAGAGACTCTTCTGGACATCTTATCCGAGATTCACGTACTTTGAAACAGCTGAACCTGGTCTTTCCGACTCCCTCCGAATCAGGCCGACAAAATCCATATGCTGATTTCTATCGGTGGAATCACTGTCTAGGGTGGTTTCGGAACAGTCCAAAGCACCAGAACATGTCACGGGAGCCTTGCTGGAGAACTATGGTCGACTGGGTCATTCTGTTCGCTTTTCCTTTTATCAAAGAAATCCCCCGAGTGGGTCTACACGGAACAATCAAAAGCGACATTAAGAGGAAGTGGGAATTCATATTGGACCAGTATTACTTACATCGTAATCTCGATTACCAGCCTCATGGATTCGACTACAAAGAAGAGCTTCAGAGTATAGTTGGACACTGGATGGTGTACCAGACACCGGAATGCACATGCCCGGCGAAATGTCATGAATTGCAAGATTTTGATCATGACGACACTCAAAATATGGCTCAAGAACCTAATTTGGTTGGATCCCGCATTGTCTAGTAGGCGTATTCTCTGTTAACTGAACAAAGCGGTAAACCGAAAGGTAACCATAGGCGAGACTATGTATTCTCCACCTACTATTCCAAATATGAGTTTTTATCATAAATAGAGACTATACAATGACATTTTATTATTTTTAACGCAACCAGATTTGCTGCACGTAAAATAAAGAATACATGGCAGAGAGGGCGTGCTCAGAATTCAATCAACCAATCTGATACCGAGGACGTGCCAACTTGGACACTTCGACGCAAGAGCAATTATTCCGATTCGTTTCATAATCAGGCCCATGATTTGACACCAGGAACATTCTCGCAATTCTGGAGACGACAAAGTGTGGCCGATAACAAACAAACGTTTCGACAATGCCAGTGATCGTTCGACAGCCACATGGTATTGAGTGACTCGGCCTATACATGTCAGTTTCCTATCCGTACTGCTATTTTTGATGGTTTTTTACAATTTCTTCAGTACTTGGCAAATTCAAACCATGGTTTTCTGCAAATTGTTGATGCGTTCGTAATTGTGGGTCGGCCCAGAGCAAAGAGAGAGCGTAGTGCACAGACCAGAACAGTATGAGTGTGAGGCTGAGGACCAATAAAGCATGCATAACTCGGAATATAGGCTTCATTGCGATACCCAGCTCCGGGATGGGAGATGATAGCAGTGCACATTCGTGTTGTTGGTGCAAGGCTCGCAAGACCCCTTGCCAAGACCGAGTTTCGGTGCGTACGTGTTTGCGTCGTAATCCAAAAAGCAAAGATCAACGTCCTGGCGTTTCGTACAAATTTCACATATTTTCCTGGACATTTTGGGGGGCCAGTAGCTGGACAAAAACTGTCCTATTGAGTCTTAAGATCTAAACGCGTATATGTTTGGGGGAAAGTCGAGATCAAGTAATGGCAGCCATTTCCGACAGCAGTGGACCAGTCACAGGTATTGCGACGCGATCATTCCAGCAGCTCTTTCAGCAATACCATATACCGCAGTTTGAATGTGTGCTGAAATGATGATCGGTATGATACTGGCATCAACCACCCTTAAATTCCTTACGCCGTGTACTGTCAGCGACGGATCCACAACCCCGCCGTCTTTCTTTGGTAGCATGGCGCACGTTCCTAGTGGGTGGTAGAATGTGTAAACATTGTCTCTTACATATTTTTCCCATTCGTCATCCGTGTCAGTGTCTACACCCGGATCGAATTCCGAAATCCAAACGGTTTTGAAGGGCTCTGTAAACGAAAGCTTACGGAGAAACTTTGCCGCTTCTTTGGTGGCCTCCAGATCGAATGGAGTTCCCAGAAATCTTGGGTCGATGATAGGCTTCGTTGCAGGGTTAGATCCATTAATATGAACCGATCCCCTGGCTAATGGATGCATAATACCACCCAAAATAGTCGCATATTGCTTGCCATAGCCAGTGGTACCATTTGCTGGGTATCCTCTTGTTCCAATATAGCCATCGCTGAAGATTAACTCCAAACCGGGAGCTTTCGAGTCGGAATCTCGCAGAAATGCCAACTTCCGTCGGTCAACTACATTGGACGTATTGGCTGATTGCATCGCAAGCTCCATCAGTCTGGTTTGGTTATTCAAAACCTGGCCCCATTTAAGGAAGCCATAGCAGCTACCTCCATACTGGTATAGTGATGTTTTGCCTCTGTTCCACAGATCCAGTTCGATAGCCGCGCGAGTTTGGTTGTATTTCAAGACATCCAGGCCTAGGATATCTGGTCGGAGTTCATAGGTGGTCTGGATACGAAGATGATCTTGCAGGTTCTCGCCTACACCGGGAAGATCTATAAGTTGCTTGATTCCGGCATTTTCAAGAACGTCTTTGCGGCCTATACCAGAAAGTTCAAGGACTTTCGGGGACAAGAATGTGCCAGCGGACACTATCACTTCCTTCCTTGCTTTGACTTCGGTGCCACCCACAAGAAGAACACCCGTAGCTCTGGTTGTGCTGGCGTCGAGGATAATTTTGTGAACCGTGCTGTTGAAGAGAATAGCTACGTTTTGGCTTGCACTTGGAAGGAAATCGACTGCATATGACCGAGTGTGGTTTCCCAGATTGTTGGTTGCTGGCTGATACATGGTTCCGATGTTATCTCCGTTCAGTGATTCCAGATTCTGCTTGACACCAATATTTTCCAACGTAGGAATGCAGGCTTGCATATGCAGTGGAGGATCCTCGAGTAAAGCTGTGTCAATCGGACCACCGTAACCTACTCCATCTTCTCCATATTGAGCAGACCCATTTCTCCGTTGGAAGTTCTCGGCTTTTAGCATGGCAGGGTACATTGACTTCCAGTTCCAACCGTGATTTCCAAGTTGTTCCCAAGCATCGTATTCTTCAATGCTAGCTCGGTTCCAGACTAGGAGGTTCAAGGCTGACGTTCCACCAAGAACTTTGCCACGATTATGGACGATAGAACGGCCATTCGCCTCGGATTGCGGCGTAGTGGGAAGTATCCAGTCGTAAGAAGATCCCAGTGTTGTACCTCTCAGACCGGGGACATATATTCTTTGTTCATTACGCCCGTCGGGACCTGCCTCAATGACGAGGATACATTCGCTCGGCAACATTTGGCTAAGCCGAGCGGCCAACGCTACACCGGCGGTCCCCCCTCCTATTATTATCTAGATAGCTGGTAAGAAGGGGACATAATTTTCATCTGCAAAGAAGATGTGCGTACAAAATCATGATGCCGGTCGCTGGACGCGCATTTGGCATCGGCATAGGACCTGATTCCGAGGAATGTGAGTACAAGTGAGCCCAGCCTCCACCTTCGCATTGAGCAAGATTTTTGATTCGGCAAGAGACTTTTGAGTAATGGCCTCTGTGGCGGAAGGTATGGAAATGCGACAAGACTGCAACAGATGTTTTCTCTCGTCAGCTCCCTCGCGGGCACGAACTGTTTCGCTTGTTTTATTGTGTCTGATTCAGCGGCTGCGGGGAAGGATATTGTCCATGACCAGTCGACCCCTCATTTTGAAATTACCAGCCGCTCCATCTCCCGATGATGGGGTCCAGTGCTTGGCTCTATCGAAGGAATCTATTATTAGATCACACCCAGGAAGTTGTTCATGTCGAGAGACACCAACTTCCTAGAAGAAGTGGAAACCCACTGGCAGGATTCCTTCCAAACGAAATTGAATAGGGAGGACAGCAAACTAGACGACAAAAGGGTGCCCAGGTGACGACCTCCACGAACCCTTCCAAGATGGGAAAGAGATCGACGGAGTTGCAGCTTGCCTCGATCTAACCGAAAGCGTCAAAGCGCGCCATCGGCAGGCACCGACTACCTAGGTAATGCGGGCGACGGTAAAGGATTGTTCCATGCCGCCCGCGCAGCGACAAAGTGTTCACCTCATGGCAAGGGTTATTAAATCTCGATTCACAAAAAAACTGGAACGCTGCCACAATTCGGTCATGAGTAGTAGGGGTAGGCTTTGGCAGTCCTTCCCCAAAGCCTACAGGAATCAACAGTCTAACGTCGGGAGGCCTGGAACCACGGTTTTGAACGGACTCCCAACTCAAGCTCAACAAGAAACACGATTTCACACATCTCCTTCACAGCTAGGGAAGCAACTGACGCTCTTCCGGTGAAGAGATCAAACTGAGGTCGATGGGGACAGGCTGCGCACAGTACCTCCAGGAACACCTGCCAGTGCCTCTCCGGTCTGATACGTAACGAAGATAATCACTACTGCTGGATATGGTGGCTCTGTTCTAGAATCTTCTAGCAAGCAATCCAATTGTTTCCTATGATCGAGCCGTGTGTAACAGCAGTGTTCGCGTTGCACGCAAATCAAAACTAGGCATAAATAAGAACGCTAAATATACTTGCTTTCGTGTTTGAAGTTTTTCGGACACTCGGTTATCGAAGGCAAGTCTGTTTAGTCTCAAATGTATTAAATCCTTAAGTGATTGCCTGAGCTATTGTACCTGTAACACAAAAAGCTGTTACATCATACCAATTATTGACACATGTCACATTTCCCTTAGTTCTTCATTTGAATATACTACTAATTCGAGGGAAACTGCGAATTCATTCAGCAATGACATTATCTTCCAACGTCTCAAAAGGTTTGGATGTGTATAAGTCCTCAAATACCACTGATTCCGTTGCAACCTCTTAAAACACTCACAGCTCGACACAACTCTGTCCCTTGTTCAGAACACCAACTGTATACGAACTGAACCCAAAGCCGAAACTAAAGAGTAACTCATCTTTATAAGAGACTGAGGGGTTGGTTCAATATGGGTCGTCGATATCCCATTCTGAGGCAGAGGATTGTAGACATACAGGATACAGCAGCATGGCTTACTGTACAAATGTTTCCCCCACCACCCGATCAGCTGGGATCTACCGAGCGCCAATTCAGATACCAGCTCCCGATACTCCCAGAAATGAACGATCCAGTGATGAATATGATGAAAGCAACTATCCAACGGCTCAATACCGAGGATATTCTCTTTGCTGCAGCTGGAATCAAAGTTTTCAATGCAACTACTTCTCCTCCTCCATGGCCCTACAGGAAGAATAGTCCCAAAGCCAAGTTTTACATCTTTACTCGGCACAATCAAGAATTCCCAAGGACCATCCCGATATCACTTTTGGAATTTACAAAGACACTGGAGGTTGATCAGATTCAAGTGCTGGTGAATAACGAGTGGGAACGGTTCAAGACGTGGTTGATTAGTATGCGAGAGCCAAAGTACATTTTGTCTGGTGAGAGCGGCATAAGAACCCAGCGAAAATGGTGGAATAGGAATGGCCGTCATTTTCCAATCATGAAACTGCCTCTGGAAATGAGAAACATCATATATCAGCATGTACTGGGAGGCAACATGTACCTGGATACGTCAAGCACAGGTGCTGTGAGGTTTTCGGGAGAATTTGCCAAAACAAGCGATCACAAGGCGGGCAGTCGTGCATGGCGCCCTGATGGAAAGATCTTCCTCGTCTCTAAACAAGTGCGCCAGGAGGCCTGGAAAGCTGCATGGGAAGGTACCTGGAAGCATTTCATAACTTCCGGGAATTTTGAGGCAGTAGTCCAGTCTTCGAATCCGCCGTCTGGCTTCAACTGGCTCACCCACATACAGCTGAATCTGGAACAAAACGAATGGTTCAGGCTCTTCGGCATCGCGATTGATCCATTTTTGCACGCTATCGACGCCCCAAGAGCTCTTTTATTGCGGAGCATTCCAACTCTCAAGGCCTTGGAGATGTACTTCCCCGACCCGCACAGCCTCCCTGCACTCGTTAATTCGTGGAAGGAATACATCTGGGACAACGAACACCAAGACTGGTTCAAGAACGACCCCAAGTATAAAGGCATGCGAGATGTTCCTTGTTACAACGTAATTACTGACTGGATTATCTTGTTTGGGTTTCCATTCATCAAGCACATTCCCAATGTGCTGCTACGGGGCTTCATCAAGCCTCGTATGAGGATGAAGTGGAGCCGCATTCTTGACATTGAATATCGCGAGAGGAAATATGATTATCGCAGTCATGGATTTGACTACAAGCAGGCTATCCGCAGTTTAGAACACTGGCCAGTCTTTGCGTAAGTTGCTCGCTTCTACTCTTGTTTAATTCCACACGGCTGGAAAGCGTTGTCACTGACCAGAGGAAAAAATAGCACGCCGGAATGTAAATGTCGGATGGCCTGTGACAGAGATAATATCCCACCAGACTTGAATGGCCGTGACTGGGTGGACTTTGACAACGAAGAGTGAGGAGACGTAGCATCTGGTTAATCGCAGAAAGACAAGCGGGTCAGGTGGGAAGAGTCCGATGGTCTCCAGAGTACGTTAAAGATCATCGAACAGAGGCAATCGCAGTCAATCAAAATCATCTATGACATTTGTGATACTTTTTGAGACAACTAACAATGCAGCAATTGGACAGGACAAGAGCTGTCGAACCTTTGGTGTTGCCCAGAGGCCCACCTCTACATGAGTTGAGGGGCTAGGCCGTATACAGAAGTTGACTAAACCGCATCTACGATACCTCGGCTCAAACTCACCTCCACTGGCTGAGTCGCGGCCGAATGTCAGGTGCCAGTTCCAACATCCACGTAGGCAGTTTTACTTCAGACACTGCTTTCGATTTCTATTTAATCCACGGCCGAATTTCAGCACCCTGATACTAAAGCAAAGTAACGTTTAAGCGTTTGGATCCCAGAGACCACGTCCGCCACCATGACGAGCGAATACAAGTACGAGTTCTTCAACGTCTCGTTCCCCGCTGAATATGTTGCGCACGTCGAGATAAACCGACCGGAAAAGCTGAACGCATTCAAAGAGCAGTAAGTGCTTTCATGAAATCTCAAGCTAGTAGCGAATGTCATCGTAAGAGCTGGAATCAACAAGGCTTCAACTGGGAAGTGACTAGAACTTTTGTCTGCGCTCTTTTTACTTCCCCAAAGCTATTTCTATTTTCCATATCATTTCTGATTTCTCTCCGGCCCTTTAGTGCTGAGAAAGCGCATCAAAATCCTTCTCCTTTGTTGCAATTCTTTTCTTTTAGCCTCTCCAAATGCTACCTGGGGCCCCAAACATGAACACGAGCTCCGAAATGCATCCCGCCTGACCGCAACTCTCCAGGATGTGGCTCAACATATCCGCCATCTTCCGCCGCCTCTCCCACGACCCCAACGTCCGCGCCGTAGTCCTCACCGGCGCCGGCGACCGAGCCTTTACCGCCGGCCTAGACGTCCAGGTACGCCTCATCATGTGACACACCCAACCCACTTCAACCCCCTCCAAAGCTTTTGGGCGACCCGCGAAACAAAGTCCTCCCTGCAAAAAAGAAAGAAGACGACGGAATACTAACTCCCAGACACGCAGGCCGCCTCCCAAGGCAGCATAACAAAAACCTCGACAGACCCCGCCCGCACCGCAAACGACCTCCGCCGCCACATCGCCGAATTCCAAGCCTGCATCACCGACCTGGAAAAGTGCGAGAAGCCCGTCATCGCCGTCCTGCACGGCGTTTCCTTCGGCCTGGCGCTCGACATGTCGCTCGCGTGCGACATCCGCCTGTCCACGGCCGACACGCGCTTCTCGGTCAAGGAGGTCGACATTGGGCTCGCGGCGGATATCGGCACCTTGTCCAGGCTGCCGCACTCGGTCGGCAACGCGAGCTGGGTCAAGGAGGTCGCCCTCACCGCCAGGGTGTTTGGGTCCGATGAGGCGTTGAGGGTCGGCCTCGTGAGTGGCGTGTATCAGGACAAGGGCAAAGCTGTTGCCGAGGCTCTCAGGATCGCCACCACCATCGCGTCCAAGTCGCCTGTCGCGACCATGGGCACCAAGGAGCTGCTCAATTACTCGAGGGATAGGACCATCGAGGACGGCCTCCGATACACTGGCGCATGGAACATGGCCATGGTGCAGACGCAGGATGTCAAGGATGCTATGCTCAGCGGCTTGAAGAAGACGAAGCCTACATTTAGCAAGCTCTAAAGCTCCAATCTCCAAGCTTCAAGTCGTAAGTTGTAGGTATATACATCAAAAAGTTTCAACCAACAGGAAACAAATTGTCGTGGGCAGGACAAGTGAATTGAATGAATTTTTCATTTGACTCTGAGCGCCTGGAAGTGCTAATACCGGAAGGAAGTTGACCCCAAAACCCGACCGCATGAGCTTAGATCATTTCCCATGGCATGCTACAGATGGTGATATACGGAATCGTGAATCATCCCCCAATGCCCAGAACCCCGCGCCGCAACTACTTTTCATTCGACTGACAGAGACCCCTTATGCCCTAGCCATAACACCCCAGCAGCGGATGCGGTTATCAGTGTAACCAGCGAAGAGGGTCTGGCCGTCGGCGCTCCAGGCCAAGGAGACGCACTCGGGCTCCCTGCTCTTCTTGCCAACCTCCATGTACTCGGGCTTGAGCTCGTCAACCTTGGACTTCTTCTCGAGGTCGAAGATGATGATGCTGGAGGCAGTGGCAGCGCACAGCCAGTAGCGGTTGGGGGAGAAGACGAGGGCGTGGATCTCGTCACCGGCGGTGAGAGAGTAGAGGTGCTTGGACTCGTTCAGGTCCCAGAGCATGGTGGTTCCGTCCTTGCCACCGGAGGCGCAGAGGGAGCCATCGGGGGAGATGGTGACGGTGTTGATGTAGCCGGAGTGACCGATGTGGTCGGTCTGGATACGGCAGGAAGCGAGCTCCCAAACCTGTTGAAATTCAAGTCAGCGAATGATCGCCAAAAAATTTCCAAGCAATGCGAGATGGGAGAACTGTGTCAGTAATAGGTGATTGTTCTTCTCATAGCCCGAAGACTCTGAAGTAGCAAATACATAAGATAAACCAGGATCATCATGATAATTTCCGCGGCGCGCACACAAAAATACAACTAGCGAGAAAATACGCACCTTGACGAGCTTGTCCCAGCCAGCGCTGACAATGACGGGGTTCTGGGGGTTCGGGGAGAACCTCACGCAGGAGACCCACTCGGTGTGGCCCTTGTCGGTGATGGTGTACTTGCAGTCGCCGAGGGTGTTCCACAGCTTGATGGTGCGGTCACGGGAGCCGGAGACGATCTGGCGGTTGTCGGCGGAGAAGGAGACGGAGAGGACGTCGTTGGTGTGGCCGACGAAGCGGCGGGTGGTGGCACCAGTCGACAGCTCCCAGAGGCGGAGGGTCTTGTCCCACGAGGAGGAGAGGGCGTAGGCGCCGTCAGAGGAGATGACCTGTGGCAGTGTAAGTCCTCCTTCTGCCCCAATTGCGGATTTCGTCAAAGTTCACGTACGCAGTCGGACACGATGTGGGAGTGGCCGTGCAGACTCCTCTTGGGGTAACCGTACGAGGTCTCGTCGCGGGTCAGGTTCCAGATGATGAGGGTCTTGTCGCGGGAACCCGAGAGAAGCATGTTAGGGCTGCAATTCTCAAAGTCAGCTGCTGGCCATGTATCGATATTTCGGAATTGGGGATTTTGACGCACTTCTCGAGGGAGGTAGCCAGCGAGGTGACCCAGCCAGAGTGGCCCTCAAGGGTGCCACGGAGAACCAACTGCTCGGCCATGATGAATGTAGAGTGGCTGAAGCTGGGGTATAGACTGCGCACTCGTGGGAGGTGGTTTGAAGGAGAGCCAGCAGCAGACGATGTGAACAAGAGGTCGCAAAATCGTCGTAAGTGGGCGGGTCCGGTAGCGCTAAGCCTATCCCGGTAGCGCAGACGAGCTTGGCATTTACCTCACCAACGTCGCCGCACGTTGCAATATTTGACCCTCGGCGACGCCGCTTTTGGTGTGCTAATAATATTTTCCATTCTTGGAGCGGAGAACACGCCGTGCACTTTTGTCGGCCGTTTGCATTGTGCAGCGCGACACCCAGTGCGAGTTGGCCCTCGGCGGATTGCATCATAACTTGTGTCGAGCTACTGATCAACAAACTTCCCTGGCTGACTATGCATATTCTCCCAAAATCACTTTATCTGCGTGATGAATGGCCTTATGCATCTTCTAAAATTGTACCTGACCTGAAGTCATACCCAATCATCTAAGGGTGATTTGGATTTCCAATTGCGAGATTATCGGCCGCTGTTGTCCTGCAGCTACAGGGAGGGACATGGCCATCATCATCTACCCCATCACTTGCCTCCAAGCAACCCTCTCGCGTACTCCTCCACCCCCACAACATCTATCCCCAACCGCGCATTCATTGTCCTGTTTCGGGGCCATGAAACCCCGTCCCCTGCAAAGACTACCCGATACCTTTTGATTCCATCATCTGGATCAGCCTCCAATTCCCTCTTCAACACCTCTTTTGTCCACACTTCTCTATGCACTTGCATCCCACTGGCCCTTTCTACAATCTCTGCAAGCTCCCGATACTTCACTGTATCACCTGCCACATATACGACCCCATCATTAGCATCAGCCGGCTCATCCTGGATAATTCGTGCCAACACGCGCGCAATGTCCTTCACATCCGTAACACTGACCCCATGCTCCCAATCCCCCAGCGCCGTGACCTTAATCTCCCCATCTTCAGCTTCGCGGCTCCGATCCACGACGCCCCAAAACGGCTCGAACAGGAAACTCATGAATATGCCCGTAGACACTACCGTCCACTTGACACCGTGATCGGCCGCCTTGCTCCGAAGGAGCTCTCGTACGGAGCGTTGGGCCCCGAACAGAGGCATCAGGCCATCCGCGTCGCCGATGATGTCGTAGTCCACGCCCCACTGCCAGGGGAAGAACCAGAGTCTGTCACTCGTGCTTGTCTTGCCATCTCTTTCAATCCGTGCCTTTCGGAGCTTGCCCGCGGTGAGGATCTCTTCGGCGAGCTTGAGGACCGTGGATGGGCTCTGTCCGAAGCCCGTGGCCGAGATGATAACGTCGTAGTGGGAGAAGGTTTCTGATAGCTCGGATGAGGGAGCGCCAAGATCGAGGGACTTGAGTGTCACATTTTGGGATGAAAGATGCGAGTATTTGTCGGGAAAGCGAACGCCCAGTGTAATGCGTGCAGCAGAAAGGGAGGAAAGCTGTGTCAGAAAGGCGGTGCCAAGTTCGCCTGCGCCTAGCAATAGGATATTGTGTATGCTAGCCATTGTCCCAGAGCAGGAGAGACTTTCAGCATTAATAAAATGGAAAAAAATCAAGAAGAGTTGTTGGTTTGAGATGGGTATCAACTTTTGGGAGTAAAAAAGAACCTAGGACGTGAAGGTCCTGAATATATACCTAAGTACTTGGATGAGGACATCTGAACAAGGCTCCAGGGCGCCCACTTGCTTACACGCGAGTGCGGAGAGCTGGCTTGGCAGGATCGGAGTTAGGAGATCGTTGGGAAGCGTTACTCAGCAGTTTCTGCACAACAAAAAACCCGAAATATGTCGGTATGCAGAATGGAACATTGAAGCCTTGCCACAACAGTATTCCAAGCTCAATTGATTATCAAATACACCGCAGAGCACAGACACTGGGGGGCTTCCCCGCATACCAGGCCGGGATTTCGTTTCAAAATATTGGCGATTTGATATTTCACCATCTGGGACAGCATGAAGACATGGATGATAACGCCATTTTGCAATGTGAATTCATTGTTCAGTCTATGGTGGGTAGTGGGTATCTTTGCTGTTGGTGACCATGAGACTCAGCGCGATACCAAGATGGGGGATAAACATACAGTTAGCCATCCATCCAACAGATGCGAATACCGCAATCAAGGCCGATAAGACGGCTGATCGTTCCACTGGGGGAAGCTTCGTCTGTGTGAGCCTGACATGTTGAAGAATAACTTGCCTACGCTCGTTGCTCTGCTCATTCCCTCGTAGTTCCATTCCTTCTCGTATTGCGGTTTACCCACCGTAATGGAGCTGGGTTATACTTATAGTCCTGAGGAAAGCTTCGGGACTGCTCTATGCCTGCTGCATGACGGCTCTAACGACCTGGTGGGCCACCTGGCGGGCCCCCCGGAGGAAACCCTCTACCGAATCCAGCAGGTGGCATGCCACCCGGCGGAGGGAAAGGCATGCCACCGGGGGGTGATCCAGCAGCATTCGGCGGGAACGGTGGGAATGGCATGTTCGGCGGCGCACCTGGCATGCCTGGCGGAGGAAAAGGTGGCATGCCCGAGGGTGACGGGCCTCCCGGACCAGGAGGGCCATGTGGACCAGGAGGGCCTCCGTGCATCGGAGGAAAGGGTGGCATTGGCATGTTGGGAGGAGCTGGAGAGGATTAGCTTCCCATGGTAGAATTTGGAGTGTAGCACTTACGTCCACCACGGCCCATGAAAGGCGGCATTCCGGGAGGCGGTACACCTGGCATACCTAGCGACAAGGTTAGAATCCGACGACCATAGCCCTTCATAAGCTCCTCGTAAGTCAGCTTGTACGGGGGTTCCTCACCTGGTGGTGGGGGAAAGCCCGGAGGAAACGCGCCATGCGGAGGACCGAATCCGCCCATGCCACCCATGGGGGCCTGCTGGAACGGATTGGTCTGTCCCTCTGCAGTGTACGCGTCTGCAATATTATCGATAACGCGCTGGGTCTGTTCACTGGAGATTTCTACGCCAGGGATTAGCTTTGCTTCCCTTCGCCTGTTGTGCGCCTGGCTGTCATACGTTCATAGTAGGACTGGACATTCCGCAGGTGGTTTCGACCGGCATTATGAGCCTTGCGCACGCTCATAGAATCGTGCGTGAGGTAAACATCGCAGTAGTCGCCTAGATGTCCAAGTCAGCGATGGAGCGCAGCGACTCTTGCGCGAGGGACCTACAGAAGAGTGAGAGGAAGTTAGCTACGACGAAACTTTCGAACGGAGAGGATACTTATATTTCGGCATCTTGTCGGCAGTGCACGTCAGCAAACGCTGGCTTGACTATGGTACTAGCGATGGAGGTTTGGAGATGTTGCGCGTGGGAGTCGGCGCGCATCAAGGGCGATGAGTTCGTCGGCGCTTCCTTTCCCCGACGTCTTGGCATCACGTGAAACTCTCAAGGCACCAGTGGACGGCCAACCTCACCAGCTTGCAGAAGCATTCTTGTTATTATGATTGTTTGCTCTATATAAGTTAATCTAAAGGGGAATAATGGGCCTTCTTTTGTTAGCCTTGGGTTTGGGGTCTCAGAATAAATCCTCCGCTGCTCAAAAGCTAAACTCCCGAAATGCTAAACTGACAAAGAACTTCCGCTGGTTACATGAAACCTACGACTGACAAAAGAAATTATCGAGGGCCAAAAGGCCGCGGTCCAAGAATCTGCCTACGTCCTCCAAAATTGATACCAGAACTAGCCTTGTTCTGGCTGTCACCACCCATGTAACCATACTGGTTGACGTCCCAGCTTTGGCCCTCTCCGGTGCCTGCATCGGGATCCCTTGGCGCATTCTGGAGAGCGCGTTGAGACTCTTCCCACTCGCGTTGACGTTCCCGCTCGCGTTCCATCTCACGCTCAAGCAGCGACTTGGAGGCCCAGCCACCGGCTTTGGTCTTAGTCTGGGATGCTTTCCGGCGAGCGTCCTCTGCAGCCTGCTCGGATGTTGAGGTAAGCTCAGGGGGGATATGACTTGCGGGCTTGGGCGCAACAGGGGGAGGGTTTGAAGCCAAGAATCGTTCCGTACGGTTCGTCTTGGAGTAGGTGGTAGGGTCTGGCAGAGGCCGCGAGCCGGGGGTGGGCTCTGGGAGTGGACGCGTGGGCAGAGATGGCGCACTTGGATCCGGGAGAGGACGCGGCGGCTGTCTCTGCGTCTCTTGCCACTGGTGGCGAAGATAATCACGGTCGTCAGCCTGGGCCCAGGACGCTTGGCTGTCTTGAGGAGACGGTGCTCGTGGCGGAGGCTGGGGGCGAGCACGGCTCCGAGATCGATCGCGAGTACGACTCTTTGATCGGGCGCGCATCTTGCGGTCTTCGTGACGTTCCTCTCGGTATTTCCTCTCCCGCTCCTTGGCTTCTTCAAGCTGACGTTCCAGGTCCCGAATGCGTTCTTGCTCAGCGTTGTACTCTGGGTTGTGTTGGCTGTTTCGGCGGCTGCGGGGCTTGCTACCCTGTTCTGCCTGATATTGACTGAGATATTGGCCACGCAATCGGGCATCACTGCCGGCCCGCTTGCGTCGCGATTCTTGCTCAATTTTTTGCAACTCCTCTTTCTCTTCACGATGCCGTTGCTCTTCCTCCATTTTCCACTTCCTTTCCTGTTCCTCCCATTCGCGCTTTTGCCGGTCCAGACGTTGCTGTTCCGCCTCTCGCTGCTTCCGTGTCTCCTCCTCCCACTTTCGCTCCTCCTCGAGCCGGATGCGCTGCTCTTCAGCTTCCCTCTCCACGCGGCGCTTGTGTTCGGCCTCTTCAGCCATGACACGAAGACGCTCCTCTTCAGCTTCCTTCTCCTTCCGCCGGCGCTCCTTCTCGGCCATGTTAGGGACGTGTGGACTAGCACTAGTAATCTGCCGACGAGCGCCAAACGAAATTCCCTGGTTCCCTTGGCTTGCACCGCCCATGTAGCCGTACTGGTGAATGTTCCATGCGGGCGAAGTGACGCCCTCGTCCGTCTTCCTGCTCCAGCTGCTGATGCCTCCCGAGGGCGACTTGGGCATGCCGCTGGATGTCTTGGAGGAATTTGAGCCGCCCGTGAGTGCAGGACTGAGTGCTCTTTCTCCGGGCGGGCGGCCAAGGGGATTGAAGGTGGACGAGCCACCAGTGCTGGTGCTAGGGCCTCTGCTGCGCGTGAAGCCTGGAGATTTGAGAGCGCCTCCATTTGAGTAGCCTGTACTTGAGTAGCCTGTATTTCCGGTAGCCACGGGGCTGAGCGGACCGCCGGCGCCCTTTTTGGGTCCTATCGTGGTTGGGATCTTGGAGGGGTTTACGGAGTGTGCGACGCGGCTAAATGCGCTGAGACACTGCAGCACCTGGGCAGGATCCTTGGCCTCGAACAGGTCGACGGTCAAGAACCTGTCGTGCGAAGGCATGTTAAAGGGCGGCATCTCGCACGCCTTGAGGAAGTGCGAGATGTTCTCCATCTGGATGAAGGGCATGGGCGACTTTTTGAACTTGATGGGAGTGGGCGCGGCGAGGTTTACGAGCCTGCATGGGGGTCAGCGGATGTGCATGGTATGGGTGAGGGCATTCGCACCTGCACAAGACAGTTCCGTCCTTGAGCGCATCGAGCAGGTCGCCCGCAGGCAGCCGCTCGCCCAAGACCTCTTCAATCCAGCTGCGGGCTTCGTTTGCAGCCTGCGGCGTGTACCTCCCCATCCGCAGCCGCTTCATGTCCTGGTCCAGCGACGTGACGGAGGCCATGGCGGCGTTGGGCGGTTGGGCGCAAACGGCTGTCGTGCCTTGATTTCGGGGGTGCGGACAGGCGCTTGGAGGCAGCGGGATGTGGGTGCGGAGCAGCGAGGCTCAGAAAAATACTGGAAAAAGCAATGCACGGGCGGCGACGGCGGCAGGAGCGGCGGAGGTTTTCAGCGGACGGTGCCAGCGCTGCGGTGTGAGGTGGTTAGTGGGCGACGGACTGGGTGGCAGTGGAGTGGGTGAGAATGCGCTGGTGGTGGGGGAGGGCGGGAATGCAATGCAATGCAGCATGACGAGGCCTGCTGGGGCGGACGGCCGCGGGCGGCGGGCAGTGGGCGGTGCACCAGCCACGCCCCGGCCCTCGTCACCAATTTTCGGACGACATCCACGCCTGCAAGCCGCCGTCTTGTGTCTGCTGTCCGCTGTCCGCTGTCAGTGACAACAACAACAACAATAACAACACACCATGTCCGGGCATCCCGGCCCCGTGCGCCGCCTCTGGTACTCCTGGAAGATGCTGCGCCTGCCCTGGCGTAGCCGCTGGCTGGTCGGTACGTCCGTCTCTGCTGCCCGCTGCCGCCTCCGCGTCCCTGGGATATCTCTGCAGCACAACTGTCCCTGCATAAACTCCCAGGCCCTCTGATCGTCTTCTCGCGCCCCAAATTGCCATCCCAAAAATTGCCCCTTTCTTCTTGTCGCCCTGCCAATTCGCAATATTCCGTTCCTCGGTCCAACCCTGCTCTCAGCGCCACCAGGCCTAGCCCCCAACTGACACATCCCAGGCTTCGACCTCGAGGGCAACACCTTTTGGGAGTTCAAGGATGCTCTACACTCGAATCGCACCCGCAGGATCGTCAAATATAGACAATGGACGCACTATGGCGACGTCAACGTCCCTCGTCAGTATTCCTGCCTAGCCAACCCTGAGACACATTGGACCTGACACCCCACAGCCCAGTGGATGCAGTGGCTACGGCACACGCGCTTTGAACCGCCCTCGCTCGCCGAACAGCAGGCCGATATTGCCAGGCAGGAACGCATGAAGTTGCTCGCCCAGGCCGCCGACGCACGATGGGCAGCGAAGCCGTCCGCATTGGATGCGCCGGACAAGCAACAGCCCGTCCAGATGCTGGAGTCGAGAGACTGGAATACAGGCGTGACGCAGACCAACGTAGACCAGGAGATTAGGGAAAAGGCCGCATCGCAGCAGCCGGCCGAGGCCGAGGCCACTCCTCAGGCCCAACAGGAAAACGAAGCTCCTACACTGAAGAAAAAGAAGCGCATGCGGGCCGAGCCCAAGGACTCGCCGTGGAAGAAGGCCGCCCCAAGCAACCCTGGAGACCAATGGCAACCCGATTCATGGTCCCCTGCGCCGGCGAGGAGGAGAGAGTAGGTGATGGATGTACCAATATGTATACTCTAGACTGTACAACAACGTCTCACGACCGTCATGTTTCTCCATCTGCAAAGACAAAAAATCGCTTTTTATAGAGTCTACTCTTTCGCCGTTGTGCGGAAACCTCGACGATCCTTTTCCCTTCCCATGTCATTGCCATGGTATTTCTATTTCATGTATTTCGAATTCACTGCCCAGTCATTGCATAAGCCAGCTACCGTCTCTCTGGCTTCTATATTTGCAAAGGAAGACTAAAGCCGAAAATTTGAAAGGTGATGATGAGGCATACAAGCCCGCTTCATTATTGGAATATATGACATGGATACGCCGCGCTATGTGTGCACGCAACTAGCCTCTTATTAGCAAGGGGATTTCTTCCTATTGCTATTCTTCCGAGTCCTTAGCTAACGGCACACCATTACCGTCAAGAACGGTGTGCACACCCCCTGAGGACATCCGCGGCACTGGGAGCTATCACCACAAAGGGCTCCGCACTGGCGTTTAAAGATCTCTCCCGCCATCTGGTATTGATGATTAACCATTTATCTTCAAGAATGAGGAAATAATAACAAAAGTCTTACATCGATCCCTCCAGGAGCGGGGTTAGGAGCGGCGAGCGCGATGGAAGCCATGGCGGCAAGGATGAGGTGCGTGAACTGCATTGTTGACGAAGTCGAAAACCGATTTTTCTGGTGATCAGGAAAAAGCTTTGAGAGTGGGCAAAGTTTTTCTCGCTCTGGATGGACAATTGACTGGCCTGCGTGAATCCATAATATATATACGACTTCCCGTTCATTGCATCTGCTAAAGTCTAAGCTACACCACTTCCACCGAAGGATTCGGCGCCCGACATCGCACGGCGAATTCAAACCCCTAGAATTTGATCGCTCTACAATCCTGCCACTTCACACTACAATGCTCCGGGAAAGAAGTGGAGATCATGCCCCAAATTGCCAGAGAGAAGAGAGAGTACGAATCCTTTGCAGCTGGGCGGGTGATCTGATTAGATCGTTGTTCATCTAATCTGACACTAGCGGGTGGCACCAAGGAAGCGACTACGGGCCGAAGACAAAGTTACGGGCGTATCTTGAGCGATTAGTCTAAAAAAGGAGTTTTTTTTCCCACCCGATACTGCGGGGATTTTGGAGATATTTTAGGATCCTCTTCCAGGAAGATTAAAATGCAAAGAAGGTGAAGCCCGGCGGTGGTGTGAAGCGAGAATCTACTCAGCAAATATCTCCTCGCGATCTTTGTCTTTGACGATTGAGTACCTAGAACGATCATTCGAGGTCAGCGGTCTATCTTTGAATACAGGGCTACTGGTGGTGATTTGTCCATTTGCCACGGAACAAAAGCACTGGATATGAAAAGAAACGGCACGTACCAGCCCATGGCGCTCATCAGCGAGTACACGCGCGGAAACAAGTATGAAAGGCCGACCATTGCGTAGCCTTCTTCTTCATCTTGAGACAATAGCTCGACGAAGCCAGAAGCGAAAGCGTCAAACTTCTCCGGTCCTGGGCCTTCGAGGACAGACTCTACATGAGTCTGCATTACATTGACGCAGGCCATGTAGCGTGGGCTACCATTGTCTCTGTCGGCTTGCCTGATATACTCCTTGAAATGCCTTTTCAATTTAACTTGTCAGCAGGCCGTCTCCATGTGTCATTGTAGAATCTCTTACTCGCGAATTACTCTGTCTTCGGGTTCAGCAAACAATACTGGGTCCTCTTGAACATCCCAGTCAATGTGAGGGAAGATGTCGCCGTCGCCAATGCTCTCGAGGTGGAGCCGTACGCGCGTGTTGAGATGGTCCATGAAGCGCGCCCATTGGGCATCGTCGGTGTATGTTAGGCGATAGATAACGAAACCCAGCTTACAGTCTGGGTCTCGTGCGAGCTCCTCTCGTATGCGTCTGCACTGTTGACTGTGATCAGACATGTTTCTTTCTGGATCCTCGATATTACGAGATCCAGGTGGTTGGATGTTGCAGCGGAGTCGTGCTTTGAAGCGGAGAGCGCTAGGGAAACCGGAAAACTTTTGCACCCGTATCACGGTCCTGCGAGGACTGAGGTATAGCGGATTCAAAGTTGTGAAAAGTGCTCGGGTGTAGGCATTAATTGTTCGCATGAGGTGGGTGGGATTGTGGCTTAGCGGTACTGCAACCCCGAAGCCACTCCCACTCGGGCCCGTTTGGTGACGTGCCAAGCCGCCCATGGGGCTACGTCTCACTTGAGCTAGAGTAGGCCAAAACTCCGCAGGACTTCGGAGTTGATTGATCATGCCAATCATCTAGTGCTCAGATGGTCCAAAATTTTCCGTTCCATGGCGCTAAAAGTGATGCTCTCATGATCCGTGCCGCGCCGGACCTGACATTAGCTTCGTATACGGGAGCAGTGCATGTCTTGATCCAGGAATTTTTCAAAAATATGCACGGAAAACCGGAAAGCGCACAGAAACTCAGAGTCCGCATTTATGGCCGCCTCAAGTCATTGCGACAATATAAAGATGAAGACTCGCTCAAGTAAAGAAGCATAACAAGGGATCCAAACTGGATTTTGGACTCCCATTTACATTCGTTACTTCATTCATTCATTCGTTCATTAAGAGTTATACTACTATTTCCTTACAGGCATTATGTTGCCTAAGCTTCTCCTTTTCTTTACCTTCGTTATCTCGTTAGTCTACGCGGCTGTCATCCCTGAGACCAAGTATGTATATCAACTCCCAAACACTAGACTTCATTTCATATTTACAATCATCACAGCGAGGTCATAAGAGATGGAACAAATGACTACGACGAGACAGCCATCAATCAGCTGCAGCAACGCGCACCTCCAGCGAAACCTGCGCCCAAGCCTGCCGTGAAGCCTGCACCTAAGCCCGCGCCTAAGCCTGCTCCAGCCCCAAAGCCCGCCCCAAAGCCCGCTCCAAAGCCTGCTCCTGCCCCAGTCCCAAAACCTGCACCGGCGCCTGCTCCAAAGCCTGCTCCTGCTCCAGTTTTCCCGAAATTGAAAGTTCCCTATCTAGAAGATGCAATTGATCTATGCGACTATTATCTTGACTGCATTGACTGGGTAAGTTGGATTTGATACCGCAATATAGTGGGACCCCACCTCGAGAGATAAACTTACCAGATACTAGGACGCTGGCGAACCCGACGAGCCTCTACGCAGAAGTGTTCTACGAAGCATCCCTGACTATGAAACCAAGCATTCTCTGAACAAGCGTTCTCGGAAAGTGCAAGCTACATGGGGAACCACAAAACTAACGCTCGAGGCGTTGCCCTATCCTAACAGCGGACAGCTGTACAAGGGCCCTCGAGCAAAGAACCCAATCAATGTTTTCGATTTCAAGAATGATTTACTGGGAAGTGCATCAGTTCAAGAGACCAAAACAGTTCCCAAGGCCACCTCGGAGTATGCCACTGAGCACATCATCGAGGTTAGTGTGGCCAGAGGCCCCTATAGAACAGAACAGGACTGACTTCTATAGCTGCAAACTGTACCCATGTTCATGGAGTACTGCCAAAAGCAAGATAGCAAGCTCGGCACATTCTTCGAAAAGGAGTGGGCTACCGACCGAAAGACGGACATTGCCAAAAGACCATCCCGTCCGACTTACAAGCTAGGCTCTAAAACAAACTCCCTCGAGAAACTCATCTTTGAAGCAATGGGCTCTACCGCCAATGCTCTCGACTTCGTCCTCTGCAAGGACTCGATCAACACATACAAGAAGAGGCTCTGGTCGCAGGAACAGCTCATGGACCCTTCCCTCTTCAACGAGGCCGTCAACTACGCCATGAACGGCGGCGTCCCCTCAAGCGACTTCTTGAGCGCCCTCCGCCTGGTACCCACCACCCCCTCTCCCCCACCATCTCAAATAAAGCTAATCCTCAACCCCAGACAATCGGCGTCTACAACTACCTCAACGAGCGCACCGTAACTACCAAGCTAAAGAGCATCAACGCCAACATCAAACTCGAACTCCAAAACGCCGGCCCCCTCTCCAAACAGCCCTCCATCGACCTCCTCAAACCCTGGGACGCCTTCATCGCCCAACACTTCACCACCATGGAGAAATTCGGCAAGGACTGGCTCCGAGAGCGCGCCGACTTCGCCAAGACGCAGACCAAGGCCGCCAGCGAGAAGTACAGGAAGCTGCTCCGCGACCTCAAGCAAAAGGAGACGGGCAAGAACGCCGCACAGCACGCAAAGGACCAGGAGGTCGCCAAGAAGAAGTTCGAGGCCGAGGTCACCAAGCAAAAGGCGGACGTTGCGGCCAAGGATAAGGTGTGGGCGGGGCTCAAGGCCAAGCCGACCAAGGGCATGACGGATGCGCAGAAGAAGGCACATAGGGCGCTGGTGGCTAAAGCCAAGAAGGATCTCAAGGTCGCCGAGAGGGACCAGGGGGTTGCGGAGCGCAAGATTCATGAGTTGTATGCTAGCTCGGTGGAGCAGATCTTGGAGAACTTGCGCAAGGATGAATCCAGGATTGCAAACTATGAGCAGCTGGCTCTTGGGTTGAAGTTGGCACGTCCTTAAAAGTCTGGGCCGCAGGGTTTTTGAGAGCTTGATGGATCTTCTTGTTTCTTGAGATTTGTATGCCTGTGGTTCATTCTCATCAGTTTGGGAAAGGGTACGATGGAGCGGATTGTATATAGTCACTTCTTACAAAAACACTTGTTCATATCTCATCAATGGCTCTTACAAAGCTCGACTGGATAATAACTTGAATCTTGCACTACATGTGATCCCTCTCGTGTCTATTCGGGCTCAAACGCGCCTGTATACAACTTGATATTCTTCCACAAGAACTCACCTTTGTATTTCTCGTCAGCTACTAACGAGATCAATACACAAGAAACCTTCAGATTGATAGGAGAATGGATGTATTTTGCTTTAAAGACTAGACACCGTTACCTCCAACCATCTACTAACCCGCGTCTTTATTCCACCTCAGCACATGCGCGCAGCTTTTCCATTAGCTAGCTTTTCTAGACCCCAACCCCAACACAGGCGCAACCCCCCCCCCCCAAACACGATCCGAATAAATCCAGATCCGAACAAACCCACTCATCTACATTTTCGACAACGCCAAGCCGGTGCATCCCACCTTGGGCCATTATGCAAAAGCATCCAAAAACACCAAAAAAGACAAACGCAACGCAAAAAACAAAAACAGTCGACGAGTGTGAGGGTATGTAGCGATTGGTTCCCCCTCCTTTGATATGCAAAAATAAAAAATTTCCCCAGCGCGATCCGGCCATCCAGGCATCCCATCCCATCTCATCCTCTAGGGTTAAACCCTCCTGCATAGATATTCGATAACTCAAAAGCGGATCAGATCCAAAAAATAAAAACCAGTTGCCAGCTTTACGCTCAAAGGAACAAAAATGCCGCTAGACAAAACCACTATGCGGCAAGGAGAGCAAGTCGGTAATGGTATGTTGGAGGTCACTCATGAATCCTCCGTCGTCGCCTTCTTTCGTATCTGTGGGAGCCCCGCGCGAAGCTTCTTGACGCTAGCCTTCTTCTTCCAAAGCATGCGGTAATACTCGGTCAGCTTGGGAAGGCGCTCCTCGGACCATCCGTCCCAGTTGGTTATCAGCTCGTCGATGGCGGGCCATGCAGAGCAATCTCCGATTGAGAACCGGCGGCCTGAAATAAAAGGGCCGGGACTGAACGCCAGGCGCTCCTCGAGACTTTCGAGTTGGTGCACAAAGTCGATGTAATAAGTCGGTACGTGGCGATTAACCCAATACTTTAGCACGGCAGATACCATGATGAAGACCTCGTAGGAATTCGCGCTGCATATCCTGCCGCGATCGTCGCGATCCATGGGCTGGTAGTGGTCGAGGTAGAGCAGTATGGGTACGGCGATGGCGACTTCGGTGTGATTAACGTCGTTGTCGCGGTAGCAGACTTGGCGGTCGAGCTCGTATTGTTTGTCGAGGGCGGCAGCCTCCATGAAGGTGTGTTTGATGTTGTTTTCCGCCAGGAAGATTTGCACCATCTTGGTTTCGACAATGTTATTCGAGCCGAATAGAATGGGGAGGTCTTCTGGCGGTGCATGAAGGTGCAACACATCGAAACCGTCGCCATAGTGTTCGTCCCAATCGAAGGTCGATGAGTGGTTCTCCTTGCTAAAGGCACGTACCATCTTTTCTGATTCTTCATCGTCATTGTTGATAACGTCTTGAGCATCGCGTTGGTCCTTGGACGTTGCGCCTTGGCCCCATATTGTGCTTGATTCATGATCCAGGAAGGTGCCGATATGCCTGAAGGTTAGAGAGATCCTGATTCCAGAATAGTCGGTCTCTGCTTCGCTACGTTCGGATTGCATCCTCTTGTCAGGCTGGATACCGTGCAGCCACTTCTCATTGGACTTTAGCCCCAAGACAAACATGGAGTTGTGCGGCATTGCGACTCGCTGCGTCTCACGATCTTCGGAATCATCCGACTTTGCAGACTTCTTGGTTCGAAGGCGCATCGTCCTCTGAGCGCCGAAGCTGACATTGACGATGGAGGACCCCTGCACGATATCCAGCGTCTTGTCCGAATGTTCCGATATGTAATCGTTCCCGCTTCGGTACATCTGAATCAGAACATGGTTCAGAGGATGACCAACAAGCTTCTCGGCTCGTTTTCGGATCACATCTACTTTGGGCGAGAAGTGCAGTAGTGGCAGCGCCTGATCGGTGGGATGTCGGTAGATGGGCATGGACCCATCGGCTCCGAAATCTCCCTGGCAGCAGACGAGGCGAGGTACCTCGCCCTGTTGGTGAAGCATCCTCTGCCACCGGACTTCATTGTAGAGTTGATGAAAGATGAGCTCCCTCAGGGGCTTGGATGGGTCAGTCGGATGGCGCAGATCGGCTGGGAAGAAGTCATAAATGATGCGAGAGTCTCCGTCTGCGATGCGATCGCCCGGGCGTAGTACCGAGAAGGTGGCCAACGACTGGAGTTTTTTGCCCATGGTGCTCGTGCTGGACGATCGAGGGGGATCACAAACGGTGGAGTCTGGCGAGCTTTTAGGCAGTGTCTGCGGCTGAGCAGGCAGCACTTTGTTCGAGTCAGACTTTGGTGCCCTGGACAGGGCAAGGCGCATGCGGGAAGCTGGTGATCGTTCTTTGGCTTCTGAATTGGGCGAGGGCAAGGAGGGTTGCGACGAGGATGCCTTCAGGGAGTGGTCCCGCTTCAGGAGGTTTTCACGCAGCTTGTCGCTGCTCTCAGCTTTCGTTATAGACGTGGGTCGCGGGTCGTCGGCGGAAGGTGAACCGGACGGCTGAGATTTGGCCGGCGGCTCTGTGGCTGATTCGGCGGTGGAGTGGCGTGAACTGACGTCGCCCTTTTTGGTCAAATCGCCCTTTTTACTCGACTCTGCCTTGGAAGGCTCCTTGAACTCTCTGGACTGCCTGGGCTCGCTATCTCTTTTGGGCTTGTCGGCTCGCGAGCGCATGCGAATCTTGGACTTGACGAGATTTTGTTTGGCCGGCTGTCTTGCCTGCTCGGAGCTTGGCACCCTGGCACCCTGGGACAGCCGCTCTGCAAATTGCTCGTCGCTCAGCTTGGTGTCGGTGGTTGTGCGGCTTTCGGCCACTGAGGCATCTGACAGAGTACGTTGCCGACCGTTTACCGCGACGGTGGGGGTGTCGAGAGTAGGGCGCGGAGCTTGGGTCGAATTGGGCTGGTGTGTGGGGCTCGCTTCGTTCAACTGCAACCTGTCGACCAAGGTCGCGAGGTTGTCGCTGGACCCCTTGGACCCGTCCTGTGATGTGCGCCGTTTTCGGGGCTCCCCGGGGCGATCCCGGTCCAGGATATCTACGCTCGACACAATGTTGGCGTCGAAGAAGTCTTCCATGCGCTTGAGGGCAATGTCATGGCGGGCCTGGCGGCGAAAGCCCAGACAATCGCCGACGACATTGATCTTGATGCCATGGCGGGCGGCGTCGATGACGGTCGCGAGCACCGAGACGTTTGTGATGCAGCCACAAATGTAGAGCTCGGTTACCAGTTTGGCACGCAGGATGAGCAGAAGCGAGGTCCCCTGGAAGGCCGAGTAATTTGTGGTCGGGACGACGGTGTCGGACGACTTGATGGTCTGCTTGATGGATTCGACAAAGTCTGCGCCAAACGTGTTTGGAAGACAGGCGGGACCGTTTTTGGATTTTTGCAGGAGAAACAGCTCCTCGTCCTCCTCGGCGGCGGCCTGGGCCTCCTCGCGCGGGACGGGTCGCTTGCGGGCTGAAACCCTCTTGAGCAGGTCGAGGGCGCGCTTCTTGTGCTTTGACGATCTCGACTGCGTTGGCGGGACGAGATCCTTTGGCAGATCGTCGTCGTCGTCGGTGCTGCTCTCGACGCCGTCGACCAGGCCGCCGACGACTACGGCATCGCCCTCGCCCGTGGTGGGGTCGTTGGCCATGCGGTCAGCCTCATACTGAGTGCGCACCCAAATGACATTGGCCGAGAGCTGGCGGAACCTGGGGATGAGGGCGTGGATGCGGTCGAGGAAGCCGCTGCGCAGGCTGACTGGGAGCCTGCCGTCCGGGTGGATGAAGTCGTTCTGGAGGCCAATGACGAGGAGGGCCTGGTGGGTTTGGAAGTGCGGTTGGTTCTGGGATATGAGATCCAATAGGTTGATGGACATGGTGGACAGAGGAAGCAGGAGGAGACATGCGCACACAGGGTGGGGGGATTTTGCAGCTCGACGGGGACGGGACGAGGGCCAGGACCAGGAGCAGCAGAGGCGGACGGCGGACGGCAGACGGCGGTGAGGGCCGTCACAGGGGCGACTTGGGCTCGGGCGGCAGGCGGAGGGAGAGCAGAGAAGAGGACGAAGAAGAAGAAGGGCGAGGCACGAAGCCGGGATGGTGGCTCAGGACGTGCTGCATTACCGTTATGGCTCAGGGCGACGGCAGCAAGTTACATGGCCGGCTTGGGGGCGTTGAGCAGGCGTTGAGCAGGCGTTGAGCAGGCGTTGAGACGGGCGCCACGAGGGTGGGATATGGCAGCGGGAACGAGAAGAGCCAAGCGCGGTCAATTTTGGGTGTTTACAGACAAGGAGCGGCCGCAATGGCGGCTGCAGGGCTGGCTAGGTGCATGCATGCGCGACGCGCGAGTTGTCGGGGGGTGGTGGGAGAGGAGAGAGTCGCCAGGTCGCAGGCGGCCAACAGGTCGCGAGGAGCCTCCAGGCCCGTATCCGTACGGCCGTGGCGCTGGCTGCTCTGGCCGCTCTGGCTCTGGCTCTGGCTCTGGCTGCGCGCTTGACCCGCGGCTTCAACGGCGGGGGCCGCCAGCCGCACGCCGCCTGCACTGGCGACTGGTCCCGCGAACCACACGCGCCCGCACGCCCGCACACGCCCGCACGCGCCCGCCCACGCCCGCACCGCCAGCCACTTCGCTCTTCACCCTGCCTCCCCTCTGCCGCCGCTGCACAAGCATGCCTCGCGCCTGGAGCCACTCACCGCCCAGCGGAGCCGCGCCCGCCCACTCGAGCCCCCCGCGGTGCCCGAGCCCGGCCGCCTTCGCCGGGCCAATGGCCCATGCCTGCCGTCATCACGTCGTGAAAAACGATGTGATCTTCCGGCTGCCCTCGACTTTGGCCCTGGTCTTTGCTGCACTGCCGTTGCTCGTCGCGCTGCGTGTCTGCTTTTTCGCCGCCGCAGCCATTCTCCGCCTTTGTTGGGCCCCGCCCGCCGCCGTGTCACCGTCCTGGCTCTGGCTGCTGCTGCGCTCGCGTTTGATGCCTCGAGACGGCGCCTTGCTCTCGCCCTCCTGTCCGCCGCCGCTCGTCCCACGCGTCTCGTTGCTCTCGTGTTCCGTCTTGATTGCCACTGCTGCCACCGGCTTCTCCTCGGCTGCCTTGCGCTGGCTGCCAAAGAAATTGGCAATGTTCTGCTTGTTGGCCGTGCTGTTCACGGGCACCACGAATGCGGGCGAATTGTTGCCTACCTTGCCCACCTCCTTGGTCACGGGGTAGCACTCGAGCTCGCCGTCGAACGGCTTCAGCAGCGCCTGCAGGTCGCCACTCCACTCGACCCGGTTGGGGTCCAGCCAGGTCCGGATGGCCTCGGAGCCATTCTCGAGGATGACGGGCATGCGGTCGTGGAGGAATCCGAGCTGCTTGTTTGAGCCGGTGGTGATGACAGTATAGGTGTACAGCTTCTCATCCGAATCTAGTCGCCTGTCAGTGGCGCACAAGGACATGCCGTGCCATGAGACGGAAGCGCCCACCTTCGAACTGGACGCAGTCCCACAGCCCCGCGAAGCACATGAGGCGACCATCCTTGCGCTTGGTGAAGTGCGGTACTTTGTCTTTGGTGCCCCCCTTCTTGAGCCATTCATAGAAGCCCTGTGCGATGATGATGCACCGCTTGCGCCGTTTCATCGTCGTCCACATGCCGCGGTCCTCGATGAGCGAGTCGTCGCGGCAGTTGATGGTGCGCATCATGGAGCCGTAGTCGGGGTTGCGCTTGGTCCAAAAGGGCACCAGTCCTGCGGCCATCAGCATGCAGTGAGCCTCCAGTGACTGTGAACATACCCCATTTCATGGCCTGGAGCTTGTACTTGGTGTCTCCAGTCCGAGTGTCCTCCTTTGCAGAGTGCTCGTTCTGCTCTTCCTGGGCGGAGCTGGTGTCATGCTCGAGGCCATCTGCGCGGTAGACCAGGCCATGGCATCCCGGGGCAAAGTTGTACGTCTGACGCACCTCGTCGTCGTCTGGGGCATGCTCGACAGGCATCTGCGCCTGCTCGAGCTGCTGGCGAACCTCGGACGGCCGCTATGCGCGTCAGCACGTGATGTGGGAAATGCAGCAACCCATCGGCTGCACAGCTTGCTCACCAGGGCCAGAACATATCGGCCGCACATGTTGGTCAGATCATGGTTCGTGGATTCGTGGAGTGCGGTGGGTGAGGAGGTGCACTCACTCTGTCTGCCTACCGCCGCCACTTGATTGGTCCAAGTCTCGACGTCATACGCTCAAGAGCTTGGACGTCAGCCCTACGCGCGCGTTGGCCCCATCCGTCCTCGATTTTCTCCTCCGCCTCGCCGCCGCACCTCCGCACCTCCGCCCGTCAATTGCCCATCGCCAGGCCCCAATTGCCCCCGCCATGTACTCCCGCGCCGTGCCCCGCGCCGCCACGCGCCTGACTCGCTTTTCTCAGTGCGAGTCGCAGCTCCGCTCGCAGTCACAGCTCTTTGCAAAGCTCCCATCGCGGGCATGGAGGCCCGTCCAGCAGCAATGCTCCCGCCGCTACAGGAGCACCATGCGCGAGACGTTCCGCGACCAATACAACAGGAGTCCAGTCCTGTTTCCCTTCGCAATCGGATGGTATGCATACTCCCACTCACCGCACCGACGCCACTGAACACCCGCAGCATCCTGCTCATAGGCGGCTGGTGCGCCGTCTACATCCCCTGGTACTACCAGAACATCATCGTCAAGCCATACCACAACTTCCCCGAGCCCGTCGCTAAGAAGTTGCGCAAGGCCCTCTTCTACAGCCGAGGCAAGCACTTGGACATCAAGGAGGCCAACAAGTTCTTCCGCCAGGCCCTCGATACAGCCACCGAGCTGGGCATGGATCCCTTCAGCGACGAGATCATGGGCGTCAAATACTTGATCGCCAAGTTATTTGAGGATGCTGGATACTACTCGCTCGCTGTTGATGTGCTGGAGATCATGCGCGCAGACTGCCACCGCTGGGTTTCCGAATTCAGCGACAAACACTGGACCGACGGCAATCGGTCGCGAGTCAAGAAGAACCTGATCCAGATCAATGTCAAATTGGGCCAGATATACGATGTCAAGTATGTCAATGAACCAGAAAATGCTGAGAAGCGCCTGGTCGAGGCCGTTGAGGATGCGCTCCGTGAGAAGCAGCGCCGCGAGTCCGAGGGTGTGAAGGCAGGTGAAGGTGACTGGCTGTCGAATGAGGAGATGGGCGGCACTCTCGAGGGTACGTTGTTGGCTTCTTCTCTCACCGTCTATCTTGTGCGACCCACCTTATGAGTAGCCACTAATTATTCGCAGCCCTCGGACAACATTACGAGCAAAACGACGCCTTCTACTTGGCCACGCCGCTCTTTGTCCAGGCTCTGTCTTTGGTCCCCCCCAAGTCTTGCCATGCCGTCGTATTGAGTATGTCTCAACATCCCTTACCTGAATACCCGCCACTAACCGCTACGACAGTGAACAACATCTCCACATGTCTCGCCCAACAGACGCCGCCCCCCGCATCATCGACCTCCGCGCCAACCACACCCAACACATTCCCCAACACTCCCGCGCCCCCGCGGGCTATCCTCGTCGATCAGGCCCGCCAGTGGGCCAGCAAGGCCATTACCCTGGCCGCCACAATAGACTCTGCTGAGCGGAGTGAGGAGTGCGACCTCGGGTGTGTCGTCGCTACTCACAACCTCGGCGAGTTCTTTGAGATGGATGGCAAGGTTGCCGAGGCTCGGAAAAAGTACGAGGAGGCTGTAGCTCTGTCCAAAAAGATTGGGTTCAATGAGGGACAAATAAATGCAAAGGCAGGCCTGCAGAGACTAAAGGGCCTCCAGTAAGCCATGTGATGTGACACGATATCATAGACTGTAGATATGTAAGATATGAATGGAGAATCACTTCTCCAAAAGAGATCCTCGTCATAGGTCCACAAAACTGCTCGAATCAAAGTTTGCAGCATATGTGAACTAACAGCTCCACCAACATGCATACCTTTTCTATAGCTTATCCACATATAATCCGGCAAACGAAATAGAAAAAAGACACCTAATGGAATGATCATGTCTACTCTTTCGCAAAACAGCTACTTGATTTGTTCAAAAATTTTGATCATTGGATCAATCACTGCTCTCTCCAAGTCACTGGGAACTATCAAAACCTGCCAACACCAAGTTTTATGCGGAATTCCAAGTGGCGTGGCCAGTACCCACGTATATAAGCTCTTCAACTACCGCTTGATGTTATCGTCCAATCATTGCAACAGCTCAATAAAAATCTACTTTGATGATCTTATCCTTAACAGAAAAAGAGTCAGTTTCTTGATCCACACACGACCTAAAACTGATGTGAATCAGCCTTGATTCATTTTGCCCTGGCGGTCAAAATCTGTACAAAGACGTCATGAGAATTTTACCCGAGAAATGCATGAGAGTCCACCACACGAGACTGAAGAATTTCCATCACCCCGGTACATGTATATAAAGACTAGATACAACTATGTATATCACACATCCTCCATACTATTGAATTGCTCCCACATCACCGACACCAACGTCTGATTCCTCAATACCTCAATACCGGTCAGGGCCATAGTCTTGCCGATGATGATTGCTTGGGAGAATGCATGGTCCTGGAGTAGAAGCGGTTCATCAGCGCGTGATCAGGCAGCCTTCTCGAAAGACAGGCACAAAGAAGAAGAGGAGACTTAAAGAGAGTATTATGAGACTTACAGTACCAGCCGCTTCCTGGAATGCTGCATTGTGCTGCACTGCCGTGGTGGTAATTGGAAATGCGACATGGATACTCGGCAAGAAGTGGGAAACGTTGCCCTGCAAATGGTCAACGGGACGGCTCATGGAACAAGGTGCCTGATTCATCATTGTGCATACCTCATCGGTAGAACCACCTTCTGTTGGATTGTTGACTTGGTTATCGATATCGCGGACAGTGTATACCGCAGTACTATTATCCAGCGACGGATCAAAATAGGTTGTGAGTATGTCGTAGTGCAATCGGGCGAGCGCCTCATTCGAAACGACATTCCAATAGTCCAGATAGCTGATATAGTTCCCGCCGTTAGCAAATTGCAATGAGAACCCTTCTCATTCAGGCAAACTTACTCCGCAATTTCCACAGTGGTGTTTGTCCCTAGGGCTGCCGCCTTGATGATTGTCTGAACGCGTTCTAAAAGCACGTTGCGGCGTGTGCTATGCAAGGTTAGTTAACTGCTAGTCATTGCCGAAGCTGAAAATCCAACGGAATACTGACAGTGTACTACTTCTGACGGCCCATTGGGTGCTCGCTTTGTCAGGGATTACATTGACCAACTGAGAATCCTCGTTATCAACCACATGATGGATTCGGTCCGTTTGCTCGATCTGCTGTCGATAAAGTCCAGCCATGGTGTATGCCGCCACAAAGGCATCCATGGCATTGCGTCCTTGCCATGGAGCAGCGGAAGCATGTGTTCCAACTATAAAAGAACTTGTCAGTAAGTCAAGCCAGACCATTCCGGACCAGTCTTTGTGGACGTGGAGCCCGGTTTCATCGAAATTTACTCACAGCCAGTGAAATTGACCCGGCCTGCCCAAGCAGCTTTGGATGAAAAGTAAGAGATGTAGCTGGTAGGTGCAGGATGAGCCATGATGCTGCAATCGAGGTTCTCATATGCTCCTGCGTCGAGCATCCGAACCTTGCCGCCCCCACCTTCCTCGGCAGGTGTCCCAAAAAGCCTAGAGGTCGAAATGGTTAGCTCGACAAAATCAAGGTAAATGAGCTTTGGCTACATCTCGGTAGCGCATAGGATGAGGATGGGGTTTCTCGTACACTACTGTTCCTTCAACGCCTTGATTTTCGAGAGCCTCCTTGGCTCCCAAAGCGGCTACTACAGCAGAAGTAGCAATCAGATTGTGACCGCAAGCGTGGCCGATACCTTCGAGTGCGTCATACTCTGCGTTGAAAGAAATGGTTCGACCTCCTTCTCCTTGCGAAAACTCAGCCCGAAAAGCAGTGCTGAGATTGTATGCACCACGCGTTACATTGAAACCTTGTTCTTCAAGGTAGTCGGTCAATATCTCATGAGCGTATACTTCGCTATAGGCAAGCTCTGGATTGCTCCATATCTTAATCGACGTCAGTTTCGTTGACTGGAAGAAAGAGAAACGGAGAACGATTAGGGAGAGGAATAAATCTTTACCTCGGTATTCAATGTGCTCAATTCCTCGAGTTTACTGTCAATGGCAGAGAAAACGCCGGCAGATATGTTGTTGGACGCTGTACCACTGCCCTGTGCTGCCACCACCGTGGACAGCAGGATGGAGAGTGGAATTGATTTGATGAACATTATGAAATACAATAATCCCCAACAAGTGATGATGTTCACAGGCCAAGAAAATCTCCTTTTGATACGATCGAACTGCAGCTGGGCAAGGACAGCGAGAGTAGGTAATATAAGTAAATGCCAACGTCACATTATAACTGTTATGGGAAGACCCAACTATCTGATTGACATGCTCTACATACCCGTAACATCTTGTATGGTTGATCTTAATCGCTTTGGATAGTGATAAGGAAAGGTGGGGGTTAGTGTGCCAAGAAAACACAAGCATTCCGCTCCATTCCACTCAGCTGGGTATCTCGCTAATGCAGTTTTATGGACTCTCCATATGAAGAGACAGGGTTGTGAGATGTCTTCCCAAACGTATTACCTAACGTTAAGGTGCAGCAGCCGATAGCCAAGCAATCACCAAGGTCTAGTTCGGCTATACATTACCGGGATAGGTACATCAGTCTATCAGGCGTATCTCTTTGCTTTGAGATTAGTGGTAACTGTATTCATCTCGGACATACAATGTCCGCGGCTATGTAATTGTGCACTATCTCATAATTTCAGCGTTTTAAACAGGGCAGCGATGATGACGACGTAAGATAATTTGATTTTGCTAGAATATGGTCCATAGCACCTATAGCGCAAGTTACGCCCACAAGCTTTCAAGTACGTGAGCCAGTGGGCGTTTCGCGGTAGGGCTCAGATAGCAAGCCTTCGAGCAAGCCTTTGATCTGCAATGCAATCACCTTCGAATAGAACCGATGCGCCGTAGTTCCACCGGCAAGTACCCACACATTATCTTGATACAATCCCCGCTTGTAAAGCCCTCGGACTTCACCTTCCGCATCAACCCCCCAGAGCGGTTCCATTTTGCCTACAATCTGCTCCGATCCGATGCCAAGTGCATCGGAAATTCCTTTCCTTCCGTCCCCGCTTCCGAACCCGGTACACCAGATGATAGCATCCGCAGTAAGGTAGGTTCCGTCGCTAAGCTGGAGCCCTTCCGGTGTATACCCGGTGGGACTCACTCCCGATTTGATTCCAACTTTTTTTGTAGCTATAAGATCAATGCCAGGGCCCATATCTACAAAGTGCCCTCCGCATCGATCGAGGAGCTGATAAAGAATGTCCCCTTTTGTTGCATCATGGACCAGAAAGCCGGCCTCTCTTACGGGCTTGTATCTATCTCTGTCGAATATCAGCACAGGATCATTCTCATGTAGGTGTGTTTGGTACTCACGGTTCGGCTTCCGACATCATTGCGTGCAGGCGAAAGAGGATTGGACCACCCACTGCGAGTGGACTCGCATGAGTAATGGCATCAGCCTTATCGGTAGGGAGAATGTCGTACATCCCAAACCCGGCGGGATGCTTACAAGAGGTTACAGGGAGCACAAATGTCTCTGATCGCTGAACCATGGTTGTCTCCAGGCCTGCATTGTAACAGTTTACCATCACATCGAACGCAGTATTGGCTGAGCCAACAATGATGACGGACTGAAACTAATGTTAGCATCTGCACATTATAAACGTGATACCCACAACTGCTCAGACCTTTGCACCAGCCTTGACTAAATTTTCTGCATTCCGGAAGTCGACTGAGTGTTGATTAGATCCTTTGAAAAGATCAAAATCTGGTAAGTTGGGCACAAAACGTCCGCTGAATCCGCCTCCATGTGCAAGGACGAGGAATTTTGCCGACACTTGTTTCCCGCCGTGGATGCAGGAAATTTTGGAGTTCCAAATCTTTCTTTCTTCGTCGTACGTTGTTGATTCTGGTTTGCTTTGGTACATTACCCTGCCGTTGAGATGGAATTCCTGAGCAAAGTGCGACATCTGAGCCGAAAGTTCGTTCTTGTGCAACAACTCCCCCGCATCATCCGGATATGCTGACTTCCGCGTTAGTGATAGACTGGCAAGTGAAGAGAAAATGGATATCATTATACTCACGAAGATAAGGCGTGTGCACTATTGACTTGTATATGTGGAATCGCATGTCATCGTATCTGTTTGCCCAGTTGTCACCAGCCTTCGCATTCTTCTCGACAATCACGAAGTCCACTCCGAGGGCTTTTAGCCGCGCACCAAGAATGAGCCCCCTACAGTGATTGGTCATTATGCGATGGTTTTGTCCTCAAATGTTTCGGAGTACTCACGAGTTGCCACCGCCGATTATCAGCACGTCTGTAGAGATGTGTCGATCGGCTTGCAGTGGTTCTGTAGGCTCTCGAAGTAGATTTTCGTTCTCGGGACAGGGCTCGAAATCAACCATCCATGTTGCCATGGACCAGATCTTCCACACTAATGAGTTGTTTATAGATTCCGGCACCGTCAGCATCAGGCCCTTGCACATTGCGGGAGGAGACGTGGTTCTGAAAGCGAATTCAATGCTCATCCATTTCTATGTACAGTCAGCACGATGGATGATCTTATTGCACTTGGGATAGCTTACCAAATTTTCGTCTAGCCCCGCATTCATCGCACTACCCAGCTGGATCTCCTGAATCCTGCGCTTTCGATGAAGCAAATGAAGTGCTGTTGGTACCACATTGTGGCCGTTGAAAGTCCTCAAATGAGCCGTAAGCGCTAACGTGTCTCTCCAGTGACAACCAGAAGATCTGAAAAGCTCGGACAAGATCTGAGAATCAGAAGTGTCTAGGGCATCCGAAAGCTGACTCAGGAGCTGGTTGGCAGTCGTATGCGCATCAACGTGATCCCATTCCACGACACTGGCGGTACGAGGAAGTGGCTGGTAAACCTTGCTTCGAAAATCGACTTTGGATGGGAATTCCATAGTATCGATCGCAATGGCAGGTGTATTATTCTGCTCCGTGAGATAAGAAATGATCGCAAAAGAGCTCTGGACTGTTGTCGCAGAGGAGCAAGTTTGGTGACTTTTATAAGCCTGTCATTCTTTCTTTAGTATATCACCCCATGTTGCACTTAGCTCTATGAGTCTAGCCAATGCAGTATTTGCCGTGACTTGCACCTGGTACTTTTTCCCAACCATTGGAAAGCCTAGAGATGGCAAACTCAACGGCCAAGACGCCGTGGCTATCGCTATTGGCGACTGATGATAAGCGGAAGCGTGGAGGGCTTCCGTTTCGCTGTATGATTCTCACATAAACACAGGGATAAGCTCTACGCGTACATTTGCTGGGTGACGGGTATAATAATCAGATAATCATGGTCGGATTTTAGCGAGGGTTAAATCCGTGCCGTATGTGGTATGAGCCCACTGTACAATGTCATTGAAGCTTATTTTGATTCTGAACACCAAAACACGATACTTTGACTACGTAAAAAACCCAGGGTTCGGATGATTGGGTGAAGTGGAATATAGTGCGGCGATATGAATCTCCCCGAGACCGGTATGCAGCGACCACGAAATACCGATGGTTGAGCTCCGAAAGACCGAAGCGAGCAAGGGGTATCCCGACGTATGGAGAAGCTAGAAAATTCTCTCAAGTACCTTTTCTCTGCCTCTATCAAGTTGCCATTATGTGATATGGTGCCCTCTCTGTTGGGATAAGTATTTGTGTCACCCGTAGACCACTTAGGTAGGCACGCAGCCCAAGATGTTTTGCGTGCGTCTTTATGCCGGTATGAAATGAATTTCTAGGTAACTCCAACTATCATACATTCGAGTATGTTTATCTACCTACCTATCTAGTAGGTACTAGGGAGGTCGGCACATCATTGAAGAAGACGCGTGATCAACTGATTCGGTTCACGTTGGGCTGGCTTCACCCATAACTTCATCACTCTTTCATTAATTTGATCACCCTTATTGAACACATCTAACAAGTGAACAATTTCGTATTAGTACAAATGCCAGTTACCAATACCAACACAATAATAGTGAAAAAGTCCATCAATAAGACTTCAAGCAGACAATCTAGGTGCGGACAATCCACACTCGACCCCTTCCGGGTTTTTCCAAGTCATAATACACTTCTCCTGACGCACGTGTTGCACACTGTCCTTTCAATACCAAATCTTCTTTACAAAAACATTCCTGTTTTCCTCGTTTGCAATCTTGACCCTCCATTTGTGAGATCCATCGAATGTATGTGAGCGTTTATCATCGTCTTGGGTCGTTGGGTGTTGACAGATCCTATGGGTCTTGAATCCGAGTCGACTCAGAAGTGTCTAGCGGGCGAGAATCAAATTAGACCAGCGTTCGTCCGGTAGGCCAAGCACTGGTCTCAACTCGAGATGAAATCCAGACTCCAGGAGCCGTTCAGGCGACAGAACCCCAGGTCTGACAATATTCATGCCAAACAGCCCGAAAAGCCTCTCATCCGCTTTTATATCGACCCAGAAGGCATTGTATAAAGAGTTTTGAAGCTTGCCAGTGATTTTGATGGGGATGAAGTCTTCCAGGAAGATCTTGAGATCGGTGATGACGATGGTTGGTGCCAAGCCCCGGATCAAATGGTGAGGAAAACGCTCCGGGTTTTGCACCGGAACCTCCATAGTGGTGCCCTTAGGAAAGTACATATATTCTTGAGAATCCAAAATCCGAACGTTGATGGTGGGAGCCGGGGCAAGCATGCGGTGGCTGGTATACCCAGAGGCGGTCGGTTGATGCGGGAGCGTAGTTGGTACCAAGGATGAAGGTCTCTCACCGCTGGAGTGGCTGCCAGGCTGCATCCTGGTAGAATTTGTATTATAATCTGCTTGTGAAGGTTGTGGGATTTTGTGGTAGAGGGCGCTCAGAGTGTCATCAAGTTGGGCGTGACCGCTGTCACTGCCGCGGTTGCCGCGGCGCTTGCCACTGATATCGCCCCCAACGGTATCCTTCACTGCATACCTCCCCAAATCTGGCAATCGCCCATGGCCTGAGCCGTAATTGAAAAATCTCTGGTTGGTGGCGGCGGGTTCCTGGCTGAGGAGATTTAGAGGAAAATCATACCTGTTCTGCTGGTTTTCCACGCCGCTCGTCTCAGCGCTCTGGGCCTCATTGACAGGTCTGGATATTTGCTCATACTCAGATTCCAAGATAAATTCGCGGTTAATACTTGGTGTGGGGCTATGAATGGATGTGGTGTACTCGTCGCGGTGGTTGCCATCATCTTTGGGGCTAATCTCCTCCTCTGTAACCACCCGCAACCGAACCTTCTCACTGGGCTGCAGTTGATTGTAAGTAAGAACATATTCATTATGGGCTTTTAGAGCTTGGGGAGATTCTTTGAGAAGCTTTCGTAAGTCTCGGTGGTTCGTCGTTTTCGCGTTCTTGTTCCTTTTCGCCTTTCCGCGGCCGATGGTGATCAGGTGCCGGTAGCGTTGGATACGTGCTTGAGGCAGCATACCCTCAACTTTTTGTCTGGCTGCAGCCAAAATCGGGTTGTGGAATGTATCAGTAAGCCTTCGGGCCTCCATGTTGGGTGGGTAAGTTGTGGGAGTGGATTTGCAGAGGGGTCTGAGCGATAGACAATGGCACTTGTAGCAGTGATGGAATGCCCGATACCGAACTTTGGCTACAACACAGCTAAGATTTACTACTTAAGCCAAACTCTTATGTTATCAGCGTGATTTTAATTCTCTTTTCTTCAAATGATAAACGGTGAGCTGGCTACCTAGCCTGCTAAAATTAAAATGTCTGTAGTGCCTCTGAAGCGTTCCAGGGCAAATAACAAAATGTGACTCAAATGAATGGATGCGGAATTCCCTGCTTATTTTACTTGTGTACTATAGGTGGTACATTTCGCCCACGCTCCCGAATAAAAGAAGGAGAACGATTATAACGATGTAGATTGTTGAAAGATGTAAGAAGACAATGTTGGTCTCGATAAAATCAGGAAACATATATTTGCACAGTTAAACACCTTATGTGTAGAATTATGTACATGGTATAAAATGTTTTGTTCTATTTAGAACTGCTAAAATAAAGTATTGCTGTCTCTATGTAGGTCACGTGTACACATACAAGTTACCACCTGGAGGTACCTAGGTACCTAGGTAGATACCGGTAGATAACAAAGTAGTCCCACAATACTGTAGTTGCCAATAAATCTTTGACTGCCTTAACGACTAGCTATAGCAACCAAATGCGCGGCTGCAACATTACTGGAAATAATTAGTACAGTTAGCTCTGTATACTCCTGCATCGAGCTTACAGGCCATCTCTTTTATCAACTGTAGAGAGTTTATAGAACTTGTCAAATATACAAATCATATGAGACACTCTAACTGTATTCGTCGTGAAGATCGCATTAGACATGTCTTGAAGAAATCATTTGACAACGATATCTACCCTTTTCGGGTTTTCCAGGCACACGTTCACCTTAATAAACGTAACAGGCAGTGAATTCTAAATGGATTCTTAACGAAATGAATCTCCAGCTATCACAGGAAGCAGCAGGCGATAGTATGGTGCCAGGGAAAATCCAGCATGCATCAAGGTGTTATTGTTTTTAAAACCGCCAAAAACAATTATAGGGTATATCCATGCCTTCCTAATACTCTTTCCTGCTCACAAAAGAGTTCATGAACTTTATCCCAGCCGTGCTGGAGTTGGGCAACAGGTAGGTTAGTTGTCCTGTACAATTCAACATCTTCCGGGATTCCTAAGCTAATGTTTTCCATATCAGATGGATCCGAACTACCCGTTTGATGAGGAAGAATATTACACTCCCTCAAAACACGTATCGGTGGTATGGTAATCCTGCCCCTCTTGCACACCAACCGGGTAATTGCAGAGGCAAGAACACCTTCTGATTGTGTGCCTCTGGAAACCACTCCCGGAAGTTCAACCATACCGTTCAAGGGGCCAATTTCTAACAAACCTCGACTCGATCCAGTCCTACCATGCTCTACAAAGTGCGTAACCATGTAGATCCATTTTTCATCCCAGCTGACAACTTTCGTGGATATCTCGTAACCTCTCAAAGGTTTGACCTCCCGCTTAAAGTTGCATAAAACAGCACTAACAATCAAGTTACAACGTTTGCCACCCTGCCTAGGCATAAAAAGAGGACCAAAAAGTACTCCACTATGATATGCTCTCACGATGTCAAGATCTGTGAAGTATGTAGAATTCGACTTATGCAGGTTGAAGTCCATCTCCATCAATGTAGTCTGTGAAGTGCATATGGTAGGGAGGAGAATGTGGCGAGGTTGAAGGCGGTGAGCGGAGTTACGGTGTAGACAGATCCCCCTCCAGAGCGCCCAGAAGAAACGGAGCTAGCCAAGGGTTAGATACAAAAGGATTTGTGATCAGCAGTCCTGGATAATAAACTATGAACTTACGTGCCAAGAGAATATAAGACTCTTCAGATTCAGAATCAAAAATAGGCTGAGCGTCCACTTCCATAGTCCCATAATGAAAGACCGTTGGTGAAATATTATTTAAGTGGTAGAGAGGATGTATGAAAGACTTTCAAGCTCTACCAAGGCGATTGACAGAAGTATAGACAGTGTTTCCTGACAGTCAACTTGCGCAGGGGTGACATGTGGCTTGCTGTAGATACCCAAAAAATCGCTCATAGAGAAGATTAGAGTAAAACCTTTTTGCGTTTGCATCACAACCAAGTGACTATTAGTACTGGAGCCTGTTCTCCCGTCCCCAGTAATTCCACGGACCTCGGTGTTTTAAAACGGCTCGGGTGATAATTTGGTTATATTCTGTCGGCATTAGCTAGAAGCGAGCACCATCGTAAACCCACTTCCTGCAACCTCGGCGCTTTACACGCCATGTTCCGTAGTAACATGCCTCGGCGATCCGATTATGTTTTTTCCGAGGCCTATGCATGGAGTCCAAGATCGTGGTTTAGTCAATATCCAGTAGCCGTGGGATTTTATAGCTGCAGCGAATAATGCAATTAACATTGTCTATTCTATTTGGGAGTTGCAAAGGTACCGAGGTGAGTTAGCAAGCGCTAGTCTTAATTATCATTAGCGCGCTAGGTACACTGGCCGTCCCGTGACAGAGGTCTGCAAAAACGAACACCACTACGAAGTCAAAAAGATAGAGCAGAATAGCTTTTGCACCATAAAAAAACTAGGGATATCAAGCAATGCCATCCGTAAGTACCTTAACCATACTACTGCAGCAGTAATATCTTTTACACCTCTTACATTTACAGTGCATATTCGGGCTTTGATATTCCTCTTTAACTTCCCAGAATTTTTTTTATATGTTTTTCCCATCATTTCCTTGCTCTTGATGCATTAGTACTGAGCAAAGAGCGACTGGCGAAGCCTTGTATGGTACCGAGGCGCCTCGGTAAGAGGCCAAGCATCAAGCACCCACCCTCCAGGATGCTTGTATAAATTCCCATTGCCTTTACATGATCGGATCATCTGAATCATCTGCAGCCAATTTTCTTTTCATAATGTCCGACGATACAGCCATCACTTTCGCCGTTGAACAAAATGTTGGCATCGTTACACTGAACCTACCAAAGAAACTCAACGCTCTTACCACTTCGTTGTACTATCGTCTGGGTAGTCTCTTAAGAGAAGCAGATATCCACCCTGATACGCTTGTGACCTTGATCATTGGTACAGGCCGATTTTTTTCTGCGTATTTCTGTCCTCACATTCCCATTTCTCGGACCTCCACTAAAGTCGTGCAGGGGTGCGGATCTCCAAGCCAGCGCGGCAACCGCAGCTAGGGCTAGCGAGAACGAACCGCGTAGAGCCTGGCTTCCCGCACTTGTGAACAATACCATCGATGTTCCGAGTGCATTCTTCTCGCACTCCAAAATCCTCATATGTGCATTGAACGGACCGGTCATTGGACTATCAGCCGCCCTAGTTTCTCACGCAGACTTCGTTTATGCCGTTCCAGAGGCGTATCTTCTCACACCTTTTGGGTCTCTTGGCCTTGTGTCTGAAGGAGGGGCCAGCGCAGCGTTCATGCGTAGAATGGGCCTAGGACTGGCGAATGAGGCTCTCCTTAAAGGCAGAAAAATAACAGCTGATGAACTCAAAGCGGTTGGTTTTGTCAACAACATTGTATCAGCAAAAGATGAGCATGAATTTCGAGCCTGCGTGCTGGAGGATGTCAAGGACTCGTTCGGATCTCACTTAGTCCCCTCCAGTGTTCTGGAAACGAAGCGAATCATGCGACGATCGCTTGTTCGAGAGCAAGAGGGCCAGGCTTTGGATGAGTTGTTCACCGGTGTGAAGAGATTTGCTGAGGGTATTCCACAGGCCGAGATGAAGAAGATCGTGACTGGCCAGAAAAAGCACAAGTTGTGACACAGGAATTAGCACGGGAATATCTGTCTCGCTGTTAAGCTGTATAATTAAGACTTTATTCCACAGCAATTCGTAAAAGAAAAAAACATCAATCAAGTAAGACGACAGTTCTCATTTATTTTATAACAAAAGACCTTTTCCTTCGTACAGTCCTCTGAAAAGGCCATTTTCAACTGATCAGCGGAAATATTGTCTGCAAAAAAGTCTGGCTCAAGACTATGAATTATACCACAAAAACCTGTAGAGATAAGCGATTTTGTCAAGCTTAATGGCATATTGTAACAAATGTAAAAGTAGAAGAAAGGACCAAAAACTTACTCAGAGTTATCCCAGGATTCATAGGATGCAATTGGGGCGCCGGGATTCCAGATCGCTAACAAAGTATCAAGTCCGTTTTCCTGACTCAGGAATCCATCGGGTGACATTTCGGACAAGAGATCCATTGTAGTTGAAGTAGTAGATGATGATAGCTCGTTTCCAGAAGCTGCAGCTGAAGATGGAGCAACAGGGAGCTTGCGGTCGCGTATCTGCTTCTGTGCTCTTGTAAACATTCTATACAGTATTTCACCACCAAATAAGGTCTTCTTGAGCTCTTCAACCACAATCATACATAGCTCAAGATTTTGATGTCCCATGCGTTGTATGGAAGGCTTAGGTGATGCATAGTCCAGAAGATGGATTTGCAATGTTGGGACTAGGGCGATGCAGCTAACTAGGACTTAGATTCTCCATCAATAATTTTCTGGTCATGCACATACATTATAGATTGACAGACACTTGTCATGTCTGCCCTGATGATATTGCTGAGGATCTGATTAGTGGCCATGGCTGCAGATCTTGTCCTTTGCTCTACAGTCAATTTCCAGTCATCCGAAGTTGGCTCAGTCAAGTCGGGGAGAAGAAAGGGCCGGTATAATATGAGAGAAACAGATCTTGGGGTAGAATGTTAGATATTTGAGAGTGTTAAGCTAGGACTCCCTGAACTTACTCCACATAGATCTCGAAATGATATGCATATAGGGTCGCCAGATTGCTTCTTTTACGTGAGGCGTTCGTTTTGTACTCATCCGAGTAAGCTCGTATCTGATTCTCTGCAGCTTGCACCTCATCTTCAGTAGGCAATGTTTGTTGAGCTCGCTGTTGCTGTAATAAAACATTCGATAGAACAACCGTAACATTCAGAAGTTGCGTCCAAAGCTTGCCTATATCCCTCAAATCATTGGGGAGATATTTTTCACGGAGCTTTTGTGGAAGGCTTTCAAGTTCATCTTCGGCCTCAGCATCCGGCATCGTGGTATTGCAATCAGCAAGACGTATGCGCATAGGCCTACCCATGCCGGCAGAAAACCATGCCTCACGATAAAAGCAGCTCCACCAGAGCTGCCTCCACAGCTTTTTATCAATCATTGATCCCGATTTCGCCGAACTTGAGCTAGTATCCGGATTACGATGCAGTCCAATCGTCTGACAAAGGCTTATGGCGACACCATTCCAATGCCAAGGGCCCGTTCTGTCTTCAGTATCAGCATACCAGAAGCCCATCAAGAGCACAGCCTGAATCAAGGTTATCTTATTTCTCTCATACTCCGCATCATAAAGAGCCTTATTGTGGTTTATTAACACTTATATGTACTGCAATTGTTTTACTATGATCTCTTTTGCTCACCTTTGCTTTGGTATACATGAAACGTTTCATCTCTTTCCGAGACGTGAAGCCGACCGCCTCAAGTGTAGCATCATCTGCAAACTTTATTGGGTTATTTAACGTATGAGAAACATAATATATGAGGCTTACATTGGAAGCTGCTAGAAAAATGCTCCATAACAGGTGAATGCTCAGATTATGGAGAGATGTTTCCAATTGTTCGATAAACGACCTTGCCTCAACGACTGGAAAGAATGGATGCACATAGTTAAAGTAATCCCGAATCAGCATCTCGCATGCTTCCGGGGTAGGCAAATCAAAGACGCCTCTTAGCCTCAAGTAATTGAGAGTTTCCGAATCCACGTTCGGTTGACGTATCCGCGGTACAAGGAGGTGTCCACTTCTATCTTTCCGCTGAGGCTCACATATGTCTGCTACGAGGGAAACCCCTCTAGGATCACCTACTCACGGAAATTAGCTTCAAGGCCCCAGCACATGTACTTACGTATTTCAATGTTGATAGTTCGTATTTGACGTACCATAGATGGGTGCGAAGTGGTTTTCTGATGCGTTTTCGTTTGCATGTAGTACGCCATTACCACCTTGTCCACCGTAGTGGCTGAAATGTTCGCCCAAAGAATGATAGGGCGCTTCAGCCTCTCCATTATCATCATCATTGGCAATAGAGGTAAGAATAGCACCGGAAATACTTTGATGGTGGCATGAGCTCTCAGGTGCTGTCGTCGCCCCGGAATCCAATAAAGGGGAAAGTTCCCTTTGGACATCGTCATTTGGTGTAGGATTAGCATTAGTAGACGAAGATGCCAAATTCTGAATTGAAGATTCATGTGTCTTCGCTCTAGAATCGGCAGATAGGTGAGTATCAGTTTTTTCACGTGCCTCATCTGATTCTATTCACTCACCTCCGTTTCTTAGCCACCCGCGGCTCACATACGAGATGATCAAGCGCACAGTTTATGCATGGTGAGCCAGTATGGGAAAGGCTACATCTGACCTTTCTTTCATGGCACGACTGGCAGGCTCCGGCCGTGCGCTTCCTTTTCTGTACGACAGCGATTTCGCCCGATGAGACTGGCATTTTGAATATTCAAAACGAATTATATGAGTCACGAGACTATCGCCAAAAAGGCCTCTGGGTCCAACATAGGCATTTAGGCGTTGATACCGAGCGGCGCGTTGTGTTGGTTGCATCGATGTGCTCTGAGACGAAGATACCTCGGCTAGTTGATGTTTTCGTATTAGAGCTAGCTGTCGGTCTCCAGGGCTTCTACCTCGGCACATGTATCAAAGAGACAGAGAGTCACATGCCGATGCTAACATCAACACCCGGACACTTCAGCAAACAAATCCCACATCTATTCGTAATTATTACATTAAGTAGTAGTCTGTCGTACATTGCCGACTAAAGGTTTAATGAAGGAAAATAAATCAGACTAATCCTTATACGAGACCCACTACCCAAGTGCCCGAAAGTGCGGCACGATCCTTCATTGTCACGGCTAGCCGAATATTATAGCTGCAACTGCAAAATGACCTAGGAATAAAATATAATTTATATAATAATATCATTTACAGCGCGCAAACTGCACTAAGTCATCGATGTCCTCTGGACCCAAGCTCCTTTGATCTTGGGACATCCCTATTTGTTCCTCCTTTTCCTTCTGTTGGGATTTGTCGGGTACCAATCCGTTATCATGATTTTCTCCGGTACCCTCCTGCTTTCTTCGGACGTGTTTCAAGAGCTCTTCCACATCCTCATGTCCTAAGCTTCCCTCGTCTTGTTCCATGCCCAACTGTTTCTTCTTCTCTTTCTCTTGGCGTGACCATTCTTCTATCCTATCCTCACGCTCATCCTCTTCTTTGGCATTGGTATCTCTTTTGGATACCCATCTGACAAGTTCGTCGACATCGGCGTGCGTAAGCGTTCCCCTTTCGCCTTTGTTGTTGGGAAAATCGACCCGGCCTTTGTCTTCTTTGGCTGAGTGGGTATCACGATCGTGCTTTGTCAATCTATCGCTCCTATCGTCGGCTAAGGATTCACCACTTGTGTCATCTCTGTGCGTGACCCATCCCACCAGGTCTGCAACATCTGAATCTTGCACATCGGGCTCGGAAAGATTAGAAAACGGGGAGGTGGCCTTGTTTCGTACTGGTCCAGCATTCGGTCCGTCACGACGAGATATCCAGCGGACAAGTTCGTCTACGTCCTTATCGCCGATAGAAGCTCGGCTTTGCGCCGGGCTCTCAGAGTCAGATTCGGTAGATGCATCACTGTACCCGAGGTGCTTTTGCTCTTCAACTTCTTCTGGTACGCTTCTCCGACTGACCCATCGAACCAGATCTTCAACATCGGAATTGCCCAGACTTTCTCGTCCGCTGTCTTCTCTAGGGGCCTCTTTTTTGTTCCCCATTCTCGTCTCGCCATCGCTTGGTGGGTCTCGTCTGCTGACCCATCGAGTCAATTCCTCAACGTCTGAATCATTCATACTGTCCTCGTCGTCATCCTCAGAGCTTGCAGTAGACTCATTGTCGTTCGTTTCCTTTATCTTGTGCATAGTGGGTACTTCTTTGCTCGTCATGCGCCTCAAGGTGTTTCCCAATTTGTGTGCAAACCCGTCTTTTGTAGGCGACTCAGGGGTTTTCGGACGATTCAACCCTCTCCTTTTCTCATGGTCAGATTTCCACTTGGCTTCGGCTTCTTCGTGATCGCGCGCTTCGTTGCATTTTGCCATGTTCTGTTCAATCTGAGAACTGAACAACATGCTTCTCAGTGAGTGGAATCTTGCGAGGTGAGGATGCCTCTGGCGGTTACTTGCCACTCCTAGAGGAGGAGTAGATGGTGCGTGAACTTGGATGTGTTTATTTTTTGGCTTTGTCTCAGGCCGGGAGCCGCGGATCTTGTCGGGTTTATTGCTTGACTTCGAGGCTTGTTTAGCGTTGTTTTCCTCAGTAGAGGCCGCGTCAGTATCCCCCGAAAGACTAGAATCGTCGTCGTCGCTCCCGGAGTGGTCGTCTAGATCTAGGTCCTCCAATATGCGCGTGACTTGGGGCGTTAACATGGACGTTTTCCCCAATTCATCGTCATCTTCTGGCAGATGGACCACGTCCGCCGCTGGTTTTGAGGCGGGCTGAGGATCAAAGTATGACGCCATTATCGAGGTCGTGTCGTCAGGAACTCTGCGGAAAAGGGCAACCCGCTGTACAGAGCGTCAGAGAATGGAGATAAGAGCGAGCGTGAGGCCAAAAGGCCGAGAGGCAGTGCTCTTGGGTGTGCTTGGGGTCTCTTGAGATTGGGAGCATGGCGTAGCTTGGCGGCGAGGTCTGGTGCGAAAGGCGGGGTCGAGGTCTAGCCCGGTAGGGATGCCGGAAACGTTCATTGGTCGAGACAGCTTACTCACTTGGCTTAGTGTGCTATTCGATCTGCACCAAAAGCTTGAGCGACATCAGCGATCAGAGGGGCCGGAGGTTTTGGAACATGGTGAGGGTGACGCGTGGTCTGGCAGGGGGCCAAATCGGCGTTTAGGGACTCGAATATTCTACGAGTCTTTGTGTACCACCACTTCGACCTCCTTGGGGGCCCTGTCGATTAAACGCGAATTATCGTCCCAGTTGCAAAAAAGGACGAGAATGGAAACGAAGGCCGTCTTCAATGATGTGCTTCAAAGACAAGAAATGCCAACTGCGAACGAACCACGGCGTGGTAAAAAGTGCATCACAAATCTGTGAATAGCGGCGTTTTAGGATGGCCGCTGGGCACGAAGTTTACACTGGATGCATGTTAGATCATAGCTACCTTACACTTCAAGCCTCTACATACCAAGCGCCTACCTTTCTTCGCTTTAGTACACCTGCCTAGGTGGGTACAGAAGTAAGGCACGTAGGCTACCTAGGTAGGGTTGTTCTTGCTTGCGTCACATGACAGTGCACACACCTTTGTCGTCATTTCCCACTTTCCATCTCCACTTGATGGTATGCTATCCGCACAGTGAAGATCAATTAAATCACTCTTAGGAGACTAACTCGGTACACTTTAAAATCTTGGATGTTCAGTAATCGCCCATGAAACGTGGATATGGCTGGATGCCCTCACATCACATGGCATGATCCGTGGATACCTTACTTAGGTATTCTCTTCTGCCAGCTCGATTCCACAATGTTTATTTGTACCAAGATCTTCAGTTTCGTCAATGTCTGTTGTTTTGCCAATATTTCCACCAACGCCAAATGACCTTGGTGCCCAGAGCTTTCCAAAGCACCACTGCCAACTCTTGACAAATTGTTTGCCATTCCACTTGCTTGATATCGTAATACTAGTAAAATATTGAAGGGCTGGAGCCGTTGTTTCAAGAACAGATCCGTCATAAATGCAGAAGCAATGCACTTGAAACTTTGTAGCTGGCCCTAAATTGACTTTCAGGGATCTCGTATGCTGATATTGAAGATATCCTGAGCTACAACCCCTGTGTGTCTGTTTGCGATTTGTGGAATTCACAGTCTTGTTTTGACTTATTCATTCATCTTGAACTGAAGATATCCAAATCTTGTGTCATGAATCCGCCGAAGCTATTTGGGGTCCAGATCTGTCCAAAGCAACCCTGCTGTGCGAGGCCTCCACTCTTGCTAATTCTGAACTCCGAATCATACTCTGGGGGCCGTATGTCGGATTTAAAAATATTCAACTCCATATTAATACCATTCGGAAGTTGTGACAAGAGGTTTCTGTATTTCCAATAGACTTAAATGAATTGATCGATGCGGCGTGCATAAACTTTGTATGGGTAATTGCCTTGCAAATGCCGTTTCTATGATTCCATCCTTTACTTCCACAATACTAGCGACTATTCTCACATTCAGGCTGTTTATTCAACGCTCAAATCTCAACACTAATATGTCCCCGCAGACCTACAAGCCTACAAAATCGCAGACTCTGATAATCAACGCTGGTTCTTGAAATCAAAATCTACATGATCCACGATTTCTCACGCATATTAAGGTGACATATATACGTGAGTAAGTACCCACTGGTCTTTAAAATATGTTAAAATGATTTCAAGGCTTCTCGATAACATTCCGTGATCATTCCGAACCAGGTCGCAGCCTACATTAGACACTTTTCTTCTTTCTTGTCATACACAGAGCTCTGGCATTCTTCAACCGATGTTGACACTCGTATAAAGTCATTTGCGATGAGAAAAAGAGGCTAATATCACCAGATAATCGAGATCGTTGTTTTCGAGCGCGCAAATCTCTCCCGGCGTAATCAACATTGGCCGTCGGGAAACCGCATTTGCGGCGGATACACCGGACCCCGCAACAACCACCCAATGAATCACCACTCAGAATCAAATCCTCGATATTAAAATGGGTCGGATAGATACTAGTGACTAAGCTCCGCTAAGCCAACGTGAAGTCATTGGCGGAACGAGTTGAGCGGTGTACGCTTGTAATGCGAAGGGCGCCCTACACGCCGTGTCCTTGAGTGCATACATATACCTCCATTTCTAAACCCTAAAATTGTCATGCAACACAAAGTTTTTCAGAAATCTACTCCCAAGGAGGCTCTCTAGATATATATTCAGCAATATACCCATGGATAGCGATCGCGACTCTGCGCTCATCGAATTGCGCCACAACCAAAATGGTGATCGGACTGACTCGGAGGAGCAAAATGGTGGTCAACAATCCCTACCTCGTGTCGACGGAGGCCCTCAGGCCTGGAAGTTCCTATTTGCAAGCGTCATAATGGAAGCCGTTCTGTGGGGTTAGTCTGCTCAACCCCTTCTGTCGACATAATTGCCATGCTCATTTCAACTAACGAGACGCAGGTTATCCGTTGTGCTTCGGAGTTTTCCAAGACTACTACACGCAGCTCCCGGAGTTCAAAGATAACCCCAACATCGCTCTCATCGGAACATTATCCACCGGAATATACTTCCTCGGCGCACCCGTCGCGATGCCTCTGGTCCGAAAATTCCAAAACCTGCAGCGCCACATGGTCATCATCGGATGGATCGCCTGCGTGCTGTCGACGCTGTCGGCATCCTTTTGCCAGTCAGTATCCGGGCTGATCGCGACACAGGGAGTGGCATATGGCGTGAGCTTCTTGCTTCTCTACTTCCCGCTTCTTTGCATGCTCAACGAATGGTTCGTCGCACGGCGTGGGCTGGCATATGGCGTTCTTTACGGGGGAGGTGGCTTGAGCGGAGGTGGACTACCCTTCATGCTCTCTGCATTATTGGAAAGGTTTGGATACCAAACGACATTGCGCGCTGTAGCCGTGGCTCAGTTTATCCTGATCCTGCCTTTCATTCACATGGTGAAAGGACGTCTGCCGGCTTCGGCTCATAGCGCGATGAGGAAAATCGATTTGGGATTCTTTCGACAACCACTATTCTACTGCTTCGCTATATCGAACATCTTGCAGGGCCTCGGGTATTACATTCCTGCCCTCTACCTGCCGACGTTCGCCTCGGCACTCGGCCTGTCGAGTACAGTCGGTGCACTAGTCCTGGCTCTGAACAACCTTGCCACGGTTCTGGGCCAGGTATGTTTCGGTTGGATTTCGGATCGTACAAGTCGAGCGCTCATACCTATATGTATATCATCGTTGGTTGCATCAGGGGTTACGTTTTTCCTTTGGGGCTTTGCCCACTCTCTCGTTACGCTAATCATCTTCGCATTCCTTTACGGGCTGTTTGCAGGTGGTTTTGTTGTCTTCTGGCCAAAGTTTGGGACGACTCTCTCGGAAGATCCCCAGGCAGTGTTCAGCCTGATGGCTTTTGGGAGGGGTATCGGGAACGTGGTCACCGGCCCTATAGCCTCTGCGCTTGTCGGGGGAAAAGTATCGTCAGGCTATGCATTGGGAAGGTTTCTTCCGCTGGTGATATTTCTCGGGGCGATGATGTTTGGGTCATCGCTGGGCGTATTGGGATTGATGTTGGAGCAACCGAGGCGTCGCACACTTTAACTGGTGAGAATTTTTGACTGCAATCATTTTGAACGATAGGATGTTTATATAGTTGGCCTAGGCTATTTGATTCCAGACATCATCTGCTCGCTTCACGCTTCTAGTGGATGGGGATGTGCGAAACGACTGGCTAATTTTGAAGCTATATCACGACCATAGTCGTTGATGAACCAAGAAGCACACAAGTTTCACATTCCCACCATTCTCAACATGTGAATTGTTTATTTGAGTCCCATCTAAACTGATTGGTATGTCAGATTAGAAACAGCTTTCAGAATGTGGTCCATATCTAACTCCGAGGACTCCCGTTTAGCTAGGTGGTTTGCCATGTTGACTACGTTATGGATGGCAGGTGAGCTCAAGTCCATTTCAGCAAGCCGGGGAATCGCATCCAATACTGGGGATATCTTACTGACTCTAGGTTCGACCAGGGAGCGCCATAAGTGAGTGCGACCGTTGAAATCCATACCAGGGAATGGAATAATCAGTTGGAAATGAGATAGTACGAGATCGGGAATGTTACAGATCTTGCTGGTCGTCAGAATGAGAATCCCTTCAAACTTTCGAATGAATTGATAGAAGGCACTTGAAAGTTGGTGTTGGTCAAGTTCCAAGCCGAAGCCATTGGAGTTTTCTATCAACCGATCGATGCCAGCTAGATGTACCACGCACCGCCAGTTTTTCTTCATTCGAAGTAGTGAATCGTACTTTCCTCGAGTGTCTCTGATCATGTCTTGGTACTCCATCATGTAGAGTGGTAGTTGTACGCGCTCGGCAAATATCCTTGCCGCAGTGGCTGCTGCGGAGATGTCTTCTCCCCAAAAGAGGATTTTCGGGTTAGCAGGCTGATGATTTCGAATACCAGGTTTCAAACGGCTAACTTGATCAACCGTAGCCTCTAGAAGGGTCAGGTTGTCCTTGCTCAACTTCAAGACACCAAAGTCCACGTTGCGCCAGCTGACATGACGGAGGTTGCTGACCCAAAGCTTTTGCCACACATGTGCTATCGGGTCGTATCCATGTACTGTGGGAGGAAGCAGAGATAAAAAGTTCCCAGTTGGCGGCCGTTCCGACACAAAAGCTTGGTGTCCGAGATTGTCGTCTAGGTGTTTATCCTTAAGTCCTTTTGACTTCGAATACTCTGCAGCATCTATGATGTATCTTTTCTGTTCCTAAAAGCAATGATTAGAAATGACAATGATTAAAACGGGTCATTTAACTTACAATCTCTTCATGCGTATCTGTATTGGGGGTGAGCAAGCCTTGAAACAATCCATGACGACATTTCCAAAGTCGCATCCCTCTTTCTTCGAGCTTTGAGGAATCATATCTGTTCAATGTTTCGATTGGTATAAACGGCAATGAGTCGAAAGGGAGTAGACCATCCATACTTTGCTCAAAATCCAATTGAGTTATCAGGGCGGTTGAGCGTACCTCCTGGAAATCACCGTCGAAATTCCACGAGAGAACACTAAGCTCAAAAGCCACTAGACGCCTCTCGAGTTTAATGATTTCATAAGCTTGATAATGATCCTCATTGTATCTCTGCGTCTTAACAACCAGTCCTCCTTGAACCTATACCCTGATATTAGGCTAATCTCTGATTACTGCAGCTTGGTTTACTTACGAAAAGAAAGTCAAGTAGATCCCATGAAATCAATCTCCTCTGAATGAGCATTTCGGCTATGTCTAATTCTTCGCCTGCGAGGTCGATGACGACTTTGAAGAATGTATCGGTCTCTTTGTCCAACTGAGAATACTGGCAGGTGCGCTTCTCCTCGGTATATACAGATCGCGCAGATCGAGCTAAACGCAGAAATGGGGATTTCTGCTCGAGACGCGGGATAACTTGCGGGTAGCCACTTGATTGAGAAGTTTTCGAGAAAATATGGTTAATGTTCGAGCACATTTGAGCTGATATAGGTAGTATGGATTCGTGGGAATGCGAAGGCGCCGAATTTAATCGTCGTGCTGATTTATGGTCGCATTTATAATGCCGAAATACAAGAAATGAGAGGTGAGGGTTTTGGATGATATATTGACGCCGTTCAGTGGAAACCTCATTACCGGAAAGATGCAGCGATCGCGGGTTCGATGTGGGCGTCTCCAGGTCAGACCATTGGCCTAAATCTCCATTTACCCCTTTGTATGTTGGAGGTTCAAGGTAGATAGAGGTTTTTTTGGTATCGCAATATACCTCATGCAATACTTGGTAGCATGACTCCTTTAGTTTACCCTGTGGCTTGGGACTTGTGTCTTCCAAGCAGTCCCACTCGGAACTTAGAGATTGTAGGGAGGATTTTGAAAATCTCCTTGAGACCATGGAATGATTTTCTTCTAGGTTTTCCAAAGATGAACCTCGCAGTTGCCTTATCCGTACGCTCGCCGCGGATGAGATATCATCCGTTTCTTCATTGTTTTCCACCTCGACCATAGTTTCGAGCATATGAACATCCCAAATGACTTCCATCTCAACGGCGATCATTTCACGTTGGCGATTTCTGAACCCATTTGAAATTTCGGTTTTCCCTAGTTCGACAAGTTCTTGGAGATCGTCAATAAAATCTTTGAGATGCTGTATGAGCTCTAAAAGCTTTCGCCTATCATCGGTAGCCCATCGAATCCTACTCGCATATGAGGCATTTTTCTGCATCAGTCCAGTTTTTTCTTTAATTTCACTCAACTTATTCCCAAATCTAGTGGCAACATTCGAGGAGAGAGCCACTAATGTCTGCAGAGGTGTCGATGGGGCCACCGTGGCAGCATATGTCGACCGATCCAATCGTGGGTAATATTTTTTACATAGTGCAATCCCACTAGTCAAAAGTTCGTGAATCTGATTAAGTGTCTTCTCAACCTGCTTCTGGGAGGCTATGTCGTCCACCAGGCTGTCATAGCCACTCGCCTCTGTGATCTGACAGGTACGCCCCCAGGCTCGTAGTCGTATGCACTGATTGGTAAACTTTGTCTCTAAGCGGAGAAAATCTTTTTCCAGAGTAAGACCACGTTGGAAAAGCTCAAGGCAGTCGATACAGGTGGAGAAAAGGCTGGCGAGGCTGACAAGCCCAATACCAATGCCCGCAGCTTCCATCTCAAGTCAGTGTTTGTAAAATGAACACAATCTCCATGCGCCCTCAAGTACAGGTAAAAGGGGGAGAAAGATGAAGAATCAAAAGTATAGCTTTGTGTTTTACGAGTGTCGAGGAAATGGGATGGTGCTGAACAGGCTTTAAGTGCGGGGAGGGGGCACAGCCCTAGGCAACAGGGCGTAGCTAACCGTCAACCTTGCCCGGAAGCCAGGTTCCTCAGCAAATCAATTTATGAGGCATGCAAAACGGCCTGCAGAGGCACAATCTCATGGACAGCCTTGAGATTTCATCTCCACCACCGAACAACCTGAAATTTCACTTTTAATCGTAATTAAGTAAAGCTAGCTTACAAGGAAGAAAGTTCTCACCATTCGAATATCGTAGGATCTAGGCCTCTTCCCGCTTCGTCGAGTAAAGGGATATGTGACATTTCAACACTACCTAGAAACATATTGATCGACATAATCTTAACTAAATGTCATTGAAAGCCACTGATTCCATCCTCGGGTCGAATGAAAAGCTCAGCCTCGCGATGCGATGCTTGCTACACAAAGAAACTGTTGCGAAGCGAGAACTATACTATACATACGTCCGCCTTTAAACAAAACATTATCGCTATGCATCCCTGATAGACAGGGGGAAAATCCTAAATAGAACGAGAACGAAAAAGAAAGAAGAGCGTATACACAAATTGCGCGTTATCCCAAGAACGGGCACCCAAACCCATCTACCCCCTAGCCATTCGGACAACCCCCTCCCCTTATCATCATCCGCCCTCCCCTTCCCCAAAATACGCCTCCAACCACCTATCCAAGACCTTGGGCCCCACGGGCTTCACCAAAAACCCATCCGCCCCCACCTCCTCAGCATTCCTCCTATCATCCACCGAATCCTGCCCTGTGACAATCAACAGCACACACCTCGGCCACTTATTCTCCGCTTCGAGCGCGCGGATCTGCCGCGTAGCCTCGATGCCATCGCAGACGGGCATCTGCAGGTCCATGAGGACGAGATTGAAGGGCGCGGGCCGGGGTTCTGCTGCGGTGGAGCCCGGCAGGCACAGGTGTTTTTTGTGCTCCGTGAAGAGGACGACGGCTTGGGAGCCGTCCTTTGCGGTGCGGAACGGGATGTTGCGGCGGGTGCAGTACATTTCAAGGAGGCGGAGGTTGATGACGTTGTCATCTACTAGGAGAGTAGTCGGTTTCTTATGGTGCGTGATAGAGGGTGGGGGTTTGGGGGGCGTGGGTTTGATGTTCAGGCTTTGGAGGGAGCGGGCGAGATCGGCTTGGAGGGTCGGGGCAAGCGTGGGGATGGGGTGGGGTGGGTGGACCTCTGCGGCGCCGGTGGAGGTTGTCGGCTCGGTGGTGGTTGGATATGATTCCTCTGCTGGCTCTCCTGTGCTCGACTTGCAACCGTTGGTTACTGGCTGCGCTGCTTCGAATTCGGCCAACAGCTTGTCTGCCCTGTATAGAGCTTCGTAAACTTTGTTGGATAGAAACGGACCTTTGACATAAATGACGTTCCCTTCCGTTATAAACTGCTGACCATCAAAATCCAGGAAAGGGTCGAAATCTGGCACAAGGCAAAGAGCAACCTGCTGTGGATGAACAAGTGACAGACTACTGTGAAGCTTCACGGCATCAGGTGTGTATTCCAATACCAAAAACGATCCATCTGGGTTCTCCGACTCAATAAACCCGTTGTTCTCGAGGTACCTACCCAGATATTTACCAAGAGGCGTTATCTTCGAAGGGCAATGTATCCTATGAAACGTGGACGGGAGATGAGGGAATTTCTCTTTCAAAGGTCTACGCAGAGGATATGAGCAAGCGCATGGTGGCTCGCTGAAGGAAGCCCTGAAGTGCGAGCCATGTTGAACAGCTGATGAGACTAGGGATATACGGCCCTGCATCAGAGCCGCTGCTTTACAAGCGAGTGTGAGTCCTAGCCCGGCTTCTGTAGTATTTCTATCAACCTTCTCGTATGCTTCGAAGACGCGATGTTGGTTATCAGGGTCAATGCCCCGACCGTTGTCTTCTACGTCGACTGTGAGGGTTTGACAATCTTCAGAAATGGACAGGGTAACAGCTACAACACCACCAGGGGTATTCTGAGCTGCGTTAATGACGAGAGGTTGAACGCAGTCAATTACTAGACGGATATCGACATCCAAAGTATCGCAGTTAGATGGTAGACAGTGCGAGAAGATGATGGATGGCCGATCCAACAAATCGTCTGGCATGACCTGGACGAGTTCGCGGAGAAGCTCCGACTCGATTTCATCAATTCGATACAGAGAAGTGGCACGTTCAGCCATTGCGATGTCTGCCCATTGGTTCAGCTTGATCAGACTGTTTACAGTTGAGATCAGCTCTCGAGCCGAAGTCCTGATGGTTTTAATGTACGTATATGGGTCCATTTTGTCGATGTCGGGGCTCAGCAATGGCGACGACGCTGTAGTGCTATTCAAGACGTTTCGCGCCTGAAGTTCCTCTGCCAGCAACTCGACTGATCCGAGGATTCCGTGTATGGGTGTGCGAAGCTGGTGCGTGATGCCACGTAAGAAGTTGCTTTTTGCTGTCAAGGCTTCTTTGAGGGCCAAACCTTGCCAGTACCGACATAGGATCGTTCCGCATACGTGGACGAACCAGGAATCGACGTCGTCGTAGACCCTGCGAAAGTCGTTCGAGCCGACGCAGAGAAATGTGGGCTCATGCTGACTGGCACATGGTGCCACAATTGCACGAATGACTCTGGGTGCGACGAGGTCCAGATGGTTTTGATGCTCGATCATGTAGTCGAAGTAGTCGCCATCTTCCCAGAGGCCGTGTTCCAAGTCTGAAGTTGGAAATTGAGTTTGGTCACCGAATGAGATCTGCCGTTCGGTTGACCGCTGGATGTTGACCGTGGTTGAGGGATAAACGTCCTGCAGCATTTCCAGGATGAACTCTTCAGCATTCTGGTCTTGGTCACAGCTTTCTTGTGCTTTCCCGAGCAGTTCCAGCAACCTTCTTCGATCTCTTTGGCGTCTGATTCGTGCGCTCTGGATGATGTCGGCGACTATCCAATCGGCAAGCTGGGCTAGTGATGTTTGTTGTTCCTCTGAAAGTTGCTCCTGCTCGGCGTTGGAGGCCACGCAGAGGGAGCCAAAAGCAACGTGGTCCCCGAACTCTGTCTCAAAGCGGAGAGGCGCACCCGCGTATGCACGCAAGCCGCCGTATTGGACATGCGGGGATTCCCGGAATCGCCAGTCTTCCAACATGTTTTGCATGGCAAATATCGTCTGCCTAGGCTTAGCACAGAAACAGGGAATCGGGTTGGGCACCTACGCCTGGGGGCTGGTTGACAGTATGCGCACACGTGCTCTCGCGGCGCGGAAGTACGGCAAGGGGGAGTCCGACGGTCACCATGCGGGTGTAGGTGTTGTGGTTGAGCAGGCCGGCAATGACAAACTCCCAGCCCACGGTGTCTTTGGCTAGGTAGACCTTCTCTTGGAGGCGAGACATGAGTTCTTCATCTTCGAGGGCGCCATGGGTGTAGTAAAACAGCATGGTCAGCCTCAATCGCTCATTGCGCGTGAGCACGGGGAACAGGTAGCGAGACGGAGAGCATGTCGCCGGCTCGTCTGGGATGGGGGCGGGGGCCCAGATGTCCGTCTTGTCAGGGTACACGGAGCGCGTCAACTCCTCGGACCACGCGTCCAATGCCTTTCCGGCGTTCTCGACATCGAGAATAGGCGAAACCTCAGTTGGGCGGGAGTTGGGCGAGGGCGGACTGCGCTTGGTGTGGAGCACGCAGGCGTCTGCCTTTGGGAAGAAGGACACCCTCTGGCCGCGCACATCAGGCATCGAATAAGAAGCCGCGCAAAGGATGAGGAATGGTGTCTAGCAAGGCGATGACAGAGCAGCTCTGATGGAGTTTGTTCGTTGCGAACGGTCGCGGCTGAACACGGTCGAAGGCCCCGTCGGGCGCTGTCAGTCGAGTTCTAGACCGTGCCCTGAACCGTTTTTCAGAAGACTGCGGGGCGCGGCGCGGGGGCGTTCGGCGAAAGCACTCCGGAAAAAGCAGCGCGCCTCTGGTCGACGCATGCCTGCCTGACGGCTCTGCAAGGTTGGTGCGGGCCTTGATCGCATCGAGAGGTGCATTCTGTACACGGATCGACGTGTTTGGCGGGTGATGTCTCGCGTCTGGCTGCTGTTCTTGCGCCTCTTCATGCCCCTCTAGCCCGAGGGTTGACAGGTGAGCAGCGGCTGCTGCCGGCCGGGGCCATTGCGAGCAGGATGGCCTGGAGAGAGGTCTGGAGGGTTGGTGGGATGGATACGCGCCTGTTCTCACGAGTGGCATGCAGATTCGCATCGGATGAATTCATGGTGATTGCGGAAATGCGCATCGGGGAAGGGGCTGCATGCTCCCGAGGAGCCGCGGGGCCGGGGATTCCCGGCAAGTGGCTGGCCACACTAGCTTGGAATAGCAATCATCATGGCCCACAGCCTTCTTCTTCGCCATGCTCACAACCCAAAGCACCAGTGAGACAATTTCTTGCTTGTGCCCCTGGATGCTAGTTCCAAAGGAGCGATTCGTCGGTCACATATCACCAAAGATAATCAGGTGGGCTGGAGTTAAAATTAGGTATTGATTGGATTCATAGCCTTTCACAGCTAGCCGTCCATGCTCCCTGGTACGCCATAACCATAATCGTGATATCTCATAATTGCCAGCACGTTCCCAGCTCGAGTAACGCCATTGACTATCATTCATCCGTCCATTGTCATGAGCCCGGCATGTCCCAGTCGGCACTCAGTCAAACGTAGCCAAGCTGCTTAGATGGAGTGCTTGTTAGCATCAGCGGAGGCATCGTGCTTGGTCTGGTCGATCTTGTCGGAGCCAGCACCGAGAGCACCGGAGATGCGGTCGCCAATGCCATCCTTTCCGGGAACGTTGCCCTTGGCCTGCTCCTTGTTGGCCTCCTTGGACGTCTCGGCGGCGGCGCCCTGGACAGTCTCGGAGGCGTAGTTGACGGCGTTCCTGGAGAGATGTTAACATATGGTCAAGAAGAATGTGCAGCTGTGTGGCTGTCGTGGTTGATGAACATACTTGACAGTGTTGGCAGCCTGGCCGAGGATGCCCTGGTTGGGGTTGTTGGCGTTGGGGGCAGACATGTTGATTGGAGTTGGTAAGGTGGAAGGTTTGGTTTGGAAGATTGTTGTTGAAGGTGCTTGGTAGGATCGAGTGCTTTGTGGTGATGGTTGACTGAGGGTGGTGGGCAGAGGGTATTTATACAGTGGGCAGAGAGTGAAAGCGCAGGCTACGCCGCGGGCAGGCGTGACGTCAGGGGCTCAGCGCAGACCCCAAAGCCGCCCCCGTCGCCAATGGATTGGGCGGATTGCGCAATCGCAGGCATACAACCCTCTGGGCGGGATACACAAAGGGAATCACATGGTGGCCGCAACGAGACGGTGACGTCAGGCGCGAACCGCTTCAAGGGTGGCCATGGCGCCATCGTCGATCGCCGTCCTAGCCCCGATCGCATTTGCCGTCATGCAATTCACTTTTCGCTCTCGCAGGCGGCCCCTCTGCTGCAAGGAACATGGCCCAGTACGTAATGACGTACTGCGGTTCCCCACGTTCTAGATCCCGCCGGAGTTTGCCGCCAAGGGGATGCAATGTGGCTCCAGTCCTGGAGCTTGGAGTGCTTGTGAAGGTGAGCAACCTGCTGCCTTCACCAGGCCAGAACCGGGTCTTCCCACTGCTTTGCACAGTCTGCACAGTCTGCACAGGAGTCTCGGTACTGGCCGGCTTCTTCTCCGTCGCTCCAGCCCCGTCAGTGGCCGCTGGCGTTGGTGCAGCTGCGGTAATGCTGCGGGGAGTGTCAACCTGGAGGTCACTTGAGCTTCTGAGCTGGCGATCGATGTTGCAGATGCTCTTCTCAACACATTTGACGACGGTGTCCTTGTTTCAGCTGTCGAATAGCCTTTACCTGCCATCAGCTGTTGCCGTGCTTAGTATACGGTGGCCACGTACTCCGGGGCCCGTACGCGCCTGGACCACCACTATCCAGAAACAGCCTAAGCCCTCCCCATGTGGGATCAGAGGCAGAAAGCTAGCAAGCCCTGATCCTGCGGTTTAACGAATCCATCACTGGCGTGCATTTACGCCTCGGATGGCGGAGGATGGCACCATCTGCACGTGGCATCATGACAGCCCCCAGGCACCTAACAAGGCATCATCTAATTGATGCTTCAAGCGGGGATCGTATGGGCATAGAATCTTGAAGCTACATCGTTCTTCGTGGTCACAACAGGATGCAACAGCACCATCGAATATGTCTGCAAATCCAGCTAAATGCCTCACCTTGGACCTAGACCCTGACCTCCCTCCTAGCCTGCTTGCCTGCTAGCCTGCTAGTGTAGATGCTTGTCCAATCTGATTCATTACATGCACAGACTAAGCGGCTGTGCCTTGGCTCATTCTTTGCTCGACCTACATCTCTTCGCACCTATCTTCTACATATCCATGTGTGTGGTCTCAAACGGATCGCCAACGTTTCCGCCACATCATGTACCTCTCTCATACAGTTGTCCTAAAGGATTCTTTGTTTCTAGCCTTTTTTTCCGAAGAGGTAGATGAAATGTGTAATGCTGCGCCACTTTCATGTACTGTGTTCTTAAGCATCTGTGGCACAGAAAGTACGTACTTTACCCTACAAGTGTTGCGCAAGGGAAGGAATTTTGAAATTGAGCTCGTAGCCAAAGAAAAGATATTGTAATGGAAGAGGTTCAGTCGAGCCGAAACCGCACTCGGGCTCCATGATCTAGGAATCGTAATTGTAGGGGACATTGAGCCCACGCCCCCTCATATCTCACCACACAAAGACCGAAAGTGATCCTCGCCGTGGCCGCCTCATGCCTTATCCACATCCTCCAAGTATTCCTTTAGAATCACCTCGAATTCTGCTGGCTTCTCCCAAAACGGCGTATGCCCCGTACCCTCAATCCTCAAACATTTCCCCTTCCACAATCTCCCCCACTGAATCCCATCGAGATAGTCCAAATTCACAAATGGCTCCTGTGCCCCATTCACCACCCCAACAAGCACATCCTTCTCCTCCTCAACCACCCTCCGCTGATCCACCCCCACCCCATCCACAAACTTCCCAAACATAATCTGCCTCGCCCTCCCATCCGTCCTCTTGGCATCCACCTCCATCCACTCCTGCACCTTGTCCTCCCCACCCACCCCGGCCCGCACAAACTCCGTCTCCTCCCCCTCCGCCCATTCCCTCCTCGCCGCCGCACTCAAATGCGCATCCGCAAACGCAAACCCCCTCTCAACCTCCCCCTTCCCCCTCGCCGGCGGCGTCCCCACGACCACCATCCCCCTCATCCTCACCCCCTCCAACGCCGGATCCCCCCGCTTGAGCAGGGCAAGCAGCTCGATGGCGACGTGCCCGCCGAGGCTCCACCCCAGCACCACGACGTCGCGCACGTTGAGGTGCGCGAGGATGTGTGCGGCCAGCTGCGCGTAGCCCGGCATGCTGTAGCTGGCGTCTGCGTCCGGGGCGTCGGACGAGGCGCCGTGGCCGGGGAGGTCGAAGGCGATGAGCCGGTTGCGGGCTGTGAGGGAGGGGGACGCGAGCATGTGGTGCCATATCTTGGACGAGGACGAGTTGCCGTGGATGAGGAGGAGGGGTGGGCGCGCGTTTTTGAGCGCCGTGTCGGTGATGCTGATCAGGCCGTGCGGGGTGTCGAGGGTGAAGGATGCCATGGTGGGGTTGGGTGGGTTGGGGTGGCGCATGGGATCGGAGATTAGAGGGTGGTTTTTGGGCGGGGGGAGGTTGTCGCAATGGGGATGAGGGAGACGGTAAGTCAATGCCAAAGGGATCTGAGTGGAAGACAGATAGTAAATGCTCTATTCGAGATCAAGATATGGGCTTGTGCATTCCGAGTAACAACTAGAATCATGCCGTGCGAACTTCAAACGAGAAGATTAGGGATCTCGTGCTGTTACTTCCTTATCTACAGCAGAGTCCTTGCTGAAAACTTGATACTTGGACCAATTGCCGGTATTGTGCAGAAAGATGACCCCGATTACGCGCTTGTGTTGAAAGGTTGACGTGAGAAATGCATGGCAGCACGACAGCATCGGCGATGGATTGGGCTGCCTGCTGCCCCTCATGTTCATGCACATGCAGAATCCTTTGCGAAAACAAACGTGGTGACCTCTGAAAGGGTGCATATCCTGCTCTCAGGCATCACCAAGTGGGGAAACACATGATTTTCATGGGATCTACAGCCGAGCAAACCGCTGGCCAGTTCAAGATGGTGCCCAGGTGTCAAGCAGTAGCATGCGTCACGTGACATTCCAGAACCCAAACAAAAACTACAGCCTTGATGGTGACATAGTATTCCATTACACCAAGCTTTTCAACCTACAATATGTTTTGATGGAGACATGACGTTATGACATCATCAGACTAGGTATTTATCTGATTGGGTGCGTGCAATACTGCTTGGACGAATTCGATTCATTGATGGTTGATCACCTCATGATTTTTTCTCATCCTCATCATCTTCCTCGTCCTCGTCCTCGTCCTCGTCCTCTTCCTCGTCCTCGTCCTCTTCCTCGTCCTCATCATCATCTTCTCCATCCGAAACTTCTTCGCCCAGCTCTTTGAGACGTTTCTGTGATAGGTTAGCATTGCACCGCTCTTGTGTCGGCACTCCCATACCTTGTCCTTTGCTCTCTTTTCCTCGAGATCCCCTAGGATCATAAACAAGTCGTCGAGCTCTGTCTGTGCAGCAGCCCTCGCCTCTTCCTTTTCTTTGACGCCGGCCTCAGCTTTACGGAGCTTCTCGGCCTGTGCTTTGGCAGTGGCTTCGGCCTTGCGAAGCTTCTCATCCTTCTCCTTGACGCTAGCCTCTGCTTTGCGCAGCTTCTCCTCGGCATCTTTGACCTTCCAGGTTTCGTCCTGGCTCTTCGTCTTGAGCTCTTGAGCCTCAGACTTGAGCTTGTCAATGGTGCTTTGCAGAGACTCCTTCTCATTTTTGAGTTGTTTGATCTGGGCCTCGCTTTCCTGGGTGTGCGATTGCAGCTTTTTGAGCGCGTCCGTGATGGTTGCGATTTCTTCCTTCGTTCGTTGCTGTGTTTGCTCGAAGGTGCGAATGGTTTCAAGGGCTTCCTGTCGGGCCTTGTCTGAAGTGCTGAGGCGGCGTTCCAGATCCACACGGAACTTGTTGGATTCGTGCAGTTTCTCATCGCACTCTTGCTTGGCCTTCGAGACCGCCAGGCCGGCATCTTTCGATGCTTGTTGCAGCTTGTTGTTTAGAGCAACAACCTGGAGGTTGTATTTATTTTCCAGCTCAAGCATAGCCTGTCTATGCTCGCGCTCTAGTCTTCGCATCTCGACTTCATGATTCCTTTGCAAATCATCATTAACGCGCTTAATGGTGTTGACTTGAGTCGCCGATGACTCTTGCGTCTTCCGATGTTCGGCTTGCTCTTGATTGAACTTTTGTTCCAACGTAAGAAGGTCGGATTGCAATTTTTCAATCGTTTTGGTCCTGTCCTCGAGTTGACCACGCAACGAATCCACGACATCGCGGTCGATGCCATCGTGGGATATCTGCTGTTCCTTGACTGGCTCCCGGTCGATCGCCCTCGATAAACGACTGAAATTATCTTTGAGGAAATCCACAAAAGACTCGTCGAAGAAAACGTCTGGCAGTGTTCCTCCAGATGAACCATCGCGAGGCAACACCTCGAAATCGCGCACAAGCGGATGATGGCGCAATTCTGCAATGGCGTTGAGGTACTTCTCCCGACCAAGCTTGGAAGTAAGCAAAGGCTGAATGTCGCGGCGAGGGACTGGGGAATCCTTCGTTGAAAACTCGTAGATGATACCCAGAAGAGCGGCACACAACCCCTTAACAACAATCTGGTCATTATTTGGCTTCAAAATGGTCTGGACCAGGCTCTGCAAGCTGCTCGCCTCTCCCAAGAAGTCATTTACCGCGGTTGCATCTTCGAACAACCACCCACAAAGTAATGACAGGTAGGCAATCGGAATCCGTTCGTCCTCGCCGAGCTGTAGGCTAGCGATTAAGTTGCCGGTAAGCGTTTGAATGCATGTCACAACTTCTTCGCCACTTTCAGCATCGCCCTCGACAACCTGCATCAGAATGCTCTTTGCTTCTGGGTCTTCGAAGATCAAATGGAATACCAGAGTAGCCGCGAACCATGTGCGGTAGGGGTCAATGGTTTGCGAGCCTTGCGATCCAGTAATCAATGTAGTCAGCGCATTGGCGACATCGTCTCCTCCCAGATGGCCATCTATGGCACGTCTCAGGAAATGTAATCGGATTTGCTCATGATTGAAGAAATAAGCCTTGATGCACTCGCAAGCCGCGAAGCGCACATCGAATAACTCGTTCGGTGCCGGGCTAAGAGCCAAGTTTAACAGCGCATCAATGACGTAGTCTAACGAGTCCTTGTTTGGGGAAGAGGCTCCATTCGTGGCTGGCTCAACGATAGGCCGAACTTGTAGCTGTGCGAATCCTTCTTGCAACTGGGCATTCCCCCGGATCATATCAGCACATGTGTTGAGCGCTTCCACCTTGATGGGTATGGTAGTCATGGGGTCGAAGGCCATGTTCAAGACTTGCTGGAGCAAGCCATGGCGTGCGAATGCGGTCTGGTTGGGTAAAGTGCTCGTGCTACCCCTTACTAGGAACATACGCATGATGGCTAGCAGTCCCCATATGTTCTTATCACGCTGGGGACTAACCCAGTCATCCTCATCCTCAAGGCCAATCCGTGCCTTCCTCGCCTTCTTAGCACCAGGGAGAAGGGCAGCGAATTTGGCGACTCCGCCAGTCTCGCGGAAGTTGGTCTGATTTGAACCATTGAAGCGCACAAGATTTGCCAACAATGACAAGCAGTCCTGAACAACAATGCCACCCTGGGTCAAGGATCCATCCGCTTCAATCATGTTGAATATCCTCTCAAAGGCATTTTCGAAGACGAATAGCTTCTGTAGCTCCCCCGATGATTGCGAAAGGTCGTTGAGCAAGACCAGGCCAGCATTCCTCACCGGATCGTTCGGATCGTCCAAGGTTGCAACCAGTCTGGGAGTGCCGAGCGGAGCGGTTAAGATGCATTCCTGCGTCCTCTCAGGACGTGCGGTGGAGATGGCCTGAATCAACTGGAGAGAATAGAGGCGGGAGTAAAAGTCAGGAGTTTCGAGGAGGTCAAGCAGTATGGTTATGTTATCTTGCCGCTACCATAAGCTCAGCACATGCAACAATGACGGGCAGGATGGACTAACCTGTGTAAATTCGTCGGCCAACCAGAGCACGATTTCATCCGAAGCTTCAGGCTGCAATTGCAGTTAGCTCGCGCCATCAAAGTACGTGGTGCAGTCCACGCGCATCTTTGAAGCTATTCATAAACCAGTACAAGCACTCACACTGTTGTCGTTGGGGTTGAAGAGCATGAGCAGCGTCTCCAAAACCCCCTTGATTGTGTCCACATCGTCGGCATCTTTTGTAAGGCATGCTATCAAGCCACGCAGGGCGCCCGAGGCGACTGATGCTGGGTATTCTTTGGCAAAGCTGCGTAGGCCGAGAATGGCAGCGCGGCGATCCTCCAACAAAGTAGCACTGGCAAGGCGACTGCTGAGGGTGCTGATGGTGTCGGTGGCTGTCTGTTTGGCGGGCGCCTGGGCCTCCAGCATGCGCAACATGGTGACGGTCGTGGAGGCGTCTCGCTACCACCTATGCATCGCGCGATGGCACACGACGGCGGGTCGTCGGCGAGTTCAATGGAAGCCTCGCTCGACGAGGGCCTGTACGCGGAGGGGCGGGAGGCGGGAGGCGGGAGGCGTTGGGAACGCGATGAAGGGTAGCTGCGAAGAACTATAGGAGGCCTAGATAGTAGGCATTGGGTCGTGAACAGGTGGTCAGATGCCGTCCGAGTAGGCAGACAGCTTGGTGACAGCTCCGCCTGTGTGTACACGCAGCCACGTTCAAAATCCACGGCCGTGACGTGATACGGAGCGGTTGCGGCTCAAGACCCTGGCCTGTCTGCCATTGGCCCGAGTGCCCCCAGGTCTTGGCGCGTACCCTTGGCGCGACCGTCGCTACAGACTTTCGCAGTCGCGACTCTACTTCCTACCACCCTCACCTCCCCTCCCTCCTCTTCCCCATCTCCCAACACCGCCTTGACTTCCGTGCTGTCCCGGGACTCGGGGCACTGTCAGGAGTCTTCCAGATACCGGGTGGCCGCCTCACTGGCTGTGCGATAAGTCGTCCCGGCCCTGTCGCAACCGCGTGCGGCTTTCTTTGTTCTCCAACCGTCTCTCTGCCGGAGATTCTCTTTCCCAATTCTGCCCACTTCACTGCCAGCTTCTTTCCCATCTCTCCAGTGCGAGAGTTCTCTCTTGCGCTTTCTTCTCTACAGTGGGTAGTTCCAGCGCCACCCTCCCGCTCCATCGTCCATCTCACAGCTGCGACTCGCCGAACGATTTCCAGTCGCAATTCGCCGCTGCCGCGCATCCCACTGCCAAATCTGAAACAGGTCTCGCCTCTGCCCGTCGTTCGCTCTCCTTGAGCACCTGCCGCCGTCATGGGTGTCCCCGCCATGTTCCGCTGGCTCAGCCAGAAATACCCGAAGATTGTTTCCAGCGTTGTTGAGGAACACCCCAAGGAGATCAACGGCGATATCATGCCCGTCGATCGCACCAAGCCGAACCCGAATGGCGAAGAATTCGACAATCTCTACCTGGACATGAATGGTATCGTCCATCCCTGTTCGCACCCCGAAGACAAGCCCGCTCCCAAGACCGAAGCCGATATGATGGTCGCCATCTTCGAGTATACGGATCGCGTCGTGGGCATGGTGCGCCCCCGCAAGCTGCTCTACCTTGCTGTAGATGGTGTGGCCCCCCGCGCCAAGATGAACCAGCAGCGCTCACGTCGTTTCCGCTCCGCAAAGGAGGCCAAGGAGAAGGATGAAGAGAAGGCTGAATTTGCCAAGATGGTGAGCGCACAAAAATTCAACCGAGGTGAGGAGATCCACAGTGTCGAAGAGGTCATAGAGAAGACGTGGGATTCAAACGCCATCACTCCGGGTACACCATTCATGCACTTGCTTGCCGAGAGTCTCCAGTACTGGTGTGCATACAAGTTCACCACTGACCCGTCGTGGAGGGATATGAAGGTCATCATATCCGATGCCTCAGTCCCGGGTGAGGGTGAGCACAAGATCATGAATTTCATTCGTTCTCAACGTGCCATGCCCACCCACGACCCCAACACACGCCATGTAATCTATGGATTGGATGCCGATCTTATCATGCTTGGTCTTGCCACCCACGAACCCCATTTCCGCGTTCTGCGAGAAGACGTGTTCTATGACTCAGCAAAGGACAAGAACTGTGCCCGATGCGGTCGCAAAGGTCATATCAAGGCCAATTGCTCTCACCCGCCCAAAGAAGATGAAGCAGAGGAAGAGGAGGCGGCTCCACCTGAGCAGAGCCTCAAGCCTTACATCTGGCTTCACGTCAACATCTTGCGCGAATACCTCGCCATCGAGATGGAATCTCCCCGTAGGCGGTTTCCATACAACCTCGAACGTGCTCTTGATGATTGGGTCTTCATGTGTTTCTTCGTTGGCAATGACTTCTTGCCTCATCTTCCCAGTCTAGAGATTCGCGACCAGGGCATCGACACTCTGATCGGCATCTGGCGCGACCTAGTACCCACAATGGACGACTACGTGACCAAAGATGGCTACCCTGACATGCTTCGTGTGCAACAGATCCTCCAAGCCCTCGCTGGGAAGGAGGCAGAGATCTTTCGTAAGCGCAAGGAAGTCTCCGATCGCCAAGACGCAAATCGTGCTAGACGTGAGGCTCAGAAGAATGGCAACAAGCGCGCCAGACTTGAGAACGGCGAACAAGCGCCCTCGTACAAGCGCCCCAAGGAAGACACCAATACATACATGAATGCAGGTATTCCCTTCTTTTCCCCTCAGGACGCACAGTCGAATGAGGTGCGGAGCGTTCACCAGGAGATGCTCAACAGCAGGAACCAAGAGAATAAGAGCGCAGCGTCCAAGCTCAAGGCTTTGATGAAAGCGAAAGCAGAGGGCTCTTCTCTTCCTGACGCTGATAGCCAGAGCTCTGAATCTGCCTCCGCTGCAGAGACAACCTCGCCACTGGGTAAGCGCAAAGCAGATGCAGTAGAGGATTCTGACAATGGCACCCCTGGAAGATCGACCCCAGTGGTGCCCGATGCACCTTCTCAGAAAAAGGAGCAGGAGATGCCTCAGGATACCATCAAGCTTTGGGAGCCTGGTTACGAAGACCGCTACTACGAGCAGAAGTTTCACGTGTCACCAGACGACAGGGAATTTCGACGAAAGGTAGCGCGCGCCTACACTGAAGGCCTGTGCTGGGTCTTGGCATACTACTTCCAAGGCTGTCCCTCGTGGACTTGGTACTTCCCGTATCACTACGCCCCATTCGCGTCGGACTTCACTGATATTGCGGACATGGACCCCCGCACCATGTTCACCAAGGGTACTCCATTCCATCCTTACGAGCAACTGATGGGTGTGCTTCCCGCCGCATCGAACCACGCCATTCCTGAGCCGTTCCGCATCTTGATGGAGGATCCCAACAGCCCAATCATTGATTTCTACCCCGAGGATTTCCCCATCGACCTCAACGGGAAGAAGTTCGCTTGGCAAGGTGTTGCCGTCCTCCCTTTCATTGATGAAACCCGATTGCTTGCCGCAATGAACACCAAATATCCCGAACTTTCCGACGATGAGCTGAAGCGCAACGAGTTCGGCAAGGAGACCCTCATGTTTTCTCAGGAGGGACGACTGTTCGAGCTTGCTGAAAAGGCCTTCTACCGCAAGAATGCAAACGAAGTCGAGATTGACCCAGAGAAGAGTGGTCATCTTCACGGACAAATGTCCACTCATGATCTATTCGTTCTTGATAGCCAACTCGTCCCACCTTTTGATGCAGGTGCCGATAGCGAATTTGATATTGTCCAGGACCGGTCCATGAGGTATGTCATCATCTGACCCGGCATTGTACGATATGCAGCTAACATGGAACAGGGTTCACTACGAAATGCCCGCAGTAGAGGCTAAGCGCGCGCATCGGTCGGTGCTCCTAAAGGGGCTTCAGCTTCCCAAGAAAGCGCTCACAGAACAGGAAGAAGCCATGGTGCGTCGCGGTGGATTCCGTGGCCGAGGCGGTCGGGGTGGCGGCTTCAATGGCCGTGGTGGCTACGGAAACGACCGTGGAGGCTACGGAAATGGCCGTGGAGGTTATGGAAACGACCGTGGGGGATACAACGCGAACCGCGGCGGCTACGGCGGCCAGGGCGGTTACCAAAATGCCCCACCATTCCCACCTCCCCCTGGCTCTCTCGCGCCCGGATTCGTCCCTCCCCCGCCTCCAGGATGGGTCCCACCCGCGGGAATGGCGCGCGGAAATCCTTCATTCCCTCAGGATCCTCGCAATGCTCAACGCCCGGCCTGGATGAATCAATCTGGACCTCCGGGTGCACGTGACCAGAACTACCACGGCCAAGGAAACAACAACGGCGGCAGGAACGGTGGATATGGCGGTAGATACGATGGACCGCCTCGTCATGATGATCGATCCAGGAATGGCCACGGCGGACCACCTCGTGGCGACAGGTCCGGAAGCGGAGGCCGCGGCGGTGGTGCCAGACGGAGTCACCATGGCGGTTATTGAACCAGGCACCCATGGATTGTATCATACCACCTTTCCGACACCAGAGAGATACCCCAGATTTCACGATGGATGGACGGCATATTAGTGGAGAATGAGTGGAAAGAAAAGTTGCATGTATATTAAATTACGCGGCATGCCGTCCTGCTACCCCTCGTTGAGCGGTGAATTGGCCCACCCTTGAAGAGTAGGCAGCGTGAATGGCTCGTCGCCCAACAAGATCAGATATTGAAAAGTTTCGCCAAGCTTTTCCCGTGCCAACGTGCATTATGAACTGTGCCGCCTCCCTTCTGCAACGACCTTGAAGCCCGAAGATGAGGGGCAAGCCCATGGTATTAAGCTCACCGCTAGACAGACGCGAAAACTAAACCGCATCAGGCCAGGCTTCCAGCGGCCGTGACACCTCACTACTAATATGGATCATTATTTCCCAGCCATGTCACGTCACACGCCTTCTTGTGGTTCCAAGGCTGCCTCCCCTATGTCCATATAACCACAGCCCCGGATCCGTCTAGCTGCTTCCACGCACATACAACCACCAATCGACTACATGTCTCAACCCAACGCCATGGAGCCCACTCCGCCACCACCGGATCTCAAAGCGCGCCTCCAAACCTCATACAACGCCATTGCCGAGACGTACCAGACCTTTACGCGCATCCACGACCCGATCCGCTTCGACTTCATCGCGCGGCTGCTGCAGCTGCTGCGAGGAAAAGAAGGAGAAGCGGGCAGACCCTCCTCGGCTCCGGCCGCCGCGATCGAGATGCTCGAGCTGGGCATCGGCGCCGGCGTCCCGGGAACGCAGATGCTGCTCCAGCACCGCGACCCGAGCATCCGGGTCACCGGCAACGACCTGAGCCCCGTGCAGCTCGAGCTCGCGGCGCGCAACCTGGCACCCCACGTCGAGGATGGGACGCTGCGGCTCGTGGGCGGGGACATGCTGTCGCTGGATCTGCCCGAGGCGTCGTTTGATGCCGTCGTGGCGTTTTATTCCATTATTCATTTGCCGAGGGATGAGCAGAGGGTGCTGATGAAGAAGGTGGCCAGGTGGCTGAAGCCCGGGGCACTGTTTTTGGGATGCTTTGGCGAGGATAGCACGGAGGGGGTTGTCATGAGGCAGTGGTTGGACCAGGAGCGGGGGTGGATGTTCTGGTCGGGGTGGGGGATCGAGGGCAGCGTGCGCATGGTGAAGAGCGTGGGGCTGGAGGTGCTGGTGCAGGAGGTAAGGGAGGACATTGGAGCGAGCTTCTTGTGGGTGATTGCTCGGAGGCCGCTGTCATGAACGGAAATGCATGCAACCAGTGAAAAGTGGTTTGCCCTGACGTTGTTGTTTCTGTCGGATGATTTGGTTAACCAGCCCAGAGGAGCGGCCAAGGTTCGGTTGCAGGTGGGCGAACGGGTGGGGCGGGAGGCGCCGAACACTACGGGAAGGATTTAACCCGCAAAGGTATGCAAAGGATGGGATACATTATGCGATATGAATTTCCTTTTCCCATCCTCATTACTCTAGCTGAGATGCGAAAATTAGCAGGCTGGGGGTATATAGAATTTCCCTGTTTCCGCATGGACATTTCCCGTGTATAGAAAACGACAGGCACGAAGTATCTTGCCCGCCCTAATCATCAGTGACTTTTCTTTCTGCTTGGCATCTTGGACTTGATTTAATAATGATAGTCGAACATGTGTTGAATTCATTCAAGAAGCAGTACACGAATATATATGTTCACTGTCGTGTCACATCAAGCAAATGAATACGAACAGATCTATGAAAATTGAATTGAACCTTGGTTCCATTGAACACAGAGAAAAACGATCGAGATTCTTTTTTTTTTAATTGAACTGCGAGTTTAGTGGCCAAAAGTACCTAGCCACAATCTAGTCAATATTCGACTTGGGGTTCTCCATTTTAGGTGGGCTTGCCGCATATCCAAGTTACGGTAGCGAAGGACACAGAATGTCGGATGAGTCTTATGATCGAGTTAGTAATTTGTGGACGGCTCAAACCTCATCTGAACTCCATTGGAATCCGTATAACCCAAATACCCAGCGATCTGGCGGAGTCACCACCAGACTCACTACATTACCACCGGAATACACGTGGAAATACCCCTTATGAAATCGGTTTCCGTGGAGAAAAGCTAATGTATTTGTGTCAAGCTCAATACGAACTGGTAAACGAGTTTCTTTTACATAATCCATTGCGCCATGACGTAACCTACCCTCCTGGAGGCCGAAGGAGCTTCGAGATACCAGCCAATATCGCTACAGGTGTTGATTTCTTTAAACACATAGCTCTTGCTCTGGGAGATGATGGTGGCTTTTCCAACACGGATCACGCTTTGCATAATGAAATGGTCGGCCTTTTCGAAGTATGGCATGACTATTGGGGATCGAGGATGAGAGAAGAGAGGGTGCATCATGACACATGGCGTACATTCAATCCTTCTGAGCAACGTAACATTCTCAACGACATGAGTCTAGATGAAGCTGCTATGCAGCTAATGGTAGACTCAGCACAAGATCTCGGGGAGAGCGTAGTACACGAACCTATGGCACTACACCTGATAGCAGGCAATATGTATCGCCAAATGTCCTACTTTGAAAGCAAAACCGGAATTCCCGTTGCGGATCAAATGTCAGAATGGACCTACGATTTCCAAGCTTCGGATGCAGACAACCTGAGCGCATTCAATCGCTTCATCGACTCGCTCCCAGAGCGCCCAATAACTGATCCATCTGATTTCAACCCTGTAAAAGTTTACGGGAGGATTTTTTGGTGACGCCCATCTTCTGTATCGCGAGCTAGACTACCTTCAAGATTATGATTCATCGGTAAACGAACAGAAGGGACTGAGCCTCTGGGTCTTGATGATGTATCTCGCGCGGGACAGGTTCGTCGCATACATCGAGGGATACTGGGAGAGCGTAAGACGCATATTTAGAGACCAGCTTGCGGATTTTGCGCGATTCCATTGGTGTTGGCTTATCAAATGGGTATGGAAAAAGATCCGGGTTGAAGGATTGAGACGCCAACGGCTTGTTGAGCGGCTTGATTTGGGTACGGGAGTCCATTTTTCTGTTCAAAGTAACTATGTTGATGATTATGATGAGTTGCCGGTTGGACCTAATGGAGAGAGATTCTGAATTGAAAAACGATAGGTGCAATTCTTGGTAGACTGTTCTTCATAGATGTCTTTTAACTTGCTTGATTCTTATATATAACCTGCACGACTTGTAAGTTCAATTTTTAATCATTAAACAATGAATTCACTTTTCAGTTCACATTGACAAGACAGGTTCAGAATAAGGAAGAGATATATTTCTAAGAGAGATTAGAGCTTCTTATTAAAACTCTTGTATGATCAGAATCAAAGGGATTTTATTATACCTCGTTTCCCGCATTAGGTCAAGTTTTTATAGAGGTTTATAACTTGAAAACGATAACCGCGTGGTTTTTATGATTTTTCTAATGCTCAATACTCCTTCCAATACTTCTAGTTCCATTTTTAACTAGAAATCCGCCAATGAATACAGATTCAAGACATTCATGGTGTGACTCCACGCCGAGCAAGGCCTAATTTAAATACGCTTTCATAGCCCCAAAATTGCCTTTGAAAATGTTATTGAACATTCAAGGCAACTGCGATTTTCATTTTCCCTGCTAAAAAAATATCGTTACGCCCACACAATGTACATCTGTGGCTCTGAGATAGCAGTAATTTGTTGGTGCAGAGGTCTCAAGTCTTTTGCGATACCAAATAATACGCGGACATGGAGGATGAGCATATCAGAGGCAGATATGTGGTTCCTCTAGATTTCAAAGCTTATTTTGGCGTTTTTTTACCACTTCATTGCTCCTCCAGCACATATCCATCTGGTCGTAGTAAGAAAAATCCAAAACGTCAAGAATGTTTGGCACCATCGAAGCAGATATATAAGGTGATGAGAATATATTTACGGTAAATCATTCGCTGTGCTGGAAGGACCAAAGACGATATTTAACATGAAGTTGTTGCAAAGAAATTTTGAACGTCCCCGTAGCCCCAACCTCACTTCTGCGCTTCCAATATCTTTTCCGCCCAACCCTTCATCACAAACTTCTTAATCTTTCCACTGCCAGTGAGTGGGACCTCTGATTCACAGTCGTCGCCAAGCCAGAGCACATGCATGGGAGCCTTGTGCCTACCTAGAACCTGTCGAACCCAAGCCTTGACCTCCTCAAGATCCGGCTTCTTCTCCGCATCCTCAGCAAGCTGCAAGAAAGCGGCGGGCACCTCTACATAACGAGGGTGGCTCACTCCGACAACGATGGCGCGGTCGATGGCCTTGTGCTGAACAAGGCGCTCCTCGATCTCGAGGGGATATATGTTCTCACCTCCTATGACGAACCGTCAGTCATGTCGCGAAAGAGTGTGTTGGGCAAAGATGACAAACCTCGAATGATAATATCCTTGAACCGCCCAGTGATGGTGCAGTACCCGTCCACATCCAACACAGCCTCATCACCCGTGTGTAGCCACAGCTCTCCCTGATCATCTCGAATCAACACCTCATTCGTCTTCTCCTCATTCTCCCAGTAGCCCCTGCACACCTGGTATCCCGACACACACAGCTCGCCACGCACACCAATGGGCAAGACCTTGTCATCGCGATCCACAATCTTGACGCGCGCGTGCGGCAACACGGTGCCGACGGTGGTCAACCTCGCATGCAGCGAGTCAGTCGTGTGCGCATTGAACACGGTGGGACTCGCCTCGGTGAGCCCGTACGAGGACGTAAAGTCGGTCATGCCCAGCTCGTTGACCATGCGCTCCATGAGCCAGCGGGGGACGGGGCTGCCGGCCACGATGCCGGTGCGGAGCTCCGACGTCCAGTTCTCGGGGCGAGGGAGGGAGATGATGGATTCCATCATTGCGGGGACGCCGTGGAGGGCGGTGCAGCGCTCGTCGGAGATGGCGTGCAGGGTCGCGACGGGGTCGAAGGACTCGGCGGGGTATACGATCTTGGAGCCGTGGGTTATGCAGGCGAGGAGGCCGAGGGTGAGGCCGAAGCAGTGGAAGAGGGGTGGGGGACAGCAGAGCGTGTCGGTGGAATCGAGTTTCATGCGGTCGCCGATGAAGCGGGAGTTGTTGATGAGGTTGCTGTATGAATATTAGCGATGCTCATTAGTCCAAGCTCCAGTAGTACTTACTGGTGTGTGAGCATGGCTGCCTTGGGATTGCCCGTGCTGCCACTCGTGAATTGCAGGTTTGCAACATCGTATGGAGATATTATGCCATCGAAGAGATCGAGAAGGTGATCGGGTATCGAATCCGCCTCGGTCAACATCTCTTCGTACTTGATGAAAGGATGGTCGCCACCGCGAATCAAGCATACGGTCTTCAAATCAGGGAGCTCTGCTGATAGATCCTCATTTTGAAGCCGTTTCAGCAATGGGCCGTTGTCGAATCTCCCAACATACGGCGTTGTGAACAAAACCTTGCAACCTTTTGTGAATTAGTCTTTGATTTCAATATATCACTTTTGATATGCTTACGGGTTTTCTTCAGTGCAAGCTCTGCCTCAGTTGGTGTGTATGTGTTGTTCAGTGTCACGCATATCGCGCCCAGGCGAACACAGGCGAAGAACACAGCAATGTACTTTTCGCAATTCCCGCTCATTATCCCGACCCTATCTCTCGGTCGGACGCCATGCTTCAAGAGTGCGCGGGCGAGCAAGTTGCTCTCCTCCCATAACCGCTGATATGTCCACCTTGCACCTGTCCAGGGTATGACGACACACTCGTTGTCGGGATACTTCGAAGCTTGTTGGGCCAGAAGTTGCGAGAGGGTGATTTGTAAAAGCGGTGGGTTCAGAGGGCCAGCAACGATGGAGAGATTTGGGTACGGTGGGAGGATATAGGGGTCGATTTGTAGGAGTGTCGCGTTAAGACGATCCAGGGCAGGATTTTGAGGGTGATCGTAGAGCTCTGCCATTTTGGTAATGTTTCAACAATGCAGCGATTTCGCGGATTCTAGGTCTTTTGCCAGCTATTCGCTTGCGTAGGCCAGTGCCGTCTCGCTGGGCCCAGAGATGACTGGGATGAAATGTCGACCCAGATAATGAAACACGCAGAACGAAAGGCACAGGCTGGCACAAGTGTAGAAAGCAAACCAGAAGAAATCGAGGGCAATCGATAAGATCTCTCTGAGCTTCGACATCGCTGCTGGGGGGCTTCGCTGATGTTTCGGATCTAACTTTCCTTATTTCAGGTCGGCGGCTATGCATTTCATCATGGGCTCCGCCTGGTACGTAGGCTTCTCGCGCCATTAGCGCAGCGCCTGGCACAAATTGCCGTCTGTGGTTGCATTGGCGGACATCCTTGTACGGTCTCTCGGAATCCTACGTGCGGAATGGATCCGGGCTAGACAGCCCTGGGAATTCTCGGGATCATTCAGCTGATCGACACGACTTCTTTTATCCTTTAATCCTCAGACGGCAAAGATAGTCCCCCTCTCGTGAGAATCGGACACAGTCCGACGAGCACTGAAGAACGCCTTGGGAATTCGGGGATATCCCTGCCCCCAGACCAGCTGGATCGATCAGATAAGATCAAAAACGAAACATTGCGATATCGGCACGGTGTTCTAGGCTGCGGTGGTGCCATGGAATGAAAATTTTTATCAGATGGAAATTTCTTGGACGTGTCGCGGAATTCTGGGGGCGGGAAGGATCACGGCAAGCTTCGGTACATGTGTGGCACGGGTGACCATCCCATCAAGTTACCAGATCCGCGATTTGCGGCCGCAAAAGGACTATAGGCGGGCCCTGCGCCAAATTCTGCATCTGATAATTTCTTCTGCTCGCTTTTGCCCACGGAGGAAGATCCGAGGCAGCATTGCTGCCTGCGTGGGAATTCATACCGAAGCCTCAGCCGCGCGACCCTGCGCCCAAGTTACGTGTCTTGCACACTAAGGGCAACCCCGCGACCGCCACCATTTGCCCTGCGTCGCATCACCTGTGTGCGCCCTCTGTCCCCAAGGCACACAGCCAGCGCCTCGTACGTCTTCTCCAGAGGAGCTTCTCGCGATGATTAGCCGGATACAAATCGACGGGCTGGAATGGTGGGCAAGAAAGCGGGGTCCATCAGATAAAATTTTTCTTGAAGAGCCGACCGTGCAGCGACGGCGTAGGGCTTGATTAAGGTTATCTGATCCGTCCCCTGCATGCGCCATAGCTTCGGATGCACCAGTGCAGGGGTCGCCGCGACAGCCTGTGAAAATGACGTGGGCGAACAGGTGCCAATTTGGTGATCCGGCCCGGCTGCTCTGGTGGTGGCGTGTCGGCGGCATCGCTGCCAGGGTCCGTCAAAACCTACCTATTGTCCAGCAGAGTGGGGTTTGGCGGCTGTAGCTGCTCTCCGTCGCTTGACGATCACTCACGTGCAGCATCTAGGCTGATGGACATTGAACCGAAGCAGAAGGTGGAAGAGGAAATGCATAACCTCATGGAAGCATTCATGCGATGGTGGCGGCAAAGACAATTTCATTGCATGTACAACAGCAGCGCTACCCAACCAAAACTAATGCTATGCCCGGAACCAAAGGAGCCTACTCGGCGACGTGCAAATAATCGCTCATCACAGCTTCGCGAGTGCGTCCAAGCTTGGCCTCACCTTCTTCTCTCCATCCCACACGAATGGACTGAGGGTGAAGAACTTTTCTCTGCTCACCATCATCAGAGCGCTGCGCTTGTGCGGGAGATCCATCAGCTTCTCAACGTGGAATCCGTGAGCAAAGTCGTAGGCCAACACAGTGCTGCTAGTCGCCGCAGGTTCGCCAACCAGGTTCCATGTGCGGGGCTCATCGAGGAACATGTAGTGCATCAGCCCAGACCACCATGCAGAGACACGGTACGGGCCTCTGAATCGAATGTCGCCAACCAATGAATGCCGGCCACGGTCATAGGGCTGGGCAAGGTAGTGTGCACCCATATGGTCTTCCTATAATTCGTAGACACCAAGTCAGACGTGATCATCCCAAATGACTTCGGCGATCATGCACTTACCATGGCCCAGTAAACCTCAAAGTACGCGAACAGTACACCGTCAAACGCGGCAAACATGGTTAGTACGTGCGGATCTTCATGCAGCTTCCGCAGGTATTCTCGGTGCTCATCCAGCGTCCCGGTTTCATTCCAGCCTGCGGCAACACGTGGATCGTTCTGCCACTTGTTGAAGAGGCTAAGATGTTCCGGGTTCGTGTAGTCTAGGGCCACCATGGTGAAGTGTTCCTTGAGATGCGGGATCCAGCGGCTGTAGATGATGGACCCGGGTACCGGTTTAGGCTGGCGTACAGGGTGCATGGTGTGTCTCGGTAGGGCAGGGAACTGCGTCGTCGGCGCTGTTTGGAACGGAAAGGGGGGGTAGGGGGAAGTGATGGGCTTGTTGGAGCCATCAAGCTGTGGAGCCCAAACCGGTCGGAGACCAAACGGAGACGCAGCACCCTGCCAAAAGGTGCTTCGGAGAAGGAGATGCCCATCGTGAGGGGACGAAGAGCTCGAACCCCGTGGGTGTGAGTGGAATAGGCCCGTCGCGAAGAGGTCATTCGCCAGTGATGCAGCATCTTTCCCGTCGAACAGAACGCGAATGTTTTCCACCAATGGGTGAAGAGACAACAAGCTATAGGCAATGAGCCACAGCTGGGCGACAGAAGGTCGCTCACCAGTCCATGAGATGGTGCAAAAAGGTGATCTTCGTGCTCGCGCCCAGGCACTGTTGTCCCCTTTGGGCGGCACAGAATCCTGGGCCAAGAAGGCTATGTCGCTGAAAACTGCCGTTTCATGGTGGAGTGGCGCGGGCGGAGGTACTCCGTTACCCTTGCTATATTCTGCAGATGGCAGTACGCGATAGCTGATGGGCTGGCCTTGTGGAGCAACATTGCGAATCTCATACGCAGTGAGGTAGGGGTGAGGGAGCTTGAGGATAAAAGGCTCAGAGGGCCCGTCCTGCTTCTTCGATTGAGCCATTATCGACGAGCAGCTGTCGCGAAGGTGCGGAAAAAGAGCGGGAAAAGAGTCCTGGAAATTGTCCGGCAACTGAGCAATCCGGCAACTGCTATGTAGACTTGCAGATGTGGCCAAGCCACGCAGAGAATTGTACAACAAATTTTGTGACGTGACAGCTTGAGCCGAGGTCAAGCAAAAAGAACAGGGTAAAAGCCAGGAATGGCCGAGTGCATTACGTGGTGTTGGCACAAGGTGGATATGATACCGGACGTAACGCTGGAGTGGAGGGTCGGGATATTAAGTCGGCAGAGATCGGAGCGCTCCGTCTAGCAACGCCTCGCGCCATGTGGAGACGATTTTGGTAACCCGCCCAGTATGCATCCCCGCGTATGTGGCAGAAACCATGTCCGCCTAGGCGCAGCCGTCCACCACCATCAGGCGAGGCGGTGACGTACCTGGCAGCATGCTGCTAGCTCGCTGGATCCAGTACAGCCCGTGTAGCCCGTGCAGCCCGTGCAGCCATTGTCTCAGGCGACCAATGCACCAGGGTCCAAGCTCCCGTCCGATGGCCTGGCTCTTGTGTCCAAGTCAAAAACTTCGTGAAGTGATTGTCCATGCTGTATTCCATACTTTGCCTCGCTCCAAACTGCTGAATCCTGCTTTTGTTTGAGCTACTCTGCTATTCCTCTCAGCGATGGCTTCTACCCAACAATCCTCCAGGCCACTGGAGCCCATCTCCAACTCAGCAACCTCCAACTCGTCACAGCTGTACGACCTCGTCTGCATCGGCTTTGGTCCGGCGCAGATTGCCACAGCTATTGCCAACCGCGAATCTCAACAGTCAAACAATGTCCTCTTCCTCGAGCGCAAACCTGCCTTCTCATGGTATCCCTCGTCGCAGCTACCTCGAGGCCGCCTGGAAAGCCCCTTCATCTACGACCTTGCCACTACGCGGAATCCCAGGTCACACTTCAGCTATGTCAACTACCTCCAGTCCAAGAATCGCCTCATCGAGTTCATGAACTCTGACCGAATGGAGCCGCTGCGTGTTGAGTTTGAAGATTACCTCCGCTGGTGCGCCGGACAGTTCAACGACCAAGTACGATACGGCAACGAGGTGGTTGGCGTCGCTCCCGAGAAGAGCGGCGATTATGTCAAGGCCTGGAATGTTGCCGTGCGGGATGACAGCGGAAAGACGTACATGGTGAGGGCACGGAATATCATTGCGCCGTCGCCCTCGGGCAGGGGCGAGCAGAAGCCGCGCTCTCTCAACAAGATCGACTTCGAGGCAGGGCAGCGCATAATTTCCACTGACGACTATGCGGTGCGGAGGAATGAGCTGCGTGGCCCGCGCGAGCCTCGCCTCGACATCACCGTGGTTGGGTCCAGCCAGCAGTCGATCGAGATCCTAGACGACCTGCTGTCGTGCCCTCGGCTTGGAAACGTCACGATCGTGACAGAGAACGAGACTCTTGCACCGCTGCGGATCCTCAGCGACGAACAGGCACCGGAGCCGAGGCTGTGCTCCATCTGGGCTAAGCCGTCGAGCGCGCACAAGTCGAACATACCCGAGACGTCAGAACTCATCCAGACAATCTACATGCGCGGATACGAAAAGAAGGTGGCTAGCAAGGGCCAGTACATGCTGCGCGTCGTTCTGAACAACGACGCGGCAGCAGCATCAGCCAAGTCGCAGCTGGTCATCTCGGAAACGGCGCCCAAGGCCGATGCGTCGAGCGATGGCGTCTTCCTCGGGCTGGATGCACTGGTGCTGGGGTGTCGGCAAAAGGGCGACAGCCTCGAGGAGGTGCAGTTCAAGCGCGGCGCTGTGGCCGAGGGCTGCCGCATGTGGATGATGTCGGCCAACAGCGAGGGCGGTCGCTCATTGGCAAAGGACGTCGCCGTGCGCGCAGGCGAGGTGGTGAGCGCGCTGGCAGCTCCAGCCGACGAGGCGCGGGATGGCATGATGGTGGTTAGCGCGAGGATGTAGGCTGGGTAGGGATGGGTAGAGGTGGGTAGGGATGGGGCGGCGGACTGCAGACGGGGGCACAGGGGGCGTGGCGTGCACTAGATGGGACGGTGGTCATTATGTAATCCTGCAAATTTTTATCTGATGCTACTAGCCGCTTTGGTCATAATCTCTGTTTTCATCTCCGGCTTCGCTCCGAACTCGTGTCCCCCTCCGCTGCGTGCACCACTCACCTCCCATCGCCACTGTTCCAGCACCCACTCTGCATCCTGCACGTGATGCGCCCACCCTCTGCCTTCGACCTTATGGATCCGCCGAGCCAGCCATGCCGATCTTGCACTGCACGCGCTGCGGGGACGTGCCACAGCTACCTGGGCCGTCTTGGGCGCGCCCTGCACCTCTTGAAACTTTTCACGACAACAGCTTCTGTTGACTACCGCCCTTGATCTTTGTTCCAGGCGCTTATCCTGCCCTCGCGTGCACCATGCACGTCAAACGACCCTCGAGGGAGTCCATCAAGCCCTTCTTTGGTTTCGTACAGCTCCTCTTCTACGCTGAGCCCACCTGGCTCGACAAGCTATGCATTTGCGTTGGCACCCTCGCAGCCATCGCTGCGGGCGTCCCCTTTCCCCTCCTCGGAATCGTCTTTGGCCAGCTCGTCGATGATATCAACGATGCCTCGTGCGACAATCAGGCTGCCGCCGCATCTGGCACCATGGACAGCATCATTGACAAGATCCTACTGCTTGTATATATTGCCATCGCCCTTTTCTGTCTCATCTACATGCACATCATCTGCTGGAGCATTGTGTCTCAAAGGCTGGCTCAGCGTGTTCGAGATCGCTACTTGCGGAGCCTTCTACGCCAGGACATCTCCTTTTTCGACAAGCTGCAGGCCGGAGATGTATCCTCGCGTCTTAACGGCGACATTCAGGCCATCGAATCCGGAACTTGCGAGAAAGTGGGCGTCTTCCTCACCTGCGTCTCTTTCTGTGTCACCGCCTACATCATCGCCTTCATCAAGGACTCCCATCTTGCCGCCATGCTGGTCTCCCTGGTTCCCGCTTACCTGCTCATGGCCGTTGTAGGAGGACACTTCGTTCAAAAATACACCACCAACGTATCGGGCTACTTTTCATCTGCCAGTGCTATTGCCTCCGAGGGGCTAAGCCACATCGGCCTCGTACATGCTCTTGGGGCTAGTTCCAGGCTAGAAGAAAAATTCTCCAGTCATCTTAGTGATGCTAGAGCTCAGGGTATTCGCAAGGCCTTTGCCTCTGCCGTCCAGGCCGGTCTCTTGTATTTTATTGCCTATTCCGGGAACGCCCTCGCATACTGGCAAGGAAGCAGGAAGGTGGCGGATTTCATAGAGACGGGGTCTGGAGGCATGACAGTCGGAGAGACATACACTGTGATCTTCATTCTCGTCGATGGTCAGTACCATACAAGTCCCAAGTTATTTTCGTTCTAACACATTTCAGGTGCGATTGTGCTGAGTCAAGTGGCTCCTCTCCTTCCCCTTTTCGGCGGTGCTGTCGCCGCTTTCCATCGACTTCGAAAGGAAATCGAACAAGAACCATCAATTGATGGCACCTCGCCTGCTGGAGACAAGCCCTCCGACGTCAGTGGAGCAATTGAGCTACAAAATGTGTCGTTCACATATCCCTCGAGGCCCGAGCACCCAGTACTTAACGACATTTCACTCCGATGCGAGGCCGGGAAGCTCACTGCCATCGTTGGTCTTTCGGGAAGCGGAAAATCAACCATTGCCGGTCTTGTGACTCGCTTCTATGATCCGCAAGTTGGTTCCATCATAGTTGATGGAAAGGACGTCAAGTCTCTGAATGTGAAAGGGCTGAGAGGCCTTATTAGCTTGGTACCTCAGGAGCCTTCGCTTTTAGATCGATCGATCCTGGAGAACATCGCCTTAGGCCTCGTCAACTCACCTTCTCATTCGCGATTTGAGACTATTCTATTGTCTGATACTTTGTCGCGCGTTGCCGAACAAGTCAGATCTGGCGAGGACCTGATGAAATGTGCCGAAAAAGCAGGACCGGAAGTCTCTGAAATCGTCCAGCTCGTCCAGAAGGCTACAGAACTTGCCGATGCAGCCGTCTTTATCGACCGTCTCGAGTTGGGCCTAGGCACTTTGGTCGGTTCTAGCGGGAGCCTCATCAGCGGCGGTCAAAAGCAAAGGATTGCATTGGCTCGTGCCCTGGTGCGCGACCCCAAAATTCTAATTCTAGATGAGGCTACCGCTGCCTTGGACTCGGCCAGCGAACAAAGGATCCAAGCCGCTATCGACAGGGCTTCCCACGGCCGAACTGTCATCTCCATTGCCCACCGTCTTTCGACCATTCGACATGCCTCCAAGATCATTGTTATGAAAAAGGGTGAAATCATTGAGCAAGGATCTCACGATGAACTCATGGCTCTCGATAGCTCTTACGCCGACATGATTCGCTTGCAATCTGTGAAGCCTTCGGATGATACCACCTCAACTTCTCACACCAGCGAAACGGAAGACGACATAGATGCTATACCAAATCAGCCACAGGTTGTATCCGAGAAAACTGGATCCAAGGACACCCCCCAAACAGGCGATGATTCAAACGGAGGCCCACCCGCTGGCTCCGACATTGTCTCTCATTCGATCTTCCGCACTCTCTGGCCCCTCGTACGACCTTACCTCTTACTCATCGTGCTTGCCTTTTTTGGAGCAACCATCGTCGGAGGCACGTATACTGCGTCTGGTCTGATATTTGGAAATATCATGAGCTCCCTCTCGCCATGCAACGAGCCAGACTATATTCGCTCCCGTGGCCTCCTGCTTTCGGGCATGTTCTTTATGCTAGCAGTTGTCGAGTTCTTCGCCCATTTCGTGAGCTGGGGAGTATTTGGATTCATTTCCGAAAGACTCATCTACAAAGTACGTGGGCTATCACTGCATTCACTTCTCGAACAACCTTTGCAATGGCACGAGTCGAATGGTCGCAGCCCTTCTCAATTGCTCGAGTACATAACGAAGGATGGAAACGCACTCGCCGGATTCAGTGGTTCCATTATTGGAACTCTGTTTTCCGTGTGTGTGAATTTCCTAGCTGCCATTCTGCTTTCACACATCCTCAACTGGAGGATTGCTGTAGTGTGTCTTGTCACGGTCCCACTTCTCCTTGGCTCAGGATTCATGCAACTACGGTCGATCTCCCGCTTTGCAGAAAAGCACGCCGGAGCATTTTCCTCTTCAATTGCCATTACCGTCGAGGCTGTGGACAACATTCGCACCGTCGCCGCCTTGTCCATTGAAGACGAAATCGTACAAACATATCGTCGGTCGCTAAAGGCCCCACGGAAGGAGATGATTCTCCAAAGCTTCAAGTCGAACATTTGGCTTGCCATTGCGAACTCCACGGCTGGTGCCATTTATGCTTTTATTTATTGGTGGGGCTCCAAGCAGATCTTTGAGGGAAGAGCGACCCAGACCGAATTTTTCGTCATCAACATCGCTATGCTTGTATCAGCGCAACTTTGGGGTCAGCTGTTCACACTTGCACCCGAAATTTCTCGAGCCAAAGGCGCTATTGGTCGCATTTGTGGGCTACTTGAGCTCCCGGATCACACCTCTGGCTCCTCATCTGGGAGATCGACTCCTGCGTCTGATGACTCGTACAACGAGAAAAAGGACGTTGAAGCTTTTGCTGGCAACATCGCTTCGCAGCCGTCTCATGGGGGCTCCAGAGTCGAATTCCGCGACATTACCTTCTCCTACCCTGCTCGTCCCAACATACCGGTGCTGACTGGTCTGTCGCTTTCCATACAGCCCGGGCAGTTCTGTGCACTCGTCGGTCCATCCGGAGCGGGAAAGAGTACGGTACTGGCTCTTTTGGAGCGGTTCTACTCTCCTACTTCAGGTACAGTCACTATCAATGGCCTCGACATCTCACGGCACCACGGTACCTCATTTCGCGACGACATTGCATATGTACCACAGACGAATGCCCTCTTCCAGGGAAGCATACGCTTCAACTTATCGCTTGGGGCACGGCCTGGCCATAATCCTACCGACGAGGAGTTGCATGAAGCGTGCAAGCTGGCGAACATTCATGACACCATCATCGGTCTTCCCCAAGGCTATGACACGGACTGTGGCTCCAACGGTTCGCAGTTGTCTGGTGGCCAGAGACAGCGCCTCTCCATCGCCCGCGCTCTGGTCCGCAAACCACGCCTTTTGCTTCTCGATGAAAGTACCAGCGCCCTTGACGCTGAAAGCGAGAAAGCCTTGGAATTGGGTCTAGAGAGGGCGGTGAAGGGCCACGGAGTCACAGTCATCGCCATCGCACACAGGCTTCGTACCATTGCCAAGTCTGATGTGATATTCCTCATTGAGGCAGGTAAAGTGGTGGATCAAGGGAAGCACGAAGAGTTGGTGCAGCGTAGCGAAAGCTATCGCGTGAATGCGCTTCATCAAATGTTGGGATAGATTTTGTACACTTTTTAGTTCGGTAATTATTGCATTTGTTAGCGGAGCATAATATATTTCAGCCTTGTGCTAAAGTTACAATTCTGCTTGGACTTTCTTGGGCAGACTGTCTTCCTTGCCCGGACCAAACCATACCATCAACGTAGGCTCCCTCTTTGGCGCATCACCGCATTGCTCGGTCTCATCTTTCAGGTCCCCGCCTATGACACCAATTCTGCGCTTAAGCTTTCTGCACCCAAGCTTCTCATACAAGCGCAATCCCTCGGAGGAGCTTTCAATGTAGATCGGCAGGCCGAGCTGCTCGGCTAACTGGGTACCATATTCCATCAGGGCTCTTCCTACCCCTCTTCTTTGATATTCAGGGCGAACAGCGATCACATGGCAATAAATGTATCGCTGGTTGTCCCACAGGTCCTCGCGCGCCTGCCAGAGTGGCAATACATTGGCCTCCGCTTTTTCTTTCTCCTTTCCCGACAACCAGGAAACACCTGGAGGCTTCCAGTCGCTTGGGGTGATGTACACGTCCCACAAAGCCATGCCGACAATCTTTCCAGTGTCAGAGTCAACGCATTTCAGGGTGTACTGAGTGACGGATCCAGGGGTCTGCCAGTAGCCAAACACGTGGGTAGTGTGGGCTTTCCTAGTTCTCAGGTCAGCCATGACTCGTCTCTGCCAAACATGGTTCCGGGGTGCTTTGGCGATCGGGATCGATGCATCCAAACAACGTGGATGGAGGGTTGATGGGCCTTGATTCGTCAAGGCTTTACAAGCCGATCGACATAATGGTAATGGATACTAGGAGCTTGCTATGGAACCCGTATCGGCCACGGCCCAACCTTCCACTGGCACCGACTGCGATCGGCATACCTCCGCAAAGCAAATATGCAAAAGCCACGGAAAATCAAGAGGGTTCACTGATTGGATTCGAGGTGTCTTACCTGAACTCGGATTCTGGATTGGTCAAATCCTCCTTTGAGGCATTCGGAAAGAAGGCACGCGTGAGTGGGTCGTCCGCGAAAGCCGCAAAGTAGGCATCGTATACTAAGGCGATTTCCGGAACCTGAGCGGGAAGGACTGCGAAGCCCATGGCGAAACGGCCGAAAACCTGTTACCCAAAGCATTAGACGATGCCTGTACGAAGCACATGGCCAATGCTCGTTCTGGACTCTTCGCCTACGTGTATACCACGCACCAGTCCTGCGGTCAGAAAGTCATGACGAAAGGCCACTTACGGGTTCTGATTTTGAGGGCTGAAGGAACACTAGGTCCGATTCGACGGTCGAGTGGCCTGATGGTTTTCCCAGAGTGGAAAGACCCGAGAAAAGGCTTGTATCAATGTCCAAGAGCGAGTGCTGATGCCAATGCTTCTTCACAGGAGGCCAACAACAAGGGGTCAGCTCAGCTAAATTCAGTGACGACGGAGTAGCTGAGATGGAAAGTATTTTGAAGCGTGCGGCCAAGGCACGGCCAAGACGAAAAATCTACAGTCATCTACGTCAGGCTCCCATCCCGCCTGTGGTCTTTCAAAGCGCCCACGGCGGCAGCAAGAGATGCAGCGCACTTGAGGCGGCACTTCACCAATCCGCTCTTCTCCGCCCAGCGACGGTCTGGCTACGGGATGGACCCGGTCTTACTTAGCGCCGCCACAGTGCTGGATTATTCCGACCCGGGCCGCCTGCATGGAGGGAGGGAAAAAAAAAAGCAACGGGTAGAGCTATCTGATCCGCTCCAAGCGAAATGTTCCAATCGACCCGATCCGTTCCCGGCATTGGCTCTGGACAGGGAGTTGGGTTGGGACAGCCTCACGAATTAGCAATGCCACGGGGCTTTGTGTGGCAGTGGGCTGGGCCGTGTGCGATGTTGAAAAGCAATGCGCGGTTTTTGTGGTGGCATGCCGGGATCGGCCTTTGCATGAACTACGACACACCCATGCAGCAAGATTGACAGCGACGCATACAGCCGGCTCGGAGGAACCCATGAAAGCGGAAAGTTTGATGTCGCACACGACGGCAGGGCCCTGATGCAAGTGGCATGCACAGAGGCTGGCCCTACATGGAGGCCTCCAACGGCCCTGGGTTGCCATACACCCTCCCCCCTCGCCCCAAGACAGGCATTGCCCGCCGTTGACGTACAGCTTCCTTCCAGGGGATATGACCCGTGCGGGCGATCCCACGGCATCGGTCTGGGAGACGCACGCGGGCGCTGCCACGGCTGCTAAAAGGCTTAGCGACGAGATGGTGGCAGGCGGTCCGAGAATCGGCCGTTATCAGATGAAAAGTTGCGAGGCCGCCTGCCATGTCACTGTGCAGATCCCCATGTGGCCCGCTTCGGCGCGCCATGCCCACACAGGCAGGTCCGAGGAAGCCAGCCATGACGCCGCGGGTGCTGTGGGTTTAGAGTTATCAGATGCAGCTAGCGGAAGCTAGTGCCGACCAGTTATCTGATCCGCCGGCCGGGGGCGCTGAAGCGGCGAAAAACCCGCGCCCGTCACAATCCCTAAACCCGTCTATCCGCGGCAGCTGCATGGAGAGTGGTCGCCAGGGACTGCTCTTACGTAGAGGAATGGTCTTCGACATGGGGTAAGAGGGGTAGGTTCCTGTCCCTGCGTGGGCGGGTGCACCTCCATGGCTGAAAGCCATGACGCCGGCGGCTCACTCAACACAGCTTCCCGTAAATGAACGAGGCGTGGTGGAAGCGAGGTGGACCGTCTATTTTTTTCCCGCAAAGGCGCCATCCTAGCTTCGGAGCCGTCTTTCTGGCAGCTGATGGAAATTGTCGCTGGTGAAGATGCTTGGCGACTTCTACGAAAAGGCCTGGGATTTGACTCGGAGAGCGCAGGCCGGCCCGCACGCTCCAGTACAAGCTACAGCTTTTCCCCAGCATTCTCGCTCCTTCCGACGACACCCCCATTCCCATTCTTCGTCTTTTGACGCCAAAGCACAGTCGAGGGGCAGGAAGCAGCTCCGCTTTGACATTCCTCCCAACATGCATCTCCACAACTCCGACCCTCACTTGAACGGCAGTGTCTCGAGTCCGGCCGAGGAGGTCGACTCCAAGGTTCACGTTCAGTCTAATGGCATTTTGAAGAACACCCAAGTCCACGGTCCACACGTCACTGAACAGGCCAAGACCGACAAGAAGAATGAGGTTGAGATTTCGATACCCCAGGGCTTGGGCCAGGAAGCTGTGCTCGAGAACACCCTCGCGGGCTGGATATTGATATGCCAGCGGTATCAGCGTGACACGTTCCACAACTTCACCTGGAGCGTGAAGGATGCCTCCGAGAAGGTCCAGCAGGTTTCGACGGACCAGCTGGACCTGCCGCGTCTTGCCACTGCGGAGGATCTACTTTGCAAAGTGCGGAGTACCAGGAGTACCGACTTTGCCGTGGAGCAAGACGCTCCCGCTCTGTTCTTGAACGATGGCACAAAAGAAGAGGTTAGCAAGAATTCACCGTCTCGTCGTTCCCCAATGCTGACCGCCACAGTGGACTTTTGCTGTCACCATCGAAGTCCAAGATTCTGTGCTCCGCGCGACTTCAGAATGGCGAGCACCCACCATGTCCTTTCATCAGGCAGTCTCGCAGCTGCATTTCTTTGCTTCCACCCTTGATACCCTTTTCCGCAACACTCAGACGCCCGTTTCCGATATTCTCGCAACCTCCGCCGACGAGCTCGAGGAGATCTGGAGCTGGAATTCTCCTCTCCCACCAGCGCTCGATACGTGCATGCACGAGATCATCTCGGAGCAAGCACAGTTACAGCCCGACAAGAGCGCGATAGAAGCATGGGACGGCAGTCTGACGTACCAGCAAGTGGAGCGCTTCTCTACCGATCTGGCACAGAACCTGCGGCTCCTCGACGACTCGGAGAAGCAAATCATCCCGGTCCTGTTTGAGAAGAGCAGATGGACCATTGTTGCCGTGCTTGCTGTCATGAAGGCCGGGGCATGCTTTGCGCTTCTCGACCCCGCGCAGCCCGAGGGCCGCCTGAAGACGATTGTCCAGCAGATTGGTGCCAAACTCCTCGTCGCCTCCAAGGCGCAATCGACCCTTGGTGCGCGTGTCGCGCCTTCCGCCACCATCATCCCCATCTCCGAGTCCAAGTTCGAGAAGATCTGGCACCCCTTCGCCGAGCAGCAGCCCAAGACCACTCTGCCCCGCGTCTCGCCCCATGCTGCCTTGTACATTCAGTTCACCTCTGGAAGCACGGGCTTACCCAAGGGTTGCATCATCAGCCACAGCCAGTACACGTCGGGCGCTATCCCCCGCGCCTACGATGTCGGATACAGGCCACACTCGCGCGTCCTCGATTTCGCCAGCTACGCTTTCGATGTCTGCATCGATTCCATGCTGTGCACCCTTGCCCATGGCGGTACCCTCTGCACGCCGTCCGACGAGCGTCGCATGAACGACCTCAGCGGTGCCATGCGCGACATGAAGGTCACACTTGCAGGAATGACCCCCTCTGTCGCGCGAACCTTGGACGTGGATATCCTCGACTCGCTGGACTCTATCGCTCTGGGTGGCGAAGGTGTTTCTGCCAGCGATGCTGCGTCCTGGGGCAAGAAGACCAAGGTCGTGAACGCCTATGGGCCTTCCGAGTGCACCGTCGGCGCTACCATCAACGACAATGTTGGCGCGAAGCCCTACATCACCATGGGCAAGGGCAAGGGCGCCGCCATTTGGGTTACCGACCCTGCCGATCACAACAAGCTTCTGCCCGTTGGCGCTGTCGGTGAGCTACTCATCGAAGGCCCGATTGTAGGGGATGGCTACTTGAACAACCCCGCCAAAACCAAGGAGGTTTTCATCGAGGACCCCGAGTTCCTGGTTCAGGGTAGCAGCAAGGTTCCTGGGCGCAAGGGAAGGCTGTACAAGTCCGGTGATCTGGTCCGCTATGATCCCGACGGCAATGGTGAGGTCATCTTCGTTGGACGTCAGGACCAGCAGGTCAAACTGCGTGGCCAGCGCATTGAGCTCGCTGAGATCGAGTTCAACATGCAAAAGCACCTTCCTTCCGATACTCAGCTCGCCGCCGAAGTTATCAAGCCCAACGGCGGCTCTGGGGAGCCCACCCTTGTTGCCTTCTTGGTCGAGCAGAAGAAGAACGGCATGAAGCATCTGGATGGTTCAGTCTTTGGCTCCTTTTCCAACAAGTTCCAGTCGGCACTGCAGACCATGACTCAGGAGCTCTTCAAAGACTTGCCTAGCTACATGGTCCCAAGCGCATACATCCCCCTTTGGAAGATGCCGCTTCTGGTATCTTGCAAGACTGATCGCAAGCGCCTGCGGGAAATTGGAACCTCTGTGACTCGACAAGATCTCAGGAGGTTCAGCGCTGTTGCTGGCGAGAAGAAGGAGCCTGAAACCGAGATGGAACTGAGGCTGCGACCTCTCTGGGCCAAGGTCCTTGGTGGCGAAGCCGACTTCAGCGCCAATGACAACTTCTTCAGCATGGGTGGTGACTCTCTCCGTGCCATGAGACTGGTCGCAACTGCACGCGAGGATGGTATCATGATCAGCGTTCCTGACATCATGCTTAACCCCACACTCTCAGCCATGGCATCCAAGGCCACGAAGCTGACTGGTGAAGAGGGCAACGATGTCCCTGCTTTCTCCCTCATTCCCAAAGACTGGGAGGTTGAGAAGGCAAAGGAGGAGGCAGCAGAGCTCTGTGACGTTTCTGCCGAGAACGTCGAGGATGTGTTTCCGTGCACTCCTCTGCAAGAGGGTCTTATGGCGCTTTCTGCCAAGTTCCAGGACGCGTATGTCGCTCAGCGTGTCGCTGAACTGCCTTTGGAGCAGGCGGAGAAGCTAAAGATCGCCTTCGACAAGTCGGTCGAGGACTGCCCAATCCTGCGAACAAGAATCGTGAACATCCCTGGAAAGGGCCTTTACCAAGTCATTCTCAAGGATGGCGAGTTGGTTCGTTCTCACGGGTCTAACCTCACGGAGTACCTTAGGAAGGATCGTGAGGAGCCAATGGAACTTGGAAAGGCCCTTTTCAGGTACGGTATCATCCATGACCCGACCACCGGAAAGACGAACATGGCCATCACCCTACACCATGCCATCTACGACGGCTGGTCTATGCCGCTCGTCTTTGACCGTATCAACCGTGCATACGCTGGTTTGGATACTCAGCGATCTGCCACTTTTACTCACTTTATTCGCTGGCTCACAAACCTTGACCCATCCAGTGCCAAGGACTACTGGCGGGAGCGACTGGACGGTGCAAGCCCCCACCAGTTCCCTCCTCTCCCGTACAAGGGTTACATTACGCAAGCTGATTCGCTGCTTGAGCACTACGTCACGGTACCTACTTCCGCTCACAGCAAGCTCACCCTTGCGACTATCATTCGCGGTGCCTGGGCGTTGGTATCATCGCTGTACATGGGCCATTCCGATGTCATCTTCGGCGAGACTTTGACCGGTCGCTCTGCATCAGTTCCTGGTATCGTGGAAATTGAGGGTCCAATGATTACCACTGTTCCCATTCGCGTTCGTCTTGCGCTCGACCGTCCCATCTCGGAGTACCTGCACACGCTTCACGCAAACACTGTACAGCAGATCCCTCACGAGCATCTTGGTCTGCAGAACATCCGCCGCCTGAGCCGCGATGCGCGCGAAGCCTGCGAGCTCCGCACCGGTCTTGTCCTCCATCCAAAGGAAGATGACGACTGGAATGACGCGGCACGCTTCAATGAGTTGCCTGCCAACCGTTTCTTGCCTTCTGATGATGCTGAGGCTGCTCGTGAAGCGCTCAAGTTCAACACATATGCTCTAATGCTGGTGTGCACGCTCGACGAGAACGGCTTCCTTGTCATGGCTTCCTTCGATCAGAAGGCAATTAGCAAGGATGTTATGGAGCGTGTCCTCATCGTTTTCGATCGTGTCGTTGCTGCCTTCTTGGGCAATCCTGAGAGCAAGCTTGGCGATATCGCCGTCCTGAACGAGGAAGAAGCAAAGGATGCCGAGAAGCTGAGGCCAAACGACATGAGTGACAGCGGCGTATTAGTTGACCCTGTCGACTCCAAGCCTACCAAGGAAATTGGAGCAGTTGCTGCTTCTCCGAATGAGGAGAAGCTGATTGGTCTTCTAAGCCGCATCTTGGGCATGTCTGAAGCGGAGATTTCTCCCAATGACAGCTTTTTCGAACTCGGTGGAGACTCCATCGGAGCCATGCGCCTTGTTTCCGAGGCTCGCCTCCAGGGTCTCACTGTCTCTGTTGCCCAGATTTTCAAGAGCAGATCCATTTCCGAATTGGCTGCTTCGCTGGGCAATGAGAAGGAAGAGAAGCTTCTCGATCTACTGAGTCGTATTCTTGGAATGCCCAAGAGCGATATCTCGCCCAGTGACAGCTTCTTTGAGCTTGGTGGCGATTCGATTGGTGCCATGCGTCTGGTTTCAGATTCTCGTCTCCAGGGTTTGAAGATTTCCGTGGCACAAATCTTCAAGAGCAAGTCCCTGGCTGAGCTTGCTTCTCTTGCCGAGGAAGACACTTCTTCTGCCCAAGCTCAGACGCCTGTAGACACGCCATTCGCTGCTCTCGGCGAGGACGCCAAGTTCATCAGCCCTGACCGGGCCCACGCCCAGCTCCAGAACCCCGAATGGAACATCGTGGACCTCTACCCTCTGCGCCCACTCCAGCAGCTTGCTGTTGAGGGTACAGTCGCTTCGCCACGCTTCTCTTTGCGATACGAGCTCATCAAGTTCACCACGCCTATCAATCGTAAGAAGCTTGCGGAAGCATGCCAGGAACTTGTCGCTAGAAATGAAGTTCTTCGCACTGTTTTCGTGGAGATTGATGGCAAGCACATCGGTGCTATTCTATCCTCGCTCGAGGTGCCATACAGCGAGGTCGAGGTGCCGCAAGTTGTTGACATCAACGCTTTCGCGCAGGGTTACATCAACTACGACATCAGTGCGCCCAAGCCATTCGGCTCGTCTTTTGTCGGCTTCACGCTTTTCACATCCAAGTCGGGCAACTCGACTCTCGCTTTCCGCATCTCGCATGCTCAGTATGACGAGATTTGTCTTCCGGTGCTCTTTGAGCAACTGAGCGGATTGTATGCTGATGCCGCTGTGCCCGAGACCCTACCTTTCACGCGCCACGTGAACCATGTCGTGCTCAACAACATCCCCAAGAGCATTCCTTACTGGAAGGATCTGCTCGCTGGCTCGCAGATGTCTATTCTCAAGCCAGATGTTCCGCTCACGTCTCGCACGGCTTGCGACATCTATGCCGAGTTCGACATCGATGCGCGTCCCAAGGGCATCTCTGTCGGCTCCCTGCCAACCGCCGCATGGGCTGTTGTCCTGGCCCGCCGCCTCGCATCGCGCGATGTCGTCTTCGGAGAGGTGGTGAGCGGTCGCAACCTGGGCGTTGAGAGCGCCGATCGTGTCTTCGGCCCTACCTGGCAGTACATTCCCTTCCGCGTGCCCTTCGTCGAGGGTTGGTCGTACCTCGACCTTTTGCACTTTGTGCAGAAGCAGCACGTCGACTCTGCGTCCTACGAGGGCATGGGCCTGAAGGAGATTGTAGAGAACTGCACCAACTGGGATCCCAATGAGGTCACTTGGTTCGATACCGTCGTCCACCAGGCTCCGGCCTTCACTGAGAGCATGGAGTTTGGCAACGGGCTCAAGGCGGAGTTTGAGACTTTGTACCCCCATGCTGAGCCTCTGAGGGAGTGGAAGTGCCAGGCCTTTGTCAAAGATGGAGGCAAGAAGCTGGGCATTGAGATTGTCACATATGAGAGCTGGAAGGGTGAGGCTGAGAAGGTGTTGAAGGAGGTTGGTGAGGTCTTGGCTGAGCTTCAGGAGGGTAAGGCTGAAGAAATCATCTTCTAAATGTGTGAAGATGGTCGAAAGATGAAATTAGTGAATTATTGATGGGGGTCGGGCTGGTGTATAGTTGTATTCCTGCTTGTCTTTGTGTGGTTTTGGGCATGATCTCTTGGCGTTGCTGGACATTATGATGGATTTTCTTCTTAATTACGTATGATATGATGACTCCAATATATTTGTTGCTCTCTCCAAGGAAAAAATTTGCAATACGATCTTGTTCTCTAGTGCCCTTCAGGAGGAAGCTCGGCGCCACAGATAGAGAACACAAATTAAGTCGACAAAAGGGCATCCCATACTCTGAATGCATACATAACGAGATTTTGCAATACACTCCAATGCACACACATGCAATGATTCAAAATAATGTCGTGGCATTGGGGAGCCTCTCGTTAGGAGTCCTGATACATGGATTCCTCCGCCTATACCCAGTCTTTGGTCGGCTAGACGGCTACCGAATAAATATAGTCGGTTTTGTATCCACATGCCCGCGCAACACTGAAAAAAGTCTATGCCCTTTGTAAATTTCTAAGTCGCCCTTCTAACTTTAACAAGGAGCCATCGCCGTTACAAAAAAAAAAAACCATCCCGTGGCTCCAGCTGCCTGTTCCAGCACAGTCAGTTTCGTCATAGCGGACATGATCAAACCTCATCATACGGCATCGCCCCGCATCTAATCAGATCATGACTATCACCAGCCTCGTCCACGAATCAGCATCCAACACGCCCACATTCCTTCTAATGGAATCGCTATTGCCAAGCACTATAGAAGCTCCTAGGCTAATTCTATGAGGGCATAGCAGCATCCTTTAGCACCTGGGTATGTTGCTTGAGTAGGAGCAGCATGCTTGTCGACTAAGCCGAACGCCGGCCTTCCTACTGTCCGATCAATGCCAAGTCGATGCCCCTGGAAAATCGGCAGTACAAAACTCCTCTAATACTTGCCGCTCTCTTTCTAACCTACCATGCCGATTGCCAAGGACGGCATGAAGGGGTGGTAAGCAGGTTGCATGTGGTAACCCTCCACCATCATTGGAGAAGGAACAGCCTACCGTACATCACAGCCAGGCAGGCGGGATCTCCGGCAATCACCGGACCGCAGAGCTTTTACTTTGATCAATATATATTAATACCGACTGAGTCTGTTTTGTAGAACAGCACAGCTTTTGTGAAGCCTGATTTCAAAATATCCTTGTTTCATCGAAAAACTCTCTCTACTGGATCTCCAGCCAATCAATTACCCTGCCATGGCTTCCAACGATGCCCCCGGCGTTGCAGCCACCGATCCGGTCATTCGTGCAAAGTACATCGAAGAACGCAACAAACGACTGCGAGCTGAGGGTTCTACGCAATTTATCAAGCTTTCGAACTCCACTCGCTTCTCGCACTTGGCAAACGACCCTTGGGCCGATCATGCCAACCTCAACGCCCTCCCCTCCCCGCTGCCCTCTGGCTCCTCTGTCAAGTTTCTCATTCTCGGTGCCGGCTATGGTGGTCTGCTAGCCGCTGTACGCCTGATGGATGAGGGCTACTCCGCTGCCGATATCCGCCTCGTAGACAATGCTGGCGGGTTCGGTGGTACTTGGTACTGGAACCGGTATCCGGGGCTGATGTGCGATATCGAGAGCTATGTGTATATGCCGTTGCTCGAGGAGACGGGCTACATGCCTCGACAGAAGTACTCGCACGGCGCAGAACTGAGGGAGCAGGCAGAGAGGATAGCTGAGAAGTGGGATTTGCAGGGCAAGTGTCTGTTCCGTACCAAGGTCCACAGTGCCGAATGGAGCGATGATGAGAAAAGGTGGACGGTTAAGATGACTGAGGGCAGAGGCCCTAAGACGAGTGGTGAGGCGAGAGATGTGGTTGTAAAAGCGCAGTACGTTCTGTCGGCTTCGGGGGCGCTGACGGAGCCGCACATGCCGAATGTCCCGGGTGTGGAGACCTTCCAAGGCCAGCTATTCCACGCCTCACGCTGGGACTATGGAATCACCGGAGGCTCACCCGAGGACTGGACCCTCGAGAAGCTCAAAGGCAAGCGGGTGGGCATCATCGGGACTGGGGCGACGGCCATTCAGGTCGTACCACAGCTAGCTCGTTGGGCGAAGGAGCTCTATGTCTTCCAACGAACTCCCTCAAGTATAGACGTTCGCGGCCAGAAGAACACTGACCCTGTCGAGTGGGAGAAAATCACCAAGACCAAAGGATGGCAGAAGCATCGCTCCGAGAACTTGATCTCATACCAGATGAACACGCCCAACGGCGTGGACCTCGTCAATGACTCTTGGACTCGAATGCCAGCTTATTCTGCAGCCTTCGGCGCGCCGGGTGTCATCGCTTTGGAAGAGATGCCGCAGCATGTGACTCGCCTGCACGATTTGGATGTAGAACGCGCGAACAGGGTCCGCGCGCGTGTTGATGAGCTTGTCAAAGACAAAACCACGGCGGAAAAGCTCAAGGCCTGGTACCCCGTCTGGTGCAAAACACCCACTTTCCACGACGACTATTTGCCGGCCTTTAACCAGCCCAACGTTAAGCTCGTCGATACCGACGGCAAAGGCGTGGAGAAATTTACCGAGACTGGAGTTACGGCTGGTGGCACCGACTACCCGATTGACGTGCTGGTCATGGGTACCGGTTTTGTTTCACCCCTTGCTGGAACTGGCAGTCCCGCTCGTCGAGCTGGCATCAAGATTTTCGGCCGAGGCCACCTCTCCCTTGACGATAAATGGTCTCAGCAAGGCGCGTCGACACTCCACGGAGTAGCGACACACGATTTCCCGAATCTCTTCTTCCAGGGTCCTTCGCAGATTGGACTCACCGTGAATGTGAGATATGTGCTGGACACACTCTCATCGCACATCGCCACTATCTTATCTACGGCAGAGCGAGAGGCCGGGAATGCTAGTCGCGAAAAGCTCACCATCGAGGTGACTAAAGCGGCCGAAGAAGCATGGTCCCTTGAAATCTTGAAGAGGGCGCCGTGGTTTGTTGGCATGGTCGGTTGCACCCCGGGTTTCATCAACGTCGAGGGTGAGAAGGACAGACCGGTCGGAACCGAAGAACAGATCAAGTCTGCGCGAGGTGCTCCGTGGGGTGAAGGCATTCTTAGCTATATCGAGAAGCTAAGTGAATGGAAGAAGGAAGGTGGTTTGCAGGGATTGGAAATCGCTGCGGAACAATATGCTCTTAACTGATTCACATAAGGTTGTGAAAAGAAAAGAGAAAACTGGGTGCTGCGAAGTGAAAGCATTGCTCTTACCCAAATCAATATGAATAGAGCGGACTAGCTTAGGCCGTAACCTACATAAACAAATTTATACCTACAAATCCGATCATAAACTATAATTCTGACATTACTGCGATATTTGGTTTGCTCGTCACGTCACCATGATGAGAATTCAACATCCCGAATTTAAACCTCCGAGTCCTAGCTTCTCCACTTCATCCTCAGAAGGTGAAACCAACTCCACCACTTTGGATGAAAAGTCAGATGCATGGGCCCATCTCCAATGGCAAAATCTTCCACCGGGTACCTCTATTTCTATCCCCATCCTCAACACCGAGCTCTTTCCGAAAGAGTATGTCGAGAACTGGGACGGCGCAATCGTAAAGTCAATGGTGGAGCAGCGCACGGACAACAAACTCGTCTTGATATGCGTGGAGCTTAAACACTCCCCCTTCAAGAAGCTCGCCATCAACTGGGAAGAACCGAAGCTGATGAGATTCTTCGGGCTGGAAAAGGGCGACAACGTCGGTTTCATTGTTCCGCATCAAACACTTCGCCACAACGAGAAATTCATGATGAGGAAGATGGAGGGAGACGGTGCTATGGAGGGTTGGGCTGTGCTGAAGCACGTGCGTCATGCGTACTTGGACTGGTTGGACATGTTCGACGGGGCCTATCCCACCAAGGGGCCGACCCTAGATCAATGCGCAAGGATCGCGGCCCGTGTCGAGAGGTACATTCAGGCCGTGAACCGGGAAGTTGGGCATTGGTGGGCTGTGGAACAAGACCCTAAGAAAGGCATGTACTACCGGGAGAATCGCGCGTTCTATATTGGTAACTAAGGGTAAAGGGGGCTTTAGGGATCAGGGAGGATTGTTTCTTCCATTTAATTAGTCTTCATAGTCCCTGAGTAAACAGAATTAACAGATTCGGAATTCAGCTTGGTGGGATTAACATTACGTTTCACGGCTGAGTGACCATAGTTCCCATTATAGATGCAACAATAGGGGAGAGATATAGACGCTTCATCAAATTATCCCAGGTCTATGCTATAGATTCTTGTAGCGGTCAATATCCTTGATGTCGGTATAATCCCGTGACAAAAACTATCAAATATCTACTCGGTCGAAGCACCAGACCTGCGGCTAATACTTCCTAGCAGACTACGTAGTGCATCTTCATCCTGGTCATGACAATCGGGAAATGGGAACAAGGTCTCTTCTTCATCAATCACGCCGGTGTAAAACTGAATACCCTCTTCATCATCTGCATCGCTTGGCTCAAGCCATTGAGATGGCCCAGTGCCACCATCAAACATGTAATACCGAGACTCAAATACCTCCGGCTTCAGATCATATCTTTTCTCAAACATTGTCTGGCCATCCCAGTCGCCGCAGCCAAGGGCAAATTTTTCCAGGTTTGGAAGGCCCGATTCAAACTTGGGAAGGACATTGTGCCAGCGGAGGTCGACATGCATCAGATAACATGGCGATTCTGGGTCACTACCAGGCAAAGGCTCGAGATTAGGGGGTCTGAGATCCTCCTCGAAGTTGTCAAAGCAGAGGACGGTGATGATGGGGCAGCCATCCAAGATGAGTTCCTTCAATGTGGGGCCGTGGGAGAGGATCCAATCAATCTGCCAGTCGCGCGCAATCGAATAATTACCCAGTGCCAGAGATTCCAAATTCGGGAACTGGAGCTTACGGAAGTCGCAGAGTGGGTAGAGACCCCACATAGAGTGAGCACTGTAAAGCGTGAGATGGGTGAGCTGAGATTGTAAAGGCGTAAGCCAATGCCTGGGCAGACTATCAGAGACGCCCTGCTGGAATGCCGGCAGGTTAATCGTGCGCTCAGGCGACGACTCCTCGATATCGTTCGTGATTTGAAGAGCTAGTCTCGTCAACTTGTTGCGTACGTTCTTGAAGTCTTGTGAATCGTAGACATCGCTACTCGTCCAATCCTGCAGGTTCTTGACGGTAATGCTGTCGAAGCGACTAATTGGTGGTTCCGCTTGGTTTAGCCCGTCCAGAAATGCTTGCATAACGGGGGTGCGAAAGTTCACTGTTTCTGCGATGTCCCTTCTGGTGCCATTGATCTCCCTCTGAGTGCAATTAAACGCAAACTTTAATTCTGCCTCTTTTAGATTCGGAAACTTGCCCAGGTGATGTAAAGCTGCGCGCAGATAATCTGGAACTTCCTTTTCTGGTTGTTCAAGTTCGGTATCGGGATCGTCATCTGTGTTGATGATAACTTTTTGGACAAGTCTTTTCAATTTTGAGTCTTCGACAATGTGTGAAAATTTCGCTGCACTTTCATCGCTAGGATGAAAGACAACAACGTTGAAGAGTGCTTCGGTTGTTATCGGAAGCGAGGCCTTGCTGACGAGGCGTAGGGGTTTCAATGATGAAAACTCTAAGAGATCAATGCACTTCTGCTGCAATGCGAGTGGAAGCTGGAACATGCTTGAGAAAGATGCTGACATGAAATGCGCAGCGACAGATCAGATACCAGGCACGGAACATAGATCCATTATCTTTATAAAGCGACAATACGGAATAAGCGAAAGAAGGATTAGGCAGCCGCCAATAAGACAAGACGCCAATGCGGAGCTAGAATCCGCCTGCCTTCGTATAACCTTTTGAGGCAAAGATCGTTTTTCACTCCTGATCAATTGGCTTTTGTGGCTGTGCCTCTTGAGGAGTCCGAGGTAATTACCTTTTTCTAGCGCTAGAAAAGTCTATAGGACTCGGAAGATTGGATACTCGTCTCCCTGCTCGAGTGGAATGGCATTGTAGTGAACTTGAGAAGCCGTATTCTCAGGCTCGAGCAATACAAATGCATATGCAGCATTCTTTTGCTGCGTATTGACGTAGAACCCCCCGGCGGGAATACGCACATTTCTCTGCGAGGCTGTTGTAGTCACTGTTGTGGCTGCGATGCCTTCAAATTTCGTGGTCGCAAGCTCTGCCGTCTCTACCGTGAGTGCTTCGACTGTACCTTCGAAATCGTTCTCCAGGATGTCGACTTTGACGCCAAGGATCCGAAGGCGCTCGGCCACATCGCCCCATGCGCGGGAGAACACGTATGCCTTAGGACGCGGTCGGGTAAGAACGACTTGTGATGGAGTATTGTTTCTGAAAAGTACAGGAACCTGGACTAATTCTCCGCTTGAGGCGTTGATGAACTCAAAGCTCGCATTGGTGATTCTTGATTGGTCAACCACGACAATATCAGCGTTACTGGCAATGAATTCTTCACGGGCGTTCTCGATGGTATTGTAAACCAAGTCGAATTTCTCGACAGCCTTGTTGATGATCGTCTCAGCTGCAAGGAAACCCGCTGCCGTGCGACGTTGGAAGTGTTGGTCCGCCAACCTGATGCCACGCGTCTCGGTGAGAAATGTCAAGGACTGTAATAGTCCGGCGGAGTTGTGATTAGCTTGGCTGATCGAGCCTGGCTCCTGCAAGCTAATCTGACCGTTGCTTGTACTGGTTGTAAAGTAGGGTCCATATCGCAAGCCGTACTTCTCAACAGTGGTGAACACTGTCTGAACGAAATCTTCTCCAAGGGCCAGTATATCTTTATGAATATTCTGGTTCTTGTTTGCAGATACCAGTAAGTCCTGGGCTCTAATGTAGGTTTGGTTCACAGGAAGAACACCAGTATATTCGTGGGCATCCAGGAAGATGTGTGGGTCATATTCTGAAAGCAGGCGCTTGATGTCGCGGGTTTGCTGTCGTTGGAATATCGCATGATCTCGGTTAGGGTCATAGTTGGACGCTAGAGCTCTTTGGAAATATGCGACACCGTCTGGGTTGTAACGAGGGAGGATCAAAAGGTCGGCCTTTTCCAGGACGCTTGCTGTCCACTGAGGGTCATTGGCGAATTTCCCCAGCAGGGCCAGAATGCCCTGATCTCCAGCCGGTTCGTCTCCATGTAGACCTCCTTGGAACCATATGCGAAGTTTCCGATCGCCCTTTTTCTGGTTTGACAGCGTAATATACGGAAGTGAACGCCCTTCCTCAGAGACCAATTCAGGGGACTCATTATACGTGATCCAACCGTTGCGACTTGAAAGACCCTTCAGGAAGTTTACTATGATTTCCGTGAGTATTTCTTTCGAAGAAGCTATGCCAATGAGGTACTTACCCAATGTATCCTGTGACGTTGGTCCGACGGTTGCATTTGTCCACCCAGAAGGTATGCTTTCAGGATTGGTGAAGGCTGGAGATTGGAGTTGGACCCCATCCACATCGGGAAAGTTTGCAGCGACTTGTGGGGCATCAACAACTTTTGCATTTTGGTTATCCGCATAACGGTCGCCGGCTACAAGCCCGGCATGGATATGAAGAAGGCCCAGCACTGTTTTTGCGAGATGCATGGTGAACGAGGAAGCGATGCGAAGGCAGATTGTGCCCGGAGCCAGGATGCAATTATACCTTACAGGCAGAGCATATCGCAAAACCGCTGACTGAACGTGATATGCAAGTAGAAGCACGAAACGCTACATCCGATGTACGCGACCCAGATACCCTGCCGCTACGGCGTGCGACAAGGTTGATGTCGTGCAAAAACATTGGCAGACAAGCCCAAGCCTCTACGACCTTCTTTTTGCGGTCAATCATGGAATGCGACTTCGGCTTTGCGACAAGAACGCGCGCATGATGACATTCCATTTGTCGCTTGCATAGTGCCGTGGGTAATGATGTTGCACGGGTTCGGGTCGCCGCTGTTCACTCTTGTCGGAGAAAGGCCGAAGAGGCGGGGGCGAGGCTTGGGTTGAGCTGCCAAGCGATGGTATCATCCTATCGGGAGATGCAGCAATTCGATAAACTCCGTCTTCTTCATGAGTAGGCTTCCGTAGCATTCCGGATTTCATTGAATTTCGCACCTTTACTTCTATGACAGGTTTTTGCCAACTTGATTGCGTGGCATCCCTGTGAGGAGAAGACGGCGTACAAGTCCTGGACGGTTCACATATGATGACGTCACGTAAAATGTGCAAGGTTGGGTACCATGGAATATCTCCAGATTCTTATACTGTTGTAATCTCAATTACTCCCATGGCTTGACAACTAACTTGACACCGCTCACACCCTGCAGTAACTTGTTGAGCGCCTCGTTCAGCTGACCCAACCCGCCGGGAACAAGTTGTGTGGGAAGGGCAAAAGACTTCTCATCAGCAACAAATCGAGGGAAGAACGATTCGAAAGTCCAATTGAGCAATCCTGCATTCTTCTCCTCGAACAGAAATCTAGACCATGAATCGAACTGTCGAGTTACGCCTTCTGGGATCCTCTCAGGAGCAAAAGCTGGTTGCAGGGCGTACAAATTCCCGCCTCCTTGAGCACTCAACACCGCAGCAGTAATGTTGATGGTTTGCGGAATAGATATTGAATCCACGACGACATCATAAGGCCCTTCAGCGATGAGTTGTTGCTCAATCACACTCTCGTTCTGTGTGTGGTCGACTACTTTAGTCGCTCCCAGCTTAGACACAAAATCCCGGTGCTTTGGCGAAGTGGTGGTGATAACCTGATAGCCAGCTTTCGTGACGTATTGTACTGACAGACTACCAAAGCTGGAGGAACCTCCGTAAACCAAGATCTTCTTGTTCTTCTCCGTAGCCTGTCCTTCCAACACCGGCTTCTCCAGGCCAGCGCTGGCGTTGAATAAGCCGACCACGGTTGTGAGGTTACCGATCGAGCTGACGGGGGCTTCGAGATCAATTGTGTCTGGAATCTTGCTTGTTGTGGCTTGCTGCGCGACGACATATCTTTGAAAAACCCCGTACTGATCCCCAACGATTCCAAATGTCTTCGATGAAACTACCCTGTCTCCTACTTTGAATCGGTTGACACCCGAGCCCACGGCAACGACAGTGCCCCCGAAGGATAATCCAAGAATAGTCGGATAATTCAGAGGCATCATGCCCAATTTTGCTAGTTTCGCGTCGATTGGAAGTAGGCCAATAAGTTCATTCTTTATCAGAAGTTCCTGCTCCCCAGGCTGGGGGGTTTCCACTTCTTGGACTTGAAGCGCGGCTTTGGCTCCCGGAATAATGGCAGCTAGATGCGACATGGTTGAGGACTCTTTTACGATGGATAAGGATGCAAATCGATTTCTGAGTGCTGGAATGGAGGTTTAATTATGGAGGAGCCTTTTGTAGGCGAGAAGAGTAGAGAATATATGCGACTTAGATGAGTTGAATACAGGGCGTTCGCGTAGTCGGCATTTTTTGAGACCGAGCCATGGCGCCATCAGTCGATTCGAGAGTTCTATTGATAAGCAGCGAAGAACGACCGCTTTCTGGGGATATCCATCTCTCTTGATTTCGCATCGACTATTTGTAACATCTGCGACAAGTTGGCTAGTCTTGTTCGCACGGTTTCTTGTGTCTCAACTACATGGGTGGACCACTCGGCGCGGGGCCACTCGGCGCGGGACCACTCGGCGCGGGACCACTCGGCGCGAGCTGTGATTTCGGCATCGCTTGCTTCAAGAACAGAAGTCTCCCAATTTATTTAGGATACTTCAACGATGGAAACCAATAATTTTGATTCTTCCCGTATTGTAGATTGTTAAAGCACCCGATGATGCCTAGTTTAACACCATAAATCAATCGATGTTCGTCCTTCTCGAAAGCTTGATGCCATGAACCATTTCAGAGCTAGGTAACTACTCCCATTTTGGTCGTATATGTTTCAGTGCTCTCCCACCTATCATGCCGCAGCCCTTTCATATACGATTTCCTCTATGACGGAGGAATAATGAAGCGTTGGGTGTTGGAAAGGACAATGGTTGCCGGTACGAAATAGGAAAGGCTCAGTCCGTGCACGATGATTAGGGCTGTATTCGCGGGCTGGCGCGGAGCCACCTGGCAACCTTTTCCTCCTTAGCATCACGCTAAGATGCGGAAGACATGCTTATTATGGACTAAGTCATACTTTTCTGGTAACTCAAATCAGTAACTGCCTAGGTATTTTCTCAATAGTTATACAGAGCAGCTTTTGTACGGAGGCACCCATTTGAGCTTCAATCTCCCAACTGGTATCTTCCTTGACGGATTGGTCAGGGCTTGAGAGTAGACACCTAAGTCCGACAGATCTTACTTGCACCGCAATTTTGTCAACTCCGATGTCCGAGTTGCACGTGGCAGGCAGACGGGAAACAACCTTGGAACTCAACAGCTATTTCCTAGTCGCTGCTCGCATTAGCATACCCTAAGCCGTAGAAAAACTTATGAGGTATCACGATAGTAGGAATTAAATAAATTCCTGCGAGATTAACATATGGCGCAACTTGAATCCATTTTCATCGAGACATTCAACATTCACAGGATAAGTTTTCATTTCTGATGTCAATCCAGAGCGACTTATCAGAGCAACAAAGAATTTGATGGACCATCTAGCTTCTGAAGATAAAAAATTTTCAAGAAGAAAAACGCAAAAACGTACACAGGTTATCATAGAGGGCATTCGACAGTGCTAGTCAGATTAACTGGACCGCGTGTCAAGCCTCACTCGCATCACGGGGGGCACATTACGTGTATAACCTTTGGAAGATTGGAAAACTACCTCTTAGACCTTCACGACGATTTTGCCGCAAAATATGTGGCAGACTGTGCGAAATCCTATCTTCATGAACACGGCAGTTTGCGTCCGTCACGAGCATCGGTCAGTAAAGGACCTCGACCCCATCTCACGTCTCAGGAGTTAATCTCTGCGTCAAATTCATCTCAAACAGCCATTTTTATGAAGCTAAGCCCTTTGTTACAGTGTGCGAATCAGATGAGGCTTTTTCTGATGTGATAATGGTCGGATCGCGGCCGATCTGTATCTACCCGGCCTGGATCAATAAGCTCCCCGAACTCCCTCCGACGGCAGGCTTGAACGGTAGGGCCCGCGCACTAGTAGGTGATCAAAGCTGATAAGCTTTTTGAGTGTTGCTTGCTTGGACCCATCTTGGTTCGGCCGAAGCTTCTTTCCGACATATCCATCCGAAGCAAATGTGGGTCTGTGCGACCAGTGACGTCAAATCATCATGGCCACGACAATATTGCTCACCTTCTCCAAGCAACTGCATGCGATGGTTTTTTTGCAGTCTTCACGTCGTTCTTCATCATTGGCTAGGTGATCGGTCAATATGCTCGCTGTTCCATACATACCAAGCCAACCAACTGGCGAGAGCTTCCGGGCTAGGTCCTACGTGTCGTAACATGTGCCACCATCCACGGCGCCTCGGCCGACCTGGATTTCTACAGCACTCTATTGTGCCCACACTGTTGCGCGTAATGCTCGCTGAACGTTTCCAACCCCAGCCGTCTCTTCTTAGGCTAGTGCAACTCATCCACTCCCTTGGGCACCGCGTTCGTGTATCTGGCCAGCCTTCGCCGATTGTTCGGAAATAAATCTTCTTCATCAAGATTCCGGAAGGTCCCTGATGAAGTCATGGTAGATTTTGACTTACACAGCGATACTATTGGATCTTATGATGCTGTAGATCTCTCATTGAGGGATTAAGCAACACTGAGGTAGGCGATTCTGCGTCACGTCCGCTCGCACGAGGCAACCTGGAAAATGGTATAAATTTCTGATGGCCCTCAAACTTCAAGTGTAGTATCTGAGAAACAAAATTTCATCGTACTAAGTGCATCATTGAATCTGAAGAGTTTTTTCGTTGTCTTTTTATTGCATTTTCCCCACGCACTACAGTCGAGATGGGATCGCTTGCTATTCCCGAAGCTTCCAACGTCACTTTCAACCCCCCAGAGATTCAATCTTTGACTGGTTTTGTCGATGAAATCGCATCTGCAGACCCCCAGAGGCCTTGGGTTATCTCGCCAACAACGGATGAGTTGAGTGGAAGTTGGCGGACCATCACTTTTGCCGAGTTTGCCCAGGCAATAAATGGCGCAGCGAAATGGGTCCGCGATACTATCGGTGTCGGTAAAGGGGAAAGACAAAGTGTGGCATACATGGGGTGTGTAACGGCTTCAATCTAGTCTGCACGATGACTGACATATTATCAGTGTTAATGACCAGCGTTATTTGGTCATGGTGTTAGCTTTGATGAAGACCAATAGAAGGGTCGGTCAACCTGTCCATACCGTCTCAATAAAAGCACTAACATATAGATAGGCTGTGCTTTTGTCGCTGAGGAACTCAGCGGAGGCGCAAGCTCACCTTCTGAAATCTACCACGTGTACGCACAGTTTGTACACTGAAGGCATTGATCCTCAACTGAAGATTCTCCGAAATGCCTCAGACGGAATACCTGAGCATCAGGTTCCAACATTCGATGAGATGTTAGCTATTGGCCGTGGCCAACAGAGTTCAGGTCTAGGCAAGGAAGGAATGGGAGAGGCTGTGGTCGTCTTACACAGTTCTGGCTCCACTGGTCTTCCCAAGCCGATCCCCATCACAGCTGCCTGGTTGGCTAGCCTCTACTTCCAGAAATATCTCAACTTACCTTCGGGTCGACAGAGCTCCTTGGATGGCATTTTTCGCAACGATAGCGAGCCTCTCTTGATTATGGCCCCACTTTTTCATGCCATGGGTCTTGCTTGCATTCTCCGCTCTCTCTATACTGGGCCAGTTGTACTGGCGCCGGCCTCTAGAAGAATGGATGCCGGTCTGACAAGAGAAGTGCTCTCTGAGAGAAAAGCGCTGGCTGCAATTCTTCCACCTTCCATTCTTGATGAATTGACTGAAACCGAGGAAGGTCTCGCAGCATTGTCCACCCTAAACCATGTCTCCTATGGAGGTGCACCACTTTCTCGCGACGCCGGGGACAGAATCATCGGCATAGCTGCGTTGCACAACGTCTATGGTTCAACAGAAGCTGCCCTCATTTCTAAGTTAGATCCCGTCGACCCTAAAGACTGGCAGTGGTATGAGTGGCATTCCTCCTCTGGCGCTTACATGGAGGAAGCTGGCGATGGCCAATACGAGCTTATAATCAAGCCCAGCAGTGAATATCCGTATCGTACGGTATTCTACACATTCCCGGGTCTGGAAGAGTGGCGAACAAAAGACTTGTGGAGGCCGCACCCGCAGAAGCGAGGACTCTGGACATACAGTGGGCGTCGCGATGATGTCATTGTATTCAGCAACGGGGAGAAATTTACCCCTCTGTTATTTGAGGCCGCTGTTGAAAGCCATCCCCTGGTCCGAGGCGCTGTAGTTGTTGGCCAGAACAGATTCCAGCCAGGCCTCATTGTTGAACCACACGAGTTCGACAACCCGGATCACTTGTTGGAACAGATTTGGCCCACAGTCGATAAGGCTAACCAGGAGGCACCAGCGTTTGCAAAGGTCTGGAAGAACAAGATCGCCATTGCGAGGGAAAGTAAGCCTTTTCCTAGAGCCGGCAAGGGATCTATTCAAAGGCACGCCACGGTCCAATTATATGAGCCAGAGATAACTGCGCTATACTCGAACGAGTCTTTTAGTGATGACCTGGAGCGACTTCCGAGGCAAGCAACCCCTTTCGAAACTCGCGAGTTTGTCCGAAAGGCTCTCCGTTTGGCGCTTCCCTCATTGGATGAGAACATATCCGACGACACCAACATTTTCGATCTGGGCGTGGACTCCTTGTCGGTTCTTGCACTTACGACTACCATCACTCATGGCTTGCAGTCCGACGACGGTAGTCGCGACCAACCCATCACTCTCGCACCCCGCGACGTCTATGATAACCCAACAATTATCATGCTTGCGTCGAGAATTTACTCGAAAATGCACCGCAAAGACTCAGTTCAAGAAGAGGTCAGGACTCGTGAGGAAGTCATGACGGATATTATCAAGAAGTATACGGCGGACATGCCAAAAGCCGCGGGTACCCCCATGTCAAGGAGCGCTGCAGATGAAGTCGTCATTCTCACAGGATCTACCGGAAGTTTGGGCACATACACACTATATGAGCTGATCTCATCGCCCACAGTGACGAAAGTGTACTGCCTCAATCGATCCGAAGGGGCGGAATCGCGGCAAAAATCTGCTTTCGAGAACGCCGGTCTTCCCGTCGACTTCCGCAAGGTCACCTTCCTCCACACCGACTTTGCGCGTGCCCAGTTTGGCCTCTCTGATACAGTCTACAACGAGCTTCTCAACGCGGCGACGACTTTCATCCACAATGCTTGGTCTGTAGACTTCAACCACCCTCTTGAGGGCTTCGAGCAAACACACATTGCGGGTACTCGTCGCGTGGTCGACTTCAGCTTGTCCTCGCGCTTCTGTGCGCAGATCGTGTTTATCTCGTCGATTGCTTCGGTTGCCAACTGGCCTGCCATTGGCAGTGGGCCAGTTCCGGAGAGGTTCCTTGAAGACAATCGCGCACCTCTACCCCAAGGATATGGAGAATCCAAGCACGTCGCAAGCCGAATACTCGCATATGCTTCGCAACATCGCGGTATCCCCGTGTCCATTGTACGCTGTGGGCAACTGGCAGGGCCGCGGCACGAAAGCGGGGTGTGGAATCGCCACGAGTGGCTTCCATCCATTGTCCACACGTCCAAGTCCATGGGCATAGTACCCAGGAACCTTGGAAATCAGGACCTCGTTGACTGGGTTCCCATGGATGCAGCTGGCCGGACAGTCTTCGAAATTGCCACTAAACGACAAACAGGGCATGATGACAACTTGTTGGATGTCTTCCACGTCACTAATCCTCGGGTTGTCTCCTGGAACAGCCTTATCGGTACGATTCAAGACTTTTATTCACAACAAGGGAAGCCACTTCGCGATGTCTCGTTCGACGAGTGGCTAGCTGCTCTGAAAGCAGTGCCACTTACGAAGGAGGAGGCAGTGGATAAGCCGGGAGTAAAGCTTATTGATTTCTACGAGGGGTTGAGTCATGAAGGAGTCGCTTTGCCTGAGATGAGCACTAAGCACACGGAGGAGGTCAGCGACTGCCTACATACTCTTGGGCCCGTTAGCCAAGAGCTCTTTACCACATGGATGAAACAGTGGAAATTTTAGATATGGTTTTTATTGAGATGGAGGAAACATTTCTTGTATCTAGGCATTTGAGCGACATAGCAATAGACGAAATAGATTTCAATCACCATGAAAACATCCACCTGTAATGAGTTCCTAGGGATTATTATCTTTCACAATCCATCAAGGTATTGCCGGTACTGCCTGGGCTTCAGCACGCTGCTTTGCATAGGTCTAGGGGCTGGGACTAGTCAGCCACAAAGCCACGACAAGTTTATCAGCCTGTTGATACTGTGCTTGTGGGGTAGGAATCTCCAAGAAGCCTGCCGTGGCGGGCTTGCAAAGTCCAAGACAAGACCGAGGTTCAAATTTGATTTAACAGGTGACCAAACTGTCGCGGCCCTACGTTAACGCTTGTCTTCACGCGGGGATAAATCTACCAGCGCCCTTTACGGACCGTCATTCGACAAAAGGGAGTCGTTGTCTCGGACATGGCATAGCGCCAGCTTACCGGGCTTGAAGTAGGCTTGGACGCAATATATCCTGAGGCACTTATGCACGAACCACACTGACACGTGTGAAATACTGCGTACCTGGATATGCAGACGGGAGCCATATACTATTGCCGATCCCGCCTACCCATGTATAGTACTTCAGCCTCGCTGCTTGGCTGCTTATACCAGGGCATTCTGGGGATGGCGCAAACCAGAGTTTGACCGCAGCCGTATACATGCAGCCCTACCACATGGCTATTAATGGTCCATGGCATGCCGTTCCTGTCCTCGGATGCAGCGGAAACCCAGAAGAAGGCGTCTTCAGCGCTTATGGCTCCGATGCATGCACACGAGTCCTCGGGAGCACACACGTGTGTTTCTCCAGACTTCCCCAGACGTAGGGCGGGTGTGGCTTCGGGCCGACAGAAAGCCAATCAGCATGGGGGGAGTTTGCGGAGGACGAGTCGGGAGCACCGTGGAGGGACGGGCAGACTAGTCGAATACAGCAGCTGGATAGCGACCCCGCATGTGCCGTCATCAAATGTCGTGCACTTTCGGCCCTGTGGGAAGTTAACGAGTGACCTCGGGCAATGTCTTCTGCAAAGAATCATTTCGCATCCGTCGTGATGGGGCGTGTGCTCGCTGTGCATGCGCGCTGATTGCATGCATCTCGGTCCGACGATGCTTTTTGGCCTGTTACTCCACGAATGGCTTCGACCCTCCTCCTCCATCCACCTCGGGCATCAGACACCACGACCCAGGACGGCTCAGCATACGGACGTATTCCTCCTTTTTGATACTTCCTTTTTGGCCGACGGCCACATGAGCCATGCGACGCCTTCGAAGCTGGTGTATATAATGAGAGTGCATGATCTCGAAACAACACACCTCCACGCGGTCGACCACCCTGCCATCTCATCACAACCGCGATGAAGTTCCTCTATTCCATCTTGACCTTGCTGGTCCACCTGCTTGCCGTTGCTTCGGCGGCAGACACAAACGCCTGGAAGTCGCGAAACATTTATTTCGTTCTGACGGACCGGATCGCTCGTAGTAGCACGGATACTGGTGGCGGCTCATGCAGCAACCTAGGCAACTACTGCGGCGGCACATTCAAGGGTCTCGAGTCCAAACTAGACTATATTAGAGGCCTGGGATTCGATGCCATCTGGATTACGCCTGTAGTCTCGAGTAAGTGCTTCTTGGAGCACACGAAGAAATTCCATCGTTGACCCTATTTTAGACAGTGCCGGCGGATATCACGGCTACTGGGCTCAGGACCTCTATGCCATCAACTCCAACTATGGAACTGCTGATGATCTCAAGAGCCTGGTCAATACTGCTCATTCAAAGGTAACATGAAGTCCCTCAGTTGTGTGTTTAGTAGGAAGCTGATCAGCAGCGCAGGGGATCTACGTCATGGTTGATGTAGTCGCAAATCACATGGGTTTCGGCGCTATCGCAGACAACCGCCCAGCACCTCTCAACCAGCAAGACGCATATCACAGTGCTTGCGACATCAACTATTCCGACCAAAACAGCGTCGAGGTGTGTCGCATTGCCAATCTTCCAGATGTGAACACGCGTAGGTCGGATATCCGTACCATGTACAATGATTGGATTCGCTGGCTCGTCAATGAGTACCAGTTTGATGGCGTCCGTATCGACACAGTCAAGCACGTCGAGAAGGACTTCTGGCCTGGTTTTGCATCAGCTGCGGGCGTCTACTCCGTTGGCGAGGTCTTCGATGGCAACCCAGACTACCTCGCGGGCTACGCCTCGCTCATGCCCGGCCTCCTCAACTATGCCATCTACTACCCCATGAATAACTTTTACCAACAAAAGGGCTCTGCACAAGCCATGGTCGACATGCACAACCGCATCAGCAACCAGTTCCCCGACCCCGCTGCCCTCGGCACGTTCCTTGACAATCACGACAATGCACGCTGGCTGAACCAGAAGAATGATCTTTCCCTGTTGAAGAACGCATTGGCCTACGTGATACTCTCTAGGGGCATCCCCATCGTGTACTATGGAACTGAGCAAGCCTACGGGGGCGGCAACGACCCGGCCAATCGCGAGGATCTCTGGCGCAGCAACTTCAATACTCAGTCGAACATGTACCAGGCCATCTCGCGCCTGTCTGGCGCACGCAAGTCGGCGGGCGGCCTTGCTGGTAACGACCAAGTCCACCTCTACGTGACCAACAATGCGTACGCATGGAGTCGTGCGAACGGGAACCTCGTCGTGCTCACCGTAAACACTGGCAGCGGCACCAGTGGGAACTACTGTTTCAACGCCCAACGGGCCAACGGACGCTGGACCAACGTCTTCGGCAGCGGCACCTATACGTCAGATGGAAGCGGCAACATTTGCGTGCCTGTGACCAACGGCGAGCCTGTCGTCCTGGTCGCCGGCGATTCTGCGGCCACGCCCACGACGGCAGTGCCAACCCGCACCGCGTCCGCGACTTCGATGGTCACGTCTGCCTGCCCGTCGGCCGTCGCAGTCACCTTCACACACCGCATCACGACAGCCTTTGGCGAGACCATCAAGATCGCTGGGAACACGGCTCAACTGGGCAGTTGGAACCCGACCAACGCTCCCGCCCTCTCTGCCGCGCAATATACCTCGAGCAACCCCATCTGGACAATCACCCTCAATATCCCTCGCGGCTCGTCGATCCAGTACAAGTTCATCCGGGTTTCCAGCTCAGGAGCCGTGTCTTGGGAGGCCGACCCCAATCGATCTTATACCGTGCCGTCCTGCCAGGCGAGTAGTACGGTGACGAGTTCTGGCTAACCAAAGGCGGTATCCGACGACGTGTGTTAGATTTCCCTTGACACTGCCACAAATAGTTCGACGCGTGGGGGGTTGGAAGCCAGGGGAATAAGGGGACTTTTGACAGGTGAAACGACAGGTAAAAGAGGGATCGGCAGAGCCTCAGATGCTGACAGGACAATGCGCTCATGTCTTGGTTGGTTAGCACCCATTTTTTTTTTCTCTCTCGCAAATTGCTACGTGGATCGTGAAGTCCCAAGGAGGCGGGGCGGGGATTGGCGGCCTCATGGATCGACTTGCTCGGACGTTTCCTCCGTCTCATCTTAGCTCCTGCATGAATTTACATGAAATTATTGCCAATGAGTCGCTAGTCGCATCGGGAGCTTTCGAGTTCTAGAAGAACGGGCGGGCATGCAGGGTAACTGGGTGCCCAATCAGAAGCATCGTCGCTCAACTCCATGCGAATCACATGTTACAATGGCATCGAAGGATCATGAGGGCGACGATTCCCGTCTCACAGTATGCCTGTCGTATGCGTATTGCATTGTCGCATCACTAGAAGCGTGTAGTCGAATTCTTTTATTGTCTTTTCGTATCATATCGCCTCATCTCTCATGGTCTACCTGACGAAGGCTCCACCGCCGTTAGCGCCAAGTACGTTTCCGGTCATCCATCCGCTCTCGGGCAGACAAGCAACGCCAACGATACCAGCCACCTCCTCGAGGTATCCAGGACGGCCGCCAATGCTCTTGCCCAGATCGAGCATCTCCTGAGAGTCGACGTTCTCCCTAGTCTTGGCCAACGGGGTGAGAATGTTGAAGGGCTTGAGAGCCTCGCGGGGCTCATCCGGAAGACCAGAGTACAGGCCAGTGTCCATGGGGCCGGGTGCGACCACATTGACGGTGGCTTTCTCGGCGAGCTCACGTGCCCAGACGCGAGTCATAGCCTCCAAGGCACCCTTTGTACCCGCGTACGAAGTCTGCCACCAGACCCCCCAGGTAGTAGTAGCACTGGAGATATTGACAATGCGACCGGAGCGGTCGTTGGGGAGGTAGGGAAACGCAGCCTTGACCAGCAAAGCGGGTGCCTTGCAGTTCAGAGCGAAAGTCTGGTCGAAGATGTCCAGATCCAGCTGATCAATGGACTGGGCGTTGACGGTAGCGGCATTGTTGACGATGATGTCGATCTGGAAGCGGCCTGAGGCGTCGGTGAAGTGTGCTTTGGCAGCATCAACGACTTGCTGTGGTGCCTCGGGCTTGTAAAGATCTGCCTGGACGGGCAGGGCCTTGACGTTGTACTGGGATTCGAACTTGCTGGCAAGCTCCTTAGCCTTGGGAGTTGATGCTTCAGTAGCATAAACGATGACAACGTTGGCACCTCTACTGGCAAAGTGTTCGGCGCAGACGGCACCAAAGCCTAGAAGCAGTCAGCATGCATGAGCCATACATGGCAAGGTTACACGACGGCTTTCCCGACAATGGAGCTTTGGTCGAGCAGAGATCGTACGTACTTCGCGAAGCACCAGTAACAATGGCAAGCTTGCCTTCAAAAACCCTGAAAGGAGCCATATCTCGGTCGATTTTCTACACAGGTTGCTGTCAAAAATTGCAATCGTACCACAGGTCTTAGATCGGCAGAATTGTCGCGGGGGCGTGGAGTTTTCTATTGCTTCGCATGAGATGCCTAGTGACCATTATCAATGGACGTGTCCCTTATTGCAGTATGGTCCACAAGCATGTGCTGGGGGTGTCTGCATGGCCATGTGTCAAAGTCCATGCTCGCGGCTAAAGGACGTTGATGTGGACTTTGGCGTATAGTCCGCGGCATCTTTTGGAGATCATAATTTCGAATTGCCGGCAGATCCTGGTAAAGCACTTCCGATAGTGGACTCATGGGCAGCGAGTAGAAGCAGAGGAACATGGAAGCGAAGGTCAAGTGAGGAGGGTCAGGGAGTCTTGGCAGTGTGGGTAAGAAAATTTTCAATGGTCGAGAAGAGGGACTAATGTTGTACAAAAGATGTACACGACAGAGTCCAACGATAACTTATTTCTTGTGTTCCTGCTGTTGAACAATGGATTTACAGATGATTCACTGCTTGCTTTTCGTTTTTTTGGTATGTTGATCGAGGATCTGGAGCAATCTGCATCGGTTGTTCGAAGCTGAAGATCGGATCGGATGCGAGCACAAAACCCTGGCTTCTGGGTGTAAGGAAGGCGATTCTTGAAACACATGCGACTTGTGCCATGGAATCTGAATCATGGTCTGGCGTCCGGTAACTTGCCGTCTCCACAGTCCCTTTGCGGCATTTCCGACCAGACCATACCATATGGAGAATTATTCGGGGGATTGCGAGCAAGCATCGCCTCGCTACCTCGTTGGTGCCGGGTAACGGCGCGGGAGGCGCCCGCCGGCCCTTATTCCTAGTTTTCTACAGACAACCGGTGAAGATGCCTCTTTCTCTTTGCGCCACAAGAAGCCTGGTTCTCGCGCCGCATCCCGTGTCGCCTCATTGAACTTCAAACATCCAGTTACCAGCTGGCTGGGACCTAGGTGTAACGGCAATTATCCATGTTGTGAACATGCCGGCTCTACAGTGGGCCTGAGGATTTTGTGTTGGGGGATCGGAGTAGTACAGAGCATTGCGTAAAGGAGTGTCTGGGGAACCATAACATCCCCGAACCGCTCTTCCCACCAGTGCTGAGCTTCCCTTTTCCGCGCTTTTCTAACATTTGTTCTCCAACGGTTGACAAGATGGGCGCGGCAACATCCAAAGACATGGCCGTTGCGGTGCTAATGCCACTGCCTTTCGATGTGGTGTCGACCGTCCTGAGATTCTGGATCCGGTCGCAGAGGAAGGCTTGGGGTTCGGACGATTGGGCCATGTTGGTGAATGTCGTATGTCCATCATTTGGGGCTTCAAAGTGTCGTGCTGATCGAGTGAAAAGCCTTTCTGGATAATCGCCACCGTGGGCCTCATCGGAATGTCTTTCAGTGGTGTTGGGGCGCCGGACGCCTCTCTGAGCGCGCAGGAAATGGCAGACTCGTTGATGGTAAGGAACCTTACTTGTTATGCAATGATTAGGGCTGATGAAGAATGGCAGTGGTTCTATGTTTTCCAGGAATTTTGGTGTTTCACATTGATTTCCATCAAATGGTCTATCGGCTTCACGCTCCTCCGTATTGCCAATGGTCAACGCTGGATCGAGGTCGTCATTTACACCTGTTTGGCAATGGTGACGCTCTCCATGGGAGGTACGGGCATGTACCTCTTTTTCCAGTGCATGCCTGTCGAGTGAGTCTGGTACCTCGAATAACATTCATCACGCTCATCCAAATAGGAAAAATTGGCATACTGCGATAGAAGGTAGTTGCCAACCTCGCGAGATACAAACTGCCTTGTCGTTCGTTGTCGCTGCAGTGTCGATCACGACAGACTGGATCTTCGCCATTTTACCGGCGTTCCTCCTTTGGGATGTTCAAATGGATCCCCGCGTCAAGCTCTCTGTCGTAGGGTTGCTCGGTTTGGGAGTATTGTATGACTTGATTGCCCATTTCCTTGATGGAATACAAGCTAATGTCTGCAGCGCGTCAATCGCTCCCATTGTCCGCCTGAAGTTCCTTATCGGTATGAACGATCAGACCAAATTCATCGAGAATCTCGGTCCGATCTTGGCTTGGGCTGCAGCCGAGATGAACGTCGGAATGCTTATCGCTAACCTTCCAGCCTGTCGACCTTTGCTGGAGAAGATGCTGTCGCGACTTTCCTCCTTTACTGGTTCACGGGGGAAGTCTGCACAATATGCCGGGAACTCTGCGCCGAAACACTACTACGAACTCGACGAGCCCGATCATAAGAAGAAGCTCAATACGAAGCAGTCCGGGATGGAGACCAGGATATACGGTAGAGATCTTGAAGACAACAGCAGTGAGAGCTTGCCAGATGATCACAGCCAAAGACGGATTGTCAGTCAAGCCAATCCACCGCAGCCCTTGTCACCAAGCCTGGGAGCCATCCGCGTGCAACGAGAATTTGGTATGGAAGTCGCGGACAAGGATAAGAAGGGAGACGCGATGGTCTGAGCGGCTGGGTGAAGAGGTTGGAAACCATTCCATCTGTGGCGCTGGTGCGTCTGGAAGGAAGTTCTACTTGCTGTGAAGATTTGACTCTCATCGCAAGCCGATTGTTGGCGAAGCTGTATATCAAGTATAATCTTAGCGATCCTTAATGATACCCCAATGTATTGGAAGAAGCTGGTGCAACCACGGATGGCTCATCCGAGGCCTAGAATGTGTCCACCGAGTAGCGCCACTGGTAGTGAAGAACCAATGTAGGATCAACCCGCTCGTTTGCCATGCGGATACAGTATGTGAATTCGCCTGTTCTCCACTAGGGGGTGGGCGGGGAATGCGCGCCCGGTGTGGGTGGATTCAGGCTATGCAAGCCCGCTTGGCGAAGTCGGCCATGTGTGGGACGAGCCTAGTGCGAGGCGGCAGCTGTGGACACTCCAAGCACAGTCGAAGGGTCAGGGAGTACGAGGCTGGTGAAGCACATCAGCACCCCCGCTTCATTTTGGGCCAAGCAAGCTAGGGGGCGCCATTACTCTCGGGTTGCTTCGGGTCGATGGGCCTGAGAACAGCAGCACAGTGTGGCGTTGACCTCTATGGAGTGAGGATGGAATTCGTAGGCGGGGGCTGGACGTGGGCTTGAAATGGAGAGGTGTTTCGCCAGGCGCGGGGATTGCCGGATGTTGCTGAGTCAGCGATGGACTTTCCGCTCTCCTGCCGTCCAGCACCAGGCGTCACACTCGCGGCCATGGGTCCGTCTCCTATTTTAGCTATGCTTCGAAGCGACCGTAACAGACTGTGTAAAAAAGCAACGCGTGCCTACCTCATGTTGCAGTGAAGGTTTGCTCAAGACGCCAGCGGTGGGCCGTCCACTGCCAAAGCGCTCAAGGCTGTCCAGGGTTGACATAAGACGCAGGCAAGCCAGCTGTCAGTTCTAGAAATCGTATATGGTACATCTCCTAGAGATAAGCTCCACTTTAGAATTGCCCGCATCGATGAGCGGACTCGGTGAGGTTTTGTTTGGCAATGGTCAAACGAAAGTGCCACTTTGCTATTGCCTTGTTGTGACCTCGCCAGTGGGCCTTCCCTTTTCGCACATGGCAACAAACAGGCCGGCTTTCACCCATAATCCATCTTTACCTGCACAAAATATCTACAAGCTACCTAATCTATGATCTCCATCTCTCCCCGTCCTCCTGCTGCCAGAACCCAAGACCGAAACCATGAAGCTCGTGTCGTTTACCTTGGCCACTGCGCTGCTGGCTGTAGCTGCCAGCCGAGCCCATCCCGCCAATACCACCGCTCCTTCCCATGCGATTCACCTTGAAGCCCCCGCTTCTGGCACCCGCAAAACCCCCCTTCTCTCTCCTTTGCTTGGAGATGGTGACCCCAGCGATGACGACCAATTGCCTCCCCCTATCGATGACGCTGGCTGGAACAAGTATACCTGCAAAGGCGCACAGCTCCTTGCTGCAATGGTGGTGGACGACGCACAAGCTGCGAGGATACTAGGCGGTCCAGATACAAAAACCTTCCAAAGCGAATTCCAATATTACGACCTCAAAACCTGGGGTTACATTATCACTTCGACATATCCCGTCGAGCGAGAATATAACGGACCACACTACGGCATTGGGCGAGCACTCAGAGAACTGGGTCTTTCCGACAAAAGTGATGAGGACGGTGGCCTTATCGATGTGACTGAGGTCAGACATGGAGACCCAGAGCTCAAGTATCCAGACGGGAGAACCGTACCCAGCAGGCTACAGATATACGACGCTGGTGACGGTATGATCAGACATGCACGTATAGCCTTCTTCCTTCGGGAAATCTACTCTAATTTTGCCAAAAAGCGCACAGGTGGATACTTCTTTGTCGGAGTCAATCCCGAAGAGGGAGGTTTGTCGTCCCCCTCTTGATCCTCCTCGAACTGCTTATCCGGCTGACAATGTCTACTCCAGTTTTATTGGCCATGAATAGGCTGGGACCCGCACATGCAGCCAAAAAATGGACAAATCTTCCCTTCCCCATGAATGAGCTACCCCATCTTCATCAGTCTTCCGACATATTCTGGGGTATGTGGGAGGCCTATATTCTCCGAGACCGGGATAATCGCGTTCATCTAGTGAACAATGTCAAGTACTATTTTTCAATGTCTATAACTAATCACGAGACACTGCGAATCATTTCGCGCGTTCTGGACAACGGGGGACTCCCCCTCGAACCTTGGCCCGGGGTAAAAATCGACATGAACACTGAAGATGGAAAAGCACTTTTGGGTGAGCTCAGATCTTTCAGCTGCCTCTTTATAAGAAGTCATATTGATGCGAACTAATCTCATCAGGCTCCCCGAACGCAGTCGCACTTGCTTATTTCCTTATCCAACACAAGGATGAGGGTCTCGGCAACCGCGTAGTTACTGGCGTTTCTCTTTTCCACGGAGACACAGACCATAAAGCGCCGTGCTTCGTCTTTTACATAGACGCTGCACTTCCCGCTTCTCGCACATTCTCTTCGCCTCCCCCAGGAATGGGCAAAGCTCTGAGTCCAGACGTGGAACGACGGTCTGAAGGCAGAAACATCTTGAGAAGGAGAGTCATCAAAACAAGGATTTAGGAATGAAGCATCATGGCTATTTCCATGGGTATGGTTCGAGGAGTTGAGGATCAATTAGGCTACTCCATAAAAACCTAAACCTTTGTTCAAGATATCCAATCCTGATGCTTTGACAATGACGTTCTAAGCCTGCTTTTCTCTCAACGAATGTAAGTGTATAATATCAATGCTTGTTTTTTCTATACATGACTTGAATGATACTATGGCACAATTATATTTTCTTTGCCCATCAAAGACGAAAGTACATTAAAAAAATATTGCCCAGCGTTGTGCCCAACCACGCTAGTCCGCCATTGGCATAGCGCATTCCAAACACCTGGGCAGCATGGATCGCACTCCCGAGGTCTCCAAGGTCCAGGGCTCCAGATCTTACACGGAATCTCTCAGTGCCATGACTTCCCCTCGGTAGCCGATCTGTTCAATATCTACGCCGTCTTACCAAATGGTTTCAAGGACTGCCTTTGCCAATCATCAACTTATCGAGTCCATCGAGAAACCACAAGCATTCCCATTGCGCAGCATGATTGAGTTGATAATAAGCTGGGATAAGCTAACCCTCTTCGCAAGCTGCCTTGCACATCAATGTCACACTTGAAGCGGCTCATGAGTTGCTCTGCGTTCTTAATCGCATCTCTAGTGCCTTTCTATCCGCCTCAAACAGGTACAGTTTCAGCCTTTCGATCCAAGCCCGACAGCACATAAAAGGGCCAACATGCAGTTCCCGATATACGGCACACATATCTCTCTCCACCATTTCTTCTCCACACCGCCAGCATAGTCATCACATCCAAGCATGTCGCGCACAGCCTTGGACCCCAGCATGCCCTTCAACCAGGGCGAGCTGAACATGAACTCGGGAAACGCAACCTACGCGTCGCGCTTCACGCAGAGCGGCATGGCCCTCCCCCCAAGCCAAAAATACGCAGTCTGTAAGGCAGAGTGTCCACCTCTTATCGTCGCGTATGCTGACCCTCCTCCACCAGTGACGTGCATGGACGCGCGCATAGATCCCACGTCCGCATTCGGCATCCCCTTGGGCGCCGCCCACGTGATCCGCAATGCAGGTGGCTGCGCCAAAGACGCGCTGCGCTCCCTGGTGATTTCTCAACAGCTGCTCGGCACGACCGAGGTGTTGGTTGTGAAGCACACGGGGTGCGGCATGCTGACGTTCGACAATGCGACGGCGAGGAAGGTTGTGCGGGAGAATCGCGGCGAGGCTGCTGGTCAAGAGGTGGAGAATATGGATTTCTTGCCGTTCAAGGAGCTTGAGCAGGCTGTGTTGGATGATGTGAGGTGGTTGCAGGAGAGACCGAGCGTGGGAGAGGGGATCAGGGTAACGGGATGGATTTACAATGTAGACGAGGGCGCTGCGAAAAGAATCATCTGAGGTTTGCTGAAGCTACCTTGTGATAACCCTCCTCATAGCCACCCTTTTCCACTGCCGCAATGTCTCATCCGCATCCTCTTTCTCCCTTAGTTCTCTCAGTACTCTTGCATCATCCCTCGCCAGCTCTTCTTCAGTCAGCACCTTGAACCCGACCTTTTCATAGAATGCCCGATTCCAAGGAACCTCGTCGAAAGTGGTGAGATCCACGCTCTGATAGCCCAACACGCTAGCGTAATCAATAAGATAGCGCAACATCAGAGTCCCCAACCCCCGTCGAGAGTACCCAGGCAAAATAGATATCTGTGTGAGGAGTGCGGCCCGAAAGTCTGGCGTGTGCTGCAGGGCCTTGATCTGATAGAAGCCGACTATGGACGAGGGGGAGGGCGAGCGCGGGTGCCGGGCTACCCAAAGGTGATGGCGGGCCTGAGCAGCGGCATAGTGTTCGAGGGACGGGAGCGGCATGTCGGCTACGGCAGCCATGCCGATGGCGCGGAAGGGGGCATCGGCGGCGTGTTCGATGGCCGGTAGGTAGGGGATTTCCTCTTGGGAAGCAGGTTTGATCGAGGGCTCGCGCTCTTTGGCGGGCACATAGGTTGGATGATGTTTCGAGGCGAAATGTACAGGGGACTCCATTGCCGCGCAGAGGGCTAAGGCTGAGGCTGAATCTGGGTGTTGGTGCGGAGCTTTATTGAGATAGCTGTGAAATTAAGGTTTAAGGGAAACAGTCTCATATGCGGGGTAAAGGGGTATTTCAAAGGATGGAAGATTTGTGATGAGTGCGAATGAATCAGAGTGCTCCAAGGTTACCTAGGTAGATGAGGCTATCGCATGGTCTCATGATACGCGATCCGTAGGTTGTGAGGTCATAGAGTTAAGCCGGCTAGCTAAAATGTGACTCCACCTAGCCGATGCTACGACAAGCCTACCCCAAAAACCAATCAAAGAGAGGAGAGAAAACGCCTTATGGGTAAGCATGACGATGAGCGATCATGAGACATGCAGCAGCAAAGAGTCATGGTGTTGACTCTGCACTCCTACCAGGTACCCCGATTCAGCCCTACGACGCTAAGATAAGATAAGACACATGGCCCAAGCGTCCAAAATTTCCATCCGACTCCAGCCTCCACACCACTTTGGCCTTCGATTGTCCTTGCCTGTCTACACTACTGCCTCCGTCTACGCCACAGATCCTTCCAGAATGATTCGAAGAAACGCGCGTGAGCGAAGGGACTATCTGTATGTACCACGCGCCAGCTCCTACATTCAATCCACCTAACAAATCCCCAGATACCGCCGCGCCCTTACACTACGCGATGCTGAACTTGCCGACAAACGTGCGGCACTCAAACAATCTATAGCCTCAGGAAAGCCGTTGTCCAAGGAAATTGCCAACGACACTGCCCTGCGTGCCGACTACAAGTATGACGAATCACGCGCGGACCGCACAGTTGAAGAGGAGCTTGGACTCGACGATGAATACTCGCAGCTCAGTGGCGTTGTCGACCCCCGAGTCCTGGTTACCACCTCCCGTGACCCCTCTTCTCGTCTAGGAACCTTTGCAAAGGAAATCCGACTGCTGCTGCCCACGAGCATCCGCTTGAATCGCGGTAATCTTATCCTGAACAACCTTGTATCTTCGGCGCAGGCTAGCGGACTGAGCGACCTTGTGCTGCTACATGAGCACCGCGGCACCCCGACAGCCATGACCGTGAGCCACTTTCCACACGGACCTACGGCCAGTTTCTCGCTCGCGAACGTCGTGCTGCGTGCCGACATCCCAAACTCCAGCCGCGGCACTGTTTCCGAGTCATACCCGCACTTGATCTTCGAAGGATTCACGACAAAGCTGGGACAGCGTGTTGTGCAAATTCTGAAACACCTCTGGCCCCCTAGGCCAGAAGGCATGAAGGGGAACAGGGTTATCACCTTTAAGAACATCGAGGACAGCATCGAAGTCCGTCATCACGTTTTCGTCAAGACCGGGTACCAGAGCGTGGAGCTCGCTGAGGTGGGGCCCCGCATGACGATGCGCCTGTTCGAGATCCGTGCAGGTACCCTAGACAACAAGGACGGCGACGTTGAGTGGCATCTCAACCAGTACACACGCACGTCAAGAAAGAAGGACTATTTGTGAGCGGAATCGGGCATATGATATGGGAAGGATGCCATACGAGAAACATGAAGTAACCAAATCAGAAGACGGCAAGACAACTGTGAGCGGATTGGCATGACAGCAGCATGTGTGGCGGGTACGGTAGTGGCGAAGTATCTCAAGTCGCCACTGTGACTGATCAATTTATTGATCGACTGGGTGGTGGTGATGGTATCTCGGAAGTAAAAAAGCTATATAGATACCCCAAGCATTGAACCTTTTCTTCCTCACACCTGAACTGCCGCCTCGAGGTGTTATCTGTTAGCTTCTCCAAACGTACGCCTGCAGATAGCCTTTTGCCCCTCGGGCAATCAGCCTGCCCTGCCTGTGTCGGCGCAAATTTTCCATGTAGCAACGTTCTCGTCATGTTTGCAAATTCCTGAGCTGCCATGGCTCAATCCACTTCCATGGCCTCCTCCTGTGACTGCCCCTGTTCCTTTGTCTTCCTCAATGCGCCCTTGGTTCTCTTCTCTCCCCTCTTCTCCCCCACACTCTCCCTCTGCACTTCCAACTCCTCCTGCTCCGTCAACAAGCTACCCTCGATCCTCAGCACCGAGCGCCCCTTTCCTTTACCATCCATCCTCCCATCAAAATCGCGGATCCTGACCTTCAACTCTCCATTCCCATCAGCGCCCCCAACGGGCGCGCCATTCTCATCCTCCCACCAGCCCCCGAGATCGACAATCCTCCCATCCCACCCCTTGGTCTTCTGATTCGCCGACTCGGAATGCCACGTCCACGCCTGGGGCAGGTGCGCGCGCAAAATGGCGACGGGGAACGTGTTCAGATGCGACAACGAAACGTGCGTCTCGCTCATGCCCGTGATGCGCGCCTCGATCCAGGCATTGCGGCGCGGCCGCCAGACGAGCAGCTCGGCCGTTGCCCACACAAACGGCGCCGAGTACTCGTCCACCTGCCGCAGGAGCAGCTCCCCGCTCGAGGTCCCGGATGCGGCTTCTTGCTGCGTGGATGCGGCGGCCCTGTCTTTGGCGCGCCGCGATGTGCGCGCGGATACAGGCTCTGAGTCGCTGAGGGTGACGTCTTGGTAGCCGAGGACTACGCCTTTGGCGGGTGGGTAGTAGGAGAGGAGGAGGGGGGAGAAGACGGAGGCGCAGATTGCGGGCAGCGGCGTGTTGAGGCACGAAGGCGGGAGAGAGACGTATTGGGAGATTTTTTCGAGCGAGAGCAGAGAGGCCGAGTCGTCGTTTACGGGCGCCATGTTTTCGAGTGTCCGTTTGCGGAATTCTGACCAGAGGCAGGAAAATTGGTGGGTTCACAATGGAGCTTGAGATGGATCTACAGCTTCGCAAAAAAAGTTGTCGGTGTTAGAGGGCGTTTTCACCGATGCCAAGATTTGGGAGTGCAGGGATCTCAAGTACCATAGTTCACGCTACTCCCCGCGGACATCTCCACGCATCATACACAAGGGACAGTAAAAAGACAGATCGAGTTTGTCATGATTCGTTTCAGATGAAATTATCGTATATACCGCGTGGTATGAGCCTTTTCCCGGTTACCAACCTTCTACATAGAAACGCCCTTTCCGAACATGTATGCAGAGCTTGGTTCATAGATGCCATAATGAGATGTCTCGAATCCTCGCAAAGCACCAAACGTTCCAAGCGGGTATCATCCCCCGAACCATCAAGTTGTGTGATCGATTCTCCTCCCAGTAAGCCACCTCCCTACCTTTCCATGGACAAAGATGCAGCTTAGCGTCTGCGATTGTCTGCCTGCCTGCGCTGGAGCTTCGTTACGACTTGCTGGAGAGCTCGCTTGATCTCGCCCTTCTTGAAAGATTCGACATCGTAGTAGTTGGGGGCAATGTCCTGAGACAACGTTAGTACGTATTCGGGGGGAGCTTTATAGGGAGCGCATACCAGGAGCCATTCCGGCTTCACACTAGTGACAGTGCGGATGTAGTTCTTGGTGGTGAGAACAAACTCGTTGTAGACAACCCACTCGGAATCATTCGAGAGCACCGTGCTAGGATGTAGCAGAACATTTTGTTCGTCTTTCACCGTAGTATACGATTTGCCGCTGCCGTCCTTCTTGGCGACCTGCATGAAGAAGCCAGAGACCAGGGCTTGGCGGATGTTCTCGTAGTATTTCTTGTCGTCAAATTTGGTCGAGACCAGCTCGATCTCTTCACGCTCCATTATGCGCTTCAGCTGCAGACGCACATTGTCGGCTTGTTGGAGCGCACGATAAGAGAGGAAGTGGTCATGGCACCATTGCTTGGGGTTGGCTTGGGCCTCATCTTGCTTGAATGCGTGGAAGACGTTGAGCATAGTCAGGTGATCTCCATCTGGGTGAGAGAAGAGATCCTTCATCTCGTCTGCGCGCTTGCGGTTGTTCGCGGGGCGCACGAAGATCTGCGGGACCGACAAGAGCGCAGTGAGAGACAGGATCTCATTGGAGCAACTGAACTCGGGAGAAACGATGAGCATAACTGCCAGGGCAGGATCTAGGGGAAACTGCGAGGCCATACTACCCAGAGTGGTCAATTCGCCTTCATCATCCAAGCAAGCAAGGTAGTTCAACTCCTCCAATGCGCGCATCAGAGTTTCGGGGGCCGGCGGGTCCATGAGATCGAAGTGAACCAGGTCATTGACGCCTAGCTTCTTGAGCTCGAGCACAGTGCTTGCCAAGTTGGAACGGAGAATCTCAGGGTACGTCTGCTCAATGAGCTCCTTGTTGAACGCAGTCTCAGTGTACAGTCTGAAGCATTTTCCGGGTCTAGTACGACCGGCACGACCGGCACGCTGTTGGGCAGAAGCCTTGGAGATGGGCGAAACTAATAGCGATTCCACACGGATACGCGGGTTGTAGACCTTCTGCTTGCTGAAACCGGGGTCAACCACATACACGATTCCGTCGATGGTGAGGGACGTTTCGGCGATATTGGTGGAGACAATGACCTTGCGACCGGGCCTGCCGTCCTTGGTGGCGGGCGGGGGAGCTGGGTTGAAGATACGCTGTTGTTGCTGGGGCGGCAGGGTACCATAAAGAGGGTACACATCCAGCGGGCCTGCAGCGCCCTCAGCGATCATATCTTGCGATTCCAGGTAGATCTTCCTGCAAGCATCTTCGATTTCCTCCTCACCGGTCAAAAACAGGAGAACGTCGCCTTCAGGCTCAGTCGCGTGTATCTGCAGAACCGTGCGCAACGCAGCCTCCATATAGTCGCGTTCGGGGGCGGGCGTATAGAATATTTCGACGGGGTGCGTACGACCGGGCACAGCGAGAAGTGGGGCGTCGTGGAAGTACTTCTGGAACTTGGTCGCGTCGAGAGTGGCACTCATGACGATCAACTTCAAGTCCTTGCGGCGCATGACGACTTCCTTGAGCAAGCCCATAAGGATATCGGTGGCGAGAGTACGCTCGTGGGCCTCGTCGAGGATGATAGTGCTGTATCGGGTCAAATTGTTGTCGTGCATGGCCTCACGTAGCAACATTCCGTCCGTCATGTACTTGAGGCAGGTCTTTTCGCTCGTCTTGTCCTCAAAACGGATGCTGTAACCAACCTCCTCGCCCAGGGTCACGTCCATCTCCTCAGCGACACGCTGGGCGACTGACATGGCAGCGACACGGCGCGGCTGAGTGCAGGCTACGATCTTGCCCTGGATGTGCGGCAGGTCGTCGTAGAGCACGAACTGCGGGATCTGCGTCGTCTTTCCGGAACCAGTCTCTCCGACGAAGACGAGGATCTGCGACTCTTGATACATCTTGAGGAACTCATTGCGCTGTTGGTGAACGGGGAGGTCGCGGCGCGACTTGAGGATGCTCATGTACTTGGGCGACAGCGCTCTGCCGGTGAAGGGATTGAGGGGGCCATTTTCGGCTTCCTCGGCTTGCTTCGCAGTCGTGGCATGTCGCTGGAACGAGTAGAGCTTGCTGGCTGAGTTGGTGGCCTCCTCTGCTAAAAATTCAGCCATCTGTTTGTCCGTGAGAAGCTTGCGGAACTCACTCTTGCCGTCGTCCCAGTGGGCGAGGTAGGGGTTGTTCTTCGCGTCCATGGCGCCGTTTCCGTTGTGGTCGACCTTGACGCGCTTGCGATCACCGTCTTCCGAGTCAAAGTCGCGCTTGGACGCCATTTTATACAGCTGCAAATCCGGTGAGAGGCGGCGGGGGTTGTTGAAGGCTGTCGTCCCAGAAAAAGTTGTCGGCGGAAAAGGTTAATCCGCGCCGGCACCTCGGAGCTTCTTGGCGGAGGGTCTGGCATGGAGGGGAGCGGCGGAATTTCTGCCAGGCACACCATGTAGAACAAAATATATCCTGTTCCTCTGCCTTCGCTCCGCCTCTGCCCTGCCAAGTGACTGACATCGCTAACCCATGCCTGTTTTTGCTTCCATATAGCTTTCCCCCACCATGGACTCGCCGCACATGGACGCCACCATGTTCTACATCGGCCAGCACGAGACGAAGCGCACCCTGCCCGTGTCGCCGGAGCTGCTCCACCATGCGCAGGATCTTGGGGTGAGCGTGGATGCGCAGCTTGCACTGGAAAGTCCCCTGCTGACATGGCCAGTATGATATGCTCACTACGCCCATTACCAACGAGCACTTCCACTCGCGCGTTCTCGGTCTACTGAGCTCCTACACCCAGGCCATCACAGAGGCCGACGCCCCCGACGCCCATCCGCTGCCGCTGATCCCCGCACTCGAGCACCTAGACACACCTCTGGGCCCTAGCGACCACATCTCCCAGCTGCTCGCCTTCACCAGCCCTTGGATAGATCTCGGGTCGCCGGATCCTGTCATTGCATACCTCTCGCGCCAGGTTTTCAACTTGGAAATTGCATATGCAGCCTTTTGCGGAGCTGTAACTGTCATTATACCTGGGCCACGGTTGAACAACGGATCCAAGGGATTTGCGCAGTATGCGCGCGCGATCAAGGAGGCGCTGTCCACAGGAGCCTATCTCCAACTTCACATTCTCATGCCCTTTGATGGCACCAGGGCTGCTGCTGATGGAGACGATGTCGGCGACCTTGCACGCTTCGCCAGGCCGGAATTCCTGGATAAGCAGACAAATTCAAGTGATCCATTCGTTGCATGGGAAGCGTGGAATGCGGTGCGATCATTCTGCAAGTACAATAGCAGGCTTTCCGTGGCCCTAGATCTCCCGCGAAAGCTGGCGTCCCAGGCTCTCCAAGCCCGCTGGTTCTCTGAGCCGATCCGCCTGCTGAACATTCCCGGCTCCTCGTTCTTGACAAACGCTAGGGGATCTCACGTATTGTCCAAGGCTCACCAGCTTTTCATCTTCCGATGCATGCGCCTCCGTAGCTCACCATGGCTTTTGCTTACAGACGTTGGTCCAATTCCCGGTGTCGACGACCCTGAAATGATTTTGTCATATTCCACAGGCATGCTTTCACCTGGTGTTGCTGCTGATGCACCCAGCCCCCGCTCTTCAATGTCGCCCTCACCCACGCCAGCTGAGGCAGCCCAGATCGCAAAGAAGAGTGGGAAGAAGAGTGGAAACACCGATCCTACACCTCACCTCAGCTACCTTCGATATATTCAACGCAACCAGCCTCCGAAGAGCCAAATCGAACGATTCGGAGGAGGTTTCCAGGACTACCTCCAGAGCCCGCTCCAGCCTCTAACAGATAATCTCGAGTCTATCACGTACGAGGTATTTGAGAAGGACCCCATTAAGTATGCGTGGTACGAAGAGGCTATCGGCCAAGCGCTGCGGGACTGGCAGGGTCAGCAAAAATCCACCAGCTCAGATGATGGCGCTGTTGTAATTGCAGTCGTTGGCTCCGGCCGCGGTCCTCTCGTCACTCGTGTCCTGAATGCGAGCGCCAACACTGGCATTCCGGTCAAGGTATATGCCATTGAAAAAAACCAGAATGCCTACGTGCTACTCCAACGTCATAATATTGAAGATTGGGGTGGCCGTGTTACTGTTGTGAAGACTGATATGCGCGCCTGGAAAGGCCCTACACAACCCGACGGCTCTTTTGGCAAGGTTGACATACTTGTCAGCGAACTTCTTGGCAGCTTTGCGGATAACGAGCTCTCCCCAGAATGTCTTGACGGTGTTCAGCACGTCTTGAACGCTGAACATGGTATCTCAATCCCCGCCAGCTATACTGCTCACTTTACTCCCATTTCTACCCCAAGGATTTGGGCAGACTTGCTTAGCAGAAGCACTACAGTTGATCCGAATGCGTTTGACATTCCTTGGGTCGTTATGTTGTCGCAGTTTGACTACCTGTCGACACAGCCCGATCAACCAGACACATCTCAACAGTTGACAAATGGCACGAAAATGAACCAGTTCAACCTTGACCCACCTCTAGCACCGATTGTGCATACTGCATGGGAATTTTCGCATCCGCTACCTCCGGCCGTGCTTGCTCAGGCCTCACTCCGCCGAGGAGGATCTGCTGCTGGTGGAGGAGGTGGATTCACGGGAGGCGACGGTGCCAACGAGCATAACTACCGATCATGTCATTTTGCGTTCCCGATCCAACAACAAAGCGTCTGCCATGGTCTGGGTGGTTACTTCGAGACGGTGCTATACAGCGGATCGGAGGGTGCTGTCGAGCTGAGCACGAACCCCCTCACCATGGATCAAAAGAGCAAGGATATGATTTCCTGGTTTCCCATCTTCTTTCCTTTGAAGGTATGTTATACTCGTTGACGGTATTGCCAGGCCCTGCTAACCCTCACAGACGCCCCTGTTGCTTCCGGCAAATTCAGAAGTCGAAGTCACCATGTGGAGGCAGACCGACGACCGAAAGGTGTGGTACGAATGGCTTGTCGAGAGCTTCATGACAATTAATGACCAGCGAGTCAAGCTGGGCGCAACGGAGCTTCACTCCAGCAAGAGTAACGGTTGCATGATGTAGATAGTGGCGTTTTGGATGGATGGCTTTGGCTGCATTTCTGTGGTGTCTCCTTCAAGGCATTTATGAGCAATGGTCTTATGTTCCGAGATACCTCATCGTCCAATTCCCTTTTGAAACGAAATTGAAAAGTTTTGTCAGTTCCTCCTTGGGACTCTTCGGTTCCTCGCGTCCTTATCCCCGTCCTGGAGCGTCCGCACAGACCGCCTCGCACCTCCGAAACTCCGCACACCGAGCAGCTCCAAGCTCCCAAGCAAAGCTCCCCACCAAGCCGCCCAGCTGCCGACTTCCAACCGCACCCGCACTCCCCTTTTCCAGATCGCTCTCCAATTGTACAGTCCGCACATCCCAATCTCGCTATCCGCAATCATGGCTCCCCCGTTCTGGACAATCGGCTGCATCTACGGCGCTTCCTCCGTCATGCTCGGCGCCTTCGGTGCCCACGGCCTCAAGAAGCACATCGCGGACCCCCAGCGCATCGCGAACTGGGGCACGGCCGCGCAGTACCAGGTACGCTGCAACCCCTGAGATCAATTTCCACCCCTCTCGATACCTGCTCGCTCTGACAGTGCTGACGCCGATGCGGCATCGACGATAGCTCATTCACTCCGCCGTCCTGACGCTTGCTTCCGTCGCCGCGCCGCAGAACACGCTCGCCATGGGTCTGCTCACCGCGGGCATGACCATGTTCAGTGGTAGTCTCTACTTGCTCACTCTGGATCCGCAGCGCTGGAAGTGGATGGGGCCTGTTACCCCCATCGGGGGTCTTTGCTTGATTGCGGGGTGGGGTGTGTTGGCGTGGAGGGGAAAGCTGGTGGTTCCCAGGGCTCATTAGACGAATTGAGAGGTGAATTTTGGATCGGGTATCGATAAAAAGGGTTCGGATGTTCAGGAGGGGGTTGTGTATGATATGTTGCGGCATTAAAATGCATGGGCTGATACTGTTGCTGCTATGATGGCGGGGACATCGACCATGTAGATTGTACAAAAGCACTTCAAGGCAAATAAGCATGTTATATGAATAATTCTTCACTCACAACTGGCTACCCATCTACAATGAGAATGCCTGATCAGAAAAACCATACTAGTCTCCTTTCATAAGTTACCTCCCCGACTATCCCAGAAAGTCGCAAGGCATAGACCTCAGCTTTTTCTCCCATTCATATCCAAACAAGGTGCTACATGGTTTCATTTTGATCAGCGTATGAGGCAGGAAATTGTCACTCAACTTATGAACAAGAGACCCCGTTTATAGCAAGAAGCTGATGTAGGATGCAGGACCATATTAAATCGAAATTTCATGAGTTTTGAGAGCAGAGATATTGTTTCCATCGAAATCGACAGATGGATGTGATTCGATCTTATGTTTACAGAGAAATAGCGGTATTTATATTCAGCAACGACGACAGGTTTGACCTTACAGGCCCAAGGCGCTGCTTCGCTCCGGAGTGTGTATCTTTCCATGTTAAATCATTACGATAAACCGGCCTAGCGCTTTTTTTTAGCTCCTCTCGTCACTATTGCCTTCAGTGTTGGGGTGCTCTAGACTGTGGTACTCGGTTCGGTGATGTTTCGGCTCCTCTCAACACTGCTCTTTGTGGCTTGCTAGGAATAAAGCAACTCGCCAACAAGTATGAACGTATACACCTACTAAGCAGAGTAATCATAATGTTCTACTTCATCCTGGAAGATGTATTAAGAGAAGCAGAATTGTGACTGGTACATAGTATGATTTCAACAAATTGAATCAAACATTAAATTGATTATCTGCTACTTTGCTCGCATTTCCATCGTCATGTATGATACAATCAATCAATTCAAGACTTTGCTGGCCGGACGCTCTGAGGATTGTGGAAAATATCTTTAGGGTCGATGGCCGCCTTGATCCTTTCAAGCTTTGGCAGGTTGTCTTGCCAGTACTGGGATGGTCCTTGGGCACCCAATGCAGGGTCTACATATCCAGCGTATGCTCCGAGGTCATGACCGGGCAGCGCATCAGATACAACTTTGTTTAGTCCAGTCAAGAAGTTACGGATCTTGTCGTTGACGCGGCCGGCTAGGTTGACTGCATATGCTTGGTGATAGAAGATAGCATCGCGATGGCCATATGCCGTTGCATCGGGCGCAACATCGTTGATAGCGCCACCTTCCAAGTCCCAGATAATAAACCACACCGGGGTACCCTTGTCTGTCTTGTCGATGTACTGAAATAGCTTGTCGACGGCGGAGTCCGACAGCAAGTCATCCTTTGTGTAAGCCATCGACTTGGCGTAAAAATTGCTGGATATTCCGCCGACGATTTCAAGTGCAACATCCTCAGCCCAGTGACCAACCACGCCGAGCCAGTCTTTGAGCACAACGACCGACTCGTCCTTGTTTGGAAGCCTGCTTGAAATGTTGAGGCTATCATATTCGTGCTTTGGCCCAAAGTATGTTCCTGAGATGATTACACCCAGCTCTGTCATGATGAATTGGCTGGCAAACTTCCGGGAGAGATTCGGGTCTGAGATGAGAGCCTGCCATTTCTTCCAAGCCGCTGCCTTTTCAGCGGTATTTCCAGCCTGAATACCGTAGGAATAGAGTACCGACTCTCCGGGCTCTGGTTGCGTCCGAACCTTGAACTCAGTGATGATGCCGAAACCTGCAGCAGCACCTTTCATGGCAAAAAAGACATCAGGATTTTCTTTCTCAGAGGCGCGTATAATGGAAGAATTGGCAAGGACGACTTCGACTTCCTGGACGTGATCAAGGGTCGTTCCCCACATGCGCGATGTTGGTCCTAGGCCGCCAATAGTCGCGTGTCCGCCAATACCGACTTGGGGACAGGTGCCGTGTGCTATGGCGCGTTTTCCATTCTCGTGCAATCGCTTGGTCACATCTCGAAGCAACGTTCCACCGCCAATAGTGGCCTGCCATGTGTCTTTGTTCATTGAGAATTGCTGAAAGTTCTTCATGTCGACGACGATAGCGCCATCTTCACCGCCAACACCTATAGGAATACATTAGTGGCTAGACCTTTTTATGAGACAGCCTAAAATTACCGTAGTTTGCGTACGAGTGACCTCCGCATCGCGGTTGAACTTTGACGTTGTTGTCCGCCGCGCACTTCACGATCTTGGCTACATGGTCGGCGGACTGAGGATAGGTGACGACCAATGGAGTAACAGGGACATCAAGATTGAAGGGCTTGACGTGAGCAATTTGAAAAAGAGGGACATCTTTGTAAGCTAATAGAGCTTTGTTTCCGCCGACAGCGCTCTCCAGACACTTCTGCACCGCAGTGCTCGAGGTATTGCCCATTCTAAGCGAGGGGCTTAATTAATGATAGAAAAAGTAATGAATGAAGGCAGCAAGGCTTGAGAAGAAGCATCTCTCGGGGTGGAGGAGCAATTTTGTACATGTTGGCGAGCGGACGCGCCGGTCTGGCCACAGGGGTCCAGCAAACGGGCTGCCAATTAGGGAGGCTATTCAACAATGCATGGCTCCAAACTGGCGCACAAGCGCAGAAGCATGAGCTAAAAGCTGGGGAAGGATGCAGATGCGCTCCCTCACTAGTGGACGTTGCCAGCGAGGGGCGCCGTGAGGCGTAGAGAATGCCTAGGCGGAGCCTTGGTATGGGGCGAAACGCAGGTCTGGTTGGCCAGGATTCCGTAGTTTGAATCAACGCAAATTGCAGCTGATCGTCGCTGCTGCACGAACCCCTGGCAAATGTGGCGCGAGCGTCGATGGCAAAATACTTGCAGTGACCTCTCCCGAACCGGCTTCCTTTATTGGCGCTGGCGGAGCTGGAAGTGGGCAGTGAGAAATTCAACTTGAATCCTTGGGGTGTTGCGCGCCATGTTGACAGCACCACCCTGCCATCCTTCGCTCGAGCAGAGGGCCTTGATGCAACCTTCCGGTTCCTAGCCGGCGAAAAAAACGCATCGACCCCAATATGGAGGAGAAATAAAGCCGGTGTCGGCGCCGCCGACACAAGATTTACAGTTAACTATGCCTTCGGGGTGAATATCGTTATTCAATTTTGCAGGGGCAAAAGTATCAAAGTTTGTGAAAGGCAAATATCGCGCTGGCACCGCAATGACGGCATCTCCAGTTTGGCCACTACCAACTTTCCAATGTTTTTTTTATTTGTTTCCGACCCCGAGTTTGCCGAGATAACGGCGCCTTAGCTGCCGTTGAGGCGTTTCTTTTTGTTCGCTCAGACCTCGGGTTCGAAGATGATCATTTCCGCGTCAGGCCTGATAGCCAGCCTTGGGCGAGGCTGTAGCACAACCACCACAACAACATCTGCGTCATAAGCCAAGTGAATGATCCTTTAAAGACCATACCGCCTTCTTTTAGAGAGGAGGTAACACACATAAATGTAACTCACAATTAACACAACAATAAATCAAGTGTATAGATCTACAATAAAATATTTCCAATCTTATCATCTTTCTCCGATAACTCTTTTTAACGAAGTTTGATATCGGGAGTTTATCACAGGATCTACAAGCTAGAATGGGCTGCTCTTCCTCTAAAAAAGACTATGTTCCCGATATTTACCGGCCAACAAAGACAAATGTCAGTCATCGCGGTCAACATGGTATTGCAGGGGACAAATCCATGGAACAGAAGCGCCAAAAGAAAGAAGAACGGAAGGAAAAGTGGAGAAGCAGACTGGAAGGAGGTATACTTGTGGAACAAGACCCATCCGACGCGAGAGGGGGCATAGGAAGAGATCCCACTGAACGAAAGCCTTTGCAAAAGCACGATGACGGGGCTGAGACAGCTGGAGTGGCCTTAGGATACCTCGGGTCAGGGCGTTCGATGGGTGCCGCGGCGAATCCTAGTATTTAATTTAATGTTTCGAAACATTCATAGTTTGCCGATAGTCCGTCGGCACTTCCCCTTATGTGTCTCTCAATATATCCTAGACCACGTATGAAGTGGGGGCTACGGACGTTTGGGTGGGGAATCATAGCGGACAACTTGAGGCGTTATATGGAGCAGTCCGACGGACCTTAAAAACTGGATAATACATTCTAATTACCGTTTGCTTCTCATTATACTTAATAAAAAGGCCCTACATCTATCAGTCATGATATTAGATGGTCGCATTGACGCTAACACAGACATATATCTCCATCACTGCGTTACAAGTTGCGACAGGTTGATCCAACTGAACCAATTTCTCTTTGAAATCATACACTCTCACTTGGAGATAAGATCCAAGCAGAGCGACAACATTGGAACAACACATATACATTCTCGTGCTCGGTAGTGCAGAAAAACTACAACATTGTCTTGTTTCTATTGCAATACTGTATAATACTAATTTAATTCGGGCTTTGAATCGATTGCCGAGCGATCACCTCGATACGCGACAAAAAAGCATTGCGCAAATCTCCACTGGGGGGTCTGTTCTCTATGGGTGGACACCTTCTATGGAAATCTACTCAACACATAGTATCTTGTGGCATTGGAGCTAAAACGAAGTCACTGTTGTTGCCTAACAACAGAATCGCTAGAGTTCTATGGAAGATGATATCCAGTGAACGATATTGCAAGGTCGTATGTGACAATTTCCGCGAATGTTGAAGTAATTTGACTTCTCCCTCAGTTCATTTCATACTCAACGAGCTTTTTACTTGTTAACTAGTGGTTTACCAGTCGGAAAAAGAACGACCAGTACTACTGTATATTGTGGACGAGTCTCTCGCACTCGTCAGGCGCCTAGGGATACATTCGATTTCGATCTTTCTAGCACTTTAGGCCCGAATAGACCCATTTATATTTACGAATAGGTGGATACATTCAGCCTTGCATAGCCCTGCAGAACAATCCTTCAAATCATGAAGATAGTATGGTGCTTGTACCTTCTTAGCTTTCACGCCTTTGTGTTTCATCGCACGCGAAGGATCCGAAGCGAGAATAGAGGCTGGTGGGCTGGCGGGAGGCCATATAAATATGTGCCCTGAATATCATCTCTCAAATCAGCACTTCATCTATTTTGCCGTTGGGCCACGAGACTTCCCAATCTCCGACAGTGTTTTGGTGAATGGCAACAACCATGTCTGCCCAGCCTCAGCCTCAGCCTCAACCTCAGTCACACCCCCCAATGGAAGCGCAACCGCAACCACGCAGCCAGCTTCCACAGATGCAAGGGGTAGTAAGCGGGCAGCCTTTGCCTCCAGAGCCCGAAGGCGAAAGGAGAGATTGTTGTATGGACTTTGTCTGCGGTCTTTTCGACTGCTGTTGGTGCTTCCACTGCGGCAGTAACAAGAAACGGAATTACTAAGGGTAGGGTGACGCGCGGCCAAAAATAACCATCAGACACGAAAACGCCTACTAGGAGCGATGCGATTACGAATTCGGCCCAAAACTGCCTTGGGACTTCTCCAACTTTTTATTTGCATCGTACTGCAGGCCCTGTTCTCAGTCAGCGAGCCGCCCCCTGAGACGGTGCCCCTATTTGGCTCCAAAATCGGAAACCTTATCAATGGTTTCATCGCACCCGACTCCTCCAGTCCATCCCCTTTTCACGAAATCGATATACCAGACAGCCGATTTCCGAGTGGTTTCTTTTCCCATACCCGCTCTTTATCCGAACAACGCATAGCCTGAACCATCCAACCTGAGCTCGGACCGATCGTCGGAGGGCGCCCCGAAATCCACGTATCCACCACCCTCAGACACCCACAACGTCCAAACATGTCCACCCAAAACTGGAACGACCTTCCAAATGACGTTGTCCGAAATCCGGAAGCGGCAAGGAGTGCGCAGAAGCAACAAAGAAGACCGGCGCCCCAAGAAGGCTACCAGCAAGGCTACCAACAGCCGCAAATGCAATACACCCAGCAACCTGAGCCAGAACGAGAGAGGAGGGTGCACGACGAGAAGAAGTCCAACCCTTGTACAAGCTGTTTCGGAGGGTGTGTAATCTGAATATTGGGAGTTACCAGCGTCGGCAGACACGATACCGAGCGGCTGCCTTGCTGGGTTGTGCGCAAAATGGCTACTGCGATGGCCGGTGTTCTTTTCGCGAGTGTGTATGAGTTGGCTTCTCTGTATAAGTTACCCACCTGGTTATGTTCTGTTCAGCCCTGTTACGTTTGGCCTGTTGGCCTTGGAAGTGGAACCAGGCCCAAGGCCCATCTTTTCACAGCAATTGCCACCAATTTCTCTTTCCAAATGCTTATGCCGCAGACATCCATAAAATTGTCCCCAATGAGAATGGTCACATCAGGCCAGATACAGGCTGAGCGGATTATCGCGAGGCCGCTAACGTTGCCAAGAGGCTTAGTCACGCCGTCCGATTCCATCGCGGGATGGCGCTTACGATAGCTCCTCCACGCAACCACTCGATGCCTAACATGCGCACTCAATATCTGCCTAGATCGTCTGGTGCAGATGTAGCCCATATAACTGATCCTGGATTCCATGGATTCGAAATGTTAACCCCATCACTGAACGCGTAGCTAGGTACTACTGTCACTTCCGCAGCACCATGGTCGTCACCGAGATTGCCCTCCTCCGTCTCACACCTCCAGTCACCATCGATGATTCGGTCTTTCGATCTGCGCTCGGCAATGCGAAAGCTGTCATGCAGAATTACACGGGGCGGCGCTTCTACTACCTTCATCAAATCGAGGACCAGTCCCTGGTGTACATCATTGGCGAGTGGGACTCGCTCGACCGGCACATGAATCACTTCATACCCTCGACCGAAAACCAGTCTCTACTAGAGAGCTTAAAACATATGGCTACGGTAGATTGGCTTCTACACATTGACGCACCGCACGCTACACTCCCACTTCCCGATGAAGATGGCAAGGGCCAAGGGGCCGGTAAAGAATACTTGTATGGCATCACGAGGCATTTTGTGAAGAGTGGAGAAAGGATTTCTTTTGAAAAAGCCTTTCACGAAAATAAGGAGTACCTGCAGAACCACGTTACCGAAGGGAAAATCGGCGGAGGTTGGCGTGTGGACAAGGAGGAGGACAAGGAGGAGTTCGTTCTCTTCAGTCCTTGGCAGAGTGTTGATCAGCATTACGATTTCGCTGATACCGAGGGCTTTGAGAAGTACGGTAAGATTCGTGAATACATCGATGGTGCTGAGATCAAGCACGCAAAAATGTTGGATATATAAGCACATTGGCCAAAGTACTACGGTTCATGCTATCCTCTCCCTGCGCATCCCTATCTATACTGTTTTGCGCGTTTAAATAGATGTAATTCCAATTGCCAGTCCTGTCTGGGCGCGCTCGATCATTCCTTGTAATACTCTTTTGTCCTTGCCTCCGCTTCGTTCAGTACCTCCCTTGCCATATCACCGGTTTTATCCCGCGGAACAAGCCTCACCTTGAAATCCCTTGGAATAGCCACTAGTGCTGACTTTATGGCATTGTAATCCACATAATCCGTGTTAGGAGGCTCGGAATCAGACGCCTCGATCTTGTATAGAGAAAGGAGTCGAAAGAGCGCCGAGTAGATGAGCTTGCTGGCAATGATGGCTCCCGGACACGACCTTGACCCAGCACCGAATGATAAGTGTGCAGGGCCTATCGAGCTCTTCTCAGTATACCCACCCGCTTCGGGGTTCGCATCGAGCCAGCGCTCGGGGTTGAATGATCCTCCGTCAGCACCGAAGTAATCGACATCTAGTTATCTCAGCAGTCTTCTTACGTATGCATATACATATCAAAAGCTCACCATGGTTACCCGCCTGCGCGTTAATCAACACCATCGTCCCCTTCGGAATAACTGCACCTTCCCATCTCACATCTGTGACTGTCTTCCGTGGCAGGCTCATACTGCTGACGGTGTAATATCTACCAGCTTCCTTCACGATAGCATTCAGATAAGGCACATCCTCCTTCTCGAATGCCTCTTGCCAACCAGCTCGCAAATCAGCACCATGTTTCCTCTTTATATCCTCGTACGCATGATCCTGGAATTTTTGGCCTTCGGGGGTCGAAAGGGAGCCAATGCACGACACCAGTGTGCCTGGAATTGTCTCAAATCCACCCGAGACGAGCGACAGGCAGATAGATCCGACTTCTACTCCCGTGAGACGCGTCTCCTCGTCCTTAAGGATAGCGGCCGAAATGCACGGCTTATCCGTTCCATTCTTGATCATTTCGCGTACCTTGTTCAACAGCAAGTCCAGGTACTTGTCTCTTCTTTCTCTGAGTTCTTTAGACCGTTTGTTCTTCTCGTTGTTTGGCAAATAACGTAGTATCGGTATGTAGTCCTGAAAATTCTCCGAGGCAGAGCGCAGGAGTGATATCGCAGACCCGACATACAAAATCTCGCGAAGGAGGTTGTCATAAACCTCATCCATGCGAATGCCATAGCACAAGGTCAAAGTTGTGTTGAGCGCATACCGCTGGATATATGGGCGAACGCTGACCTCGACCGCGCCAGCTTTGCTGTCACGATGTAGGTCGCGAAGAATGCAGAAGGACTCCAGGTCGAACATGGGATTGTAGTTTTTCATCATGGCTCGGCTCAGCGTGGTACTGGCAGCCTTGCGCTTGTTTCGGCAGCTATCATCCCACGGCGAACTGCCGATGGTGAAGCCTTGGGTAGACGAAATGACGCCATGGAAAGTATATAGCTTGGGTCTATCGATTAGGGCCTGCGAATTCGATACCAGCATTTTCTTGCAATCTGCAAAGGAATTGACCACGACGGCACGAGTGTTTCCGAGCCGGATCTGGAAAACAGAATGTCCATATTTGCGCCACCATTTCTCGCATACGGTTGCGTGGTCATCGCCGAGCTCGAGAAGATGGCCGGTGATAGGCAGGGCGCCTGGAATCTCAGGGAGATTCCGAATGTATGGAATGTCCGTGTGAGTACATATCTGATCAAGGTCAGAGGCTTAAAAGCAATGAACTTGCTGATGGTATTCTACCAAGAGTGCGTGCGGCCTCTGGTACTAGTAAAAGATGATCGGGAAATTTTGTGTTTTCAGAGTATCGACATACTTTGTACAGTAGAAACAGCAGTGCTGCAGCTGTGGCTATAAATGTTCCGTAGCCTAATGGTCGAGCTTGTAATTGCTCTACCCACGAATGCACTACGCTGTTACTCATCGTTTAAAAGAGGAAGGCTTGACAGGATGGCCATATGATAATTGTCCCTAGGACGATGATTCTCGAGAAATAATCTGCGCCGCGTGGGGTTTAAATACCGAGCGTTCCGTGGTCTGCAGGATGATCATATCTGCGTCGTGAGGGGTAGGATGGCGCGCCGAATCCGCTATCGTCTAGGGTGGTGCTTATCTCCATGTCTCTCCCACTTTTCGGATTCAAAACGAGCATCGCTAGCTCCGAACACCAAAATGAGCTCCGGAGGATGTTGAAACTAAATGAAACTAGATGTCGAAGCTTGTCCTGCGGATTGTAGACTTCCTGAGCGCATGTAGTACATCTTGTTGCAATGGCCCAAAAGTCAAGATTGATTGGAACTTTTGTGAGAATCTCCCATAAAGGCAGTGAAATGTTGTCAGAAGGAAAGTTTGCAATTTTGATTCCTCAGTTCCAAGAGGATATCCTTTTCCATAGCCGCTAGTACAACAATGCAGTTCGCAACTGAGGCCTTATGGGAGATCCAATGAGTATGTTGAACAAATCAAGAGTGTAGTTGTTTACTGTGCAAAAAGGTATGAACCATCGGCAATGCTGTTGTGTGATGTATTGGATTAAATGTTAAGTGTATCATAGTTTTAGATTGACCAGGTACCCTCTCTTTCATTTTGTGTGAGTGTTAACATGGTATTTATTTTATCGTCAAGGCATTATGATCTACTTTAGGGAAGTGTATACCGACGAAAATATGTGCCCAATCCATCTTGTTCTAACGCCAGTCTGGAATGTCAAGATGCCATTAAACTGATGGGTAGTGAGTGGCATACTCCAGATACACGGACCATATGTACTAACCATCCAGGTAATCGGCGGCGATCAACAGCTCCAAACTCAACTCAGGCGGTACTTCCATATCGGGAACGTCCTTGCTCTCGGCATGTTTCTGATTGTAGTATAGATACTCGCAGACTTTCTCGAGAATAACTCCACTGTTCCTTTGTCAGCATCTTGTTGCGGAGCGTTCCTCTTGGGTGGCGAAATACTGACTTGACTGTCGGGAGTTCTACCCGGTTTTGCGTGGTTTCCTTAAAGCCCACTATGGAAAGAAATCAGAATCGACTCTCAAACTCTCACGATATATGACCAGCAGTCCGGGGAGGAGAGCTTACACATAGGATCCAAGGCTTTCTTGATCGTCCCCGCAATGCAAGCAGCGGATCGCAATACCTTGAATTCGTAGCCGTCATTCGATACCAACGTCACATACTCGGTGGGTTCAATGTCCGTCATTTTGGGTGATTGTAGACGATGATGCGCGCGAGATGGAAGACAAAGGCAGTATAAAGCCGCTGGAGAAGTGGGGTGGTATAAGAACAGACACGGATCACGCTGTCACGTTTTCTCGCGTGCTTATCGATAAGACCGATACTCAAGGTACCTTGCGCCCTTAACGCCAGCCAAAGCTCCTCGCACCCCAAAGCTATACATATCTACGTACCGCAACGTCATTTATTTAGGGCTCTTCAATATCTCCGAATGACCTAATATTGTAACGAAAACCCCCACAGCCTCTTTAGTACACTTGGGCACCATTTCAACAAGAATCGATTGCGCTGCCGTAACGCGGTCCTCCCACGACTTCGCAAACAACCCGTGCAATTGGCCTGTCGCAACCTGTAGTCCCCTAAAGATGCGGCACGTCCTGATAACCGGAGGATCGCGAGGCATCGGCCTTTCAATTGCTCGGCTCTTCGCCTCAAACTCGTACCGTTGCACTCTCCTCTCGCGCTCCGAAGCCTCCCTCAAAGCTGCTGTCGCAAGCCTCACCACCCCGACTTCCTCGTCGTCCACCTCGAACTGCCACACATACATTTCCGGAGACATAACGAGTCCAAGTTTCTGGACGCCTGCATCTCTCGGCAGCCACCTGCCACGCAATGCGCCCGAGTCCAAGATCGACGTGCTGGTGAACTGCGCAGGGATAACGCAGACAAGTCTTTTCGTTTCTACGCCGCCGGAAGAGCTCCAGAGGGTTGTGGATACAAATCTGACGAGTATGATGATTGGGACGAGATTTTTTCTCCGGGGAAGGTACATGTCCAGGCCGAAGCGTAGCGATACTGTGGCAAATGGTAATGAAAAGGAACAAGATTTCTCGCCTGTGATTATCAATGTCTCTAGCTTGCTGGGAACAAAAGGAGGCGCTGGGGCGGTTGCATATGCAGCGAGCAAGGCGGGTGTTTTGGGCTTTACACGGGCTTTGGCTGCAGAGCAAGGTGCAGCCGGCCTGAGGGTGAATGCCATTGTACCAGGATACGTGGAAACAGATATGACAGATGGTAAGCCAACTGCTTCTCAATCGAATCATCTGGTATTCATTTTATCCAGGGGGATATAGCTAATATACACTATAGGACTGAACCGCAGCGCGCTTATGGAAAAGATACCATTGAAGCGCTTCGGGCGGCCGGAGGAGATTGCTTCAGCGGCGCTTTTCCTGGCAGCCAACCAATACGCGCACAATTCGATCATCAATATGGACGGTGGACTATCCGCCATCTGAGTGCCCTGCGCCTGATTGTAGTCCCTGCTCCACCCATTCCGCCTTTAGCTCACCTCAAAGAGAGCCCATTTCCAGGTATATTCCATGTAATCCAGAACGCCGCAGGCAAAACATGCCCGCACAATATCGAGGGCAGACGAGAGAAACTAAAAAGTCTCAATGCATTTCGATGATCTTCGAGGGATGCCAATGCAGCGGACGGGGAGATGGCCCCTACATAATAGGAGACCAATGCAAAGCTCGCTAAGTCCACCTAGGTAGACAGATTGTGCATCTGCAGATCAATCGAGCACGATGGTATCGTCCACTGCATCGTCTACAATCACGACCTCGTTGTCAGGATGTTTCGCGGCAACCTTTCCCCTCTTTTTGACCAACTCGTCTTCGAGGCCTGCCTGGTCAGCATCACGCTTGCGCTTGGTGCTTGTGCCGTTGGCGACCCCGTTCGTGATTGGAACGATGTGGCCATTGGTCTCGACAGCAGCTTCAATCGCAGGTTTGGTCCCGATTTCCACCTTCTCGGACAGATGAATAGGTTTTGAATCTTTGTCAAGGTCCCTCTCAGCAATTGAAAGCACGAGATTGACTCTTGGATTCTCATCTGCTTCATCGATGACAGTGATAAAGCTATCCTTCTTGATGCCGAACTCGCCGAATGTCTTTGAGAGATTCAAATCTTCTTCTGGATCGTACAAAATCTGCCCAGCCTCATTGGTAACGGAGAATTCTTCGCCATATCCAAGCTGCAGCCTTAGAAGATCTTCAACAAGATCTTTGATAGTTGCCCGGGAAAGATCGACCTCGAGCGTTGATTGCGCAACACTGCAGACAGGACAAGTGGGGTTCGGCGGTCGAAGAGGTTCAGCGGTGAGGACGCGCTCGACGGAGCGGGTAAGAAATATAAACTTGGCTTTGTCCAGCTCATTTCGCATCACCTTGAAGGCCTGCAGAACACAGAGTGAAGCAGTCATGGCGTTCGTGGTGGCAATGGCAGGGATAATGTTACCAGCCATTTCTGCGGGAGGTCAGCGGATAGCTTGATATGGATCGCGAAGTGCCTACGTTTAATGTCAAACTTTGACCGAGTCTCGATGCCAAAGACATGAGAGCGAAGGTTTGCGCTTGCAGTGACAAAGTCTAAAGTGTCGGCATCGTCCTTGTCAAAAGTCAATACTGGTGGCGCATTCCCGGTATCTGCATTGGCGCGTGTTTCCTCGAGACGGTTGCTCAATCGGCGTAGACTGTCCAGGAACACAAAAAAGTTCTCGGCCAGCGTCCACACGACTTGATCCCTTTGTGCGACCTCGGCGCCAACGCCAAGCGCCTGCTTTGTGAGTTCGTCATAGTCGAGGGCGACAGGCGGCCGTCTCGACTTCCACATGTCTTCCATGCTGCGCAACCGCTCGATATCTTCCTTGAACACTTTGTTGAATACCAGGCGGGGAAACTCTTCGGACCCCATTGATTCACGAATACGCTTTAGGGCTTGCGCTTCCTTGCGCAGGTTCTCAATCTCGCCCGCATTGTCCGAATCTTCGCTATGGTCAAGTTCGGACGCTTCGTCTTCGCTGATGCCAAATATTTCCGTGAACAGATATGATTTACCCCACACAATGCAGTGAATGGGTTGGGACGGTGTACTACGGATAGTGCAGACAGGGAACGATTTGGGTGGGTCCTTTGGATTGCAGTCGTAGCACTCAGTCTTGCCCTATGCGACGGATGATTTAGCAATCTTCTTTTGATGTAGATGGACTTGGCGCACCTTCTGGATGACCTGAGTCTGCCCGTTGAAGCCTGTGGTACCACTCTCGATCAGAGGTACATCAGCTGCTAGGCACATCTTGTTCACATGGCGGCGCGCCTCCAAGTTGTCCAGAGCATTGAAAACAATCTGAAAACCCTTGAACCATGCGACATTGAAGCGGGGGTCCTTGATATTGTCGTGGTAGGCCTCGATCTTGACATTTGGGTTGAACTTGCCCGCGGACTCTTTCGCAACCTGTCGCGTCGCCGGTCAGCACATTCAAACCCAGTAAAAAAGTGAATCCCGGATTCTTACCAATGCTTTCGATTTCTTGATGTGTTCGTTGCGGAATAGGAACTGACGATTAAGGTTGCTAAGATCAATGGTATCCAGGTCCACGATATGGATTTCGCCAAAGCCCGTCAAAACGAGGTTTTTAAGCAGCTCACAGCCGATACCGCCGGCTCCGACCATGAGAACGCGCGCCTGGACTGCTGTCAGCCATCGATCTACCTTGTTCAATGTGCGACTAGAGCTCACCTGCTTGATCTGGGAGTGAAGTGAGCCGCCGAGGCTCTTCTGAGCAAAGGTATCGCGGGCCATTGCGACGTGTGTGTTGGCCGGCGTCGAGTTTACGGCATGTGAGAGGCAGAGGGGTGGGAGAGAAGAGGAACGGAGGACGGAGGACGGAAGATAGGCAGAGGTGAGAGGGATCGAACGTCAGCGCACCCGCACGGGCGGCGCCAGAGCTCGATGGCGCCCGGCGGCAAGGCCACGGCGATGAGCCGCATATCTTGGCGCGCTAGCCGTAGCGAGCCTTGGCATCAGGACAAGCTCAGAATTGTTCACTGCATCTAGATGGCTGTGCCGTTTGGGCTCACCTCCTTCTATTCTTACTAGGTCGCGGGGAAAGCTACTTTTACATCTGCTTCAACAACCGCCAGCATGTCCGACGACGAGGTTGACCACGAGCTGCTGGATCTGCTACGCAAGTCGCTTGGCCTAGGTGCCGACAAGTCCTCCGTACCTGAAACAAAGGTCCTCCGCGATGCGGAATACATTTACGACAACAGCATTGATGTTGCCCTAGATATGCGTCATACCAAGTTGGCAGCCATTGCCATCTTAGAAGAGATGCAGAAGAGGGACTACAGCACCAAAGCCTGGTCCGAACACGAACTTCATCCCAAGCCCAAGGATGAAAACACTGTCAATTTCATATTCCTCATGGATCTATTGAATTTCAGCTTTTGGAGCGAGAAGCCTGAAGAGGAGCGCTTTGCAGTCAGCTACAGAGAAAAGAAATGGACAGGCTACTGGAGTCTGGTGGCTGCGATCCAGAGAGCCCTTGACAATGAGATACCCATTACGGACCCGAGCTTCTGGGCCAACGAGGATGAATGCACCGAAGAAAAGCTAAGGGAGGTATTCCGCTCTGATACTGAAGAGGAAATTCCCATGTTTGCAGAGCGTATGAAATGTATACGAGAGGCCGGCCGCATTCTCGAGGAGGTGTGTAACTATGGGACTTGCTGCATGAAACCATTGTTCACTTCGTGACTAACATTTTAGGAATTCGATAGCAGCGTCATCACGCTGATTGAGGATGCCAAAGGCTCTGCTGCTGCTTTGGTCAACCTCCTTGCAGAGCACTTCAACTGTTTTCGGGATGAGGGAACGTATGACAAGAAAAAGGTGCGCTTCCTGAAGCGTGCACAGATCTTCGTGGCAGATCTATGGGCTGCTTTCGACGGCGAAGGGTATGGAGCCTTCAATGATATTGATAAGATTACCATGTTTGCAGGTATGCATATGCAGAGATCATGCCTTGCGGAATGCTGGACTGACTTGGTAGACTATCGTGTCCCGCAAATGCTCCATTCACTGGGCGTCATATCCTACTGTCCACCTCTTGAGGGTCGCATGCGAAGACTTGAAATGATCGAATCTGGCCACTCGTGGGAATTGCAAATTCGAGGTAGGTACGCGTTCTTACTTCCAGCCATCCCGCTCATGTTTTCCAGGGTGCAGCATCTGGGCAATTGAGCTCCTTCGACGCGAGATCCTCAAGCTCGAACCCGAGGCTAAGATCAATGCCATCTTGATAGACTTCTTCCTCTACGATCTAGCCAAAGAGAAGGAGAAGGCTGGTGAAGATGCTATCCCCCATCACCGGACGAGGAGCATCTGGTATTGAGCACGCGCCGATCCGCTCTTATGTTTTGGATGGCGCCTTGCGCATTAGGACGCTCCAACCATATACCCTTCTTTTATGCCCTGGAAAAATAGGTGAGCCGCGCGATCCATAGTTTCCGGGGCTTTCGAAGCATGCGACTACGACATGCTTATTCCCGATCAAGTCTTCTGGCGGGGCTTACTCGACCCCACTTTCCAACAAATTTGCGTCTTACGCCACGTCTAGATCTGCATCTCCCACGTGTATCACCCCCGCTTGCTGTTATCTGGATAGCCCCAAGCTGCAGGTCAAGTCACTAATAAAGTTGGCCCTACATAAGCTTTCGTAAGCTCAATGACTCATTGTCGGTCCTCACGTTGGTAACTATAATACTTCTTTGCGATGATTAAGGCAGTAGCCTTCATCAGAAAGACAATCCTTTCGCCTACTGCAGCTAAAGTTCATCGGTATCGTGCTTGATCACCCGGTTTCTACCTCATTCATCCTCTAGATTGCGTGCTTTTCCCAACTGCGCCTACGATGACCCTCAAGCTTTGCGTCATGACTGTCGAAGACACACTTTCATGGACCCGTATCCGCTCCCTCGCATACGCAGGCCCTACTCATAATCTTATTCACGCTGGACCCATCTCTGAATCATCTATCCGAGGTGTAGCAATGGATCGGAAAAAAGAGATTGGAAAACCGCATAGCTGGCACTGGAAAGTGGTTGACACGGATAGGCAGCCCTCAGCCGAGGACCCTCCGGACAATGGCGGCCGCACAATTGCATTTGCCGTATGGAGTGCACATAATCTGCCATCGCCCAAGGAGCCGGCGGCAGAAACAACAAACGAGACCAAAATACCCAAAATTGACGCCAGCCAAGCAGAAAATGAGCCTGAGGTTGTTGAAAAGCCTTTCCTCCCTCCGGAACTCAAACTGGAAATCCTGTCAGCTCTTCTCACGCCCCTCAATGAAGCACGAAAAGAAATCATGGGCGATAAGCCGTATTTCATGCTTAATTCCCTTGCGACGCATCCCGATTATCGCGGCCGAGGAGCCGCCAACATGTTGCTGGATTGGGGCGTGAGTAAAGCCGACGAGGAAAGGTGGACGACGTATCTGGACACCAGTCATATGGGACGGAAAATCTACGAGAAGAAAGGCTTTAAACTGATAAGAGAATTGGACTTTGATCGAACCCTTTGGGGTGGGGAAGGTATGGATTGGCATGGATGTATGCTGAGGGAAGGCAGGAACATCTGAGACACTCATTGTGCTAGCCTGGATATTGAAGCTATATGCATCAAATGCAACTAGCGAAGAGCTTCAATACATATTTTGGTCATTTAAGGAATTGATCTGGCTGAACGAAAAGATGTACCATGGTTCTGATGAGCCGAGTCTACGGAAAGACATAGCAAAAGTGACAAACGGAGTGTTTGATGTGTAATTTGTCCTCATGGATTTATTGATTCACATTCTTATTAACCTCTCTATTCTGTCGTGATTGCACATGTTTCAATGCTTCACATCACTTGCCACAGCGTATAAACCCCTGATAATGGCTCTCCACCCTCATATTGGAGAATAATCAAGTGCATATATCTCAATCACCGATTTTGTTGCACTTGATTGACGTGAGACCATCGTACATGTCTTCTTATCTGTCAATCCTCACTATTGCAGGATTGCCATGGCACGCCAACGTTCTATTTGCCACGTTAGCAATACGGTTGTTTCGACTTACCCAATTTTGAGAGCCAGGGATGAGAGACTAACTCGTAGAATTCGGATTTGCAACCATCGTGCGTGTAGTAGTCCTAGCGATGAGTAGTCAGCATATTGCACTATACCATATGCCATCTTATAGTCTGGCGAGAGATAAACCAAGAGGAAGTTGTGGATTAGAAAGTATACAGGTCTGGAATGCGGCGGTGTAGCATTCGTCGTAGTACAAGAAGGTCTTGTTCCTGCCGACGTGGTCCCATTCCGCGCGGATCCATCCGCAACGAGGAGGATCGGGCACGGCGACTTCGGCGTTGGCGAAGACACTAAAAAGGTAGAGAAGTGCCATTGCTATGGAAACAATGTAAACTGAAGATAGTTGCATCTCGATATTCGTCTCAATTAACAACTTGGCAGATATACTGGAGGGACGCCTTGAGGAGGCAGGAAAAAAAACTAGTACTGGGATACAGTTGGGAAAAGTTTTTATAGTACGAAGAGGATTAAGGTATAAGAAGATACGACGGTGGTGAGGAAATTATATTTTGGCTCGAAGTAGAGAGATTAGTCATGTGTTGAAGTCATGCACATAACGAGCAGAAGCGGAGAAAGCAGGAACGGGGTGAATATCACTTTTGAAGACTGCTTACTATAAATAATAGGATTGAATCAAAACTCAAAGCACATAATAGAAAGATCAACCAATTTGTGCATTCATACATTGTCTACAAAGCATTAGCTAACGCTGCTAGCTTGAAGAATGCGATCTTTGGCCATGATAGGCCTTCATAGTGCTTTTTGTTTCTCAAATGGTCCTTTCCTACATCCTCAGATTCCAATTGAAACAACCCCATTATTTTATAAAGAATTCTAAACGCTCTAAATACACGTTAAGAAGCGCAAATCAACAAGCTATTGATCAGTTAGCAGCACATAGATTATGATTTTCCAAGCTGTCCAGCATGATAAAAATCCACCATAGCTTCTTATAAGTTTATGGAGAGCTTTCTCAGCTATAAAATGAATTCACCAATTGTGGAACAAATTTCAAATGACTTGGATCTTATTCAGATGTTGAGATGTACCAACTTGGCAATGATCTCGATAATCAATGCATTCATAAATGATCACTAACCCGCCCTTCTTGATGTCCATACTTCTTGTACGAATGTTATAGAAGAAAAAGCCATGTAATCAGTTTCTCTGTTCATTTCTGCGGTCGAAACCAACCGCAGGAACCTTCAGAATACTGATTTCTGGTCCCAAAGCCTGTGCAATTTGCCCCTAGCATGGAATTGTAGTGGAAAACTAACAACCAAAGCCTTCAAAAACGGGGAAGTTGATGGTTCCATCCATCTCAGGCAGCGGGAGGCGTTCTCCAGTGGCCCTTAATAAAATATCCGTACCTGGTAAATGTTTGAGTATCATTATTTAACCAATATTTTATGGATAAATCCTAATCTTACCATTGGAAAAGATTCCATATCCGCACGGGTGGGCAATGCCCCAGGGAGTACATAATCGCGAGACTCAACATCTTGAGTATTGGGTGGGCGTTCTTGCAAAAGTTTGTCACCAGCGTCGAGATTGTCATCCGGAGTAGCCGATCTGCATTGATATGCCATGACAGCCTGCTGGAAGCGGAGGTAACGCGACCCAGTGCCTTTAATCGTGCCGCTCTTGTCTTGACAGCCCTTGGGATAGAACTCGCAGGTAAAGCCAGCATAAACACGGCCATAAATAGCACTAGGGAGAGACTCGCAACTTGAGTCAGACTTGAGATCAAAGACTTGAAAAGCTGTTCAAGAGAAAGATCAGTGGGGTGAACTGAAAGTCCTTGTGGTCAGTCACGTACGCTGATTCGTGACCCGATTGCTGTCGGGAGCTACAGCGACACCTGCTTCGTTGCCGATATGATCATCAGAGCGCTCGATCAACGGGTTGGAAATTACAAAGTTGGCCCAAATGAGCGCAATCAAAGTGATGGCGAACTTCATGCCAGGCGTCCTTGGAGTTGGCGGAAATCAGATACCTAGGTAGAAAGAGGTGTGATTTGACGTCAGCAAGGTTCGAGGTGTAAGGAAGGAGAAGGGTGGACCAAGAGGAGGGAAACAGCAAAAATTGTTCAATGCAATCGAAAATGAGACAGAGAGAGAGCCCTTTTATCTTGTATACCAGCACTCACTCGCCAGTACCAGTGTCCATTGTCACATGAAAGTGAAACTGCCCAGGTGCCTGAGTACCTACCTAGGTAGGTATCTGTATCATCGCAAACGGCGATATATGGAAATGATGTTGTTCAAGTGAAGAATTTGTAGATTACTTGGCTCATTCGATCTCTACAATAACCATTCTGTCTCTTATAGCATAAGCAACCTGTTCAAGGAGTATGTAACAAGCTGGATAATGTAAAACAATACGAAACTTTGCTCATGAAAAATATTTTAAATTTATGTTGGTACATAAGTATAGCGTCAGAAGGTACATATCCCTAAGACCTGGTCTTCGCTTTCACAATCTTCCCATTCACGATACATGAACATTAACCCTCTGAAACCCATCCATAACTTCGAATATTGAAGCGATGAAAATGGAATAAAAATACATAGTTCATGTTAACGAAACCCCCCTCAAATGCGCAGCGATATAATTTGAAGAGCAGCTCGATGGTGGTCCCATTCAAGAACGCGTAATCTCCACCTGCTGACTCACAACGATACCCTTGGTAGAATAGCGAACCTGTGATCGATCCTGCGTTTTCTCCAAGATCTGCTTCTGGCTCTCGCTATCGCTAGATGTACTGTTGCGGCCCAATCGACCACCATGACCCTGCGTCGACAAAGGATCATCCCCATTGTTGTCGGGGACGGTTCCGAGCTCGAAGTCGGTGTCGAATGGCTTGTATGGATGCGAGCGGTTGCGCATTCCGCTTCCCGCAGGCGTCCCGTCTGAGTGAGCCTTCGCCGAGTCGTCGGAGCCGAGCTTGAGCGTGCGGCGAAATAGTGGCCGTAGCGTCGCGATATTGCCGACGATCATACCGAGAGCTGGTTCGGCGTAACCCCAGATGAGGATGTTGGCAAGTCCATCTGCCAATTTACGATTAGCTTTGCATCATGGGTATATGTGAAGGGGACATACAAAGGTAATCGACGCTGCTGGTCAGATTGACTGTATAGCTCATGCGGACCAAGCCTGAGATGGACGTGCTGTTGCAAAGTCAATGCCTTGGACGAGTTTGGAACAAGGAGGAATGACATACAAGATGCCGAGGCCCAAAACTCCTGCAACAGATATCTTTGTGTTACGGTTCATTTGGACATTCCAGAGAATTGGAATAGGCCTAGAGGATAATCAATACGAGTCGGGTAAGAGTACTCAGGTTGACTTACATGAGTGCTGTAGCCCAGTCTGTAAAGATATTGACCGAAGAGCAAAAGTAGTAAACGTTCTGCAGATATACCTGATCTTCACAGTGTGTGCCTTTAGCCATGAGCTCAGCTTTCCATGCAGCCCTGAGAATCATTAGCAACAGAAAAGTCTACCGCAGAGCATCGCACGATACGTACTCTACAGGGTTACATTGGAATATGATGTAGAGAGCTGAAGCCAAATTGACGCTGGCGCAAAGGCCCATTATGCCATAATTGGTGTAAACAAACACCTTCTTATTTCCGGCTATCCGATTCAGCATGAAAGCAATGCTTAGCTTGACGAATATGATTGAAGTGCAATAAAACACTTCGTACAGGAAAAAATACTGGAACGTGATTAGCGTGCTAATGGGTGATTGACAGTGGAATCAACCCACAAAATAAGCCGTCTCGATGTACTTCTGATTGCCAGGGCGTGCAAAGGTACTATCCTTGGCACCGATGCCGTAGTATGAACCAATCGTGGTTACAATGGTCAAGGTCATCATGGGCAGCTAGTAGCTGTTAGGCATACATGTGTAGTTCTGGGCGCTGTAAACACATACGCATCCGGCCAACATGACCCAGTCTTCGAGACCCCAGTTTCGGTTTGTTAATCGGGTGTAGATTCGAAGGCCCATGGTGAGGAAGGCAATGAGTCCAGTCGTGATCACCGTGGCCGTTAAATTTGGGCCGAGATCCTACGCAAGATCGTCAACCAGACGCTCCAAGCGCACTAAGATACTCCATAAATGCGAACCTCGTGAAGTGTCATGGTCTAGAGTGAGAGCTGAAGCTGCTTGACAAGAAAGATCGATGGAAGGTAAAGCTCGAAAAAAGGCAGAAGAGTTGAACAGTAGCGCTAAAGACCACCAAGGTATTCGACGGGTGGGCTGAAAAGCATTTAACTATTCTATCGGGAGGATGAAACACTCCTGAGCAGTGCGGAGAGCGTTGATCGTCACCCAAACCCATGGGTTTTCGGGCCTGCTCAAGTGTATGGTTCTTCTGAACGAACGGCTCGCTACCCAGACTCCCCCGGTTCTGTGCATCCATATCAGGAACCCGAGTCAAGACCCGATGCATACATTTAGCGCTGGAAGTTGGTTGTGAATTGGATGCAAAGCACTGGACGGACTTCAGCATTGACTGCAGGAGGTTGGCAGTACCTGTGCCACACTCATGCCCAATCAAGCTTCTAATAGAAATTGAGACACCCTCACCACTCTATCTCAGCGAAAGCAGTGGGCCACAGCATCAAGACGAAGTTTGCGCTGTGCCGACGGACATGCCCCGACCGGGGCTGATCCCAGAACCGGACCGAAATGCTGCTCCAGGTACCCGTCGACAAGGGCTTGGCTTGCAACCAGAAAATATATTTGCATGTGCATGCGTTTCGTTATAGATATTCTCAGAACTGTTAGTCGGCCCTTCCAAAAAACCAGCTTGTCAGAGAGCCCATCTACAATGTACAGCTTGATGCTGTATTTTCCCGATCGTACCAACGCTTGACCAGTGCAGTGTTACTTAGGCATGTGATTTCATCTCTGCTGCAAGTCATCATGATCTTCGGGTTTCCTATATGGGGATTTTTGGCGAGAGAAGTGGTGTACGCCAACATCAATTTAACGGGGAGCACGTCCGAGACCAACGGGGTGGGGCTCCAGATATTACAGCGCGGGGGATGATCCTAAGACGTGATAACCCACAGCGAAAGTATCCGAAGAAGGCCCCGATGTCCCAGTCCAAAGTTGCCATTGAAATACATGGTTTCTATCAGAGATGAGAAAAGACTCCAGGTCTCTGGTCCAACCAGCCACCAACTCATATAGGTGACAATACGACAGGCCTGCGGCTAGGTGTTCGACCAGTGAAGGATGCTGTATTATTGAGAGACAGTGCACAGGTGTGCATGACTGGAGGCGGCACGCTTGGAGCCTTTTCGGTATTATAGCATCGGGGATGGGGATGACACACAGGGGTTGCCCTGAAATGCGGCCAAATTGGGTCGTGATCGCCAACTCCCACCCCACAAACAGTTTAAACGGTCTCGTTTCGACTCAGCGCGACGTTGACGATCAACGGCCACTGCAACAGCCGAATCCCCCGACTTCACATCCCGTACGCTATGAAACAGGCCCAAGCCTTTATTGCGCCCGGCTCGGTACGGCAGCAAGATGCGTCGAAAAACAAAAAGGTCCCCAGTCTGGCTTCGAGTGTCTCTGTCTGATTCACATCATTGATTGCATGTGCAAGATATTTCCCCACCTGGACGAGCAACACACACACACACACACAACTTGAACAACAATGGCCGATCTCAGCAAGCTCCCCAAGGATTACTACGTGACATCGATGCAGTTCACCAGGACTGCGCAACAAGATGCATACCCTGCGATCGATCCGTCTCTGCCCGACAACAGCCTGTCCGGAAAAGTGGCAGTGATCACAGGTGCTTCCCGCGGCATCGGAGCGCAGGTAAGCCGAGGAGCCGACAAGAACCCAAGGTATCTCCCAAGAGCTCTGTGACCCGTACTGACGAATTTCCTGCGGGGTAGGCCATGGTCCCGGCGTTTGTCAAGGCGGGCGTCAAGGGGGTGGTACTGCTCGCTACGAATGCCGAGAAGCTCGCCGTGACCGAGCAGTCGGTCAAGGCCGCAAACCCGAGCATTGAGACCCTGACCTACGCCCTGGACACCTCCGACACCAAAGCGGTCGAGGCTGCCTTTGAAAAAGTAAAGGAAAAATTCGGACATGCCGATATCCTCATCAACGCCGCTGGTGCCATGACTGGCGATGGACCAAAACTGCACGAGACCGACCCGGACGCTTGGTGGCGCAACTTTGTAAGCCCCTGATGTTTCCTTCCCAGACATGTCCCGGACCGCTACCCGACTGAGATCCATCTAACCTGAAATCGGTCATTATAGGAGATCAATGGAAAGGGAAATTACCTATTGATCCGTTCATTCCTGCGCCTCCTGCCCACGCCACAGACACCCGCCACCATCGTGAACGTCAGCTCATGGCAGGCCTTTTTTGTCGTGCCGGCGTTGGGCGCCTACTTCATGTCTAAATTCATCCTCGACAACTTGGCCACGTATGTTGCCGCCGAATACCCAAACGTGACGGCGGTGTCGATGCATCCAGGGTTGGTGCCGACAGACATGCTGCGCGAGCCTTTCAGGTCGCTCTTCAACCAAGATTCACCCGAGCTGGTGGGAGGCACAGCTGTGTGGCTTTGCCAGGAGAAGGCCAAGTTTTTGAGCGGCCGCTTCATTGCTGCCAATTGGAACGTCGAGGATCTGGTCGAACGGAAAGAGGAGATTTTGAAAGGCGACCTGCTCAAGTTGACACTAAAGGGAGAGTTTGGTGTTTCAGGGTTGTAGATGGATGATGTATCATCAATATAATCAGCGTGTCATTATTACAGTTGTGTAGAATGCAATCTTTCTTATGTTGGGTTGAATGGACAGCCGTGGGAAAAGGGCCAAAATCATATCGCCGGACTTACCATTGCTCATTCATTTGCGTTGTGATCTGATTTTCTTGTACTGCCCCTCAAAGGAGGAAGCACGCCAGAAATAAAGTACGCAAGTACAGTCTATAACAGAGCATTCCATGCCCTAAGTACATAAAATAGATATAAAAGGTCTAGGAATCGAACTGATAGCCCTCGTAAGTGGCTTTGGAGGGGATATCCTCGAGCGCCAGATCTGCAGCGGTCACATTGAAGTTTTCTGCGTCAGCGCTTCCACCTCCTTCCATGATTGCATGAAGGGGATATCTCTTGACGCCGTAATTGGAAGGGTTGAAGGCGACGTCGTACATACAAGTAAAAGGTGCAGTTGCAGGGCTGATCGACCAAGACAGCAGTTATCGGCTCCCTTCTCTCCCACCAAAACTTTGACATTTGGAGCCGGAGACGAGAAAGATAGAGGAACTTCCCCGCGATAGGCTGTGCCGCATGAAGAGGTAGCCGTGCTGAATGTCGCAAGCAGTGAAGCGATCAGCGCAAAGAGAAGCATGGTGGGTCTGTCAGGCTTCAGTGAGAGCTTGTGATGGTTTTTCGGAGAGTTTCGAGTCCAGAATGGTGAGGATAGAGAATACTGCTAGTATGAATGGACCGTGTGTAAGTCTTGATGTGGTGTAACCCGCCATGTCCACCACAGCCTTGGCGGCAGGCAGCATCATCGACGAGTGAAGGAACGGCATGTAACAATAATGGATGAGTAAATGCATCATCTCTCTAACAATACAAAAAAGTGCCATAATATCCTCCATCTGTACTCCCAGTGCCAAACAGAAGCTGCCACTGTGTTTGGCCGCCAAAGTGCCCAAAAATTCCTCAAATGGTTCCCCTACCATTCGTGCCGACTGAGCGTCACCAACTGCGATGAAGCCTTGGAGACTATCAGAGTGCTCTGCACGTGTAATATGAAACCTCAATATTTCCATCGAATTGCTTCTCCTTCATAAAAGGGCCTTTGTCGGTGAGAGCAAAACTCGGTCCATTCTCGCATGGGGGTGCTCTGAGGTTGAGTTATGTCAGTGCATAGATCTCTTGCGCATATCTCTCCGCAAACCTACGTGTAAAAACAGCATTCACATGATTTAGTGATGGTATACTTGTCCATTTTCGAGCTTGAAGGGAACAATCTTGCGTTGTTACAAGTGTAGGCGCGTAATTCATCGAGGATACCGTCAGCGTGGCGAAATTTACCGCACAGCTTTGGTTGAAGAGGCACATAACCCCAGGTGAGTCCCAATAGAAATAAGAAGGTGAAAATGAGAGCCATCTTCGAAATCCGATATAGGTGCGAATTATGGTGGAGGTTGGGCCAAAGCAAAACGGTTACACGGTAGAAGAAAAGGAAAAGGGCAAGCTCTGGTCCATTACAAAGGTGGCGCATACACGTTTGTTTGCTCATATTCGTCGAAGCCTTAATTGTTGACTCGTCAGTTCCTTGATTTCCATTGGCTGTCTCCCGTTTTTGACGCCGCAATATCGCGCTCGTTCACATGATATCTATTTCATTGAGCTGTGATTAGCATTCGACCCCGGCCTCCTCGGTCGAGCCGCAAGCGCCTGCTGAAAGATGTGTGCCTCATTTCCCCCACATATGACATGCGTCACCCTCATCTTTGAGGCTCTTACGGCAATGCCATGAACGAGGCGTATCTGATACCCCTGTGACTGAACTTGTCTGGCTCGGGCCCTGCTCTGTCCTTGATGACTCACAGTGCACACGCAGTCAAAGATGCGGTAACCCCAGAGTTTGGCTTTGAGCTGCTAGCACACTTTGGGATTGAGCGCAAATTCCAGGTCTCCAGTATTTTCGAATGTGACAACGTCGTAGTGATTTCCTTGTCGCTTATCTAGGGGGTATTCTGTAGTACGCACGTCACTGTGCAGACAACGCTCAGGGAGACGGCGAAGAGGTTGAGGATATCAATGGGGAGTACCACCTGGAGATTTTGTTGGCACGGTGGGGCCCTAACTGTTGCTGTTCGATAGCAACCATGGTGGTGGAGACGTTGGCAAGGGAATGAGGTAAGACTGTGGAATTATGATGGTGGGAAATTCTTCCATACTCGACACCATTGCTCCACGTGGCTACACACAGACCATGAGGATAGTTCATATCGGAAAAGTGCATTGCGCAGTGAGGAAGGAAGGAACTCGCATCAGCCTCTCAACAACGGCCAACCTCAACGGTGAAATACAAAAAGAATGTCTACTCTAATCTTCTATCATCTTTTCTTTACGTGTGCTAGTGCTTGATCCTTGGAAGACATGGGGTATCGTACCAACAGTAGAGCGACCTGCCAAAGAAGCAATTACTACCGCATGTATCAAACCCCAACTCGAGTCCATTTGAACGGACCTTTTATGATGCTGGAAGCAGACAGGAGCCTCTGCTAGGTATCACTCCTCTTGCATCTAGATTTTGGCCCAGACGTTGGGTTTGATTCGGAACCTAGCCAATGCAATCAACCCCGCCGCGCTGATTGCAAGAGAACCTGCGTAGTACATGGCCGGTCGGTAGGCCTGAAATCCGCTGTCGGCCCCACCATATGCGTCCAAAATATATCCAGCAATTGGTGCGCCCTTCAAGGTCAGCATGTGAGAAGACATCTCCTTGCCCGATCTGGTAAACATACCATGAGATATCCTCCTCCGTAGCCCGTTACAAACATGCCCATTGTGACCGACAGCCTCGCTGATCCAAAAACATTGCCAACAACCGTCGGCAATGTCGAGAAGAAGCTGCCGTTTGAAATGCCGTTGACAACCACAAAAGCTATCATGGGCGCAAGGCTAGTCGACACCGGCCATAGGGCAAGCATACTCAGACTGGTCAGGATCATGGACATCAAGAACACGTTTAGGGGCCCAATCCTATCGCAAAGATGTCCACACCCAACCCTACCAACGGCAGAAGCGAAGTTGTAGCCAGCGAGCAGCCCAGCCCCGGTCGTGGACGACAGGTTGATTGATTTGGCGTATAGCGGGATGAAGAAAGGCGGCACATAGAGAGTGAAGGTGCCGACAAACGTGGCCATGAAAATGGCCACAAAGGTCAGACTCTTGAACAAGCGCCAATCTACGAGTCCGGACCGCGGAAATGGAACGCGCTGCTTGATCAAGAATGCTGCAGGCAGTCCAGTCGTGATTGTCATGAGGGCCAGCACTCTGAAGGCCCAACCAGGGCCCAAATGGCTAGCTAGCGCGTCAATGGCAAAACTGAGGATGGCGCCTCCGAGACCGCCTGCAGCGAAAACGATTCCGTTGGCGAGTCCGCGTTTGCGATTGAAGTACTGGGCTGGGATCGAGGAGAGGGGCTGCCATGTCAGCGGATCTTGAAGTATGGTGGCGGAAATCAGCGGAGCCATACCGGTGCACAGAGGCTGCATTTGCATTCCAAGAAATTAGTCACGTCGTCTCAGGAAGAAGGGAGCCACGTACCTCAGCCCTATTCCTTTCAAAACGCCGCTTGTTGCGAACAGAGCTCCGACTGTGTTGAGCGTCCAGCTGCTGAGAAGATCGCTCGTGGCCATGAGAACGATGCCCAGCATGGCTATCTTCCGGGGGCCAAACGATCGCATGATGCGCGCATTGAGAAGCGCGAGTGCTGCCACCAGACCCAGGGAGAGGGATCCAACAAAGGACAGTACGCTGGGCGAAGATACACCCTCCTCAACCAGTACACTTTGGATCACCCCCCACGAATAAGGCGTACCCACCATCCACCACGCAATGACGGCGCAGCCAGCAAGGACAGTCCAGCCAGCGCCGCCGTCCGGTATGCCAGAGTCATCGTTGTCATGAGCCTCCGGCGCAGGGTCCACCTCGGCCGTGCGGCTGCCAAGCTGCTGAAGTTGAAGGGCCGAGTGAGGATTAAGCTCAATGGCCGTAGTTGTCGTCGCGGTAGTCATGGCTACAGCTGACGTCGATACGATATCTCAAACTCCACCCAGCTATTGAATAATAGGAATAAGGACAGGCAGCGTAGAGACATGCAGTGACTCTTCCAAGACTTGCTGACTGTCTCCGAGAGCGGGGTTGGCCCTCGGCTGCCTCGTCTCACGCATTATGTAAGCAAGCGGCAATAAACACATGGGGTATAGAGCGGAATTGGTACATGGTCCATCTACCGCATTTGTAGCCAAGATATATACACGGTACCCTCATCCCCTTGAACCCCCCCTCACACGGAATCAAGTGAGTCAAGGAAGACTACCATTCCACCGGAATCCGTAACCTGCCTGTCCGTCGGGAAGGATCGTTTTTAGATCCGCTTGCACTGATAAAACTTCCAATCCCTCGACTCTGTTCGTGGAACCCTCGGCTCCGTGAATGGACCAGCATCCTGCCAAATGTATCCGCCGGGAGGGCATCCTGGGGAAACACTTCCGCTATTTCATCCATTAGTATATATGCAAAACCTCTTCTCATGAGACCACCTTACTCGAAGAAAGCGCAGTAGCAGCGGTCGAGAATATACTCCTTGAGGTAATGGGGAGAGTAGTCTCTAAGGATGACGCAATAATCCGGAAGTAAGATCGATGGCTCCCTGGTGTGAAAGAAGATTTTGCCGCAATAGTCGTATGCCGGCAATGTGTAGTTCAAGGAATCTTCAGTCCAGATACCATCGACAGGATCCGCAATCGTGAGGGCCGACATGAGGAGGGCGAGTAGAATGGAGATCAGCTTCATGTTGATGATTGGATGTCAGCTAGCCTCTGAAAGTGGCTTGAAAGCGGTATTTGTGATGGAGACGAGGAGGTTCCAGCCGAGACAGAGTTTAAGTACCAAGTAGTCGCCCAATATATATGCCTCAAGCAAGCACAGTCGATTGCTTCACCTCGACGGTTACCTAATAGTATGCTTTTACAAACGGAATGGCCTTAAGAGATGGCTCAAGCGTGTTTATTATCACTTACCCCTGAAGAGAATTCATTGTTTCACAAGAGTAAGAGAGGGCACATCTTCTGAGGCCAATGACAGCATGATGCTCGAGTGGGGTACAGTTACGCATTAGCTAAAAAATCAAGTATCTTGTGCCTTTATTCCTAACATGGTGGACTATCTAAAGCTACGCTGTCTACCCAATCTCCAATCTCCAAGGATAAGACCTAGTTTCGCTTGCATTCATAAGATCTCCAGTCCCTCAGGCTCGAGTGTGGTTCCCTCCTATCGTTAAAAGGACCGGTGTCCTGGTGATCTTGTTGGGCTTTCGGGCACTTGCCATTATTGTTCGCGCTATATTGGGTTCAGTTTCTCTGGCTGCTTTTTTTTTTATCCAGGCCTTGGTTGACTCACCAGTAGAAGTTGCAGTGACAGGGACCAAGGACGAAGTTCTTGACGTTTGCTTGTGTATTCCTCCTGAAGCTAGCGCACTTGTCCCAGATTAAGTCTTGCCAATCGTTATTCTCGAAGAAGACTCGGCCGCAATTAGAAGGGCCTGGTGGTGGCGAGCGACCAATGGCCTTGGATGTGCCCTGCTCAACAGCAGGAGCGCCAAGGGTGATCGCCCAGAAGATGACGGTGAGAAATGCCGAGGTGAAGTGCATATTGAAAATTCAGATTCTTGTAGGCTAAGTGGATTGAATGGGTTAGGAGTCAAGACTGCCTTTCGAGTCTACGAGTATTTAAACGTGTGCCTTGGGCGTATTAGGTAATTTTGGTGAGAGGGCGCTGATATTACGTGCTTTAAAGTCGATCATTTAATTCAAAGCAAGCTCTCGTCTTTTGAAACAGGTCTTGCGGTGTGACTTTTATAAAAAGTTCATTGACTAAGCAATTTGTGTTGAGGTCAGATATTCGATCGACTTCAAACAAAGCCAGAATCTGGGCACCAAAGGCAGGTTCTAACTGCGGGGTCCTTTTATTTTCGGATATTTCTTGAAAGATATCATTAGGCTCACGGCCTTTTCAGTATATACAAGGAGATGTACAGATAGCATTCTGTATCGGAACTACCTATGGTGACCGACGCGTTTTGATTCTAATTACGCAGACAGAAAATTACAAAACAGGCATAGTCCCCGAACTTTAGGCTAATTTCCAAGGTAGCAAGCTACCCAACAGTGTGACTCAGATGAAATTGCACATTCATGGCCCACCCGTACGAGTAGGCGGTCACGAGTTCTCCACACGGCAGAGACTACTGAGAAAACACGCATTATCACCATTCTACCAATCAGGCAATAATTAAAGACAGCAAACCCTCAGAATTTGCATATTCATGTCCCCAAGAACTCTATTTGATGCCATTAAGTCTGAGACAGCTCACAGAAGGCGTACTTTGGCCTGAAATTTCTGAATTCAAACTCGTTTCTGCTTGGTCCAGAGTACCATGGTCCACCGATCAAGTTGTCGCAGTCATCTTTTTCACTGAAAAGAATTTCAGCCTCATGGCTCTGACAGACGGTGGTCGAGGCCATTTACCTGAAAAATCTACATCGGCAGTCCATGTCAAACAGACGGTATCTGGAAGCTTGCTGGACACCCAGATACTCGAATGGCTCACATGTACGCGAAGAATATACTGCAATTATGAAGCCGTCTTCGGGGTTGATTCGAACATAGCCACATTGGGTATAATCGGTGGTGTTACTCTTGCCAGCGAGAGGAAGAGTGTTGGCGGGGCAAACAAAAATAAGAGGAACAGAAGCGAGGACGACGATGCGCATGATGAGGAATTGGACAAATATGTTTTAGAAGCAATGGTTGCTTCTGGGCTGGAAAATAAAAGATCCCGATGGGTTGGCTGGGTTGACGGGATGGATGTTGGAGTTGCGAAGTCTTACCAAGGTCTTGATCGCAATGCCACTGTTCAATAAGAGGATTGTTTGATGGGCATGCAACGTGCCATTTTTGACGAAATACGAGGGCCGTAATATAATAGGAGCTTCACCGCTTCGACTTACAATTTTTCCCCACTGTTGCCCTATCTCCTACTGTGGATCAATACACTCTACGTGGCAGTCTGCGTTCTTGCCAGAGTACTGGCGTGTGCGACCGTAGCACAAGCGCCCCAGCCAACTAATCTCCCACAGACCTGTGCACGCAGCCTTCCACAAGGTTTTGGTGTGAGCAAGCTATTCCACCTCTGACGTGGTCAACCGATCCTTGATCTGAGTGCCGCGTCGTACCGTCAATTGATCGTGGCCGTATAGTTTTGGCAACATGTGTGCGTGATTTACTCCCCCGTGGCGGAAAGCAAAGATTCACATGGTTGGTATAGAATACCAGCAAACATATATAAAGGGCCATATGTTGATCGGTGTGCGAGAGTCCGAGAGCCGCTGACGTCCAGGGCATGGCCATAGTAACCGCGTATGTGGATTGCCATCGAGAGAATAGAGGCACAAGATTCTGATAAATGTGTCATTTATGATTGATAAGAACTTTTCTGATGCTCAATAATGCATGTCCACAACATCCAAGGCACTTGTGTAGCTTTGATGGTATCGAGTTCTCCAGATTCCATCATATTCGTACATGGAAGAACTACCGACAGCATCGGAACATTGGAGAGCTAAACGGTAGGCTGATAAGAGCCAATACGCCAGAATCTCTAAGGACTTTACTAAACGTGTTCAAAGAAAGGATTATTTACAGGAAATAAGATGCGACATATAAAGTTCCTGGACAGTCTAGGCATAGATAATGCATAAACTGGCTCACAGGAGGACGATAAATCCTAGACTAACGAACAAGATGCCGCTGAACCAACTGTTCACGAGCTTCCTGGATCCTCCATTGGTTGTTTCTATCATCTCAGGAGGCATTAAAGAACACGAATAAACCGCAGGTAGGTTATCACTGTCGAATGTCGTTGCCTTCCTAGCTTTTCTGATTTGAGCAATCGAAGCGTCGATTCGACAGCCCTCAATTGATCTATGGCGATATTAGCGACACATATCTTGCCTAGGATTCAATCCCCAGAAAAGCGAGAGATTACATACCCGTAGAACTTGCAGCGACAGCTATCGTCTTCTAACGTTGCATTGTGCAACTTGTACGGCGTAGTCGCATTGCGCGGGCCCAGGTCGAATTTGTAACAGCTTTTTGGGCCATATAGCATATGCTCCAGTGGTTTTCCAATAATTCCAGCCTGTCCGCAAATGGTTATGTTTTTCAAACCAGTCGTCGAGTTCCCATCACTGCTGCCTCTATGGAGGTCTCGATTAAATATCTGCGCCGCCCTCCCTTGCGCCACAGCTTGAATGGTGAAAAGTGCGAATAGAAGAAAATTAATGATGGAGGGCATGGCTGAAAGGAAGATTGGGACTACTATCCTAAAAGATGCCAGCAACCAGACCTCAGAAGATACTTTAGAGATTCCCCTAAAATAGGCAGACCATTTATAGTCCATTGGGAGATATGGGGACAATCAATCGAATGGTTGAGCTGGTGATCACGACCTATCACATAGAGTCATGTCGGGGAATTCCGACCTATCCATATATTTGAAGCCAATCCTGTTATCTCGCAGAGTAGATTGCTGGAGAGCAAAAGGGGATGGATCGGCGCGAGTCATATTCAACAACGCCACAAATTGCGCGAGGCCGTCCTTGCGAACACTACAACATGGCACGAAAAAGTGCTCTCATTTTGTTCTCCATAATATTTCATCTCGCTAAGCCCGTAATATGTAATAATGAAATCCGTTGTGAAAGGATATATCATTGCGCAATGCAGCACGGTGTACATGATGGTGGCTCGCCTACGAAGTACCCCCCTCCCCTTAATGACTCGAAAGACAGCGGTTGGAAAGGCTTCTTGAGATTCTAGTTCAATCCATAGAATGTGAATGGACATTTTCTACCCGTCGTTCGAACAAATTCTTACATCCTACGCTTCGACTAAATTCGCTCGCTGTGCGAACGTATGGCGCCCAAGTGGCAAGAGGCATGTTGTGGAAGTGAATTTTAAGGACATCCTCCAAGTCTGGTGCTGATATATAACCATAATAATACAGATCGCTTTGAGGTGATATTTCATGCAAGCGAAGAAGCAAAAAGCAACGGTGTCTGCGATACCGCATAGTGGGACTATGCTCTAACCAGGGGTGGTTCGCCGTTCACAGACAGGAAAATTGGAGAAGTTTAAGGACCAAAATCGATGATTGAGGTGACCCCCCTCTAAGATAGTTGCTAGAATCCTCTCCCTGTCATAAGCATGGAGAACGACCAGGACATCTTGGTGTGGACTGTTGGTTCATCTGCGCGCAGTGGCACATTAGCATCCATGCGCTAAAACCCGGCCCGTTCTTCTGTTGAGAATCAAAACACGACTCAAGATAGAATTATTTTCCGTATTGCCAAAAGATATCGAATGATCTGAGAAAAGGGGTTCGCTATAGTTTGGAACGACCCCCCAACTCGGTGCCCTTAACGCCTGCAATTTTCGTGTGCTGGATCTGGAGGGGCCCCGTACTGAGAGATGCGCACCCGTGCGTATTTCGAAAAACAACCTTGGCTAACCAGGCATTGGAGTGGAAAAGAAAGTTGGGTGGCGACATGGCCGAAAAGGAGCTCGTAGTCCCTAGTGGTTGAGGCTTCCCCACGGGTCCAGAGGCATCAGCCGGTCGCCATTTGCCGCATTCCCTCCCCCCCCGCACGACTGAGGGAGTGGTTGATCAACTGCTACCACAATGTGGAATCGGTACTTGCCAACTTCCAGTTTGCGCCTGGCCTTACCACAGGATGGGGTCTTTCCATGCCTCTGCAGCCTCTTTTACAGTAAGCAGCTTCGGGTGTGGGAACTGCTTCGTGAGGCTGTGTTCCGGATCGAGGTCCAGATATTCATTGGTAAGAACCACTCCCGTTTGAGCAGCCATCGTCTACAAGTACACGACGGTACCTTCGCTCTGGGGGAGCGACTCGGCCAATGGCGGCGTCAAAATGACCTGTCAGTCGTTTAGGTTCTAAATGGAATTATACCGAACGTCAAATTTCATCCCTTTCGCCTCCTCTGCAATCTTGACCGCCTCGTTCATCGTAATGCGCTTTGCCACGACGAAATGTCTCTGGTTCCACAGAGGCAGATATGAGAGATCCATGATGAAGCGTCCCGCGTTGCGCGAATGCGTCACGACAGGATAAGCCTCGCCGTCTCCTGGAATGGAAGCGAAGTTGTTTTCCAAGTCCAGCCACAGATTGGGTGTGTCTGAGAAGCGTGTTGGAACGCGTGGCGTAGCCCAAAAATCGAGCAACATGCCGACAGAAACAAGGGGGTATTGAATTAATGCGTTGTCGAGCGCTTCGGCGGCGTGGAGCTTCCAGTCGTAGGCCGGAACATGGGCGATTCGTCATTAGGATCGTGTCAGATACCGAATATCAAAAAGAGTAACCAGTAAATATACAGAAGCCTATCACTCGGGTTTGTAGAGCATACCAAATTCACTGGGAAGAAATCGCTTTGTAGCCTTTGATGTCTCGGCAGCGGCGATGAGCTTGAGTTGGGCTTGGCCGCTAGCGTCGTCGCTGATGGAGAACGCGATAGCACGACCTAGGCTAGTAAAGCCTTCTGCTAGAGCTCCCCTGACCATTTTATGAGATGTTTTCGAAGCTTGATGTAGTTTTTGTAAGTTTCGTTGCCAATTGGGGGTGGTCTTCGATGAGTGAATATACAAACTATAGCAGAATGCTACGAGTAGCCTGCAATGATCGCAGACTTTACGCTGGAGCCAACCTTGTCTATTGCGTCGGCTTGTCTTATTGTAGCTATGCAACTAGTTCATAAGGAAAGCAATTTAATGAATTAGTTGAGACATGGGTCAGCCGCTTTCCGCGCGACGCGTGGGTGTTCGGGCCCTTATTGTGGAGCGTTGGATCAAAAGGCTCGGCATTTCTTAAACATCAAGGCTCCAATTCAGGACGGGTTCTCTGGCACGACAATGCACGGATGTGAGATGGGATACAATATTTCTACTCGATTATTTTCCGAGATCAAAACGGCTTACGTCGCAACAATAGATTTGAGTAGACATATACAGACCGCAAATTGTAGGCAACGAAGCTAGAGTACTATTTGGTATTTTAGCACTCTACCCTCCGTATCTCGGGAGATCTAATACGTTTTAAGAACATCGACTCAATAAGGACAAAAGTACATGTAGTTCTAAGCATATTTCAAAAAATCCCTGCCCAAAACACAATAGACTACCCCTGAACAAGTATTCCCGGAAGTCCACCATTCTTTCGGTATCCTTCAAGAATCATAGAGTATGCATTTGCCCCTCCGCCAAAACCTGCCTTCCTCGCGCCCAACAAAGCCTCCTCAGGAGGTAGATCTTTCAATGCCTCTCCATGTGAAGTGAAGTATCCGGGAGTGCAAGCTTTCATGGTCGCCCACCAGGCAGCTCTCTTGACGATTTCGTCGCCCCAAGCTTGCTCTGCCTCCTTAGTCACCTCCAATACAGTTTGATCAGGATCCAAAGATTTCTTTGTGCCCTCGTCAATAACATAAGCAATTTGCCTACCCACTATATCGAAACTAGACGTCAAGTTGCCAGAGACCCCGGTCCCTCGGGGGCCAAAGAAGAACAAGTTCGGGAAGCCGTTTGTTGCAATCCCATGAAATGTGTTGAAATCCTTGGCAGAGAACTTTTCCTCGAGTGTTCTGTCCCCTCGGCCAAGCACCGGAATAGGTCCGCCTGATCCCAAGGCAGGGCTCGAAGTGGCTGAGTGGAGGAATCCGGTAGCAAAGACCATGAAGTCAACCTCATAGTCAGCACCGTTCGCAACCACACCTTTGGAGTGACACTTGTCTAGGCCCTTTCCGTCCAGATCCACGAGAGTCACATGATCCATGTTGAAAGAGGGCAAGTAGTCATCGTGGAAAGCAGGTCGCTTGCACCATCCGTAGTACCAGGGCTTCAGCTTCTCAGCCGTCTCCGGATCATCGATCTGGCGCTCCATGTTTTGGCGGACTCTCTCGCCGACCTCAAAATCCATAGTCTTCATGTATTTGAGGTGTTCTCCCACCTTGTCCGGAGTGACAAGCGTGCGCGAACTCCCCAGGAGGCCGGAAACGGTGCTTGAATGGGTCCACCCGTCGTTGACAAGGTCAACATCCACCTCCTCTTTGGAGACATTGGCGTTGAAATTAGCCATCCTATCGTACTGCCAGCCAGGCTTGTTGGCAACTTTGGCCCAGTTCTCTGGAGTGGTTTCCTTCTGCCCACGATAGCTGACAAAGGACGGGGTCCGCTGGAAGACATAGACATGCTTTGCCCATTTTGCGAGTTGAGGAACTAATTGCAGTGAGGTGGCTCCGGTGCCCACTATTCCAACCACCTTTCCCTTCAGCTTCGTCATATCGGGCTGTTTTTGTGTTCCGCCCGTCAACTCGTAGTCCCAACGAGAGGTATGCAGGACAGTAACCTTCTTTCGCATCTCGTCAAAGCCGTTGAGCCTGGGCAAGTATGGGATGGGAAAGACTCCAGTTGCTAGTAGTACAAACTGTGCTTCGACTTGTAGAGGCTTCGTTTCGCCAGGCCTGATTGTCTGCACTAAAGATACGATCCAGCGTCGCTTCTCTTCGTCCCATTTTTGGTAAGTAGTCTCTGTCGCGAACTGGCCTCTGATTTTCCACTGTCGTGCGATCCGCTCGGTATGTTCGCGTATCTCATACCCATAGGAGTATCTATGTTGTGGCACATATCCCGTCTCCTCGAGTAGGGGCATGTAGCAGTAACCTTCAATATCGCACATCAGGCCAGGGTACCGGTTCCAGTACCAGGTTCCTCCGAACCCCCCGGCCTTGTCGACGATGACGATGTCTTTTGGGTCAAGGCCTGCCTGAATCAGCCTAACGGCCATCAGCAAGCCGCCATGACCCCCTCCAGTGATGAGGACCTTGGTCTTGCTTCCGTCTCTCAAGGGCTGGTTCGCGTTGACAGCATCGTAGTTGATGAATCGGTCTTCGTTGAGGTCCTTGAAACTCTCTTCGTTGAGTTTCACAAATTGCTTCGCACCCTCGGGTTGGTGTTGAAGACGCTTGTCTCGTTCGTAGGTGTACTTCTCCTCCAGCTTGGCGTAAAGCTCTGGTGAAATCATCGTGATGGGGTCGTTGTTCGCTTTTGAAATTTGAGTTAAAGGATGTCTGTGACTGGAGCTGTATCTGTACCAGCTACGGAATATTTATACCCTCATTTCCCCCAACGTCATGGTGCTTGCACTCATTCATTCGGTCCATTCTCTTTCGCAAAACTGGGCCTTCCTCCTGAGCGTGGCATGCCGGTGTCGTATGTCCCAAAACAATAGTACATAGACTCACTCATTCGGTCCATCTTACTCTCGCAGAAGATGAGATTTTACTGGCTCATGCTCTGCCAATATCGTATAGGTAATAATTTAGAGTACCCTGACCCACAAAAACGTGTCTGCGGTCCTAACTTGATGTTCTCAGAAAAATGTGTCACTGCACACGGCTGGCTTGAATCTAGCCTTGAAGGTCTATGCTTGGACTTTGCCAGGGGATTCATCCTAGCCCGGAACTATCCGGGCGTTTGATGTTCCGTTCGCCCTAATCTTCCCGCGTATTCCACGCGTTCCACGGAGCCGGTAGATGCGCTCTACGCAAGCCCAGCGGGCATATACTTGACCCGGCAATGGTCGAGAACGACAAGTTCCACACAAGAATACTCTGAGTAACGAGATAATGTTGTGGTTCTATGGCGATACTTCGTAGTATGCTGGTGGTATTTTCGGTCAACATTATGAGTCTCACTTTCAGGAAAGTGCACACATATCTGGGAAAACAACTGTTCAGCAAGCAACCGGAAAATATCAGTTCTATGTGTGATTCCTAGGTCTTTGGATAATTAGCGGCAATCCACTGTGTTTACATGAGCTTTTTGGCCCTACTAGTTTCACTTGTGCGATCGATCGAATTTTGTTGTACTGCCTTCTTGAGAGAAGAAGCACGCCACAGCTACATGTCAAAAATTCCGTCCACAACATGACGTCCCATGGTTTCCCTTGTACTCATTTCTAACACTGAAATGTCGGTTTGGAAGCTATTTGCAACGAACACCCACCCTAGAAGGATTTAGGTAATGCATTCAAGCAGGGCACTGTTTCTATCATCTAACACCTAACTGTGGAGTATATGAGTCGTGCAAAGGACGGTAAATATCCTCGTGGCTACTGGTGTATGTAGACTAGACCAGTCTAGACGAGGCTTGCACTAAAAAGACACTTGGCGGCCGTGCCACAGGAAAAACATCCCACTCCAACCAAAGTCTCCGCCTGCAAAGATACCTAAAAGGACTCGGATGATTCCGAAAAGGAGCCCAACGTTGCTGCGCAGTGTAACAAAACACCGCGGTGAAGTTCATGCAACTTGAGATCGCCAGCACCACCATATATGCAGACGCGAAAGGCGGTGAATGACTGTCGAGTGATGTGCATCCAAAAGCTGGCTGGACCGACAACAGCCTCCCATTCTTGGGTTTGTAACGCCATCAAATATGGAAACTCTGCCCGAGGTGTTTGGCCAGAGCTGCGCCTTGCGCCAGAAGGCTGAAAATCACATGGGGTTTGCCACAGCGTTGCCCAAGGTTCGCAGAGGTAGTATCAGTGTGTATGAAACGATTCTGTGCTAGCCATTGGGGGATGCGGGATCCCCATCGAAGCCGCCTGTAGCTTTGGGCGCCCCGAAAGGTCCACGTAAGACTGGGCTTTGGGCTCAAACTTTAGTTAGGCCCTCTGGACTGCTAATGTAAGGGCTACAATTTCCCAAGGGCATGGCTTGAAAATCGGTCGTGAACCAGCGCCTAAGAAGTCTTGTGTTGGTTGTTCTCGTATCCTAATTGGTCTGACCTAGAAGCATGCAGAAGCTGGTAACATGGAGAGATTGACATTGCAATTGAATGGGGCTAAGCCTCAAAGCAGCGCGTGCAACGTGTAAAACGCGAATTGCGCACGGATTCGGCGTGTGCAGCTTCTCCACAGCTTACCCGGCGGACGTCAGATACTGTCAAGCACCAACGCTATACCCACGGAATGTTCCCGAGGCGTGGTTTTGGTGGGAACAGACAAATCCCAAGCGATGGAGGCAGCGAAGCGAAAAAACGGTGAGAGTCGACAGCAGGGGTTGTCGTGATTTTGATGTTCGGTTTCGCAAACCTTATTAATGCAACAGCCAGTCGCCGTATCTGGAGGACTCGCCGTCGACTCCTAGCGGTCGCATCAGAAAGCTTGTTGATACGATGCGGGGCCTGCAAATGCCTTCCCCCTCAGACTGGTCCTGCACAAAATGGGCGGAGCCGTCTCCAGGATTGGAAACTGGCGTGTCACTTCAAATCCCTCCCCTTGAGAATCCCATCACATCCCACGCGCAGATGGGGAAAGTTTCTCGAAAATATGCGTGTAAAATATAGCAATAGGCTGGTCCGACATCCTGGATGGCCAGCCTGTTGATTGCGCCACTCCTCTTATCTATGCAGAATGCAGTTGACGCTATGTCTTGACATTTGGACCAGGGGGTTTACGGTGTATAAGACTCCGAAAATGACCGTCCCCCCTCAAATGGGCTTCAGCTGTTCCCTTGGCTTTTTCTCGCTGCAATCTTCAAAACAGAATTTTGATGCCTTTGGCCAACACAAACACTCAACATGGCGCTAGCGAAAGATGGACGGTTTCTGCCTGAAATCTGGGCCTTGTTCTCGGTCGGCGTTTTGTGGGTGGTGTTGCGCTTCGCAGTGCGGATTCGGACGGTCGGCATCCGTGGCTTGCAAATCGATGACGGATTCGCTTTCCTCTCGGTCTTGTGCTGGACCATCATCATCGTCGGTATACACATTACGTATTTCATTGGCACGAACATCGACTATTCGGCGACAGAGGTATGGGGGCTCACCGAGCATCAGGTGGAGGGGATATCCTTTGGGAGCAAGTTGTATATAATCACACTGTACGCGTAGTAAGTATAGAATGTCTAGGACAAAACGAAGAGTTCCGGGTCTGACATGTCTTAGCATTGTAATGATTTTCAGCCTCAAGGCCATCGTCATCATTCTCTATCGGCGGCTGGCGTTTGGGGACTGGCAGAAGCAGCTCCTTAACTTCACGATCATGGTATGCATCGTTGGATTCATCTCAACGACCCTGCAGCTCAGTCTGATGTGCCTGCCGTACGAAAGGAGATTTGAAGTCCGACCGCTTCCAGAGGAAACATGTACGGCATCATTGACCTTCTTCATCGTCCTCAGTTGCTTCAATGCATCCAGCGACGCACTCTTGCTCACTATACCGGTTCCACTACTCTGGACACTTAGAGTACCATTGTATCGACGGGTAGGAGTTTTCATATTGCTTGCTTCGGGTATATTCGTCATGTCTGCGTGCATCATTCGGGTTTCTTTGACCGTTGTCCCAAACATAACAGTCCGCATCATTGCCCGATGGGGAGCTCGAGAGTTGGCCATAGCTCTCGTCGCTGTCAACTCAGCAAGCCTTCGTCCCAGTAAGTTTTCCATTCGCCCTGACATTGTCGTGGCAAGGCTTGTTGTTGATATCGTGGTCAGTTCTCCGAAAGTCCTTTTGGATGTCGCAAGCAGCCCTCGCAGAGCAAGCCCGCAATCCCCGCCATCGCAATCTTTACCTGTTCCCTTCCCTTCATCAGATCCGTCGTCATTTCAGCAAGCACCACCCCCTTCAATCGACATCGGCAGGTGTCTCCACGATCCAAAAATTCGCCGCCGAACAAGGCTCGACCCAGCGCACATTCGAAGATCCGGATTACGAGGTCATCACCCCACCGGCGAGAGCGTTGCGATCGAACATGGGGAGGAGAGAGGGTTTCATCGACTCGCTGCGAAGCTTCGGTCGGAGCGCAATTGTGACGCTGGCGCACGGGCAGTCGGCTATCCAGAGCACGAGGGTGGAGGTGGAACCTGATCTGGAGAAGAATGCGACGCTGCACACGACGCGAACGATTACAGGTACGGGGAGTGTATCCCAGAGCTCGAGGCCAGCCAGGGTACTGGATCGGGAGAGAATGCGACATGAGGCCGAGGAAATTACCCCGGGTGCCGACCAGGGAGGTTGAGGCGAGCACTTGCAGTTTTAGGCAAGAATGCACACCTGTGACTCGTATAAGGAAGAGAAGTCGGAAGGCCGCATTGTATGCTAGAAGATTGGCCGGGGCCAGGGGATCTTGAAGGTGCAACGAGGACAGCGGTCTGATGTCTGGATGGCAGCCATCACAGAGGTCGCGTTACGACCTGGCGTGGCGTGACCTGATGCTGCGCAGAGCTGGAGAAGGCGCGACCCAAGACAAGGCAACGCGTCACGCGTGGTCTCATGGGAAGACATGGGAAGAAGTCTAAAGTATAGAAAAGGTATCGTGTCTAGCTCGTGCCGCCGAGGCCTATCTATCCTTCTACAACCCAAAGGCCTGTCTTTATCCATGGTGTTAGCAAGGCGAGATCGCTCAGATCACACGGACTCTTCCTGATCTACCAAGTGGCAGTGCCCGGGTACATTACGAGACTTTGATCCTTGGCGTGTCTTCACAGGACCCAGCATCGGTAGTACTCTGCTTCGCGCCTGAGATGAGGAATACTGTGAAAGGAAAGCTCGCCTTGAACACCCTGCCATGTGCTTTTATGCTGGCGGCACATGTCCTCATTTCTGTCTGCGGTCAGGGGCTTGGCCGATGCTGAAGGTCGGGCTGACTTGCATGTAAAAGTTGCAGTTGCAGTAGTGAAAGACGTCGACGCTGTTTGCCGTCTTTCTATCAGAACCAGAACGGCCCTCGTCTACATGGCGGCAGGTGATGGTATCGCGGATGTGTGCGGAACGCGACTGCGAAATACCGGGAATGGGATCGTTGAGCCAGATATCGCCGCACGTCCTCCACTGCTGAACGGCCATCTGGGGGTCGGTGTCGACGTCAGTGATGGTGCTCACCTGAGCCGTAGTGTTGACCTCAGGGGTGATGTTGTCATAGATGGGGGATGACATGGCAAGGAGCGAGAGCAACAGCCATGCAATTGAAGCCAGGGGATGCATGTTGATAGAACGCAGGTTAGGGCTTGTAGGGGTATGGTGGTGGAAGGAGCAATGGGGAGGCCGGACTAGAGCATATCAGGGGTGGATTCTGTAAAAGAAGGTGAGGGCATTTCCAACATTGGCCCATCTACTCCGGGCCCGTGTGAATCTTGAAAGAGCCCGGGAGCCTTGGAGGCCTGGAGTGCCTGCCGTTTCCAGCGCTTCAGATTTCGGTAGAGAATAGCAGATAGACGGGAGTAAACGGTTCAAGGTAAACATTGCAGTCATTGTCTTCATAGTAAATGACCTGTTTCGTCATGCCCAGCTCAATCCTTGAGAAACTTGGTCCACCGGCATTCGCCCAACATCACCATCCACCATTTTCTCCTTTACAAACTCTCGATTCCCGGTATCCGATGATCGACCTATCAAACAATCAAGACTAGTAGTAGAGCGGATGGGGAAGAACGCACCTGGGTCTATCTGTCTTGTGATCATCGCACATGTAGTAATAGGGCCAATATGGCTTTAGAGGTCCATGCGACTTCTTCGAACTCTTGGCATATTGCATGGCTGGCACATTCGGGTCTTCGCAATCAGCTCTGGTCCTGTCCGTTCTTTGTCAATTCCGCGCATTCCACGGCTGTTTGTCAGCCGATACTCACATATACCACATGCACCAACAACCTCTTTCGCCTTCCTTGGGAGGTGGCATGACGTAGGACGCTGCCTTGTAGCATGTATCACCATATTGCCCGATGGTGTCGCATACGCCGGCCTGATATAAATCGCCGTTCCAGTTGGCCACCTTTTGGTCCTTATTGTGGTGATCTCGCACTTCCATGGTGCCACAAGAACGAAAGATCTGACGCTGATCGAGGTCTACTGTTTCGTTGGAGCTCAGCGCCGGGGTGGAGGGAGCCGGGTCGGTTACGGCCGAGGTTTGCACCAAAATAGCACACAGAAGACTGGCTAGGAGACGAGGGACTGCGTACATGGTGTGGTACTAGTCAGAGAGCGATACAATAGGTAGAAGTGGGGGATGCGGTGGGGAAGCTGGTTTGTGGGATCGGGTCCAAGATATAAAAGTTGGAGATACCGAGCGGCCAGGGTCCATGAACGGCGGTAGCACAAAGAACGGGCCTTTTGTATTAATATCAAACGCTGCTTCGCCGCTCCTGTGCCTCCCGCACGGTACGCAGACAAAGCCGCGAGTAAGCAAGTGACGTCGGGATTCACAAGTCAAAGGTTCCCAAATTTCACCCCGCTTGGAAACACAGCCCACTTGCACGCCCGCCACATCTTATATTGATACCTCTCATTTGATACCTGGCCCTGGATACTTTCTAGGTACTCACTCCTAGCCTGGTCCTTATGCGCCCAAGAGATGGTGTCACGATCGCCTCATGTGATTCAGACAGGACTCTTATTCTAGGCTTGCCATAGACCGAGTTGGGCACCGGTTCGCCCAGGATACTTTGCACTGTCCCACCCGGATGCCACGTACCTGCGGTAAAGAGGTTACACGTGATACCCCTGAGCTGCATCACCCACCATGCTGCCTCTGCCTCCTCTCCCCTTATTTTCATCTCCTTTTATTGCATGTACACGCTGATTCCATGTCCATGGTGGCTTCTAACTTCGTACAAGTTTACCACAAGGTCCATTAGAATATGTGTCTACGTCGATGCAATCCCGCTTGACTTCCCATGGCGATCTGCTGCGAATGGACGTTTGACGTGAGAATCATAGTAGAGGGCATGAGAATCCATAATCCCAATCCAAACGAGCTATAGTCCATTCGCGAATCCTCAAGTAAAGAACTGGAACGTCCCCGAGATCTCAAGAAAGGTACTTGATCACCCTGGTGGTGAAGGCGAACTCAAGAAGTGGATCCGTGGACGCGTTCGGCTGGACTAGCTGTTTATCCCAATCTAGGCTTAGCTCGTGTCGCGCTATCACGTGTATATTGCTCTCATGCCAGCCTCTGGCAGATGAGCATGAGCAAACTTGGAACGACTTTGTCGACTTAAGTCCCCAGCCAACTACAAGGATGAGTCGTGCGTCAATTGAACAGGCGCTCACAGGGCTCGTCCCTACACTCAATGGTCCTTTGCCCCCGGAGCTTGTTGATCTTGCCGTGTCGCTTCTTGCCCGCTCCCGCAGTGTCGCCCACTCCCTTAAACCGGACGAAGAGATTGCACGGCCTTATGCCTGCGCTGAGCTGGCCTGCGAAAGGTAGCTCAATCACCATACTTACGCTCTACTGTTTGCTGATGTGCATACAGGTTGAAAAAGCGACTCAATCTGCCCGCCATCGCGTCGCGTCCGCCATGTCCGCCACGGATATACAAGAAACTGTTCACATACCTCCAGAGCGCTCTCCCTCCTCCCGCCCCTGCACGGGACCCCGAAACGCCTCGCAAGCAAAGGCCGTCAGCCCCGACATCCGCACGTACAACCCCGAAAACACCCCTAAGCGGGAGAAAAACACCGCGCAGTACGAGGAAAGATGAAGGCGCTGTGGACACGCCTGAGTGGGTCATGCCAACCATTCGCGCTCTCGTTAAGGTCTTCGAATGCCCCAAAACTGCACCACATGTGTACACGGGTGTCGAGATCATCTTGCCTCTTCTCGCGCGCATGTCAGCTGCTGCTGCTGCCCCACCCGACACCCCCAGCAAGCGGTCGCGGCGTATGGACGCTGCGAATCAACCGCCTAACCCACCGCTGTCTGACTCTCGAGTTCTGGGCTTAATAGCTACACTGTTCTTCTATGTGCTCATCAGGATGATGGACCGCGATATCACACCTACAGAATTTGTGGAATGGCAGGATAAGGCCATTTCCACTCTGCTGAAGTCGCCTGTGGGAAAAGGCATCAACGAGACCGTCCTCACCAATGAGATACAAGGTTTGATGCCCATGGCTAAGGAAGAAGGGTGGCTACAGATGGAGTGGTTATCGAATGTCGTTCCTGATGCCGCAGATGAAATGGAGGGGGTCGAAATCACCAATGGCACCCCCAGTGGTGAGCAGAACCCGAACCTGAGGCGTGGACGTAGCGACTATATTGGCCTGGGAACCATGATACAGGATGCAACCGATTACCTTGGAGAGCAGCAGCGCGCAGACTATGAATCGTGGAAGGCTAAAGTCATCGCACGCATACGAGAAATCGAGGCCTCGTAACGCACGGCCTTGATACAACGGGCCTAATCATTCTCGACGTTGTCTAAAAGATATCTTGTCCACTACCAAGATTCCAGACCTGTATGCCAAGGGGAATAGAGTAAAGTCGTGTCTGTGATATTACATTCCTCTCTGCATGTTTCTACTAATAGCACAAGCTCATCCACTCGGATAAAGTACCTGTTTTACCATTCCACCCGCCAGCGTCCGGAACGTTGAACCGAATGCCATAAGTTATAGAGTCCATCTCCGACGAGAGAGAATGGACAAGAAAGCACTATGCTACTCCTTGCGACTTGTGTCGGCACACTCCTGTTGGGCATAGCGAGGGCCGCGTGTCCCGACTACTCCACGAACATTACACTCTCAAACAGTCCAAGCCTACCAGACCCATTTCGATATGCGTCCGGAGGCCATGTCGCCACCAAAGCGGACTGGACATGCCGGCGGGCGCAATTAGTCTCGCTGCTCCAAGAGCACGAGTTTGGCTGGTTGCCACGCCGTCCATTTATGGTCGCCGCCTATTTAGTCGATAAAGTTCTCACCATTGCGATGGCAGAGAATTCTAAGAGGGTGTCCTTCAATGTAACAATCACACTACCGTCGAATAAAACGGTCGCCGACGGCCCCTTTCCAGCCCTCATCACCTATCATACACCTACTGTGCCACTAGCCGGCGACATTGCAACCATCACCTATGCCAGTGAAGAAATTGCTTCTTTAAGTCATGGAAGTCGAGCTAGAGGCAAGTTTTACGACATATACGGTTCCGATCATTCTGCCGGATCTCTCACAGCCCATGCGTGGGGCATCTCCCGCATTATTGATGCACTCGTCGCCTTAAACTCTAGCATAACTGGAATCGACACAAAACGTATCGGGGTGATGGGTTGCTCGCAGTATGGGAAAAGTGCACTTATCGTTGGTGCCTTCGATGAGCGCATCGCGCTCACCATCACCCAGGATGCCGGTGTCGGAGGCCCGGCTTGTTGGCGACTCGGAGGCGACAAGCATTGGTGTGACAAGACGACACAATGCCTTGATGCCGGACTTCCAGAGATATGGGATGAGGCTCCATATTTTCGAGATTCCTTTGGTCCAACTTTTGGGGGGAGCTTCACTCGATTGCCGTTTGATCACCACGAACTGCTCGCATTACACGCGCCGCGGGGTCTCCTTGTATTGGAGAAGGATCTACCATATTTACAGCCTGTGGCCTCGAATGTATGCGCGAATGCAGGCCGAGAAGTGTTCAAGGCACTGGGTGTTCAAGAAAACATTGGTTTTAGCATGCTGCATGAGGGTCATTCGGTGTGCAGACTCTTGGAAGAGGATCAGGATGCTGTGGAGGCATTTATGCGCAAGTTTCTTTTAGAGGCGAGCAATGAGACACAGATTTGGAGGAGTACTAAGGCCAACACGACAGATAGGTGGAATTGGACTACGCCGGTTTTAAATTGAGATAGCTACTCAGCAAATAAACTCAAAAAGGCATTAAGTCTTCAAGTATGAGAGTCTAATCGATCACTCAGTCTACCTGACGTCGAATTGGCCTACAACATTAGCCTCTAGGCCAAAGCGTCCCCTGCTACCAAATACATTGCTGAAGTAGAGGAACTCACCATCTCCTACGTACGAGATGCCATGTACAAGAGCAAGGAAGAGAAGATCAAAGAACTGTCCTCGATACATCGAGTGTCGTGGCTCGGCCGAAGCCTAGGTAAAAGAAGCTATATTCGCCGGGATTAGGCTTCGTGGTATGCTGTTGGAGCATTAAACTAATCTAGCAGCGAACATGAACTTGTCAATTATGCGAGCCACTGCATCTGAGATGTTAAAATCAATGAGGGAGCTGCAGTTGCTCGGTAGAGAATACGCGCAGTTGTAAGACCCCCGAGTTGAATCCCAGGCTGACTCAAGCTAACCTTATTCCAGGTTGTGGTACATTACCCTAGATTCATGGCAGTTCGGCGAATAAATCTCAAGAACAATTAATGAGCAAAGACCACCTACTCTATGAGGTCGCAAGATGGGCCGCCATTTATTTCAGATAGCTGCTAAAAGACATGGATCGCTACAGCTGGGCCCGTGGCGAGAATGGGCGCATCACGGATAATATTACTCACGAATCCATATCGCAAGGTGTGCCTCCTCTCATCGGTTCTGACTTGCGCGTGCAGAATCCCGTTGAAGGGCTTCATTGGGCTCAGAATTGCCTCAAGAAAGAGAGGATCAAGGAGCAATCTCGTACTATGAAAGACGGCGAAATTGTGTCACTCGGTGAGGTGGAGATCACATACTGGAAGGTCGTGGTTAATTCCATGTTGAAGGAGCCCACTATATAGACACATTAACTAACATCGTGTGATATAATACGCTACAATCTCTCAGATCTATATCTTAGAACAAGACCTTAAGACACCGCTGAAACAGCAAAACCTATCTGCTGCTAGCCGTTCTAGCAAACAGGTCTCTACCGTAGGAATGTAACGTGTATTCATCACATACGGAATATCAGACTCTCTTTCTCCAGCTTCTGTTCACCTGCTTTTATAACAGTACAATCGTAAAAATTAAGGTATATTAGTATAACAAGAAATAATATCAGACATCATTTTCTTTAAAAGTATCTAGTTTAACCGTGTTTTCAATGCTTTACCGCCTCCCGCTCACTCTTGTCCTCCAGTCCGCTTTCCTAATCATCGCTCTCCTCCTCATCATCGCTCTCCTCCTCATCATCGTTCTCATCATCATCGCTCTCCTCCCCCCGCTCAATTTTTTCTCTCTTCTTGAGTTCCCTCCAGCGACACTCTAACACATAAACAAAACGTTCATGAACATGACGGTACAAATACCCAACAGCCTTCTCAACACTCGTCCTACTAATTGAATGTGTAAGTATCTGCCATTCTACATGATTTTCATCGAGATACTGTACACCATATGCGTGGTGTTCAACGCAATTTTTCTTACGGTGTGTCGATTTTGGAGATACAACAAAGACATCGAAGCCAAAAATATGGTCGCTATGAGTTTGGGAGCCTGGCGGCTTTCGAAATACGGCAATCTCAACTGTTAAGTTGCACGTTGTCGTCAGTTGAATAAGCTGGATTGTAAGACATAGGATTGCCACTTGCCTTTAATTTTGGTGATCCAATCATCCAACTGATTTGAATTCCCCTTTTTATCATTCGCTTGGACACTTACGTCCTTGATCTGGCGAAGATCATTGCATAGCTCTCGCAACGTTGCCACAATTGTAGCTTGGTCATCGTATCCTGTCTCGGGTTTATCTTTGGAGCTCATTCTGGTTTCGTGGCTCATTATTGGAATGGTTATGAGTTACACTGAAGATTGAGGGCACAAATAGTGTCTGGGCTCGTCGTCTGAATCGTCGGAATGCCTTTGCAAGGAAGGGCTGAGGAAGTCTACGTATCAAAGTGAAATCAGAGGAGCTTTTATAGTTTGGATTGCTCATAATCTCCATTATAGAGTCATTGCTTAATGAGTCAAACAGCTTGAACTTTTGCATTGTTGTTTCGCTCATGTGTGCTAGGGCTGTAACTGGTCAGTCACGTAGCACAAGTCGACAACAAGGAAACCTGTATGCGGCACAGCGCGGCAAATAAATTGGTTCTATGAGTCGTAATAAAGTATGAGCTCATTTTTTGGAGCATCGTACCTTGCGCAGACCGAACCATTCGTGTGCACTAATAGTTTGGAGTCTGAAAAACAATCCAAGTCTCCCAACACTTGCACGGTAGATAAAGTCTACCTTCAAGTTTGACTAGGCGCAGAGATATATATTTGGGTGAAATAGACCATATTGCATCCGTGTCTTGGAAGTTTGTATAAGAAAATCGTAGGGAGGACAAGTGTATCCAATTTGACCCAGGAATTACCCTATTTACTATCCTTAGAGATCGTGTGAGCGCATTTCGTATACACCACTTTATACTTGGGCTTGACATTTTGCTCGCAAAGCCCTTGTCGTGGCAAATTTTTGGTTATCCCAAAATCTTAGCGTTGGGATCATGAGCCGTGGAACTCTCGATCCCGCCCCTGAGGCTCTATACAACGCACTTGGCGATCTTTCCAGTCTAGGAGTACTTCAGTTCGAGTCATAATCTCACACGACAAGTCATAGGAGGTTTGCGAATGGGGGCCTGCAAATGAGAGCCCACAAACGAGGGTAGCTCGGGGGCATATACGAATGTGTACCTGACATCACCTCTTGAAGGGAAGATAGAAATGAAAACGAAAATTCTGGAGGAATGTTGAAAGATCCTCCCAATGCTATTTCTTAATTTGTGAAAATATCCAACGCCTAGATTGCTGCGCTTTTATGGAGCCTTGTAATATTTGCTAGGAATGAAGGGCATCTTAGTGACGGTAGCCTTCCGCTTCTTGCCGCGGACGACTACCTGTACTTCTGTGCCGCTCTTATGGAGTCCATCCTTGATGTAGCCCATGGCGATATTCTTCTTCAGTGCCGGCGATGGGCATCCCGAAGTAATGTTTCCGATCTTCTCTCCGGCTTCGTTGACAATCTCAACACCCTCGCGTGCTGGCGCACCCTCGACGATGAGGCCGACCCTGCGGCGCGATACGCCACCGCCCTCTGACTTCTTCTTGAGCTGTTGGAGGATAACGGAGTCGCCATGAAAGCCGCCCTTGGCGCGGCGGTCCTTTCCGATGATCCATGAGAGCGCTGCCTCGACAGGTGTGGTGGAGTCATCCAGATCGTGTCCGTAGAGGCACATGCCGGCCTCCAGACGGAGCGTATCCCGGGCGCCCAATCCCGCCAAGCGGAGCTCGTCCTTTGCGGAGTCGAGCAGGAACTGAGTAACAGCCTCGGTAGCATAGGGCGGGATGCTGATCTCGAAGCCATCCTCGCCAGTGTATCCTCCACGGCTGACCAGGACCTCCGCATCGGTGCCCTTGATGGTGGCATATGCGCACTGGCCGAAGTAGAGGGATTCCAGCTTCTTCGCAGACTTCTCGTCCAGCACTCGGCTTAGGACTTCAGCAGCCAATGGGCCCTGCAGAGCTATGAGGCCCTGGTTCTCGAGGACCTTCCACTCCACGGACTGGTTGGCAGAGTCACTCTTGAACGCCTCCAGCTCGGCGTTGAGGTATGCCAGGTCCTTTTCCCTGCAGCCAGCATTGGTGACGACGTAGAATTTTCCAGGCAGGCGGGTTACGATGGTGTCATCCACGATGCCGCCCGTCTCACGGTGCAGCAGTGCAGACAGGCCAGAGTTGAATTCGGGGAGCGACGACAGGGAGGCAGGGGTGATGGTCTGCAGGAAAGCTTCGGCGCCAGGACCCGAGAACTCGTGCTGGACCCTGAAGGGGTGTCAATAGAGGACGTGTGAAGAAGAGCGTTGGAAAAAAAGACTGACATGTGGCCGACGTCGAACAGACTGGCCTTCTCGCGGGTCCAGTTGTGCGAGTCGATGATGCTCAGGTCACTGTACTGCACTGGCATGGAATAGCCGCCGAAGGGGACAAACTTGGCACCATACTTGCCATGGAGCTCGTACAGGCCCGTCTTGCCCAATTTTTCGGCGGAGGAGTCAGACGAGGCGTATCGCACCGAGCACTGGCGGGCGCGGGCGAGACCGCGGGGTCGCACAGCTTGGACAGCGAGGGAGCGCGAGGAAATGCGGGCGCTCAGAGCAGGCTGAGGGCGAATTGAGGCTGGAACGAAGCCATTGACGGCGTTTGGCAGCAACTGGACAGCGCGTCTGGCAGCCATGGCGAGGGGAGTGAGGTCGGAAGGCCCATGGGCGGGTACTGACGGGACTTTATCACCTCGCCCTTGGACGATAGGCGGGCGGTGACGAGCGGCGCGTGGGCCGGCATGCGGCCAAAGCCCCGCGCCAGGCTGGAGCTCACGACAGCTCCCCAGACAGCTCTGTATCGCTCATCACCGATTCAGATAATATTCCCCTCCGCCTCCGCCTCCGCCTCGCCCTCCCCGCAGCCATGGCGAAGGACTCCAAGTACCTGCTGGTCTCGCTGCCCACATCAATATCGCCCTCCAACCACGCCGAGGAGGCCCTCACGGCCCTGCGCTCCACCGTCACCACCGATGCGGGCACGACGTATCCCTTCGCCATCCCCAACTTCAAGATCGGGACCCTCGATGCCCTGGTGCAGCAGGCCGACGACCTTGCCAAGCTCGACTCGGCCTGCGAGGGCGTCGTCGGCAAGGTGGCCGACAGCCTGCGCACCATCCTCGACGGCGATGACGAGAAGGTGCAGCAGCAGAAGACCATCAACGACAGTGCGAGCGCCGCGTGTGTGATGTGAATGGACGGTCAGCTGACCCGTCGCAGAGCCTGTGGACCAGTACCTGCGGACCTTCCAGTGGAACAAGGTCAAGTACCGCGCCGACAAGCCCATCGCCGACCTGATCGATTCGCTGCAGAAGGAGATTGCGGGCATCGACAACGACGTCAAGGCAAAATTCAACCAGTACAACCAGACCAAGACGAATCTGGCTGCGTCGCAAAGGCGGCAGACGTGCGTGCCAACTTCCCACCTGTGCGGGGTCTATATTGACGCATAGCAGCGGCAACCTCTCCACCAAGTCTCTTACTTCGATAGTAAACCCCAAGGACCTGATCCAGGACTCGGAATACCTCGATACCCACTTGATCGCCGTCCCCAAGCCCGCCGTAAAAGACTTCTATAAGACGTACGAGTCGCTTGCGCCCATGGTGGTGCCCCGCTCCGCCAACGAAATCGCCTCCGACGACGAATTCACCCTGCTAACCGTCGTCACGTTTAAAAAGCATGCAGCAGAGTTTGTTCACAAGTGCAGAGAGAAGAGGTGGACGCCGCGCGACTACAAGTACAAGGAAGGTGGCAAGGAAGAGGAGGCGCGCGAAGTGGACAGGCTGGAGAAGGACGAGCGCAAGCTGTGGGGCGAGTCGCTGCGATTAGGCAGGACAGGATACAGCGAGAGCGCCATGATTTGGATCCATGTACTTGCTCTGAGGGTGTTCGTCGAGACGGTCCTGCGCTACGGTCTGCCACTGGATTTTGTGTGCGGGCTGGTGCAGGTAATTGCCCAAGCCCAATCCCGCCGTGCTCCATGTGCTAACATGCATAGACGAATGAAAAGGGTGCGAAAAAGGCGAAGAGCAACCTCGATGCCAGCTACTCGTACCTTGGCGGCAACGCGTTTGGCAGGGACAGCAAGGGTCGCATCAAGAAGGACGACCAGGCTACGACCGACATGCAGGCCGCGGGCCACTTGGGCGAGCAGGAGTACTCAGCCTACGTCTTCTACGAGTTTGAGATTGCATAGTCTAGCATCCACCGCTTGTATCCGTGGGCGGTTCTGGTTTTTTTCCTGGCGGGCATCCGCCGATACGGCATGTAGAAATAGCTGAATGGCAATCATACTCAATCAAGCAAAACCAGTCTTGGAGCCGTAGATTTTCGGCGTAATGAAATCCAGAGGAACGAATGGACTGCATTTCCGCTTTGGGCGCTTCTGTCCCGCCTTCGTCATCGCCAGAAACGAGGCTGGCATCGGCGGTTGACAGCCCTGAACCGCCGACAACTCTTGGCATTGGCACGTGCGTCCAACTTTTTTGAAGATCTCCACACTTTGAACTTTCATCTTCGCACTGCAATCGTCCCCGCCGCGCGCGCATCGCGTCCCCCAAACTGCCCACCACTGGATTTGGTTTTCTCCCTTGGCTGACCCTTCCGACCCCTGCGATCCCATCTCTTCGCGCCTCCTACGGCTTTCGCGCCGGCAAAATGCCTTCTACCTACAAAAAGGTAGCTACCCTCCCTCCAGTCCATCCGACAATGCGAATGCTTACAGCAGTAGGATAAACCATGGGACACCGATGATATTGATCAGTATGCTTCTCCTCGCCTTCATGCCTGAGCTTTGCAACTTACACTATCCAGTTGGAAGATCGAAGAGTTCAAGCCCGAGGACAATGTCGGCGGCGCCTTCACCGAGTCCAGCAGCTTCTCCACCCTTTTCCCCAAATACCGTGAAAAATACCTCCAGGGATCCTGGCCAGTCATCAGGAAGGCATTGGAGAAGCATGGCATTGAGGCGACGCTGGATCTTACCGAGGGAAGCATGACGGTCAAGACGACCATGAAATGCTATGACCCGGCGTCCATTCTCAACGCTAGAGATTTGATCAAGCTACTGAGCAGAAGTGTTCCAGCTCCGGAGGCTCTGAAGATTCTGCAGGGTAGGCTCGTGTTAAACACTTGGTCGAAGGATTGCTGGCTAACAAATTTCAGACGATGTTGCCTGCGACATTATCAAGTACGAACACGCGCCGTGGACTCATTGGATTACGCTGACTTTGGTTACCGCAGGATACGAGGGTTGGTCAGAAACAAAGAGCGATTCGTGAAGCGCAGACAGAGATTGCTTGGACCGAACGGTAGCACGTTGAAGGCGCTCCAGCTACTCACTGAGACGTGTATGGCTTCCACAAATCAGAGTACCCGTTTGTATACTAACATGCGCCAGACCTGCTCGTTCAAGGTAACACGGTCGCGGCCATGGGCAACTGGAAGGGGCTGAAGCAAGTCCGCCGAATCGTCGAAGACACCATGAACAACATCCACCCGATCTACGCCATCAAGGAGCTCATGATCAAAAAGGAGCTTGCCAAGGACCCCGAGCTGGTCAACGAGAGCTGGGACCGATTCCTCCCCAACTTCAAGAAACGGTCGCTCAGCAAGAGGAGAGTGCCGCACAAGGTCACCGACAAGACCAAGAAGGTTTACACGCCGTTCCCGCCGCCGCAGGAGAAGAGCAAGGTCGATCTCCAGATTGAAAGCGGAGAATACTTCCTAAGCAAGCAAGCGAAGGAGCGCAAGGTTAAGGAGGACCGCGATGCCATAATGAAGGAGAAGATGGATGAAAAGCGCAAAGCACGCATGATTGAGTTTATGGCACCCGAGGAAGACGGTGACAAGAAGAAAAAGAAGAGGAAGCGAGATGAAGGAGAGAAGGAAGAGAAGAAAAAGAGGAAGCGCAAATCAGATGCTGAGGCGAACGGAGACGAGTGAAATACGAGGGCAGCAAATGAGCAACCATGCGAATACCCAGCAGATATGCCAGTACATACCGCTGCCTACGCACCAGGCCAAAACGCGACGGCAAGTCGGATAGCAAGGAGCTTGTGTTGATGTCAAGAAATTGTTCTTGATCCTAAAAAATCGTCTCACAGATGGAGACGGAACGACATTGAAGCCTAACAGAGATGGCCGATTAGTCTATCTAGAGATACTTGCCGTAGAATATACCCATTCCATATCTCCGTAATGCTGAGGCCATGACTAAGCTCGGTCTTGGCGGTCCAAAAATAGCATTAGCGCTCTCACGTCTTGTGTCTCACCACCACCTCCCACGGCTCCTGGCGTTGTTGGTGGGCTTACATGTACAAGATGTCGGCCTGATAGCTATTCATCTTCATCATTCATCCTCTCTATTGTTTAATGTTGATCATGGCCTCTTATCTCTTTTTCCTAGTTGCGTCTCTCATAATCTCTGTATCTGCTTCGCCCTATATACAGCCCTTGTCGGGACAATGCTGGCATGAGTTCCCCTTATCGAGAGTCACACTAGAAACCTCAAAAGATGGATCGTCAGAGGTCGCCAAAATGATTGAATCACCGTCTGCCCTTCTCGCCAATGTCCCACCACCTCAACAGTCCCCAAAACGCGATTATGGACAATGGTCGTATGCCCCAGTTTGCACCGGAGTCTTAGAAAGTGTAGGGTCGCAGCTCTGCGTCTACACAAATACGTCATTCAGCAATGGTCGCGGCATATCAATATTCACTACACCAAAGATCGCGGATGAATTTGCCGCGCTTCCAGCATTCCAGGACCCATCAGGACTGGAAGACATCAATACCTTCTCTGGTGCTTGGTATACTAGCGAAATACCAGGAAAGGGTGTGGGTATGCTGGCAAAAAAACAGCTGAAATTCAAAGATCGGGTGACTGCTTATACACCGGCATTGATGGCCTACCTTGAGCATGAACTTTCGACTATGCAACGAGAAAAGTACTTCCGTATCGCCGTGTCTCAGTTGCCCGAGCCCACCAGAGAGGCGTATCTTCAGCTTGCAACAGTCTATGGCCAGCCACAAGTTCGGGTTCAAGATATTGTGAAAGCGAACACCTTCCAGCTTGAGGTTGGGGGGCAGAATCATCTAGCAGTTTTCCCTGAGACTTCACGCCTCAACCACGCCTGCTCACCAAAGTAAGTTGTAATACTACGGACACAACAGCAGAGGCTAACACTCCCAGCGCCCAGTACTACCTGGATTCAGCCTTGCTAACGCACTTTGTGCACGCCACAAGACCCATTGCTGCAGGAGAAGAGATTCTGATATCATGTACGCGTCATCAATTGTGATCTACTTTATCATATCTGACCGTCTTAGACACCTCTCCCATCGAACTGACAGATGCTCGTCAGGAGCATCTGAACGGGGGCTTTCATTTTACTTGCACATGCCCTCGTTGTACAAAAAAGGAAGCGACAGACGCTACAATTCGAGAGATGCAAGCCATGCAGGCTTCGCTTAATGACTGGTCGGCTTCATCGCCGGCTACGCCCAAGCTGGCTGAGAAGCTGGTTCAAATCTATCGTAAAGAGGGCCTAGAGGGCTTCTTAGACATTCCATACGGGTTTGCAGCGCTGGCATACAATGCAGTAGGAGATTTTCAAAAGGCGACAAAATATGCAGCGCTCGCCCGTGAGACGATCCTGCTGAAAGATGGTCCCTGGACTCAAAATCTGCAGATGTGGAACGAGCTGCTCAAAGACCCCCAAAAACACTGGAGCTACAAGAGACGGCAATCATGATCCAAGTGCAAAACGAACTGTGCCTGTGGACCGCAATCCAAACCCGCCCCATGGATACTCTCAATATTACGGTTACACGCCCCCCCAAATTCTTTTACTCTTCATATCACGATTGCACATTAGCCAACACATGCTTCGTTTCGCTTCACAAGACTACTATCAATATACGGAGTTCTTTCCCACCAATGTTGTCTTCCAAAATGCAGTCGATATTCCACGTATTGACCCGCCCACACAATTCTCCCGACAACCCTGCGTCTGCGCCGCCAACCGTGACCCTGTGCTCGTTTCAACCAGATTGCACAACCTCGCGCATTAAACGACCTCTTGTACCACCTCAATTTGTAATTAGAGTGGAAGGCTCTACTACTACGTTTCTTTCTTATTTCTACTGGAGAGCCACGGGGGTGGTAACTGTGCCACTCCGATGTTTCGACGACGTGTTCGATCTATTGGAGTTGGCATTCACGTTTGAAATTATGTATTTAAAGGATACTCAGGAGACTTATCACATCATCTTCTCCATCACGAATCCTATCATTCAAAGATCAGATAGCAACCAAACACCTTGAAGTTACCCACCATGTCGCCATATTCTCTCAGAATGGCCTTCAAAGTCCTCCTTGTACTTCTCATAAGCATGGCGAGTTTCGTAATTGCTGCTCCCCAAGTAACAATCTCCAAATGGCCTCCGCATCCCTCAATTCCGACGGTCTGTTTCCCCTTTTCCACTACGGCTTCACCTCCCAAACCAACATGTCCATCTGGATATACATGCTATACCTACTCTTCACAACCTACTACTCTTCCATCTGACGACATATCTGGCTACTGCACCTCAAGTATTTATACACCCCCACCCATCGAGCCATCGCCGTCTCATACCTGCACGCGAGACTATCGCGGGATCTGCTGGCCCTGGCGTCCATCTGCTTCGTCGACAGTCTTGACCACTACGACGGACAATGTGACTACTCCGAGATTGAGGGCAGTGAAAGGAAGTGCACCACCCTGCTCGAGCGGGTACACACTGGACTATCGATACATCTGCAGGCCAACGTCAACGCCGTGGGCGACGGTGACGACGAGTGCGACGTCAGATACGAAGACCTGCCTTGATGGTAGTGCGTGGGTCACTGATGCCAACGGAGTGGGGTACTGTCATGCCACTGCTACTTCTGCACTGGCAGCAGGATATGAATCGAGGGGATGAGCTGTCGCCAGTGTTATAGGGATATTCAAACTGTCGTGGGCCTTGGACAAATCCTAGGGAGTCCTAAGCAAACGACTTATTAATGCCAATTCCATGACGAAATCACTTTTTCACATGTCTGAAGTGCTTTTGAGAGGTTTCCTTACTAATCCAACGATTTAGAATAAGCTATCTTCTAGACCGCCTGTACATGCTGAAATCCACCACAACGCCCGGCTTCGAATTAACATTAAAATATTCAGCGACAGAAAAAAGAAAAATACAATGTCCTCAATTGTATTTTGACTTTCGGGCAATTCTAGAACAAGATATCACTTGCTTATTTTCACGTGTAGTCCGATGGCGACATGACAGCTTCCGTAAGCCCCGCATCCCCCAACCCTCGGCTCTCTCGGAGACACCGGTTAATAGAGAGGTCTGCCGCAACATTTCAGGGTCTGGATGATGTGCATGAGTCGTCGGTTTGAGACCGTAGCGTAGACACTAGGCTTATCCCGCGCCGTCATCCCATACCGCCCTGTTCATCAATCCACATGTTTCCGACTTTGCGGAACATTCTGTCAAACGGGTTGGCCACCTTGCGACAAAAGCTTAACTGGACCACATCTTTGAGGGGATCCGAGGTCAAAATCTCCTATTGGAGGGATCCTGGAAGACTGTTACAACATGGAGGTACGGTTATTAAAGTAGCCTCACATGTGGGTGAACTCGCGACCCAAAAGGCCTCATTCGAGGACAAGGGAACAGTATCCTAGCAAAACACTGCAATAAACTATAGACCGAAAATTTCTCAAACAGCGCATTTACATGAAAACTCAAGTCCGCACAAAATCTCCAATCGCATAGCTCGCATATGTCTCCTTTAATATACCAATGTCGCGCTTGAACCGCCACAGCCACTCCGGGACATCCGCCGGAGTCTGATTCCAGGGATCGTCACTGTACTCGTGTCAGCGCTTCAGAAAAAAAAAGATACTATGTGAATACCAATGTCTGGCAAGCGAATAAGTCCGGTAGATCAAGATGGAGGAGTACTTACCCGCCGTACATGATCCATCGAGCCTGGTGTTGAATCTCCTCATCCGTCGGTATATGGGTGTTAGGATTGTTCGGGGATATGGTAGAAGCTACCCAACGCGCCAAATCTCCGACAAAATAGCGGTTGAAAACGGTGTCGCCTGGTAGTTCGTCTGAAAGGTCTCGGGCGCAAAAGTCGCTCACCGTGAATGAAGAAGCGAATGTACTTTCAGGATGATCAACTAGACGAGGGAAGGTGGAATTTAACGCTCTGAAGTATCCATCGTTCGCTTGGGGCGCTGCAAAAGGGGACGCTTGATGAAACGACGCGATAGGGTCGTCTGCTAACCGGGTTCCATCTCCTGGACTAAGAGGTATGAGGTTGCTGGGAGCAATTCCGGGGAAGATTCCGGTCCGCATCTTGAACGAGGAAAGCCAGTCTGTGCCTGAATATATCAGCTTTACCACCCAATTCGCAAAAGTTGCAGATGGGCTGGTTGATTCCTGCTCCGCACTACGGATCATCTCGCAGGCTTTGTTTTGGAGCTGCTCATCCTCCACACTTCCGAATTTTCGGTCTCCAGTCTGTACAAAAGCTTGAAGCTGTGCTTCGAGAGGGCATTGCTCGAAGAGGTCCCGTCTTCCACTGACACCAAGCCATAAAATCCGACTTTCGCCCCGTAATCTCCCTGGCCTGTATCTGGCTTGATTGGTGATCTCCGATGAAGACATTATCAGATCCCGCAGCCACGAGATATTGAGCTTTCTTCTCCCAGATATTCCCTGGTCCCAAGTCTCCTCAGCCGCAAATATAATGCGACATGCTTCCAATTGTATATCCTGATCCAAGGGTAATTTGCCCGTGGTGTCTAGATGAATTTGGATATAGGCCACCACCTCAAGCTTCAGAAGGTCGTATGCATTGATGGGGGCTTCTGATGGTGCCGGTATTAGATCGCTAGCTTTGGTAGGGAAAGGTGTAGTACGCTCGAAGACGTTCAAGTCCGTTCAAAAAGTCAGATTGACTGAGAATTTGGGGAAAAGGGGGTTGATGGGATCGGTACTTACAGGGCGGTATGGCATTCTCTACAAGCTCCAAGATTACTGGGTCAAACCCCCAATCCCCTTTCCAATCTGCCATTGTTTTCCCCATCTTGAAGTGTTCTGCAAGGTGATCTCTCCGGTCTGTCCATGCGACCATCTCCAACGAACAGAATCCACACCGTGAGCGCACTTCGGGCGCTGGTACCTTCCACGTTTTCATAGTCCAATCCAAGAATTTGGCATTGTGGAACAAGCGAAGATGTTGGACAAGATGGTCTTTCCTGTGGAAGTTACGTTCCCCTGGTTGCCTTGACTGACATTCAGAGAAGCAGTGGCTTTCAATGTGGGACAGATCTGGTCGGACCTCGCCGCAGAATACACAGCAAGGCGGCGTACAGTCAGATCCACATTCGTGGGGTTCATTAGATATACATTCTCTTTTGGTAGCGCAGGGACCATGCGGGGAGCAAACCCACTGATCAAGGGGAAGATGGAGTGATTTTTCGTGTCTATGCCAGTCATATTTTGTCCGGAAAGTCTCAGTACAGAATGTACACTGGAAGGGGAGCATTTCATCCGGTCTGAGAAGGGCTTTTTGAACTCGCCGAACTTTGGTGTTCTTCTTTTTACGCAGTTTACGTCCCACTCTGAGCGAATTTTGAGATGCATCTGAAGAGAGATAGTTGGAGACTTCGCTAGAATGGGATGTTCCTGCGCTGGTGGCCGAGGATGCATCGACAGAGACATAAGGGCTTTTTTGTTCTAGTAATAAGTTAATCGATTTTGGTGATAAACGTGTATGGTTCAGCATGCTATACGTACGCATAGGCATTGATGAACTTGATGCAACAGCGCGAGCAATGTCGCCAGCTGCGGCCGGCTCATGCTCCGGAGGCGAATCGACCCATCTCTCTAAAGGATTCATTAGACCAAAATCGCGCCTGGGTGCCGGTGTGCCAGGTCTGGTGACTATATCAATGGGCGATGACGAAGCGTTGGGTACCTGTGGCGAAGCCGGTCTGATACGATGCATATAGCCACGTCTCCGAGCATTGGCGAACCAGTTGGAAACCTGTGCTCTGCTTAGACCGGTATGTTTCATAAGACTGCTCATATCCTCTTCATCGGGATATGGATGATGTCTGTGGATCGCCAGCCAGCTTTTCAATGTTCGGACAACGTCTCTATTGAAGCGGGCACCAATCTTAGGCAAAGGCGGTGCAGCAGTTCCTGGATCTACGGCGTATTCCGGAAATAAACTCTCCGATAGCTTGAGTGGTTCAGGCCCTGAGTTCAACTTGTCATCGCTTCCGCAGGGCGTGTTCAGGCCTGTCGATAAACTGGAGATTAGATCGTCAAAGTCATGGCTTGTGGTACCTGCTGTCGCGTCGGGGCTACGCGAGTGAGTGCCGCCATCGAAATGAAGATCCTGCATCGCAGCCATGATAAGGAGCAAGCCCTTTGGTTGGTGCTTGACTGAAAAACAATGTTGCAAGTAGAGGTAGTCTCCAGGGCGCTCGTCCTTCCGATAGCGTTAACAACCAGCGCTTGTCCATAATAGGGAAGGTGCATGTCAATTGCGCCTTGCAGCCCAGCGCCAAACTCAATTAGTACTCAGCCTCAGTTGACCAAGGTGGAGAAATCGCGACATCGGTACGTACAATTCTAAAATTTTCTTAAGAAGCAAGAGATCATGTACAGCTTCTATAACACTGCATTGACTAAAGGCTAACTCTACGTCGCTAATAAGGTCAATGCAATAGTAGATAGAATAGGCAATGAATGCACGGAAAGGATTGGTGCTGTTTGCTTTGGTGCAATATTGGCTAATCATGTGTTCCAAACGGAGTGATTCCCAGAAGAGAAACTGAATCAGTATGCAGGTCAGATCAGAAAAGTTACATACTGAGCCACCACCGGCCCTTGACTCCGGCTGTCTTCTTCTAACGCGCAGTGTTCAATGACAAAATTCTCTTATCTCAAAGTATCGAATGTAAACAGAGGCCTCTCAAAGAAGCACTTTAGGTTCATTCAAACTATTATTTGGCATCAAACGTGGCACCGTGATTATGTTTGCGTAATGATGTTCATGCACTGATTACAAGAGGTTCGAGCTCTCTTGTAGAGCGATGTGCTGGCACAATTCTGATAATACGGTCGCGAATATCAGTTATTTTTACAGATGTCATTGGCCTTTCTTTGATCCACTATCGATGAAGCGTGTGTATGCCTGTCCACTTGCGAGCGATATGCCAGCGCATCAAGCAAACACAACGGCAGTCGAACTATAACTGAGCCGCGTATTACCAAACTCTGGGATTTTTATTTGACACAGATACTACTCTAATTCCAAAGCCTCCAGGGTATTTTTTTTCTACGAGCAACAAATCCAAAATGCAGGGCAGACTAAAAGATCTTGACTTTGAGGAGAAACTCGAAGCTCGTATTGCACGTAAGTGCTTCATCACTCTAGATTTTACTATATCGCTTATTCTATAAATACAGGATATGCAGAAATAATCTCGTCCTTTTCGGATACACTGAATCCCTCATTTACAGTCATAACATACTCAGCGTTGCTTGAGAATTCTCGGGTCTCAAAACTTGATTCGGCCTCTAATACTAGCTTCAATTCCTCACCTGATTGTGTGGTCCGACAAGCTTACGTTGCTGTTGTATCATGCTTCGGTATTCCCACATAACGAGGCCGGTGTAAAGTAATTCAGAAATCTGGCCCCTGCACGTCTCCAATTGAAGCACTAGAAGCACTGTTAAATCATTACCGACTACTTCTTGGCGATGAACTTGGTTCGTATCCACCCAAAAGCTTTTCTCGTAGCCTCATACTGTTAACAATGAGGCTCGATTGCTGTTGATGATATTTAAAGCTGTTACCATACCGTTAGAGATTGAGGATCCGAATTCGAATGATGCGTTGCAGACCAATCCCCACCACAAATGTATACTATCTAGCGACCCGTAACATAAAATGCTGCATCTCCATTAACTTAGGCAGGAGTTTGAATGTATTCATTGTTATTTTATACCTCCGCATAACCAGGACACGGTTTATCATATGCGACTCTTAGCGCGCTGGGACAACTAAGGGAAATAAAGTTGACAGAGCTGCTCCTTGATTGCCTGCTGCTATATGTACATAGTACGTAGTCGTTCCGCTGCGACCATCATGATAAGCATGATTCAGTGGGCTGAAACAGATAAGAGACCAAGCCCACAATTAATTTCGAGGGACGGCTGCCCGCGGAACACAACGTGCACAATTGTTAGTCAACTAAAGGATGCAAGATGCCCTTAATCAAACATTGCGACGATGTTGGCAAACACGCCTCAATTGAAATTGTGTCATGAAGATCATCCAAATGAGGCCGAGTTAGCTCCGGCACGTTAAATACGGGAACTACCCAGGGGCATCTCCTATCGAGAAAATCCCGTCTATACATTGGAAACTAAAACGAAATAAAATGTCCTCTCTTGAAGACTTGAAGATTTTGAGCGAACTTACGAGTTTAGTGACTAGTAGGAAACCAATACACGATCGGCCAGTCCCTTGAAGATTGCTAACTGGGATAGGACACGCGGCCGCAGTATATGGACGCACTTATTCTCGCACAGCAATATTTGATGTTATATTATCTTCGGTAGACAGTTATTACATTGCACACTTGATTGTGTACAAGACTAGTGCTACCGCTGATTGGGAGATTGTTGACGAGTCTCGTCCGCTGTCTACCGAAGTGATCGCAATGCAAGACCTACGAGAAAAAGTACATCGATCTGTGCGGACCAAAGTTTGTATGTGCATATTTCGTAGAAGAAATTGATTTCCACATGCTAATGGTGTTACCGCAAAGTTCAAAAATACAGCAAAAGATAGATGTAATGTAATACAAAAAAGGGCCTAGTTCTCCCCATGGTGTCCATCTCCGGGTCGAAAAGTCATTGAAAAGTAAACAAATCGCCTAATCATTTAGCATCTTCAGTATTTTCTCCGACTTTTCTTCTCCGATCTGAAATCCAGCACCAACTGCAGCCTTCAAGCCTTCAGCCATCGCTATCGTGACTTGTTTCATCATCACCATGGTATCTCCAGCTGCGAACACGCCCCTAACACTAGTCTCGTTGAACATTGGGTTCATAATCTTTATATGCCCACCCATATCCAGACTCATAGTCTCGATATCCAATTGCTCAATAAGATCCTGTGCTTTGTTGACTGTAGGTGGCCGGTGCACAATAAATCCCAAAGTCACTGGATCTCCGGTCTCGAATTCGATGGTAACACCATCGGTATGGGAAGGTCCGTTGTTAATAAGCTTCTTGATCTTCCGCTGATCGACTGCGACACCTAAGGCTTTAGAGATCTTCAGGGCGTTTTGTATTGGTTCAGCATCGGATATGGGACCATTACTGTAAATTGTAACACGTGGATCGAAGGCTATAGCCATACTGGCAAGATGCGACACCATGGGACTGTTGCAATCCAGAATGCCTATCGGGGTTCCGCGTTGCTCGTATCCATCGCAAGCGAGGCATTGGTAGATATGCGAAGGCCAGTTCTCTGCATAGCCTGGGATATCGGGGAACACATCCTTACAGCCCGTAGCCAGGATCACTTTTCGACCTTGGAAAGTTTTACCGTTATGATCTTTAATCTCAAATCCATCATAATTCTCGTTTCCCACCTCTTTCTTGTTCACCTGTGTAATCTTGACATTTTCAAACCAAATAGAGTCGTATCGAGCGGTTATTTGCTCGCGGGAAATACGACGGAACTCATATGGATCAAAGTGGTCGCGAGATGGAACGGTATGCATGTGTTGGATGCCTTCGTTTCTGTACGATCCCGAGTCGAAAACAATAGCTGTTGTACGTGTCCGAGCAAAAGCCAAAGCAGCAGTAAGGCCAGCGGGCCCAGCGCCGATGATAAGTCCGTCTACAATTTGGGGACGAAGGGCCATTGCGTATTTTGGTAAACAATCAAATGTGATAAGGTTTATTTTGAAGTAAATGAGACGAGCTTGTAAGAAGAGTTATAGATTTTTGTCCAGATATCAACTGTTTGTGCAGAAAAATCGATGGCCGTACACAAGGCTCTTATAGAGGGAGCAATTACAGGGCGAAATCGAGCTCTGACAAATATGGGGCCCAAGGACCAATAATTCGTTCGCTGAAGGAGACATTATGACAATGCAACAGCTGACATCTGAGTACTCAGACACTGAGAAATTGTCCGAGAAAAAGATGCCAGGCATGTACTTAGCCCAATGTCTCCGAAGTCTCCGGAGGAGTGTCATCAAGCGACCTTTCCGTTTTGGGGAGAAAGCATCGAGATATATCTCACGTATACCTCGAAGGTAGTGTTGCGACTGGTGCGATAGCACTTCATTATTGGAAACGAAGATTACTGAGCAAGCTCTTGACAAGGAGCCACCATTATGATAGGCAAGTGCTACATAATGTAGAGCAATGAAAAGTGTTCATCCAATCAAAGTTGATTTCAGATTAGTCATCACATCTCTTGACCAATCAGTGTCACATAGGCTTCATCACATATCTTTCAATATCTACAGCTTTGTTCTACAATTTTATATAATTACTAAATCATGGGGAAAATCCCTAAACGATTTTTCGTCAATTGTCTCACCCAAAACATATTATCTACTTCTACCGTCCATGTGGGACCTCTGACCGGAATGCGCTGCTAGCCTAGCCTCTTTGCTGCGCCATCGTACTAAACTAGTAAGAAGCGCCTGAAAACATCGACAAGAAATTGGTTGGAGATTTGGCTGTGTTCTAAGTTCTGCCTGAAATCTGCCTGCCCAACAAGATTTACCCCTCAACTGAAGCCTTCAGCCCAGCTAAGGCTTGGGCTGAAGATGCGCCACTCTGTCCATGAGGTCTAGATCATCTTGGAAACAAGTTTATGGCTGTCATAATGATCAGGCTACAACATTCGTGTGTCAAAAATTCGCGAGTAGCGCAAATTAGGCTGTGTGGCTGTGAGTATCATGCCACCTTTTGAACTCGAATGCTGCCCGCTGTATCTGTCACCTTCAGTCTGCCAGATACTAGAGACATCCAAATCAACAAAATGGATCCTTTTTCTGCTCTTGGTGTAGCAACGGCTGTTGTCCAATTCTTAGATTTCACAGGCGCCATCGTGTCAGGCACATGGAAGATCTACAGGTCAAACCCTGGCGATAGTGAGCGAAGTTCTGACATCAGAAGCATCACGGAAAGCCTAATAAAAGTCAACGATGATCTGCATTCATCTATCACTATATTTAATTCCACCTCTATCTCATCTCAAGACCGAGAAATCGCGATCTTGGCAAAACGATGCAATGAAATCGGCGAGCAGCTTTTGGCGACCCTTGATCGGCTTCAGTCACAGAGTAGACATCAGTTCTGGGCGAGCTTCCGCATTGCTCTACGCACATTGTGGAGTCAAAGTGAGATAGATATGCTCCAGGAGACTCTTGGTAACTACAGGCAACAGGTCTCCATTTACATTCTGGTGTCACTTAGGTATCTGACCCTTGGAGAGCAACCTGGTCTACGCTAACCACCCCATGTGGTATAGAGAACAAATTACAGCCACAAACCAAGTGCACCAGCAAGATCTGCTGGAAACTCAACAGCTCTGTCGTAAAATCATGACACAAGTCGCAAAGAACAATCAATGGCAGGATGAGGTTGTGCAGGCCATTAAGCACAGCTATTGGCAAGGAACTTCTTTAAATTCGTCCACGCCAATCTATGGAACATGCACCAAGTACGACCAAAATCAGCTTTGTCGCGCCCTGTTAAACAACTTGCGATTTCGAGAGATGGACTACCGTTACGAAAAGATAGCGCATACTCATGCGCAGACATTTGAATGGGTTTTCCAACCCCCTGCCCAAGGGACAAAATGGACGGACTTTTCTGCTTGGCTAAGCAACGGCGAGCCTTTGTATTGGATCACTGGAAAAGCTGGTGCAGGCAAGTCCACGCTAATGCGTTTCATTTTCGATCACCGAAGAACGCGCCGCAGGTTGAGGCAATGGTCTTCCGGCACATCACTTATCATAGCATCGTTCTTCTTCTGGAACTCTGGGTCCGAAATGCAAATGTCTTACAACGGATTGATGCGCACGCTTTTGCACCAAATATTAGAGCAGCGACCTGATCTTCTTCCTATCGTCCTTCCTCACAGAATGGAAGTTGGTATTTTATTTGGGGAACATGCCTTTCAGAGGGATCCATGGACCTGGGAAGAGCTACTGAGAGCTTTCAAAATGTTAATTCACCAGGTTACTAAAACGTCCAAAATTGTACTTTTCGTCGATGGAATGGACGAATTCCGTGGGAAACCATCCGATTTGATCTCTTTGGTTATCAGCCTCTTAGCTCCTGGCGTTAAGATATGTGCATCAAGCCGTCCATGGGTCGATTTTGAAGATGCCTTTGGCCATCGTCCGCACCTTCGGCTTGAGGACCTTACATATAACGACATAAAGTCATACGTCAGCTCGAAAATGGCTGCAAGCCCTGGCTTTCGAGTTCACGAACAATTAGACCCACATTTCTCGTCACGGATTATCGAGAATATATGCACCAAATCATCCGGTGTATTTTTGTGGGTCTATTTGGTGGTTCAATCTCTTCTGGATGGACTTGCAGAGGGAGAAAGCCTTTTTGATCTCCAGAAAAGACTCCAGAGTTTGCCGGTTGATCTGGAAACTTTATTCTGGAGGGTCCTGGACCACTTGAACTCAAGGCATTTTGTGAGAGCCTCTCAGCTATTTCAAATCGTCAGGGCCTCTTTAAATTCTCTGTCGCTTCTTGAATTATCATTCGCGGATGAAGACGATCCAAATTTTGTCGCGAATTCGCCTCGGAAGCCACTGAGTAACAGAGAAGCCGTTTCACGAGCCGAGTTGATGCGCCGGCGTATCAATGCATGCTGCAAAGGATTGCTCGAAGCGTGTACCGTCGATAAAAGTCGTCTTCCATCAGCGAAAGTCGGCTACTTACATCGCACTGTCAAAGACTTCCTTGAGCGAAAGGAAACATGGGAAACAATCTGCGCTGCATCTCCAGCAGATTTCAATCCGTATATCAGGCTTTGCAACTCCCAAATCATGAGACTGATCATCCATAACCCGGAGACGCTCAATGGAAATGGATTCTGGAACGCGGTCACCTATGGTATAGAATATGCCGTAAGGGCTGACCCCGATGCATCTGGTTGTCAGATGAATCTGTTGGAGACAATTGATGAAGCCGCAGAGGAAATAACAACTGTGCCTCGAAAGAACGGGCTGAACTTCCTACAGCGGGGAATTCGAGAGACTGGCAATGCAGCTAATTATTGGACCGGAACCGATAGGGACTTCCAAAAAAGCAGTTCTTTCCTCGAATTTGCTGTTCAATGCCAACTGACTAATTATGTCAAAGAGACACTGGCATCGTTCTCCTCGCCTCCTAGTCCGCATATAGTCTCCAGGCTTCTGTGGTTAGCTGTGGCTCATTTTTACGTTTTCCCCACCTTTCCAGACCGACCGTCAATATGTCACGATGACATGAGTAGGAAGCTCATTCGAGTTCTTCTCAAATACGGAGCCGATCCAAACTGGATAATCGGAAACGATAAGGATGAAAAGTTCACTATATGGGACCGATTAATCAATGACAGTGCCGGGCGTGACCATCTCAGTATCGTCAAAGACTTTCTCAAATGTGGGGCAGATCCTAGAAACAATACCCTCATCGCTTCTATGGAATACTTCGATGAAGATATCCGAGCCCTTATCAAACAGAAGAAGAAGGAGACTAGATGGTCACATTACGGCTCGTTACTTCACCTACCGTTTAGCGGATCACGACCTACAACTCCGAAGTCGAGATAATCACGCTAACATAATTCTCTTCTATTTTTATGTTTTCATCTGTAGAATACCATTTGCCAATGTGTTTTAATAGCTCTTTTGATTTACTATCCTGGATTTCAGTACAGTAAACCTGTGTATTTGTAGGGTTACCATGTCAGAAATCGTTACACTATTTTATTAGGCTTAGGATACACTTGTCTCATTCTTAAGCAACATTTTTTATGACTAGTTTATGTCCTTGCCTCTCACCTGTGTTGTGACTAGACCTAATTCTGGCCATATGGACTGCGAAATGGGCAGGTTATGTGGGTAGCTGGATGAGTTGATAACATAGTGATATAATTCCCTGGAGAAAAATGTGAGTAGACTGTCATAAAACCGTTATGGGCGTGAGTTCTTCGCTGAATATGATCATCCGTTTGCGGAGTTGGACGTGAGCGCGCCCATTGCCGAATAGGGCAAATCATCCGTGCCATTTATCGATAACGCACCCTCACTCAGCCCACCTTATGGACATCCAAAACAAACCGTCGGTTGGCCTTGGAAAGGGCCCTGGGGCTTTGGAAGAGTGTGCACGGATATATTTGCACCACTGCGACTCTTTTTCAGTATGAGTTTTTCAACTCACAAATTTTAGCCGACAAATTACTCCTACCAACCCTTGTTCAAGAGCCACTTGGCCTGAAGCATGCCTGTAATGTAGCCGCATCTTGTCAGTGACGAACCGGAGTATTTTCAAGGAGGCGAAGTGCATACACATCATTCCCCAATTTTTCTGATAAATAGTTCCTTGTCGCCTGTAATCTTTCTCGTTGGAACCCAAGCATCTTCCCCACCACTAGCCCTCTCGCCGCTACACCATACAACACTTCCAGATCGATACTATCGTCGCACCAGAGCTGCAAAATTGCATTCAAAGAATATCGCCATCTTTGCGATGACGATACAGACCGTGGACATCGAATCGCAACCTGCGACTTTCCAATCCCGATGGAAAGCTAACCCCGACCCGACTGCCCTCCCTTTTCCCCGCGACAACCCACCGTTCCAGCTCACGGCCATCGACTGGCATCAACTCAGCATCACCGATGCAGAGTTCACACCGCATACCTGGGAAGACCTGCACCGCCTGATCTCAGCCCACCAGCTCGACGAGTTGAAGCGCTGGCCCTCGTTCCTCAAAGCGTACCTCGCGTGGACCGCGCACGTCAAAGCCAAGTACGGCTCCGCGACGCAATATCTACTCCAGCAACGGCTACTTTGGACACCTCTTTCCAGCACGGGAGCTTTTCGGTTTGAGCTCAAGAGCGAGACACCGTTCGAGTGCCCCGAGGACTACAAGATTATCCGTAATGATTGGACATACGCGGTCACAGAAGGGATAAGCCATATTGTGGTGTGGTCGAAGAAACCGTTGCCAGCCGATAATGAAGGTGCACTTACTATTGAGGGGAGGAAATTGGTCGAGGACTTCATTCGCAGAGAGTTTAGGGATAGGGTGGGGGAGAAATCCGGCGAAGAAGGTAGTAAAGTGCAGTGGTTTAAGAACACCACTAACCTTCAGAGTGTCCGTAGCTTGGAACACGTGCATGTCTTGGTGAGGGATGTTGATGAGGAGGTATTGAATAGATGGATGAATTGAGCAACTGGAAGCATTCACGGCGACTCTGGGCGTTTTCCTACATTTTATAGGGAACAAGCGTCATGCTCTCTTTAGCTCCGTTGCAAGTTTTTGAAAATGGCTTAGATAATGGAGACTCTCTTTCTCCAATAGAGAAATCATAAACTAGATGTCAGACGAATAAGATTCTCTGGGCGAAAATCTATATTTCTCACCTCATGTCAGGGAGCAGGCTAGCTAAATAACTCGAGCCTCAAGTTGAATCACTAAAGCCTAGCATGTATGATGCATACCAATGGTACTGAATAAACCTAGATTATATTTACGGATGGGAAGAATTCTTTGAAGTATGCAACACACAGGCTTCTATCAAGGTTGCCTTGAATACTGACGGCCATGTATTGTTTTTGTGTATATATATCCACACTATTATTATCTTAGGATAAACAGTCTATTACATGACAGTTGGTCGATAAGACCCTCAGCAATGTGTTCAAAAGTTGAGTGAGCCTTCAATCTTCTGGAAATATCTATAGGACTCGCCCCTAAAGGTGTTGCTGATGATCGTCTCACCATCTGCCTTGAATTGCAACAGCTCCATTTTCTCGCCATACTTCGGCCAGTGGAGTCCTCCTACCGGCGAGCTAGGAATGCCCTCCCTTGCGAATCGGGAATAGCGACCCACGGTATTGTTGAATGGGACATCAAAATCACCTGTTCCGACAAATGACCCAAAGATGAGAAGATAGACGCTACTTCCGTGGAAGGATCCAATCCTAGGGAATCCATGATTGTATGATGCTTGGTACGCCCACACGGGACTCTTGTAGGTAGAATGTGATGATGGTTCTGTAACCCTGGCAAGAAATTCTCGAGCTCGGAAGATGAAGAATATGTCCGAAACTACCGCCGAATTGATCTTTGAGTTGGGGTATGCCTCTTCCGAGGCGTTGGTTCGGAATGGTGCACCTGTCTCTTCATCGCCGTGGTAATAGCTAACAAACTTCTCCAATTTCGACCGAGGAACATCGTGAAACTGTTCTTGCAGCATGGATACCAATGCTGCATCATTTGCGACTTGATCTGCGGTAGCCACAAACACGGTCGCTTCGTCTTCTTGAAAGCCCACAATGAGAGGCACGTCTGCGATCGGATTACCTGGCTCGAAATTGGATGAAGTGTAGAATACATCAGAGTCATCGGGGCGGGGAACATAGTTGAGGTGAAAGCCTTCGGGACCGTAGAGATACGGTATCTTCTCCGTTGCATTGACAAGATCCTCATATGGCACACTCCTCAGGCAGTCAACGGACGAATTGAACTTCGACGTTGTTTCGCAACCCACAGCAGAAACAATGAAGTCATACTGAGCTTGCGCAGTTGGACTATCGATCGGATTTGCCGGAAATGAAGTACCTGAATCCATGATGCCGGCGTGGAAAAGAGGCTTTCCGGTACGCTCCGAAGTGTAGTTGCCACCGTTGATGCTGAGATGATCGTAGACGCTGGATGCGCCAGCCGACTGGCCCCAAATAGTGACTCTTCCCGGATCACCTCCAAAAGCTGCGATATTCTCTTGGACCCACTCCAGAGCGAGTCGCTGGTCTCGAAGTCCCAGGTTGGTGTTGCCTTCGGCTTTGAGTTCCTTGCCACCAAGAAAGCCAAAGGTGTTATGTCGATAGTTGGCGGCTACTATGATGACGGGCTCACCCAACTCATTCGCTCTTCCGATGAATTGTCCATAGTCTGACAGGAAAGTCGAGCCTGACTCAAACGCTCCACCAAATATCCAGAATAGAACTGGCAGCTTGGCGTCGGCAGTGATGTCGGCGGGTCGTTGTACATTCAACGTGAGGCAGTCCTCGCCAACGTCGGGCAGAGGAATCAGATAAGCGGAATAAACTGCTTGTACAACTTCTGGAAAATCTTCTAGTATCGGAAGATCCCCCGCAAGAGTTTTCTGAGGGCACGCTCTGGGCAAGACAGTGGCGTTGAAAGTGCCCAGGGGTTTAGAGAGTGGTTGGGGTCGCCTAAGTCTGAGATTTCCTATAGGAGGCTCTGCGTATGGGATTCCGTAGAACGAATCAACTGCGTTGGATGTGTTGCCGATGATCAACCCATTCGTTATGTTGACTACGGGCGACGCACTAACAAGAGCGATTAGAGGAATAAGGGATAACGAACGCATCTTGTTAAAACACCAAGAAGTTTTGGAAGGTGCTTGACCGACTGATTGAATGAATAGATTGTCTTGACACTGGGCAGTACTTATATAATTCATACCAGAGACAGCACAGGCAGCCGGTCCCTCGGTTGTATAATGCAGGCAATTGTAGGCGAGTAGAGGATTGCAAAATGCAGAGAATACGGTCAAGGGTAGAGATAATAGAAGATGAGAGAGGCAATAAGTTCCTAAGCGATGGCAATAGCTAGTTAGTATGCTGCATCTCGTCATTACGCCTCGTCAGCTCATACAGCAGGGCGTTTGATTTTGCGGGTCACCAAGCTCTACACTGGTTAGTCACTCTCGGTGAACTGCCACGGATTTATCGCCTTCATAACTATTCAAATTAGCATGCTATATTTCGGGCAGAGTCTTTGGCCGAATGACCAACCTGGATTCTCGTCGGAGCTGGAAGGAGTTCGAAGCTGGCCCTTAGCGCTTACTTTTGCACAGTCAACGCAAACAATCACTCGGAGGATGCTACCAAAAGGCTTACAAATGACAAGGGACGGTGTTTACATAACGGACTTACTGGATCTATGTTCAAATAGCGTTTTACATCCGACAGTAGAGTAAGAATGTAGCTCGAATTTCACTTTCCTTCTGCACTAGTACTATGTACCTGGGTAGCTCTGCGCTGCTGACACTAACAGCGAGACAGAGAGGCCAATGTAGGGCCGGCATAGCCACTATGAAGTCGCTATATCGAATGATTCTCAATATTGGCTGTTGGCCGAGTGCGCCTGAGTTTCTCTTAGATACCTGTGCATCCGTTGAAGGTCAGGTATCCGAGGTTGACGATGGAGAGGCTGTTTATCGATAAGCGTGCTAGCGATCCATTACTTGATTGGTTGAGCCCGTTAGCATCAACGGTGACACCTTTGGGCTCATCCAGCTTTCCCCTTCGGCCACTTGACTTTGGATGTTGGTCGTCTTTAGTGCGACCCAATGTTGCTCGACCACCCACATAATCCGCCATGAATCCACACCGAGCTCAAGGTTCACGCCGGCAAACCCCAAAGGCTTGAAACAGAGTCGAGCCACTTCTCCGGAGCCCCTTGTCATAAGACCCATCATATGGATACCAAGCTCAGATCGATCAACGCGCAAGTCCTTTCCCATGCCCCGAGAGTCAGATTTGTGGGGAAGGCGGATACATCCAGCGATGCGCGGTCGGTGCGTACCGAGTCAAGGAGTGAGGCGGCGTAAGCTCAGCTCAGCCAGCCAGCTGAGCTATGGAAGGGGAAACCCACCAAGAAGCTTGCATCGTGGGAAAAAAGAGCCACGATCTTGGGTCTTGGTAGATTCTTGGAAGGCATTGCGTGTGCGTCTGCATTCTAAGATGGCCAAGCAGGATGGTCTCCTGGCATACGCCTTTGAAAAGTCCAGGCAGCAGCGTAAGAGCAAGTCAAGTAGTCTCGGGCAGAGCGATGAGTTTTTCCGGAATCCTTTCCATCTTCAATCGTTTCAGATCGATAACTATTCTTTGTCGGAACAGTCCATTTCTCTTCCGTTTCGCCACTCCCGAGAAAAGCATTATTCAGAACGTTGTGCTTCTTCTGTACACCGTTCATCGGCTCCGGCCCAACATGCCTCATCTGCTGGATCTTCCCCTTGAACTCGTCGGTTCCATAGTTGATCAAGTCGTTGCGGGCCATTTTCGCTATCCCAGCCGCCCCTGCCGGGACACACACAAAGTGCTTGAGCTGCGATTTGTATGCCGTACGTGACGCTGTAGGCCTACGCTGTTCTCTTTCGACAACTCACTAACGCAACCAAAGGCATATTCGCGGATGAAGTACCTCGGAGCATCTGTCGGATCATCACCCTTCTCAATCTCGATCTATTCAGGTTTCTTCGCATGCCATCCCCCTTCCGCGCACCAGCCACGCACCCCGTGCACGCCCAAAAGTCAAAAGTCTTAGCGGCCGCCCTGTATAACTCATGCCTTGCAGATCGGTCCAGACCGTCCCACAAGCATTCTCTGCCTCCACGCTTGAGGAATTGTGTGCTCATTGCACAAAATTACATCCGCGACTCCAGCACCAAGGATACCCAGCAAAGGAGATACATATTAAAGAAACTGTGTGAGACCAGTGCACGCGCTCTGACGCAAATCAAGGACTCTTACAGGGTCTGGTCACTCGATTGGATTCCGACGGTCGAGGATGCGCTATGTGTGGCAGCTTCGTTTGCCGACTCCGCGCTACTAGCTGCTTTGCTGGAGATCGTGGCTGCGGGGGACCCGGCGCTGACTGTGCGCACCACGCGTAGGGAGATACACGACTTTTTGGCCCTTGCTCGCAACCGAAAAGATGCTGGGTTCGCACAACCAAATGAATGTGAGGACAGAGAGCAGCAGGAGGAAGTGGAAGAGGAGAACCAACGAACAGCAGACCAAGAAGATGCACAAGCGTCTGGGTGCTCTTGCCCTCACTATACCAACTCTGACCTGTATCTGCAACTACTACTGATCGAACAGCATGCAAATATCCAATCCACTGATAAAGAAATGGGGTGGAGAAAGACGGGCATTGGCGAATATCGGGCCGGCGTTTCCGGAGGCAGAGACGTGAATGGCGAACCTGTATTGAGTAAAGTGCGGCGTGAACCCAACAGCTCTGTAATTAGCAACGTCTTCGGTGAGCCCATAATGTGCGCCGTGCAGCACTCAAATGTGGAGGCCTTGCGTTGGATGCTGTCTTCAAAGTGCGTGCTGCGAACGCGATCGAGCGCTTGGAGGACCGGGACTGCGGTGGCGTACGCGATACAGGTCGGAAATGTCGACGTGATAAGTTTGTTGCTCGAGACATGGTTGTCTGTGCCTAGGATGGGGCTAAGGAGAAATCTTAAGGCCAGGGGGTTCATTTACACGGCCGTGTTCGCGGGCAAAGCCGATGTTGTAGCTGCAGTCATCAGTGCTGTGAGTGGTTTGCGATTTCCGCTTGAGGCGCTGCCAGTCAAAGATGCAGATTTCAAGGCTGAAGCAAAAGATGTCGCATTTTTCGCTGCAGTTGAAAGTCAAAAGTTGGCTCTGGTGGAGTGGCTGTTGGGGCTTGGGGTGAATGTGGACTTGAGGATTAATCAAGGCAAGACGGCGCTCGGTTTTGCAATCCAAGAAAAAAATCTGGATATCGAAATACTTCTGAGAGGATATGGAGCAGTAGATGGAGGTGAGCCAATGCAGTCTCCATCACCGACGAAAAAGACGAGAAGCTGGTGGCGCTGCAGGCGGTGAGCCCACCTGCGCAGATCTATCTATTCATACTACATAACATACAAGCATTAATTATTACTACATGTCGAGTCATAATCATATCCCAAACCCTGAAACCGTGGTCATCGTAATCGAGGACGTGACCGTAACGCTCATCTAAGGCGCAGGTATCATCTATGCAGTCGTCAATGTGAAAAAGAAAAGAAAAACCATGATGCCTCCCCTCCCATTTTTTATCCCGAAAGTTCCTTTTGATAGGCTTTCATCCAAATATGCGGGCCCTTTTCCCTTTTGTACAGGGCTTTAGAAATACGAGTCCACAACATCCTGCCCTCCTCTGATCGCCCACTCGACAATTTCCATGCCACTGAGCCCGCTGGCCCAGAACGATTTTTTTTGGCCTTGGATTTTGTTCAGCTTCGCATAAGAGCCATTTCTCAGTGGCTCAGTGTCGAAGTGCGGGAAATAATCCCACTTCCTGAAAGCCTTGATGTCATCCGAGCACAACGGCTCGGCTTGAGCAGTCAGGTTACCCGGGTCCCGATTGATTTTGGACAAGGTCGTTTGGAGAAGGTTGCGTGCATACTTCTCAGACATGAATTCGCGGTCGGGGCCCCAGGACCAAGAGGTAACCACGTCAGAATCGCGGCTGAGGCGCAAAACAGCTACAGGCTCGCCCACGTTTGGTGGTGGGACGGTAGAGTTGGCGCTTTGCGCGATATAGGACGCATTGTATGGCAGGTTGAATTTGACGGCGGAAGAGAAATAATTATGCGTGAGGACACCGGAAAAAAGATCTTGCTCGTCCTCTGTAAGATCCAAACCTGTCCTCTCTAGGTTCTCAATCGTTGGTGGGAATGCAAAAACGACTTCAGAACATTTTTGACTTCCCCACTTATAAAAGTTGCCGTGTGGTTTAGTGTACTTCAGTACTGGGTTCTTCCCGGAACGGTCGACACATCGAACCTCGTGAGAAAGGTTGATTGGTGTTTTGCAGGCAATCTTTTCTGCCCATTGGACGAAAACCTTGTGGAAATCAATATAGTACGCATTGCGTTGGCCAACGAAGGCAGCTAATATGTCAGGCGTGAAGTATCGCAAGACGTAAAGCTAGTCACCTGTCAGTACCTGCATGAGGCCACCAGGATGCTCCTCGAGAGGATCACAGCAGAGGAGAGCCACTTACAGCTGGCACAACATTGATATCCCCGTAACCATAGAGGGCCAATGGGTTGACAAGTAACCGAGGAAGCAGTGTGAGGTTGTTTGCGCGGAACCAATCTGCGCCAGAGACCGTCAATTCCTCCGGGACACCATTCTTTGCATACGTCAGCACCCATATGTAGCTGGTAGAGTGAGAATTGTTCACCTTGTAGTTTGGCACGCCTATTGGGGCAAAAACTTTGTTCCAAAGCATGGTGTAAAGTGGGATTTCTGCTGCCAAAATGCCCAAAGCCCCCTGGGCGAGGTTCGCAACAGGCTGGGTAGCGCCAGTTGTATAATTGAAGGCATACATTGTCCTGGTCCCAGAAAGCGCGAATTCGGAGGCAGTCACATTAGTTTGGTTGAGTACTTTCAGTGTTTCTGGATATGATCCATTTGAGAAGAAGGCGGCGCCAAGCGGATGGAATATTCCCCTGTGAGGGTGGTCAGCCGCGGCTATGGCGCTTGAAAAACGGCTGCGGTGCAACACTCACGCTTCATCGTACCAGGCTTGACTTTTACCTCCAACTTCGGCCTGCTTTTCGAACATTACGGCTCTAATGCCCTTTGCCTCCAGTTTGCTTGCGGTAGCCAACCCGGCGGGTCCCGCACCGATGATACATACTGGGGGCTTTTCATGTCGGGTTGGCCATGCCCACGCTTCCAGCGAAAAGTACGAGAAACTTGTCAACACAAGGCACCATGCGCTTGGGTACCTCATCTTGGGCGAAAATGAGCGAACGGCCACTGCGACGCAAGCGGTTATATAACTATATGCCCTGCATAGGCCAGGCTCCTAACATTCTTCTTTTGCAAAGAACCGGCCGTAGGCTGCACGGTGCGTTGGCAGATATTTCGGGAAGGGCTGCGCTAGAAGCCAGCCCTGATTACCCATGCCTCGCGTTTGAGTGCCTCAACGCCAGTTTGCGGCCTCGTCGCCTCAAACAAGCGAGAGGTGGCCCGGAAAAAGTACCGTTGGGGAAATGTGGAGCGGATCAGGGTCGTGCACGGGGGGTTTGTGCTGCGATCATGACGTTGGGCGGCCTCTATTCCGGCTTCAGGCAGAGTTTGGCAGACAAATTTTGCGCCGCTGCTCCAACATTTGATCTCCCCCCTGTCTCAATCGTAGCCTGGGAAACGGGTGGAACCAAGCTTGCGCAACTCCTGGGCTTTGACCCACTGCCGCCGTAGATGCCGCGGGCATCCCGCCAGCCGGATGAAGTGGAATTGGCGTCGCAACCGATAATCTTCGGCGACGCAGGCTGCAATGCGGTGGACAGCTGTCGTGCGGATGTCATGATGCATGATGTGCCATGCAAGGCAATGCGAGCGCCGGTTGCGTGGTGCCGAGGCCTCGCCTTCAGCCCTGGACCCAGCGCTACGTTTGAGGTCCCACGGCGACCACGACCGCGGGTGGCTCTTGACTCTTCAAAGACCGCAGCAGCCGCCCTCGTCAAGCCAAAGGCGCTGGGTGCTGCGACGGCCAGGGCCTGATGACGGTCAATGTCGATGAATTGGAGGCGTCCAGCTGCCGTGCCGGTCTGATTCGCTTCGCCCTCTCGAACAACACAGCAGCGGGACAGCTCACCGCCCACCGCCCACCGCTCACAGCCCGCTGCCCACCTGGCCTCGGCTTCGTATTCCAGCGACTCCGCATCGCGACTGCGCTAGAAGCTGGGGGTGCAGAAGGCGAAGAGGAAAACTGGGGAACGTGCGAGTCGACAGCGGCGAGACGAAGTGAAGCCGAAGGATGACATCAGGGAAGGAAGCTCGGACGAGGGCAAGGGGACGTGTAAACAAGATACCTACTTGGGATGTGAGAGGCTCTGCCGTCGCACCATCTTCGGGATGAAGCCATCCTGACCATGGAATGTCGCTGCGGCATAAACTCCCCGGGGCCCCGAGACGATCAGGACTTGGATTCGAGATGAAGCGGATGGAAGACGATGATGGAGGTTGATGGCGGTTGATGAAGGAGGACGAGGTGATGTGCTGTTAAGGTTAGGTGTGGGCCTCTCCTTCCGCGCAGGCAGCAGAGAGGAAGGAAGCAAGGGCGGGTGGTGGCCCCAAGGGCAGAACACCTGGGCCCCAGAGATGCGCCACTCAACATCACACCCGCACGAGAGCGACGCGGAGCCGAGCGACAGCTGGAGTCTTGTGGGTTGCCTCGACGTATTGCATTACCTGCTACCATGTACCCATCGCTGACCAAGGAAATGGAGGGTGCAGGGCATGTGCGTGCCCGGACTAGGAAATGAGACGCTGAAAGTACGAGAGAAAGCCGCCAGCAGAGTGGTATCTTGAAAGGAGAAAAGAGACAGGCAGGGAGTGATCCGGTGCGATCTACTATCTACATTGAGCGCGCTGCGTGTAGACGCGCGTATTAGTGGAAGAAAGAGGCTGGAAATGGGCGGCGACAACCAGCACCATCAGTACATGAAGGCCTTTTGTTGCTCGATATCCATGTCGAACCGGCTCTTGTCCGTGGCGCCGCTCATCGGCCTCTCCGATGGGAAGCTGCTTGGGGCTGCCGTGGTCGCAGTCGCCGGCCTCGAGTCGCTATCGGTCAACTTGCGCGTGTCCAGCTCGACTTGGTCAATCACAGGCGTGGCCTTCTCTTTCTTCCGGCTGTGTCCAGATCCGTTTGCATAGCGTGAGCCCTGGTTCCTCGCGCGTGCAGGGAAGAGGAGCGGCTTTAATGCCGGGATGCACCCGACTATCACGCCGACATTGGTCTCCACGGCCGTCCACACCCAGATCTGAAAGCCCTCCCATGTTGCGTCGTATGTTCTGAAGAGCACGAAGTGGACCCAATATGCGCGGAAACTGCCAGCGACGACGATGACACCACCAATCGAGAACAGAATCACGAGTCCGATGCGCTGGGCCATGGGAAGGGACAGGCTGAATAGCGTGGGGATTGGCAACGCGTAGATCATGAAATCGGTAACTACGTTTAGCACGCTTTGGACGACGAGCGGTGGGCCTTCTGGAATGCAGTCGCGATGATCGGCAAGGAGCGTCCAGTAACTCGAGATTGGACTGTGCTGGTTAGCCCTGTCGGTCAATGGCGGTGGCCGTGTAACTCACATGCACTGTACCCACAAGGCGACCAGGAACACGATGAATGCCGCGAACACGAGCCCAAACGTTGCCCACACGAGCTTCCGGAACACGCTCTTCTCAGGCGCTATGCGAAAGTACGACACGAGGACAGACATCTTCACGAAGCTCGATGCAAGTACAAACAATGTTTGTCCGGCCATGGAAGCCTAGGATCGGTTACCCCGAGCCAACGGTGGGCGAGAACGCAGGGGCACATACCTTTCTACCCGTCTCCATCTGTGGTATAGTCAGATCCCACACATGGATGTTCCAGCCGTACATCTGTGTTGCCAGTATCACCAAGGTGGTTGTGCCACAGCAAAAGACCTGGTCACATTAGCATCAAGGACCCCTCGACGTGAATCTTGCCACGTACCATGGCCACAACCATGAGCCAATCGTCCCACCAACTCTTATGAAGCCATCCAATTCTGATCCATAATCGCAAAACAACACACAGTAGGGCGATGGGCAGTAGTGTCAATTCAACAATCATGATACCGGGGCCTCTCGTTACGGGGTCGACATAGTTGGGGGCAGGCCAAGTCTTCCTGACCTCGGGCGGGGGAAATCTCATGGCGGGAGGAACGAGTGTCGGACAGAAGTACTGGACAGTACTTCAATCGACTCCGGGGTGAGAATGGGGATGGAGCATCACCTTCTCGAATTGCACGGGGTGGACGAGACTCAAATATCTACCTCTAGTCCCAACAGCTTCCGTGATTCAGCTCCGCCCTGAACCAGGGCCCGTCTCCACAATGGCAAATACAGTGCTGAGGGGCATCTGCAGTCTCTTCCTATTCTGCGTAGGACTGGGACACGCGCATGCTAGCTTCGCGACGCCGCAGCGCGGGTACTGGATGACATGCCGCGACTCACCAGGGGTCCAGGTACTTCGATACTACCATCGCGCAAGCCCACGCCGTGACTTGCCAGTACAAATATCCGTGTAAATCCCCTTGACCAATTCCGAGCGGCGCGGAGTGGGCCTAGAGGCAGCCAGGAACGAGCAACCTTGTTGATGCGGCTCGCCGTTGGACAGAAGGCGAAGACAGCATCGGGAACCGCGAGCCAATCGCGCGGCGATGCCGGGGTAGCTGAAGTGCCACCGGGGCTCAGCGCTTGCGGCCTCGCTGGGGTCGCCATCGAATACGCACGTGTAATTAGAACGCTCCCGTGACGAGCGGAAAATTGGGATTTACGAGGCTTGGGTCGAGATTGTCGACCTTGCTTTTTCCGACGCTTCAGGAATATTCCCATGGTGCCATCGTCGCCTGTTGCTCTTGGATCTGTCCGCAATGGGGGATGCTCAAGACGAGGCGTTTTTCCTCTTGGGGCAAGCGTGGCGGGAGATCATCCAATCACGTCTCGCTCCAGGGATAATGCCCATCTCGAGTATCCCACAAGGCGAATCAACACCCATAGTCCCTCGAAGCCTTCTTACACTGTCGATAGACTGCAAGCCCGTCTCAGCGGAGACTGAGGGATACGGTGGGCCTGTCGCCTGTCTCCGCCCGTCGTGGGCCCGCGAGTCCAACCGTCTTCCCAACCGCTCTGAGAGTCAGGGCTCTCCTGGCCTGCCGCGACGTCCCTTTTCCGGCTTTACTTTCCCGGACACGCGTCATCAAATTCGTATTTCCTTCCCATATCTACTTCTATGGTAACGGGTCCTTCGGGGTGTGTCTGCAGTTCGGTGCACACACCCCGTTCAGTAGGAGTCATGGCTTTGACAGAGCCTATGACGCGCCGAACCGTGGTCCTCGACCCCGTTATACCGGCTCGACTTTCCTGACAGCTGAATGGTTCAACTACGCCAACTGTTGGCCCGATCTGGGGAACAAACTCTATTAATCGCCCGTACCTGATTGCGTCGTTGGGTCCCAGACTTGGACACGCCCAGCGGCCATGCGGTCTCGGTTACCACGGCGGCCACATGGGATGGGCCCAGCTGAAACTACTCCAAATTCGTTTGGCAATACATCTCCTTTTCATGCCGTGTATTCTGTTCCCATGGATAGGTCAATTGTGTGCCAGACGTGGAGTGCAAGACATCAGACGATACGCCTCCACACTCATCGCCAGCTGTGCGATATCAAGCCTCCCCATTCGCCTTCGCATACCATAGCGCTAAACTGAGAAGATTATCGGGTGCGCGATCGTCTGTGTTTCGGCACACCAGTGCAATCACATCCAGGAATGGACCCCGGGGTACTGTGATGAAGTCCAGCCGTCACACCAAGCCCCTGCGCCTGTCCTCTCAACCCTCAACGCCACACACCATCAGCATGCCGTGTCTTGTTGGGGGACGAAATCGGCAGTTATAATAAGCCTATTCACTGCTATCTTCAACGCGAACATGATTCCGATGGCGCAATGGGCTGAGATCGTTCACTGTACCACGGTATGCGGTGTGTTCATACCTCTTCTTCGCCCACGCCGCTCACCACACCGCAGCAAACCCCGTAGCATCCCCCGTATCATCGCCACTTCTTCCTTCTAGGCTTTCTCCGCTGCTTGTGGGGCATCCAGGAGTACCTTTCCGATGTTGACGGAGCGTCACTGTGCCAATTGACCCCCAAACCCCAGGCACCGGTTCGCGCCGCAGTGGCGATTCAGCAAACTCCGCTCGTCCTGTGCTGACGGGGCGAGGAAACGAAACCACTCACATTGCCTTTCCGTGTACCTGCATAACCTAACAACGTGATTGACTTTAGTGTTTGACTTTACTTCAGGTTGATTACTACCGTCGCTTTGTTACACTGAACATTCGCATATCCTCCCTCTGTCTCGTCTTTATCGTGATTTTCGGGCTAACATTTCCCGTCTATCCGAGTATCCGGTTTCTCATTACTCAAGAGTATTTCCAATAACGATTTGCTTGCCCAGCTCGCCAGCTGACTCCATCTAATTTCCTCTCAATTCGCAACCGTTGGGTTAGCACCATTTTTCGATATCTGGAGAAAGTTAATTTCTCAAGCTAAGATATATTTTCCAAACACAACATCTCGTTTTTCTGTGGCATTTTGCTTTTTGAGGGAGTCGTTTTTTTTGGTTGGACGTGCGTTCTTACCGCATGCATGCACGCACTGGCAGTTGGATGCTTTTTCCGCCACTGGGTACCCCAGACCCACGGACAGAAGCACGGGGAGACCGATAATGTGACCCCATCATATGTAATGGTAACAAGCTAAGTCAATGCGTGGGACCCTAGAAATGGGCGATGTTGTATGGAAAGGAAGAGTAAGCTCTAGTGGGTGTAGGGCGTACTAGTGTGGCACCTGAACAATTATTACCAGAGATTTGGTTCCATATTTTGTCTAGTACTCAAAAGTGATTGATATTTAGGCTCTTCTCAAGTGCACTTGAATTAAACAACATTTCTCGACTTAAAAGTTAACGGCGGATTCTGTCTGGTACCAGCTCGTACATCGTACTAGGCTCAGATTACTAGCGAATACTATGAAGTTTGTGCACAGGTGCGTTCAAGCAAGGTCAGCTTCTGTTGTTAGTGGACGCATTTTTCCCTGGTCAACAATTGCGTCTTTACTGAACTCTCTGGCGGCAATATCTCCAGAGATCTGCCTAAAAGCCATGCTTTTAGATTCTCTTAAGCTGAGTCCGCAACACGTATTTAACATTGCGATGATTTGGTCGGTGTATACGTACGATTGTAATAGTACTTAGTCACAATAAAAAAATCTTAACTAATGGCATATCTTCAAGGATATGGGCAGTCGTTGACTTCCTAGAACTTACACATCTTTCAAATAGGCGATGTCACAAAATCTATCAGTCAACCTAGATCCTATTTGCACTATATACTAAATGCTTATTCGAAGGCTTTATATAGTAATACAGTCAAAAATATATTCATATGTGTTCGGATTGATTCTTTCCGTGACTTCCGCGTAGCCCCTGCGACAGCCGGCAAGTAAACTAGTACCACACTAATCCACCAGAATATATAACAATTATCTACAAATTTCAGGCATCAGTATGCAAGATTCAACTCCTATTGTTTCCCTTTAGCAGTCCATTATGCCTCCGCGAGAATTTCCCGCACCTCGCTGGTCAGGCAGTCCTTGGTCAAGCTATCCTTCCTAGCGTCCATTCCGGTTGGCTTTTGCTCCGGTTCAACAGGTGTAAGCTCAAACAGATTACCCTGCGCATCTCTGATCTCGATATCGGTCAAATGGTATCGCGTCTGGTTAATGTACCAAGCGACGTATCCGCGGAAGAACTCGTCGACGGTATCCACCATGTCGGGGTAGTCCTTGAGGACCTGGCGAGTGGTGAGCACGTTCTCGGTGACGTTCTTGCACACCAGCTTGAGTGCGTCGGAGGCGCTGAGACCGTGTGTGTTGGCAATGTTGCACACGTAGTTGAGGCGCTCGGGGCCGATGACCGACTCCTTGTAGAAGGACAGGATGTCATTGGCGTAGCTGATGAACTCGATCAGGTCTTGAACGCACGGCATGTACACGTGCAGATAGTCCTTCTCTGGGTACATGGCCTCGGGGAAGCAAAAGTGGGCGTATGGCTCCGTGTAGCCGGTCTTCTCTCGGAAGTAGCCCGGGAATTTCTTCGCGCCGACCGGGGGCTTGATCTTGCCGTCGTAGTTGCGCTCCATGATGCACCCGCAGATGAACTCGATTGTTGCCTTGGTATTCATGGCCGCTGCATAGGGGCCCATGTAGGTGTCGTTGTCGAGAAGAAAGTTGACAAGCGACTGCAGGATAGGAGACTTTTGGGGCTGGCCCTTGACAAGGCGAGCCTCAAATTCATCAAGCGCATCTCCAAGTTCGTGGATGATGTCATCGATGAAAAGAACGTAAGTTGCGTGAATGCCATATGCGACTTGGATATCTTTCTCAGCGAACGGATAGCACATTCCCAAGCCGGTGGACATCCATTTGGCCATACCGACAGCCCTTTTAGTAAGATGTACTGGCCAATTGGGTTGTTTTTGGAAATATTCCATGACCAAGTTCTCCAGCGTAAAGTCATATCCGAATGGAGGCATGTAAAAGTCAATGTCAATGAGGAACTTGGAGAGAATCTCCCCATATTCCTCCTTGGAAACGTTGCCGAGATGAGAAAGCTCCATACCGGAGTCCGATCTTGAGTGAGCCATTGGGAAAGCGAGTATTCAAAGATTTATGAATTCGAGTGAACTAGACTCTGGCTCTATCAAAGAGAAGGGGAATGTTGAATGATACTTCGAATGGTACTTCTCGAGATGGGGCACAAGGTGACTTATATGCAGTGTATACCCATCGTTCTCAATTTTCTCCCAAGTATCTCATAGCAACATGGAATAACGACGCCGAGTAGGTAATTGTCAAGCCGGGTTCGGACATTGAAACAACCGCAGAGCAATGTTTTGTTTCGGGGCGTCTGTTGCAGAGCCGGTGCGCAGGCAGTATGACCATAGCTCTGCACGGGGGTAAGAAACATAGGCCTTAAGCCAGTGCCGAATTCTGGTAATGTTTGGTATGGTATCTGTGAGATCCAGGGAGAGCAGCGATGAGACTTTGCCGGGGCGATACTCTCCCAGCCACACTTGTGGTACTAGCCGCTCGACAATGGCTGTAACACGTCGCAATATGGACTGTGGCGGCAGTTCGCGTTTTTCGAGATAGCTGTGTCCATGGCGGATGCGACACGGCCCGGCAACTTCTCTATTGATGTGGATTCTGTAATGGCCTAGATGCGTCTCGCCCACATTCCTCGGGTCTTTTTGATGGCTTTGACGGGTTGTTTCTCGCTGAACTTGGAATGACCCACATAGCTCTCCGGCATTACCATATCGAGAAAAGTGAATAGGTAAACTTCAGCGACGGCGGAAGTCGCGTGAGGGACCCTTTCTAGCACTCCCTTGTCAAAAGTCAAGACCCACAACGACGCCGAATGCTGAGACTTTTAGGACATCATTTTTTTTCTCCGATTACAACGATACGATTGGTTCGTAAACTATTCGTTCTCCCGGATCCTCAGGGCCCGTACAGTCGAGTCTGGAACTTACCGTGTCACCTGCATGGACTCAAGCAGAGTGACGGATGGAGCGGAGGTCTCTTGTAGCATGACTTCAATTTGACCCACATTTGAGTTGCAGCTGTCACAAACTACTTACACAAGTCACCAAAGTCACCTCGGCCGCGGAAACTTCGTGAAGCTGCACCAAAACGCAATGCGTTCAGACAAGAGCAGCCGGCTTCGACGAAACGTTGAACATCACGATCTAACAAAGAGACAGCACATACAACCGTTTACAGGAATCGGTACTTTGTCCCACTCGGCACTTCAGTTGCCGGGGGATCTTTCTGTGGGTCTTCCACGAACGTTCCCCATTCTCATAGACTCGGCCCGATTCGAGAACGAGAACGAGGAATAATGTCGCGCCAAAGCACTCGGCAACTTCTACCCAAAATGGAATTATGCTCGAGCAACAGAGACATAACGCCTGAGGCGCACTTCAAACAAGAACTTGACCAATGAGAAAATTAGAGCGTTTTATCGTTTCACATTATGTACGTTGGCAGCATCAAGCCAGCCAGGCGGAGGTCTTCCTATTGCGCATCGGGTAGCCTGGCTTCCCTCGCATAGACCCATTTTCCTCGAGCCCCGTCCCACTATCGCGCCTCTCATCCTTGATCTCGCCTGCCCTGCGGAACCTAACCCTTAGCCCGCCTCGTGGCCTTAGGGTTAGATAGTTCTCCAATTCCAAGTCTTCCTCCTTCTCGAGTGGCTCGAATTCGAACTTCCTGACTACGTCCACAATGATGGCCTTGAGCTCCAGCATGGAAAGGCCCCTCCCAATGCAGACTCGTGGTCCACTACTGAAGGCTTGGAATGCGTATGGGGAAGAAGCCTCCGGAGAGAGCGAGTCCCATCTGTCGGGATCGAATTCTCGAGCATTCTCTCCCCAGATGTGAGGATGAAACTGGGGAACTTGAGGAGAGACTATGACATTTGTGCCACGAGGAATCACGGTTTCCTCGATAACTACTCTGTCTTGGGCCTGGCGCCATATCATGACAGCTATGGCTAGTTAGTATTGCTTTCGAAGGACGAATGTTGGGGTCGTTACCTGGAGCATAGACGCGCAAGACTTCTCGGCAAAAATTATGAAGATACCGGAGGCTTTCGATTCCTGCATAATCGGGGTCGCCTGGTGGGAGATGACTGATCTCTCGTCGCAACCTTCGGTCAACGTCAGGGCGATTGGCAAGAACATGCACAGCCCATGTGAGTGTAGTAGCAGAAGTCTCGTGACCCGCAGACATGAAGTTAAGGAGCTAAAGAAATATCAGTATGTAGCCATGGACGGAAACTGCATGAGGCTTACATATCCGAGGAGTTCATCTTCAGTCCACTGTTGCTGGCCAGAGGGGGGCGCCTCCAGCAAGTACGTGAGAACATCCCGGCTGATTGGAATGCAAGTGGCGTCTTTTGCGGATTCGTTTGCGGCGACTTCCTTTTGCCTCAAGCGAATCTGCTCCCTCAAAATGCGTTTGACTTCATCGTTGGCCCTGACAAATGAGCGATTGGCTTCAATCGGAAGCCATCTCCGCAAAGGAATATATGTATTTATCGCAGTGATCATGGAGCTGGCCGGTGTGGGGTTGAAAATGCTGTCATAGCAATCATGAAAGGATGGCGTGGTGTTGAGCTTATCAAGCTCTTTTCCAAGAGTAAGAAGACCAATGATATCAAGAGTTGCCTTTGAAAACAAAGACACGACTTCAATCGCGGCGCTTCCGCTGGAACCAATGCGTTCTTCGATGGTGGACGTGAGGTGCTTGCCATGAGACTGAACCACTGGAACAAGTTTCTTCATGTTAGGCACGGAGAAGATTCCTACAAGTCATGAGAATGAGTTTTTCAGTTGGCAGAAAGGATTCATACCATTCAACAACTTCCTCTGTCTCTTGTGTTCATCCCCCTCGGCAAAGACTAGGCCTTTACCAGTGACTTCGCCAACAATCCGCGCAAAGAAAGGAGGTTTGACAAAAGAGTAGCACTTGGTCTGCAGAACCTCTTGGTGTGCTCGCAAGCTGTTCACCAAAAGTACTTCTGAATTGCCAAAAGAAAGATAACGGATGAAAGGAGCATCTGGCCATCTCTTGCTCCATGAAAGATAGAGTTCGTATGGACCATTTGCCCGGTACTGGTTGATTGCATGACCGATCAGTGGATGGTGGTCTTTTGGGCCAGGTAGGTGACGTAGTGGAGATACAAAGAAGGGGTATACAAAAGAATGGTAGAGTTTCAAAGACAAATATTGGAATGTAAAGAAAGCAAAAAAGACATAAATGGCTTCGATATCAAGAGGAATACCATGCATGATCTTCAGCACAGCAAGCTCTGCTACTGAGAGGGCGGCGCAGCTTTGCAAATCCATAGTCCCAGACTGTATGAGTGAATTGTTTTGCTTTCGAGGGAGATCAAATTATCATAAAGTAATCACTGGGATCGGAGCGCATATATTCCATTCGTCAATGTTTCTCTGGAAGAGATCCTTCCGGATTACCCCGACCCCTCGTGTCTGTTCTGCCCCGTATGTGCTCGTGAAAGTTGTTGGAAAAGGGAAGGCAGCCTGCAACAGGTACCATGTGTACACAGACCGATTGGGTGATGCTGGTATGGGGGAGTTCGAGTCCCGGCGGAATGGTTCGGTATCGCATTCACTCAGCGCGGATGTTTTGCATCCGCTGCACCTCCGGGAATTGTGCCGCATTTGGTTTGGTAGCTCAGGAGCAGACCCCGTGGCACACTGTTTCGGTCTCGCCGGTAATCCACCGCTGCACCACAAACATGTTTCGCCAGATACGTTTCTTAATACCAGGCATTCAGGCATTCAGGCCTATAAGGTGTTGGGGCATCACACTATGTTTGTGTCAGTGTGGTATAGGCACCAGGTTCGCCTAGTCAATTCTAGATCATCAACTGCCGGGGGTACCTGGAACAGAGTGGTGATGCAACCACCGCCATAGAATGGAAACAAAACGTTCCGTAACCCGAACAAAGATGGAGGCGTTGGCTAAGGAGATCTCCTGTAGCCAGGTCAGCCTTCATTAGGACGACTCCAGGCACTTGAAGCTCATCACACACGCCCAAGCATTTGTTCCAGGTACAAATAGCTCGCTCTCACATGTACCCAGAAGATCGAGGCTCAGGTCTATCCTTACTTCTTCTTCATTGCTTCCAGGTTCTTCTCCAAGATGCGGTTCACCATGAGCAAATCGCCCACCGATGTTCGGGAGACGTCAATACAGTCCAGTAGAGAAAACAGTCAAGATGGCACTGCAGTGCCACGTTCAGAAATACCGAGGACCAAGGCGTTTCCCATATCCAACAAAGCGATGGATCGCGCGTGTGCTTACAGTGGCCTCATCTACGTTACGTTCTCTTTCGTCTTCTTCATTGCCTCGGGGAACTTTCCACCTCATTCGCCGTCCCTCACCGCCGACGAAGTAGTGGCGCACTATCGCAAGCACGACGCCGGGTATAAGGTCGGCTCGGCTTTTTTCCTTTTGGCGGGTGCCTTCTATGGTTCCTTTACGGCAGCCATGTCGCAACAAATGAAGCGCATCCCCAATGTCTCGCACACGACACTCTCAGCGCAGGAGGTGTCTGGGGCTTGGGCATGCATCACCTTCTCAGTGCCTGCCATCTTCTTTGCAACAACTGCGTACCGCCTGGATCGTGATCCAGCAATCACCCAAGCCTTGGACGACCTGAGCTGGATGATGACGTTCATGCCGTTTTCGCCCTTCATTGTGCAAAACTGGGCTTTCGCATTTGCCATCCTACAAGATCCAAGGCCCAGACCACTCTTCCCTGCGTGGGTGGGTTGGCTCAATGCCGTAAGCCCGATTCTTTTGGGGGGTGGAATTGCGATGCACTGCGCGAAAACAGGTCCGCTGGCGTGGAACGGAGCCATCACGTTTTGGCTCACGGCCATCATATTCGGACTCCAGAGTGTTGCCAACATCTTCTATACGGTAATGGCAATCGAGAGAGATATCCCCGCGGAGGAGCATGCTGATGGATAGATCGCCGTGGCCCCCGTTATAGGGCCAATGCCAGGCCCTTCACGCTTGGCCAATAGTTTGGTTGAGGGATGTTATAGTTAGCCTACCGCTTGAATGAGATGCTCATTTGTTGAGAGTTTGTTTTGCAGGACCGGTGAAGTCTCGCTGCTGCCTAATCGAGTCATCACAACCCCTCTTGTTACTTCGTACATAATCATCAGCTGGATCATCTACTTATCCACTGAGCGGCTGGTTTGCGTTTGTGCTTTGTCGTCCTTGCGGAGCCCCTCAATTCTCAGTGTACCAGACCTTGCCAGTGTTCGGCGTTCTGTCCGTCACCATGACGTCATCGTCGGGAAGCGTGTTTTCCGAGACTCTTCAGACCATCACGACTACCAAACTACAGGAGCTTGCGGAGCAACGAGCTACTTTCGATTCACAGAAACAGTCTCTTCTCGCCACCCTCGCCACTGAAAATGATCCTCTGGAGCGGCTCTTTCTCCTTGCAGACGGGGTGAAAGTCTGCCTGAACGTTAAGCTTTCCCATGGCAAAGCCGACAAGAATGGAGGGCTGGGTCGTGTTGTCATCAGCGACACCAGCAGAAAAGGTCTCGAGACAGACCTAAAGAACCTCGATCGTTTCCTTGAGCAAGCTCGTTATGACCAAAGTGTATCCCCGAAGGTGCTGCAAAGCTGGGAGAAGCTGCTCCTGCAATATCTCCAGGTTCAGTCCTCAAAATACCAGTACGCGGACCTGTACGGGAAGTTGGTCACAGAATGGCTTGCGTCAGAAAAGACTGCCCTCCCTGATGGAGACGTTGAGATGACGGGGAGTTTCGAGGAGGTTCCTGGCGCCAAGAAACTGGAGGCTCGGGCTGAGTGGGAGAAGTCTGTATTCGAGCCCGCCGTCGTGGACGTGAGTCGCATCAAGAAATATCTTGATGGACTGTTCTTCAAGCAGCAAGAAGATCAAACTCTCAAAAAGGCGACTCTCAAACTCCAGGCTGACGTTGAGGAGTTCGAAGCAATGCTTGAGGCGTCCCAGTTCAATGTCTCAACCTTGACATGGGTTATCCAAGGCCTGCAGAACTCGGATTTGCTTAGCAATGAGAAAAGGGAGACTTTAAATGACTTCCTAACTAACGAAATCATTCTAGGGGAGATCGCAGATGTTCTCAATATGCGTATGGCTGCATTAACTCGATGGTCCTGGGGCGATCATGTACCATTGGAACAACGACCCAAGATCAGTGGTGGTTACAGCATAAACATGCATGAAGATCTGCTGCAGGCCATCTTCCTACATTACTTAGGAGTCAAGTGGTCGGTATTCTTCAAGCAGGCTCTGCTCACTTTCCGAGAAGCTGCGTGGAGCCCGAATCAAAACGATATTCCCAAGATCGATCTGAGACGTCGCCGATACTTTCTTGGCCATAGTGGCATCAACAGATACGCAACTCTTGAGAATGAGCGGGCATCTGTTCACACCGACAATTATTTCCTGCATCAGCTCCTTGATCATGATGCCCAACAGATTGAAACAGAAGAAGGAGAAGAGGAGGTCGATTTGGATCAGCATCGCCCAGAAAAGCGTCTCAAGTCACCAGGAGGTGCCCAGCTTATGAGCATGTGTTCAGTACCTGCTCAGCAACCTGCAAAGAAGAAAAGAGTGATGCAGAAAGCTCGCAAAGGGGCCAGAATATCTGCTTGGGATCAAGGAAATTCAAAATCAAAGAAGCCAATGGAGAACAAGCAGAAGCTGCTTCATCTGCTCTCCACCGAAATTGTTGTTAACACCAGACTGCATGGTGGGCTCACTTGTTTCCATGCAGTGTTCGATTCCTGGAACCCTTTGCTCTCTCATGACACCATTCTGACAGTCTTGGAGTTTTTCGGTGTCTCCTCGAAATGGGCCAACTTTTTCAAGTCATTCCTTAAAGTACGTGATGATAATCTCAAAGAAGGCTAGGACACGATCTCCAGAGCTAGGCTTTGAGTTGGCAACGTCAGCTAATCTCTGCATCTAGGCTCCTCTGAAGTTCTTGGATGATATCAATGCAGCGCCGCGGGCTCGCCAAAGGGGTACTCCAGGATCGCACTCCCTCAGTGACATGTTCGGCGAAGTTGTTTTATTCTGTTTAGACGTCGCAGTCAATCAGGTAACCGAGGGCGGGTTACTTTACCGGATCTATGACGATACCTGGTTCTGGTCTCCCGACTACGACAAGTGCGCCACGGCCTGGGAAAGTGTTGTAGAATTCGCCAGTGTCATGAATGCCCGTTTGAACAACAACAAGACCGGTAGCGTGCATATATCCTCTTCTAAATCGCAATCCATCCGGACTGGACGACTACCAGAAGGTGACATCCGATGGGGCTTTCTCGTCCTGGACCCCAACACTGGACAATTTGAGGTTGATGCACACATGGTGGACGCTCACATAGATGATCTGGGCAAGCAACTCGAGGGTAAATCAAAGAGTGTGATTGATTGGGTTCAAGCCTGGAACAGCTACGCTACTAATTTCTTCAGCTCCAATTTTGGAAAGGCAGCTAATTGCTACGGTCGGCAGCATGTTGATAAGATCCTCGCCACCCACAGCCGAATTCAAGCACGTGTTTTCAATGGTGGCAACGTCGTGCAGTTCCTCAAGGAAATGATCAGCAAGAGATTTGCAGTTGATGACATACCAGACGGTTTTCTCTTTTTCCCAGTTGACCTTGGCGGCCTCGAATTGCGGTCTCCCTTTGTCGGGCTGCTCCAGATCCGCGAATCCGTCATGGAAAACCCGTATAGCCTGCTAGATGAATTTGAAGAAGAAGAGAAACAGGACTACCTTGACAGCAAGACGGAATTCGATGATGGGGATGTCTACAATCAGGAAGCAAATGTTTACAAGCCAGAAGATCCAGATACATTCTTTTCCCTAGCCGAGTTCACACGTTACAGAGAAGAGTTCTCGCCCGTTGGCAGCGCAAACCTGGTCGAAGTGTACGAGAAGCTGCTTCGACGACCATCCGAGGAGTCAATCGATTTTACCCATCAAATCCTGAACGCTCTTGAACGTTTGGCGGGACAGAATAACCTCAAGAGCATCAATGCATACCACATCGAGATGGATGCTTATTGGAAATGGATCACGCAAATGCATGGTCCAGAGATGGTTGAGAGATTTGGGGGGCTCAATATTGTTGATTCTGGTCTTCTTCCGATTGGCATGGTGGGAATCTTCCGCCAAAAGAGGATCAAGTGGCAAGACTGAATTGGGCATTTGGGAGCCAAGTTTTCCGCCTAGGTCGACAAGAGAAGTGCCGAGGTTGGTCAAATACCAAAACTTGGCAATTATCCCAGCTTGCAAATCCGTTGCAAAAGTTGTACATGCAGTATTAATGGGCATATTCTCACTCAAAATCATCGGGTTCGTTTCTGGACTTTTTTGTGTCCCACTTAATGATACTATTCCAATAAATTGAACTCAGCATCGACCCATGGGTGCTCATAATAAAATATTGAGGCTAAATAAGGGCCATGTAAGACTTGATGAAGAAAGCTCTCAGTTGCTTGATCATATCATCTGCGATATGAATCATAGACAGCACAAAAAACCATCACGAATGTTAAAAGTTGGGTTAGTGTTTAGTAAGACCGAGCTATCAAGCTAGTTTACGGCTGACTCCATGTGGCTGGACGTCTGTTTGTGACTTGTTCTTCTTCAAGGATCCCCCTCCACCACGTTCGAGGCTAAAGATGCAACCAATTATATCAAGAGGTTCTTCTTTGTGCTTACTGAATCCCTTGCTTAGCTGAATTTTGATCTCATCGAAAAGGAGCCAATCGGACTTAACATCCCTGGATTAACCCTGGCTTGGTTCATATGGGCCTAGGCCTAGCCTTGCATATTATCAGTTCTATGACGATAGCCCTATGGATCGATGGACTTTAATTCGTGGACTTTCGTGCATGATCTCCTCTTAAATTCAGATACATATGCGCTGAGATAACACTGCAGTCAAGGGATGAGCGGTCTGCATGAACTTCTGGGGCCTTGCTGTAGCCGAGGGTCAGGGTCAGCTCGACACAAGGATTCAAACGCTTGTGCTTCCATAATAAGATGATCTCACCAGAAGAATACGTCAGGGCATTTTTATTTCTGTCATGATTGGATTTCTCCTCTTACATGTGCGTTTGTATATTCGCAGCGGGTGCATACCTGATAAATATAGCGTGCTTACTACAATCCCACAAACGATATCTCCTCGCAACTGTACTTGATTACGGCCCATCTCCTTCGCTTTTATTCTCTCTCATTTTCATGAGTACGGAACATATCTAAGTACAAAAACCCATCCTCAATTAGGTATTGCGCACGGCAAGTAACAGTCCTGGCTATTATATGGCAGGCTGGTGAACCTACATACAAATGGCTTCATATATTCGTTCAGATGCCCCTGTCCTCGAGACTCAACTCTTGATCGTAGGAGCAGGCCCCGCCGGAGCCTCGCTTGCCTGCTTTCTCGCACGCGGCGGGCTTACCGGGCTCATGATAAGCTCCGCGCCAGGATCGGCCGAGACACCCCGCGCGCACATTACTAGCGCAGCAGCTCTCGAATGCCTCCGGGACATTGATTTGTACGACGAGTGCCTTCGCGTGGGAGTCTATGGCGATGGAATGAAGCATTTCCGATGGTGCGAGTCAATGGCTGGTGAAGAGTATGGCCGCCTTTACACCTGGGGCAACGGCAATAGAACGGCGGACTACTCTCAAGTCAGTCCTTGCGTACACATGGATCTGCCTCAAAATAGACTTGAACCAATATTAGTGAAGTATGCGACAGATCATGGGTTCAAGATGCGGTTCGATACGCAGCTTTTGGGATTTGAGGAAGATGAGCTCGGGAAATACGTGTGCGAGGTCCGAGATACTATCACGGGGGCCCAATACTGGATCAGGACAGAATATTTATTTGGCGCAGATGGGGGCAAGAGCGTAGTTGCGGAACAGCTGCAATTCCCAATGCATGTGGAGGCTGACGGTGGAAGAGCTTTCAATATCAGGGTGAAAGCTGACCTATCACATCTGATGCCCAATCGTCAGGGAAACTTACATTGGTGCATGAGACTGGAAAAAGACACAGATTTGATGTGCGTTGCACGAATGGTGAAGCCATGGGAGGAGTGGTTGTTTGTATTCTTCCCGAAGGATCCTAGAACTTTGGTCGAGAAGAAGAATGATGAAGAGTGGGTTTCGGTTGTCAAGGAGGCGATAGGCGATCCAAATGTTGAAGTCGAAGTCTTTGGAACAGGTACTTGGTGGATTCAGGAAACCCATGCTGAAATCATCGCAAAAGGCAAAGCGTATGTACTCCTACAAATGGTGCTAATTTTCTCCTAACGTGGCCAGATTTTGCCTCGGGGACTCCATCCATCGCCATCCTCCTACTCTTGGAATGGGTTCCAATACATGTATCCAGGACGCCTTCAATTTGGCTTGGAAAGTCGACCTTGTGATTAAAGGAAAGGCTTCCCCTTTATTGTTGCATACTTACAATACTGAACGTCAACCCATTGCTGCGGATCTTGTCAAGAGCTCGAACTTGATTCTCAGAAAAGCCATGAGCGTATGGAAAGCGCTTGGGATGCAACCTCCTGGGTCATCAGAAGAGCAAAGATTGAGAGTTGTAAGAACCATGAAAGAAGACTCGGAAGATGGCAGAGCTGCAAGAAGGCTCTTCTCGGAAAGATTAAAGGATCTACACCATGAAACACATGCTCTGGGTTTTCAAAGAGGACAGCTTTATACTGGATCAGCAATTTATACTGTTCACGAACCAGCTCCTTTTGTACCTAGTGAGCGAGAATTACAGGACCCAATGCTTCACTATGATCCCACAACATATCCTGGTCGCCGATTTCCACATGCATGGCTCCGTACTGCAATTCCCAATGCAGTAGTCTCGACTATTGATCTTGCTGGTAAGGGCAGATTCTCCCTCTTCACTGGTATTGGGGGCTTGGGTTGGAAGCATGCAGCAAACGAAGTTGAACGGAACCTACGAATCCATATCAAAGTCATCCTGATTGGAAATGGGCTCGATTGGGAAGACATGTATCTTGAGTGGGAGGAAAGGAGGGGTGTAGAAGAGAATGGTGCAGTGCTTGTAAGACCAGACCTTTTTGTTGCTTGGAGGGCACAAGAGAGCGGAAATGAATTGAAGCGATTGACAGATGTGATGAATAGTATCTTGGGTACAGGCAAGGCTAGAAACTGCGATATAAGTACAGCCAAGGAAATTTGATTGGGGCTTGATTCTCGACGCAGGGAGGCATAGAGCGTGTATAATCAAACCACGGCTGGGGTTCGGTATAACCAGGACAATTATCTTCTGAAGGTAGCCAGAGTCTTACACACTAGTTATTATCAAGAGTTAGTTTTCTTCTCGAAAGAAGTACGTTGATCATGGCCAAGGCCTGCCGACGGTCATTGTTCCATGTTATTTATCAATAACTCAGAATTCAGGAAAATAAAAAAAAATTATAACTTTTTGATGTTGTTATACTGCATCCAGGCAGCAAAAAGTAAAGACAAAAATATAGCTTGAGAAGGTTTCGATCCTTCGTCCTCCGGGTTATGAGCCCGGCGCGCTTCCGCTGCGCCATCAAGCTTGTAAGTAATTGCTGATATAATAACAAAAATAATAATAAATACATATAGACTTTAGATGTTCTGAATGTATAAAGTGTCCAAAGCGCAGTTGCAAGGTATTAGATTCTTTGCCTATCGTTGGAGTCATGAGCTCGGCCACTGTTTGATGCGTTGCAAATTTGTTCGGTAGCGGAGTTTTTTAGTATGACCCCTGGATAGCATTCCCAATCGAGTTCTTGCGTTTCGATTGGTGCCTTGTCTAACATTACTGGTTAAATTCGGGCTCAACACGTTTTATATGAGGACCTTAGTTGAGTATATTTTCTATTGGCTAATTGGATTTCAGAATCGATGTTTGTGTGATTCAATTGGAACAGTGTATGCATATTTACACGTGGTGTCAGTGTGCGAGGCTCAATCCACCTACCTGGTAAGGCATCTAGGCAGTGTTGACCGCAAAGTTTCCTACATAGAGAATGGACTAGAGCAGATGAATCAGTTACATTGAACTAATGAGTTTTTTTTTTGTTTATAAGTGGGTCAGCAAGTCTGGCACGTCTTGTGCTCGCTTCACAAATTTTTTCAGAATTTTCACCGCTAGTTGTTCCCGAGGCCGAGATGTCCCCACCTCAGCACATGAGCCATGACACAGCATTGATGTTGGGAGTACCAAGAGCTTTCTTGGAACATTTTGCATTTGGATATATATATTTTACTGATCTTCGAGTTTCCATCAAATCTCATCGGTGAGATGGCCGAGTTGGTTATGGCGCCAGGTTAAGGATGTCTTAACACAAATCTCCTGGTCACGAAAGTGGCGTGGGTTCGAGTCCCACTCTCATCAATATCGTCCGTTGTATAAACGGGTTTCGGGAGCCTTCTTTTTTGCGTTTGTTTTTGTAGTCATCAAGTGATCTCAAAAGATTTCAAACTAGTTCACAGTGTAATAAATAGCCCACAAAGCAGGCACTTTTTTTTGGCTTTGAGCAAGATTCTACAGCTTTATATTCTATTTTAAATCTTTTTAACTAAGGAATAGAAAGAATCAAGCGATCTCTAGTATACTATATACACTTTATTTTCTAGTTTCAGAAGTTTAGCTTATAGTAGTAGCTTTATAAATACATAGTGTATTACCTTGCATATCAAACCAGTTTGTTTAAACTATATCTCTGTATATAGATAGTATTAGAACACAAAGTAGTCATTTAATAATTATTTAGTTGTTTCATTTCTGTTTATTAAGATACTAGCTTCTTATAGAAAAGAGGGTGAGCATTGTGGGCCAAGGACATGATTCATTCAAGCCAACTAGTTCTACAGAGAAGTATCATAATACGAAATAGCTCGTGATCAGAAAGTGATCTCTATTCTGGAAGAATGAATCTCTATATTCGTGGGAATTTAGTTTTATTTGCAGACAATTTTCCATACGCAGTTGTAACAAGCTTCAAACTGGTCTTATGGTCTAGTGGTATGATTCTCGCTTAGGGTATCTAAGTATATGTGCGAGAGGCCCCGCGTTCGAATCGCGGTAAGACCCTTTTTTGCTTGTTCAAAGCTCCGGTCATGCTCGCATTTGTCTTTTCGAGCTTAGGTAACACTAGCAAATTGTACGTACAAACGAAGTGGTATTATGAAACGAAGGATTATAAGCCACTAACGTAAACTACAAGCGAGTCGGCCACACAAGCGAGTCGGCCACTTAATGCCAAGCATTTATATAAAACTTTAAAGCTTAAAAACTTTCTTATTATAGTAGCTATTAAAATAAAAATTTAATAATCATAAAGTTTAAGCTTTTAGCTTCTTATAAATATAAAAATAACATTTATAAGTTTACTAATAAAAAGGTTATTAAGTATAAATGCTTGGCATTAAGTGGCCGACTCGCTTGTGTGGCCGACTCGCTTGTGGGATACGTTACCCGGCTTAAAAACACGGTATATGAATGTTCAACTATCTAATTATTTGACGGGCACCAGAGGTGAATGGCGACTGAGGTGACTCGCATTCGTGTTTTGATGATCAAACCGTGGTTTCAGAGCTCAACATCTCTCTATATTATGGATATATTTAACATGAGATCTTTCTGCATGCTGTCGTGTCTTTACATGATTGCCCTGGCTATGTTGTTGTGACACTATTTGGCGACCGTGCGTTGTATAAGGATATATATCTTGACATTTATTTTGCGGGTAGATCCATGCAGCGAGAGGCTGGGTGGATGCAGTCACGACCAACGCCATGACAACGAAAAGTGAAAATGTCTTCTCAGATATGATATCAGCTTGTAATCCGATATTCTACTCGATCAGTTACTGCGCAATTGAATGGCGGAAGATGACCATACCAAAGCAATCAGCTCCACTATTCCTTTGCAACTCATCAGAATGCCGATGGTAAGGCTCTCTCGCCAAGAAATACTACAGGCACGCGCGCACAGCATCGCGCCGATTATCTTTCCCGCTAAAGCCGTCGCGATTACCAATATTGCATAGCACCAATCGGTGCCATCGCTGAGTGATCCAATGTTGGTGCTGATTCCAGAGAGGGCAAAGAATGCAGGAAGGAATACTAGATCAATGATCGTCCTAAGGCGTGAAGCGATAACATGTACAAGAACACCTTGTTTTGGGAGAATGCTTCCAGTCAGAAAGGATCCGAATATTGGATGAAGACCTGATAGCATCTATTAGCAATTAATTCTTTGTAGTGCGAAGACATACCTATTATTGAAGTGTACCAGCTTGAGATCATCAGTATCGTGAGAATTACTAGAATCACCAAATCTGTTGGCTCTTTCTCGACCCCACCCGAGCGTTGGATCACATAGGTAATTGCTGGTTTAACAGCATATATCATGAAGACAACCCAGGCGATTCCGGAAAGAATCACCCATAATGCTACGAGACGGGATCCTGACTGACCAAGTGCAACGGCCAATGCAAGCAGTGCCCATCCTATGACGTCGTTCGCGACCCCTGCACTCAGAACGATGATGCCCACAGGTGTTTTTAGGATCTTCAATTCCATCATGATTCGACATAGCACCGGAAAAGCCTTGATTAATGGTTAGCAGTGTTCTATCAATGGGTTTGGGGACCCACCGTGATGCTCATAGCTAGCCCTACGAACATGATAAAGACGTAGAATCGCAACCCCATGTTTGCAGGCTCAGGTTCGAATTGACGGTACAATGCCACGGCTATTCCAGCTCCCGTTCCAAACGGGACTATTATTCCCCCAGCTCCTACTGCGAGAGCGGGCCGCCAATGACGCGACACTTGAGCGAGGTCAATTTCCAGGCCCACGAGGAACATTAAGAAGATCAATCCAAAGGTTGCGGCTGTTGTAAATGACGGTATCGAATCGGTCGGGAATAGCCTAATTTACGTCAGGTTCAGCCAGGCGACCAGTCTGGTTACACACACAGGGAAGTATATCCGGGTATGTTTCCTAAGACAGATGGTCCCAAAATCACACCTGCTAGCATTTCAGAGACTACCTTTGGCTGGCGTAGATATGACAGTCCCATATGTAGAAGGTTAGATAAAGCTATCACCACAGTGATCTTATGAACATGTCAATCATATGCGCTCGCCCATTGCAGAAAGTACGACTTGCCTGGACAAGGAACAATACGATTGGATCGGAAGAAGTGTATAATATTGGGTTTTCTCCCTCGAAGAGGGCAATGTGTGCTCCTCCTCCAGGCATGGCTCTCGACTATCGTCCAATGTATTTCTTCGGATCGTATGACAAGGAAGGTAACGATAGATTGATGGCGGGCCCAAGGGTATACAAATTCCACTCTTGGTGTGTCTGTCTCTTCTGCTTTTCGGAGATTTGCGGTGTGTTGGAGACACAGTTGAGGTTATGTTGGGACGTACATGGGCTGTCCCGACTTCGGATAGAACATTGCCCATCAAGGTACCAAGTAGCACTTGCCCAGGACACATACCCGAAAGGTGAGGGCCGTGCAATCGTCGGCGTTATTCTTTCGCTCCCCCCGATCTTAGCCGAAAGTCATTCCGCACTCTACGCTCAGACCCGTTCTAACAAGTGCGCACTTATGCTAGCAACTGCGCGCTGGACGTACCAATCGCTAATCGCGGAGGTTGCTGGAAAAGTGTCGCCTGGCTGGCCCTGAATTCCTAGACCGATGATAATCACACGCTTCACCGATCTAGATTCGCTCCCCGGAAGAGCGTCAGCCCACCCAATGGCAATGAACCATAGCCCGTATCTGCCACGCTCCAACGGCGCAGCAAACGTACGAGTCCGCATCTGTTTTGAAAGCTTGGGCGCAGCGCAAGCTTTGTCCTCTTCAGTTAGCCCATGCATACTTAGAATGACTTGATATATCCAAAGCCCCCATGACCCCAAGGCTGTCGTTCGTTTTATTTTCGCGCTCTCACCATGGCCCTCCAGGTGCATCCCGTCTCTCTTTCTGACCGTTCCACGGTGTCGCGAATACTGGTGCTTGCGAACTGGGATGACCCGGTTGCTGCGGCGGCATATCCCACTTTAAGTCTGGACGACCGGATCGCAGGATCTTACGCGCGCTTTCCGCGCTCTCTCTTTTCCCCCTATTCTTGGCATCTGAAAGTTGTCGATGAGGTCACTGGGGAAGCGATTAGCTATTCTCGATGGCGGTTACCGGCGGAGATGTGGCTGAAATCCAGAACCAATGGGAAGACTAGAATCAAGGAAACGGAGTTGGTCAAGAAGACGGATATGGTACTATTCGAGGTGGATTATCAGCGCGCCATGAATGGCCAATTTCCAAAGGGCATGAACGTTGAATTGATGATGGGCATGGAAAAAGATATGGACGTAGCAAGGGCACTTTTTCCATCCGAAGAACCTAGCATTGGTAAGTTACCAACGCCGATTCGTCCTTATCATCTAACGTAAAAAGTTTTGGAGGAACTAAAGACTTTACCCGGCCACCAGCGCCGCGGTGCTGCGAGTTTGATGCTACGTTGTGGCATTGAACTGGCCGATACCGAACAGCTGAAAATTCGTCTTGAAGCGACTCCTTTCGGTGTCGAGTTATATAGAAGATACGATTTTGAGACCGTGGCAAAAGTAACACATAGACTGACAAGGTGGGGTGGACCAGAAGAATACACCCATACTTTGATGATTAGGGATCCAAAGGTGATGGAAGAATAGACGTGGTAACTTCCTGTCATACGTTTCTAGCGCTGTATCCAGGTTTTTGGCAGCCCATTGCAGCAATACCCAACTAATACCGCAAACATCCTTTCATTTATTTTAAACCCAGACCAAAAAAACGTAATAATGACCTTTTACAGGTGACACAGGCCTGGCAGCTGACGTGGACAAATGTCCCCCATGTAAGATTTTAAAACGTAGTCAAGGAACACGCTTGACCTCTTTAGACTAAGACTGCATAGCTAATCCCCCTCGTGATATTCGCCAAGCTCTTGATTTTCGCGAATGTAAGAATAGTATGGAGCTAAAGAGTGGTTTGTCATTTTATCTTGACAAGGTCATGGGCTGTGGAATTCTACCTTAGCACTGCCCTTAGAAATCTTCTCGCATAGTCACTAGCTTCATCTCAACCTGCTAGACGTGTTCGAAATAATACTTTTCTGAATGCATATGGCGTTCACATGACGTTGGGCAGGCCCTTTTATTGCGGTTTAGAAGAGAGAACACGAATTAGAGTGAGGGCATAATTGAATAAGGAAACTTTAGTTTTGCAAAGGGTTTTTTTATACGCGTACATAGTCAGTATGCTAGATACCAGATTGTAAGGCGAGCCTCAGTATAGGAGAATGAAGAATTACGGCAAGTTTATTTTTCATAAGTTCATCTTTGTAATTCAATTTGGCAGAGAATATAGGCAAAAGTAGTGGTTTTCATGCCAATTTTCGCTACGGCCTATTTTTTGCGGCCAATATATGGTCTAATCATTGAGAAGACTAGCAGCATGTCTAAGATGATCCACATAGCTGTTACTGCCTCTGGGAGGCTTTTTCGCCTTTTTGGGCCATCATGCTCAATAGGTCCACTCAGGTCCACTCAGGTCCACTACTAACCAAGATAGCTTTGCATGCTCGGATTCTGCTTCTGTTCTATATGCTGCGATCGAGATACTTTTCCATTCAGCGTATTCACACTCCCGATTCGCTCGTTTCAATTGGGATACTTCTTAGTAAGCCAAGTGAGAGTATCAGACAGCCTATGGCTTTGTAATTCGTGTACTTTATTTTGTGGCGTGCTTCCTCCCTTGAGGGACAGTTCAAGAAAATCCGATCATGGCTTATTAATTCAATACCTATGCACAGGATACGCATGCGATGGCTGCCTAGATAATGCATTGTCAGTATAGTGAGCTAGACGTTATTCTTGCTACCAATTTCAGGCCCTCAGCCAGTCATTTTAAAGCTTATCGAAATTTTTTATGATAGCAGCGTTCGCGACTGACGCTGCATTCATGATGCGATTCTTTTGCAAATTGCGTAATGATCCGCAAGTCCACAACAACACATCACATGATGCATTTCCACGAATCCGAGACAAGATCATTATATCTGACGCGATAAGGCACCATGCACAAGAGGCGGGGAAATACGTAGATCCTTGTGGTTAGATGAAGTATAAAGCTTTTCCAGGAGACTACAAAGAGCGATATATGTCCCTTGGTCTCCTGCATACCATATCTGTCATTATGGCTCCCAGTGCTGTTGAAACAAGTATACAGGCTCAAACTGAGTTACCTATTAACGTGACAAGCGTTAAAGCTGCGAAGCCTTTGCAGTTGAGTGGGGCGCTTGACAAGTACAAATCTTTTGATGTCACTCCAGTCATCGGCAGGGAGTTTCCAGACCTCAGCGTTGTGGAGCTATTGAATGCATCCAACTCTAATGAGCTTCTTCGGGATCTTGCAGTAATCAGTGGGTTAAATTAAACATGAGTTGTTAAGATGTTGACGGTTACTAGTCTCTCAGCGAGGTGTCGTTTTCTTTCGAAAGCAAGATGATTTAACGAACGACCTGCAGAAGACACTGATCCAGCGCCTTGGAGAGTTGGCTGGGAAACCAGCAACTTCAGGACTCCACATCCACCCAATCCTGAATTCTGAAAGAGAGTTGGGCGGAGCTGATCCTCAAATCAGCACCATCAGCTCTGAACAGCAGAGAAAATTCTATAAGAGTAATGCTTCAAAAGAAACTGTCAAAAAGATACAAAGCTCGAGTCAATGGCACTCCGACATTGCATTCGAGCCAGTTCCTGCAGACTATACTAGTTTGAGGCTGGTGCAGCTTCCAACAACTGGCGGTGGTATGTAACCAAAAAAAACCAACCATTTATTACTGATATGATCAGACACTCTGTGGGCATCAGGGTATGAAATCTATGATCGTATCAGCGCGCCTTATCAAAAGTTCCTCGAAAGCCTGACCGTAACCTTCGCACAACCTGAATTTAAACAGATCGCGGAGCGTAGCGGGTTCAAGTTATACGACAAGCCCCGAGGTGCACCGGAAAACATTGGGGACGAACTAATTGCTGTCCATCCGGTCGTTCGCACCAACCCTGTGACAGGTACCTATATTCTCTCGATACAGGTTTTTTCGAGCTAAGTAATATTAGGGTGGAAGTCTATCTTCCCAGTCGGCGCTCACGTCTCTCATATCAATGATGTGACCAAAGAAGAAAGCGACGCGCTTTTGAAATGGTTCCTGCAGTTGTTAAAGGAGAATCACGACCTTCAGGTGAGGTTTAAGTGGAATAGCCCCAATGATCTGGCCATCTGGGACAACCGCAGCGTGTTCCACACCGCCACATTCGATTTTGACGGCTATGGTGAGCGATTTGGGAACAGAGCTGTTGGGTTGGGAGAGCGACGTAAGTCATATTCAAAGTTCCCCAACTGTCAAGTGCTAAAGACCATAAGCCTTCTTCGACCCGACCAGCACATCTAGACGCGAAGCTCTCGGTCAAGCATGAGGGAATGAAAATCATCCGAGTCCAGGCTGCCGAGCGTGTAAACAACAATCTTTTTATCGAGAGCAAGAACTTGCACTCTTTTAGCTATAAGGTGAAAGCTAATACAGTCGATTTTTATTGCAGTGCGTTTTGTTTGACTCAAGTGCCGATGTGAACGAAGCTTTGGATGTGAGAGTCAGGTTCCAGGAAAAATGCGTTAGCGACACGACTTCCCAATCACGCTAATACGAATTCAATATATACAGGGTATTTTCCAAGTTTCCTAGAATTTGTACCACAATCACGTTATCTATTGTAACCCCCCCTAAACTCTAGTTTGTACACCGCTCTTCCTTTCTTTGCTATCCATGAATGGGCAAGGTTGTATTTTGATCTATTATTAAGGAATAGTCGAATTTCTACTTCCTATGCCGTATGTCATACCTCGCGCTACATGAAACCTCAATTATATTGCCATTACACATTTCATTTGACTCTTGGCCATGGCTCTCTTGTTTGAGGGGGGCTCCTAAGGGATTCCATGCAGGGCTATCAAATATTCAGATTATTTTATGAGATACTCTGGCAAATGTTAATTCTTTAGGGCTAAAGGCCATCATTACTTGAAATTTCACCCTGAGGGGACATATCACACCCAATAATCTTTTCTCCTTAAAATTTGTTACTTTACATCTAAGGCACGTAAAGCGCTCATTTTGTGCTTCTTGAAGTCGACTATAGCCTTGAATATGTATTCTCTTGCTGGCTATTATCTTCATTTTTTTATCATAGCAACGTTCCAGCCTCATGCTCATTCTCTCAGCCTCAAGCGCGGCAGAATGCACATAGTGAAAAGCGAAATTTTTCCACCATTCGGCAGGCTGATGATCCTCCTTAAATTCAAAATCACTTGGCATGGGCTCTGGGACGTGCAAAGGGATGCCATTTAGGGTTTCATAAATTGCAGATAAATTGTGGAGAAGTACATTATGGACTGTAGGCGTCGTAACATTTGCCGTCGGCAATTTGGAAAACGGATGAAAGGTAGGACCAAGACAACCCGAAACAGGCGAGAGAACTACCAATTTCTTTCGCTTGATCTTTCTTCATATACCTCGGTTCGTCCAGCCTTTCCTTGTCGCAAAATTGAAATTATCGCAATGGTTCATCGCACTCTCGTCATAGCTGCCTTCGTGGCGTTGGGGTATTCGAAAGCCATACTGAGCTCACGACAAGCTTCGACCATAACGGTAGATTTGTCGAAAACTTACCAGACTATGAATGGATTTGGTATGTCCGAGACATTTCAACGCGCAAACCAAATGAAGGCACTGTCGGAGCCCCTACAGCGCTACTGCCTAGAGCTTTTATTCAATCGCACATCCGGTGCCGGCTTTTCCATTCTTCGCAATGGAATCGGTTCATCTCCCGACTCAAGCTCCGACCACATGATTTCTATCCAGCCAAAAAACCCTGGTGGCCCCAATGCGGCACCGAAATATGTCTGGGATGGTAATGATAACTCGCAGGTCTGGGTAAGCACCGAAGCTGTCAAGACGTATGGGGTTAAAACGGTTTATGCAAATGCATGGTCGGCGCCGGGATACATGAAAACGAACAACAATGATGCGAATGGCGGCTCGTTATGTGGGGTATCAGGCGCAACCTGCTCATCCGGAGATTGGAAGCAGGCGTACGCTAATTATCTGGTCCAGTATATTACGTACTACAGGGACCTTGGTGTAGATATCACACATGTGGGCTTCTTGAATGAGCCTGATCTCACGACGAGCTACGCAAGTATGAGAAGTAATGGGCAGCAGGCCGCCGATTTTATCAAGGTACTTCGACCAACGCTTGATAAAGCAAATTATACCACTGTGAAGATTGCTTGTTGCGATGCCGAGGGTTGGAATAGCCAGCAAGGAATGATGGGCGCGTTGAGTGGCGTAAATGACATGCTTGGGACGATTACTGCACAGTATGTTTATTCATTATTTCTTCACTCTTTCCCCCTTTCTTCAATTTCACTGTACTTGTATTATACGAGAGGCTCACTAACTCTACTCCATCTTGGAACATCATCGAAGTTAAAACATTAATGAGTCGTATAGTTCCTATACTTCCCAGCCTGGAAGCCCAATAAACACCCGTCATCCCGTCTGGCAAACCGAAAATGCAGATCTACAAGGCCCCTGGGCTACGTCTTTCTACTCCAACAATGGCGCGGGCGAAGGTCTTCTCTGGGCTAATAAGATCTACGATGCTATCGTGCGCGCAAATGCTACAGCATACCTATATTGGATAGGGGTACAGGGTGGCCCCACAAACTCCAAGCTCATTCGTATCTCCGATGACAAGAAGCAAGTTATTCCCAGCAAACGGTTGTGGGCATTTGCAAACTGGAGTCGCCACGTGAGACCTGGTGCTGTAAGGATTGGGACAAACGGAGGGCCGAATGGTGCCAAAGTGAGTGCGTTTCGAAACTTGGATGGTAGTGTTGCAGTACAGGTCATTCAGGGTGGCACGGCAAGTGGGACTGTGAGTGTTAAGATAAGTACCGCTATTGGTGCCGCTAAAGCGTGGATCACGGACAATAGCCACGATTGCGATGAGCAGACCACAACAGTTTCAGCAGACGGCGGGAGTGTCAGTGCGCAAGTTCCTGGGCGAAGTATGGTGACCTTTGTCCTGCAGCCACAGGCTTAACTTCGAGGCGTTTAAGAACGACCATCAATTCTCAAGTCTATTTTCATGGAAGAGAACCTTGATATCAAGTGAAACAAAACATCAGAAAAGCCTCTGTCATATGCGCTGGAGGTCTTCCACCTATTGCATACATAAAATGAGATGTGAAGGGAAAATACAATTATGTGCAATCGAGGTCTATTGGAGGTTTCGGCCTGTAGACAAGATAATAACACAAATCTTAGAAAGCTACTAACTCACAACAGTACAGCATGTAAGAGCGATATCGACGGATCTATTTGAGCGCAGCACTGGAAGTGTTGTTCGCAATGTTATTTTTAGAATGATTTCATTGTTTTGGGCAACAGGTGCCGGGGTATTGTCATAAAAAGGTGAAAAAAGTCCATGAATGTCTTGTCAGGAACGCCCTCCAGTGATGCCTATCAACCCATATATCCACTGAGTCTTCCATTATGCGGAAAAGCCATGTGAATTGATGTATCCATATGTTTAAAGTTGAAAATAATTCAATAAAACATGATGATTTAATCCAGCTCCCGGATCAACCCTCCCCTGCCCCTAGCCATGACGTCTCCCAAATCCATATTGGTTGTTTGGTTGCGCATGCCAGTGATTAAGTGGCGACCACCCTCCATATTCTTCTTCTGGCGCGCCTGTTCGGCAGCATCCTCTGCCTCACGAAGCCGAACGCGCTCATTACGCTGTTCCTCCAAAGATGAGGCATCTGCTTGCATTTTTGCAAGCTTATCAGCGGCGCTTTCCTTGGGTTCTGAAGGGGACCGTGGGCGACGTGGAGGTTCATGGTTCAATGATCGATTGCGTGGCTTATCGTACCCAGGGGAGGAACGACGGCCATCGTAGGGGTGATGGGGCGAGCGGTTCCGGTGCCTATCATTTTTGTCTGCGGGAGAACGGGAATGACGGCGCTCGTCATATGAACGGCGGGTAGGAGTGCGATCACGCCCACGGTCCTCTCGTCGCACATGACGATCTCGGGAGCGTGAGCGCCTTCGATAGTCTTCCCGGTAGCTTTTTCGATAGGGGGATCGAGAGCGCGACCGTGAGCGCCGATGATGGCGATCGCGCTCGTCCCTATCATCGCGCCTACTTTTTCGGTCCCGTCTGTCGCGTTCATCATAGTCGCGAGACCTTGACCTGTCGCGATGGTGATGTCTATGTTTGTGCCTCCTTTCCTTCTTCTCGCGCTCCTTGGCCTTCTTCTCTTCGTACTCAGCATTCTTCTTCGCAGTCTTCGCAGCCTGGACCTGCATGTCCAGCTTGCGTTTCTCGATCAGAAGCAATGGATCCTGAAGGATCTTCTTGTGAGTATCCCTCGCGGTATTGGCGTTCGAGTTGCTGGAGATGGCATCGATTCCGACCGCAGCGCCCTTTTGCAAGCTGGCAGTAGACTCCTTGGCCTGGAGAAGCGGGTCGATACGGCGTTTTCCCAGAAGGAATGCTTCCTTCTCCTCGGCGACTTGCTGCCCATCCCCCGAAGGCCCTGAATACATCCAGTCGACACGCGCTGTCACTATCTTGCCGCCTGATGCCTCTTGCAGCTTCCTCAATTGTTCAGTTTCTCGCTCCTGCTCGCGCTCCTTTCGAAGTGCATCGATCTTCTTGCGCTCATCCAGTGCAGCCTTCTCCTCCTCGTAGACACGGCGCTGGTTCTTGAGAAGGTTCGGGTGCCATGACTTCTTTAGGTTGAGATCACCTCCCATTTTGGCGGTGGCTGGGAGCGTCTCTGTGTACGGTGTAGTGAAAAAAGGCGGTGGATTCTAGAGGCCCAAATTCGAGGGGAAAGATGCAGCGGGTTGGACTAGAAGTTGGGTGAATGTCAAGTAGGGTGGCTGGTGAAGTTGGGAATCAGCGCGAAGGCATGCGGAGGTAAACTTGGAGATGCGGCGAACGGCGCGGATTATGTAATCGCCGCCCGAAAACTTCCAAACCCTGCACCTTTTTTGGTCCGACATGCCTAAGCACCAATTGCAACGCAAAACCCGGCGACGCCTTTTGGACTGCACAGAGCGACCCTCTCACGCAATATTGCATGGAAACAATGTCTACGCGAAAACGGAACGAATGGCTTGACCCCGAGGAGAGCGACGAGGAGGAGCGGGGCTACGATTCCGAAGATGAAAGTCGCGCGCGCATGCTCCGCTCCACGAAAAGGCAGAAAGTTGACCACAAGTCTGGCTCTGAAGATAGCGAGGATTCCGGGCATTCAGAAGAGGAACATAGCGACGGCATTAGGTCAGAAGACGAAGAAGACGCAGATCTGCCAGCCTCGAAACAAGCGGAGCTTGCACGCCTCGAAAAGCTCGCTGCAAGCCTTCCCTCCGAACTCAAGCTCAAGTCAAATGAGCCATTATCGCTTCATACGAAACCAAAAAAGGACAAATCCGGCGTCATATACCTCTCCAGCGTCCCCCCCTTCATGAAGCCGCAAGTCCTCCGCTCGTTGCTTTCGCCTTATGGAAATATCGGCCGCGTTTTCCTCACCCCGGAAAGCACTGAACACCGACAAAAGCGTCTGAAGTCGGGGGGCACGCGGCGTAGAATGTTTTTGGACGGCTGGGTCGAATTCCTGTCCAAAAAGGACGCGAAATTCGTCGCTGAGAACCTCAATGCACAGACCATGGGCGGCAAGAAGCGCGGGCGCTGGCACGACGAGGTTTGGAACATTCGCTATCTGAGTGGAGTCAAGTGGGCGCACTTGGTCGAGCAGATCCAGAACGAGAACGCGGAGCGCGCTGCGAGATTGCGCATGGAGATTGCAAAGGACACAAGGGAGAACAAGAGGTTCCTGGAGAATGTGGAGAGGGCGAAGATGATTGGTGGCATTGAGGCAAAGAGGAAAAAGAAGCTTGGGGATGCCGCAGAGGACGTGGAAGATGCTGTAAAAGAAGTGGAGCCCCAAAAAGTTGAGAAGGACAAGAAACATCGTATGGAATTCCGACAGAATGAGGTTAGGCTCAAGGGTCAGAAGAAGCCCGAGCCTGGGCAGGACGTTTCGAGCGTATTGAGCAAGATGTTTTAGTTTGCATCTTTTAGTGGGGCTCAGCTCCTAAGTTAGATACCTGAATGAGTTTATCATAAGTTGATCAATCCTCATTATACCTATTCCAAAGAATACAAATGATGAACGAAATTGAGATTGAATGCTTTGGAAATATCTTATCCTGTAGCCTCCGCTAAAGGTAGCATGCTTCTCAGATGCTTATTCGACGCCATGCATGCCAGACCACCAACGCCAAAAACAAATGCCAGGGTATCTCGTTTTTCAAATTGCCGTTCCCCGCTCGAAGCTTTCCCGAATTTCCGTCGTATATCGGTTGTAAAACCGTGAGAGCTTCTCGTTGAACTGCTTGTTCTTCTGGTTAATGTATGTGACATCACCCGAGTCATCATCGTTGATGCCCCGAGCTGCACGGGCTTTGAGTCTCGCGCGTTCGCCTTTCTCCAGGTCATCCACCAATTTATCCAACGCCTCCTTGCTTGGCTTGTGGTCAAATGTATATGTCTCATCGACAGGTGTGTTGATTCGGCCCTCCTTGTCCACAGTATACACTTCTCCGTCCTCATTTTCGACTAGGCTCAGCAAGCCCTTCTCAACTTGCCGCTGAAGCTTCTCTGCACGCTGCGCTGCATACGACTCCAGGTCGACCTTGTCCATTTGGCGTATTTGGCGCTTGTACACCTTGTTGGCCTCACCGCGCCAGTCATTGAAAGCCACATTGTCGCGATTCCGTTGTTTCTTGGCCTGCCGTTTATCCCACGATTCGCTCTCCTCTACCGTGTAATCCCAGTTGCGCTTGCGCTCAAAGTCTGGGTCTTCAGACTTGAGTAATTTATACGACGCCTTTTCGTTTGCGTTGGCAAGCTTGGAGAGCTTCGCCATGCGCTCTGAGCGGTCCTCGGCATCGCGGACTTCTTTTTCTGTCGCCTTGCGCCCAGATTCTTTCTGCGCTTGAAGAGCTTTGAAGCGTTCCATGCGGGCGGCGAGCGCGGATTTGGCATTGGTTGCGGGTGTGACAACAGTGCTTGCGGAGGCTTGATCGACGGGGGATTCATCTGAGGGGGCTTTAGAAGAATCAGCCATGATGCTAGTGAATTCTTCGGGTTTTGCGGCGTCGGCCATAGCGTGGGTGGGTTTGAGAGTAAGATGTGTCGAGTTGCAAGACCTAAGGGTCACGGAAAAGTTGAGCTGTTGCGCACGCCAAGCCATTGGCGCCGATCACAGCCTAGTCACGTGCATCTACAGCCGGATACCAGCAGGTAGGTACCTCCATTCAATTTAGCACCGGCTCAGATGCTGTTAGGTAATAGCTTAATTCGAACTCAATGTTTGTACCTTCTATTAAAGTTCAATGCTGAAAAGACAAAAGGCAAGACAGAACTTTCCTCTCTTTTCTTGACTCAGAACACAGGATTGTACAGACTTTTCTTCTTTAGACACTACCTAGGTATATATATCACATTTTCTGGAAGTCTATATGCTGAAAGCTGAAGATAACGGAGGAAAATATTCTGAAGCTCTTTTCTATGCTTGTGCCCAAGTATCTCTAGAACAAAACATTAGCACAAAGGACGGTACAGATAAGCTTGTTCTTTCGAAAGCCAAAATTATTTTAAAGTAACATTATGTATATCTACTTTTTATATTTTCCAATATGCACCTTTTTGTCTCTATGTATTAACGTTGCATTTGATAGCTTTAATACTCTAATAAATAGTTATTATAATACACCCGAGTATAAAGCGATTAAATAATAGACAAACACCTATACACGTACGTTCTATGAATTTATTTGACTCTATTCCCAGTTTGAAAAAAATGTGTACGTAGCCTTTCTTGTAGAAATATCTTAAATATCTTAACTTAGTTTATAGCTGTAATTTCTAATACATAACCCCATTGTACATTAATTTGCTCAGTTATCGTCTGTACTAAAAACTCCTTCTAATATAAATGTTATTTTAATTTTCTATTATACTGAAGCAACATTTCTTATAAATTCAATATCTGGAAGTATATAATCAGAGACTTTCAGCTGAAGAACACATAACTGAAACCTTCGAATATGCTATTAGAAGATAATTTAACTGTAATTCAATCTAGTTCAAACATCAGCTCAGTGACTAGCGCCAATAGGACGGAGCAGTAGCCTTCGAAATGTGCCATGCTCGATCCAATGCTTCTACAACATCATCAGGTAATGGTCCTTTCTCTAGGTCCCTTAAGTTCCCTTCCAGTTGACTGAAGTTGCTCACGCCAATAACGACCCCGTCATTCCCACCCTTGGCTTTAGTCTTCAATGCAGAGTGATGTATGACCCATCTCATGGCAGTTTCCAGTAACGTCAGGCCATGTTTCTGCGATGCTTTCTCGACTATCTGAACAGCTTGCATATTGGCATTGTTCAAGTATCTGTCACGATACATCTTGCCAAATTTATATGACTCTGCGAATCTTCCATCGTTTGGAGAGAGATCCAGCGATTTGATCTTTCCTGCGAAAAGACCGCCTGCTAAAGGGTTGTATACGACAATTTCGATACCGTACTTTCGACAGCAAGGAACTAGCTCAGATTCAATTTCACGCGCTGATTGATGTCAGCTCAATAAATCCCGAGATTTGGTTCCACTCACTGATCGCATTGTACATGGCTTGGTATATGCTGGGTTTTACACAATCACGTGCCTTGGCAGTGTTGTATATCTCCGCCACCTCCCATGCTGCATAGTTCGAAAGCCCCAGTCGCTTGAACTTACCCTCTACATAAAGCTTGTTTACTTCCTGCAGGGTATCTTCGAAACGAATCGTGCGGTCAGGGGCATGGAGGTAAAAGATATCCACTGATTCCGTGCCCAACTCTTTCAACGAAGTTTCAAAATGCTTTCTCAGATGATTAGGTGCATGCATGCCCGCAATTTCGGGATATATTTTTGTCGCCAGGGTCAATTGACGGCTCTTCCAATTTGCCTTACGCGTCCATGCTTCCTGCTGCCCGTCGCCATACATCCTGGCCGTATCGATTTCATCATACCCACGGGACTGAAAATAATCGAGGTGCCTATTGAATTCATCGATCTCAAGGATCCGGGCTCCAGTTTTTTCGTCAGGACCTGTCTTTTCCATGAGAAATGTCGATAATATTAGAATATATATGTACCATAGGTCATTAGTCCAAGAATGATTCTTTCTTTAGAGCTTTCGGTTGATGCCATGCTTCATAGCTCTTGGTGGTTGCGTATGCCAGCCGAGTTGGATACGGTGTGCAATATATATAGATTTAAGGGCAACCAGATGTTCGGAAGCAGAGCCGAGGGTCGCTGCAGAGCCAGCTGTCAGCTGTCGTAGATAAGAAACGATTTACTATCTAATCTATTATTCTGATTATTCTATCTACTATACTTGAATGAGGAGTTTGATCTGATGCCTCTCCCAAAAAGGCTTCTGGAGGGCTTTCCGAATGTAAAACAACTATCACAATCAACAGTGAACTAGATAAAATAAAACTCAAACAGAATTACTGATGACTGCAATGATATATTAGATCGATTTATGCTGATAGTCTAGGCAACTGGTGCAGGGAATCGGGTATAAGTTTCCCGGTATCAAAGCCGAGCTCCGCTAACACTAATCAACACACACAAGCTTAACTAAAGTGTTTTTAGTCATGGAGTAATTGGGGAAAGCTAAAAATTTATCAATTCAATTGTCAGAATAGTAATCCTACCTATATGATTGACGAAGAGACTAACGGTCACCAAAAACAGCTGGCAGTCGGAGCTCCCATGACGTCATAGTATCCATCTCCCAATCAGTTCGTCTCCTATTGACTCTTTGTCATCCCATCTGCTACAAACTAATTCATTATCAATTATTATTATTTTTGCCGTCATGTTTCAGCGTCAACAGTCTCAGAGATCTCACCCGGCGTCTTTGGATCAACTAGAAAAGATTCAAGGTTCATGTGCGACTAGCAACTTGCAACAAAATAAAATCAGTTCAGGATGTAGGTGCAAATAAATAAAACTCTTCATGTGTTATCAAAACGTTTTTTCATTACCACGGGATTCGGGAGGGATACCGAGTCGTGGGGTAACTTAACGCATACCCCGCGCTGGAGATATAGACGAAATTCTAATCGAACGGATACTATTCCGATACCTTCCTTTGATAAAGGCTGGAATCATTTTCTAATCTGATCATTTTCAAATCCGTAGGCTGTACCACTGTCCTGCCCTAAACGATTAAACAGCATTGGTTTGTTCCGGCGATGCACCATGGCTAGCAAATTTCAGAATCAAGTCGTACTTGTCACAGGCGCCGCCAGTGGAATCGGGTAAGCATACATGGTTACCGCTTCCCGTGCTTTATAAATGCTCCTAGGTTTATCTGTCCTAAAAACTAATGCTAATTCTCGGTGTGTACAGTCGAGCAACCACTCTCAAATTAGCCTCCACCGGTGCCTCTCTATCATTATGCGACGTCAACGCAAGTGCACTTTCCGGCCTCGAGGCCGAGATTACGGATAAATCTTCTGTGCTATTTCAAAAGGTAGATGTCAGCTCCGAGTCAGATGTGAGATCATTCGTACGTGCGACGATCGAAGAGTTTGGACGACTAGATCACATCTTCAATTGTGCGGGTATCAACCCGACCAATATTCCCTTCGAGGAGACTACTCTTGACTACTGGGATATGCAAGTAGGTGTGAATATGAAAGGTGTGTTCCTTGTCACACGAGAAGGTTTGCCCCATATGAAGAGGGGTTCTAGTATTGTCACTGTCGCAAGCATGTCTGGTACACGCGGAACGGCCTTCCAATCAATCTACAGGTATCATTCCCTCCCCTGTTATATTTTAAGAGCTAAAGTCGCTTCAGTAAGTAAATCCAACCAGATATTCCACTTTTTGCGTTCCAAATCCTGGGTCTTAGCAACTTCATCAGGGTGTCTCTTGCCAATCGCTTCAGGAATATCTCCAGCCTTCAAGGCTTTTTTTATACTCTGTAAATATTACACTGACTGTTTAATTTGAAGATACGACGAAACATGGAGTAATTGGGATGATGAAGAGCTTAGCGCTTGAGATTGGCCCCAGGGGTATCCGCGTCAACTGCGTAGCTCCGGGATATATTAATACGCCTACGAATTCCAGTATCGTAAAGGGTGGTAGAATAGTTGAAGAAAATTCCAAAGCGTAGGCACATCCAAATTAGCATGACTAGACCAGATCGCTGACAAGCTTAGCTGCGCTTTAGAGAGGTGGGGTACACCAGAAGAGGTAGCAGATGTGGTCATATTTCTATTCTCCAACGAAGCGAGATATGTCAGCGGAGCTGTCTATGAAGTTGATGGAGCAGTCAAGTGGTAGTAATATGACAGCCACCAGAGGAAAGAATCCCACCTCTTACCCCATCGATGCTGGAGCCGGTTCTCCCATACCTGCTCATGCAGAGTACCAAATATCTACACCAATTTGGCCTTAGCCTTAGGATTATCTGCATGTCAGCGCTATGCTATAGAAGTTTAGGTCTGACTGTGTCATTTCCACTCCTTCGTTTGTCTCCGCCAAGCCTACGCTAAAAGCTCACATCAAAACCTCAGTCCGCGCCCATCCTTATTCTCAGTTCCATCCCAAAACCGAGCGCCAGTTACATTTTCAGCTCCAAATATATCTACATAGTTGACACAAGGCATTTAACAGCAATGACTACTCCCAATATCCATTCATTCTACCGCATTTGGTTCACTATAGTCGATCCCACAGTCCTCTTCTTCACGGTCCTCACCTGCATCTTCAGCCCTGCTACAATACTGGGGACCATATTACCTCCATCTGTCGTTCCATATGACTCTCTTTCTCACGGGATCCTGCTGTATCAAACCGGTGCCTTGTATGCTTTCATGGGTATCATGTACGGCGTACTCCAGCGTGCAACCTCGGATTTGAGACTATGGAAGATTGTCCAGGGGGCAACTCTGATGGTAGATCTTTCTCTTATCGTCGTTGTTTATGTGTCGATGGTAAAGCAAAATAAGACGGATTTGAGCAAATGGCTACCTGGGGATTGGTTCAATCTACTTTTCACGACGTGGGTGGCATTGATTAGAGTCGCGTTCCTCGGAGGACTGGGCGTCTCTGAAGATAAAGTAAAGAGACCTTGATGGGGATGATATCATGACATTCCTTGGACAGAGTGAATTTTGAATGAGGGGTGTGCAAGTCAGCATGACATCGTATTGTTATCTAGCGCGCCAGCCACGGTGGAAGCTTTATAAACCTTATGCTCAATCAATAATGGATTGTCTCTTGGACCGTAACTATTGAAGCAATTTTTGCAGTATATAGATCGGATACTTGATTTTGTGTTATTGTTTTTTTTTGCTAACTGGCCGCCTTGTAATAGTAGTGTAGGTATTCGCGATGATGTTTTATGTTGAGGGTGCCGCGCATCTGAGTATCTCAACATTCTCTTCATCTCAACATGCCGCCTCGTAATAGGCATCTACAGCTGGCTATAAAGCTATCTAAAAGACCTTTTATAAGTAGCAATGTACTCCTTATTCTCTAATGCTTCTGTCTGTGGGGCTTTTCTCGAGTCTTGGGTAGCCCTGAAAGTTGAGAGGGTTCGGTATCCGCTGAGAGCTCCTTCACTGTTTTCTTCATTGATTTTGAATCCATGTCTTCAGTGCAAGGCTTCTCTATCTTTTTTTTACCATTATTTGAGATGCTCTTCGTGAGCTCCGAAACACTTTAGTTGTCTGGGGGATGCCATTTTTTGACGATATTCTCATCCGAAGATGCATTTCTGTTCCCGGACTTTATTTTTCCTTGGAGAAATTTCACAGGGTTGCTTGCGAGGGATTCTTGTTGGGGCGATTAGTATCCGTCCCTTGACTACCTGTTGCGGGCCTAACAAATCTTCTCTCCTATTTTCAGTTTGAATTCAAGGTGTTGTTTTGTAGAAATAAGCCCTGATCCGTGGGTCCGGATGAAACGAAGCTATTTTTCGTGAAGTTTCTCCGCTAGAAGAAAACTTGCAGAGTATATCGGGATCTGCTCCGTGATTCATGAGCAACATTACAATTTCAAGAACATCCTGGTGTACCCTTCTCTTAATAAATACCTCTTTTACAGAATCCGTTTCCAGAGTAAGCCACAAAGCAGAGCTCTTAGTCGCAAGTTTGCATGCTCCATGTTCAAGGTAGTAACGGACCAGATTTACCAATTTATGCTTGCATGCCAATTTCAAAGCCGTAAGTTTTTCGGGAAGAAGCGGTATTACGTTCATGTCACTGCCTTCGGAAAGTAAAATGGCAATGCTCTCGTGTCTTTTATAGATAGCGGAGAACAACGGAAGAGCATAGCCTTCTACTGTTCGACTAGCTCCGGCTCTCAAAAGCATCTTAGCCATTTATTCATATCCATTTCTGGCTGCGATCTCCAGCGGGGTGCAATAGAGTGTAGGTGAATATTCGAGATCGGCACCTGCGCGAATCATTCTTGACGCCATTCTCATCAAGTTTCTCGCAGCAGCATAGCGTACTAAGCTACTTCTATCTTCCGCATCCTGGCGATGGACAAAATTTGTGATCAGAGGATAAAACCTATAACACGTTTGGGCGAGGTTTTTTCGATAGACCTGACAAGAAAGGTGCTTGACGGTTTTGCGAATAACATTATCTGATAGTCTCGAGATCCCTTTGTTGTATCGTCATCCACCCAAGTAATCCTCGACGAAGTAGTAAATCTTGCGGGTGCTTTGGCCAAAGCGCTTGAGATCCGAAGTAAACATGTGGGAGGCGACCTCGATGAGCAGCTCATTCGGGAGAGCTAGCAGTGGGATTTGAGAAGTCATTTTTGAAAATTGCGTTGTAAGAGTGACGAGGTGTTTTAGTTGGGAAAGTGAAGGTTAATTCGGGTGATAATCGGGTATTGCCAAGCTTGTTTGAGTAACAGGCAACAGAGTCGTTTCACCGCAATCCACGTTTATGTGAATCAAGATGTGGTAGTCCCAGTGTCTGACCAGGAGCTGGAGATTAATCAGACGTAAGCGCACGTAGTAGCAAGAAACTGCAGGATTATTCTTGATCTTTGAATAAATGGTCGCAAATATGTTGGAGTGACTCAGTAGTGCGGGATGGCGAGGGCTACCATTGAACAGGAATGTCTCAATAACAAAAATGCAAGAATTTTACGCGCATTTAGAGCTTCATTCGGTATTAGTTTATATAAGAAATGGTATCAGTCAGGCCTCCCGGTCCGTTCTAGTAAAATCAAATCGAAAACGCCACCCTGATGAAAAAAGGCGTATCCACGCCAAGGCTCTGTGCTGCCCATTTTATCTTCCAAAGACAAGGAAATGGTATCTATCCCGCACTTTGTTCCAATCTAGATGACGCTAGGTTTCTTTTTTTGAGCTCGCATTGCCAGGACGGTGCCTTCTTTACCGAGTCCCCGCCCGACTTCAACCACAATCATGCGCACGAAATCCCTGCTGATCCAGTAACTGCTATGTGCGCCAAGCATGGTAAGGTACTGGATCTCTAATGCTCCGCCGCCATATTTCAAAAAATAGTCGATTTGGCCGTTGTCATTCAGCAAATATGCCCGTTTTTCTGCGATCTCTTCTCTTGTAAAATTGTGGGTTTCCAGCTCCACATTGGAGGGCAGGCGGACAGTGGCAGGCTTGTGGAGTGTATGGGCAGCATCTCCCCTGCGGAAAGGGTTGGAAATACTGAGCCAGGACGTGGTGGCGCTCGGGATTATGGCAGGCCGCAGCATCTCAGCATATGTCACATCCACGGCGGCATTCAGGCGATAGGCAACGGGATCGTATGGATTAACGATGTTGTAGATGTTGTCTACCGCGATACAGCCGTAGGTACCTTGTTCGCCAGCCACGCCAGGGGTTTCATATGAGTCTGCGCCAGGCTTCTCCTTGTCTCTTCGCGGAAGTAAGCCAGCTTTTTTCAGGAGAAGAAAGAAGCCCACAGGGCTGCCGCAGACAAAGAGTGAACTTGTATTGAATATGAAGTGGTCTTTGGGAATTTCTTCTTTGGGAAAGGAAGGATCGCCAAATTGGGGATTGACGACACTTGGTTGCTGGCTGAGGATATCTACAGACATCACACTTCCAAGAGAATGGGCGACAAGGTGCACGCGGCCCCATTCGGAAAAGCCAGGATTGTTGGCGCACCAGAGTCGGTATATACGATTCGCCTCCTGAATGCAGGCCGAGACCATTTTGGGATTGTGTTCTGTTGAGAGATAGTACGGGATATCTAACATGACGTCGCTAACGATGCCACGGACTGAAGGTAGGGTTTCTGGAGTGATGTCCTTCAGGGTGTATTTGTTGACCGAAGGATCTTCAACTTCTGCTTCACCGCTTGCATCGTCTTCAAGAGATATGCGGAGTCTCCAGTTGACCTAGCATAATTAGCAAATATGAATGGTAGAGAATAAATGTGAACATACTGGCAACACCATGATACCACCCATGTCTTTTCTCAAATGGCGCTTGACATCATTCGAACCCAGCTCAACATTCACCTCTCTCCTGAAAGCGTTAATCGCGTGGGTAAAATGGAATGTTTCAACCCTCTCCGAGAGTTTTTGACCAATGCCGTGAATGACAAGAACTAGGTCAGTGACCTGAGGTCGTTCAGAAAGAGCTAGTTCGGGGTCAGACTTTTGCCTCCTAGAAGGTGGGGCGCCCGCTTGCGCAGTGGATACCCCTTCACGGGCTTTTTGTGCCTTTGGCGTGTTTTTGCTTGGGTGTAACTTTTCCCAAGCATCCTGATCAAAGCCACGAACCACGCATAGACCGATGGAACGACCCTTGCGAATATAATTAGCCAAAGGCCGTCGTCCATAGTACTGTGAGGGTTGGAGTGATGGCCTCAGCAGGTAAGCCTCTTTGTCGTTAGCATATATGACTCCTGCTTTCTTATACAGGTTCTTGTATCCGTTGTGAGTGTACTCGAGATCACCAGCTGCCTTGTTATCTGGCCCGTCGGGACCCGCTGAGACATCGATGAGGTCACAAGCATGCTCCACAATATTACGTCGCTCCTTCTCAGGGTCATTAGGGTCCTCGGGTGAGGTGTTTTGGACCAAGCCTGTAGTGAGCATTTGTTGAGAAGTATTTGGCCGGCTCTCGACCTTCACGGGCTTGTCTGGCCATAGTTTGTGGAGGATCTTCATCTCTCCTAGAGCGCCTACTTCAATGGCACTATTCAATTCGTCTTTCCACGTCTCAGTCCATGGCTGTAATTCAAGATAGCCAGCCTCGAGCATATTGGCAACCTCGATTTCTACCGGCATCATCGTGTCTTTGTAGAACCATGTGCCTCGGACTACGCTTGCGATGTCATTCACAGGCGACCAGTATATCGGCTCCATACGGATAGAATCGGCATCCATGACTACGTGGTGGAGCCTGGACACGCCAACAGGCACCTTCGCCGATGGGCCAGACTTGGCCTTGGAAGAGCTCTGAGCAGGCCCCTTGTCCTTGGGACCTGACAGGGCAGGCTCCATGTCATCATCCCATTTGTAGCTGTCCAGCTCGTGAGGCGCCGGCCGCCTGCGTCCCTCTACAGACCCAGGCCGTCTCAAGTTGTTCAGATCACCGCGAGATGGGGCCCTGATAAAGGGGGTGCCTGTGGTTGTGGGCTCCAGCAATGGTGATGTATTTCCCGGGTCGAGTGCGCGCAAGGACGTTGAGATGGGCGAGGGATAATAGCCGGCGCTCGAACTCGATCGACCACGCTCAACATCTGCAGAGCGCGAGTACTGGCCTCTGCTGGGAGATCTTGACGGGGGTATGTCTTTGCTTTGGGTGGCTCGGAACGCCTCATCCCCAGACGCAGATTCGCCTCTCTTGCGCTTCAAGCGTGCCACGGCCGGATTCGTGGGCGTACCGGGCGTGTCAGACCGCTTTTCCCCCAGTTCTTCATTGTGCTTGAGGATCTTCTTCCGCAGATCCAGCCAGGTCGAGTTTATGGCCTCATTGTCATATTCGGAGAAGGGGCGTGGCGGCTGCCTGCGGGTACTGGCGCCGGTCAGCGGGGGTGGCAGGGGTGATAGAGGGTCATCGATAGCGAGCGGCGACGTGTAGAAATAGCGAATGGGGATGGCAGGCGGGGCTTCGGCCGAATGCAGCACCTCGCGGATGTACTGGTTGGCGTGCGACGACATGGCGGGCTCGTCGCTGGCGGAGGCAGCCATGGTGGTGTTTGGGCCGGGAGGGCAGCGTTCATATCATGGCAGAGGAGCAAGTAGATGTATGAGTCCCCATTGTGGATGGTTGGGAGGCCAGAAAGGGGCGGAGTGTGGCAGCCTGACGTTGTGGTGTTGAGACGGGAAAGGGCGCTGGAAGCTTCGAGCGGTGACGTACCGACCGCCTCGCTTATCGTGACCACGGGTGACGCCTAAGCATGTGAACAATTTAGCCTCGACTCCACCAACTTCACCTCATCGTGACATGAATCCATCCTATGCCGTCCGCGTCGCACGTCATCTGCTGTCAAATATGGGTACACGCCGCTGTTGCCCTGCCGTGCCCTGCCCATACACGCCAGTCACGGGTCCCGTACCATCATGGTCCGCCACGCGACGCGCCTTGCCCTGCCGCGCGTGGCATCCTCCATTATCTCGACTTGACGCCAGTGTGGTAGGATAAATGGCCACCGCATGTTCTCCTGAACCATGCACACACAGACGCTAATCCTTGTGGAATACACTCTTTTGAATTTGTCTCTACGAAATTGGTATCTGCCCTGAACGCCATGGAGAAAAGGAAACTCGTATGCCCGATGCATCAATAGCACCATCAGTGCAGGCCACTCTCTCCCGTCTCTGCCATATCTTTCTGGCAATCAACCATCATCTTGACCATCTTGGCCACTTCTTCGAGCCTATTCAGCACTATACCATTGCCCTTGACAAACCCATAGCAGTGATACTTGACACCCGTCTTCTCGCAGAACTCGCGCACCAACTCCTGGCCTCGGCGCAGATTGTGCCTGGGCACCCTGGGGAACAGGTGGTGTACAGCCTGGAACTGAAGTCCGCCATGGACCCAGTCCAACCACGCAGGGCACTCGACGTCCATGGTGGTGCGCAGCTGGCGCTGAGGGAACGATTCCTCAGGCCCGAGGTCCGCAGTCGGCATGCCCCAGTGCGACAGCGTGATCTGAACATGCAAGACCATGGTCACGATGTGCGAGGCAAGCACAAAGCCGATACGCACCGGCCAGTTGGGGAGTGTAAGCCAAACAAGTCGGTATCCGAACAGGTACCAATAACAGGCCATGAAGACGATCTCGACGGGGCGGGTCCACCAGGCTGCGCCCAGCTGTGCGGCACGGGGCGAGCACAGGTGCAACCAGCTGAGCATGTACAGATTGAATCGTGCGACGGCCATGACGGGATAGTACGTGTACTTTTGCAACGGGACCAGAAAGTCGGCGGCTGCATCCCAGACAAATTGGAAATTATAAAAGGATGAGAGGATTGATTTGAAGTAGGTGGGCGACGTGCTGAAGAGGGGAATGTTTTGGATGTCAGGATCGTGCTCTGGCATGTTGGTGACTAGGTGATGTACGTTGTGCGAAGACTTCCACCAGCCGATCGACAGGCCGCAGCAAAAGTCCGCGATGAAGGCTCCAATAAGGGTGTCGGGAATGAAGGATCCGGTGATGCCGCGGTGGCCGGCATCGTGGGCCGTGAACATGATTTGTTGCTGTTGACATGGTCAGTATACTTGGTTTTGCTCGTGTGGTAGGGTCGGGGAAAAAAACTCACCCAGAACAGACCCAGAAACAATGCAGAGGTTATGTACCATTTGCAATGCAGTAGATACAGGAACGTGGCGAATAGTATGCCGTAGCGAACCGACTCTTTCGCGTACTCGGAATACCGACATTGGTATAGGCCCTCCTCTTTGATACGTTCGTGGAGCGCGCGGTAGTCCAGGATGATCGCTTGTTGCGTTGCCGCGTCGAGCGACGGGTTTTCCCTCAAGCCATCCTCGATCTCCTTGCCTTCACATTCGGTGGCATAACGCTCTCTATGGCTCTTCTTATCCGATACTGGGTCTGTCGTTACCGTATCGAGCAGGGCTTGCTTCTCAGGGTCAGGTGTGGTGGCACGCGACCTGCATACACTGGCGTCCTTGTTCGGGTTGAGTTGCTTGCTAATGATGGCAGTGACCTAGAGGACGCTGTTAGCGTCGCATTCCCTTGGAGCAGCCATGTGTGAAGCCTACCTTGGACAGATCCACACTGCGTCTCGGACCATGGCCATGTCCCGTGGGGCCTGCCTGCTTCTCTTGTAACTTCTGGTTCTCGAGTGCGTTTAGGGAGCGAATCGGAGGGTCGAGGTTGGTCCAGGGTGTTTGGATGCGACCAATGCGGTATTGTTTCATCATAAGGAGGGCCTTGTTCGAGTGGTATCTGGCAGTAATCGGGTTAGTTTACGATCTGATGCTGACTGAGGCTCCGGAAGCTGGCGGCAGCTTTCCCCAAGAGGTAATGGTGAGGTGAACATCACCCGCAACGGCGACGGGACTACGCGAGACTTACATATTGATCTCATCGGTTGCGTCCCGGCCGACCATATGCAAGATCGCTAGGCGTCCGCCTGGGTGGTTATCGATCCATTTCCCCAGATTCAGAGCGTAGCCCTCGTGTATCACGACGGGCTCATTCTGGCCAATCAGACGTTCGATCTCCGCCGGCGAGATTGTTTGCTGGCGCGACATGGGAGCTGTAGGGAAGTAGGGGTGAGCAAAGTACCAGAGTACCAGAGGAGCCTTGGAGGATGCTGAGAGGTATATGAGGCGGCATTGCTCGGGCAAGTGAACGGGACCGACCCTCACGCAACGTATGCGAGCTGTGGAGAAATTGCGCGTATGCACGGTCCATTTCTTCACAGTCTAGGCTGGCTCCCTTTTTTTTGCAAACGGCCTCGCACCCACGGGGCTGAGTGAATCTGTGGTGTAGCCTGAGACGTACTAAAGAACCCTCTCCTCGCTGGCTAGCTGCTTGGGCCCTCGAGCCGCCAATGAATGGTTCGCGTCAATCGCCAGATGCGGCTAGCCGGCCGCTCGTGACAGGTTATAGTCGCGGCTCTGCCTCTGTCGAGTCCCTGATCGCTCCTCATGATGGGGCCAGCGCCCCTATTTCCTCACTCTAGCGGGGCTGTGACCCGCATCAGCTCCGCCTGGCACACGCCTGGTCGCGAACCGCGGCCTTTTTCAGGGTCTCGGTGCCGTGTTCCAAGGGCTTGGCGGATCAGTGGGTGATGATGCCGTCTAACTGCTTCAATCACGCACCCCGTGCTGCCATGCTAGCGGCAGTTGGGACGAACGATCGCGCCGCATTTCGGGTTACTGGAAACATTGCAGAGCATCGCGACTGGTTCTCCGGCGCAAAAGACGCTTGGCCGATCCGCGACTTCAACGGAAGCTGGGACACTCCTTGGCCCTCATCCGCGCGTCGAGGCGGAGAGAGAGGGCCACTTTGCCCCTTTGCCTGATCTCATTAGCGACCATCTTTATTTATCCCGCCCGCTCGCCACTCTTGTGCCTGGTTCATAGGTGTTTGAGAAGTTCGAGAATTTCTCCTATCTTTCTAGCGCTGTCCTCCACCCGTCCCACTGAACACTCACCAACCTAGGCCTCCTAGTGGCAGCACATGGCACAAATACGCCTTTACGACAAGCGACCCACGCCTGCTGCAAAAGATAGCTGGCCGAACCTACTCAATTGGTGCTGGAAGCTATTTTTAACCTAGTCAACCACGTTTCATGATGATTTCTTTGTGGCCGAGCTGACTTTTTCGGGCACATGGGGCGGGTTCCGGTGACCCAACCCAAGCACGCCGAATACGCCAAAATACGCCAAGTTCAGGACGAGGACAATCATAAGGATGAGGGACGCGCGTTGGCATATCCTGTTCACGGCCCACAATATTGGGTTCTTATTGCCTTCTTATCGATACGCCGCAGAGGAACCGCTAGTGGTGCCGAGGCTGGACCACCCCAGGCCCTGGCTTTTTCTGTCAGGGGAAAACGGGGAGCGCGTGTTGCGAGCGCTCCAGTTCGACAGAAATGCCCAAGGTGGATTTGCCATGTCCCCAGCTCTTTTCCAGGGCGGGCACTCGACCACCCGAAGCCATTCATAGATCGAGGCAGTCCGCCGATGTGCCATCGTGCCATCGTGCCATCGTGCCATCGTGCCTTGTGCCGCGTGGAAAAATTCTAGAAGCGGCCCGTCTGAGACTGCGGGGCATCGTCCAGCCTAACGGCTAAGGGAAGCCGGGCTGGAGGTTATCACAGGTGCAAAAGGAGCAAACACTGGGCAGGTTGGCATGCTGTCCGTCCTTGGTGCACAAGACACAAGCACCGGCAAAATCGATAGAGCGGCTTGTGGCACCAGCGTTGCCCAAGGCTCCGTCTTCGACCTCACCACAATCTGCGCTTCTGTCACATTCCAACCGGTGTCCCGTCAATTGCCAACAAGCACCCTTGTCTTGCCGCACATGACTTGATCGCTTGCAAAACTAGTGTCCGTGGCCACATGTCACTCAACTAGGTTTGTTTTGGCACAACCTCTATTCCCTCAACTTCCTGGGTACCCCGCAGGAGCAGTTGCTCACTATTGGAACATCAGTATCGTCGCCCGACCCGTCTACCGGGGGGAGCGCCCCATATTTTATACGTATCAAGTCAACTGGCAATCCTGCGCGCCACTCGTCATTCAGGCCTAGATACCTATCCCCCCTCCATGCCATTGTTGATAGCTGCAGTCGAACTCGTGCTTCCCCATGCGCAGTCCTGCCCCCGGCTCTGATGTCTGGCGTGTTCTGATAGCAGCCACTGAATGCAGTGTCGGCTCTATCATCAACCCTCCCCATTTGACACAAAAACCTGTACCGCGCTAGAAATCCGAGCTGGGGAGGTCTGTACATCCGGCCGCATTTCGTGGGGTTGGTAAACCCAACATTTGCCATTCTCGTCGGGCTTCAAAGCACTTCCGGTTCATACGTTGTAGTTGAGGTCGGATTCTTATTTCTCCGATTCCTTGTAGGTTGCGCCAACTTCGCATTGCACTGCCACCACGGAGAGGTGTCCAAGTTTCTGATGAACAATAGCAGCCTACAGCTATGGTCTAGCCTACATCTGTACGCGCAGAGGGTCGTTCTTATATCAAGATGATCGTTTATCTACGCTTTAGGTGCCCATGCTAACCTCATTGGTTAGTTTAACGCGCAGTTCTGCAAAGCATACTAGGGTTCAGGGGAGTTTACCAAAACAAATGAGCTTCAGCTCTTCAACAATCTGCCCAATAAGCCTTCTTCCTTCGAGTCAGGGCCATGTAACATGGACCAGCTCCCAAATCTTCAGTTTCCAACCAACCATTTTCGCGCTCGCTACGAATCAGCCTAGCGACTCAAGCAAGAATTTATATTCGGGCCCCTCATTCGTTCGGCTCACACATAACCAGTAGGTTCTAAATAGGAATCGATATGAGAAAGCTCCAAATGTTCTGGGCCAACAGTGTCTGGCCGATAATGTTGTGATTGAGGCACAGTCCCGAAACTCAACGTCTCTTCGCCAATCATTATGACGCGCGCTAATACACTGCTGAGCAAGTAAACACAAACTCTCCACTGTCCATTATCAGCTAAAGCCTGAAGTTATCAAACGTATCGTTTATTTGCATCGACAAAGACTGGAATAGGATAGCGCTGATGTCTCCAAACGTTGCGGAGCTTTCTCTCGCTGTGGTGCGACATATGGATTGCACTCACTAAACTATTCTCAGAAGGCAATTTTGGAGTATGCCTCGTATGCCTCGTATGCCTCGGGCGTGAAAAGTCAACGTATGAGGTTCGTTGCATAACCCTCAGCCACACGTAGCCAGCTCTGCGATGATCCAATTCGCCAACGACCATGCAGTGAAACATGACATGCAAGAGCTCTTGCAGTACAACTCATGAAGGCACACCCCGCATCAGAACATTCTATGACTGTCCACGGTTTATAAGGCAAACCCTTCCCCGCTATATTGTGCCATGTTTTGTGAACAGATCTTTCTGGGGCAAAGCCATGACCATCAATGTTGTAAACAGTTTTGCCGAACGCTCTCAGGTGTTCCACACTCAGGTTGATGGATGGCTGAAGCTGGTTGAGGTACACAGATTCCTTTTTCGGCGTCTTTTTCTGCATGCTGACGAGATCATCCCAGGAGCTCCAAGCCAATCTGGTCGAACTCACCGAGAAGTATGAGGATGTTTGTCAGGATAACGAAATGTTGAAGACTGGAAGGCGTGAAAAGCATAAAGAAACTATTAATTTGAAGCAGCAGCTTGCCGAGTTGGAACAATCAGTTGTGAGAACTTGTTCATCCTTGTTCCCAAGGCGTCGATCTGATTCATGTACAGGAAGAAGGCTCTTTTGTTTTGATGTTGATAGACGCCGATGCCGATGCGTATATCGTAAGGAACTTTATTCGACGACCGTGGACAATGCTCACTGTTACAAGTTTCAAGATAACTACTATCGTGATACCAGAGCTGGTAGGTCCGCAGCCGAGGATCTTGAGAAACATGCGAGGGAATACCTTGAAAAATCACGGCCCGCTCTGGCTAAGCTGCCTATCATGGTGAAGGCGTTTGCAAACGCAAATGGTCTTTCGAAGCACCTCGTTAGCTCGGACGTGATTTGCTCCGGTGGACAGTTGTTGGATTTTGCCAAGGAGTTCTCTCATGCCCAAGCTGTCTCTGATTTCGTGTTGGTTGGTGGTGAGAAAGAACTTGTTGATGAGAAGATCAAGGGCGAGTATAAATGCAAAAATGAATTCTTCGGCATAGCGCTAAGTGGTTACTAGGTACCTTTAGCCAATTTGTCAAGAATCCTACATGTCGTCACATCATCTTCGGAGCTTGTCATGACAATGGCTACGTAAGACTGCTAGAGAAACATGTCGCTGATAAAGACCGCATCACGCTCCTCCAACCATACATGATCGGCAAAGAGTTCACGTCGCTTCCAATGGAGGTGATGAAAATGGAAGGAGTATTTCGAAACTCCCCTTTGCAAACCCCTAAGCCTAAGTCGCCAGTCCAAGCTTCTACTACCAATCAACTGGCACCTGAGCACAACACCAAGCCTAGGACCTGGGCTACTCTGGCGCAGTCTGCTTCCAGCTCCTCTACGCCCCAATATTATCCCGTTGGTACGGTCCTGGTGAATGCAGATGGCCATCGAATCGATGCACAACTTCCTGATGTATCCTCAGCTGCGGAAGAATCATGGAAAAGAAAGATCGGAAGGGATTTGGGGGGAAGGTACTGTCGCATGCATCAACTCGGTGGTAACTGTCCTCATGGCTCTAAAGGTTGCGGATATTCGCATGACAATCTTTCGGATGGTGAAAAGCTAGCTTACCGGAAGCACCTCAGAAGCAAGCCTTGCTACACTGGATTCACGTGTCGCAATGTCAACTGCTTCTATGGACACTCAAGCGGGGGGAATACAACTTGAGTGAACACGAATATCGCGTGAGCAATGCAGCGGTAGAGGTTTGGTTTGGTTTGGTTTGGTTTGCTATGAGCAGCACATTCCGGGGCAAACAGGAGGTGGGTATGGTGGCTTCTCCTTGTTAATGTCTTTTCCGTGGACGAGGCCGCAAATTTGTATGCTTTTATTCCTATCATCTCGTATGAAGTTTTTCAGTAACGAATTTGCGACCATTTCGACCTATAGTCTGACCTTGGATAAATTTGTTTTCACATGTGTGAATCATTCGCATGCAGATAGTTGCATTCTGAGGTTGAAAAGAGAGGGGGGGGGGGGGGACGCATGATTATTATACTAATAAATTGTGTTTGTGGAATCTTGACCATCGGTGAAACTTCATACCACTTTCCGAAGAGAATAGCGACAGTCTTTCAGTCTTTGTGAAACCTATGGGCATTGGTGAAATAGCCTCTAAAATAAAAGCTTTCATCGAGGGTTTGCCTCTAAAGGTCGAATTTAATAAGTAACGGAGACGCCACCGGGAAGCTCATTGAGCCAGTTGCCATTCTTTCCTACATCCTCCACGACTTGCTGCGACTTCTTGCAAGCCATCGAATCCTTGGCGGATTGTATCTTAAGAACTTGACAGTTAGCATTGGCGCATCTGCCAGTGGGCAAAGCATCCATGGCCTTCTGCAAAGAATCGTCTTTCCAGCCAAAGAGGTAGTCTCCATGCTGGCCAAAACCAGTACTGTCATTTGAGTCAGCAAACGTAAAGTCTACGTCGAGGCACTGTGCACGCCACTTACGCATCTCCAAAGCTGTATACGAAAGGCTGCTTTCCATTTCCATACCAAGCGGAATTCTTGTATTTACCCGTATCCCACATAATTTCGTACATAACCTGAGGAATGGCAACGGGATGGGAGCTGGGGCACCTTGGGCTACCGAGACCGCCACTGTTGGAGTATGCGACATGACTCTTGTGATCTGGTGAATCGAGATTCTTTCCATCCCAGCAAGATGGGAAGATAATAGTTGCTCGAATACCATTGGGACAGTACTTGGTTGGGAGCTCACCGGTATCTTTGGAGTCGCATGGAGCAAACCCCTCGCCATTCCCGAGGCATCGATGGCAAATCGAGACCCTGTTGTTCTTCTTCGATGTCGGGTCACCTGCAAGCATGCGGAACCCTGGCTTGAAGGCCGTCATCTTGTTATTGACTGCGCTATATGGCATATAGTAGACAGTCATACCCCCATCTTGTTGGAGCCCAACGTTGGCATACTGAGGTACGCGTTGGAAGGTTCCGTTTTCCGGTGACTTGAAGTATAGAGAAGCCGTCCAATAGTTGCTAAAGTCCTCGGAGTATGTGCATGTCGTGCAGGTAGACTTGGCAGCCAGGTCGTATTTCTCTGGTTCCATCTAAGCAGAGTCAGTGGTGTAGTGTTGGGGCGATAGTTATGCATTACGGTGAGATTGAAGGAATTTCCTCCTATGATCTGATGTGTGTGAGGAGAAGGGGCTTGGCCAGGGTTCACTAAAGGATCAGCTCGCTCGATGGTCAACTGTGAGCACGCAAAACGAAGCATGTTCTGTGCAGAGGCATGTTGCCCCAGAAGCACGCTTGCGGCGAGGGTTTTCCAAAACATGGTTCAGTTGTTGGTTGGCAATCTGAGCGAAGTCTGAAAATTTCAAGTCGCTGTGACTAGACTTGCTTAATATACATATACCGGCACCTTGACTCCCTGCATCCATTTGCAGCGAAGTCTGCGAGTGTGGGGCTGTGGAGACACGATGAAGGTCGTGACCTGGATGGAAATTGTTGTTTGCATGGGACACCTTCATTTGATTACCGATCCAGTCCAACTAGAGTTCTTTGATTCCAAGAAGTTGAAGTTGTTAATGTAGCGGTTAATCTGTAGCACTACTCGGCAGTTGCTGTTAAAGTGCCGGAAGTAGCACCTCTCGAATCACCATTCCAAATCTCGCCAGGTAAGGTTCGATCTTCGAAGATACCTTGTTCTATTTACCCCACAGTACTACCGAATTTATATGAAGGCGAGCTCTTCGGTAACGTACCCTCACTCCTGGAAAGCTTGATGCTGAGAAATACAACTCGCTTCTCCTCAAATGATTTTAGTCTCGCGTTTGACGCAAGAGCTTATCTTGACCTCCTTTTTATCTCTTGTATTGATAGCAAAGAATCGAACAGATCATTCGTAGCGCAAGCTCAAGTCTCCGTGAGCCTGCAGACAAGATGATAAAGGCCGCATGCGTCGATTATGATAGGGCTATTGAAAGAGCGCTATCGATGATAAAAGCAATTCAGAGGAACATATTTCTTGACTTACATGATATTTATTATGTATGCGTACGTTGATTTTGTGCAATCTCAAGCATCTGCTTCGTGCTTGCTCGGACTATTGAATGGGTTGGATCGATATGCATCCAACGGTCGGAGTATTGATTCGCCGACCCGAGGCGCGCTAGGAAACCTTCAAGATGTGACGCCAGTGGACTCTACAACATTTGTCAAATAACCTGTCGCGCCCACCAATACATTTTCACGGCTGGAGGACGCGAGAAAAAGCTTGAGATCGCTTCACTGCAGCTCTGAATACCTATAGTCGCGTTACCCTCCGGCCGACCTATCGTGCAAGCTCCGTAGCTTCGAACGCGCGCATCGCCTGCGCATCGAGTCCAACCTCACACACCTCTCAACATGGCCGAGCACGCTGTTCGAGTCAATGCTAAGCGCACACGAGAAATATTTGCCGCTGATCTTGCCTCAGCGGATGCGCTGGACCACTCTCCTAATTCCGTGTTCTCAATACCTCCTCCTTCGAACGCGCCGAAAGACATTGCAGAGCAAGTCAGCGTCGCGTCGCGGATAAGAAGCGAATATGAGGACGTCAAGGAATTGCCCCCAGTCCTTGCGGCGAAGATGGCCAGCGCAGCGAACACTGCCGCTGAGAGGAGAAAGAAGATCAAAGCGCAGAATACGCAAGAGAAGGCTTCAAATGCCAGACTAGACAAGATGATTGAAGATTCGTCGGAAAGGGCAAACAAGGCAAAGGATGCGCAGTCGATGCAACTGACACTGCGAGCGGGAGGAAAGAGTGCTGCTCCGAACGCAAGTGGGCCTACACCAATGAGAGAAACACCCTCTTCCGCTCTAGTGAGGAAAGACGTTGTCAGACAAGTGAAGCCACAATGGCATCCCCAGTGGAGAGTCTCGCGCGTTATCAGTGGACACATGGGATGGGTGCGGTCACTGGCCGTTGAACCGGACAACCAGTGGTTTGCTAGCGGAGCTGCAGATCGTACCATCAAGATTTGGGATCTTGTAAGCGGGACACTTAAACTCAGTTTGACTGGACACATCAGCGCTGTTCGTGGACTTGCTGTATCTCCACGACACCCTTACCTGTTCTCCTGCGGAGAGGACAAGCAGGTCAAGTGTTGGGATCTCGAAACGAACAAGGTCATACGGTAGGTTGCAATACAGGTCCTAAAATGACTGTAATCTGACACCCTTCTCAGACATTATCACGGTCACTTGTCAGGCGTTTACGCACTGGACCTTCACCCTACACTGGATGTACTCGTAACTGGTGGTCGGGATGGTGTTGCTCGCGTCTGGGACATGCGAACACGTACGAACATTCATGTCCTCAGTGGACACACAGGAACGATAGCCGACTTGAAGTGCCAAGAGGCGGATCCGCAAGTCATAACAGGCTCCATGGACTCCACGATACGTCTTTGGGATCTTGCTGCGTAAGTATAACGCTTCCACCATTCGATAAATTAGTGCTAATGATGAACAGCGGCAAATCCATGTCCGTTTTAACCCACCACAAGAAGAGTGTAAGAGCACTAGCTACCCATCCAAAAGAGTTTACCTTTGCATCAGGATCCACACAGTCGATCAAGCAGTGGATGAGCGTCAACGGCGCCTTACTCCAGAATTTCACCGGTCACAACTCCATCATCAACTCACTCTCTGTCAACGAAGACAACGTCCTGTTCTCCGGTGGCGACGACGGTAGCGTGTCCTTCTGGGATTGGAAGACGGGCCATCGGTTCCAATCCACACAATCAATTGCACAGCCTGGCTCCCTCGATGCAGAGGCTGGAATCATGTGCTCGACCTTTGACAAGACGGGTCTGCGCCTCATCACGGGCGAATCGGACAAGTCGATCAAGATCTGGAAAGAGGACGAGAACTCGACCGAGGAGACAGACCCGCTTGATTGGAAACCCACGCTTGGACGCCAAAAGTTTTAAAAACCGTGTGGCCATTACTCAATCACGTCCTTTGTTTCCCACCGCCTCCCGCCAGAGTGACACTGTCTAGCGCCCATGTAACATAACACCCGCCTTTTTTTGTTTATTTCATTTTGTCGCCGACCCAGCTGGCCAGCCACTGTGTGAAGCTCTTGCCCCAAAGCGCAAGAAGCCGAGAACGAAGGGGGCGTCGAGGCGTCCGGGCACTGGCAAAGGGGGGGACTGTCCAGGCACGATGGGGCGGTTTATCAAGGGGAAATGTTCGAAGAGGATGCTTACGCTGGGTCCCGGGGGAGAGGATTGATTGTTTACGACAGGCCGACCCACCCACGGAGCGTACACCATTTTCCCGAAACCGTATCGAAGCGATGCGCACCCATGGAAAGGATGGGATGGCAGATGCCGCGGCGGCGGCGGGCCGGGGTTGGTTGGGTTTGCCGTCGCGCTCCTTTCGGTTCATTTTACGGGCTTCGTTCCCTTGACCGGTATTTTTTTTTTCTTTTCGAATTCCCCTTCTCACCTTTCTTTCTTCTCGTCCCTCGCCTTTTTTTTTCCAATTGTCGCTGTTCGAACAAAAAAAGGCCGGTCGGCGAGGCGGAAGCCGCGGGCGCTAAGGGATGCATTGCGGTGCGGTGCGGGAATTTGGGATTGGAATGGATGGGCAAGGAAGGCAGAGCAAGGCAATGGCGAGGTCGCACACAGCCCGCGGGTAGACTACCAGTTAGGATAGTATTGCGATGGGGTCACAGGAAGAAAAGGCAGATTGCACGTGAGAAGGCGCCTTCGCGCCGATGTGGTTACTCATCCAATTGATTGAAATGCAAGCAGAGTGTCTGTATAATGCATGCATGCATGCAAGCAAGCAAGCAAGCCAGGCGGCATGATTGTTTCCATTACTCCTGCCTAATGCGACAAATGCGCGAGCAAAAGTGCGAGACGGTACATTGCACTGCACTGCACCGTACCGCACGCACGCACGCACGCACGCACGCACGCACTGCACACCACACCACACCACACCACACAGCACATGGCGACACCGTAGAGCATCGCATACCGCACGCGCAATCCGAAGGAAGGGAGGGAGCTCTAGATTCCCGTCCCTCCCCAATATCTGCCACATCCACACCGGTGACTCGGGCACTGGGGCGAACTAGGGGGCGTAGGTAGGCCGGAGCCAGCCCCCAAATGAGAGAGCCCCGTCCGTCCCCTCCCCCCCCCAGTTGCGCAGCAGTGCGCGCAATCGTCGACCGACCACACAGCACCGCACACCACCCACCACCCAGGGCTGCCACCAACGCGAATCGACGCGCTGGCGCCAGCCAGCCAGCCCGCCAGCCCGCCGCCCGATTCCAGGCAGCAACTCGCCGACCGGGCTCGCCTGGGGTCCATGGGTTCTTGGCCTCCGGGGGGAGGGGGAGGGGGAGAGGGAGAGGGGGTTTGCCGGTTCGCGTTGGCGTCGCGTTGTGTTGAGCCGTGATGCTCATGTGCTCTGCGGTGCTCTGCGGTGCGCTGCGCTGCACTGACAAAGCGCGGAGGGGGCGCATGCCATGCATTTTGCAGAAGCTGCATGCCATGTTCCAGAAGGCCACATGGAAGGATGACGGCCATCGTATCGCACGGGTTCACCTCAGGTCCCATGGCCCGCAGCTAGCAGCCAACGGGCGCAGTCACTTCAGCCCGTCAGCACATCCGTCTCGTCTCGTCTCGTCTCGTCTGCACGCAACGACAACGGCCGATGCGCTTCGCGCCGCTGCTTGCTTGCTTGCTGATGGAGGAGGCGAGTGGGGGGTCTCGCTGTTCCCCATCGGAGCGCACCTCGCCTGCAGGGTTAAGCGACGACGGCGATGGGCGTATAGCTGTGCCGTACAGCTGGGAGAGGACTAGGACCGGGACCTGTCTACAGAGCAGGGCTGGGCCACACCGCAAGTTCCGGTGCGTCCCCCAGTCACGAGGCTTTCGGGCGACACGGCTGAAGGTCGTAGGGCAGAGGGAAGACATGGCGCCAAGGCAAACTCAGTGGTGCTTCTATGGGGGGTATATTGCTGCTTGTTAAGATAGGATGGCGGGCTGTGATTGGCGTTTGATTGAAAACCGTACGGTGGGGTCTTCACATCCCCAGGCCCAGCCCCTTGACTTGGTCGTCCTCTGAGAAGGCGAGCCGCAAGTCCTCGTCGCCGATTCCCAACCTCACGCGCCCGACACGTTCGCCATGGCGTGCCTCGATGCCTATAATGCCGGCCTCTGATAGCTCCAGGGCGGCGGCAGCGAGTCCCAGTGCTCTAGCGGCTTTTCCGTCTCCTTGCTTGCTGCTCGCGCCATCTCTGTGCTTAGATGGCGTAGAAGGCTGGACGTGTTGTGGGGCGTTGCCGCCCCCGCCTCCAACACTTACAGCCTCGAGGGTGTGGTCGACGTTTGCGGCGAGGAGATAGTCCTGTACGGGCTGCAGCTGGCTCATGAGACCCAATTTCTTGACCTCATCGACCACGTCTCCCAGGACTGCTTCTCCAATACCTGTCCGGCGGATCCGCGCCAAGAGGCCCGCGAGGAAAACCTTGGATGCCAGCGGCAGAGCCCGCAGCGCCTGCTGCAGGGGACTACTTGTAGCCTCCTTGATAGCTTGTTTGATCGTCGCTATCGTAACCATTGCCTTTTTGCTGGTATTGCCTGAACGAGTGGGCAAATTGCCCTCCGGCTCTCCGGAAGAGTTCACAGGACGAGACGTTTTGTTCTTGCCCCGGCCCGATTTGCTCGGAGTAGATGGCTGGGTTTCTTCCTGGTCAGCCTCTTGCGACATGGCCTCCGATTCAGCCATCTCGACGGCCCGTCTGCAAATATCTAGCGCGCGCCGAGCGTCGCCGCTCACGGCCGCGACTTTTCTGGAAGCAAACTGGAGGGCATCCGGATGGACTATGTTTCCGGGTACGCCCTCTAGTCGGGATTGGATGATTAGCATTAATTGGTCGTGCGTATAGCCTGGAAAAGTGATACGCGTAAGTCCTGGACAGTGTTAGTCTATTCCAGAGTGTCCGAGCGAGTCCGCGCTGCGGCAGACTGCACTTCAATTTGGGAGTAGTGTGATAATGGGCCATGTACGAGAGGCAAGCACGTTACTTGTCCGGCGCTCGAGAGGCACAGCCATGGATGGAATGCCTGCACTTACCCAAGCGACTACTTATTTTGTTGCTCAAAGTCCTCTCTGGGAGGTCCATGGTGTTTGCAACGGCCAAAACAATCAGCCTGCTGTGCCGCAGGCCAGGCCAATTGAAGAAGTTATACATGACCGACTGGTTCTTCGTAACGAGCTGGTCCAGCTCGTCCATGAGCACAACGCATGGCACCCGACGAGGGCTGGGCGTTGAAAACTCTCGTTCCAATAGTTCGAGAGCGTGCGAGGGACTCACACGGTCGCCCCTAATGGCTTCCCAAAGCAACGAGTAGGACTGGTGGGGATCTGTGACCTTCATGCCATTGATCTCGACGAATATGAAGTCGTCGAGTTCCTCCTGCGCAACCGAGGCCTGCAGCTGTGCCACAACCTCTCGTACGGTGGCCGTCTTGCCTGTACCGGGCGTACCGGAGATGTAGATGCAAGAACCTGAGCCGTCGGCGATTGCAGCCTCTAGATGGCTGTATACGGTCGAAAACTCACCCTCGCGGCACGGCAATGCAGCTGGCACCGAAGAAACATGCAGCTGGTTCCGTGCTATCTGAAACGGCGACGAAAGTGCCGCCGGAGACAGAACGCGAGTTCCAAGGGGTGTAAATTCCAACTGCTTCTTAATTACAATACGCTTGTGGGTCGGCGTCAGGAACTTGCGTGATGCCGGGGTTTTCCTTGCGGAGGTGGGCGTGGTCGCGTCGTTCAATCTACGCCGCTTCCTGGGAGTCTTGGGAGCTCCGTCGTCGTCCGAGTCGGGCACCACAAACTCTTCGAGATCAGCTGCCTCTTTTGCAAGGCGGGGGCCGCGCTTCCGCGTGGCCTTGGTCTGGCTCTCGACAAGCTCGACGAGGGCCGGGATATCGTCGGGACCCTTGTAAACATCCTCCCATTTGAACTCAGGCGTATACTTGGTGGTACGGGCATTACAGCCTCTCCTGCAGACGAAAACCTTGCCATAATCCTTGGATGACTTCTTGATCTGCCCGTCGGGATATTGTCTGTTGAACTCGTCCAGAGACAGAATCTTTGCTGTGCCGTTGATTGTCGTGAGGGCGTTGTTGTCAAATGCGGCGGATATGTACAGTTCGTTCTAACATGGTCAGCCTGTGAAGCGATGTGGTGCGATGCGAGCCTGTGTTTGTCCGGAGGCACGTACGGGCAAGAAATCGGTCCGCTTGGTGTCCTTGTTGCGAATCTCTCTCTCCGAGGAGAACCAAAGAAACTTGGCCATTTTCTCATCCTCCTCTCCGTCATCCTCGAAGAAATCGCAGATGATGCCAACCCAGGCCTGGCTGCCCTCTGCCTTGAGCAGCACGGCATCACCAAGCCTGCATTGGAAGTTGCCCATGCGTGCCCCGACGATGTGCTGGCCGAGTGAGACAGCAGCGGTCGCCTTCCTCTTCCTCGGTGTAGCATTCTGTGCCGTGTGCGAGTCGGCGGCGTCTCTGTAGATCCATTCCCACGGGTGGTCTTCGTAGCCCAGCTCGTCGTCCGAGTCTTCGCGGTATACGGCGCCGCCGGACAGGTATTTTCGAGCCTGCTCGGCCCTGGAGTGGCCACGGACAGGCGCCATGTGCTGCTGGTGGAGGTGGTTGGATTTGGCTGCGATCCAGATTGTGCTTATGGTGAGAAGGTGCAAGTCACGCCAAGCCGACCAGCACGCGTCGCGCGCTGCTCGGACCGCTCGTGGTGATCGTCTCGACTTGCCCCAGACAACAATTCACCCCACCCCACACTTCACAAGGCAAATTCACAATCGGACGCGGTTTGTGTCAAGTAGAGAAATTGTTGTTCATTTATCAGTGGCTACCCGGCGCGCGCTGGCACGAGTAGCCGAGAGCCCATGCGGGCATCATGGCCTGCGAATGCTGGGCTCGAGTTTCCCATTCTTCCCCCGTGACCCAAAAGAAACCTTGTACTAACGCCTGACACCTCAATTGTCCTTCGTGAGTAGCGAGAGACTATGTCCTTCGCTGATATCCAAACGACCGATCGCTCAAAATGCATTACAAGCAACAAGAAGAAGAAGAAGAAGAAGAAGAAGAAGAAGAAGAAGAAGAAGACGAGGAACAAGAAGACGCGAGAAGAATAATGTACAGAAGCCCGAGGCCTCCAAGAAGAATAAGGCATAAGGCATGAGGGTCGTGATCTCAGTGACAGGCTCACATGAGGTGGACCGGGTGAAGAGGAGGCGTGCGCGGCATCGAGTTGGGCGTGGTGGGGTAGCCCGACTCGGATGGCGAGCCCGCCTGCGACGGTTCGAAGGAGTCGGATAGTGGTGGTGTCTGCCACGGCCTGTCAGCGTGGGGGTCGTCGAGAAGACAGCGTGGTGATGATGATAATGGTAATGGTGGTGGCAGTGATAATGGTGGAGAAGAGTTGGGAGATTTAATGTGCGTAGTAGTGCTTGCGGGGAGGGAGCTTTACATGAGCGTCCGAGTCGGCGTACGCGTGCGGCGGGGGGATGTCAATTCCCGCAATCTGTGCATAGCCAACGCCGAAGGGGCTGATCTCCTCGTCGGGGTAGTACTCGCTCTTCATGGTGGGCGCAAGGCTGGGCAGGGTGGTCGGGTAGGCTGCGGAGAGCGGCGGGAGGTACGGAGTCGAGTACGGCATCTCCGGAGTCATGGTGGTGGGTATCGAGTGGTAGGGTGCGTGGGTGGCAGCATAGGGCACCGTGTATGCAGCCGTGTCGGGTGCGGGATACGTCGAATACGAGAATGGCGGCGGGGATGTCGAGAGCTGGCGGGTGTACTGGTGCGAGAACATGCCACGCTCCTCTGGTGGCGGGATGTAGTGGCTCTGCATCTCTGGAGTTCGGCGGCCATAGTCGGACTCGGAAGAGGCTGGCGAAGGGAACTCCTGGCGGGGGGACCGCTGCGGTGGCTGCAACTCAGCCGGCTTCTGTTCCGGCGAGGCAGAGCTAGAGGCGGCGCGGCGCTCGAGGTCTTCGAGCCTCTTCTTCAGCTTCTTGCCTGGAGGTGGCGTCAGTGGGCGGCTTCGGGCTATGGGCTACGGGCAGACTCACGGTAGTTGCGCTGAGCAATGCGGTTCTGTATCCTGCGGCGCTCGGCGAGATCTGAGATCTTGGTCCAGTCCTCATTGGGGTTCGCAGAGGCACTGAAGGCACTCGAGGTGCCCGAGTATCTGTGTGTGGTGGGAGCCGCGGCGGCATACTGGTAGCCGGCGTGACGATGCATGGTGGTGGTGGTGGTGGTGGAGGAGGAGGAAGAGGAGGAGGTGGTGGTGGGGTGGTGGTGGTGGGCGAGGCTAGCTTGATATATATGTCTCTGTGTATGTGTATGCGAGAGGAGCTTCAGCAAAGACGCGGATGGAGTGGGTGGTCGGGGAGGAATGGGAGCTGATATATGCGATATGGAGGGGAGTGTGGTAGGCAGTTGGGGGTGTGCTTTATTTATCAGGGTTCCAAATCCATCACTGCTGCTGCACATCAGGCCCGGCACACCACGGACCTTCAACGCCCTGGCGCACGCAGGCCCTCGGCGTGAGGGCTCTCTCCCATTTTGGGATCCATCATAGGGCGGAGTGGACTGGCAGGGGCCCCTGCATGGAACCCTGTAGCTGGCGCAGTTGTGCTGAGCACTCCGACAGTTGCGGGCATCCATAATTAACACGTTAGCTCGATTAGCTTGATCCTCCAGCCAGCGGCGCCGGTGGTTGGCTGCGCAGCCGTGCCCGGGTAACAAACCGGGCGAAAGCGCTGTAATGGCACTTTGGAGAAGTCGGTGACGCGCGCGTTGCACGAGCAGATGGCCCAGAGGCCCAGCAGCCCAGCAGCGGCCCAGAGGAGGCCGCGTCGGATAACCCGCAGGCCAGGCTGGAGATTGCGGACTTGCCCACCACGCCCGCCGCGGCGGCCTCGTATGCCCTCTCTGTCCACGTCCAGCGCCGCCAGCACCGCCAGCACCGCCAGCAGCGCATCCCCCACCTCCACCTCTGCCTCCACCATCACCGCCGCCGCCGCCGTGCTGCCTTGCCTGCCTTGCCTGCCTACCTGCCGCCTGGGCCCCCGGGGCGTACCTGTGTGGATTCGCGGGCGGTGGGCGCTGGGTTGGGGGCCGCGCCGGTCGGCAGTCTTCATCCATCACCGCGACACCGAGACGCCCCTCGCGCGCTGCCTCGTCTCCGTCTGCCCCGTCTGCCCCGTCTGCGCTCGCGGTTCGGCGCAAGGAGCGGCTCGCGCTGCTCGCACCTCGCAAGATGATGCCGAAAGCCCTGGATCAGGACGAACTGCTTTCTAATCGGCGAACGAGCCCTGCCGGAGGGCAGCATGGGGGGAACCCCCACCTGATTCGCCAGCCTTGTGCGTACCTAGGTAACCTTGCAGCTGCCGCCAGACCGCTTCCACGAGTGGGATTCCAAATGGCCTCCCCCAGGGCCGCCGCCATGGTCGGAGCCTTGGGGCTTCGACAAGGGCAACAGCTGCGCTTTTTGGTTTAGACGCACCCGCCGGTGCGCTTTGTCATAATCTAAAATATCTGGAGCCGCAGGGCATTTTGTCAAGCGTCTTACCGTCCAGCCCTATGCCCCCAGCCTCCCCGTCGGTGACCATCTTCCCTGTGCTGCTAACCACATGGATGCGATGGCGCCAGCACTCCAGTGCTTGTCTGGTGACGTAACGAGCCCAAAGAACGACCTGCCCAATCACCGCCGCCGTCGCCGCGGAGCGCAGCGCGTCTTCCCGCTCTTCGCTCCCATCCAAAGGGTACCTCACCATTGAGCGGCCATGCGGCGACTCCTGGCATGGCGGTGTGTGGCTAGTCGTCCGCCAGGCTGTACCTTCTCTCAGCCACCAGCCCAAGGCTAGGCCATCCCAAGAGTCATATTCGGCACTGCTGCGACCACCCCCCTCATACCACATCGAGCAGTGGCTCCAACACCTTTGGCTGTAGACGACGACGATCAGTGCGGAGCGTTTTCGGACACTTTCCCCCTCCCGCCATCAGTTTGACTCTCAGCAGCCACGTCCGCCGGGCCCTGAAACCTTGGGCATCTGGCACGACACGTCGACAGACGTTTGGACAAATGATCCAACACTTGCTAAGGAACGTCGGTGCCGCCTCGACTCGACAAGTGCCTCTTGATATCGTGGGGGCCGGATTCCAGCAATGAGGCCGGTCGTCCAATCAGACTATCCTCTGATACCTGCCCCGGGCCCCAAGTGGGCTCCTGGACCCTGTCATTTCACTTTGGTAGGCGGCGGAAAAAGAGATGGGCATCGGCAACGGTCTGGCCCAGAGACTCCCCGCTTCAGCATTTGCGGTTTTGGAGCTGGCCAGGACGCTTCAGGGGGGCGGAATTCCGTCCACCCAGCCAGCCATCATGCGACCATGGCCGGGTATATTCAGCATGGGCTGGGCACTACGACCCCAGTCGACGGTAAGGCATTGCAGTCGATTCTGGTAGCTCCACTGCCCATCTCCATGGCCGCCCTGGTACGCCCGTTGGCTAGCCCCTCGACGACAGTGGGCGATATGGGACAGCATTGTCTCAAATTCGCAATCACCAACACGTTCGTCTCTTGCATTTCCGAAACGGTGGCAAACATGGCCCAAAAACGGTGCACGATTGGAGAGGGCGTGTACTCCAACCCGTCTCCGCACATCCAGGCTCCCCATAAGCACCCCAACAGTCGGGCCAAATTTCCCCGTCCCTGCATAAGCACTGTAACAGAGGGACGGGTTAGTCGCTGTGTTCGATTGCTACAATGACCTCGGCGGATGAAGTGGCAGCTGCTGAAGATAAGAATATCATCAATTATCAATCGGACCCAGGCTTGGTCCTCGATCCGCCACTGGACGTTACGGACGTAACTTGGGCGTGGAGGGAGAAGAAGATGATTTGTCTCCAGGTCCCGCGAGGCCCCCTGTGGCTAAGGGCTGTTAACGCGGACAGGTGAGGATGATGGCTCAGCTGGCGGCCGGCATGGGTAATGTGCCAACCTGCGCCATGCTACCGAGTCCGTGGTATACCATGTTGAGCCTCTTGCCTTTTCCTGCTGCGAGAAATCGTCGTCGCGTGTTTTATGTCACGGTTAATGCTCCTGCCATCTGACGGCCATGTCCATATGCCGACCGTCTCCAGTCTCGAGCCTCCAGTCTCGAGCCTCCAGCCTCCAGCCTCCAGGCTGCTGCCATCTGGGGCCCTACACCGTCTCCTCTCACAAGTGCAAGGCCGACATGGGCCGTGACCGATGTTCGCATTTCGCTCCCGCACACGGCACGTTCCTGGCTCTGGAGCCTGCCAGAAGGGTGGGCGTGCATTGCACTGTGGTATACGAGGCCCGGACTAGGCTGCGCACTCCTCTGGGCCGGCTCCGGTTCGGCTCAGCACGTCAGGTTACACACGGGCTCAAGCCGTCAAGACGGTCGGTGACAAGTGTCGCGCGGTGCATGAACGGTCACTGCCATGTACAGAGCGCAGGCCGACCCACCGCACTTGAGCACAAGGGCTGCTTTTGGGCGACGATGCGATGTTGAGCGGGCGAGGCTTGGGCCGGTGAAAGGCGGTCGACGACGAGGGCGGGGGTCGCGCTGATTGGCCACGCCCGCCCCCTGCACCCCCACGGCGCCTTCCCATTGGCCCGACCCATGGACGTCGGCATCCCACAGACCGCCTCGACCAGTTCCCCCCTCCTTCACCACCGCCGCCGTCGACCGAACAGCTCAGAGACGGCGAGTGCAACAGCAATCTAATTGTCCACGCTTTGCATGTCGCTCCATGCGATGCTCCAGTACTCCCAGGCCGGCCTCCGCAGTCGGACAGGCACACACACACTCTCTCTCCCGCTCGCTCCCACCCTCCCGCTCTCGCCTTCTTTGTCAGACGGGTAAGATACACTGAGCCGCGTGCAAAAACACCTACATGGCCGCCGGACTTACGAGCGGCCAAAATTATCTCCTTCGGCCTGGCAACATTTGCACTGCACCACGCTGGGGCAACGCCTGTTAGCCGCTGTGCAGTTGCATTTTCCATATTTACGCTCGCAGCATGGCCTTTCGAGCCCTCCCATTGCCCCAGAGCAGAAACAGACGCGCGTTATTTTTAGACACGTTTGGCCCATGGGCAGGCCAAGCCACCTGACAGCACACGCTGCCCGCTTTGGGTTCAGCCCTATAGGGATAATACCATCCCAGCACTCTGGGAGCGCCGTAGGGCGGCCAACTGACGACAACGATCATCGCACTGCAGCCATCCGCATGCTGGCCCGACCCCTCTCTGCCACCCCTGGGTGTCGTCCGAGTTCACACCACCTCGCATGTCGCTTGGTCCCATTCACCGATACTTTGAAGGATAGATCCGCCCCGCGCTGATGTTGTCGGAAGCCTAGCCCCGCAACCATCTTGTGTTGCGAGGCTCGGGGCCATTCCAAATGTCCGGCTTCGACGGCTTCGACGGCTTCGACGGCACAGTGCAGCGAGAGTACCCTCCAAGACCTCATGTCCACCATGCCTCCTGTGCTCCAGAAGATGCGCAGCTTGGAAATCGGTTGACAGCCTTGCAGCACCGACCGACAATCGTTGCAGAAAACCCAAGCGCTGCAATATCGAGCCCTGCTCCCGGAGCCCTGCTCGATATTAAAACCCCTCCGACGCCATGGGCAGTCTCGTGGCAGTCTCGACTAGGGCACTCTCCATCAGGCAGAATTGATCAATCACAGCCGTTACCCCTCCGTCATCCTGCAGCGTCAGGCGGCCCTTGACCTTCGTGGGGTATGCAGCCTGCGCTTCTTTCAGAATGCATGGTCATCACCTTAAGACGTTTTGAAACATTCGATCAATCAGAGACTACAGCCGCGCCCGATCCGGCCTCTTCCCCGGCCGCGCTCGCCTACCAAATGCTGTTGACATATCTAGACACGCGCCATCGTGGTTGCACAGCATGGCGACCTCACTCTCGCAGGATCATGACCCAAAATGGCGAGGCAGTCGTGCCTTACCGCTTACACTTGCACGTTGTTGCCAGGCGTTCGCCAAGTAAATTGTCGGCGTTTCGGACCCTGATGCTCTGCTTAAGGTTAATTGGCTTGCGGGATCCTTCTGAATCCTTTGCACCTTGGTCCTCCAGGCGATTTCATCGTCGAAGCGCCCGCCATGCAACCCTTAACCCTCCTTGACTGACTTCAAAAATATCAACACCACATGCACGTCGTCTGGGAAAATGCTAGTAGTAACTGATTGACCCGATAATCACTACAGTTTCATCCAATGTTGGCCTATTTTGGGCTGGCAGCGAAGTTAAGGGGGAACATGGCACTTGCCCTCGGCCATGTTGGAGCAGCATCAATTCGATCAGCGGATGCCGCCATTTGCGTGCGATATTCCAACTGCCAATCCCGCCACTCCCACGCCGGCTACCGCAGCCTTGCGGTCCATCCCGTTTCGGTGGAGACATTATTCAAAACGCTCATCACTAACTTGATTCAAAGCAAGGTGGATTACCAAGAAGAGAAAATCCCACAACGCTGGCGTCGGCGTGGACGAGTTGAATCGGATCGGCTCGTGATTCCAGCTGACCCGCCCCGGTGTGAAGCATCGTCAACGGATTATTCAATCAGCCACACGTTGATTCCCCATGCGGATTCTTTGAGCCAACCGCCCAAATCATTCCCGAGGTCCTCGTTTACAAAACCACTCTCGCAATGTGGCATATTTTTGGGGCACTTTGTGATTGCGTGCTCAACCCCATACCTTGTTTCTTCTCGACGCATGTGCGTGCCCCTATCTTAAGCACAATTTGTTCCAATGGCCTCTGGTTGCGGTTCGATGCTACTGCGAGGCTAGCATTATGCTTTTCGGGGGCTGCCACGTCGGGCGTAAAGGCGTTCGATGCCGGGCGTTGCGGCGTATTGTGTTGGTTCCATGTTTGTTTTTTTGGCCGGGGTACATTCTTCCTGGACCGGCAGTTGGCTGGCAGAATGGGCCCGCCTTTGCCATGTCGTGAAATGGAGCAACGGGTGAGGCGCACATTCGCAGCTGGCCGCCTCTCCTGCTGTGTTTGACACTTGCGCGTCGTTTTTTTCAGCTCGTCGGCCTGAAAGTGCACGACGAAAGGGATCTCCGTGCCCTGATTTGCGTGTCCCTTGACCATGATCCATGGTACGTTCTAGGCCGCCCTTGCACCGCCGCCATGGGGAAACGCGCCCTTTTCCCCACGAACACTAGGGTACGTTTCCGTCTCTGCGGTGAACTTCGGCCTCTGGAGCAATGCATGACTTGGAGCATTAGCCACATGGAGGGGTGGCTGTCAGCTACACAGGAGGTTCCGTGCCAGCCGTACGGCCCGATTGTCCAGGCTGTCGGTTCATCCCATCGAACACCAGCCAACACGTCGCTGGCGAACCGCCGACAGCAGCACAAAACCAAACCACCGCTATCTGGGCCGACATTCAGGCCTCCCAAACACACCCACTCACGTCTGCGGCGCCGTCTCCCATGACTCTGAGAGTCGAACAACTGTAGCATGTTGTCCTGCCTGATTGAGAGACACCAAGAGGTGCGACGCAAGCACGCCTCGCGCGACGAGAAGCTCAAGACGAGTTGCGATTCGCTGCGGAGATAGGCAGCATCGTCTCGTGCGAAAAGCGCAGATCAGCCAATGCGCAAAAAGGCACTCCAGCACACGCCGTCGCACGAGGCTGTCGCTCTCTCGTGCATTTCCTCTCCAAGGTTTTGCACGACTAATCGCAAGGCACACTCTGCCACCTCCTGCCAGCGTCATTAGAGAGGGTTGATATGTTACCTTAGGGCCGTTTTCTGGAGAGGAGGGCGGGCGGGACGATCGCCGGCCACAGCGCGCGCAACCCCTCCGCCGGCCTCGTTCCCAGCACAAGCCGACCGTTGTCCTAAACAGGCGTAGCATACGAACCTTGAATCCCGACAGCTCCTTTTCGGAGCCCGTGCGGTCACGTGCAGAGACGGGAGCCCGGTGGCTCAGCGGCACCAGCTTGCCGCTCGTTTCTCGCATACCCACTGTCCTATTCTTACAAAGTCGAGGCACCCAAGGCGGCTGAGCATCAGAGCGCCTTGCGCTCCACTCCAGTCCAGTATCAATCTGCGAGATTGCGGCTCTGCGAAACAGGACCCGGCCCACATGCATGCTGCGCCGCCCATTCCTCTCGCAACTTTCAAGACACTGCGACGCCGCGCCACCTGGCGTCAAGCCCACTGGTGCGCAATTGCTTCTGCCGCATGCCTCCCGCAACAAGCAAGACTGTTTTGTCGCCCGTCGCTCCTTACATGCTCCTGGGCCGGGACCCACGATCTAGTGCCGGAAGCCACCCGGTCCTAAGCACTCTGTCCATCCTGAGGGCGCCAGACTCGTCCCGCGATGAGACGGCCTGGGCACTCGATCCGCGAGCCGACAGGCCAGAGTATGGCGTCGCGAAAAGAAGCTTTGGTGTGACTGATAGCACGGCCACAGATAACACGGGCTGGCTCACCATGGCTAGCCATGCCGTGCGCCACCGTCTGTGTTGGCACGTATGGATGAAAATGCCTCTGATCGACGGTCGAATGGTTATTAATGGCGTGGGCCATTTGAATTTGAATCTCGACCAACAGGACGGCGCAAATTTCCAACGCCCACAAGCCTCGAAAGGACTGCCTAAACGGGCAAACGCAACACTTGCTAGTGCAGTGTCCCGACATTGGCCGTCACGCAGTGCTTCACCATGGAGTCCTGATGGAGGTGTGTTGATACAGGATGAGCCACCTGGAGTCATCTTACGCGGCTCCAGATTTTCCCCAGATCAGATCTAGTTTTTTTTCCCCGAGTGTCAGAGTGGGATGCTTTTTAAGGGCTTACATACGACGGGCGGACCGTAGGGCTGGCTACCAAGCTTCTCACTCACGTGGGCCGTCTGACAGTACAGTGCGTTTCCTGTCACCGCGTGTTCTGTGAATCCTGTCCGTTCCCTGTCAGCCCTTGCCGTATTTCCATTCCCATGGTATCCTTCGCGAACGGCGCGAACAGACAACCTCAACCGCCCATGAATCTAGTATCAGGGCCTAGAGTCGCGTCGCTCGCTTTCATTACGAGGGTCAATATGGTTCTCGCGCGAGCGCCTTCCGAGTTCCCACAACAACACGGCGTACTATCCACCCAACACGATCCCATCATGGTCGCGCGCCTCTGCATCAGGCCAAGTCGGTCCTACTCTTATTCCCTGGCCGATGCCTGTACCTTATTCCCAACACGACGCAGCACGAGAAATGGAAGCGGAGTGATGAGTCAAGCGTGGGTGCCTCCAGCGTCCCCTCACTAATGCACGTATCATCGTTCCCGCCTCAGCCGCCCGCTACACCCGGGCTCTCTGTCGGTCCTTGTAGCCAAACCAGGGCGGCACCGGTATGCGCCTCGCGAGTCCGCCTGTCTACACTACGGGTTTGGGGAACTTTGACTCTGACCTCAAATCTCGCAACGACGCCGAGGAGCGGATTTATCGCTGCTGCTATCTCCATGTCCGATGCTGCAAATGTACGATCAAAACTGTAATAATTAAGTGGCAGCTGGACCCTACGTGCCGATGACTGGCCCCCTCCCATACGGAGACTTTTTCAACGCGATAGAGAGGCACAGCCAGGGGAGGGAGGGGTGCCAGTTTACGCGTCCTGGGAAAAGACCGCGCACCATGGCTAGCTCCTGATTCGGTCTCCGGTAGGTATCGCGAAATTCGCTTTGGCCTGCGCCCGGAAGCCTTCACAGAGGCGATTGCAGGAATTCATTTGATCCGCCGTTGCGATGCGACAATCTGGGCCGTTGGGTTAATTTCCAAGGCACATGTGCTTCCTCTGGTAGGTGAACGCGAACGCCATCTCGCGCGGACTAGCCGCTTGCGGCATGAGGATTGCGAAACGAAGAGGAGTCGTCCAAGGTCTCTTCGCCCTGGCGATCCACGCACAAGACGTCTGCCACGCTTCCATGCTGCCCCTGGGGGCCAGAAGCAGTGCCTCTTGCAACCCCCGCCGCCTCTCATGGCCGCCTCGGGCGCTTCGTCCCTTCATCTCAGTTGTTCGTCTGATACTGCCTTGATCCCCACCGCTTCATCGACATGGGAAAGGCCCTGCGCACCTTTCAGCTCCAGCGTCACACAGCAGCAACGCAACAGCCCTCTGCCGCGTGGCAAGCTCAATGCGAAGCTCGCGCATGACCCCGTCATCGTACTCGGTACTACGGGCCCAGGCAAAAGGCCCTCAGCTGGCCCTACCAGCAGCGATCGATGGTCTTCAGAAACACGACCTCAGAGCAGCAACCACGTTCTGTGCTACCGACTTCGAAACACCGAGCCCGTGCTGGACCATCTCGCTCTTTCGCCTGCTCGCGTCTTTTCCTTACGGAGAATATGGGGTTTGCGTACGCATGGGAATCCCTTCGCGTGCGTACTCCGTCCGAGTCGTCCGGACGAGCCTTGCGAGAGCACCCCTCAATCCAATCTTTCTTGCCAACCTAGACCTTGCACTGTGCAACCCACTCTCCCATCCCACCCCACCCCTCCATTCCAAGACGGCACACTGCTCGAGACCCCAAGTCCTCGGCTTCGGAATTGGCGGGTTTGTTCACGCCCGGGCGACCCAATCTCCCCTCGCGAATGCGAAGCCCGCGCAGGTGACGAGGCTTGAGGGTCCGCCATCGCATGATGCGCTCCGTCTGGCAAGGTAGCCATGGTGCAGTATGTGCAGATAGGTCCGCACAGGGCTGAATCCTTTCGCACAACCCCCCCCCCTGCTGCTGTTCACCGGCCCCTCTCCACAAACCGCGCGATGCCTCTGACCGATCGGAACCGGCTTCTCTGCCAATCTATTCCTTTTCGCGTAGCCAATCGTTGGCCCTGTCTAGAAGCAGCACTTGCTCTGGCCAAGTAATGTGCCTCTCTTGTGCTGCGTGCCGTCCCTCTAGGCTTCAGATTGTCGGCATTTCTAATGCGGCGTGTATTGTTTCCAGAGCCACGGCATGCTCCATGTGCTTCGGCCTCTCCGTGGATCCTGATATAGGCGTTGGGTCGTCGAGAGCCTAACCCCCGAGCCTCGTTTACCCGCTCGAGCTGCCGCATGTACAGACGACGGGCTCGCAGACTACAGTGGATTCGATATCGATGGCTTCTCGTACGTGTCCTGCCCTGTGTTTCTCCTTCAGGCTTCTCATGCGCGCGCCCCTCCCGAGCTTCACTCAACAGCAAGGACTAGGGGTGCAATGGCGGGGGCTTGGAGCACACTCTTGCAAGCATACACATGTTCAGCCGCATCCATACACAGCAGATCAGGCCGCTCGCTCCACGGAGGGCTGTGGACACTGCGACAGCCAGCCAGCCAGCCAGCCAGCCAGCCGGCCGGCCGGCCAGTGCGACACGGACGCCGCGTTCGCGAGATTTTCTCCACATGGCGCCGTGGAAGCCTACGGCGGGTGCGGAATGGTATACGATTCCAGACGCCCGCCCCCTCCCTCGCTGTTTTCGCCTCGTCCCCTCGAGCTTCGCTAGACCTCTGGGATCACGATCCTTCAGCCCACTTCGCTTGCGTGGGCGCGATACCACCTCTGGCCGACAAAACGAAAGGACTAACTCGCACCGTACATTGCTCTTCTTGGAAGCCGACCTGGAGGCCCCTACCAAGCTACCTAACCTAACAATACCGCGTGCGTGCGGCTCCCTATCTCCGAGCCCCCAACCTTTCTAACCACATGGGCTGAGAGGGGCCCGCAATTCCAAACGTCCCGCCGCCCGCACACGCCACAGGTCGCCTCGCAAAAGATTCCCAATGATACGCTGGGCCGTTTAATCGTCCTCTCTGGTGGCTTTTTCCCGTTTTTTTGCTTGTTCCTCCTGTCTTCCTCCCGGGGCTGTGCGAAGGTTTTGGCCCCAACGGCACATGACTCGCCCGCCCGCCCAACGCATAAGTTATTTAATTTGCCTAGGTAGGTTGATGTGTACATCGAAAGTCTTCACGCAATAGCAAAGCGGCCCACGGCATAGTAGACGCCCGCCCACTGCCCGCCTGCGGCGCAGTGTTTGTTGGGCGGGCCAGGCCAGGCGGGGATCGCCCATGGCAACTTGTCTCCGCCCCCATTCGCTTGCCCTGCTGCTCTGCCTCCCCGTCTCCACTCTGCTTTGCCCTGCCCTGCCCTGGCCTGCCCTGGCCTTTCCCGCCCTGTCCTGCTGCTTTGCAACTTTGCCTGGGCACATGGTGGCCTGCGTTGAGGTTTTGCATCGTGCGTGCGGCGCCCGCTCATTTGCCCGATGCGATGTGCAAGGCAGGGAAAGGGTAGGTAGGGTAGGGCATGGCAGGGCAGGGTGTTCTGGAACGGGCGCACTCTTCGCATTTCTGCGGCCAAAGAGGGATGGATGGGCGTAGATCAAGGATGGGGAGAGAGGGGGAACTCGGGAAGGAAGGCTATTGAGAGGAGGGGGCTCTGCTGCTGCTGCTGCTCCTCTTCCTTCTGCTGGTGTGCCGTGTTGCTGCTGCTGCTGCTGCTACTGCTAATGCTACTGCTACGCTACCTACCATTACTGCTTTCTTACTGCCGACCGACGGGACAATAAATGCTCCGACGCAGCATGCCTGTCCGGTCCTGCGTCGCATAGCTGGAGAGCCGTCTTTTCCCACACCGCTTGCGCGTTCAGCTTGGGAGCTCCCGGAGTAGCTGGGCTGTTACCTGCGTCTACGGCGGGTTCGCATATTTCCCTCTGCGCGCGCCTGGGCATTTGGAATGAGCAAGAAAAGAAAAGAAGAAAAAGGGCGGAGGGCGCCGGTGTGTGGGATGATGGTACTGTGAGTCACATGGAATCAGGTGGGATGCCGCGTATGTGCTACAGCCAGCCCTTTTTTTTTGGTTCCCTCTCTCTCTCGAACTCGAGTCGGAGCCAGAAATCCCCCGTGCATGGTCTAGTGACCGGAAAGTTTTCGTCCTGTATGCCTGTGTATTTTTCGATTGTGTGCGGATTTGCTTTTTGGCCCTTTCTGCACGCTTTCGTCCCTCGCTGGGTCCTGAGGCCGCCCATGTATGACGTCGTCCCCGACGCGCATGTGTGACTGCGGATGAGGCTGGGCGGGTGGCCTCGTGCTGTGCTATGCCATATTGTGGCTCTATTTGCGGTTTGCTCGCGTGCTCGGCCTCGAGTTGCTTGCGGCCTCTTTTTTTTGCTCCGCCCTGTTTGTGGCGACGAGGTTGCTGCGAAGAGGGTAGGAGGTTTCAGCATGTTGCGAGACGATGAGGCCGCCTGGCTTGGGATTGGAGGGTTGTAGCACCAGCTGGAGTGTTTCTGGCTGCTCTGTGGGGCGACAGACGTACGCGTCTGCATTTGCATTTGCATCGCACACCTCGCCGAGATGGGGCGCATGGGGATACAAGGACCAGTGTCGTGCGTGAGTGAGTGGACACGGGGGGAGCCTTCGAGAAGGCTACACCGGCGTGAGAAACCGGTGCCTAAATGCTCCCTCGAAGCGGGGGAGCGTTTCGCATGTGCGGTTGTGGCATAAGTTGCGGACTACGTGCGGGGGAGGACGAGGTCTCTGTGTGTGTGTGTTATTTCTTGCCTTGTTGGGGTTACTCAAGGCTGTTTGCCTCGTTTCGGAAGTGTATTCGTAGGTGGTGTATCTGTCGACTACGGCCAGTGTTGGATTGGTGTGACACTACATGAGTTGCTTTGTTGGTACTCTTTCAACTTGAATGGCATCCTTGGTACACATTTAGCATCAGACCACATCGCAAGAGCTACTCTAAGAGCAGGTTCTAGATGGCTAAGCAAGTTGGTTTTGTGCCAAAGTTCACGATACGACATCCTGCTCTCTTCATGGGCAAAACATCCCGCTGAGCAGAGCTCCCATCTATCAACATACAAGGAACTCATTCGTACGCTTAGCAGGTAGAATTCAGTACGTTTTTCTAAGAAATTCATCGCAACTCCAATCTCGTATCTGGTGTATGTCGATGTAACTCTTGATGTGATACTTTAGTGAAGCTTAAGAAACCGCTGGCACTCGTTGCCTACAATAATTTGCAGATTAACATGATCAAACGGTATGAAAATCAAGATATCCAGACTATGATTGGTAGAAGGACGTTTCATCTGACTAGATGTGTCTATCATTTCTGATGGCTCTTTGAGGACAAGGAACCAAGGCAACTATCCCATCATCCACAGATCAGGTCTCCAAATTCAGCTTCCATGAATAGATCCCAAGTGTTCCACTAGCCCAAAATCATCTAGATAGATAGCTCTCCAGAATGTCGCTCCACTCCGAAAATTACACTCCACAATCTCCATATCGTAGAACCCGCCTACCTGCCAAGTCGCCCAACAGCCCTCGCCACTTTCGCTACCCCTCCCCAGCATCACCCAAACGCCTCATTTATAATCATGGAAGGAGTCGCGCTCCGATGGGGTTTGCAGATGTATAATCAGCACATCGCACCACGACCCTTGTTACAAACACATGTCTTTCGGTAGGGCGTGCCCGTGGAATAGGTCCGCGGAAGCGCCGGCTGCCGCGATTACTCAACCAGCGTCGTCCGTCTAGGCTCGATGACAAACGTCTCGATTTGGTCACGCATCATCATGAGCATCGAGCCATGGAGATATGCGGAGTGGCAGCATCATGTCCGAGAAGCGAATCTGGTGACAGGCGGACGAACATCTCGGGGGTTTTTTTGGAGCTGCAACGTTGGAAGTTCGGACGTTTTACCTATCGCCGTGTCGAGTGTGAGCCATGCTTGGTCTTTGCTTTTTGGATGCCCCTGTAGTAGCGGGGATCTTGATACATGATAGCGAGCAAATCGAATGGTACGATCATGTGATAGGGTCAGTGACGGAGTTTATGGAAATTTGCTCAATGTTAGGAAGCTCTCTACTTAGATTGCAATGTCCTTCTCTACAGATTATCAGTAGGGCTCAGGGCCTAGCTTACTTGAAATATGCCGTGAACTAAGAAGTCGAGGGCTTAGGGTCTTAGAAATATTGAAGCTTTTGCTGTTTGCTCTTCAGGAGCAAAGGGCGTACGGAGATTATCATCTACCTAAATCTCTTCGGATTGTAGCACTCGTTCCAGGATGTTACAATTCAACTTCTTTATCAAGATTCGTCTTCGATAGTCCTGTAACAGAAAAAAATAAACAGAACATCGATATCAGATCAACATGCATAGAAAAACGTGGCTTAACGGCTTACCATAAGAAACTTTCTGCATCAGCTGCAACCCCGCTCACTGTAATGACCACATACTCATGAATATTCGCCTAAAGGGCAATGATGCAGCTTAATTATTGCCTTCCATCGACTTACTTGATATTCTTAGCGACCTTGCAGTCAGATAGGATAGCGCAATTTTGTTTCCTCTGCGCCTGATACTCCAGTCACAAGCTATAAATCAATCAACTATGTGTTTCTGAAGTTTCTATATCACTGCAAATGGAATTTATAGTGCTCTTTATAGCGTAGTAAATGTTTGACGAGTTACATTGACTTTCGTTCATCTGTCTATGTAAAGTGAGGAAAGCCAGAAAACCTTTTGACCGAGACAACTCCTTGGCACATTGCTTTTCAGGGGCTATAGGCTTAGACGGATGTTAGCACGCAGAAGAATCCCGGTTTGGTTGCTTCATATAAGGAAACAGCAACGTAATGAATGTCTAGTTATTGTCTACTTGCACTAGTCATCATCCATTTTCACAGCAGTAATGCTTATGGTCATCCTTGTTCTATGTATCAACATAAATCCCGGATTTGATGTTTTTGTCACCACCTTGTGAGAATATCGTGGGTAGTATGGTTCATAAGTCCACTACAGCATCAGCTTGCTATAAGTATGCCTACGAAACAGGTGTTTGTGCTTCAGACGAGGCGATACAACATCATGCATTAGGTCATATCCCACCTGATGGGTGGATGGTCGGCGTTGACATTGGAAGACTATATCGAAAATCAAGGTTATGAATATGTACAACAAATACTTCCATCATGTTTGAAATTTTTTTGGGTATATCCATTTAACATACAAACCACTGAAAGTAAAACATGTATGCTCTAACAAAGAAAAAAAATTTAATTCACTCGTGTAAAACATGCGCTAACCCTGCGCTTTATACAATTTGGATTTGGATGATTGTCAACCATGTGATGAGCTACTTAAAAGCCCATGCCGAATGTGGCCTGCTTCAATTTGTCTTTGAACGACCCTAAATAGCCCTCGTTATTCGTATCCTCGTACCCATCAATCTCCTCGCATCCCCAGCTATTCGCTTGCTTTGCATCGCCCAGGCCCAAGTATTTCAGTCTTTTCGGATATCTGCATAGGTTCTTCTTCACGATCTGTCCTTTTTCTTCGATTTTATCAGCTTCAAGTGTCTCCGGTGCTTCGCTTTCTTCTACCCATTTCACCAACTGCTCTAGAGCATTTGCCGGTGCTGCACCAGCGCCCAACCCACAATGCTCCACACCTGGTGCCAGGAAGAGTCTGTAAAACTCATCAACGGCCACGACACCTCCTGTCAAGGCCTTCACACGATCGTAGTAGGCCGTGGTTGTTTGGTACGGAATGCTAGAATCACTAGTGCCGTGCCAGCTGAGGAGTTTCCCGCCTTTCTCATAGAAGACCGAAAGATCAGGGCTGTCGCAATTAGCAATCCAGCCGTATTCTTGTTCAGCTTGCGTCCAGAGTGCTAGATATTCGGTATATGTCAAGGCCGAAGTGTTGAACGACAAGTCTTTAAGTAGGGAGACTTTGACCCAGTTGTCGAGGAAGGTCTGAGGTTGCATTGTCCGTATTCCAGTTGCATCAATACTGACGTTTACAAGCGAGTTCATTGGTGTTCCGTATGCCAAACCGGGCCATATAACAGTACCGAAAGGTGTTTTTGGGCCAGACCTAACCTTTTGCACCATTTCGGCCATGGGCAGTGTGACCTCAATAGCGTGTCCAGAGCACTCTAAGCTTTCTCCAACAAGAGCCAACAGGTCAAAGTCACAAGCGTCCGGATCTCCTATAACTCCATCAATAACTCCATCCAGGATATCGCACGCTTCCGTGACCTTTTTATCAAACCATTCGAATTCGCAATTGCTGACCAAGACACCGGATTCCCTCATAGCGACATGGGGCCAGAGGGCAGCCATCACGACTCCTGGGAACTTGAGTGCTGGTGCGCTTGCCAAAATCCCGTCAACCAGGCCAGGGTATCGTTGAGCCAAAGCGTATCCCTGCCTTCCTCCCTGGGAACAACCTGAAAAATAAGAATGATGCGGCTTCTTCCCGTAGAACTGTTCGGCCAGGATTTTCCCAACCAATACCATATCTGCCACACTCCTTGCAATGAAGTTGTTCAGTAGGCCATAATTGATGCTCTTGTCCTCATTGAGCAACCAGGTGGCGTCTATGAAATCCACTGGGTGGCCCCCATCGGTCGACGACGCGGCATATCCGGCTTGGACAGCTGGCCCAAGTCCAAATTCGAACAGTCCAGTTGCAAATCCTCCGCCGCCCACTCCTTGAAATCGCCCGTTCCAAGCCTCTTGTGTGAGCGGAAGCCATGTTTCGATTAGCACCTTGTCGTTGGTGCCAGGGTGGGTGACGTATACCTTCACGCCACAGAAGGAGATGCCATTTGCGCCAGGCATCAGTGGCGGAAGTGCTGAAGTGTTGACATTTTTTTTCTCTTCGGTCGTTATGGACAGCACCGTAGCTCCTGGGACATTGGAGAGTCTGAATGAGGAATCGCTGCACACCAGCTGAGCGGATGTGTCTTCGCTAGCTGTTACAGCTAAGATAAGGGAAAGTATGCATGTGTATAACAGAGCGAACATCATCGTGAGATGAAATGAGAGCTCCAGCTTCGATGACGGTGGTCATCATGCTGAGTTGGCCGCCTTAAATAGTGGTAGTAGTAAGTGGCGCCTTTTCGGCCCTATCCAGTTTTAGAAATGATCGACAATACTTCGTATGCCCCGATGGGTGAGTCGTGTCGGAGGCTGCTTGTGAGAAAATGGCTGTGAGTTGTTTTGTAGGTTGGTTGAAGTAAGACGCTTAACTTGAATGTACTTGGTACAGAAATCAGGCGTACGTCAATGGCGATGCTTCTGAATACAGAGGCATGTTTCTTGAACAATTCTTCATATCTACTGTTGGCCAATTAAGCTGGACGTAGCACAGAATTTCGAAAAGAAAAACTGTAGAATTCCAGCAGCGTTAAAAGCGCGTGGTATGTGCTCACTTATTGCGGCTATATAAGGCCCAATGCTCTTCCTTGGTTTACATTGCACCCGGATTGAGCTTGCTACTCACCTTACTTACCCCTCAACTGGAACAATGCAAAAGCGCTACCAAGAGAGAATAAAGGCTCCGTTGTTCATGCAGAAGTAGTTTCCAAATAGAAACTTCGATACTGTTTGCATACTTCTCAGAAAGACCGCGCAGCTTCTGGACAGGTTGCCTCCTTAGTTGTCAACCGCTTCTAACTGTCTCTGTACAAAAAATACGCCCCCACCCGTCACCTGGAGGACACAATAAATGGAAACTGAAGAAGTATGCCACTCCGACGCTTAAACGCTTGCTAAAAATTTATAGGTATACGGCACCTCTCCTGCGCGCACTGTCGCGCCAAGCTAATATTCGCACATGTGAGAACGGGTGCGCACATCATATCCGGATCCAACCGAGAACGAAAACCACTGCCAGCCCCCAGCTGGCTGTGCGCAGATCAAGGGAGACGAAAAAAAATAGTCTCGTAGCAATGGAAAAAGGGCAAAAAAAGGGACGACGTACGCAGGACTCGAACCTGCAACCTTGTGCTTAGGAGGCACACGCGCTACCATTGCGCCAGCACGCCCCGTGTTATTTGATGAAAAATTTGCAGATAGATGGTTTATAAAGCTGAGATCGTATTTCGACTATCATGGCTGTCTGCTTGAGGTAAATAATTAGCAGAGTTGCTGTCTTGGGTGTGAGGGACTCGTGTTAGGCAAAGTGGAGCCGGTTCAAGGCAAATTTTCCAGACTAAGGCTGTCGTTAGTAGAAGATCCCCGGCCGATTTTTTTGACAGCATTATCTTATCAGCAGGATCACTTGGCATTGTGTGCTATCTGCGCGTGATGCCGACATCAGACTTTGCCCTTAACTTCTGTTCTGTATCTTTCTTCTTCTTTCTCCTTCATCTTAACATATTTTTATATCCCGCCACTTCTGTAGAGTTGATTTTTCTGTCTGTCGCTCTTTAGAGCGCAGAATGGGCTAAAGCGAAAGCTCTTTATCAGCCATTATTGTTTCCTGCAAAATCCGTTATCTCTAGCATGTATAAACGCCTGATAGCCATCATCATTTCTCAAATCACAGACGGAGCATTTCAGATTATCTCACGAGTTTTTTCCGGTCCATGATCGACCGCTTATTACTACCCAGGGCCAAAAATGATCAGCTGCAAGAAACTCATTTCTTTTACAAGAGATAGCTGGATTTAAATCGATAGAATATACCGCTGGGTCTATTGCTAGAAAGATCCACCTCGGCCCTCGTTTCACTACAGCAAGCTGGTCGCTTTGGAGAAAAAAGTGTTAGCACCGTCCCATTGATCCCAGCAGAGGCATAGTAGTGCTGAGCTTGATCTGCAGAAAGAAAGGACTTTTATTATGGACTATTGATACCGAGCTTACCCTTCAAGAAAGAAGTTGTCAGTAAGTTAGTTTTACTTTCGATGTGTTATTCCGTATTCCCGATTGGTTTCATCGTTATTGGCGTGTGACTCTGATAAAGCCAGGTATGGCGGATCGCCACAATACATGGGCAATCATCACCTTCGACACCTCAATCAAAATTGGATAGACGTTTGACTCATGTTGAATAGACTTCCCCTCTGACAACCACAATTCTCTCCGCTATTCGAATCGACGCCCTAGTTCTCAAATCTCTTCCAGCCCCAAGTGCAAGGGCAGATGGATACACACAAGACAACTCACCCCACCTTGGCCTCGGCCATGTATCTGCCGCCGCGTCTTGCCTGTTGAAGTTGCCCGCAGGTTACATCGGCCCGATCATACTACTCGGCGATAGGACTGGATCGCCCCTCACGACACCTTTACCTATGGTATGATGGTTGTCGGTCTTCGCCCTCTGTTTATTTCGATCTCCAAGGGCTTCCTTGTTTTGAAATAGCGGCGCACATGCCGGAGAATACGCGCCGACATTCTTTCCCAGGCTGGCCAGTATCCAACGCCCCTAGGTTAGAAAAGGATGCGCCAATATTTGGACTCGAATGAAGAGCGCATTAGTTTATGGTTGCAGCTCCAAGGACCGCGCAATATTTTCTTCGCGCAGCTTTCAGCTGTAGGCGCTTACAGGCAAATGGTCTCTCCCTATGTCCCTCATTTCCCGCAACTCTCTATCCCTTCTACTCCGCAGTCTCTTCGGGGCGATCACTTGTTGCTTGGCCAATACCCCATTTCCCCAGATTTATGCGCGACCGGGGTATGGCTGTGAGGATGAGCACATGCAGCCGAGGAACTGCTGGGGATAACCGACCCGTTCGTCATGGCAGTTCTCGGTCGCTATCCTTTTGGAATGTTATAACGGAATCCACGACGCCCATCTTCCACGGCCCGGAGAGACAGCAGCTATATGCTCGGAGGTATGGAATCTTCAGCAGCCTTGTTCGGCCAGGTGCTACATGCAAAAACCTCTCTTCCATCGACTTCCGGACCGCGTACAGTGCGATGCAGGAACCAGCTGGCAGATGCCTGGAGCCATGACAGGTGATGCCGGCCGATCCGAGCGCAAACGATCTCTGCTGGGTTAGAGTCACCGAGCGAAACGTTTGTGGCTGCAGGCCAGAAGCTTCTTTCGGATCCTGAATGGTTGAGATTCTTGCGCGAGATCCTGAACGAAGCCAGCCCCCGCGCCTCGATTGTTCAGGTCTCGCGCAAGTTTGGGATAGAACGGAAAAATAGCCAAGAAGGGTTGGTCTCCATTTGCGGGGTAGCCTCGATCGCACGAGGCGAGCACAAGGTAACATCGAATTACGTGGATTTTTCGCCAACCCCGACCACTGTCACCGTCAAGAACTCACCTTCTTTTTTCCGCCATCTATTCCTCCTACTTTGACTACCAGTCGAGGGATTGCCGTTGAAGGTTTGATGACATCCGTTGCGCTTGGGCTCCAGTCTCCCCAGATTCTGCCTCTGGCTTTAACCAAAACCAGCGACGCTCCCGGATCGGCGCCATCACATCGATGCCCAGCCAATGGCACTGCATGGTGGCGTCCGGGGCTGTCTTCTAGCGGATGCAGCCTTGGCTCTTTCAATCCTCACCCCTTGCTAAATTGTCGCAGCCGCCAAACTCTCCAGCGCAATGGCATTGCTCTATCAACCAATCGATCGCCGATATCCTTCGCTTCTGGCCGAAACAACTATTTAGCTCCACATTGGATGGACAGACACATGCTCCATAGGGGCAATTGCTCCTTCAATGGCCTCTTTCATTTGAAGAGCATGCGGGGATGGATCCCAGCTTGACCAGCCTCTCTTCCAACAATCCCGTAGCACCGCGGCTGAGAACGAGTCTCTTGTAGCATGGCAGGGGCTCCGACGCCTTGGATGCCTGCAAAATCTCTGCATGTGACGCCGAAGGGAGGTGCTCCTGGACCACCTCGTATGCCACTGGCTTCTGGAGGCCTAGTGGCATATAAAGAGATGGCACCTCTCCCCGTCACAGGGCAGCACGAACACAGTCGCCCTGTACAACTCAATTCGCTGTAGCAAGTTTTGATCAACTCGGACACACTCGCTTTTGTCGGCTTTGCACCACCGAAACAACAGTCAACATGAAGACCTTTGCCGCCGCCACCATCATTGCCTTGGCCTCTGTTGCCTCTGCTCAGCTCGACAACCTTCCGTCTTGCGCTGTATGTCAACGTCCTTCTTCCATTACCTCAACATGAACTGACACGAGTACAGCTCACTTGCTTCCTGGAGCCTCTTCAGAACGATGGCTGTTCCAGCTTGAGCGACTTCGCCTGCCACTGCGAACAGGCTGACACCTTGATTGCCTCTGTCCAGCCTTGTGTCCAGGGCGCTTGCTCCGCCGAGGACCAGGCCACCGTCATCTCTGGCGTTGAGGAGATTTGCGCTGGTGCCGGCGTGCCCGTTACCCTCCCCGACCCCAACGCCAGCTCCGCCCCTGGGTCGGCTACCCCTACCCCTGAGCCCTCTAGCGAGGCTCCCTCGGCCACTCCTACTCCCACCCCCGAGCCCACCGAGGATGTTAGCAGCGCTGTCAGCTCCGCTGTTGCTTCCGCCTCCTCCGCCGTCGAGTCCATTGCCTCGTCCATTGCCTCTGTGCTCCCCACCATCACCGGCGGAAACGCTACTGGCTCTGCCACACCTTCCCCTACCATCTCCGAGTTCACTGGTGCTGCTGCTCAGGCTACCAAGGCCGTCGGTGTCATCGGCGCTGCTGCCCTTGCCATGCTCGCCTTGTAGACGTCGGTCTAGCACTGTGCCTCCTGTTGAACAGGTCGCGGTTATGCATCTGCATATGGGTTCGGGCTTTCCACTGTCATCATAAAACATGAAAATGGGCATACTGGGTTTGTGGTTATGCAATGCGGTTACGAGATCTTAATGTTGATGTGATATGGGACGGGCGATCTCGTGTATTATAAAAGGAGAGTTGGCTACCATAATAATACATGTATTCGTGCTCTACTACGCGTCTTTGATGCATTGTTCCAGATGATTCAAGTGTCTATACTAGGTATGATATGCCCAGAATTTTGCGAGACATGAACGTCAAGATCAAGTCGGCCTTTGTGATATTGACCGAGCAAAAAACTTCACAGTGCCGTATCGTGTTCAACACTTCTAACTAGGGAAACTAAATATTTAAGTCAAGTCGGCTATGTATACGGTAAATTAGGCATTAATTACGTTATCTTCTAATTGTAGGATGAAAGTATTGACTCTGGAAAGACAGTAGGTTTAAGACTAAGCTGCCTTCCGACACTGACCTCATAAAAAATGATCGTCGTGACATTACATCGCCCCATTTATGTACTATGAGGTAATTACGAAGTATTATGAAGTTCCACCGAAATAATGATACACACTAGGCGTAGATCTTTAATGAGTACTTGAGGGGCTTTGTATCCAAACATAGGGCAAAAAAGGAAACAAAACAAGACTCAAATCGGGTCCCTTCAACCCAAAAACTCAAGATTGCTATGAAGTCGCTAGAAGTAAACTCTGTTGATTAGGCCTTTTAGCTTTTATGACCTTTCTCTAGATACAGGTACCATACGTATTTAATAACTTCGCTATCGATAGCTCTATCGCATGAGAGAGCGGCGTATTGCCAGATTTATCCATGGAATTCAACATTCACGCTTGTCTCCAACAGGCTGTGAACATTTTCTTTCCGACAATCGGCTGCGTATGATAACGGTGTGCGCCCCATATTATCCTCTATTTCGACTCTGGCGCCTCTCCAGAGTAGAACTTTTATCAAAGCTTCCCCATACCAATTAGCAGCTGCGTATGATAACGCTGTACGCCCCGTGTTATCTCTTGCGTCAACTTCGGCCCCTTTTTCGAGTAGTGATTTCATTCCAAATGAATTTATGGAAGAAGCTGCGTATGATAGGGGCGTACGCCCTTCGTTATCCCTTGCGTCAACTTCGGCCCCATTTTTGAGCAGTAATTCTATGTTAGTTGGATTTATGGAGGAAGGAGCTGCGTATGATAAGGGTGTTCGTCCCCAGCTGTCTTTTAAGTCGACGTCAACGGTGTTCCTACTGAGCAACATTCGGACGATAGAATCCCCATCACATCTGGAAATTGCATGTGATAAAGGTGTACGGCCATCATTATCCTGCGAATGCACAATGACGTCTCCTGTTTGAAGAAGTGCTTGGGCCAACCTATTCTCGCCCTTTCCAATTAAACGAGCTATAAAAGGACAGCCGGACTCGTCCTTTATGTTGAGGTTGAAATTATTTGTGGTGCGTAGAAATTCAAAAATCCCCTGTAGTTCCAATACCGTTGCATTTGTTCGACTGAGCATCATCGCAATTCGCCAAGTGGATACGAAGGCCCCGTTCCACCTAACGACGCATATCTTGAGAATCTTTTTCAGGAATTCCATGTTGAAGTGGTCCAATATATCTTGAAAAAGGGAGTAATTGTAGTCAGATATGCATCGAGAAAAAATCTCGGGTTGACTATCCACGTAGTGTAGGAATAAGACTTCGTCTTCCTGCTTGATAGCTAGCTTGAACAATTCATGCCATTCTTCCGATATGCCGTGGAATAGACCACATTCGAGCATGAGAGTAAGCAAAGCCGTGTCAGCAGCTTCTACCAAGTATGAGTTGAGCTTTCGATTGCGACGGTACTCGAATGAACGTCTAAATATTCTCTCGCTCTTTTCTGTACGATGATAGTGAGCCAGAAGTTTACGAGCTTCGCTTTCTGGAGCCAATTTCCTCGCTGCAATCTCTAATAGGGCCTGAAAGGCATTTTCGCTCCCAGTTGCGAGTGCTGCGAAAAAGGGAGGTCCGTAGCGGCCTTGAATTTCAAACATCGACTCGATAGTTGGATCGTATGTATGAATGAGGTTTGGAAGGTTGTACTCAGCAAGAAAATATAACAGCCCAACGTCGCCATCGTGTTCGCGCACGCGCTTCGTTTCAAGTATGTTGCTGCATCGTCTCCATTGATCAAGAGGAAAAGCCCGAAGGAAATCTTCCTGGGAGGAGGAATGTTTTGCCGCAGCATCTGCATGATACAAAACGTTCTGTACTGCGTAATCCCAGAAGGGCAATGCATAGGTAACAATCTGTCGTGAATTTCCTCGCTGGGTATGAGCAACTCCGTGGCTTTCTGGTATGTCAAAGAGCCTGAAGATGTCCATTCCCACATGATTCATGCAGCAGTCTCTGAGCCTTGAATGACTCAGGCCCTGAAAGTTGTTCTTGAGGTCTTGCCAGATCTTTCCAAGCCCTTCTTCTTTCAAGAGAAAATCTCTTACTGATTCATGTATAAACTGAACTGTTGGGTTTTTTGATTTGGTGATCTCGGCTAGTCCTTTGGAGGCATTGAGGACGAACCTCTCGATATCTTGGGTTGTGACCTCCTCTGTATCCCAAGGTTCTAAATCTTCTGGTTCTGTTCCTGACAATATTGCGAAGTAAAGCTGTTCTGGTCGCAATGGACTGCGTGCGAAGAGCACCCATTGGAGACAAAGGATGAGTTCCCCTTTATTCAAAGAGTCTCGCGTCAACAAATCGAGAAATAATTGATGTAAATCTCCAGGGATCTCTCTTATTCTTCGTCGAAGTGCATGCATGCGGCCACTGTCATGTTCCTTGTTTAACATCCCTACCACGAGGACAACCCACATGAAGATTCCAGAGGCCTTTTCTTGCACCTCTTCTCTGACCTTTTCAGCAAGCTTGCTGTGGCCTATTTTCAACTCGCTTGTAAGATAATCGCTGATATCTCGACTATGCCCTTCGTGCCCTTCGAGGGTCAAGTTGATGCTTTTGCCAATCGTCACATGCGGATAATGTCGGCTTGAAAGACAAACTCGAAAGTCTATCTGTGACGAAACGCATTCTTCGCAAACTCTTTCAAAGAAGGAAACCATGTCGCGGACTTGATCTTCGTCACACTCATCCAAAGCATCAATGAAGCATACTATAGACGTGCCCCCAAGGCGTCTTATAGTTTGTTCCAGCAGTAGCTTCAGAGTTTCTACATTCCATTGGCGTATGGCGCTTGTGTCTGATACACGGGGCTCAAGCACGTTGAATACTGACTGAATTGAGGGATGTCGTTCAAGAAGTTGCACCAGCAGCGAGCGATACGTCCCAAGAGTACACTTCTCCAGCTCTTCACCTCGAGCGTTGAAAAAGAAAGAGATGATAGTGCTTTTCTTCATTGTTCTCCGAGCATTCGCAAGAGCAAACTTCATCAGGGTTGACTTTCCGGTACCAGGCTTTCCTTTGATCCATAGAAAACCGTGATGGTTGTGTACCTCTCGGGGATTGATCCAATCGACATACTCGTTTGTTTTGAGCAGCCATTTGCAGGTTTTTGCGTGAGCATTTTTTATCGTCAGTTGACGCGCGTCGATTTGGTCAAATTTTAGAGATCCAAGAAGTTCGGCTATCAGGTCTGCACACAATGGTTGTCCATCCTGTGCCTTTTCTGGGCGATGAGAAGTTTCTACAGTCATTCTGAGTAGAGCAGCTACCACCTTCTTGTATTCAATGTCATTTGGGCCGGTAAAGCGACACATGTCCATGTGATTACGCCCGATCTGCTCGCAAATTTCGACCGATGGAAGGTTCAAATACGATGAGGTGTCTTCCACAACCTAAAGTTTCAGTCAGCATTACATCCTGGTACACATACTCAGAGAGGCATACTTTGAGTCCACCTAATGCGCCAACACCCAATTGCTCTTGGAAAGAATGTATGGTCCAGCTCTGTCTCTGGGCCATTGGGCCAAATTCATCCCTCAACTCCCTGAGACGCTCAGCCGATGGCAAGAGAGTCTGAACAATCTGGTCGTTCACAGAAAACCCTGCCGCTTTTATGATTTTTTCCGCGACACGATGGACAAAACTTCGAGGATCTGCACCGCCATGTGGGGTGCCAAAGAACATGACACCAGCAGCAGCATCAAAAATAGTCCGAAGATGAGCTTGTCCATGTTGGCAACTGCTGGACCTTCTCAACATCTCTTTAACCACAATGCCTCCCAGGCTATGTACCACAAAGAGGATTGGCCGGTTAGGGCTCATACGACGTTCAGCCTCGAGGGCGACCAGGAAATTCCAAGCAATATCATAGACGGTGCTCTGGCTTACTGGAGCCACCAATTTGTGTCTAATGTGTGTATCATAACCATAGGTCAATACCCGTGCGTTGGGAAGGGCCGTTGGAAGAAGGTCTACTGGCCAGTATACGCTAGGGCGAGGCTCCGTATGCCGGGGCTTTAGGAACGGGCCGAGTTTCTGCCTTTTCGAAGAGGGCTCGGCTATATGAGCATCGGAATCGTTGCCATGTTCGAGGTCGCCTTTTTGGTGGGTCCAAGTCCGCTCAGGATGTCCCGTAAACCCATGTACGAATACGACACTATCCAACGGTCAGAATGTCTAGCAGGCAATCTTGTGTTTTCTTTTGCAGAAAGATTCATATAAACAGAGTGGTAGAGCATAAAGTATTTTGCTTCCACCAAGGTTGTTCTTGTTTGGTGTGCTGATGTTGGAAGATGGCTTGGTTTCGAACGGACTTACTCTATCGAAGGCTCTTTTGGCATCACCAACACCGTCAATCCTGTTGGCGGTACTGGGTTCCGCCGGATAAGGCCTCCGTCGGACTGTTCCATGATTATTCAGTCAAGATTCAGCCTTGTCTACATCAGATGCTCCACCAAGGGTACTGGGATGGCTCAATAGCGAAGTGGAACGGATATCGAGCTTCTTGACTGCGGGAATAAGGTGCTCGAGGCAGAGATGTTACAGATTGTGTGGTTAAGCAAGGAATTGACATCGTTGGAAGCCGACCAGGCTGAAGACTCGCGGAATCGCCAAGCGTGGCTGAGAGCAGTGGTTTAACGTTGCCTAGCTCCTTCGCGCGTTCTGCCAATACAACAACACCACGCTCACTAAAGATACAGGGGTGCTCGGCACCCATGTAGCCGACCTCATGGGCATTTCTTCCCTTGCGGTTCATGTTCTCAGGCCAATAACATTGGAATTAGCCCATAATGAGCCACAAAGCCTCGGCAATTCATGAAAATCCAAGATAATCAAGTCATGTTCCTCAAATCACACGGGTTTGCCTATTTTGGATTGATATTCCGTAGTCTTCTTTGATAACCACATTTGCATTATAGATCTCCGTGTCTCAGCAATACGAATTATTCGTCTTGATCCCACCAAATATACAAAGGTATATACCCGTGAAAATTAGATCGTCCGTCTATTCATGGCCTCCAATACCCATAACGCCTCGCCCGAACCACTCGCTCACGACGGCAAAACCGTCTCTACCCCGCTTCAACGCCTCTGTGAACATGTCATGGCGCTCTGCACTCTCAACCTGGGCCTTGCGGATTGCCTTAACCGTCTGGTTCTGCTGAGAGCAAAGAGGACACTCGACGCTGTCGTCCTCGACATCATCCTCAGTGCTCAGACACTTCTGGTGGAAGCTGTGCTTGCAAAGGAAATGCACCACAGGAAGTTCGAGTGATTGATTGCACACCTTGCAGCGGGTGGCTTGGAAAACGATGGGCTTAGTGTTGAGAGATTGCAGCTCAGCCTTTTTGGTCTCTGTGTCCGAGCGAAAGGTCTCGATGGTGCGGCGATTGGTCGCGATTTCCTGGCGCTCGCGCTCAATGGTTGTTGAAAGGTAGGCTTTGATCATGCCCATGGTTGCAACTCCGTTGGTGGATAGCGTTTGGATGACTTGAAGCGGGGCCATAAGTCCATCTTCATCAATCTTCTTGAGAACTGCATCCAGCTCGTCGCCGGCTTCCGCGAGAACTTCTGGACTCGACGTAAAGTACGCAAGAGCCGCTGGATACAGCGCTGGCTCCTCGGGCCCGTACTTTCGCAGCGCACGAATCGCGCCTTGCGTATCGTTGGCTGCAGTGTACGAGCGGAAGATATCTGAGTGTAAACCTTGTTGCTCTCTGACCAAAATAGTTCCATCACGGAAGTTTGATAGGTGTGAGAGGAGTAGGACATTCGATGTATCAATGGGAATGTTGTTTCCTTCAACAAGTTTCTTGGCCTTATTCTCCCACTCTTGACGCTCACCATCTTTCTTGGATGATGCTGTGTGAAGATACATCTCGAAGAGTGTGGTATAGAGATCGACCTTGTCATCCTCGCGAAGGCTCTCCGACTTGATGCATGCTTCAAGAAATACGATGAATTCTTGTGGGTGGTCTACAAATGCTGAAAAAGCTGTCCGAGGTTTGGGGATTGTGTACTCGGGTGCAGGCTCATCCACGTTGGTTTCGATAATCTGGGCCTGGCTGAGTGTGCTCTTCGACTCACCAGGTGAAGCCGGTGAAGCAACAGCGTTCATGTTCATATAGGGCAGTGGCAAAAGGGCAGCGAGATTCTGCACTGCGTTTGAGGCAGCGCCCAGGCCCATGCCCATGCCTGATGATGCCGGGGCGTTTGGAACAACAATAGCATCTTTCTTCGGTCGAAAAGCGCCTGTGTAATAGTCGATGAAAAGCTGAGTCGTGTCTTTGGGGCACTGCTGGAGTAGCACAGTCGCATATTTCATCAGGTTAAAGTAGGCAACTTCCGGCTCCAGCCGCCAGATGTACGCTAATGCTTCAGCATACCGCTTCGAGTCCTCAATCAACACATCGACAACGAGCTCATGTTCGCCGTGCTTTCTAGCAAGATAAGCAGCTTGGTCAAAGTAGCCGCCCTGGCGACACATGGAAATGGCAGTGTCCAGATCGAATTTAAGGTCCCCGGGCGACTTGATGAATTCTTCCAGCTTTTCTACATCCTTGAGCTTGGCATAACAGTTAAGAAGAAGAGTAGTATGGTCCGATGTGGCTTTGTGATGGTCGTGAAGTTCCTCGAGATATTCGATCAGGTTGTGTATGCGCTGGGTATCTAGGAACTAGGAATACGATTAGTAATTTTCCTAGAGACGGACAGCAAACTCACCTTTCTTATGACCTGTGATGGTTCGGTATTGTCAATGGCTTTCAGATACTGCTGCATGGCAGTGTCGTAGTCTTGCTTCGAATACAGATAGTCACCAAACTTGCGCAAGATGACGTTCTGCTGTGACGAGTCCAGGCCAGCCTTCTGCGCCAGGTTGATAGCCAGAACATAGAGATTCCGCTGGTACAGAATGTCAAGCTTCTGAGCAAAAGGCTTCTCGTGGTAGCGGAAAAGCTATCTCCTGTCAGCAAAGGTGCCCATAACAAACCATCGATGTTTGCATACCTTCCCATCCATAGTCAGCACGAACAAATCGCCCCACTCGGACACGATGGCCTTTATCTGAGAGGAAATCTGCTCTTGGTGGGCGACGAATCTGAGTTCTGTGTTGAGAAGCGTAAAAGTGGATGTATTGAAGACATCGTCAGCAGCGCCGACGCCGAAGGCTCTTAGCGGGTTGGAGCGGGGCATGGCATTGGATTTGGGCGGAGATACAATCACGACATAGTCTTTGAATATCGAAATCATTTTCTTCTCCCCTTCGTACGAGTAGGGGGGGCCTCGACCGTGGAGGCCATAGTAGTATATGGCATCGTTGCGGGCGACGACGACATCACGCGTGGCCTTGTCATAGGCCATGCAGCCGACGCCGCAGCCGTACTCATCCAAAGACTTCGCAGGCTGCCCCTGGCCCCGGCCGGAAATCACAAGCGTCAAGATGCGACCAGTGGTAGCGATGTAGAGTGTGGTGATGTTGCCCTCGCGAAACTCAATGCCAGTGATGGGCTCCTCAGACTCGAAGACAGTGCGCTGGCGGGCGCCCCGGTCGTGAATGAGATCGCCCCTGACCACGGTGACGGCGCCGTTGGCAAAGCCAACTGCGAGCTGGGACAGGTCCTCGAGGGCAGCAAAGGCGGAGATGGGAAACTGCTTGCGCCCGTTGTGGATGGTGAGGGTGCTCTGGCAGCGCGGAATGCCTGTCTTCTTCTCCAGCTTGTCCAGTGCCCACACCTTCAGCACAGGCTCGTTGGACAGGTCTTCTGCAATGGTGACCAGCAGGGCGGTCCCCTGAACCTGCTTCATATGCGTGATGGAACCGACATCGTGGGCCTTGAAGGAGCGCACGACCTTGAAGGCGCGCGACAGGATGCGGACGACGCCATCGGCGCTGCCAAAGAAGATGCTTTCGGAGCCGGCGACGACCGAGGTGATGTTCCCGGGCTGCGAGGAGTGAGAGGGGGCACGCGGGCGGCTTCAGGCATCTGGCGGCATACCTCGGAGAGAAACGAGCTCTCGTCGTCGGGGAGCTTCACCTGCGAGACGTCGAAGAACTTGAACTGCCACTGGCGCGGGGTCAGCTTGCTGTGCATGCCAGGCGCACGATGCATCACGGAGGGGGGTGGGGAGATGGGGGGCCATTTGGGCATACCGGAGTCACTGCCATGCTGCTATGCTGCTACCAGTCCATGCTCGCGACTGCCGCACGCATCGCAGAGCTGGTAGGAGCTGTCGCCTGCACGTCGACCTGCGGGCAGGCGCACCCGCCGTCCGCGGATTAGCCGAGCAGTCTCGGGCCAATCAGCGCGCGTCGCAGCGACTGTGGCTGAGCCACGGCTAGCGCGCCAAGCCCCGCAGCTGGCTGCCTCGCCCTTTTTGTTTTGCTCGCTGGCCGCGCTTCTCCTTCTCCCTCCACCTCTCCACCCTTCAGACCTCGACGACGCAACACCGGGCTCCGCACGACACGGCATCTCCAGAGCGACGGCAGGACACAGCGTGATAGGATCCTTCTAACAGTCTTCACTTAGTTAACCAAGCCGACGCCCGTGTCGACGCGAATTGCGACCCAGAATCCAAGGCGCGTTCCATCCACATCCGACCAAGACAACACGACGTCTTGCCTGGACCCCACATCACCGGCCGTAACCACGACATCAATCACCATGTCTGGCAACGACAACAAGCTGTCCCAGTCCCTCGAGGACATCATCTCCACCCGTGCCAATGGTCGCAAGCGCGGCGGCGCCCGCTCTGGCCCGCGCGCTCAGGCTGGCCCCAAGGCTCCTGTCGGCGGCGTCCAGAAATCTGGCAAGAACAACAGCAAGGGCAAGGGCGGCGCCAAGCCTGCTGCTCCGGCCGCTCCCACCGGCGAGGAGACCAAAATCATGATCTCCAACTTGGTACGTTTCTCCCCCCCCAGACCGGGCCACGCCGCTCGCGCTAACACGTCACAGCCCAAGGACGTCGACGAGGACCAGCTCAAGGTATGTTGACGCAGTTGGATTTCATACATCGCTTTTTGCGATCAACTGCAAGTCCGTCGACGCTGAGCACGCTTTTCCGATCGATAGCCCAGGCAGCATTCAGTCTCGTCTGAAAGACGACATCTGCTATTGCTTGTAGCAACTGAACATGTTGCAAGCGCTGCTGCGACGGAACAAGAGTGTCGTGATGACGGCGCACCACGCCATTCGGCATGGGTCCCAAGGCAGAAACGCCTGCAAAGCAAGAGCTGTAAGCCTCAAATGGAAAAAGCAGGGTCGAGACCACGAGCACCAGCGATTACCGCCGACGCGACGACTGACTCACTTCCCTCTCGCTTGATTGCGCTCCATTCGCTAGCTAACGCCTGGCTTGCATGACGGCCGCCGACGACGCCTGAACGATGTCTCTGTATTCTGACCAGCGCGCTTCCCGATCGTTCCCACTTTATGGGTTAGGCTGCTTTGGTTTCCGGGCTTGCGGCGATTGCGCTTTGTTTTATCTTGCACATCCGACGACGACGACGACTAATCCACCTCGTAGGACTACTTCGCCACCGCCGTCAAGGTTGGCCGCCCCAAGCGCGTCTTCTTGCAGTACGGTGCCGATGGCCGCAGCCTGGGTTCCGCTACTGTCATCTTCAACCGCTCCGAGCAGGCTGTCAAGGCTGTCAAGGCTCTCGACAATGTCAAGATCGACGGCCGTCTCGTCCGCGTGGAGCTTCTCGTGAGCGCCGCCAGCGTCCCTGCTCCCGCCCCGAAGCCTGCGCTCGCCGAGCGTGTGTCGTAAGTTTACATCATTCCGTATGGCGGCGGCCCTGATACTGACAAGAAACAGTCAGCCTAAGAAGGATAAGCCGAAGCCTGCCACTGCCACCAAGACTCCCGGAGCTGCCCGTGGTGGTCGCGGGCGTCGGGGAGGAGGCCGTGGAGGTCGTGCCCAGAACACCCGTAGCAAGAAGACGGTCGAGGAGCTTGACCAGGAAATGGCCGACTACTTCCCCCAGACCGAGGGCAACGGCGACGTTGCTGCTGTCCCCAACGGCGGCGCTGATGATGCCATGGACGAGGCTCTCTAAGCAGCTTCTCCAGCAGAGTCGGCATTCGGCTATCTTCCACCAGTTCTCAATTTTCCTCGGAGTTGAAGGTTAGGATATGGGATCGGAGCGATCGGGTTTTTCTCTCAATTCAGGGTGCACGTTCCAAAAGCACCTTTCGGAATTCGGATGCAGGAGTGGGTAGCGGCTTTTCAGGTGCATTGTACAACAGAACATGACGATGGCGCCTTTGCAAGTGCCACGGACTCGACTAATTGTTTCTCCAATGCCCCGAGTCAAGGCGGTTACTAGGATGAATACAAGTCAATGATATTCCAAATCGTCTTGTGTGAACGCTGATGTGTCTGTGCTTCTCCCTTGGCCGCCGGCCATATCCCAGGCAATGATGGCGATCTTATAACGCACCTGGTAAATGGCCAGAGTCGCCGATCTACAATTCAAGAGTGCTGATGGCGATGCTTGTCGTGCTTGTCTGCAGGCGGTAACCTCAGTGCCGGAACGATTCCATGACACGTGTGGGTACATGGATTCACGATACGGAATTGCCCCGCCTGAGCTCGCTATGCCTGAAGGATACAGGCCTGGCGATTTTTTGGCATCTAGACATCGGGTTCGCAGCACAGGAAGTGAATCACACCACCAGGCGTCCCGACGAGCGGCATGCGGCTCCTGCAGGATCTGATTCTCCCTTTGTGCGGAGAGCTCACGCCAGCAGTGCTAGCCCTCCCCGCGATACGCTGCGCCGGAGGGAGGGTTTCAGCGTGGGCTGGCGTCATCCGCTGGGCCTGGGGCGTCTGGGGCAATGGAGCATGGGGAGCTGGGATCCGGGGCAGCCCGAGGCAACCCGATGGATTCCGCATCCGGGTGGACGGTGCAATAGTGGCCGCGCCTCGTGCTGGCCATGGAGAGGGTCAGTGAGGTCGAGTCCTGACGAGGCTCGTCGGCGCTGAGAGACTGCGAGACTGGAAGACGTGCGGGCGCTGGGCACCGGTCCTCGCTCGAAAGGAAGCCGAGGGCGATTGGGAGGGCGTTCCGGATTCGCAGTAGCGCTGGTGGCTCAGAGGTGGATAGGGGGCCCGTGGACGTCTAGCCTGGGTCGGAGGTGGACGTGTGGGTTTCAGGGCCGCAGGGCCTCACCCGCTCTGGGTCGGGCCAGCTCGAGCATTTCTCCTTCAGGCCGTGCAGATTCATAATTACTCGACGACCATCACTAAACACGAAGCGGAGCCGGCGCAATTGGCTGGAGCCGCACGTCTCGTCGCACATCCGGGTCCGCCGCCAGGTTGCGGCATAGCAGCGGCTCACAAAGCCATGCCGATGAGGGGCAGTTGTGGGGGAGGGGTAGCAATGCCACTGGCTGGCCGAGCGGGGCTCAGAGCTCATCTCCGCTGTCCAGCGCCACTCGAGCACACTACGCGCCCTTCGATAGGCTCGACGAGCTGCTCGAGACGGGCTCCCCACGGCCGAGGCTGCTGGGCCACGCTCGCCATGGCTGCTTCTGGAGTGGTTCGGCGGAAGTCTACCTCGATGCTGTAATGGCTCCTCCCGCACTACTTAAGTTTTGCTGGCCCCTCGACCCCTCACACGCATTCCACCTTCAACCCTTTCTTTTCTTCTGATACCCCTCCACCTGGTTTTGCTACACAATTGTCATCATGTCGGATGTGTCCATCAAGCTGAAGACTCCCCACACGGGCGAGTACACGCAGCCCACCGGCCTGTAAGTGCCGTCCTTCCCTCCCTTCGGCTCAATGCTCCATCGAGCTCGACACGGGAGCCTCCCCCCCTCTTTTTCCCTGGGCCCCTGGAAGCGCTGACAAATCTCCAGCTTCATCAACAACGAGTTCGTGAAGGGCGTGGACAGCAAGACCTTCGAGGTCATCAACCCCAGTGACGAGACTGTCATCTGCTCGGTCCACGAGGCCACCGAGAAGGATGTAGACATTGCCGTTGCTGCTGCCCGCAAGGCCTTCGAGGGCCCATGGCGGAAGGAGACCCCCGAGAACCGCGGAAAGCTGCTGGTCAAGCTTGCCGAGCTCTTCGAGAAGAACGTCGACTTGCTCGCCGCTGTCGAGTCGTTGGACAACGGCAAGGCCATCAACATGGCCAAGGGTGATGTTGGTGCTGCTGCCGGTTGCTTGAGGTACTACGGTGGCTGGGCCGACAAGATCGAGGGCAAGGTCGTCGACACCACTCCCGACACCTTCAACTACATCAAGAAGGAGCCCGTAAGTAAAGTGACCACCATGTATACTGCAGCTTCTAACCCGCCTAGGTCGGTGTTTGCGGTCAGATTATCCCCTGGAACTTCCCTCTTCTTATGTGGTCGTGGAAGATTGGCCCTGCCATTGCCGCCGGTAACGTCGTCGTCCTCAAGACTGCCGAGCAGACCCCTCTGTCCGGTCTCGTCGCCGCCTCCCTCATCAAGGAGGCCGGCTTCCCTCCAGGTGTTGTCAACGTCATCTCTGGTTTCGGCAAAGTCGCTGGTGCCGCCATCTCCTCCCACATGAACATCGACAAGGTCGCTTTCACCGGCTCGACCCTTGTCGGTCGCCAGATCATGAAGGCCGCTGCTGGCTCCAACTTGAAGAAGGTTACCCTCGAGCTTGGTGGCAAGAGCCCCAACATTGTCTTCGAGGACGCCGACATTGACAACGCCATCTCGTGGGTCAACTTCGGTATCTACTTCAACCACGGACAGTGCTGCTGCGCTGGTTCCCGTATCTACGTCCAGGAGTCCATCTATGACACCTTCATCGAGCGCTTCAAGGCCCGTGCTGCCGCCAACGCTGTCGGTGACCCCTTCCACAACGAGACCTTCCAGGGTCCCCAGGTTTCGCAGCTCCAGTTTGACCGTATCATGAGGTAAGCCATTCACTGTTACTACCATGCCATCAGACTTTTCCATGCTAACATGGCCGCAGCTACATCGAGGAGGGCAAGAAGGCCGGTGCCACCGTCGAGACCGGCGGTAAGCGCAAGGGTGACAAGGGATACTTCATCGAGCCCACCATCTTCTCCAACGTCACCGAGGACATGAAGATCGTGCAGGAGGAGATCTTCGGCCCCGTCTGCACAATCTCCAAGTTCAAGACCAAGGAGGAGGTCGTCAAGATTGGAAACAACACCACCTACGGTCTCGCTGCCGCCGTCCACACCAAGAACCTCAACACCGCCATCGAGGTCTCCAACCAGCTCAAGGCTGGAACTGTCTGGGTCAACACCTACAACACCCTCCACTGGCAGCTTCCCTTCGGTGGCTACAAGGAGTCTGGTATCGGCCGTGAGTTGGGCGAGGCCGCATTGGACAACTACCTCCAGACCAAGACGGTGTCGATCCGTCTCGGTGACGCCCTGTTCGGTTAAAGTGTCTTCAAAGATGCTAAATTAAAGTAAAAAAAGAAAAATAAATAAATCGTTTCATGTGTTACGAGTACGGGCCGATGGTAGTTGCTACTGTTGTACATAATTAGCCTACAACTGAAATTGTATTGCTTGATGAACGATTCATGATATGTGTTGATTCACGAGTGCTTCGATCATCTACTGTGAAGAGGAACCCGATGCGCCATGATGTGTTGGCACTTGTGCCTCCGATGCCTCCAATACCTCCGATGCCGATGCTTCCCCGATGCTTCCAGTGCTTTCGATAATATCCTTGAAACTCCTAAACGCCTTCGCAATGCATAAAATCGTGTTGACATCCCGAAAAAGCTCATAGCTTGACCTTCTTGACGGGTTTCTCTTCGCCTTCAGCTCTCGCCCGCTTGAAGACGCTAGGTTTCTTCGACCCAGCCGCCTTGTTCGGGAGATTCATCGGCTTAAGACCGAAGCTGATCTTCACGGGCGCGGGCGCAGGCGCAGGCGCCGGTGCTGCAGGTGTTTCCGACTTCGGCGCTTCGCCTTCACTCTTGGCATCGCCCTCGATCTTGTCGGAAGCCTTCGCATCGTCCTTGGAGTCTTCGGCGTGGGGCGAGTCCTTTTCAACAGATGTGGAGTCCTTTTGCGATTCCTGCATGGCCTTCTTCGCCTCAAGGGTCTTGGCCTTGGCCTCGGCCTCCGCTTGCGCCCTCTTCGCCATCCTCTTGAGCATCTTGTCCTCGCCAGCCCCGCTCCTTGCCTCAGCAGCCTCCATGGCGCGAATCTCCTCACGGCGCTGGACCGCCGCAGCACTGCTATCCCGCCACGCGATCATCAAGCCATCCTTCTCGTCCTCCTTCACGTGGCAAATGCCCTCCCTGCCCAGGTGCTTGACAAACTCGGTCAAACTGGCCCACTTCGTCGCGTTCATGTGGACATGCTCCTTGTCGCGGATGTACTCGTTATAGAAGCGATTCGCGCCGATCCACTTCTCGCCGTGCGCCGTGCGCAGGAGGGTGACGAAGTCGCGCTGGAAGTCGTTGCTAAAGTTGTTGATGTACTTGCGCGGGTCCTCGCCGACCACCTGCATCTGCCGGATGTGCGACTCGCTCTGGACGTGGCATTTGAAGCCATTGGCGTCGCGGCATTGCTTGGAGCAGGGCTCACACCACCACCTTAGCCGTTGGAGGCCCTTCATCTTCATCTTGTTCGCCAAGTCCTTCGTGCTTCCTGCTTCGGCGCGCGGCATGTTGGCGGGTTGAGATGTTTTTTTTTGGCTGTAGGGTGTCTTTTTGTTTGCGGTATTATGACTGTAACGCGGGCGACAGAAGGATGGGGTGTTTTGTGAAGGTTCGTAGAAGTGAGGAAGTTGGGACGTCGGGGAAACTCGTAGGACTCTGCGCCACATCTGACTAATCAATGTGAGGCTAGTGAAGTGACGTTGGTAATCCGATCCCGCAATCTGAAGCATGTCTATAGATGTCGCGGTCTAGCAGACTACGGTTGCTGAGCAATTCCAACTTTGCATCACTCGTGTTGTATATAGTACTTCTTACAGTCGGTTGATCTTTGCGATCTTCCATCTTCTGCTCATTATATTCTCCAAGTTCTTGTAGCAGCACTGCAGTCGATTCAAGATGCAAGTCGATCAATACCTTGTGCCAGGAGGACATCCCATTCACGAGCTCAACTCTGGCGAAAAAAAACCATATTAATTAAAGAGGACCCGAACGCTGCAATATGTATGTCACCATACGAGTGCTCGGATTGTCAAGATCACTATTACATGGAAAAAGAACAGTAGACAATGGACAGGTTCTGCTACAAGAGAAAGATACTTGACGCTGAAGCTCAGAAGGTGCTTGAAAGTTATGTCTCCCAGGTCAATAATGATATAATGTACTTGCAAGAGCAATGTCGCATCAAAGGAGACAAGATAATGAGCAGGTGGAGAAAAAAGGACGAAACAAGCGTAGAGCTTGGCTATTGCAAGTGGAGCCAGACTTGTATCCCCACGAGTGGCTCATATTTCGATACATTCAGCCAGAACCTTACTTCAAGGATGCGCGAAAGATGTGAAAGAGCTTATTATTGCCTTACATAAATGCTGAAGATCTCAGCATAGATCCTACAAAGATGTTCAGCTTACAGCACTATCGCACGCACTTCTCACCAGAGACATGGGCACCTTTCGATAACAAGGAGCCCGCGCTCAGCTGGGCTATAGGATTTTTTGACCTGGAACATTCCCCAAGCTGTGTGGTGATTCATGGCGCAAGGTACGGAAAACTGGCATGGTGGGAACCGAAGGCTGTTCATAGATGGGATATTGTCGGGTTTCTGCGCACGCGCCTGATTATCGAGGCTCTAGCGGATCTTCTGTCCTTTCTCCGCCGCATCGTTTATCAGATCTTAGAATGTTTGGATCGGGAGGAATCAACGACATCCACTACGTGGGCCGAGCTGGCCCATCTAGGGTTCAAGGAATCCGACGAAATTGCATACTGGTCGAAATATACGAACCAATCATTCACGGCACTTCCTCTATTCGACATTGAGGCTCTTCTATCCCAGGCCAAACCGCGATTTGATGAATCTAGCAATCACATATGGTTGCTTCAGACGCAGCCTTCGTACATGCGAAGCTACATCCAGCTCCTCAATCAATACCAAATTCTAAAGGAATCCAGTCGCGCAAAATTCTATGAATTGATATTGCATGAGATATTTAATGACGTGCAGATTCTCGAGAATTGACAATGTATCTACGACGAGTTTCTGCACGCCAGCGACTGTTATCGACGGTTTCAAGATTAGGTACAAAGCGATCAGCCTCTTCCCAAAATTATGATACGATATTGGGTGCACTGGAACTCTTCCTATTCAATCTGATGCATGCAAGATCGAAACACATACAAGACATCATGCCTGAACGGCCTGGCTTCTGGCACCTTTGGAAGACAACGCGTATCGCATGCTGAAAGATATTCTGATGCATGATAGCCGAAGAATTTGGCGAATATCAAGTAGGAAAAGCCCTATTAAACTTGAGACCATGGATGCGCCGCGCATGGCTTTATTTTCTGACAAGCTCCAGCAAACAGACCTTCCCACCGGCAGAAATGATCATGAATGGCTTCAACGCTTCGACATTTCCAATGACTTTCACAAACCGCATCCCGAGCCCAAGATTGACCCCATAATGCTACAACTTATGAGGAAGCGAATGGAAAAATCGTTCGAATGGAGCAGGAGCTTGTTCGTTCTCGAAAATGCCGATTGATTTGCGAGATCCAACAGTTCAGGCCTTTTATGAATAGTGGTTTACACCTTAATTGTGGATCAATTGAAGGCATATCGCCACGTCCTGGTCATAGAAGGGCGGGGTACCTTGAACACACGAAGTGATCCGGCGGAGCTCACTTTTCGAGAAGGAATCTGCAGGGCCCCTTGCCTTTCGTGAGCATACATCCGCCCCTCGTCTATCACGGCTGGCTTCAAAATCTGACACAAGGCCACAAACTCTTGTTTATACTCTATCTTTACACTGCTGCTGCTTTGAGCGTGACATGTTCTGAAAAATGTATTCCATTCTACCTTTTGTGTTCCTAGCCAGTGGTCTCGCCCACACTGAAGAAACAGTGGGTCATCAAGATTGGCAACAACAGGACGCAGCAGCATACGACAGCCTTTGGACTACCCAAGCAAACAAGACCGAGGAGCCACGAGAATGTGTATGTTCATAAGACTTCCAAGATAGAGACTCAAAAGATCTAACAATCTCTAGTGCAAAGCGCTCGAGAACGCCGGTCTAGCTCATCGCATCCTTTATCCTGACTCTGAAGCATACACTGCGCGAACTACCTCGTATTGGTCGCTCGCGGCGCAACTCGAGCCGACATGCATCATCCAACCTCTCACGGCCGAAGAAGTGTCATTGACTGTAGTAACACTAGTGACTGCGAACAAGTCCTCGCAATGCCATTTTGCTGTTCGGTCCGGCGGCCACACAACCTGGGCGGGGGCGGCAGGCATCGAGAATGGCGTCACTGTCGACCTCGGTTTCATGAATTCGACAACTTATTACGCTGAGAACAGCACTGCAGCAGTCCAGCCAGGAGCCAGATGGAACAGCGTGTACTCGACGCTCGACAAGTTCGGAGTTGCAGTCGCGGGAGGCAGAGCGGGCAACGTGGGGGTTGCAGGCCTGGTTCTTGGCGGAGGCAATTCATTCTACGCAGGCCGCAAAGGCCTCGTCTGCGACAACGTCGCGAACTTCCAGGTTGTGCTTGGCTCGGGAGAGATTGTCGACGCGAACCCAACCACAAATTCGGACCTCTTCAAGGCGCTCAAAGGCGGAAGTAATAATTTGGGAATCGTGACGCGCTTCGATCTCATCGCCTTCCAGGCGACTAAGATCTGGGGCGGCCTTGTGGTATACCCAAATGACACCACCCTCGCGCATCTCGAAGCGATGAAAAATTTTGCTGATCGAGTGGAAGACGACCCATATGCGTCTGTCATCGGCATATGGCAATATATGAGCCATAACGATGCGACCATAATTATAGAAGCCTATGATTATACACGGGAGGTGGAGAGGCCCAAGGCTTATAACGAATTCTTGGCCATTCCGGGTAACTTCAGTGATTCAATGCGGTTCACAAACATGACAGACTTGGCAAACGAGCTGGAGCAGCCTTCGGGCTATCGGTGAGCTTGAACCACCGTAGTAGTATGCTTATGGCCGCATTGCTAATGAAAGAAAAGCGACTCCTTTTTTACCTTGACATTCAAGAACGACATTCGTATGTACAAAAAGGCCATTGAGATCCATAACCGATACGTCGACGACATCAAAGCGGCGGACCCTTCCGGAAATTGGATACTGCAAGACACGTTCCAGCCCTTTCCTCCATTATTTGCCAAACATTCGATAGAGAAAGGCGGCAATGTGCTGGGACTAGATCGTTTTGACGAGCCCTTGGTGTGTACGTTGGCATAATCCCCACAATCTTCCTATCTATGCGCTGACAAGTCATAGTGTGGCAAACCTACCTCGCTTGGCAATCTCCCTCTCAGGATGACATTTTTCATTCATTTGGTGAGTCCTTCATTCGTGAGCTGAAAGAATACGCCATCGGAATTGGCGCGGACAACGAATATGTCTACCTAGACTACGCATACAAATCTCAAGATTCACTGGCAAGCTACGGGAAAGCCAATCTTGAGCACATGAATACTGTGGCGGAAAAGTATGATCCAGACCGTGTATTTCAAACGCAAGTACCAGGGGGTTTCAAATTGAGTCTCGCAGGAGACCCGATTGGCCCGTGAAGGGGCCAGGAGCAAAAGCAAAGGGTTGATTTTCGGTTGTGTAGATACGTCATGATGCTCACTTGTCACCAAATAAACGTATTTATTCAAAAGGGTCAGGCGAACCAGTTGTGCAAAGTACCAAGCGTGAAGACTCCGCCTTATGCTTATCCAACGCCCAACATGCATATGCAATATCTAATCATTTAACATGCACATCTGGGAACAAGACCTGAATCATCTCATCAAAGAGGGTAAAAGCAAGATGAGTTCTGCAAAGAGGTTAGCACCTTCTTGGTGACCAAGTTCAGCGTACGGCGTGACTTACATCAAACGCGGATTGTTTATCGTGGCCTCTAGCCTTCGTCCTGCCATCTGTGCATTCGCTCTTCCGACTACACTTGCTGCAAGCTCCGGTATCAGCGTCGTTAGCACGACGCCAGCTTCCTTCCTACTCTTTGCTCTGTCCTGCGGCGTGCGCTCTGCACCCTGCTTCATCCTGCCTTGAGGCCACATGGAATCCTTGACTGTATCAACATATTTGGCAATGTTGTCTTCAGACGTAAGCGAGTAAAAACTATCGCGAACTTTACGCTCGATGGTCCCGCCGAGAAGCTGGTGTAGGACTACCACTACAGCACGACCACGTAACCAATTGTTCTCGCGATTGAGTTCGAACGTTTCGAGGAAGAGATCACATATGGGTTTTATGAATGGTTCCAGCTCTTTGTTTTCGAAGGCAAGCAGCTCCGCCTCAGCCTCGGCATCGGAAGTGGGCTGACCTACTGACAGAACTGGAGCAGGGGCAAGACCTGGAGGTGCTACGGGATTCCCGTTCGCCGAAAGCTGACTAGTCGCTGCCGAGATGAGATTTTGGCCTGCGACGGAAAGCTGATCGAGAACAGGAATGTTCCCGAGGAACTCCTCCATACCATCGGCGACAGAGCTGTATATGCGCGAGACGAAGTCATTTCCGTTTGGATTCTGGGACAGAGAGGAGTCGGCTGGATTTATGGCAGCCTGCGAAAGAAAGGCACGAAGCTCGCGGCTACGGCAGACAGCTGGTATAAGAAGGAGCTCCTGGTTGACATGACTCGTCAGTATTTCGTCCAATGGATAAATGAATGATCAGCCACTCACCCTCAGATATTTCTCGAGTCCAAGCCTTCTTTTTTGTAAGAAGTCCTTCTGTAGCTTAAGCATGACTTGTCGACGAGGAAACTCCAAATGTCTGACTTGAGGGAATTTCCCACGAAGCTTCTTATTCAGTTCGTGAAACTCGCTATACCTTCGGCTCACAACCCAAGCTGCGGCGGGCATTTGATCACCCGCGCGCCTGCGAACTTCAATGACATCTAATTGCACTAATTAGCACCTGGTTACCAACAAATTTATGGCAAACTTACACATTGCATATTCTTTTCCATCCTCCTCTGTCCCTACCATGATGGATTGGATGAACACTGTCGCGCGGCCGTACAAGCTATTGTCGCTCTCTTGGACAATATACTGTTGTCGCTGTAGCTCTTTGCGCTGTATCTCTCGCTGCAGGCTGGATTTGGACTTTCGCAGGATCCTGAGCTCAGCGGCATTGTTTGTTAGTTCGGCCTTGGCAGTCAAAGAATCTACAATCGATTCTTGGGTTACTAGGCGCTCAATGTCAGATGTGAGTGCATCGATAGCTTCTGCCAAACCCAGGTCGCCAGGCGCTGCCTCGTGGATTTCATCCTCCTCGGCTATTTTATGAGCTCCAGTGTCTTCAACCTCGTCTTCAAGAAATTGCTCTTCTTCGCCAAACAGGTCATCTTTGAATACCCCTCGCGTTCGGGGCTCGCCGACAAGGCCGAGGGACGCTATACTTGGCTTCTCTTTTCCGCGCATTGCTCCTGGATTGGGTGATAGCACACGTGGTATCTCTACAGAACCTTTCAAAGAGTCTGTGTCCTGTGGCGAATGTATGCTGGCATCGTGGAAGATTGAACCCTCAGGCTCATCTCCCATTATATCATCCAGTGCGGCCTGCATGGCATCTACTACACGAGAATCGTTTCCGTTTGGACGAGAACCAAAATCCGAGTCAAGACTTGCAGTTGAGCCTGCAAGGGGATCGCTATCGTAGCCATCATCGAAAAGAGGTGAACGACTCGGCGCACCACTGTCCAAGGATCGCCGTGCTGGGGCTTCGATGTCGTTTATTTTGCCTTGACTTTTGAGGTCGGTTGACGAAGCGGCAGCTCTGCGCAAATCTGGAATCTGCAGAGCTGTTTTCTGGCTTGACTGGCTTCGTACCATTCTAGAAGGGGTTGTCTGGGTGTTGTTGTCAAGAGTTTGTGCCACGACCCTTGTTTTGACAGCGCTTCTATCTGCATTAGCTGCTTCGTCCATAGCGAGCCATTTGAAGTAGAGATTTGACTTCTTGAACCTCCGGAAATATGGTTCTTGTAATTGTTCATAAACCGCAGTCTGAGCCTGCAAGAGAGATCTTCTTGCATTGAAATATTGCTGCGGTGTAGCAGAACGCCCGGCTTTGAGAAATTCCGTAACTGCTTGGCGCGCGTGTGGAAGCAGCTTCAGTTCTGGCTTCGATAGATAGGCCTCATTGATCTGAGCCATGTCGGCCCTGTCAGAGTCGGTCCATGTAGGCAACGCTCCAAATTGTTCCATGGGTTCATCAGTATCCTGTTCCAGCGGATTTCGGAAGCCATCGACAACGATCCAGAACTGAACCAAACGCATCAAATTCGACTGGTCCATGAACTCCATGAAACATGAGAGACCAGAAGCATCATACAGAACATCTCTTAGAGAAGCGTTTTCGAATTTGGACGATGTTCGCTTGTGCTTTGGCTTTTCCTTCGCTGTGACCTTGGCTCTTACTGATCCTCCCGCACCTAGGTTGGCCACCTTTTGATCCAGTATATTTCTCGCGGTCTCTAAACGGCGGAGGTATATGGGGTCCTGTCCGTCGATTGCTGAGTCTTTTCGCAACTGACTGGAAACTTCACTACGGAAACGCCGGGCATCCGCTAGAGTGTTGGTTTGCCGGATAGCTCTGATAAATCGTTCAAATTTCCGCTCGTTATCGCCTGGTGCAAGTTTCGGAAACTGCACATTCTTTGGACTCCTCGGAGAGGGAGGTGCGTGTTCGTCGAGAGCTGCGCGTAGTTTCTGGACGGTCTTTCGTTCCTGCAGGAGAGTGCGACCCTGGTACCATTAGCGGATGAAGAGAGTGTGGAGAGTAGGTAGACGTACATAACCTTCTATCAGTTGATTCCAAGTATCAGGATCGGCAAGCATCTGCATCACAGGTGACAGAATGGCGCAAGCGACGATCTCTTTGATTAGGACATTGACGGCAGGACTCGTGGTCATGTTGGCTGGCATTATTTTAGGAAGCAGTCTCGCTACAATGGTACGAAGATGCTGTTGTTGGACGAGCTTCGTATTCGAATACGCCAATGACGCCGCAGGGTGCAGTCGCCCCTCCTTGTACTTGGCAGCAATGGCAAGATCCAGCTCTTCTGACTCGGTAACGTTTCGTGAAAGTTTACGGCCACGGACTGCACGCTCGGCCTCGTATGCAGACTTGAGATGATCGGTCATCATAGGAATCATGCGTGATACGACCGTGTCCACCATGTCCGCCGCCAGTATCCGATCTTTGACTTCTCCCAGCGCGGCCCGGATGGCACGGTCGACCTCGTTTACAAAGGTCGGGCTCTTGCTGATATTTCCGTACCAGCTCTTTACAAAGTCGCGCAGTATCAAGCCGAGGAGCACGTCGATACTGTCCGAGATGACAAAAGAAGCCGGATAGATGGGCTCCATCATGTACATTGACCGCTTGGTCAGCGCCTCCCGCTCCGCCTTCCATCTGGCTGGCGCGAGGAAGGCCACATGCTTGGGGCCGTAGTCGACCGCGTCTTCATGGCCGGGGTCCTTCTTCCAGGCGGTTGTGAGGGTCAGCCATGCTTGACCTGCGAGGGTTGCGACGATGCCGGCGACGAAGGCGTAGGGAAGGTAGAGGAGCTTGGGTTGCCAGTGTGTGAGGTAACCCCATGCGATGAAGACGGCGACGGCGGCGAGGACTACATCTCTGCGCTTCAGGGCCATAATCGAGCGGGCAGCGGGGCCCCATGCGACATCTTGGGTTGTCGTTGCGTGTGGGCGCGCGTCCAAGGAACCTCCGCGGGAGTGACCCGCTTTTGTGGTGCACGGGCCAATTACACCATATCAGCCATCACGGGTCGAGTCTTGGCCGCCCCAGGTGTTCCGGGCTGTTCATTTAGGTACGCAGTCGATACGTTTAGTATGGGCTGTTAAATTCCCGCTATTTTGAATACAAAACGTCCACCAAGAAAACTAATGACAATTTCTTGTCTACAACCAATAATTGCATCGACTCTGTCCCCACCTATGTGTAATGAAAGTATGTAGACACAACAAAAGTCAGCTAACTGGGCATTTCATGCAGCTCACAATGTATTTAGTCTCCTGTCGCGACAAGTCAGGGGTTCGCGGCAGCGAGACACTGTTGTGTCTTATCTACAACCCTGTCTCTGACTATTTCAATATTAGGCCTCCATTAATTAACATTCAGCAAGGCCCTTGACACAGATGACTACTAGACCCCTATACGAATCCTCGTATCTAGCCCAGAGACGGCTCCCCGTGGATCAACCCCACACAGGCGTACTTCGTCCGAGGCGCATCTGCCTTCAAAATCTTTCGGGCCAGTCGCAATGGCTACATTCTAGCGCGAGAGATTAGGGAGCGATACCAAGGCCTTGGGACGCCCTATTTCCATCGATGCGCTACGCAATACATCGCTGATTCGACTCTGCCGTCTCAGCTTTGGCTTACGAGGTAGCCGCGTTTGAGACATGAAGACGACAGTGGAGCCCAACGATAAATGTTCCGCATCCTCTCATAACCTTATTTTGACTCAGGGAACACCTGTGTGTTGTCAGGTTGCCAGCGCTCATACCATTCACTCGTTCAACGAATGCCATTCTCCCAACCCTCCCATTGTCAGAAGATGCCCAACTCCGTATTGCACTTGTACCTCCACTTAAGTTCTGTTTTTGTGCGTGATCTGCTACAGATCATGGGGTTAACGTGGGGTGCCTTGTGCCAATTTTGGACAAATGCATTCGCCTTCGGTTGTGGCGTCGAGTTTCAGGCCGATGGCAGACCCCAAGTCCCGCCTCCATGGGTTCGTTGTCAGTTGTCACCCGCCATTCGCCAGGCATAGCGAGCCTTCGTAGGTGACGCCTTGGTAAGCACCCAATCAATCTTCAAGATTCACTAGGCTTTCCTACCTCGTGTTAGCCCTATCTCTCGGGCGAGCAACTGACAAGGGTCTAAAATTGCTTTTCTTGATTCATGCCGTTGGCAAGATAAGAACCACACGCAGGAACGCATCCCTTTCATGCATTGTGACGGTCAGGACTTTTCTTATTCTTTGCTTCTCCGCGCTGTTTGGGGGTCGTTGATAAAGACACCTCAGAATGGGGCGGTCGACACTTTATGAATGAGAGAACGCCGCCTTGCAGTAGAGGTCACCGCATACATGCATCGCAATTCATAAGTTATAGTGTATATTTGACTGATACGTTTCTCCACGGCACACCTGCGGGCACGATCCCGCCTCTCGGCCTTTCTCGTTACAATGATACACATCGACGTAGATCAACGGCTCTTTGCCAGGATAACGTTGTCTGTTCCATCCAACACGCAAGAAGTACGTACACTGAATCAAGTCATATTGGCTGTGTCAGTGCTTAGTATTGTCGGAGCAGGATGGATCATATTGAGTTTCTGCGTGAGTAAGACTTGACAGTACTACGGCGGCAACTGACATTAGGATCACAGCTTTTTAAACAAGTCCGTACGTTTCGCCATCAACTCATTCTAGGATTGGCAATATCGGATTTTTGGATGGCTGTAAATTTTCTGTCGTCATGTGCTGTCAATTTAGCCGGGCATCCGCTTGGTGATCCATCCCAAAAGAAATTCTGCAGCTTTAATGGTTTCATGACCCAGCTCTTTGTAGTTCAGAGTAGGTCCCTGCTCTAAGCCCACGGAAATCTATTGAGTATCTGGATCTAATGTTACAACAGCAGACTACTGGGTGCTATTAATAGCCATCTCTACATACTTGATCTTAGCAAACCATAAATACTCATCCACCTGGATTCAGAATCATAAGATCATCCTTTGGCTGGTGCCATGGGGACTCTCCTCGCTTTGGGCAGCACTTGGTCTAGCATTGGCCGACTACGGAGATATTGGCGCTTGTATGTCCTTTTCTTCGAGTAGGGAATTTTGCTGATTGATACGAAGGGTGCTGGTTCACTAGCGACAAGGTCCGTTTACTTGTGAACTTTATTCCCCGCTGGCTTATTATCATCATAATACTCGCTCTCTATGCCCGTTTGTATCGCATCATATACAACGCTCATAGCCGATTTGTTTCGTTCGACGATGGAAGCTCCCCGAATGCCCTTGAGTCACACATCTCCCCGGAGACTGGATCTGTCGCGTCCACCCATCGCATCGGTCGGCCGTCAGATACGCTCAATATTACAAGCAAAGACACGATTCCTGACATTGAACAAAATGACAGTACAGGAAATGGGAGAACTCATACGAGACTGGCCAGTCCTGTCCTAAAGAGGCTTGCTCGACAGATGATGATGTATCCACTGGTGTATATGCTCATTTGGGCCATTCCTACAACCATCAGAATTTACCAGAGCGTCAGCGGGAGAGCGGCACCATTTGGCATTGCAACAGTTGACAAGGCAAGTGCCGTGGTAGTGCTTTATTCGGGACACATGGTTAATGTTTTTCTCAGGCGTGTATCGTTATCCAAGGATTCGCTGATGCCATCATTTACGGAGTCAATGAAACTTCACTTAGTGCTTGGCGCGATAGGTTCTCAAAGTTACCCCCGGCTGTCCCTGCGCCGGAGATCATGGCAGTCAACGTTGAACACGAGATCAAAGCTGAGAGAACTCTAGATTCACTCTCACATGTTAATAGTCTATGAATTTATTCGAAGAATGGAATTTATATTCAACATTACAAGGAATTCCTTCTTTTCCACGCCTTTCACCTTATATATGCCCTTGCAGCGCCACGTCGAGAGCTTCAGGATTGGTTGTTGATCCCCATGAGGCACTAAACAACTATTCACTAACTTTACCGTATTCCTCATCTTCAGCCCTATGCCAAGCTCTCTTACTCTTGCTCACAAGCATACACATTAATCGATTCTCTCCGACACAATTCAAGATAAGCAGTACCACACCTGCACCATGATACTTCTGGCTTTACTCCTAGTCGCCCTAGTCTCCACCCACGTCAACGCATCGCCCAACAACAAAATGCACCAAGTTCACTACCCCCGCGTTCTTACGCCAACAGGTAGCCCAAACTCCTGGGGTAGCCTAATAACCGCACATCCCCCATTCGTATGGCTCGACATGCTTCCCGACTCTGCATGCCATGCCTTCAGCTTTGGCAAGCACCGACCGTTCCTGCAACTGGAAGGAAACTCATGCATGGTGCTGTTGTATATGTGAGTCCTTTTTCTCTTCCATATTTGAGTGCCAGGAGCATTTCAGAAATGTATAAGACTAAGGATTGCTCGGCAAATCCGATCCTACTCGATACCACTCTTAAGCGGAGAGACAGGATGCCCGCGAACGTATTTGCAAACCTGCAGACTGGGAGTTTTGCAGCCACGAGCTCTGTTATGGTGCCCTGTTATGGACCTAGCAACTACTTCGGTTGATCGTGAGGTAAAAAAAATGCATTTAGGAACTGTTTAAAGTATGCTTCGCTGTTTTAACACGTGAGGGAGGCCTGGGTCTTTGTGGTGATTCTCGATAGAGTTGCAGAGCAAAAGCTATGGAACCCTTCGTAGACAGTGCCCATGACATGAATAATCTCAATCTTAAGTTCCTAGTATGTATGTTGTTCTGCTGAGAGGCGCTACGTGTGGGGTCGCATTGCAGCTGTCAAGAGGTTTTGGCCTGGCCGTTTACGCGATATCTCGTCCCAACACCGTCAACGCAATACGGATTCCGCATGCGCCTCCATTAGATGTCTGTTCGGAAGATCGCCCTCGTACTTGTGCGCCGGTAAATGCCTCTTTTTCCCACTAGTTTGAGTGTCGGTCGCAATCTTCTTGAATGCTCGTCTCGCTTGTATTTTAGTCGTACTTTGCCGCATCGGCCAAATATGCGGATACGATCATCGCAACATTCCAGTTGTCATGATCGAATTATCGTCAGCAAAGATGTAGAAATATATTCGTGCATCTAGAAAAGTAATTAAGGGAATATTTAAAGATACACTGTTCGTAGAGCTGCCTGCGCCGCGCAGGCTCCCATGCGTGTTAGACTGCTTAGCACATGTCAACCCCGCCCCGCTAGAGCCTTTTCGACCATGCTTTGATTCGCCTATTCGCGAAAACATGTTCAAGTCCCATTCCAACAAGTAAGACCCCACCAAATCTCTCCCTTGACCTATACTGCTTGAGTTTCTCAAGAGAATTGGTATATATATCAATTAGCCTTGCAAAACTGCTACCATTCGTCATTCAGGCAAGATGGCCGAGTGGTTAAGGCGCTGTGTTTAGGTATTGTCTCAATACTATAACGTCCGCAGTGGGAAACCGCGTGGGTTCGAGTCCCACTCTTGTCAAGCGCAGGCGAATTTCTTTTTTGCCGTTCTTTTTTTCTTGGTAGTGGGTGCGTTGGATGCTTGAGGGTTGGTGGTGGTGCGTTGGCGTGGCGCCGGTCGGACCACCGACCCGCATGGTTCCGATTCCACGCGCACACACCGAGGGGACACGGACACGGACACGTCAACGGCCTAAGATACGTGATCTTATCGATACGGATGTTTTTTGCTTTCGGCCAGGAATGCGGGGCTAGTGGGACGAGGCTGTGTGTGGGTGACTGACATTCGCAGCGAGGGACACTGCCTGTCTTTATTCCGCCAGCCGACCAAGGTGCTGAAATCAAATCTAACAAAATATTTTTTTGCTCATTGGGAAAACTTCCCTCACCTTCTAACTATTGGTTTTTGAACAAATACCTTGGCGCTTGGACATTTCAGTGGACAGACGTGCGTACAACCAGTCAGTCTTCCAGATCCGGACAGTACTATATCTCCAAGATGACGGCTCAGGAAGACGAAGTCCTCATTTCTGTAAGTCCTTGTCTCACTTACATGTCCCTAAGTCTTAGTATGAACATATATCTTCCCCTTCCCTCTTAACTGCGCTATCGCGTATTCTACTCGAGCATACCCCACATCGAGCCCAAGTCCAAAGAAACCCCCCTTCCACATGTCCCCAGCTCCGTAACCATGTCCATACACTTTCTTAATACATCCATCCATCCATCCATCCACCCCTAAACTGACATACCTCCTCCCCCAACTCAGCTCCAAACCTCCCTCCGCAACACCCTCTCTACCTTTGGCGCACACTCGCCCCAATACCGCTCCATCAAACTCCTAGTAGATGAGTATGCAGCCAACCACGCGCTATCGCAGCTTTCGCTCTCGAGTGCGCCGCCTAGGCAGGAACAAGCGCAAAGCAACGGCAGGTATGGGAGTGGCGGCGATGCAGATATGAGTGGATAGATGGTTTGCGGGTGCTCTTGGAGGTCTTGTTTTCCGTCAACATGTAAATACTCCTTTCCTTTGATATTATACAGATTGATCGAGAAGTCCCCTTCCCCTCAATGTTACTGATGTAATTATTACGGATTAGCATGTGGCTGCATCAAGGCTAAAGATACAACAGCCTCTTGCAGCGACAACGAATCACACGTCAATCAATCGAAGAAATAAGTGGTATTGGCTACACTGGTCCACAACCCTCCCATCCTCCGCCGCACCTTCTTCCTCCCCATGCACATCACGGCCTCGCATCCACCCTTCTCCCCTCCCAAAGCCTCCCCAAAAGATTTACCATTACTTCGAAGAAAAAAAAAAAAGAACGTATCATCATCACATCCATACATTGCCAAAAAAGCATACGTCAGCGTCTGTCTGTTCGTGTCCTGTCTGACCAACATCAGGTCCAACGCCAGAGAAATGCTAGACATGGAAACCCTCCCTCCGTCCCTCCGATAGGCGAAGAGGCTTTCGGACGGAAGGACAAATCCAACGGCGCAACAAATAAAGATCCAACTGATGAGAGGATTCGGTACGCCGTTTGTTTCACTCCAAGGCTCCGGTGCTGCTGTGATGTGGTATAAAAAAAGTAGGTGGCCAAGTGCCTGCAAATTTCCGCCATGCCGAATTGCTCCGTGAACGCCTGGTATTGAGGTGGTGATGAATGGCTCTTGCAATTGGTCGATATTGGATGGACGGATGTGAGCAGCCATTCAAAGCGATGAAATAGAAGTTGAGACTGGCAAGATCTGAGCTCGCTGTTCGTTATGGTCTCCTTTTGAGCCTGGTGAGGACCAATGTCTCCAAGGTTCACGAGGCTGAATTTCCACGTGATGGAACTGAACGATGATGACATATCGGCCAGCCTCGACGTATTCGCAAATGTCAATAGACATTTTCGTCAGGCCCTCACTCAATGAGGGGCTTCCGCTGGCCACCTACAATCGCTATGCCTAGGGCACGCAAACCGTGGGGCTCATTTGCGCGGATAATTGTGCTTGCCGGCAACATGGGGTTATCTGGGGTGACGTGAGCAGCGTCCTTGGCGGCTTGCTCAATGGCCTCCATTTCCTCCTTACAGCCCGCATGATCAAAAGGGCAAACGACAATGGGCTGCCGGAGGAGAATGTCTCTTGCCGAGGACATTTGCGCCTATTAAGCTGGTCAGTGTAAGCGCATGGTGGCGATCTTGATAAGCTTACCTTTACAGTCAGATAGTACTCAATCTTGTAGAGGGTACCTGTGGTTGTGAAGCCGTTGACTGCGTACATGGGAAATTCTTTCTTGCCGCGCGGTATTATGCCCTCGCTATCCCGCAGATCCTTTGCGGGGAATACCAAGCCTAGATTCGTAAAGTAGCCAGCCTCGGGCATCTTGACACCTACTGCCTGCGTAGTCTTTGCCAGCGTCTTCACTTTGCGCGTAGGCTCATCACCTTCGTGATTGAAGATGATCTCCTCGTCGATTCCGACGGTGATTTTCTGGATGGTGACCTTCTTCGCCTTGTTCAGCCAATCTGGATTTGGACTCAGTTTAATGTACACCGACACAGGATCCAGCGGGCCATAACTCCAGCGCGGCAAACTTATGCCCAAGGTGACGAGGTGATCGGTGACTCGCTCAGCGCTCTCAGGCCTATTGTACATGCCAAATGTCGAGAGGGTGTCATATCTCGATATAGGCACGGGGAAAGGGTATTTCTTTTGGTCGGTATGCCCCTGCTGCACGGTCACGACCAGCTCGTAAAACGTCTCAGCCGTGCGGCTGGGCAATTGCAGGCTGGCAGGTGGCACCCTCCTCGCGACCTCTTCGCCGCCACGGCCATAAGGTATGAATATCACAAAGGGGAGGTCCATGGTGTAGACGCTCTCGTACTCCTTGCCGGCCGAACATCGGAACAGGAGCATCTCCTTTCCGACAATGTCGGTAATCTCCTTGCGCGGGGCGGCCAGGTGTTTCTTGGTGACAGAATCAGCCGAAGGATGGATGGTCTCGCGGCGCTGCAGGGCGATGGTGACGAGGGAGACATTGACGGGCGCAGAGTACCCCGTGAGCGGGCGGATCTCGACCTTGCCTTCTATTCGGGGCTGGGTGGTGGTTAGCAGTGAACAAGCGAATTCGGCAGCTGGCAGCGGCGCAGGCGCAGGCGCAGGCGCGCACGCTGAGGCTGGGCGCGCAGGCAGCAGGAGGAGGAGGGGGTAGAGGGAGAAGGGGGTACTCACCAGCGTCGCCGAGATGCCTGGGTATCCCACAAGGAAGTTGCTGTTCGGCGGTCCTGAGACGCGCACAAAGGCGGCCATGGTGTCTCACGGGCTCGAGGTGGTCGGCGCTGGCCTTGGGCGGGAGGAGCGCCGCATGGGAGACGAGGTGTGGTCCTCTGGAGGTGGGCGCCTGGCCTCGCGGGCCCTGGGAAGGGGTCCAGTGTGGTGCGGCCTCGGGCGCAGGCAGGTCGGGCAGCTTGCGGAGCGGTGGTGAGGCGCTGGATAGGCTTCCGGGGCGCGGGCCTGCGGTGGGGTCGCGATGCAGACGCAGGACCGACGACGGCTTGAACGGGCGGGGCTCAGGCGGCAGGTCGCCGTCGCACAGCGGAGGAGAAGAGCGTGGGTTCGGGCTCTGGCGGGCGGCGAGGATTGGGGGGTGGAAGCGTGGGACGGCAGCAGCAGCAGCGAGAGAGGTCGTAGGGCTGGCGGGCCGTCGTGGGCGCTGAACGTGATAGGCCCGACGACGGGGGCCGTGAATGAAGGGCGATGGGCGGGTCTGGCTGCAGCTCGCTGCTGGGCGGGCCGAGACAAAGCACGCGGTGGAGGGCGGCAGCAAGGATGGGATTGAGAGGTAGGATGGAGGGATTGGGGGGCAGGATTGTGGAAATGGAATCACAGGAGGGTGCAGCCGTGTGCGGAGTGCAGTGCAGAGCGCAGAGTGCAGACGGGCGGCGCGGGCCTGGCTGGCGACGTCGGGGTTGAGTGAGAGGCTGCAGCACGGTGCTGCGCTGCGCTGGTGCTGGTGCTCGTGCTTGTGCGGGTGCTGGTGCTGGTGCTGGTGCTGGTGCGGGTGCTGCGCTGCGCTGCCGTGGATACGGGCGCCTTCGATTGGTAGCGGCGGACAGCAGCGGGCAGTTGGCCGCCGCGACGTTGGGGGCTCCCTTTGCGACAGTCCAGCTAATCCAGCCAGTCCAGCCAGTCCACGGCTCAAGTCCCCATCAGCACTCACCCCGTCATCACCGCTTCCGTCGTCATACGTCGTCAGTCAAACGCTGCCCGTCGCTTCTCGCCTGGCCGTGCGCCTGGAGCTCTAGTCCCACCACCAGCACCACCACTACACTGGCACCACCGCTGGCTCCCCCACCACCACCACCACCGCCGCCATGTCTGTCACGGTACGTTCCTTTTTTCCTTTCCGCGCCTCCCTCTGCCCTCCTACACCCCCGCCCAATGCGGAAAGGCCCTTCCCATGCCCGACCGTTCCAATTCCCCGGCCGCCCTCGCGCCGCCTCTCCCGATTCTGACGGCGTGGCGCGTCCCGTCGACGTGGACGCGGACAAGACGCTGACCCGCGCCCGCAGCTGCACACGTCGCGCGGCGACATCAAGCTGGAGCTCTTCTGCGAATCCGTGCCCAAGACGGCCGAAAACTTCCTCGCCCTGTGCGCCTCGGGCTTCTACGACGCCAGCCCCTTCCACCGCCTGATCCCAGGCTTCATCGTCCAGTCCGGCAGCCCCGCCGACGACCCAAAGTCCAAGACGTCGCGCTCCATCTACGACGACAGGCCCGACGGCCTCTTCGACGACGAGATCCGCCCCGCCCTCCGCCACAACGCCCGCGGCATCCTCAGCATGGCAAACAAGGGCTCAAATTCAAACACGAATGGTAGTCAGTTCTTTATTACCTTGGCCCCCGCTCCGCACCTCGACGGCAAGAACACCGTCTTTGGCAAGGTGCTCGAGGGCCACGAGGTGCTCGACGAGCTAGAGAAGATTGAGGTGGACAAGAAGTCGCGCCCCAAGGAGCGCGTCGAGATCAAGAATGTCACCATCCACGCCAACCCGCTGGCTGGATGAGCCCAAGCCCTGGTCACGTACTGCAGCTACTGCAGCGCACCTCACTGCAAAACAATGGAAGAACAGCCTCTATCCATGGACGCCATCATGAAATGCTCTATCGCGGCTGCCGAAGCCTTTGGTATCTACCGACCACCCAAACCCAAAATGCAATCAGAATAAAGGAACCAAGAAATAACGCTTTTCTATGCACCATTGGTCGTGGCGCCATTCGTCTGCGCATGCTCCTGCTCGTAGCCTTCAGTCTTCATGTCCTTCAGCCCGAGGCTCTCTTCTTCCTCCTCGGTCCGCTCGTAGTCCTCCACCTTCATCTGTGCGTCGGGCTCGGGCGCCGAGAAGCTCTGCACGTAGCTGCTGGCAAGCGGGTCCTCGAGGACAATGGTGAACTTGACCACCCCCTCGATGGCTGAGGTGAGCTTGCTGAAGAAGCTATTCCACTTGTCCTTGGTCATGCTGTCCATCGAGTCGCCTCCCTCGCCGACATCGAAGATGGAGGACCGAAGGTCGTCGCGGACCTGGGTCAGCAGACCTTCAATCGTGGTGAAGCGTCCGCCAAGAGTCCCTGGCTCGACGCTGAGGTTGAGCTCTGGGCACGACATGGCGCAAGATTCAGCCTTGAGGATGTCACGAGACAAATCCTCCTTGTTCTCAACCGAGACGGTAATGCGACGGCCCTGCTCGGGTACCTCGCCTCCAGTCTTCACCTCATTGCTGCGGTCTGTAGCTTGTTAGCAGAGAATAGTGGTGGGACAAAACGCAAAACTTACATCCGCAATGATCGCACACAGTGCTCATCAGCACCACCTGCTTGAAGTGGGGGATGTTGACCATCTTCATGTTCGTTGTGCAAGGCTTGGTGCATCCAGGGCAGCTCGCCGGGAATGAGTAGACTTGGTTCTCGACAATGTCCTCGTCGACATTGTTGACCATGGGTGCAGAGGGCATCTCTGGGTACATTTGGTTGGCGTGGTACTCTGGACGAATCTCCGTGGCGGGTGCTTCTCCCGCAGGGGCGTCACCAAGACCCAAGGCCTCGTTCTGCGCTGCTGTACGCGGGTACTCGTGGCGAGTGTATTTACCAGCCGAAAGGGTTGTAGGGGGCTCGATGGACGAGTTACCAGCAGGGTCGTCGACAGTAATGGTAAAAGGCAGCTTTGCGCCGCTCGCCATCTGCTTGATGGTGTCGACGACACCCTGGATCTTCTCATAAACCTCGGGTGCGACCTGCTTCCTCTCGTCCTGCTTCTGTTCCAAGTCCTGGGCAACCATGCTCAGTATTCCCTCCACATTTGAGAGTTGTCCTCGGCCAGGAGGAATCTCCAAGTCGATGTCTTCGATGCGGAACAGCGCCGTGTCGCTCTTCACAATCTGCCGGCTCAGGTCCTCGGCGTTGTCGGAGCGGAGCGAGTACTTAACACCGCGCTGCTGGATCTCTCCAGCTGGCTGCACTTCGGAGTTCTTGAAGTTACAGTGCGGGCAGTCGAAGGACATGATGACAATCTCGCGGAAGTAGGGAATCTTCGTCAAGAGGAGGCGCGTAACACCCTGCGAGTATTAGAGCATGAAACTCAAAGGGCGCAAACTACTCACGTTCTCATGGCAGTTCATGCATAAACTCTCAATCTCGTCGACCACCTTTGTGCCCTCGTCGCCTCCCTCCTGAGCGCTGGCCTCGGCCACCTTCCTGCCCATGTCCTCGAAGAGGTCCGCTGCAAGACTGCGCTGTGCCATTTTGTAAAAAAAATCGGTATCAAACTTGTATAGAATCTCCGGTATAATTTCGAACCGTGGTGTCGTGGTTGTGGGAGTCAGTGCCGCCTGTGACGAAAGCGCGAAAGTTTTTGAGCCCCGCGGCTTTTGGCGGGGTTGATTCTAGTGGCTTCCCTGCCCACCTCGAGGACCCTGGTCGCTTCTCAGCCTTATCATGTCACTGCATGAAATCCATTAGGTCGAGCCCTAGCCCACCCTGCGCCGACGTCTGCATCTTATTCTTGTCCAGCATTGCCTGGAGCCCGCCCTTTCGCGCCTTCTTGCGCTGCTTGCTGCTGGCATTGACCGACTTGACCACCTTGCTTGCATTGTCTTCCATCTGTGGCGGTGGTTCAACCTTGACCTTGCGGCCCTTGATGTGTTTTGCTGATCTTGACGCCAACGGGAAAACGTTTCGGCGGTCACATCTCAGGCAAGTATGGACTGCATTCTTCTCGGGTCTGCTGGGCGTTGATGCAGCATCCTTCTTACTTGGCAGCGACTTGGACGTCTCGTAGGATACGCGGCAAGACCATCCAGGCACAAGAAGATGCCCACAAGCGCCACAGAACTCACGGCGCATTGCCTCTAGTTGGCTTCTTGAAGCCTTGAGTTCGCCTTCTTGGGTGTCGAGGAGAGCATCACGGGCTGCTCCGAGGGCTGCAGAGGTTGTCGGGGCTGAGAGAGCCAACAGATGCGCAGCTTCTTGAAGGAAGCTGAGTTGCGCCTCGGCTGGCCTGGTAGATGCCATCTCAGGAGGAAATAAACGTAAAAGTGAACGGAGTCGAGACGTCTCGCTCTTCAGTCGATCGAGGTTGTCGGGTACTCAAAATCTTCACGTGTTTCGCTTATCTTATCGCCCAATCGCCGACCTCCGGCGCTAGCCCTGTCCAAAGTTTCCTCCGCAAAACAACACCTCCACCGTCCTTGCGTGCATGGCCCTGCTGATATAATCAACCCATCAGTGCCTTTCTGGCCGTTACACTCTGACCATTCTACAGGCTAACTCTGGGCTAACGATACAACCAAAAGCTCGCCACTCTCATGGCTACTCTTACCGAGCAGCAAGGTCTACGCATCGCCGTTGAAGGCTGCGGCCATGGAACACTCCATGAAATCTATGCATCGGTCCAGAAGTCTTGCGAGCTCAAGGGTTGGCCTGACGTTGATCTTTTGATCATTGGAGGAGACTTCCAGGTACGAAGCCGACCCGTAATGGCTCATCGTGACTAATGGTCTAGGCTGTTCGCAACGCACATGACTTGAAGGCCGTGTCCATGCCCGAGAAATACTATGCGATGCATGATTTCCATGAATACTACTCTGGTGCCCGGGTTGCCCCTTATCTCACCATCTTTGTTGGTGGCAACCATGAGGCAAGCAATTACATGTGGGAGCTCTACTATGGGGGCTGGGCTGCCCCGAGAATATACTACATGGGAGCTGCCAACGTCATCCGACTCGGGCCACTTCGAATCGCTGGCCTTTCAGGCATTTGGAAAGCGTACAACTACAGAAAGCCACATCACGAGCGGCTGCCGTACAACAATGATGACGTGAAAAGCATCTACCACGTGAGGGAACTTGACACGCGCAAGCTTCTCCAACTACGCAGCCAAGTTGATATTGGCATAAGTCACGACTGGCCGCGCGGCATGGAGTGGAAAGGAAACCATCGCCAGTTGTTCAAGTTCAAGCCGTATTTTGAGCAAGAGGCAAAGGATGGAACCCTAGGAAGCATCGCGGCGATGAAAGTTTTGGAACGCTTACGTCCTCCCCACTGGTTTAGTGCTCATATGCACGTCAAATACTCGGCCATCTGGGAACACGAGCATACGCAATCGCCTCCAATTCAAGAGCCTGATCACGAACCAGCTGCAGCCATTGTCAAGAACGATGGCGAAATTGATCTGGACATGGACGATGATGATGCCACGCCGGCACCAGCGGCTAAGAAGAATGAGGCTGAAATTGACCTTGACCTTGACCTAGACGGCGACTCTGCGGCGCAGCACCAGGTGTCCGGTTCGACGAATGCACCGAGCGACACCAGAGAGCCCAATGGTGCTACTGCAGCGTCGACTGGAGTACCCCAGGACATCCGAGACCTCTTGCCAGAGTCATTTGCGCGCCCCGAAAGCGCGCCTTCTCTGCCTTTCCCGGTGGAGATAACTAACAGGACAACTAAGTTTCTAGCGCTCGACAAATGCTTACCGAACAGGCACTTTCTTCAACTGCTAGAGATAGCCCCGAACACTGCGGCGGAATTTCAGAGGCCGGTCCAACTCGAGTACGACCAGGAGTGGCTTGCTATAACGCGCGTGTTTGCAAACGATCTACAACTGGGGGATCCTGGGGCCAAGGTGCCCCAAGACAAAGGCGACACATTCTATTGGCCGTTGATTGAAAAGGAGATGGAGTGGGTGGAAGAGAACATGATCAAGGCTGGCAAGATGACCATTCCTGAGGATTTTGCCCAGACGGCGCCCGTGTACGACGCGGCGTTAGGCATCCGCGTCGAGGGTTCGCCACAAGAGTACAGTAATCCGCACACGCAAGCCTTTTGCAAACTACTGGGGATTCCGAATGCATTTGACGCATCGGACGAGGAGCGGGCAGAAAGAATGCAGAGGGGCCCCAGGCCGAATTCGGAGCGTTCGGACAGAAGCAGAGGTGGAGGTGGCTACCGAGGCGGGAGGGGTGGAGGTCGCGGTGGACACGGTGGGCACGGTGGGCACGGTGGGCACGGGCGAGGGGGAAGAGGCGGTGGGCGCGGTCGCGGACGTGGTCGAGGCCGCTGGTGAAGGGCTTGTGGACCGATGGCCACGATGGATGCATCGACTGAAGACGTGTGCTAAAATTTTGCTGCATGCCGTCGATGACGAGACAAGGCCATGGACGCGAGACGGGGCATAGTTGTCAGGCGGGCGGTAGGGCACGGGAGGTCCGGTAGACTACTTTTAACGCTCCACGAGCGTCCGCAATGACGATTTCTGCGCTCTGGCGGCCTTGCGTGGGTACCGGAGCCCGGGGTGGGATGGAAAATAAATGAGCAAGCACTGCGCGATGATGTCGGCACGGCAGGCCAGAAGAGGTCTATTGCAAAGACCGGCTAGCTCGCGGCAGGAGTGTGCCGCAGCGCTGGAGAGGGCACGATGGTGTATAGCTGGCAAACGCAGCCGGGCAGGCGGTTTATTGGAGGGTGCTTTGGGAAGTTTAGCCAAGGTGGGCAAAGCAGACCGTGTCGCGCTGCGGGCAGATCCTACGTCATGGCTGGACGGGCTCGGTTGGGCAGCTCCGCCGGAGTGCGCAAGCAGCAGCGCGCAGTCGCAAAACGAAGCAATGCGGTGGAAACGGCGGCAGTGCGATGGCGCGTTAGAGGCCGTTGCGATATCAGAGTCGCCGGCGGCACGAGCAGGCACGAGCAGGCACGAGCAGGCACCGCATGGCGTTGATCACCGCCGATCGATGCACGTTGCTCTGAGTTTATTAGGGCTTCAGCAGACTGTGGCGAAAGGTTTGCGCACTCGCGGCGGGCCGGCTGCTGCTAGTTGGCCGCAACACGACAGCAGAACGAGGAGGCGACGAGTACACGAATGCACTGCATACACGCCGCCGCCCTCGCCATGGCCATCGCTGTGGTTGCGCACACTCGGCCGACCCTGCGCAACCCGCTGCGAACCCTCGGCCGCAGGCTGGTTGACAGGAGCTATTTTCGGCGCCGCCAGCCGTGGGACGGTTGCGCGCAGGCTATTCCCGCTGCTCTGCCCGTCCCCAGGCCCGCCGATGGTAAGCAGCGCTGGCCTGTGCAGCCGTCCAGACGCAACCACCTCCGTCATCCCTGCACCCACCCCGGCCGCCATCGAGTTCGAGAATGGTCCCGATCGGCGCCGCAAGACCCTGGATTGGCATCCAACCCTGGACCCCACCGTGAATGGCTGTGTCCGCGTGCTCCCTCAACCCCAAGCTTAAAAGTCTGCTCTGCCCCCTGCATGGCTAGACCACCGCGCTTCGCCCTGAGGCACGACACTGCATTCGTTTGGGTCACTCAAGACTCCTTCCAATACTACCTCTATTCTCCGTCTCACCATAATTAACCCCCAAGCATACAAATATCCGAGTTCTAGACCACCAGTCCACTGTCTGGACGCCTCAGTACCTTTCGACCATCGTTTCAGCGCCTACCTATCCATACCTGCCCTTTCCTCCTGTACTCTTGGCCCCACACCTCAAATACCTCCGGGAGCCTCGTTGGAAGCACACGCCAGACCCTTTGACCACTTGCTTACACCTGCTGCGGCCGCCTAGTCAGCCTGCCACTGCTTGCCACAATGACCTCCAAGTTCACCGAGATCCTCGAGCCCACCGAGGCGCCAACCTACACCCACCCCCACCTGAATGTCTCGCTTGAGGACGTTCTTGCCGAGGAGGGTCGCAGACGATCAGCTTCTCAGTCGTCTTCCGGTTCGGGCTCTCAATCCCACAGCCCATCCTCGGAGAGCGACAATCCAAAGTCTCCGACCGAAGAGAGCAAGGCCGCCAGCCTGAGGCGCCGCGCCTTCACATTCGGAAGCAAGAAAGGGAGACGAACAACTTGAACATGCACGGGCGAGGGAAAGGCTGTTACGAGATTGGGAATCCTTCACAACAACAAACCAACCAAGATGCCATCGAAGATAGTCATGTGACGTCTCATAGTAGACGAGATGATACCTCACATCCTACCTGAGATGAGAATGAGCCCGTCGCTCCCCGGCACTCAGTCGACGGATCTTCCACCCAAACATTGGCGTTTGGAATGCAGTCAGCTTTGGCACCGTCGACAACCCATCCGCATCACACGGCACATTGTCATTCAATTCGGTCCTTTTAATGAGTTCAACCACTATACCCCCCGAGTCAGTCACAGCACTAGACCAGAGCACGATGTCATACGAAAAGTCACGCAGCGAGTCGATTCAGAAATGTAAATGGAGCGAGACTGCCCGAGGGCAAGTCGGCTCGTGGAGAGTACATACCAGAATCAATTGTTTAATCGCCCCTCTCATGATAAACGCTCTTGCCATGTATGCCGTGGATGTGAACCTTCCTTCTCGCCGTGGCGAAACGTTTGTAACGGTAGCACTTGCCACATGTCTACCAATGTGTCCTTGCCCAAGGCAATTTTGCATTGTAGCCTCACTTCTTACACAGTACGCCTAACTACGCATTCCAGGCCCACTCTCACATTGCCATTACTAAATCATCGTCACAGTAGTGTGTAGACGTCAAAACCAGTTTCACCGCAGAACCAATGCCATGGCATATCCAACAGTCGGCCCTCAAGCGGCCCCATCATCATCATCATCACCATCATTGACGCTACCCAGCCGTTCCTTCGGCGCTTAAGACTTCTACTTCTCGCCGACGATCCAAGTCCCAACTCTCACCCGGGTCCTCGACAACCCCTCCGGCCCCCAGCGACCCCACCTCGGCGCTCTACCGCTCGCTCCCTACCGCCGATCCTTTCCAAACCGCGCATCGTGGGTTCCCCTCCGCATCCGCGACTCGGAGCTGCAACCGGCGCGGTGCTGGGCACCTTCTTTTTCCTCTTTGCGATGGGCAGGGGGAAGGGGGAAGTCGATGATTCGAAGATCGGAATCGACGGCTCGGCTTGGGATGGGTGCGTTGGGGAGAGTGTGGCGGAGCGAAGTTCAAGGTTGTCTGGACGGCTGGGCTCCGCGATCCCCTCGGAGGAGCGGGTGAGTCGTAGGGCGTACCTGACCTTGGCTAAAATCTGCCTTGAGGGGTTGACTACATCATTATTGGTAGTAGCAAGAACTACAATCCTCGTCCCGGTTCGGATATCTAGCTTTTTTTTCAAAATAATTTGACAGCGACTTGATGCTCTGTCGGCTTCACAATCAACCCTTCCGATCAGAAAAAGTCGTGTCGCGCTAGATATTCCAGCTTGGGGGAAAGACTGTACTACCATGGAGGGAGGGGGGTGGTGGGTAGGGGATATCATAGCCGACATGCAAGAGACGGGCCGCCTGTGTCTCGTGGGGTGGGCTCTCTTGCTTACCCGGTCCCAGTCCCTCGGCCGCTACAGAGCTTGCTCTGCCACGCGCTCTCCATCGCCCCTGGTCTCGCGCCCGTACGACCCCCCTCCTCACCCCTGTACGAGTTCCCCGCTTCCGATTGTGCACCTCTACATCGCGGGGGGTCTTCGATCGGTTTCTGGGGGCTGTGCATCGGGCTGCCGCGCTGCTGCCGCCCATAAAGGCCCTGCTCCGCACTTTGCATTTGCCTTGCAAGGTGCACGGGTCGTTCCCGGAGGTCTGAGAGCAGGATGTATGGGTTATGATCGAGGATGTTTTGGATGCGGATGGTATTGGGGGGGGGGGGGCGCTCATGGGTCATGTACTGTGCGATCGGATCATGTACGCCGCGGGCTATCCATTCGACGAGGGATTGAGCAGGGAAGCAACGGAACGGTTGAAGGAAGAATGCAAAGACATGAGTACAGAGGAGCGGGATAAAGTGGCTTGGGGAATGCGGAACCGCTGCATGGACTGGGCAGTGCAGCCGGGAAGTATGGTATGGCGTAGAGGTCAAAGCCTAGGCATTCCTAAAAAGTATTCGAGGTTACCACTAGCCTGAGAGAGATTTTTTTTTATTCTTGAAATGGCGGCTGATAGCTTGCCATGATATAACTCACTTGGAACGACAAGCACTTGGATATATACAGTTGATGGACTGCCACCATTGATGCTTTCAGTCAACTCTACCCCTCTACGGAAATGAAGAAAGAAAGCTACAGCTACAGCAGTCATATAACATAGGAAGGATGCCCTATGGCCCGATGGCAATCTTGCCCTCACCAAAGCAGAAGACATTCATGAGTACTTATAGGCAGGCTATCGATGGGTTTTCGCAGTCATCATAGGTTGAAACGATGGACATGCACCAGGTTATTGAGTCGTTGTACTACCATGACGAATTAAAGCCACGAGCATGGTACTGGTTCTTGATGGGTGGTCGCCGTCACGGTTGATTAAAAAAAATGAACATGTATTAAGCCTTTCATAGCCATCAGAAGATGCTGAAAATCGAACAAGGAAGTAGGTGAGGTATTTAGATCACTGATTTTTTTGCTAAGCGGGGAACAAGCAATTATTCGACCTTGGGTGACGGTGTGAGCAGATGGTTGTGGCCAACGGGTGTATCATTCAAAGATAGCTACGGCTTCCACATGCGATATGCCTTATGTATCATGACTCCGTTTGTGGTATCTGAAAACCCCCAGTGTCGTTCCTTCGTTGTTCATGCCCGCCGTGTCAGGGCTGATGCGGGGTGATGAGACGAGCGCTTATTTCTTGCCCGACTTCTTGATGCCCTGCTGGCCAGAGTTCATAGGGCCCTTGCCCTTGGCCTTTGAGGCCATCTCCTCGCGGGCCTTCTTGTCTATGGTATGGTCAGCGTTTGTGACTGTCGAAACTTTTGCCAGGCTTATCGCTCGGGGTGAAGGCGGCGTGGAGGGGTTGTGGAGGGCGTTACGAACCAGCCTGCTGTTTGGCCTTGAAGGCAATGTCGTCCTCGTCAAGCTCTTGGTTCTTCTTCTTGGGCTTCTTGTTGTGGATGGGGTTGGTGCCGGCTGTGTTGTCTCGTTGTCAGCATATCCCTTCTTCCTTTGATGCCTCATACCCCGCTCTTCCTTCTCAGCGAGGGGGAAGTTAGGGACATATTTGGTACGTACTTCCTTGTCCCGAAGGCATTTTGGCTGATTTCTGAGAGATTTCTGGTGTAAAAGGGGTTTGCGGCGAAAGGGTCGGGGTTGAGAGAGATTTCAGTGGAGCTGGTCGGCGGTCTGGATGCAGGGTCGGTGAGAATTGTGGACGGACTAGATGTGGCGCGTGGAAGTGGCGGGTAAAAGTGGCGCGATATCCTGTGGCGCAATTCTTGTCCAGTCACGTGGATCTGGCTCGGGGCCGCTTTTTCCCCGACTTCCCCGACCTCGCCTCGGAGCAACCCCAGCGTTATCACGTGTCGAGACTCAATCCCCACTGAAACATGCTAATGTCTGATTCGCCATGCAGCAAACATGATGGAATTCCTGAGGGCCCTGCAGGATTGGAAGCTCCCAAGGTTGTCGGGCGTGGGCATTCGTCTAGAAAAGGCGGATGTGGGCGTGACTTTGTGGATTCCTTAGTCGATGCTGATTCAAAGATGATCACCTATCAACTCGCAGCAATGGCGCGGCGACGTGCATGCACCGATCCCGTTCGGTAATTCTATCGTCAAGAGAGGCCGGCCGGCCACCCCTCTTCATGAGCAATTCCAATCTCTCACAAGAAGAAGAGGGCGTCCGCAAGTCCCCACGAGGGAGATTCACCACCAACGGCTCGGCGCAAAAATAAGACTCCACCACGTCAGCCAAAAGCTTCCTCTAACCGCACCCGTCTTCGCAAAGCTTGAACCGACCGTCTCGCATCGCTCGGGAAGGACAAATTTCCGCCTTAGGTCGCTATCTCCGCGGCCATCCCTGTTGCGGCTTGCCTAGTATCGCGGGTGTGCGGCATCATCGCTGCTGAACGCTCGCCTGAGTCCTCCCACGCACACTATTTGCTGCCTCAACACTAGATCCATCTTTCCGGCATCCGTTCTCATTCGTGGAAAAAACGCAACACGAGCGTCTTCATAGCTCGTCCTTTATCAACGGCAAGTGAGTAGTGCGAAGTGGACCCCTTTGCGGCAGCTTTGGGCGTAGACCCGGGGCCCCAGATCAGCTATGGCGAACGACTATGTTGGAGAGGCGTCGTTGAGGCTGGAGCATCCCTTCTGATTCGTGTGAAATATCTTGTCTGCTAGAGCGCAAGTTTGTGCCGGTGACCCCAGAGCCTGGTTTGCGCGCTTCCGAGCCTTTGGGGTGCACATGGGACGATTGCGGACCGTGCGAGACTGGAAGGGGAGAGGTATATATCTTTGACCGCTTCCCTCCCCGGGCTGGGGCCCCAGAGTTCTCCGCAAGAGCAACTTCTCTGAATCCTTTGCTCAGAGGTTCTTGTTCTGGTGTTTTCGTCAAGTTCTTTTTTGTTCCAAAGCCCAGACAGGAACACGCCACCATGGTTTCCTCCAAGAGGGTTTACAATTGGTGCGTACATGTTTCATTTCACGCAAGGCTTCTTTAACAAATTTCTAGGTACATTTCGCTCGTCGCAGCATCGTGCATGGTGCTGTACGGTTACGATGCGTCAGTCTTCAACGCGGTGCAAGGCTCGAAGAATTGGGTCGAATACTTCAATCACCCTGTACGTCCCTCAATACAATTGCCATATGAGACGGTCTGACATCAGTAAGGACTCGCAAACTATCGGAGCTATAAATACCGCATACACAGTCGGTGCCGTCGTCGCAGGTTTCTTCCTAGGAGGTCCCCTTGCCGATTATGGAGGTCGGAGAATGGGAATGGCCGTTGGCTCTATCCTAGTCATCGTCGCCACTTTTATGCAGACTTTCTCTCCGCGCGGCAACATTGGATGCTTCATTGGTGGCCGTGTTATCATCGGTATTGGACAAGGTCTTGCTCTGAGTAAGTTTTCTGATGGAAATGGGGTTACATTTGGTTTGCTGACACTGCCAAGCTGCTGGTCCTATCTACATCGGTGAACTCGCACCCCCCGAGATTCGAGGAATGATTATGTCTTTCTGGCAGATGTTCTATTCAGTCGGCTCTTTTATTGCGTACGTATCCTCCCACAAACTTATCCTCAGATCAATATCTGACTAGAGTATAGGTACTGGGTCAACTTCGCTTGTTCCAAGCACCCCCAAAAGCTGGGCGAGTGGGACTGGAAAATGGTCGTCATTTTCCAGCTTCTGATGCCTATTCTCATCCTTGCGCAAATCTATTTCATCCCTGAGACTCCCCGTTGGTACGTCCAACACGGCAACCGTATCGAAGACGCCCGCAAGTCCCTCGCCCGTGTCCGTGACACCGACGCCCAAGTCGAGGAAGAAATCTTGTGCATCCGTGAAGCTATCGAGTTTGAATCTGAGGCCATCTCTTCTGGATATTCTGCACTCTGGAAGGACAAGTCGGTCCGCAAGAGGATGTACCTTGCCCTCATCCTGAACGCTGGTCAGCAAGTCACGGGCCAAGGAACCCTCAACTCGTACAGCACCATCGTCTACAAGAAAGTGTTCAAGAGCGCCAGCCAAATTGCGCTTATCAATGCACTTAACGCTACCTTTGGAATCATCTTTACGCTCAACGCTACTTGGACGGTTGATCGCTTTGGCCGCAAGTTCCTCTTCATCGTCGGAGCTATCGGTATGGCCCTTTGCATGCTCATTGTCGCAACTGTAGAAACACAAACGCCTACCATCGATGGCGCAAAGAGCCTCCCTGTCGGCATAGCCATCGTCTTCCTCATGTTCCTGTTTGCCTTCTTCTGTAAGTTTTCTTTATTCGAGGTGTCCCGCTCAAGAATCCTCTGCTGACTCATTGCCAGACAAACCTTCTTGGGGTGCCACTGTTTGGATTTTCACTTCTGAGATCTTCTCCATGAACGTTCGTGCCCAAGCCGTTGGCATGTGCTCGCAGACACAGAACGTTGCAAACTCTATCGTGCAGCAATTCTTCCCCACATTCCTCGACAATGAGGGCTTCTATGCTTTCTACATGTTTGCTGGTATTAACTTCTTGCTTGCGATATTCGTGTGGTTCTTCGTGCCTGAGACAAAGAAGGTCAGTCTGGAGGAGATCGACACGCTCTTTGGAGGCAGCAACCATGTCGAGAAGGGCGCAGAGATGGTCAGGGAGGAGAAAGAGGGAAGGGTGGAGAGCGTTCAGATTGAGAGGAAGGAGTAAATTTTTTCAGACCTGAAGCCTGGAAGACGTAGTGTATGACTGATTGATGAAAAAAATCATTTTCTGATGAACATCTCCCTTGATACATACATATACAATCTGGTAACTATCATCCCTCATCTCTGTTTTGATGATGTTTGGATAGCGACAGTACAGTATATGATTCGTATATGCACGATATGACAGTGCTACCCTAGATGTTGGTGATCGGATTCTTGAATGCGCAATTTACAGAACCGAAGTGTACCGTTAAAATACATGATCTGTGAGCTTTTTGGATGTCCTCGTGGGGGCCCATACGCCAGCCTGCGGGGGTCCCCCACAAGAGCCTCGTCTTCATGGAAGAAATCCATCGTAGGCTAAGGTAGTGAATTAGTGCCCTTAGAATCAGGTTTTAAATACATCAAATAATGATTTCTTCTGATGCTGAATCTATAATGCAGCGATGAGAGATGAAAAGCAAGAGGGTGATCTGGTTAGCATTGATGGAGATCAATTTGCTATGGGATACTAACGAAGTTCGCCATGGAATTGTTGACTACTCTAAGCGTACCAAAAATTAGGTCCCCCACCAAGTTGGATCACTATCCATCGAAGAAGGCATGCGGATCACATCCAGTTGATCTGTGAGCCCAACAAATGGGATACTAAGAACATAACTTGAGGATACACTCTTCAACTATCAACTTTTTTCTCACAACTACACAAGCTCACATACCCTCAACCGACACATACTCAAACTACACATACTCGAGCCAAACATGTTCAACCCAAGATCTCCAACGGACACATCTGATTCTTGGATACAAAACGTCACAAATAACCCCATAATGGGCTCTGGGACGAATAAGATCATCGCTACGTCCAGCGACTCCGTGTTGGAACGTCTTTTCCCAACCAAATCAGCGCTTGAAACCCTCAAAACCGTAGATGATACCGAAACTGAGGCCGATGTTGATAGTAGCACCTCACCAAGAGAGTCACTCAAGAAACACATTCCGACGAGGCCTATCTTGATAGACCCTCATACCTCCTTCAATTCCATAAAAGCCCTGTACAAATACTCCCTTCCAGAAATCGAAGGTGACGATCGTGTTCACAACCGCTGTGACACACTTACCGATTACCACCCTGTTTCGGGGCATATCAACCCCTGGGCCGCTCTAGCGGATGAACGCCAGCAATATATAGATAATAACTGGACTGGTCGTTACATGGGCGTATGTCCCTACCATCCAGATTGGAGATATTGGCGCCAGTATACTCGAATGCAATCGCAACGAGTCCCTCGTCGAGACCCTTATATCTGCGATCCAGAAATGCTAATGCCGTACGAGCGCCTTCGCGATCTCAACCAAGAGCTGTGGGCGAAAATCTGCCAGCTTGGTATTATCCCGCCTGGCGTTAAGCAACTTTTGTGGCACGAGTATAATGTTCACGCAAGCATGGGGTGGCATCAGATACAGACCAGACTCGTGAAAAGGTACACCGGACCACTTTACACTGCTGATATACGTACTTTGAAGGCTTGGACACGGGGTGAGGTAACTTGGAACGAGCTAGTTTCGCAGGCTAAGATGAGGAGAAGAGGAGGGAATGAGGAGGGAAATGTGCGTGCGACGCCGAAACGAGACATACCGAAGCCCAGAAAGACACAATCCAGGACACAGGCACCACAGGCACCACAGGAAAGACCAGTCTCGCCAGAAACCTTTACAGAGGAGTTCGACTTTGCTGATATTTATTTCGGTGATGAAGTGTTGACCTTGAAGGAGTTGGAGGAGGAGCGAGCAAAGTCGAAGGTTTAATATCTTGTTATTTTCTTTCTTGTACCGAGTTCAAGCTTCTGTCGTGATTTTCATGACGTATATTTGAAATACCACCCCTCTTGTGGGCTTACTTTTTTTTGGTTTTAGTGTGCTTCCTCCCTCGAAAGGGCAATACGAAAAAAATCCGATCGTCTTTGGAAGACCATTATAATGCAGATCAGGTGGTGGAGATGCTCAAATAACATTATTTGATGACATCTCTTCTTCTAAAACACCGTCAAAAGCATACAGATCTATTAGTTGGTAATTTGAGATCGATTATATGTATGTATCTGTAACAAAGGTTACTTCCTAGGTACTTGCTGAGGTAGATGATGAGTGACATTCCAATCGTCAGTCCCGGTATCAAGAACTAAATGTAGATGTTCTTTTAGAACGTTATGTTGCCTTATTTTTGTTCTTGCAGCGCTGTTATCCTACAGAAAACTAATACACTACTTCCGATGTTGAGGTTCCCGATGTTGGGCTTGTGCCACGTGATAGCGTATCATCGAGCAACACCCGAGATGGTCATACCTAGGTAGTTACATACCTCATTCTACGAACAACGCGCAAGTTCGCCCATGTTCCATACTAATGTGTGGTATCACAGGCGCTATCCAAAACAAGTATGAATTCCCCAGGCCCACGGCATCCAGCATTCCCGCCCCTAAAAGTGCGGGGGTGTGGGGTACCCCAGTGCCTGCAACGCAAGTGCGTCGATATCATTCGCTGACTCGTCGCGACATCAACCTCGGAGCGTACAATATCCCCCCTCTGTAGCGGCCGAAGTTCGTGCGCAGCCGCATCTTTGTTTCAATATGCCTCAGGCGCATCTCTTTTCTCTCGCAGTTCTCGTTTCGTCGGGATCGGCTCCGGAGGAAAACATTCGTCGAGTCCCTACACATCCGCCTTCCTACACACTCGAAGGAAATCGCTAGACGCCAAAAACTGAAATGACGCGTAAGTTCCGCTCCGGACGGAACTGCAGATCCTCATAACACGTTCTCAGTGCCCATCCTCGCCGGCGCTGCAGGAGCCGCAGCCATCGCCGCATACCTCAACGCAAAATTTCACATTCTACACGACGTCAAGAATGATAAGGGATTAGCCGCAAATCAGGAAACCCTCGACTTTATAGCCGACCGTGTTGCTGCGAAACGTGTCCTCACATATCATGTCCTGGAGGACCATGCCCGGAGCCAGCCGGATCACCCGTTTCTAGTTTTCGAAGGGAAGACCTATACATACGGCGAGTTTTTTGACGCCATAAACAGGATTGGAAATTGGCTCATCAACGACTTGGGCGTCCAAGTAGGAGAGATTGTTGCCCTCGATGGCGGAAACAGCCCCGAGTATATGATGCTATGGTTTGCGCTGGACGGAATCGGTGCCATCACGAGTTTTGTCAACTGGAACCTGATGGGAGCAGCCTTGCTCCATTGCATAAAGGTGTGTGCAATTTTTCCCTCACAGAAATACTGACTGATTCACTGTAGCTCTGCGAAAGTAGATACATCATTGCCGATTCAGACGTCCGTAGCAACGTTGAACCATGCCGCGCCGAAGTAGAGGAAATTGGCGTCCAGATAAAATACTACGACCCAACATTCATAAGTTCACTCTCTGATTCGACGTCAACGCCTGAATCTCGTCGAGAAAACATCAGCGTCGAGTCCCTTCGCAGCCTCCTCTATACATCCGGTACCACGGGTCTACCCAAGGGTGTGATGATGTCTACGGGACGCGAACTGTTGGTCGGCTACATGACGGCCAAGTCCCTGAATCTCAAACCCTCAGACAGAATGTACACATGCATGCCGCTGTACCACGGAGCGGCCCACGGGCTATGCACGACGCCCATAATCCACGCAGGCGCAACCATAGTTCTAGGCCGCAAGTTCAGCCACAAGACCTTCTGGCCCGAGGTGGCCAAGTCGAAAGCCAACATGATCCAATACGTCGGCGAGCTTTGCCGGTACCTGGTGAACGGTCCTCCCAATGAGTACGAGCGTGCGCACTGCGTGCAAATGGCGTGGGGCAACGGCATGCGGCCAGACGTGTGGGAAGCGTTCCGCGACCGGTTCGGCATCCCAATCATCCATGAGCTGTACGCCGCCACAGACGGTCTAGGCGCGACCTTCAACCGTAACGAGGGCCCGTTTACGGCGAACACGATTGGCCTCCGTGGGTTGATCTGGAACTGGCGGCACAAGAACCAGGAGGTCAGGGTCAAGATGGATGTCGACACCGAGGATATACTGAGGGATGAGAGGGGCTTTGCGGTGCGCTGCGGCGTCAATGAGCCCGGGCAGGTGCTGCATCGATTGACGCCCGAGACGCTCCCAGGTACGCCGGCATACTACAAAAATGACCAGGCCACAGAGAACCGGCGGATTACCGATGTCTTTGAGAAGGGCGATATGTGAGTGCTCGCCGTCTTTCCCCAATCATCACGAAACGGCATAAACTGATGAATCCTTCCTTCCAGGTGGTTCAAATCCGGCGACATGATGCGACAAGACAGCGACGGGCGCGTCTTCTTCGTCGACCGCCTCGGCGACACATTCCGCTGGAAATCCGAAAACGTCTCCACAAACGAGGTCGCCGACATGATGGGCGCGTTCCCGCAAATCGCAGAGACGAACGTGTACGGCGTGCAGGTCCCCGGCTACGACGGCCGCGCGGGCGCCGCCAGCATCGTCCTGGCCCAGGGCGTCACCGAGGCGTCGTTTGATTTCCAGGGCCTGGCGGGGCATGCGCGCGCTGTGCTGCCGGGGTATGCGGTGCCGCTCTTCTTGCGTGTCACGCCGCAATTGGAGTATACGGGGACGCTCAAGATTCAGAAGGGGAGGCTGAAGAGGGAAGGCATAGATTTGGAGAAGGTCACGGGGAATGATGGTTTTTATTGGTTGCCGCCGGGGTCGGATCGGTACTTCCCGTATACCATGAAGGACTGGGAGAATATCAAGAGTAGGAAGGTCAGGCTGACTTGAGTTACTGGGGGTGGATAGATGTAGGGTAGACTTTTAATAGACATGTGCGCTTTGCAACATCTATCTCGGTGCCCATTTGTTCGAAGGTATTGGCCATAGGCGTTTTTTTGTGAACTGGAAGTAATTCATAGGTGAGTCGAGTCGACCACAAGTGTCATGGTTTGAGTGGCATCCGTAGCAGCGTCAGCCTAGGAGCATGAGTACAATCACTCTCATCGGCTGTGCAGTCGAACCGATACTCAACCACACAGTTAGGCTAGAGCACTCGTCAGCTTCGTGAAACATCATAGCAAGAGAAAGCGTCGCGTAAAATCGATCATGCATGTATGAAGTCGGTAAAGCGTCTTCTTTGTCATATCTATCCCTAACATCCAAATTTTAATTCATTCATAAACATGGTATACGATCCGATCATGCACATGGCGTCAGATCTCACAGAAGTGAACTTGTCCACGGACAGGTATCGTTGTCCAAAGACCTGCAGTACCCAACCGCAGCAACATCAAACCGCAAGCCTAGTACTCCAATCCCCTTCCGTCGGCGCTCTCGAGCTTCAACAGCCCCCTCTTCTCGAGGTATTCGACAATCTCCTGGACGCTCTCCTCGACGCTCTTCAAGTCGCTGCGGATCTTGATCTCGGGGTTCTCGGGAGCCTCGTAGGGGGCGGAGATGCCGGTGAACTCGGGGATCTTGCCCTCGCGGGCCTTCTTGTAGAGGCCCTTGGGGTCACGGGCCTCGGCGACCTCGAGAGGGAGGTCGACGTGCACCTCGATGAAGGCCAGGGGCTCATCGTCGGGGTGGGCAGCCGTGGCGGCAGCGTGGAGGTCGCGGGCCTGCTGACGGTCTGCCCGGTAGGGGGAGATGAAAGAGGTGATGGCGATGGTGGAGGAGTCGGCGAAGAGTTTGGCAACCTGGAGTTGACGGTGTCAGTCTAGGCTTTTGCTTCTTTGAGGGGAGGCTAGGAGCAAGATCCCCGCGGAGAAGCGGCGATTTTCCTTTTGGCAATGTCATGCCAATGCGGATGCGAACGCCATGGCACGCAATGCAATGTCGTGCTCAGGCGCAACGATGCCGTAAAACGCGGGGCACCAGCACGCCAAAACCCCCTCTTGGGATGATGCCACTCACCTCAGCGATTCGCCTAATGTTCTCGTTGCGGTCCTTCTCGCTGAATCCAAGGTCCTTGTTCAGGCCGAAGCGCACGTTGTCGCCGTCGAGACGGTATGCAGCGAGGCCAAGGTGGAGCAAGTGCTGCTCAAGAGCCGTTGCGATGGTCGACTTGCCCGAGGCAGAGAGGCCGGTGAACCAGATGGTGAAGCCCCGCTGCTTGCGGTATGTGTTGCGCTCGGAGCGCGAGAGCGAAGGGTGCCATGTGATGTTGCTGCATTTGCCGGTAAATCAGTCTTGTAGCTTTGTATTTGGGGTGGAAGCGGCGCACTCACGTTGCCATTGTGTAAGATGCGATACTTCTCAATCTGCTGCGCGGAATGAAGGTCGGATGCTGGGGGCTTTAAGGGCGAGGAAGGGAGTAAATACCTATGCGACCCACTGAGGGGTCTTTCGTTATGCCAATGGATGGAGGGGCGCGACCGGCTTCGCATGTTCCCCACGCGGCCGAGAAAGTCTGTTAGCGTGGATGACGTGCTGCTTGTCGCGCGACAGCCCGCGTAGGGCTGAGGCCAACCTGCGCATTTACCTTTATTCGATCCAGCTGCTTGTCCCCTCGATGCCTACATGGACCTCTGTACCAGCACAGACTGGCTCAAGAGGTAGAACCCGTCAGAAATTCCGCAAAGACGCTTCGCCGCGTATTGAAGATCCTACGCAACATCCTGCAGATGGGCTATCCCAGTCCTACTATTCGGGACGTCGGCCGACGGACACGATTACAATCTGAGCTTGCTAAAAGCATCGGCACCTGGAAAGTCAACGTCAATCGGAACAAGTGTATTGTCAATTATCCAATGTCAGCCCGCCAGATAGACGGGCATCAGCTACCTCGCAAAAGTTTTCATGCATAGTCAAACGCTCCACTCCATACATACAGCTACATCTAACACGCGAGAGAGAACTTGGCCTTGCGGTCGGCAGTCATGGCACCCCAGGTAGTCTCGTCGGCAGCCTTGCCGTTGTCACCAATGGAGGCGGGCTTCCAGGGCTCGTCAAAGGCCTCGAAGTAGAAGCCGTTGAAGCCCCAGTCGATCAGAGCGCAGAAGCCGTTCTTCCAGAAAGAGCGGGCGTTCTCAAGTCCACCCTTGGCCTCGTCGTAGTCGGTGCCAACAGCAGTGGGCCAGCCGGTCTCACCAACCCAGATTTCAGGAGCCTTGTCATGGCCACCAGCAATCTTCTCGATGTGGGTACCGGCCTGGAACATGTCGTCGAGGTAGACGTGGGTGGCGTTCTCGGTGGAAGCACCCTGCCAGAAGGCAAAGGCGTTGACGAAGATGATGTCGGCGGTGCCAATGATGGCGTCGGCAGTTCCGTCGGCGTACTTGTTCCACGAGTCGGCGGTTCCGACCTTGATGCCCTTGGGCAGCTTGCTCTTGACGGTGCTGATCTTGTCCTTGAGCTCCTCGCCGGTGAAGTTGCCGCGGTACAGCGTCTCGGAGCCAACGGTGACAGCATAAATGGTGTCGGCGTACTCGTCGGCGACGTCGGTGATGGCCTTCAAGTCGTCGTTGAACGACTGCTCAACATCGGGCCTGGTCAGGCGGTTAGCGCACGTTCTCGACCCACGTCACAGGGGATACGAGGTCCCGTACCAGATGCCCAAAACGACCTGGAAGCCCTTGCTCTTCGCGGCAGGAAGGGAGTTCTTGGCGAAGTCGCAGTCATGGGCAGCATAACCACGGACAATGGTGGCGCCCGAGGCGTCCTTGATGGCATCAAAGTCGTCCTCGTAGTCCTGCTGCGTCTTGCACTCGCCGGCGGGCATCTTGGTGCCGAGCGCGAAGCCCATGGTGCCCTTTGCGGCGGACACGACGGCGGGCGTCGCAGCCAGGACGGTGGTAGCAACGGTGGAGAAACGCATGGTCAAAGGCGTGGGATCAGGGAGAGCGGCGCTGTTGTGCGAGGGTTTGGGATGGGCGGCGTTGCGGAAAAAGAGAGTGCAGGGACGGACGAGCAGACTCCCAGGGCGAGCGTAAAGAGCGACTCGAAAAATTACAAAAAGTAAAGAGCGGCGGGAAAGAGCGAAAGTACAGCAGAGCGTGCACGGCGGTGAGGTGAAGGGAGGGACGGGGTGAGGCCGCGCGAAAGAGGCGTGAGATGGCAGCGGCCCTGGCATCCAGGCAGGCACGCTTGCCCGTTTCGAAACTGCCCAATGCGCCTTCCGCCAGGGGTCGCCCAATCAGGAAGCCGCCGCCCACAGCCTGGGGGTTATTTTTGGCCGCCTTCCGTCCCGAGAGCCTCGTCCGTCCCGTGACATGTCGGACCTGCCTCTGCACGTGCACCGCGCCCTGCAGGTACAGGTCCGTGAAACAGGCACAGTGCAGAGCCCGTGGGCGCCTTGTGCACACCGTCGTGACATGTTCTTCTTTTTTTACCCAGCCATGTATATGTACAGGGCGACGGCATTTCTTTCCCGTGTGCCCCAGGCAAAGCCGCCCAGTCAGCTAAGCTTCAACCCAGAACCCCTCTAGAATGCACACTCCAGACGCCATTGCAGATCCTCCACAACCCCGTGGAGCACCCACTCATTGCGTGGCCTGCCAGCCCAGACCCACCGGTACCCAGCAACCCAGCAACCCAGCGACTCAGATCCCGCTGGCCACCTATCTTACACTCTGGCCCTTATCCTACGACGCTTTGGACAGCCGGAAGGGGTGCGCCTCCGTGTTCAAAACAAAATCATCCAGGCTGATCAGGTTTGTGTCTGCAAACACCAGGTAAAAGTACTTGAGCGTCTCGGCCATCCAGAAGCTCTCCATGTAGTCAGTCTGGCCGCCGCCGCCTTCGACCGTCACGTCGTTGATGGCTGCATTCGCAAACGCAGTGTCTGTCGCATTCGCAATCGCCGTGAACATGTCCCATGCTGCCTCGCGGTACTGCTCCTTGCCCGTGATCCGCCACAGAATGAACACCGACTCGATGGCCTCGGGGCGGAGAATATATCGGGGGTCCTTTGCTGTCGTGAAGCCCTTTGGGAGGTGTGGCCGGTACTGGGGGCGGTTGCTGCATTCTGTTTCGTACAGCGTATCGTCAAACTTGCAGGCCTTCTTTGGGTCCGCGCCCGGGCACTTGACCATGTTGTATCGCTCCGGCATGATTCCCGTCGGCATCGATTTGTACGCATACATGCAGCCCCTGGCAAGCTTACCGCCAATGTCCACATACTTTTCGTTGTCGAACAGCCGGCCGCCAAGCGCATAAAGACCTCCAATGAAGCACGACAAATGCTCACTTTCTGGGTCAAGCCGTGGTCCACTGTCCAGCACATCGCAGTTCCCTGATATCAGGACATCATCTTCTCCAGGGATCATGGGGTGGAAGAACAAGTTCTCGATGGCCGTATCCATAAACGTACGCGACATGGTCTCATACTTCTTCGAGCTCGGATCTGCAGAGCCCAGCAGTGCATGCGCCTTTGGGAGGTACTCGTACAGAGAATCCGCATTCCCACCAATTGTAAATTGGTAGCCGGAAACGACGTCCTGACGGCGCATCGATACATGCATGGGCCACATTCCCGGCAGCTTCGTATCGTTCTGGTGCTCATAAAACGTATCCATGACGTGCGAGACGGCCGCATAGTACTTGTCGTTCCCAGTAATTTGGCTCAGCCGACTGAACTCGAGTGTAATGGTTCCAGGGCTGGCGCTTACTACCGACTCCTCGACGTACAGGCCGCCACCCTTCTTCGCCTCTTCAAAGTTGATAAAATCAACCGGCATCTTGTTCTCGGTGTTGAATCCAGCATATAGCAAGTCGCCCACCTCGATGGCCTTTGTCTTCAACACCTCATGCCCACTGAGGTCGTACGCAGCGATCAACCCGCCCAGGTACCGAATGCACGTCTCGAACATGTTGACCGTAGCGCTTGTCGACTTTCCAAAATCAATGGTCGCGACCGCCGCAACGGCTTCGTAGAACTCCTCCCGCAGTCCCATCATCCACAGCGTATCCAGCGAGTCAACGAGCGTAGCCGCCCAGCCCGAGAACTGGTCGACATAACTTCCACTGACTGGTTTCAGCGCATCCTTCATCCACGCCTGGCTCTTGTAGCTCGCCCAGCTCTTCTGGAACACGCGCCGTACTTCCAGACGCCGCCTATCTTGCTTATCTGCCATACCAGGGGCATCCGGCATAAAAGGAAACTGGATTTGCGGCCGGTTCTGCACGGGTGCAGGCAGCTTGGGCGTCAGTTCGGGCGGGTACATTAGCTCGACTGTATTCCACGCGAAGGAGCTCTGTGTAGCGCTGATCAACGGTATGGCCTTTGCATCGTTCATGTATGCAGCCAGCTCTCTTGTGCCTGCATTGGGCGCCGTCTTTACATGGTGGCTCGTCGGGAGGTGTGGGAGTCCGTGTTCGCGGGGCAGGAAGTGGTAGAGCGCGACTAGGAAGACGGCGCAGATGGCGACGTGCCGGGTACGGAATCGTGGCATCTTTTGTTCTCAGGTCTTGCAGTGCAGTTCGAGGGCGCGCGACGACGGGGTGGTCATCGCAGGGCTCAATTGCCTCGAGCAATGGGATGGGCAGTGTGTGGACAGCGATCGACGGTACATTGCAAGAGGTGTACTGTTCGCGTTTCGGAATCCGGGCGGAAAGGAGCCTCTTAGGTAAGCCCTGTCGATCGGCGACATGTTGAGTGGAACCTTAATTCGACGTGAAGGCAGCGATCATATATGTAACACGTGCTCTCGATACTCGTGGATGTTCAGATAGAATGGGTGTTCGCATCTGGTCCCACTTACCCTATGCCGCATTCGTCTCTTGGGCTACCGGTAGCCTTCCACGCGTACGCGTATCACTGCAACTAAGCCAAAGAAGAGCCACGATGTGCGAGGTACCCTTTTTCACTTTTGTATTATTTCAAAACATTAACTAGCTCGACCAAATGCTATGCAATTCAATGCAGTGCGTAATGCAAGATGCAGGTATCATCCCAATAACCAAAAACCAAATCCACCGTATGCCCAACCTATACCGACTCTATACGCTTGAACGCTGACAAGACCAAGTGACAAAGAGGAACCAGAACGAGAAAAAAGCCCCAGACTACTTCCTCGTAGTGCTTTCCGCACGGCTCCTCGGCCGCACGAAGCTCTCTTTGGTGTGCACGCGGTCAATCTCGTAAGGGTTGTTGTAGTACTCATCCGCCATGGTGCGCACAGATCTCCGGCTCCTGTTAGACCGGATACTGCGGCCTGTCCTGACCTTCTCGAGGTCGTTCTGTGTTTCCTGGCTCGTCTTCATCTCCTCAAAGCGGGGTGCTGCGGCCTCTTCCTCTTCGTGCTCCAGCTGGGCCTCGGTTCCGACGGAGACGGTGCGCGAGCTGGCTTCGTCTGGATTGGGCGCTTGTTCGGCGACAACCTGGCCGCGCATCTTTTGCATGAAGGCGTCGGCTTGGGCAGCGTACTTGCACTTCTTGCGAATGGAACCTCCGTACTTGTAGAAAAAGAAGGGGAAGGGGAGGCAGGCGAGGGCGAGGAAGGCGGGGATCGACGAGGCCCAATGGATACCCGCACCAGCGTACATTTGCTTGGTGAAGAGAGGGAACGCGGCACCGAAGACGGAACGAATGATACCGTTGCCGGCGAGCACAGATGCGGCAAAGATGGTGTACGCATCGATGAGGTAGTTCATGATGCTCAGGAAGATCAGAACCATGCCGAAACCGAAGGGGATTCCGGCTGCAACGCTTGCAGCCCACGGCAAAGATGGAGAGTTGGTCCACGCGAACCAGAAGAGTCCGATGGGGAGAACGATGCCTCCAAGAATGGCAGGAGGAAGGCGGTCCTCTGGAGTCGCGTACAAGCCGGTCGGAGAGTTCTTGATACACTTGAGGTAACGCTTGTTATCGTAAAAAATGGTGTAGGCAACGGCACCCAGCATGCCAATGGCAACTCCAACGAAAGGCAGACCGCCGATGCCCTCATTCCATCCGCGGCCCAGACGGTACACAATGGGGTAGGCGCCGAAGAGCATGTAGAGTGTTCCATAGATGATGGCCTGAAGAAGTTAGTGCTGAACTCCGAAAAGGGTAGAGACTGTACTAACCATGTAGATACTCAAGAGGAAGACAATGGGTTCGCGGAAAAGCAGGATCCATGGCCGCTTCAGACCAGTCGAGAAAGCCTCGCCAAGCGAGATCTTACCCTGGTCGATGTCACCTCGAGACATGTACACCTTGCCGGTCATGCGTGACAAAGTCAAGGCGCGCTGGCGGAGGAGGACGGGCGGGTAAGTTTCGGGCACGGAAAGGACGGCCGAGAAAAACAGGACGCCAGAGAAGATAGCCATCAATCCCTCGACCCATCTCCAACCCTCGGTCATGCCCAAGAAACCGCCGACGATCGGACCCAGGACAGGACCCATGAATGGTGCCACAGAGAAGATGGACATGGCAAGGCCACGTTCTTTCGCCGAAAACAAATCTGCAACGACACCTCCCGCATTGGTCAACGGGCTACTGCCAAATGCACCTCCCAGGAAACGAAGAATAAGCAAAGTCCAGATGTTCTGCGATCCAGCGGCTCCAGCATTGAAGGCGGTAAAGGCGAGGAACGTTCCGAAGAAGACATATTGACGGCCGTAAAGTTCTGAGAAGGGAGCCCAGAGAAGGGGGCCAAGCGCAAAGCCCAAGACGAATAGCGAGACACCAAGAGTGACGACCTCTTGACTTACGTCAAATTCCAACATGATGTGCTGAATACCTGCATCCGAGTCAGTATCTCTGCCCGCCTCTAATGTTTTTTCTTTCTTTTTTTGGGTTTACCGGTTGGGCTACGTACCACCGGTGAAGGCACTCGAACAAAAGGACACGGCCAAGGTTGCGACGGCCATGTTCAAGCACATGACCCATTTCTTCGTCTTCGACCAAGTCATTGGATTCCTGGGATCCTGGGCAATCCACTCCACGACGTAGGGATCCTCCTCTGTGCCCGAGCCCTCATAGTTCCAGTTGACGATTTCGTTGGTGACGACTCCTTGCTCGGTGATGAGCTTCCAGTATGGTATCGACTCCCTCCCGGACTCGATGTCGGCCGTTGGGGCCGTCTGCTTCTCCGCGGTCATGTTGGCGTTGACCTGCGGCTAAGATTTTGAGGATGTGGTGTCAACAAAAAGACACCGGGAAATCAGGGTCCTCTCTTGACGCGGGACGATAAGAAGAAGATACAGGCCTCGACTGGGGTGGGTGGATCAAGAAAAGACAAGAGACGGGGAAGCTGTAGTATAAAAAGCCTACCAGGTCTCAGGCGATCACAGCCAGATGCGAGCAAAACGAAGATCTCGGCCCTGGAAACGAACGGGGTGGGAAGCGGCCCCCTCCTATATCAAGGAAGAACGGTTATCTATCGGGTCTCCGTCCCATCGCCTGCCCCATGCCCCCTCAGGCGATGCCATGACACCATGACCAAAATTCCTCGAAAAACATGCACCTCGGCCGAGCGAGCTACCAGACACACGCAGTCACAGGTGGCCAACCTCAGCCCAAGCCGCCGCGCCAGCCAATCCTGCCTCCGAGAAAACTGGATCCACGGCTCAACTGCGCGCCGCCATGGTGGATGCAGCGTCCCGCCGGCGATCTCTGATCCTGGTCCGCATGTGGCGCCAGTCTCGGACGGGTAGGAACCGAGGTTGGAGCTGGACGGAAAAAAGTAGGGGCGAGGTTTCTAGTCCACGCGCGAAGGCGAGCGAAGGGAAGCGAGCAGAGTGGGCGCGCCGGAGCAATCATAGCCTAGGCGGAGGGTCGGCGCCGGAGATTGGGACTCGACCTGTGAACTTTGTCCGTTATTTGCGGACGGCGCGAGATTGATGCAACGAGGGACTGACGATGGCCTTACTAGTGATGTCCCAACGGTCATGTGCTTTTCCCCTCCTTCTCCCTATTCATCTTCCCAACTATATCCATTGCGCAAGCCCACGGCCATCGGGTTTAATCCTTAGTAACCCTTGGTGCTGACATATCAGCTGCGATGTCAGAAACGTCAGAAGGCAGGGACAAACGGTCCGGTTGTGCCCTGATCTTGTTGCCGAACAATGATTTCTTGGAGTTTTGCATGGTGCAGTACTCAGCTCCCTGCCCTGTTGCCATGGATATCCACACGTTCTAGAAACGCTTTGTCTCGTGCACGAGTCGAAGCTTTCTTCCGTTACGGTACGCCAAGCCGCTCCGTGGTCCCACTGCGACGCTTTTATCGTACCGTTGCCCAGGGGCGGGCAAATGCGAGATACCGTGGTTGCTCCAAGGGCCTTGCTAGCAGCAAGCCACCACCGACGGGCCGCCCGAAGATGTGGGCCTCAGCCAGCAAAATTGTTTCAGCGTCTGAGACTCGATGTAGCAATCAATGAGCCGAGGTTATTCGGCCATGATTGATAATGTTGCGTGTTTGCTCGCAACCTCTTCCCAAGAGAGGCTCTGTAGTGCTGAAAATTTTCTGTACATTGACTGAATAATTTTGAATTTCGTATCTTCGTGAGTTATATGCTATTGTTGACCCGAGGCAATTGCTGAAACTTCCGGGCCCTTTCCAACTTTGTAGTATTCGCACAGATTCCAACTTTTTACATACCATACGCCTTTGCCAAAGTCCAGTGTTACACGATCTCCTATTCGGCCCTGATTCATGCCTCGTTGCTAGGGTAAGCAACCTTCTCCGTGGGAACAAACTCCTCCTTGATCGACCTCAGGTTTACGAAACGGGACAGGAGCGTTGCGCTTCCGGCTTTGTCGTTGGTGCCGCTAGCCCTCGATCCACCGAACGGCTGCTGGCCAACAACAGCTCCCGTGCACTTGCAGTTCAGGTAGAAGTTGCCTGCCGCGTTCCGAAGAGCGCTCTCGGCAAACCTTAGGACCTCCCTATCCTTGGCAAAGACGGCGCCCGTCAAGGCATACTCGGAAGTCTCGTCTATCTGCTTGCAGATGTTGGCAAAAGCATCGGGAGAAGCGTCGTCGTAGACATATGTCACTAAAATCGGACCGAAGAGCTCGCGAGAAAGCAGCGGGTGGTTCGGGTTGGTGGTCTGGTAGATGGTAGGGTGGATGTAGTAGCCCTTGCTACTGTCGTACTTTCCGCCGACCAATAGCTCCAACTCGCTGTCGTTCTTGGCCTCGTCGATCACTCCAGACAACTTCTTGAAACTAGCCTCGTGGATGACGGGACCAATGAAGTTGGTAAAATCAGATGGCTCGCCAATCTTCAGGGCCGCCGTCTCGGCGACCAGCTTCTCCTTGAACTCAGGCCAGACAGACTTGGGAACATACAGCCTGGAGCAGGCGCTGCACTTCTGGCCCTGGAATTCGAATGCGCCACGGACCGTTTGGATTGCTGCGTTCGAGATATCGGCATCCTTGTGGATCAAATGGAAGTTCTTGCCTCCGGTCTCACCGACAATGCGGGGGTAGCTCTGGTATTTACCCTCGGCAACACCGTTCGCGATTTTGCCATACAGTGATCGGAAGACTGCGGTGCTTCCGGTGTAGTGGAGAGAGGCGAACTGTTTGTGAGACAAAACAGCCTGGGTAACCTCTTCGGCATCACCAGGAATGAACTGAATCACATTGGGGGGAAGACCCGCTTCGATGAGGATCTTGTAGATCAACCAGTTGGACGCAATGGCCGCGGGCGATGGCTTCCACACGACCACGTTGCCCATAAGCGCCGGAGCTGCCGGAAGGTTTCCGCCAATGGCCGTGAAGTTGAATGGCGTCACGGCGTACACGAAGCCTTCAAGCGGACGATACTCAACACGGCTATCAAGTGTCAGTAGGTTATCAATTGTGCGAACCTAACGATGCAACGTACTTCCAGACTCCGGGAGAGTTGTGTACCGGCTGATGGCCGTATGTGTCTTCCGCGTACTTGACGTTAAACCTACTCCAGATTAGCAAATAGCCATGTAAGTGCCTTTAGTCAAGAGAAATACCTCAAGAAGTCGCACAACTCTGCAGCCGCGTCGATCTCTGCCTGCCATGCATTTTTGCCCTGACCAACCATGGTCGCCGCCATGATCTCATATCGATACTTGGTGGATATCAGATCAGCTGCCTTCAAAAAGACAGCGGCACGGTCGGCAAAAGGCAGGCTCTCCCATGCTGGCTTAGCTGCCAGCGCAGCGTCGATGGCTTTGTTGACCTCGGCGCTTCCGGCGTTGGAGTACTTTGCGACGACATCGGCGTGCGAGGAAGGGTTGTGCTGCGTGAGAACAGACGAGTTCCTAATCTAAGAAATCTTAGCCTGAGGTAATCGTTTGAGTGGAGTGGTGGGTGTTGAGCATACGTATTGACCGCCGACTGCCAGCGGGACATCAACTGGACCCTGCTTCTTCAGGCTTGCGACAGCATCCTGAAGCTTCTTCCTGTCCTCGGACCCCTTGGTATAATGTTTCTGCAGGCTATATTAGCAAGCTCCAGTAGCACGGGTGTTCTGTCTGTCCTCACGTTGGGCTCGTTGTTAATCGCAGGGACCTTGAAGTTGGCGATAGTCGCGACCCCTCTTCTGGATACAGCGCGCGCGCCACCGTGCGCAGCGGGCATGCCATTGAGAGACTTGGAAACTGAGCAAAGAGGCTGGATTCTCTTGGAGGAGCTCATTCTGGCGATTTTTTTTCGAATGGAAGGGGTTGTGGAAGTAATTCAGACGAGAGTACTTTGCATTTGTAGTTGGGAAGCTTGCGGCGATGATGAAGCTCTAGCTTTTAAGCCGACGGAAGCCGCCGTGGACGTGTGGGGCTCCGCAGCTAGCGAACGCATTTCCCCGTACATTTCACCACCTGGATGACACCATTTACAGTCCGAAATCGCCGCAATTTGATTGAGCCGCTGAAAGACGATGGCTTCACTGATTTCTTCACCAGCAGTCTGGTCCTCGGACCACTCCCGATGTCGGTGGACGCCCCAATACTAACCAGATGAAGCAATTATGGATACTAACCTGCTCGGCATCAGGCGGACTTCCAGCAATCTGTTGTGGGTTGATCTTTGGCCCGTTTACATGCAAAATTATATACCCGCAGTTTTCTTTCGCCGGAAGCTGGCCCTCAAGTTCCTATTCGGATCGCATTCCCTGCCCAAGTCCAAGGCGCTCGAGGACTAGTCTCGTGACCATCTTTGTGATCGCCCACCGCTCTGACCCCAGCTCTGGCTATACTCTAGTCGATCAAAGGCATTCCACGTTACTTTTGTACAGAGCCTTCACTAGGATGGAACTTAAAGGATGAAAAATCAAGGTAACGTCGAATGCTAAAGATGCCGATCCACGGCTCATCGGAGAGTGGTCGGTTCATTGTACAAGGTAACCCTATCAAATAAGTTCTCCAGGATAACCACAGCATCTCATACAACAAAACCTCGTAAGAAAATTCAATTGGATTTACGTCATCTGTAACCAAGGGTTTTGCCACAATCATCTTGAAAATCTATCACATACAATAATAAAACAAAGATCACGAACAGAGACCACGCCGTAACAGGGCCGCTTGGCTGCCGAATGTACAATATGGCCGGTTCTACTACGGCAAGGCTTCGTTCTTGTTATGCGGGGGACCCAGCTCTCTCCCCACATTAATGATGACACTGCGGCAGTACATAGGTGGGACCACCATGGCCATGAGAGCTGCGAGTAGTGTCCCCGAAGAAAGACCCGTGGTGGACATGATGAACCTTAGTATTGCAGCAGGATTTCAAGGAATTGAGCTTTTTTGAACAACTCAAAACATGAAACCGTTCTCTCGAATATTTGTCTGATCACTTATTGCCTCATAGCGAATGCTGGCCAGAGTTCAAAACCATCTACCTGCCCTTCGATCAAAGTACTTTCTAGCTCTTTCCTTGTCTCTGATGTTATGAGCGATCCCTCCTCTTTCCTCTCCCCACCTTCTATCAGCTCAAAAGTCCCCCTTTTGCGATTCCACGTGAGCGCTTCCTCTCGAACAGTTCGGAATTCCCAGCAACGCTGGACGTTCATTCCATCATCCACAAAACTCTGGTCCGGTTGCAGGCCAAAAATGATCAATACTACCGAGGGAGTATAAGTCATTTCAAAGATCTCGGACAATACTTTCGGTTGTTCTTGAAGTAGCGCATTCGATAAGGCGATGCGCTCGCAGTGTGGCATGAAACTGAACGTCCGGTTGAGGAAATCTGGTTCAAAACTGCGGTCTATAGGCTCGCAGATAAAATCATGCAGCTGCTCTGGTGCAACATATAATGCGTCATGCTCCGGTGCGAACGAGCGCACGAAGATGGGCTCCGCTACATCATTGCGGTGGCGTATTTCGATGCCGTGCTCGCGAAACCAGCGTTTCGCGACGCGACGCGCCTCTCGGTTCACGTGGAAGATAGGCGCATCGAGAATTGCATCATTTAGCATGCTGTAACGAAATTCAAGAAAAAGGTTGAGTTCTGGGTCTTCAGCATAGTATCCTGGCTCGGATTCAGTCAGAGTCCTTGGGTGCCAGCATCCTTTTTCGTAAAAGTACAAGGCAGGTCCAGGCTGAGGATTCAACGATTCGAGCCATATTTGGTCGCGCAACTCCAGGGGGAGGCCAGAAAAGTGTGGAAACTCGGATGGCGCAATTTGGTTTGCCATGATTAAAGTTTGGTCCGCCGAATCGTGGGGAACGACTTGTACAAGTTGATAGAAGGCACGCGTGAGGGGTTGGGCGCACGGGGTTCCTGGCATTTGGGGGCCAAAAAAAAAAACCACTCGTGATAGGATTATCCAAGCCACCACTAGTCTATAATCGGGGACATTTCTGGGAGCTGAGATTAGGCAGCAAATTTGGAGTATGTTTTCTCGTATAATCAGCCAACTGATATGAAAAAGCGCGCAATTTTCCCTTTTCATTTGGACGCGGGTACTTCCAACTGATATAGAAACCGCCCTCCTTGGTGATACGAAAGTGTTTCGAATACCACGACTTCTACAGCATTTCCACCAAAAACGCCGAGACCATAGTTGAGCTAAATTCGCCCCAGAGTGTGGACTAGCGCTTTTCAAGATGGGGGGTGAAGATGATGGAAGCTATAAATTCGATAACAACGAGGACCTTGATAAGGCATGGTCTCGAGTTCTCGAGCAATATGAAAAGATTACGAAGCAAAAGCTGGACCCTCACATCAGCTTCGAAGGCCTCCAAATTGAGATCGATCGACAACTGCGAGACTCAAAGTCCAAGAATAATACCAATGCTCGTCAGATTATGCGTAGTGTCGGACAGTGCCTGCAAAAGTTCGGAACGATCGTTTCACAAGGCGCCGGTGTGGTTTGTGGTCCAAGTGCTCAGTGTTGGAATGCAATCAGTGTTTTCATCTCTGTTGCCCAAGGCTACGACGATATCTTGAACGGTTTTGTCACGCTTATGGAGCGATCTTTGGCGTTTCTCCAGCGTCTGAATACGTTCCTTGAGCAAAATATCGACGGAAAGGGGAGTATTCTGCCCAAGGGACTTCGAGGTCCAGCCTACAAGATTCTATCGCACTTCCTCGATATCCTCAAGTCTTCGTACAAGCTGGCCACTAGCACCAGGCAAAAGTGGAAAGTGATAGCAAGAGTGGTTCTCTTCGATGAGGATGGCGGTGTAGCAGAATCTCTTACGGAGATGGAAAGGCTGGTGCAAGACTTTACGCATGTTGAGGTTGACCAGATCCTGGTGGATGTGAAGGGTCTTGCACGCCACCTCCTTAAGTCAGACGAGGAAAAACAAAGTTACATGTCCGAGATCAGGGAACACCTCGAGGATCTCAACAGGCGCAATGAGCAAATCCTGAACTTTGAAATACAGGTCAAAGCCACCTTGGATGTACACATCACGCAAGAGAAACATAAGAACAACCTGGAAAGTATAAAGAAAGGATTGGGTTTGCAAGATACCAAAGAGTCATGGAGAAAGCAACATGACAAGATCCGTCACAGCCGTGTTAAGAACAGCGGCAAATGGCTTGAACGAGCCAACGTTGGTTTCACCCGATGGGCAGACGTTCGTAAGCATGAGCTCAAAGTCTTGACTTTAAGAGGTGATTCTGGCTTCGGCAAAACCTACGCTTTCAGTCATGTCATTGAGTACTTGCAAACTAAACACCTCGATACCGCATCGGATCGCGCATACGTGGCCTACTACTATTTTGGAGATGAGAAAGACAAATCCCTCGAAACGTGCCTGGCTTCTATCATCTATCAGTTCGCATGCAATGATTTCACCTACGCAAAAGCGGTAGCAAAAGTCTGTGAACAACCGGCAAGCATTTCACAGGCAAGTGATCGATGGAATAATCTTGTACCCAAATTGCAACATGCGATGAGTGGAACTTACTTCATCTGCATCGATGGGTACGATGATCTAGCACGTACGGAGGACGCTGATGAAACCATTGCGAAGATTACACGGTTCGCAATATTACCTTCCAAAGGACTCTCCCTTCGGTTTTTCATCTCAGGCACAGATGATGCACTTTTAAATCTTCCAAAAGACAGAGAATTGGTCCGTGATATCTTCCTTGGTCCATACAGAAGTATCGAGGGTCGAATGGTCCGAGTTAGCGACGGCGACGATGATAAGTCATTGTTACCCCCATTTATCAACTCGGATGATCTTGAGGCCTTTGCGGAGGCCCGGAAGAAGAAGATTTGTAAGAAAAAACCAGACCTTGGAGCCATTTTGAACGACGCAAACATCAAAAGGCTTGTTGCAAATGCTCATGGCCACTACGGGAACCTTGAAGCCAAGATGATTCAGATTGATACCTGTGACACGGAACAGAGAGTTCTGGATATCATCAATACCACTGGGAATGACATGGACGCGTTCTTGAGAAACAATGTCAAGACGCTCAATTCCTCGCTCAACACGGAACAGATTGAACAACTCAACGAGATGCTTATTTGGATCCTGGGAACCAAGGGATCTTGTTCCGTTGAGCTCCTTCAAAGTGCGTTGTACTTCAAGTTTCGCAAAAGGTTTCTGATAGAGACCATGGTCTCCTCTTCCTTTTCGGCTATAATCACAATGGATGGGTATGGAGGTGTCAAGCTAATTTCCGATGAACTTGTTGAGATTTTGTCAGAGAAGAGGTCTACGGTCTCTGCTTTCACCACCCCAGGATCCGCAACGGACATCACCGACGCCGAAATTGACCTCTGCAGGCGTTTCGTGAAGAACATGTGTGGAGATGTGCACTTCGAAAGATTCCGCTTCGAGAGCTTCTTCAACGACTTGGCTGGAAAACAGAATATCCACGTCAAACAAAAAGATGCCCTGGAAGTTACTATGACCCGCTACTGCATGGATATCCTCTGCAATTTAGAGGAAGATGAAGGTCTGGATATTCTTCGCGTGTACTCCCGCACCCAATTCTACAAGCATCTGAAAGGCTTTGTGGAACAAATCGAATTCTTCGAAGCAGATCGACGTTCACTGGCTGACATTGGATACCGACTGGTCGAACTTCTTTGCAATCCGGAGCTAATAGATGCATGGTTCGCAGAGTCAGCCCTCCCTGTTTTAAGGTCGGACTGGACTGTGGAAGACGAATATCTTGACTCACTATTGAGATTTCTGAAAAACCCCCACGCTGCCCAAGGTTATTCTACAGACATTGAGAAGGAGATCTGGGCCAAAACTGTCATATCCGAGACCAAAAGCAGATACTTTGTCCTTGAAAAAGTAGCAGAGCGCTTGGCATTTCATTGGTTCAGCTGTCAAAGCTTGACTTCCCCGTCTTATTTCTACATATCTTATGGCATTGTCATGAAAGTAAGTATTTGCTACATTTAGGGAGCTTTCAGCTGACACATAAACATTAGGGAAAGAAAAAAAATTTCGAGCCATTTGATCCAATATCTGTTGAAAATTTGAAAGAATTCTTCGAGTGGGTGACTAAGCACACTGGATTGGATCCCTATAGTCCACTTTGGAGTTTCCGTACGGGCACCACCTACAAAGTCACTGGACACCATGAAGAAGCTCTGACTGCATTTGAGCATGCTGAGTCACAAATGAAAGATAACTGGGCACTTCTCCTTTCCATTGCAGAAGTGCACGACAATTTGAAAAATCATACATCGAGGCTCAAATACATCCATAGACTGAAACCGCTGAAAGGCCAGCTTATGAACGTGGACAAGATATACACAAACAACTGTTGGGAAAGAATCTTCCTGGCCGAAGGAAATTGTCATGTGCAATGCAAAGAGTACGCTTTAGCCGCCGAGTGTTTCCGGAACATACTGGAGCAAGAGGTGGATATCGAGTCCAGGCCAGAAGACGTATACATCGCTGCGTTTGAAAATTTACTAAAAGCGTGGGACGAAATGAAGGCATATGACTCCACCATCGAATTCCTGCGGAGCCGACAAGAATACAATGGCGTCAATCGTAGTCTCTACTACTGGTTGGCAAGAACTGTCGAATGTTGGGATATGCATTCATGCATCGCAACCGCTACCAAACACCTGAACGTCGCGGAGGAAGTCGGTGCAATGTACCAAAAGGCCATCGACGCTTTCCCAGGCAAGGTACTCAGTACTTCCTTCAAAGAACATTTGGTCTTCCACCAAGGCGCAATAGCACTTTACAGCAGTGCATCCGAGAAAGATCACAACAAGGGTCTACGGATTTGGCAGGACATGGTCAAGAGATCTGACGAATCTTCGATATTGTATTGGACAGTACGAGAAACCGTCAGAAGACTAGCGCCCAATCTTTTAACCAAGGCAACGGTTAAACATCCAGGGCTGAACCCACAAAAGCCTATAGGGAGTCACTTAAGCATGCTGAAGGCTCTTGCTGGAATGGACTGCCAAATTATCCGTGACTGCCTACAGAGCACGCTGGATATTCGGCTATGTTTGTCCCGACTATATTTCCTCGTGGGGAAAATTGACGAGGCCCACGAAGAAGTAAAGGTCCGGATGCGCAGTATTTTTGATGATTGGCCTGAAAACCCATATGATGAATCCCTTAGGACTCGGTACTGGAACCTTGCTACCACACTGGGAGTTCTCAATTATGATGATGACGCTATTGCTGCCTGGCAGATTACCATACCACCAAAGAGACAGAAGGTCAATGCTGCGGAGGCTTCGGCCTGTGGGATTATACAGACTGCCGAGGTTATATCCGAGCAATCGGCTACAGATCCTGTCTCTGAAAGCCTCAACAAATCGGGAACCAAAGCTGATGACTCAGCCGAGGATCCGCTCCAGTCCTACGTGGTCGACTTTGGGTGTGATGCCTATGGATTTGATTGGAGTAAACGCTTGACTGACTGTTGGTTGTGTAAGCACTGCCTCGATACGCAGTTATGCCACGGCTGCTACGGGAAACTCCAAGATGGGACATTGAAGCCTACTCTCTGCAACAAGGAACACTCGCATCTCTATATCCCGCCATTCGACCAAACACTGTGGAAAAGTATACCGTCTGACATGATGATGGTCGGCGGACAGCCGGCCGCTCGCAAAGAGTGGATAGACAAACTCCGAACGGATTGGGGTGTGCGTCAAGAGCAGATCGACCAATTCAAGAGCCAAATGGCAACCAAAAGATTGAAGGCAGCCAAATGCATTGTATTGAACATGCTGAGATGGAGCAGAAAAACCAAGAAAGGGTACAAGGATGGCCCAAGTATCTAGCCATGCACGAAGGTTCGACACTTGCAGAATGAACCAACGTTGGGTACAAAGCTTTGAGCCTAGGTAGAATAGGCGCTGGTATACATCCTTTGTGTTTGGGGGGAAATTATGGGGTTTTCAATCAATGGTGGAGAATCTAAGATGTCTTCATACCTATTTCAAGGATACTATCAAGGACAGATGAGGATCTGGAAAAGCCATGCGAATACAAGGGAAAGAAGCACGATCATTTTGTTTGTTGTCCGTATAACTTAGCTGTTACATAAATCTCCTCTTAGACGATAACTGCGCATTACTACAGTTTTTATATTCCTTTTTTCCATAAGATTTGTAGAAGCTTAAACTTATTGTTCTTAGGCATCAAATTTTCTTCTTTGAGGTCGCTTATGATAGGAAACAGTATTGTGGACAACACTTCCAGAGTTTAGTCTCTTCTCCGTAGTTACAATGACCACTCAATTTTCTCACAGTTTTAGCCCCATACGCCTATACCTCACATCACATGCTGTTATTGGAGAGATTCATGTAGGAGGGATAGGAAATGGAGAGGGGAAAGAAACACGCCACACTATAAGCGTTGTACGAATTAAGCTAGTGTCAAGAATATCCCTCTAATATTGTGCGACAGGTCAATTTTTCCTCTTTCAGCTTCTTGGTTCTAGCAATTCACTCATCTCCATTTCAAACATGTCTAACGAGTCAGAGTATACAAGATATAGAAGTGGCCAAGGAGCCAGTATCATATAATGTACCGATATCTCGGTGCCCTTCTCCAAATGGAGTATTTCACACGACGAACAAATAGTCGAAGCTACAAGACAATCCATTCGCAGAAGTGACCAATCCATATTCTTCCAATTTATCTGATCTACTTGGCCGACTTATTCTGCAATCCGTTCGATCAAAACCGAACACCAAACCAATCACACGGGGCGAACCAACACCCAACCCTCCGAAACCAAGTTCGTATTCCAAACCAAACAATACCAAACTTCCCGAATGCAGTAAACCCGACTATACGTTTCCTGCAAACCAAGGCCGGGCTCAAATAGCTCCAACGACATGGCGTACAAACAACACCTAGGGACCCCAAAGGCATGATGCAAGACAAAAAATCAATAACGATCCGCGCACCCACAACCACGCCGTCAGAGAAGACGCGCCAAATAGCCAAAAACAAACTCACATGATCGCACACCACCACCGCCGCCGCCACCGCCATCGTCACCCGAGAAAAACCCCTCGCAGAAGGCGCAAAACGGCCGCATGCAAGCCCCCCCCTGCATTCTACAGCCGCATCACGTGGACCCGCAAGCCATCCAACGCCCAGCAGCTGCACTCACGCCATGCCATGCCATCTAACTCTTCCGAACCCACACCGTCGGGAAAAAGTCTCAAGGCCTTCCCCCCCCCCCCCCCCCTCCTCCCTCGCAGACCCGAAAAAAGGAGACAAAAAACAGAGAAAGCAAAGGGGAAATAAACAAGTAAACAAGGGCCAAATGCGTGCGACCTCTTCTACTTACCCGCCCGCTTGCCCACCCGCCCCCCATTCGCAGACCGCCCATTCCTTTTCCTGGGATACAACACACACACGGCATCACACTCAGCTACGCCATGTCTCGCCCATTCTCCACACACAAGCATGCGTTTCGGTGCGCTTTCTCTCCCTCTTTGCCCCCCTTTTCTCGTAATCGCTTGCCGCTCGCATGGCACGATGCGAAATAGGGAACTACATTACGAGCCGAGGGACGGACTAGTGGAAAAGTGTGACGTCCCTGCCGCGGTTGAGTTTGTGTGTCGTGTCTTGGTCGTGTGCTGCGCTTACGGCCCGGTCGTGTGTGTGTGCGCCTAAAGAGAGTAGTTTAGCAAGTTAGAGTGCCCCAGGCAAATCTCGGCATGCCGCCGGAGGACTCTCCGCTGCACGCCCAACAAATGATAGTAGGGCGGGCGGTCTGTCTTTGCTTTGCCCTGCGCTGCTATGCCTTGCGCGAGGTTCGTCGCTGCACAACACTTTTTTTTGGCGAGCTGGTTAGTCTCCTGCCCAAGGTTAGCTTGGAGTGATGGTCGTCAGCCGTCGGCCGTCGGCGGGTCGGAAATAGGGCGGAATGGATTGGACAGAGACAGGCAGAGACGGGTAGAGGACGGTTGATGCGCCTCTTTTCCCCCTCTCTTTGTCCGGCTTTCAGCTGCGCCACAGCAACGCACGCTTGTCAGTGTCAATTTCCACGACGGCAGGGTTGAAGTTTGGAGGATTGAGTTCGGGGTGATGATGCTTGATATTGGTGCTGACGTTTGCGTTGACGTTGACAGTGACGTGTAAGCAGGTTCATCTTGTGGATGAGACACGACGTTTGACAGACAGGATGGTTTGCTTTGGTGTCGGCATTGGTGTCTGTAGTAGAGCCATGGGGGGTCCACTTATCATTTACAACATATAGCTAACTCGTTCACATGTTCAAATGTCCTTGCCCTCACCTACTGCTGTCTCCACCATTGTCGTAGAAAATGAGCTCATGGTGTGATGATGGGTAAACGAATCTTCCGAAAACGTCCGTGATGTGCGCTGCCGGCAACTTTCCCATGATCGTATCGATATGCCTTCGTATATGTGTATGTGCCGCGGGGGATGCTGTACGTTTGGGATACGAGTACTTAGCACGCCCATGGCAGACACAAAGTTCCTTGTCGTTGAATCTGGCTTTTTTTTCCTGTGCCGTCGACAATCCTGTCCCTTCTTTGCTCTAGACTTAGCGTGGAGTTGCGCTGTGCATCCGCGGAGCGGAAAACGCAGAAGAAGGCGAGGGAGAAAAGGGGATGCATACATACTGCCGCGAAGATGCATAGTCCCTCGACGCATGCGATCGAGAAGCTAATCGCGCCATAGCAACGTCAACGTAAACGCTCGGGTCCTTTCTTTCCTCGTGTTTCTCCTCTTTCTTTTCTCCTACCCCTTTTGCCCCTGCTTTCCATACCATGTGACTTGAAGGAAGCATGACCCTAGAGCATGGTTCCAAATCTTTTAACGTTGGGTCCAGTCAGCTGGTTAACTTCAGCCTCACTCCCGTCCGGGGGCAATCCGGCGAGGACGCGGTCCATTGGCTCCCCACGCTACGCTGCGCTACAAGACAACGGAGGGCACCAGATCATCAGGCACCCGGCCAGGCAGGCCCAGGCAGGCCAGGAAGCCCCCCGGAAGCCCCGGCAGCCCCTTCAGTCAAAAAGCCGGCCGTCAGGACCCAAGCTCGAGCGACCACGCTACAAAGCAAAGCAGTTTTCCAAGCTTCTTCGACTCTTCGGTCCGAGCTCGATCCGGGGACGTGCACCATGTGTCCAGTGCTTTCCGGGAGGATCTGGTGGCTTTCCCACCCCAAAGATTTGGAGCGGCGATCCTAGCTGTGTCGGTTGGCGTCTCGAGCCAGCGGCCTCGTTGCTCTCCCCGAGCGCTAGCCGGGTTAGTGTACCAGAGTTTGAGTTTGGCTGGAGGAGATGTCACAGCCACAACCTTTAGCACCAGCGTCTGGCGAAGCGTTGGCGAGCATGCTAGTGACACCGGATGCCTTTTAACCTCGAGCAGGCAGATTAGTGAACAGCCCTTTGTCCGTTTCGCTGTACGATGGATGGCATTGGAAGTTTTCACGCCAGAAGCAACTAGGGCGAGGGAGGAGGAAGGCAAGACCGGCTCAGACAAGACCGACCCAAGCCGAAGTCTGAGGCGTGTGAAATCGATGGGCATGCCGAAGTCGTAGATGTGTTAGATGCCGGACTCAGGGGCTGAGGGAAGGCAAGCGTATGCATATACAAACAAACAAACAAGCGGGGACAAGGAGGATGCCATGTACCGGCATGAAAGGGGATCCAGCAACAGGCCGAGGCAAAGCAAAGCCTCTTCCCGCAAACTGCAGGAGCCAGACGCAGAAAGAAGGAACGTTGCAAAGCAAAAAACACGTTACGTTGTTGAGTCGGGTCGCGTCCCTAGTCGCGTCCAAATGAATCGCTTCCAACGACATCGAGTCGCGGCGGGGGTGCAGTGCAGTGCAGTGCGTGGCATGCAGACGGGGGAGAAGAAGCAAAACAGACAAGAGCCCCAGGTCCCCGCTCCACCCCTCAACAACACTCACAATCCCACGACGGAAAAGCAAAAAACGGAAACGGAAGGTCGCTGCCTTGTCTTTCTCGGCCAATCTGGCCGCGGCGAGTGAGCAGGCAAGGTCGAGCACAGACACTACGGTGTCTCTCTTCGGCGGCGGCGGCGGCGGTGGTGGTAGTAGTGGGTGCGGTGGTGGTGTGGAGGTGAGCTGGGATGAGGCCTGCGGGATCGAAGATCGCAAGAGCTTGTTCGTCTGTGCCTGTGCCTGTGCCTGTGCCTGTGCGATGTGCCTCGAGCGTGTACGTCCTGGGTACGCCGTCACTTTATCAAACGGTGAGTACCGTCAGCCCAGTCAGTGCTCCTGCGCCTGTGCCTGTGCCTGTGCCTGTGCCTGTGCCTGTGCCTGCGCATGTGCCTGTGCCCGTGCTCGCTCGAGCCCCCGTGGTGTGGGCGTATCAGTCCAACACCTATCAGTCGGTGTGCCGGCTCGTGGCCAGGGGGGCGACGGGCAGAGGGAAGGGCGAGGCGGGATGAACAACTGGAGACGGCGGGAGGTTCATGTGGCCAGAAAGGAAAAAGCAAGCCCGGCCGCGAGAGGACGGCGAGGACGGCGACTGACTGGCGATTATCTAATCCATTTGGTGCGATGCGATTCGGGGCCTTGCTTCACCGTTCTCTATCAACCAAGCCAAGTCGTTGGAGCCGTCATCGTCCCCACATGACGAGGAAAAGCAACTGCTTCTTCTCTACTCGTGCACATGATGTCCCGTGCTCGGCTTGGTACCTGCCTGCTACCCGGTGGAACATGCCGGGGCGGGAGCCAACAAAACAATGGGAAGCAGACGGGCAGGGTGGCCTCGAGTGCCACAGTCAGGACATGAGGGGCACCAGACCAAAGGTTCGAGATTCAACAATGATGACAACCAACGACGTTTTGTAGCCGCCGTCGCGATGGATCCATTTGCGATGCAATGTTTCCGATGACCTATGACAGACCAACTTTCTCCCATGCGTATATCGGCCGCTTATCTACCTGCGCTTTGACTACTCCTACAGTTGCAACTGATTGCCCGTTCCTTGACCCCCTAATGGCGGGGGCCTCCCAAAACCCTGCCCAAACAAGATGCGCCCGTGCTCGTTAGAATAGAGAGACATTATGAGGAACTTAGTGCTCCTAGCATTACATGAATAATGGAGAGAGAGAGATGGTAAGAAAAAAAAACACTTTGACGACAGCAAAAAACCGTGTTCGTACAGTATCCAAAAGGCGAAAATAAAGCCCATGTATCCAACTGGGAGATTCCTATATTTTTCGCTCTTGCGCCTTGCCATGAATAGATGAACAGGAACACTTGTCGAAGATTAGTATTAATACCTGTGGGCTATAGCCAAAGCAACGCAGTGCAATGCGACGAGAATGCTGAGACTACCCAAACACCGGCCATGGTCGCTAGTCGAGAAGTTGAGCAGGCACTTTGAAATAAAAAACCCCTTTTGTATTTCCCCTGGTAGACGAATGCGATGTAACGGATCAAAGGTATGGACCGAGAGCGAGAGCGCTGGCAAAATGAAACGGGTCCTCTTTCCCTGACTGAGATCGACGAGATAAGAGACCGGGTATATCCCAACAGAAACCGTAGAAACCCAAACATGAAGATCAATGAGAAGCTCTAACGCGAGCGCAACTATGATGCTTTGAAGTCGGCCGGACTCTGGTTGGCGAAGATGTAGCTCTTCGGCTGAGGCTCCGTGGTCCGCCGAAGCATATGCGCATGGGGCCCTGCGCCCGACGGCGGGGCGTACTCGTGGACGAGGAAGTCGGGCATGGCTGACACTGGCGGGGCGAACGGAACGTTGTGGCTAATGCCGCTGAGCGAGATGTCCTTGTAGTCATCATAGCCAAAGTGCACGGGATAGTGCATCTGACTCTCGTCCGGCTGGCCATGGCCTCCATCGGGCAGGGATGGTCTCCTGAAGTGAGAAGGTTTCGGTTGCGCGATGGTCAGGTCGCTGGTCGAATGGAATCCCGCCCGCATCTGTGGGGGTTGCATCATGGTTGCGCGAGAAAAGTTTTGCTGTGTCGCAGGTGCTGACTGTGGCGGTGTGTCACGGTACATGGTCTCGTTGGCCAGGCGTGCTTGGTTCAGCTGTCCCAGGTCCAGGGGAGTCGAAGGGGGCGATCCGGTATTCGAGTAAACTCCAGCCGAATGCGGTTCCACCGACCAGTTCGCATTCAGACTCTCCGGGCTGCTGTGGTCAGGCATTGCGGGGTGGCTCCGGATGACTGTGTTGCTCTGCCAATAGGGGAAGCGAGCGGGATCGTTGGGTGTCATGGGCGTGGGCGGGGCAAGGCTGCCACCTTGGCTGACTGTGTTCACGCTGGTCGAGGAAAAGGACCTCGCGAACTTGGGCGAGGCAGCGGCATCTGCAAAGGTCAAGGTCATGGGCGAACGTTGCGCCGAGCCCGGGTTGGGCTTCTGGACGCGGCCCGCAGCGTTGGGGATTCCTGACGAGCGAATCCGTCGCAGAGTGTGATCGCCATTGCCTCCCGGAGAAGGCATGCCGCTCGTGTAAGAAGCACTGCGCAGAGTGTTGGAGTTGAGGGCGGTCGGCCGCTTGTGGCGACGTGCCGCAATGCTCGAAGGCTGGTTGGGCAACTTGAAATCCTCCTGGGAGCCGTTCTGGATCTGGATTGCCTCAATGTTGGTGGCCAGGTTGCTGGTTGAGGAGTTCCTGCGCGAGAAGGCTTCATCGCCAAAGATGGGCTGCTCGTAGTCGGAAGGGCCTGCGCTGAGCTTGCGCCCCTGCCCCTGGTCTGGCGACGACAGGATGGCGTGCGCAGAGGCATTGTGATGCTGGTACATGTCAGCCTGCGAGAATGCTTGGCCTGGTCCACTCGGGGCCCAAAAGGGCAATGTGTGTTCGGAAGCCGACGCCTGGGGCAGGCTGTATGGGGTTTCGAAGGGATCGTCACACTGATTGGCTGGCGTCACCTCAGACCCTGAGCGCTCGTCTGTCCAACCCGAATAGACGGACGCGATGGACGTGACGGACGAGGCATTTGGACCGCCTGATGACTGTGTGGTCGAGTTGGATTGGGCGCCCGAGAAGGGCGACGGCTCTGACGAGATGGAGCCTGCGCTAGTGTGCACGTCGCCGGGGTTCGAGTTGTTTGTCCCCAGTGTAGGGAAATCCATATGAAACTCGGAGAAGCCGGGAAAGTGGTCGCCTAGCGGGGCAGAGTCATTGGGTAACGATGTGGGCACGGGGAACGACAGTTCATTCGAATATGTCTGCGGCAGGCCGCTGGTGGTGGTGTCGTACGAAAAGCCGGATTCCTGCTGCGGGAGCGAGGCTGCATGGGGCTGGAGGTAGGATGGACCTGCGGTTGCGGCCATGAAGGACTGCATAACGGCACCCGGGTGGTAAGCGGTAGGCCGGTCGGCCTCTGGGATGGAGCGAAGCGAGTGGTGCATGTCGAAGGGCTGCTGGAGTGAGATCTGAGACGCCAGTTCTAGGGCTGACGGACCCTCTACACTCTGGACAGGCATACAGGTAGGGCTGATGTCAGCGTTCACGGCATAGAAGTCCTGTCCCATGGGCGCCGGATGCGGCGCGTGCTGCTCTGGGTGATGGGTAGGGAATTGCGAGTTGACGATGGGGAGCTGTGCGGAGCCGTACATGCCCATGTTCATGTACTGGTTCTGCGCCTTCTTGATCTCTTGCTTGACCTTTGCTCTGCGGTTCTGGAACCAATTCTACGCGTCGTTAGCGGCGGAACGCTCGCGAAGAGGCAATGCGCGTGGTTGGGTGGGGGGAGGAAGACAGGGGAGGACGGGGGAGGACGGGGGAGGACGGGGTGGAGAGACTGACGTTGATCTTGTCCAGGGGCACGCCCAGGGTGTCTGCGAAGCCCTTCTTCGTGCTGGTGCTGGGCTTGTGCTGCTGGCGGAAGTGAGCCTCGAGGATGTCGTGCTGCTCCTTGGTGAGGCGGGGCTTGACGTCGGCGACGCCATTGTGTTTGGGGGGAGGGCCTTGGGGCGGCTTCGCGAGGCCGGCCATCTGCGGCGGCTGCTGGGGCTGGGAGGAGGGCCGCTGGGCTTGGGCATCGCCGGGGCTCCCGTACGGGCGCATGTTGTTGCTGTCCATGGTGGGTCGCGGTGCGGTGTGGAGCGGGTTGGGAGGGAGCGGTGCGGTGCGGTCGGCCAGCGTCGGGGAAGGACTCGCGGGCGACCGCGCTTAAGAGAGGGCGGGCGGTGCGGTGAGTGTCGTCTGTTTGTGTTGGGGAGGGGACAGCTGATCGCGGCTATCAGTGGGAGGTGAGGAGTCGTCGGGCGAGGGCACGGGTGTCGCTGGTGGGAGCGGGCGGCGGGCTGGGCGGAAATGAGAGAGTCGGGGGTGGAGCAGGGTGCGTGTTGAGCAGCGGGTGGGCAGACAGAGAAGAGAGAACGAGCGACAGTTATTCGGCGGACATGGCAACGGGCAGCGCAGAACAGCAAAAACGAAGGAACCGTGGCGCGGGAGACGGGCAGCAGGGCCAAAAGCGAGCGTGAGGGCGAGGCGAGGAAGTGGTCAGGAGAAGCAGGCGGCAGGCTACTTGTGCTGGGCGGACATGGCTGGCATGGCTGGCATGGCTGCTGGGGCTGCTGGCCTGGCTGGGCTGGGGTGGCCAGGGAGGGCGGATGGAGGGTGGGCGGCGCCGGCGCTGGAGCCCTGGAGCTGCTGGTGCGCTGGGGCGCTGGGGCGCTGGGACGCTGGGACGCTGGGCTGGTGCGGTGCGCTGGTGCTGCGCTTGCTCGCTGGCCGCTGCGGGACGAGCAGCGCATGGGCGTCGGCCGGCGCTGGCGTCTGGCACTGGCGGCCGGCGACGACGGACGACGTCTGCGCCACGCCGCCCGCAGACGGAGGGCAGCAGCGTAGGTATACAGGCCCTGCCGTGGCATGCCCGGCCGGGCCCAGGTCGCCGCCGGCGCGAGCCCTGGGGGGGGTGGAGGGGGGTGCTGTTCTATTTTGGCAGCCGGGTGCAGCATCGCGGCCTCGCTGCCCTGCCGTCTGCTGTCTGCTGTCGGTCTGCTTGCTTGCTCGCCTGCTTGCTTGCTTGCTCGCCCGCCCGCTGCATCGCCCCGGCTCCAGGCACAGCGCAGCGCAGCGCAGCGCACCGCGACGGCCGCCCCTCCTCCCCCTCTGCAGCGCGCCCTCCCCCCACATGATTCATCCACCCGCCGAGGCTGGCTTGTCGCCGCGACGCTGCGGCCTCGAGCGGCACAGGGGAGCGCAGCGCCGGCGGACGAGCCCATTGGGCAGCCGGCCGAGCGACAAAGCAGGCGACGGCTGATCAGCCCCACCGTGGACAAGCTTGGCCGGATAGGGGATGCACGACGCTGCTCCCGTTACGCGACCTCTGCTCGACCTGCACGGCACTGCACCGCCAGCTGCTCACCCACCCTGCCTGCCCGCCCCTACCCTTCTCTCCCGGGCACGCCTGCTGCTGCTCGCCCTCCAGCAGCGTCATGGCCGGCGACACGGCGCCATCGCTCCACGGCTCCCTCGCTCCCACTCCTCCCCCCTCGCGCCCCTCCGGAGAATTCGACGCACAGCGGCAGAGGCCTCGCAGCCCAGCCGCCCCCCTGCCCGCCCCGACGCCGCCGCGGGTGCGCTCTGGCGGCCTTTACCGCTCGCAGCAGCCCCCCTCATCCCATTCCCCCCTCCCATCCCCCTCCCATCTCATCACCTTGCAGTGCGCGCGAGCAAGGCAGGCGCACGGAGATGCAGCTCCACGCCAACGAGGGCGCGCAGGCGGGCGGGCGCTACTCGTACGGCACCGAACTCTCCCCTAGCCTCGCACCCATCCCTCCCTTTTTCCCCGACCTGCCCTCGTCTGCCCGTCTGCCCGCCTGCCGTCGTCTGTCTTGTCAAGCGCCACTCCCACGCCCTCGTCAAGACACGCCCGCGCGCCCGTTGGACTCTGCGACTCGCGCACGTCGCGGCCGTCGCAGCCGTCGCAGCAGCCCTGGAGGCCGTTCAGCTGCTGGCGCCAGCGCCTCGCCGGCACCAGTTCGTGCTACGCGTGCTGCCTGTGCTGCCTCTGCTGTCTTTGCCTTTTTTTCTTTTCCTCTGGCGCTGCACCCTCCAGGGGCTTCCTCCCGTCTGGCTCTCGGAACGCGGCGCAGGTACCTAGCACGTCGACCGCTGGGCGAGGTACCTTGCAGCACCCACACGGCGCCGTGCCATGGTGCAACTCGAGCCTCTGCTTCCAGTCATGGGCGCGTCCCACAAACTTCGCACAGGTCCGCTTCGGGCGTAACTCTGCGCGCCCGCCTGTGTGCGCTGCGCTGCGCTGGCCGGCCGAGGCCGGCTCGAGATGCTCCTGCTTGGGAGCTGGTCAGAAACCCGTCGCACACGCTGCGCACACGCTGCCCACCCGCTGCCCACCCAGGCCTGCCCACACGCTCCCTGCCCGCCCGCTGTCAAGAGACGGTCCATTTGCACGACTGCATCGCCGTACCGCTGCATCGCTGCCCTCCTGTGTGCGCGCACACGCACTCGTCTTCCCATATCACGCCGTCGGCACTTCCGCCTGCCCCGACATGTCAAATCGCCGAGCCGTCGCACCAGCATCATGGTGCGCTTCAGACTAACGACCGTCTGCCCTGAGCCAACGTCCTTGAATGTCGTCCACCCATGCGCTGCAACTGCAGCTGCAACCCTTCTAGAAAATTGCACATCTGCCCACCGTGGCTCAGACGCCTGAGCCGACCCTCGCCCGTCCACCCCGTCCCGCCCTCTCTTCTCCCCTCCAGCAACGAGCACTTCGCCTCCATGCAATGCAACGCATCCTACGGGTAATATGTGACAAGACGTCTCCCAGAGCCCACCCCAGAAATGCTTGGATGGGGTCGGACGACTTCGCCGCTGCGGGCCGAATGAGAACCCGACGTGCACCATTTTCTTGTGGCCCACTTGGTTGATTCGACGTCAGTCAGCTAAGTAGGCTGTGCTGCTTCTTCGACCGCTGCCCTGGGCTGGGGTCCTCTGTAGTCCCTGGCCAGGGTGCGCTACCAAAAAGATTCGGTCTCCGACTAAACCTATCCGTCTACACGACCGCATATGTACCCTGACGTCTGCTGCCCGCTCAATGACTTGCGCCCGCACACCCCCAATCAACCGTCGAACCATGATGCCTATTAAAAGTCACTCTTTGCCTTTAGCCATGCTGGTGAGACTCGACCTGCCATTGATTGAGGCTTAGTACCCTGCCCGTCACTACACTAGAGCGTCCACTATCTCCAGCTGTGCTTCTCCGGTTGCCTCGTCCCATGCCTTGAGCTTCACGCTGCGCATATCACGTACGATCCAGTCGGCCCCGGCCTCCCTGAGCTGCTCCAGAGAGTGAGTCGTGTGCAGCGCGACCACCTTGAATCCCGCCGCCTTGCCCGCCCGAACCCCTGCAGGTGCGTCCTCGAAGACGATGATGGCCGGCTCCTTGTGCTGGAGATTGAGTTTGGTCTTACCAAGCGCATAGCACGCGGGGTCCGGCTTTCCCTTCTCGACGTCCTCGGCGACGACGAGGTTCTTGGGGTGCGCCAGCTTCAGTACCTCGAGCCACCCCGTCACTAGCGGTCGCGTTCCAGACGTCACGATGCACCAGGGCACTCGGCGCGAGTCCAGCTGGTCGAGCATGCGTCTGGAGCCTGGAATCTCGACGGCGTCTTGTCCGTACTCCCGAGGGATCAACCCTTCAACCTGGCTGATGTCTGCGCTTGGGCGATTAGTAGGGCAGCAACAGAGGCACATGTGAGGAGGGGCTAGACCAACACTCCCAGTTTGCTAGCTTGGGCTCGTAGATCTGGAGAACGTCGATGGAGCGGCGGCCATGCGACGTGGCAAGGATCACCTCAGGGTCCACGCCAATCTCTCTCCCTATCCTGATCAACTTTAGTACAAGGTGCCGGGGTGGACGGGTTGCCATGCTGCCGTACTTTTGCCAGTTCTTGATCACAGCCTCGGTAGAATCGATGATGGTGCCACTGTGAGGTGGCCATGGTTAGCGGGCCGCTTGCTGGTCCTAGGGTAGCAGCCAGCACCTGGGCACTTACTCCATGTCAAATAGCTGTAGATGGTCAGGTACCGCCGAGGTTTGCGTGGCCGTGTAACTCGGATCATGGAAGCGTCACTCACCAGGCCGTGGCAGGTTACAGTTTGGGCCGGAGCCGAGAAAGTTCCCTCGGAGACTGTCATGTTGGCACGTTCGCTGGGGGGAAGCTTGATGCACTGAACAAAGTGTAGATTTTATATAGAGAGTGCTTGTATTTGAGGCGGATCTGCTGAGCAAAAGTGTGGAAAAGTCTAGAGGCCCCGAGATCGCCCCCGGCCTACCGCATGCGGTATCCCTTCCAGCCAATCAGAACCAAGAGGCGCGAGAATGTCAACGCGGGTTCTACCAGTAGAGCCCTTTGCGTGCAGGCGCGTGATGGAATGGTTTACCAGAGTTGAAGAGTGCTGCTCCGATGCATGGCCTGTCGCCATGAACTCGATAGGCGGGCGATGTCGGTGCCGTTAAGCTTTCAACGCACCCGCCAGATGTTGGCGCGGGCGTGGATATTCTGCCGATCCAGACCGCCCGGCGAAATCTTGGCACAGCTGGGGTAATTTTTTTGAATTTTCGATGCGAGAGGCATCCCGACACACACACACCTCGCGCCAAACCCACGACGCAGCCATGAAGGTCGGAAGTAAGGGCGCTCAGAAACTGCGCCAATGTTCCCATCGCTGACCATCATTTTTTAGAGCCCAAATCCAAGCGCGTGCCCGTGCGCCTGCGAAACAAGATCGAGAAGGCCTCCGCGGCGAAGCAGCGCAAAGCGAAGAAGCTTGCCAAAAAGAACCCCGAATGGCGCTCCAAGATCAAGAAGGATCCCGGAATTCCAAATCTGTTCCCCTACAAGGACAAGATCCTTGCTGAGATCGAGGAGAAGCGCAGGCTGAAGGAGGAGGAAAATGCGCGCCGGCGAGAGCTAGCCAAGCAGCAGAGGCTCGGAGGCGCCGCTGCAGATGCCATGGAGGAGGCTGACGATGACCTCGACGAGGACGATCTGGACGAGTTGGACGACTCTGACAACGACGACTCCATGCAGGTGGTTAGTGTGGCCAGACCCTAGAACTTTGCACCATGCTAAACATAGACGCAGGACGACTCCAACCCCATGGCCGCCCTACTGGCCTCGGCAAAGGCTCGCGCTGCAAAGTTCGACCAGAAGAACGCAAACGACGAGGACGTCATGGATGATGATGACGACTCTGAAGGATTCGATCTGGACGAGGAAGAGGATGGCACATCGGCCGCCGCCATTCGCAAAGATTCGTCGAGGCGCCAATTCGACAAGATCTACAAGCAGGTGGTAGACTCGGCAGATGTTGTGCTTTACGTCCTCGACGCCAGGGACCCGGACGGAACCAGATCCAAAGAGGTGGAACAGGCCGTCATGGCGGCGGATGCCGGCAGCAAGCGCATGATTTTCATTCTGAACAAGATTGATCTCATACCGCCTCCAACCCTGCGTTCCTGGCTAAACCACCTGCGTCGCTCCTTCCCCACCTTGCCCCTCCGCGCCAGCAAACCCGCTGCCAATGCGAAGACGTTCGATCACAAGGATCTTTCTATTAAAGGCACCTCTGAGACGCTCTTCAAGGCCCTAAAGACGTTCGCCGAGTCTAGACAGCTCAAGCGATCGGTCAAGGTTGGAATCATCGGCTACCCCAACGTTGGCAAGTCTTCGGTTATCAATGCTCTAACCTCGAGGTTGGGTGGGAGGACTGGAACATGCCCAGTAGGCGCCGAGGCTGGGGTCACCACTAGCCTGCGTGAGGTCAAGCTAGATAACAAGCTGAAACTTCTCGACTCGCCTGGAATCGTCTTCCCTAACAGCGCAGAGGGCTCTAAGAATAGCAAGATCGAGGAACGGGCGCGACTGATACTGCTAAATGCCATCCCGCCAAAGGAGATAGACGACCCGGTTCCTGCAGTAAGCCTGCTTATCAAGAGACTGTCGTCATCCCCCGAGCTCTTCCAAAACCTGATCAATATGTACGATCTCCCACCGCTGCACGTTGTCGATGGGGACACCACTACGGACTTTTTGGTCCAGGTCGCTAGGAAACGCGGTCGCCTGGGCAGGGGCGGTGTGCCCAACCTCCATGCCGCTGCGCAAACCGTCATCACCGACTGGCGCGACGGCAGGATCCAGGGGTGGACCGAACCCCCCAAGTACAAGCCTGCAGCTTCTTCGTCGAGCAAGAAGACTGCGCCGGCCACCAAGCAAGGCCTCGTCGGCGATCAGAAGGAAATCGTCAAGGAATGGGCTGCCGAGTTCAAACTAGACGGCCTCTGGGGCGACGAACCAACCGACGCCGGCGACGCTATGGAGACATAGTCTCGAGGAAAGCGCAAGAGAAGAAAGGAATAGAGAAAAAAAGTTGTCATGCCTACATCGTTAGGCTCCTCGCATCGGTAAACGGCGAATTGTGGCGTTCGTTCATGGTCCGTACGCTATTTTTTTTTTTATCATGGTGATGGTTCTTGGGGCCTAAGCTGCTGGATTTTTGCCCTACACGAGTAATATAGACTCACGATACCAAATAACGAGAATACAAACGTGCTACTCTCCCAGCTGGCTTTGCCTCCTCTCCCCACTTGGACGATTCATGTGCCCGTCTGGTACCTCGCTTCTTACCTTGTTTTTTTTTTCCTCCCGTCGTCCACCTTGGCTTCAGCTCCGCGGATTGCCTCATTGCATTACGCATTACTCGAGATGCACCTTGGGAGGCCTTGGGCGGACGGTTATGTAATGGCATGACTCGCGCTCCCATATGAAAAAGCGAGCAAGAAACCCCTCTTTCTCCAAGTTCAAACGGATTTCGAGGCTCTGTCTGTCTGAATCTCGCGCATGTGCCAACCATGAAGCGGCTGGACTGGGCGATGTCGGACATAAGCGCGCATGCGCGCCTTTTTTTTTGGATCGGGTTCCTGTTGCCGTGGTTTTTTTTTTTTCCCATTGCTTTCTAGTTTTGGCTACCTACCCACTTACCTACCTAGTTTAGCAGGTTTCCTTAGACGAGGGGGCGTGAGGTTTTTTTTTTTGGCCTTGTGTTCGCGGGAGAGTGTTTTTTCTTTCCTTCTCTTGTCTTTGCGTGGCATGGCTTGGCTGGCTGAAGAAGGAGGGGGGCACATATGCGATGCTACATTTACAAATTCTCCGAGGAGGGTGAGGGCGGAATGTAGCCCCCCTTTTTTTTTCTCTCTCGGGTTGCGAGTTGCGGGGAAAGACAGGAGCGGGGTTTTTTTTTATTCTTTGCTGTTCGTTGTTTTCTGGTTCGCTGCTGAGGGGTAGGTGGAGCGAGGGGAGGTAGAGGGGGAACAAAGGGAGTGTAGCAGGACTTGTGCATGGAGGAGGTAACGGTACATGGGCTTGGTTTAGGTACATGGAAGGGTAGTCGGATGGTTGGATGGTGAGTGAGCTTCTAACGATGCGTGATGGATTCTAGTCTGACGAGGTTACTCTGACCCAAGCCATGACGGTCGGGGTCAGATCTGTCTCCGAGACTCTAAATTGTAGAGTGCTACAACTATGGTCCTCTTCTTGCTGTCCGTTCGTCCGCTACTCGTTTCGTGAACCTCCCATACCCGGACCTCGGTCTCTACTGCACACACACTCTCTATCTCTCTCTTCTCATTCTTTTCCACCGACAATCCACCCCCCATAGATCAAAACTTCATCCCTCACCCTCCATTCCCCTGCAACCCACACGGCCTCCTCGCCCTCCCAGACCCAAACCCCCATTTCCATCAGCTTTCCCACCTTTTGCATGACTTTTTGACTCGCCCCGTTGAGCTGATTGACCAGGGCCCGCACCCATACTCTTTCATACTTGCCCCAGAACACTTTCGGAGCAGTCTGCAGGGCATCGAATACCGCGGTGAGTGTTTCAGTCGCGTACCCCTTGCCCCAAAAGGCGGGGAGGAAGCAGTATGCTAGTTCGAGGGATAGGGTGTTGGAAGGAGAGGTTGGAGCGTCCAGGTGGGATGGGAGTGGAAAATTGGCCGGCTTAAGGTTTACGAGGCCGATGAAAGTCCTTTCCAACTCTTCTGTTTTCGTCCCATCGGTTTGGTTGGAGTCCGTCTTGATAGGTACTTGGTGTACGGCATATACGATTCTGTAGTCCTGTTCGTTCGCTTTGGCACCCTCGTTGGCGTTGCTGGGCTGCTGGGGGAGGACTCCGCGCACGCTTTTCTCGGTTTCGGCCAGGGTTTTGGAGGGTCCACCGATCCTATTGCAAAGTGGAAGATGCCTTAGTAGCGAGTTCACATTATGAAATGACTCTCACCTGGCTGAGGTCTAGATAGAGAGTTGAAAATGGAGCACATACGTCCAGAATGAGGCTTTTGCATCGCTGCGAAGTGAGTGAAGCCAGGCAAACTCAGGGCTCCCCTGAGGTGCACTCGTGAGAAGAGTCAACTCGAGACGGTGCGTTTTGATGGCGGTTTCCATGGCTTTGTTTGATATGTTGCGTATATGTAGATGCTTGGCAAAAAGGTAAAGGGACACAACTTGTCTCAAGATGTGATGGCGAAGCTGATTGAGCAAGGCAGCAAGCTATTTAGGCCTTTTATATAGGAATATATAGACGCAACCCAGAAACTTATCACCTGCCTCAATTGGATGCCACAGGGCGTGTGTAGTTGTGCTTCTTGATCGGAAGGGCGTGATGTTTTTTCTATCAGGTAGGTACAGAACAAAATCGCTCAAGGCCATACGATAACAAGCTAATCGCTTAGTTCAGTTTAGTAGATCGTTGATATCACGTGTGGATCCTTCCTTCGGGCTACTAAGAATAGAATCCTCATCCTAGTTCGCTTGGATTCGGACGAATACTCCTCCAAAACAATGATTCGGACAAATGTTCATCGAAAGTATTTCGCGATTTACGGTACCATCAACGTTCTGATAAATACACGGGACTAGAGAACAGTCTCTGTAAAATTCTTCAGGCCAGTGGACTCAAATGTGATAACATTGGAAACTTTGTTATCGTTCCAACTTATGGTGCCATACTCGCTCTTTAAAATCGTGCACTACTGAAGGGCAGATGCACCTCGTGATTCATAATCCATATGGTCCAGTATTTATCACAGTGGCTACTCCATAAACTTTCCACACATGGTTTTGGCAAGCCAATCTACACCTACATCAATATCCATCCTTCCCCTCCACAATCCCAAAGCATGGCCCGCCTTTCCCAAACATCTTTTTGAGATCTCCAGAGATGACATCTGGGCGTTCCCATGCCGCGAAATGGCCTCCCTTGTCATTGTCGCTTTCATACACGAGTGGCCCTATGATAATTAGCAACTGCGAGCCGTATCTCATCCCATGAAGATCGCCAGATATCTCAAAAGTCTACCAAAAGGAAAAGAAGGAGACTCACCCAATGTCCCATTCCAAACCTTGGGCAGCACGCTCAACTCCTTTGGAAACCTTGCAACCCCCAACTTCACGTCCCCCACCCATTCCATGGCCCGCTCTCTACCCGGAATCTTCTCCGTCGCATTATGCGAAGCCTCATAATAGATCCTGACATGGGCATTCCGCCCTGCGGTGCTAAACCAATAGATGCTCACCCAAGTCAGCACCTCATCGTCCGTCCACGCATACCCATCTGTCCAATCCACCAGCTTCTCATAGATCCACGCCAGCAGCGCAACCGGCGAATCCGCAAAGGCAAACCCCAGCGTCTGCGGCTTGGTGGCCTGCAGCTGCCGATACGCCTGGCCCTCGTTCAGGAACCAGGAGCTGCGCGCGAGGCCGCGCTCCTCGTCCTCGGTGTAGGGCGTCAGGCTGTGCTGGAGGGCGAGGAGGGGGTTGCTGGACCAGGAGGGCGGGTTGGCGCGGATCATGTTGATGTGCGAGGCGCGGACGTGCGACGGGTAGAGGATGCCCAGCACGCGCGTGATGTAGAAGCCCCAGTCCCCGCCCTGCGTCACGTACTCGCCGTAGCCGAGGGAGAGCATTAGCTTGTGGCATGTCTCGGCGTACTGGGAGAGGGCGAAGCCGGGCTTGGAGATGCGCTGGGAGAAGCCGAAGTTGGGGAGGGAAGGGGCGATGATGTGGAAGGCGGGGGTGGAGTTGGTGAGGAGGGGGAGGAGCTTGGTGACCTCGATGAAAGAACCTGGCCCTGGTGGATAGTCAGTGGTAGTGCTTCGAGAGTTTCTAGAATTTCGTTCTTTCGCAGACACGTTGCCTGCAAGAGAGGACTTGGATCGTGGAAATGCACGCACATCCATGGACAAACAGCAATGGCACCGCCCCTTTGACCTCGCTCTTCTGGTGCACAAAATGCAAGTCAATACCGCCAAATCCTTCGACTTCCACTTTCGTCTTGAAGTTCGGGAGCGCGTTCAATTTTGCTTCTTGCGCTCGCCAGTCGAAGTCTGAATGCCAATGCTGCGCCAATCTCTTTACATCAGATAGGGGTGCACCATACGTCCACTGATACTCGGCATCTAGTTCATCTGGAAAATCAGCCGCCGCCAGTTTCGCGTGCAGTTTGTCGAGTGCAGAGTTAGGAACGGAAATGGTGTACGGTTCCGGATGGTTGGGCATTTTCGGCCAAAAAAAAAGGTCAAGCCAATTCGTGTTGGATACGGAGTAGGGTATTAGATTGGTCGAAAAATGTGAAGAGAAGGATCTTGATATAAGAAGCTGCAGATGGCTTTCTTCTCTGTTGTCTATGCTGAAGCTTCTTTACTAATCCAAGTCGGAACCCCTCAATGCGCCCTTCGTGTTCGACGCGATGACCTCATTGATGCGCACGCGCTCATCACCATACCTATACCGTTCAGCTTACTGTTCCAATTCTGCATATGCACAATGGATGTAAGACGGAACATACCTGGCGGTGAGTCATAGGCTTGCAAGCTGATAGAGTGAATGCTGAATCGCAATTGTCGTCTACAACCTCGGCAGGAGAGGAAAGTCAGTTGGCGACAACAGACAACATGTCGTTCGGATGCCTAGGTGATGTCGTGTTTTCATGCATGATACCTAGCAATCAAGGAAATCACATGGATTTAAGGAACCTTGCGATTCATGCTCAAGCTGCTCAGATGCACAAAAGAATCAGAGCCGCACAGAGCCGCACAGAGCCAAAGTAATGTCTAGTATACACCCATAAGAGTATAGCAAGCCAGATGCTTGCCCTCATGCTCCCAAGCGCCATCATGATGCAGTCCAGTACCCAAATCTTCAATCGCCTCCTCACGATGCAAAACTAAACCATGCCTCATCAACTCCTCCTATCGGCCCTAGAACGTGTGAACTGAAGTAAATTGAAACCACCTTTACCCAAAGGTGCCATCCAAGACGCAAGGGCATTCATGTCAGCTCCCGGCTGCAAATCTTCTTTCGAGGCTCCGGCCTTCTGAAAAGTGTGTAATATGTTTCGCTTATGACTAAACTCCATGCGAGGACACCTGAATCGAAGAGCGCTACTTCTGCATATTTCCCTCGAAGGTGTGGGTTACTGCCGCGAATTGTGGGCGCTCTGGGGTGGGGGACGGATTCTTTGTCGGTGGACTGAGAATCTGTGGGTTTGCTGTGGGCGAAAGCGCTTTGATTGGGGGGAAAATGGGTGTCTCAGACATGCTGTGGCTAGAAATTGGACGTGCACCATCATGCTTTGAAGGTGCTGGAATAGGATCCGGCAGAACATGGGCTGGCATTTGCCTGGGTGACGGTCCAATCTGGATAGGTGCCGGAGCCGGAGACGACATGTGTAGTGGTGGCGGCGGTGAGCTAGGCTGCTTGACTGGAGAGAAGGAGGGAAGCTGGTTCGAGCTGGGAGGAAAGGATGAATGCGGGCTGTTGGTGAAGTTGTAGGCATTAGGTACGCCATTGGAAGGCCGCGGTGATGGTGCAGGGGAATGTTTGACGGGAGAATGGTAAGGGCCGCCGGGGCCTGCAGAGGAAGCAGGCCGACTGAAGCTGCTGCCTAGATTGAATGGAAGTGGGGCATTGAAAGGACTACCATTTGGTTGCTGATATTGCGCTTGACGATTATTGAACGGGCTGGCGGGAGCTCGATATGGTGGTGGAGACGAGGTCGGAAAGCCATTGTTCATAAGACTGCCATGTTGTCCCGAGGAGAACGGGCGAGAATGGCCTGGCGACGAATTGCCATTGACGCGCTTTGTAGGTGATCCGAAAGCAGCCTCTGACCTTTGAATGCCTGGCGGTCCAAGAGCTTGGCCACGGGGCGAAAGGCTCGGACCATCAGCCAGGGGCTGAGGCTGCGGAACGGGTGGCTGGGAGAGAGAATGCCCAGGCGAGGATTGTTGCGTAGGAGCAGTAGAAGATCCAAAGGACTGGAATGGTGTAGGCTGATCGGCGCCGTTCGTCTGTCCAGGGCGAGCATTTGGAGAAGCTGCATTCAGTTTGATCTTCAACTTGGGCTGCTTTGCTTCTTCATTCTTGCGTTTGCACCGGCCGCAGATGAAATGAAAATCATCTCGCTCGGCCTGGGCAGCAGTGATTTTATTGCATTTGCTGTGTTGCCAGACATTGCATTTTTCGCATGCGATACTATGCGAGCCATCATCCTGACGAAGATTAGTCTGGTGAGGGTAAGGGTGAATCATTGGACATACAAGGTTGTCGCCAAAGAGCCCGCACTTTTCGCAATCAAAGACCCAAGTTTCCTCTTCTTCGCTGAGTTTCTTGAGCTCCTCCTCTCGCCTCTTCATCTCCGCCTTGAGGTATCGCTCCGAGACCCGGGCATCCACGCTGTCTGGATTCTGGCTAGTCTCTTTGAGCTGGCGGACCTCTTCTTCGGCAAGGATGCGTTTCGACTCCCGCTCGCGCATACGCTGCTCTCGGGTGATCATGCGCGATTCACGGTCCTGTCCCGCATTAGCACTGGGAATGATCGTATGTTCAAGCAATGACTAACCTCTTCCATCTTGGCCTGCTTCTCTTGCTCAGCTTTGGCCATGGCCAGCTCGGCTTTCCTCTTGCGCTCGACCTCCTCTGCCTCCTCGACTTCCTTTTGCTTCTCTAGCCTAGCAGAGATCCTGCTTGAGCGCTTGGCCATTGCAAGCTTTTGCATCGTCTCTAATTCCTTCATCTTTCTAGCTTGTTTCCGAGCCTGCTCTTCAGCCGCCCTTTGCAGCTGTGGCATAATATTCTCCTCAATGCGCTTACAAAGAGCCTTCTCATTGGCATCCCTGCTCTTACGCATGCTACCCAGAAATTCCTGGTAGTCTTCATACGTGATGCATAGACACTCCCATTTCATTCCACCCATACCGTCATCCTCTTCTTCTCCCTTCTGTTCCTGGGCTTGCACTTCCTCTTCCTCCTCGACAGGATCATCGGGCTCTGACGTGGACTGCCTTCTCCGCTTGCTGCTCCGAGTAGCTCTAGTCTTGCGAGCTTTTGGCTTCGGCTTCGACTTCGACTTCAATTTTTGCGGGGGAGGAGGGGGCGGAGGATCTGTGCGACGATATAGGCGGTTGTCATCCAGAATAAAATAGGTGCGATCCTGAGAGTCCCAGCCGTCTGGCTCCACCCGCTTCAGGCATGTTAGCCAAGTGCAGAACCAACATGTGTGTGATAACATACCCAGCTCGTCTGCTCGCGTTCTGTTTCATTCATCCTCTCCCGAATTGTATTTGGGTTGTTCAGTGTCCACGTCGAAAGCTGCTGAAGCACGCGAATCTTGGTGAAAACGTCGAAATCATTGAATCTGTTCGGGGCTTCCTCGACGCCGAAGGGGTTGCGCGCGGGAGCTTTTGCGACATACTGGCGGCGGGCGTACTCGTCAAAAATCTCCAGGCTGAAGTGTGTAAGCAATATGGGGGGTCATGGCTGGGGTCGGAGGCTCACGTCAAGCCCTTGTGTGATGACACATGCTTGAGCAGGGCCAGGCCAATCTGCGGCAGAACCTCTGAAGGGTGGGGCTTGAGGCATTCCGTCTCGAGCTCCTGCATACGCGTTAGCCATTGCTCTGGTTGCACAAGACTCTCTGAGCTCCGACGGGACAAAATGGTGGTGATGAAGGGGGTTTCGCGGCGGGTGCCTGGAGCTCCCGCGCAGCCCAAAACTGCCACTGGCCATCACCAAAGTGCAATGTCCCATCGGAGCTGGAGAGGACGATCCGGCCCGGCGCATTCTGAGCAGCGCCCAGCGAAGGAGACGTACCTCGATGTCAATATCCTTGTCGATTTTGACTACGTCGCCGAAGATGTGTATGTACTGGGCCAGGTTCGCAAACTGCCACATGTTGCGCAGCTTGTGCAGCGTGCTGGGCTCCTCGACGGGCGGCGCGTCGGCCTCCATCTCGTCCCTGGCTCGCTTTCTCGGAGCCATTGTGAGCGTGCCGGGCGGCGACGCGTGGAGGGCGGCGTGCGGCCGGAGCGAATACGGCGAGGAGGTGTTTGAGAGGAATGCGGGTATGAATAGGGGTATCCGGGCACACGAGGGCGTCGGGGGTGGGTGGATTCGGCGGGCTTGGTGGTGATGGTGAAGATGCGCCTGGATGAAGTCCAAGTCGCGTTTCCTAGTAAAATCGTCAAGTCGGCGGCGCCCGGCCCGATTGGGCTAGCGCGGATTGGCGGTCCCCTGCAGGCAGCTGATGCCGCACGAGATGGGCCATTTCATCACTGCCCAGACGACGTTTCTCTTGCCAAAGATTTTCTTGGACACGCAATGCTCGCAATGACGATCTGCATGGGTTTCACCAGTGCGCTCACTGTGCCTCCAGTCTCCACCGGCGCGGGCCTGCGGACCTGCGGGACACGACAGCAGCATCGAGAGGGCCCGTCTCGCATCTTCGCGGAGCATGTAGCGTAGGTACGCACCGGGTACGAGAGCTACAAAGGCCGCAGGGGCGCAGTCAGACTGGCAGATTGGGCCGTGGGCTCGCTGGCATGGAAGCGGTTTAGGTCCCGGGGAAGGCAGGAAAAGGGACGAGTACGAGTGCACGCCCGGCCATGGCCGTCCAACGATGCTATCCCCCGTCCATCTCGCGGTGCTGACAAAGAGCCGTTTTGCGCAGCCGTGCAGCCATGCAGCCACGCAGGTTGGACTGCCGTGATTGGCCTTGGCCCTGTCTGATGAGGATTCTCATGTGAATCGCTACCTGTTCCGTGCTGCCTCAGCGTGCTGGAAGCGTGCAGTCCCGCCCTGCGTGCGCCGGCTGCGAGCGCACAAGGCCCTCGGGATGCAGCCGTCGACGTCTCTCCAGGTCGACGGGGGCGCGCAGGAAGACCTCTCAGGCCTCTCAGGGCGCTGGCGACGGGCTGTCAGGAGGCTGTCGCCGCGTCGCGCATGTGTTCGCTGAGCTAAAAATACGCCCGCCTCTTGCAGCACGCTGCCCCCCGGGCACCCACCAGTGCGGTGCCCCTGCGGCAGCCAGCCACAGCCCTATTCGCGCAGCGTGGCTTGGCCCAGCGACGGGGAATTTGGACGACGCGCATTTACAACGTCGACGGTCCCGCCTCTGACGGGCACGAGCAACCACGTATCTGCTCCCTCCAGCTCTCCGGCCCCAACCCCCCAACTCCACCCGGCACCGAGCCTCCGCCCGCGCCCGCCCGCCGCCTGCGCATAACTCTGCATACCTGCTGCCGCCGCCGCCGACTTAGCCGTTATAACACGCCCGTTTGGTCTCGCCGGCCTGGGACCCTGCCAGGGCTTAGCACGCTAGCATCTTGGGAAGCTGAAGAGCTGGGCCAGATGTGAGAAGTTGAACACCACGCGCGAGCACCTGACGCTCCAATGTCCTCCCCCGACCCGAATCACGGCCGCCACCACCCGAGCCAGTCGATACCCCTCCGCGACCTCAATCGCCCGCCAGACGGCCACCACCACCAGTATGGCTATGCCGAGCCCGCGGCGCAGCACCCGCAGCCGCACCAGCACCAGCACCGCCGAACCCTCAGCGATAGGGGGCGCAACCTCCTCCGCCAGAGCCAGTCGATAGCCACGGGCCAGCACTGGAATTCGCAGTATGCGCCCATCTCAGAGGCGTCCCCGAGCCCCACTCGCGGCGCCTCCCGCCCGCACATCAACACCACGGTCGCAGGAAGAGGGGGGACCGCGGCTACAGAAGATGGCGGATACTCGCCGCTGGAGGACGCAGGCGCATTCCAGGCTGCCATTGGCTTCTCCGGATTGGGCTTCCAGGGCGAGACATCGCCGCCCATGGCCACGTCCACGTCCATGTCCTCGCAGACGTCGTACCATCACCACTACCCGAGTGACCCCTACGCACCGCGAGGCGTGTCCGAAGACCACAGCTACTTCCCGGCACAGTACGACGACACAGCCCGTCTGACCGACGAGCGCAACCTCCAGCCCATCAGCGGGATCCCCATCACACCCACGCGCCCCGACCGGTCGAGCTTTCAGAGCGTGCAGTTCCTGACGCCCGATGCCCATTCGGCCGCAGCGCGCCCCGTCGATGACATTGGCAACGTCGAGGCCGCGACTGCCGGCCTGCGCACCTCGACGGGAAGGAAGCGGTCGCTCTCGCCCGGCGGCCTGTCGCCGCTGCATCGGGCAGGAACCATTGTGCGCAACATGTCGCAGCGTGTCGTCAACCTGAGCAACGAGCCCGAAGTCGCCGAGGCCACCATGAGGAGAAAGTCATCGCTGCGCAACGCCCGCCTCAACGGCCCGCCCTCGTTCCCCACCCTCCCCGAGTACGTCAACGATGGAGGCCCCATGTCCGCGCCTGCCTCCCCGCTCGAGAAGCCACCGTCACCCATCTATCCCCGCCAGCCCATCGCAACCTGGAACCGCCCCCCGAATCCCCTACGGGGCCGGTCTTTGGGCATCTTCTCGGCCGACAATAAGATCCGGATGGCCCTCTGCGACTTCCTCGTTCTCCCCTTCATCGAGCCGACCCTGCTTATTTTCATCGTAGTCCAGACCATCCTGCTTGCCGTCGAAGCCAGCAAGAGTGTGTTTGAGGTCGGACGGACAACAGCATGGGGGAAGTCGCCCTACGACTGGGCCCTTCTGGGCCTTTTCATCGTGTACACGATCGAGGTGCTCATTCGGATCATCGTCTCCGGTCTAATCATCAACCCTCGTGAATACAGCACCATCAACCGTCAGATAGGCTTCAGAGAGGCCGTCATGAGCAAATTCTGGCAGCTTTTTGGCACAGTCCAGAGGCAAAACTCCCAGCGACAAGGTACTTTTAATACTGAACCGCAGCAACCCTCCGTCCTCCGATCCTTTACCACGGTCCAGATGAACCCGGCAGCCGGAATCGGAGACCCGAAAGAGCAGCAGCGAGTTCGGCTTGCCCACAGAGCCTATCTGCGGCATTCATTTAACCGAACGGATTTTGTTGCCGTCATTTCCTTCTGGATATCCTTTTTCATTGCTATATTCGGCGTAGAAGCCCGCAAACACATCTTCATCTTCAAGATGCTTAGTTGCCTGCGTATAATCAGGCTCCTAAATCTCACGAGCGGTACTTCGGTACGTTTTGCCATGCCAAGCTGTATTCAAGGTGTAACCACTAACTAGCGAGCCAGGTCATCTTACGAAGTCTTAAGAAGGCTGCGCCTTTGCTCGTCCACGTCGCATTCCTGATTAGTTTCTTCTGGCTTCTGTTTGCCATCGTCGGTGTACAGAGCTTCAAGTCGAGCTTCAGACGGCACTGCGTCTGGCAAGATCCAACCGGGCAAGAAGATTATATCAACGAAGACCAGCTATGCGGTGGCCAGATCGAATTCATGAACGGGAGAAATGTCTCTATGCCCTATCTACTGGCTGATGGTAGCTCGGCGGGTACTAGGAAAGGCTTCATGTGTCCCCTCGGTTCCTTCTGTAGAGAAGGGGAGAACCCACACAACGATACGCAAAGCTTCGACACCATCCTCAATTCCTTGGAGCTGGTCTTTGTTATTATGTCTTCCAACACCCACACCGATTTGCTATATATGGTGGCTGATAGTGATTACCTGATTGGCGCCTTGTTCTTTGCCGCCGGAATTCTCATCCTGAGTTTGTGGCTCATATCCCTGCTCATCGCCGTCATTACGTCGTCTTTTCAGATTATTCGCGAGGAAAGCAAGAAAAGTGCGTTTACGGGCATTGAAATCACCGAGGAGACGGAAAAGCTACCAGATCAGCGGGTCAGCACTTTGAAGCGGTGGTATGACAAAACCGCCCCTGCTTGGATCCTAATCATAGCGTATGGTCTGGTTGTCCAATGTTTCCGGAGCGCAACCATGAGCGATTCAAGAGCAAGGTTCATCGAAATCAACGAGACAATCGTGACTCTGGTTCTGCTTTTCGAAATCATAATTCGATTCATCATCGACTGGAGACATTTCTTCAAAAATCCACGGAATATCACTGATTTACTTATTGCCATAATAACCTCCGTTATACAACTCCCCGTCGTAAAGGCGTCTCATGGTGGAAGAGCATACGACTGGCTTACGTTCTTTCAAATTGTCAGAATATACAGAGTTGTCCTCTCCGTACCCATGACGCGCGACCTCATAGTAAGTCACCACTGGATACATCGTATGGCTGGATCCTTACACGTCTTCAGATGATAGTCCTGGGAAATGTCAGCGGTCTGCTGAATCTCATCCTATTCGTGTTTCTTTTGACATTCCTGGCATCCATCTTTGCTTCTCAACTATTTCGTGGCGAACTGCCCGAGTCAGAAGATGGGGAAGCCGTCCAGATGTCATTTTTCACCATCTACAATTCTTTCCTTGGAATGTATCAGATACTTTCCAGCGAGGGTTGGACTGATACTCTGTACAATGTTACCAGCTATCAGAAAGAGTTCAAAACTTCATGGATTGGCGCTTCTTTCGTCATCATTTGGTTCATATTTGCCAACTGTAAGCTTTGCGCATGCCTATGGCGTGAACTGTTGCTAACTAGATCAAAGTCATCGTCTTGAATATGTTCATTGCTGTTATTCAAGAAAATTTCGATGTTTCAGAAGATGAAAAGCGCTTACAGCAAGTGAAGGCCTTCCTGCAGAAGAAGGAACAGGGCCTCAACTCGGCTAATGGGTAAGTTGGCCTCAAGAGTCTATCTTGTACGGTACTGATCTTGCACAGTAACTTGTCGCTTTCTTCCATTTTCAAAATAGGACAAGCTAACCGCAAGGATCCTTTGGATTATGGCCACGCGGCTGCCGAGATGTTACTCAAGGATGCTGTCGTCCGTGACTTTCTGGACGAAGCCGACGAAGATGGTAGCCCTCATCCAGACGATCCTCACCCTGGGATTAAACCACAGCCAACCATCTACGGCACAGGGCCGTTAGAAACGTTGTGGCAGCGTATTGTGCGCAGGATAAGCAACCGTGAGCCCAACCCATTCTATGCCCCACTGGACTTTGGGAGAGCATATGAAGACCTGGATCCAAGAAGAATGGCAAAAGAAGTCGTGTCAGCTACTGAGAAGCGCAAGAGAGCCCAACGAGAATATCTGCGCAAACACCCCAATTATAACGTCTCCCTTTTTATCTTCGGGCCTCGGAACCCCATACGTAGGCTCTGCCAGAGGATTGTCGGGCCTGGCCGTGGAAATGATCGCATGGAAGGATTGGCTCCCTCTGTTCCTGTCTGGTATGCGTTCTCTGCCTTTATCTACGCAGCCATCATTGCCATGGTCCTGTTGGCGTGCGTGACTACTCCACTATACCAGCGGGATTACTTTACTCGGAACGAATTCAGCGTTAAGAACTGGTTCGTATTTACGGACATGGGATTCGCAGTATTGTTCACAATCGAAGCCCTGATCAAGGTTATCGCCGACGGTTTCTTTTGGACACCAAATGCATACTTCCGCGGTTCTTGGGGTTTCATCGATGGCTTGGTATTGGTCACGCTCTGGGTAAACGTCGTCACGTCCCTACTTAATGAAGGCCAAATATCTCGGACCGTCGGCGCTTTCAAAGCGCTCAGAGCTCTCCGACTACTCAACATCAGCGATAGTGCACGGGATCATTTCCACTCAGTCATCGTTCGTGGAATCTGGAAACTCGTGTCTGCTGCTTTTGTGTCTTTGAGTTTGTTGATTCCTTTCGCCATTTACGGACTCAATCTTTTCGTCGGTCGATTTCAGAGCTGTAACGATGGGGATTCGAACATCTTTGACCTCCATGACTGCGTTGGCGAATACGCTAGCGAGCCCTTCAACTGGGGAGTTCTGGCTCCGCGAAAGGCCTCAAATCCGTTCTTCAGCTTTGACAACTTTGGCGACTCACTATTCATTCTGTTCCAGATTGTATCCCAGGAAGGATGGACTGACTGCATGTGGACGGCACAGAGTGTCACCGGAATCTTCACCCAGCCTGCCGACTTTGCTTCTCAAGGGAATGCCATCTTCTTCGTCATATTCAACTTGCTAGGCGCAGTCTTCGTCCTGACGCTCTTTGTATCTGTCTTCATGCGCAACTACACTGAACAGACGGGCGTTGCATACCTCACCACAGACCAACGCTCATGGCTCGAATTGCGAAAACTCCTTCGGCAAGTATCACCGTCCAAACGCCCGTCCTCGACAAAACGAAGGGAGACGTGGGAAGAATGGTGCTACCGTCGCGCTGTACGCAAAAGCGGTCGCTGGCAGAGATTCGTTACCGGGCTTCTGGTTCTCCATCTGATCCTCCTCTGTCTGGAATGGTACCCCGGATACGGCCCATGGGAACGTGCCAGGGATTACATCTTTCTCGTCTTCACCGTTGTGTTCATAGCCAACGTCATCATCCGCATCATCGGCCTTTCGTGGCACCGATTCCGGAAGAGTTCCTGGGACGTATTCTCCATCTTCGCCGTCTCAGGTACTTTTGTCACCTCGATCCTTCTTCTCACGAATTTCAAAGAGCGGGTCTTCATACAGCTTCACAAGCTCTGTCTTGTGTCAATCGCATTGCTCCTCATCCCTCGGAACAACCAGCTCGACCAACTCTTCAAGACGGCAGCAGCAAGTTTCACGTCCATTGCCAATCTGCTTGCCACCTGGTTTGTGCTGTTCCTGGTATATGCCATTGCCCTCACGCAAACATTTGGTCTCACACGCTTCGGACCCAACGAGACGGGAAACATCAACTTCCGAAACGTGCCCAAGGCGCTCATCTTGCTGTTCAGAATGAGCACAGGAGAGGGATGGAACGAGCTGATGGAGGACTTTGCGCATATCGACAAACCGTACTGCACCGAAGGTGAAATGTACTTTGACAGTGACTGCGGCAGTCCGGAGTGGGCCCGAGCACTGTTCATCACGTGGAACATTCTGAGCATGTACATCTTCGTCAACCTGTTTGTGTCGCTGATATACGAGAGTTTCAGTTATGTGTATCAGCGGAGCAGCGGGTTGTCAGTCATCAGCCGGGAGGAAATTCGACGCTTCAAGCAAGCATGGGCGGAGTTTGACCCCAACGGGACGGGATACATCTCGCGAGACGTCTTCCCTAGGTTGCTTGGCGTAAGTATCAGGGCATAAACGCATTGTGACAGCATGTTGACATGTTCAAGGAACTTTCGGGTATCTTCGAGATGAGAGTGTACGACGGCGACTTCACGGTCCGACGGTTGATCGAAGACTGCAGCGTCGCAACCAAGCGGACGTCTGAGCTCCCTTTACAAGGCCATGAGCAGACTCCTGAAATCGACATTGCCAAGCTAAACGAGCGACTGAGGGAGCTCCCTGTTCATGAGATCAGACGGAGACGACAGCGGATGAACACGTTCTACGAGGAGGTGCTTGTCTCGAGTGATCCCGACCGGGGCATCCAGTTCACCTCGCTCCTTATGATCTTGGCCCATCACAAGGTGATCAACGACAACAAGAGCTTACGATTGGAAGAGTTTCTGCGAAGGAGAGCCCGACTGCAGCGTGTTGAAGAGGCTGTCCGACGAAACGTTGTCGTCGGCTTCTTCGATACGCTGTACTGGGCACGACGCTTCCGGCGGGTCAAGGAGCAGAAGAAGTCGGGACGCATGACGGCAGTACCGCAGTTCACAGTGCCCGAGATTTATGTCGACGACGAGGACATCACGGGGGTGCATGGCGGTGGACAGTCTGCCCAGAACAGCCCGCTCTTCTCGCCGGTCGACCTCCACGCCATGGACAATTCGGACTGGCGCACATCGGGCAGCGATGCTCGATCGCCGTCACCGCCACATGGGGACATGACCCTGCGCAGCCGGGCCAACTCGATACAGCAAACACCGGTGGGCTCGCCGACGCGGGCGTCACCACTGTCGCCCAGCAAGTCTTCACCTCAAGCGTCGCCCTTTTCCCTGCCTGCCGACGGAGACTGGCAGTTTGCGTCGGCGCTCAGTCGACCGCCGAGCCCGCTGGAAGCAGAAGCAGGGCCGGCGGGCAACCGCAGCAGGCAGGGCAGTGCCGTCAGCGCAGCCGATGTTTTGGAGGTGCTCGACAACTCGGCATGGGGAGAGAGCATCCGCAGGAGTTTCACGGTGCAGCGAAGGTCTGGCGGGCGCTGAGCGAGCCAGTCAGCGAGACGAGGTTTTTCTTCCCTTTTTTTCCCCCTCCCTCTTTCCTAGTTTGAGGGCGTGTGGGTGGAAGCATGCAGGCTAGATGGTCGGAATGGTGTTTCGTGTCCAGGAAGGGCATGGCGGATGATCTACGAATGACGAAGAAGGCATGGCGCAGGGTCCGAAGACGTTTGAAGCGTGGTGGCGGGCCTCAGAATAGGTCAGGGTGGGGCCCATGGACGCGATGCGCATAGTACGAAGTCGGTTGTGTTGATGTCTGACGTGGGGCGTTACAGAGGGCCAGAAGGGATGCCCGGCGGCCAGGCACAAGGGAGGGATTTTTTGGAACACTTGACTTCTCCTATGTCTGTTCATGTATGTGTCACCAATAGAGGCCATGGGCACCGAGAGGTGGAAAAGCAAGATTGGGGCAGGGCACTGATAGAGGGTGCATGCATGGAGTCGGGGCTCTCTAGAGCAACAGGCAAGCATAGCGACGGCGCAGGGGGGCACTTGAATTCAGCAGTTTGACTGTCCAGCAGCGAGCAGCACCACCGGGGCAGACGCGTGCTGGCGGGGAGGCGCTCTAGAACGGGCAGCGCGTCTATCGTGTGTGCATGTGTGCGTGTGCGTGTGCGTGTGGGTGCGCGGGTGGGCGGATGCAGCCGGCGGAGATGGTGGCGCTGGACAAGCGTCTGTCTCCAGGGCTGTTGGGCGGGCACAGGCTGGCCATGGTGAAACCTGTCCGGCCCTTCTCAGACAGCTTGGCCGGCCGCATCCAGGGCGGCCGCGCCGGCGGCCATGCACATGAGACAGGTCTCTGGGGCATCCACGACGCGGAGGCCCTCAGCCAGCTGTGTGCGAGGGCGGAGGGCTGGCGGACCAGCGAGCACACGGCCATCTCCATGGCCATCTCCATGGCCATCGTCATGGCCGTCGTCATGGTCGCGTCCAAGTCCGCCGTCATCCGCCGTCGCGCAAGCAATCACCGCGCCGCGGCCCCCAGGGCACTGCGGCATCAGCACCATGGCATGCCATGGCACGACGGCATTACCGCGTCGCCAACGCTCGCGCTGCCAGGCCAGTGGGATTGGAGGGCCGCCGCGCTCCGTCATGCTGGTGTGGGCCTGACATGGCTGGTAGCCGTGGGCGGGTGGGCCGCCTTGCCTGTTTCTGCGCGGCGATCAGACACGGCCGGTGCCCCTCGCTGGCGTTCCCTGACCGGGGTCGGTGGTTCAGCCTACGGACGTCGACGGTTCCATATTACGCACACGACCGCAGGACCGCCCTTAAACAATGCCCATATCCCAATCCTCCTCCGCACATCCTCATTACTTGTTCCACCCTTACTTTCGTTTTCTTCTTCCTGCCACTGCCTGCTTTATCACCGCGCGCTAGCCCGCCGCAGTCCACCGCTTCACCTCTCCATCGCCTGCTGCTGCCAGCTGGTTCTGAACGCCCACGCTCACTCCACACCCAAACCGCCACCCCTCCCAATTGCTCGTTGCACACCAGCCCCTGCAATTGTCCCTCCGCCGAGCAAGCCGTAATACCTCTACTACCTCCCGCCTCACCCCAACTGCTACCACCACCACCACCTCCAACCTCCAAAATGGTCGCCCCCACCACCCGCACCAACCGCTTCCAGAGCTTCACCCCTCTGCGCACCCCGGGCTCTCTCCGCCGCCTCAAGACGGCCTTCTCGCCCACCCGCTCCCACCGCTCCAGCTCGCCCAGCTCTTCCACGGGCACCACGTCGCCATTGACCCGCACCTCGTCGCCTGACTCGCACCGCTCCACCTCCTCCACCCACAGCATCCGCCAGCTGCTCGCCGTGCGGAGGAAGCCCAGCGTGCTCGACCTCGAGATGGAAGAGGAGAAACACCTCTTCAGCCACGAGCTCGAGATGCTGGAGCCGCGCCCTAGCCTGCACGGCCAGGTCGAGGTCGGCATCTTCGAGGTGCTTGACGGCCGCGTCTGATCGCCTGCCACCTGCTCGCCAATCCAATCCATCCATCAGTCTAGAAGAACGGAAATGAATCGACGATTTCCGTTGTGCGTGTCGGCGTTTTTCTCTTCTTCGTCCTGCGGTTCGCTTTTTCTTCTTCAACGTGAGACTTGGAAAACGTAATCCAACGTCATTTCCTCCGGAATAGTACGTCAATCGATCTGGTATGGCTGGCTGTATGAAGCTTTCTCACGGGCGTCACTGGTTTCTTCCTTTGTTTTTTTTCCTTCTCCTCTTTCTTCCCCGCCCTCACGAACTTTCTTGTATACATTTCTTGGAACGCACCGAGGCTCGGCCACGTCAAAGGGCTAGAGAAAAAGAAAGGAACTCCCTAGCGACTGTACTGGCCGCGATCTGCCCCGCGATTTGAGATGATCTGTGGGGACCATCACGTCAGACAACCCGCTTGTGTTCCTTCCGAGCCATTTTTTGTTTGCCTTTTCTTTTCTTTTTTTCTGGAGAAGGGGTCAGGGAGGTGCTTGGGGGACTGGATCGCGCACTGCAACAACACTCTTGAGCAACAACATATACCCGGATCGAGATCTATGCGCGCTGCTTTCTAAGCATGGGTAGAATTGGTTGCAACACATGTTTTTCTCTCTCTTTTTTCCCCCCATTTCTTCCTGGGGTGCCTGATAGGGGATGAAGAGGATGTTATGAATTTTGGACGTCAGACACGAGATACATATGAACTCTCTTTGCACCCAATTTTTCCCCGCCCTTGTCTACAAAACAGCTTTACTCGTGATGTTGGTGCCCGCTATTCATGTCGCACACATGGTTTCTTGAAGACTACACTACACGACTCTCCCTCTTCCCTCCCGAAGATCAGGGTCTCGACCCCCCCATACCAATCCACCTACCCGTCCACCCACCCCCTACTTCCCCGCTCGCCCATCCCGACCCAACATCATTTTCATCCCCAACAAACCCAACCACCCAGTCCATTCATTGCTCCTCGCAAAGTATAAAAAAATGCCTCAAATGCGCTCCCCTCAACATTGAATGCTCCTACCACGTACCCGCCCTGTACACGTACACGTACCCAGCTTACTCATGCCCTCCCCACCCACCAAACCCACGGCATAACTCCCCGTCGCCACCATCACCACCACCCACTCCACTCCACCTAGCCCACCGCTTACCTAATTTCCCTACCTGGCCTTAGCCCTGGCCCAGGCACCACGCAAGTAGCAGTTGCGCAATGCCGCGTACGTAACGTACTTTGCGCGGGCGCGGGCGCACGCACATACGCAGCCCAGGCCCAGGCCAGTCCAGTCCAGCGTAGCTTAACGCAAACGCACGCGCCCCCCCCCCCAGCCCTAGCCCCAGCCCTATAGTACACGCGCCAGCCCTGTCTGCCTGCCTGCCAAATAGCCAAACTAATAATAATAATAATAAAGCCGACGAATTTCCCCTCGAAGCTTCGACGTCCGACGCCAAGAATAAACCAAAAAAAAGAAAACCAACGATAATACGAGGGGAACCAAAAAAAAAGGTCGGCAATGAAGGGAGAGAAGATGGGGCCGCTATGCCGGCTTCAACGTCGGCATTGAGGAGGGTTGCACGGACGAGGGTCGGTTGGACGGGGATGCCTGGTCTTTTTTTTTGGAGATGGTTATGGCTATGCGATGGGATGCGCCCCTCGTCCCCTCCACCCCTTGCGGAGTTGAGCGCTGGGCAGGGAAGATGCTGTGGAAGGTTTTTCTCCTTCTTTTTGTTTTCCCTTTTCCTTCTTAATTCCTTCTACTTTGTTTCTTGTCTTGCTGTATTGGATGCTCTATTTCTGGCATTGGGATCCGGGGACGTGGGTTTGGGTGTGGGTTTTGTCTATGTGAGACGGGGGAGGAGGGGTGGGCCGAGGTGGGTTGGGATGGGAATGTGGAACTGGGATTGGGATTGCGCGTGTGGGTATAGGGTATGCGGTGAAGAGACGAGGAATGGTCAAAAAAAAGAAAAGTCAATGGCTTGTAGGGGGCTTTGGTGTTGTGCATGCCATGGCTTTGCCATGCGTGCAGATGCCGTGTGAAGATCATGCGCGCCATTGAGGAGGATGGCTGTGAGTGCAAAAATAAAAATGAAAAAATGGGCCGAGGTGACCGTTGGGTCGGTATACGTGTCTAGATGTCTAGTTCATGTTATATGAAGTGAGTTCATGCATGTACATGGTGTATGCTTAGGCAAGCCTCGGCTCAAGGTCGTCGCTCCTGAGACGACCTGTTCCCAGTACAGGTCTTGCTCGAAACAGACGAGAAACATGCCGATTTGTTCTTCGGCAATCGCTTGGCTATGCCTTGGTATTTGGTTGACAGTCTTGTGGCAAGTTTCAACCCATTTTCTTTGACCGTCAAGATGATACAGAAGTTTGATGCTCTGCATTAATGACTCGATATATTCACACTTTGATCATACGCACCATCTGCCTTGGTAAGTCATGGCGCGCAGTCATTCTCCAAAGATCTCAAACTAGGTTGCGAATATACATCAAGCAAAGAAAAGACTAGTGTGCACTGCGTGGGAAGGATACCTAACAGCTAGAAGAGGAAACTGGGAAGATTCTACAAATCGCAATCATTAGACAGGCGGCATTCCAATAGACTGATCAATCTTAGGCTCTATACCAACTACACCATTCACCTGACTGTCGGCATGTAGTTCACTCCTACACTTCAACATGCAATGTCGATCCCAACATAGGCTCGGGATCGGTCGTCCTGCAGCTATCATGTGACCCCACACCCTTGAAAGTCCCAAGTCCGCATGCTCCCCCCCCCCCAGAACAGCAAAAGCACCACCACCAGACATGCACAATCCTTCTCCGTCCATTGAAAACTCCGCCTCCCTCTCCTCCGTTCCGTCTCCACCCCAGCAGCAGCAGCAGTAGCAGCACATGCATCTCATCCCCAACCATGGCACCCGCAGGTGCTTACACAAGCCAAAACTCCCCGGCCTGACACCCGTGCACGAAACATCGGACTTTTGACATGCGCCTAACAGCCCGCTGACAGAACAGACAATCCCAAAGCGGCGCCCACCTACTCGAAACGGAACACGTCCATGAGCGAATCCGTCGACGGACTTTTTTTTTTTTCCTTCCTTCCTTCCTTCCTCTTCGCTGGCCCCCAATCTTTCGCCTCCACATGGCGCTACAGACGCGCGATGCGTGCGAAAAAAAAAAAAAGTCCGAGTCTGTCAGACACGAGGCGCGGGTAACGACTTGGCTGGTAGATGAGTACCGTACCGTACCGTACCGTACCGTACCCAGCCCAACCCAACCCAACCAACCCCAAACGGGTCGCAGCGTCGGACTTTTGGCCGAGCCATCTCGTCACCTGGTACTTGAGAAGCGACGGACTTTTTTTTTACCTAGTTCTTTGTCGCTTCGTTCTATACCGTCGCATGCACGTACGTCATGGGTGGGCAGGAAATTGCAGCTCCGTATGATTGATGAGACGATCAGCGAATGACTTTATTTGATCAAAAGAGCGGTGGACCGAGTGAGTGGACTACGGAGTGGCGACTCTTTGCTCGTCCATCCTTCTCCCGTGTCTGCGCCTGCGCCTGCGCCTGCGCCCACGCGCACATCACCATCTACCTCCCCAGCCAGCCAAGGAACCCAGAGCTCGCCGTGCCTCCGGAACGGACATGAACGAACCCACACCCTCGCCTCGCCGCACCGCACCGCTCCACCACCTCCCTCTCATAACCTCCGCCGGACACTCGTGACCCTACTACCCTCGAGAATTATATCCGTCATTTGGACTCTGAAACGTGCTAAGCCGCTTGAGGGAGATTGCGTTCTAGCGCCGTTCCGTGAGGCTGGCCATTGGCATCTCCCCGAATCACGGCACGCAAGCCATGGGGAGTAGGCGCCGTTGTTTGACATTTGACCGTTTGCCGTTTTGGTGGGGCAGATGAGTTGGCTTTGGCCTTCCATGTATGTACCATCGTGGTGTGCATAAAATCGCTGACCTGAATTCGCGTGCTCAAGTGTGGGATTGATTGCTTCCGCTCTTGAACCTGAAAAAGGTACAGAGAGTAGGTTTTGGGCGAGTATGCTGATGCAGCGCGGTGCGTTGGTAGAGTGCTGCCTGTGTTTCACAGTGAGGGGTATCAAAGTCCCCGCTCTGTCGATGCCTCAGGGTAGGCTGCGCGAGACGCTGGATCGTGTTTGGTAAAGACCATGCTGGTGGGTATGCAAGATTGAACGTGTGTGTCCCATGTAGCCCGGTTTCCAAAGATAGTGACGCAAGCTTATTCATGGCCGTGAAGGGCCGTTGGCCAGTCCATACACTCCGGGTGACTTCATACACGATATGCTCGCGATGTAAACCTTGAATATGAAGCCCCTGATAGCTAATCTAGCCACCGGCCAATCAGGTGCATGTCGCAGGTCATGGTGACTCCTTCGTCCTTGGCTTTCTTCTCATTGATACCATTTCAAATCGAGGTGTTTCAAGGTGACGGGTGTGGAAAGTCAGAAAGGATGGGCTGGTCGAATTCAGAAGAAGGCGTTGTAGGCATGGTTACGGGTGTGGAGTCTCCCGAGGCTACGCTTGAGCTACCTTCCGTAAGTGCCAGTGAGTGAGACGTGGACGAGGTGGGCGAGATCGAATATAGCGTTTCGTAGTCCGGTGCGAACTCGTGGGAGGGTTCTCGCGGCATATAGAGTGGTAGCGGATCGATTTCTAGTTCATCGTCCTCTACCAAATCTCCACGTAACTCGCGGGGAACACGTGGTAGGATATTGAGCGTCGATGTGGACCGGATTGAGTATGATTGGTCTTGGAATTTGATGCCCACTACCACAGTCATGTTGTATCGCCTCGTGATGGTGTATGTTCTGAAACTTGGCACACATTCAGCGTCGTCAACCAGCCGGAAGTTGGTCGTCAGCTTCGTGACTTGTTGGAATGGCAACGGTGAGTTCATGTTGTTCTTTTCAATGCATGTGACGTGCTTGGAGCAGACATCTTCCGGCATACTAATGTGCTGACCGCACATGGCCGTCGTGTATGTGGAGATGGTGACTGACAGAGAGTCTAACATGCATTGTCCTTGATCATCGCCTGACCCAGTAGGGTCGCGAGTATTTTGGAGAGATATCAGTAATGGTATGTGTTGACCGGGCGATACCCGTTCTGGGTAGTGAAGAGTTGGTACGATCCGTGGTGGAGCCAAGCCCATCGACGATCGCCGCACTTTTGTAAAGACTTTGTTCATGGTGGTTCGGGTGTCTTTTACAGGCTTCCATGCTTGTGCATAGAGTATCCGAGAGCTTAGTCTAGCTTCAAGAGTCATGTTGTCGGGCGTAGGATGATACGCCAGAACATGGTTCACCTTCTTGGTGATGTTGGCTTTGCCTCGCACAAGCTTTGCTTGGAGGTAGTACGATACTGAGGCGTTTCCTCCTGGGACGTTCGTCTGGACGCTGAAAGATGGGGGTAGTGGATGAGGGTTTTTGAAGTACTTTGTGCCATGAGACCATCGAGAGAATTGAGGTTCCGTTAGATCTGGAAATATAAACTCGAAATTCCAAGAGTACTTGTTCGTATTCAAGATTTCCCCAGGCGAAAGTTCCTTGTCAAGGGTGAAAAGGCGGATTCGTTCTTCATACTCGCGCCTAGGCAGGAGTTCGGCCTCGGAGGGCCTTGTGGTCTTGGTAACGCAAGTTCCAATCAACCTGATTCTTAGCGACTTGACCTCCTCTTCTTCCTCGACTCCAAGCATAACTCTTCCTGTGACGGTATCCCCCCGACGGTACACCCTCGTGCTGTCGTCGTCAACGATGACCCGTAGAATCGGTGCGTTCGCCATTGCTCCCAGGATTACAGGCGGAAAATGCAGGGTCTGAGCTAAAATATAGGAATCGACATAGATTTCCAGGGCTGGCGACCCAACCAGCCAGGCACGCGCTTATCGGTGAGGTCGGTTGGGGGAGAACGTTTGCCGGGGGAATAATCAACGCCAAGCAACGTGGGATGCCCTGGCATGCAGCAAAAGGAGCAGATACAGGAAGGTGAGAGGAGAACCAAGACTTGGAAAATGGGCTAGATGCTGGGAATACGCCTACCTCTTAATATGTGAAGCTGTGATCCGGCGCAATTCAATGCCACATGTCAGCGCCCACGTTGCTACCCAAGGTTTGGTTGGACAGGAGGCGGCTCCCTGACCGCTGCGCGCTCCTCCCTCGGTCTCCAAGTCGACGCATAGTGGTCGATACCGCCCGCCTCAGTAGAAGCATGCCCCATGGGCAATGGCTGCTTGGGGATTCTGCCACGCTTCTTACGTGGCGTTCTTCGTGCTACTTGGCGGCGATCGCGGTTCCGGCCGAACTTTGGGACATCTAATGAAGCCATGTAACCCACCTACACCGGCGAGCCTCTGACACATAATTCCAGTCACACGGAGGAAAGTGTCGCCAGGTGTTTTCCTCCCGTGTTGAGTGAGGAGCGGGAAGTCGCCAAGATGGCGTCGTATCCTTGGCCGAGGGTCTGGATCTGCCACAGCTGACATGCAACTGCACGCCGTTGCCCCTCATGCCCCTCGTGGAGGCTGAGGCCGATATCTTGGAGATCGTCGCTTAGTCTTGTTGGGGTATCCCCACTAAAAATCCAGTGCCTTGGAAAACCTGGAGAAAGAGGTCCCGCTGACCTGTAAGTGCGTCTGTACGCCTGCAGCGTAATGCACCCTATAGGCTGAAGATTGCACAAGACCACAGCAAGGCCGAAGAAACGGGGCATGTCCATTTCGGAACCGGATATGGCACTTCTCACCGAAAAGACAAGGCGTGCTAAAGGTCTTGACCGAGTATAATTCTTCCGGTGAGGCGATGCTTCGGTGGGATGGCGGGACGAGAAAGCGTTGGAAGCTGGGCGTCGTGTGCGAAGCCGATCGCTTCGAAGCCCAGCGCCTTTTTCTGTCGGGATTGCGGTGAGGATTCCGCCGAGTTTTCCTCAGCATTGAAGCCAAGTCACGCAAGTGCATACATCAGCCGAGTTTGTTGGAGGATGAACTGTGGAAGACGGGCCTGCCCCTCCCGAAGAGTGCTTGGGAGCAAAGTTTGGTAACGTGATTGCTTGGCCCTCTATGCCCTGCTCCAGGCCTGGGTTGGCGCGTATCCGAATCGCAAGCGACGGAGCACTCGCATGAGGATTGGGGCTTGTGGCTAGAACCTGCATTTGACAACTGGACCCTTTCGTGATGCTGAACTCAGCTTTAGATCTGCGGGAATTTTAGGGGAGTCTGGTCTGGCCGCTCGAGGCGAACTGATATGTACAGCCGAGCTGGGGCAAATCAATATTGGTGGCTCTCTCTGTATAATCCACGGTATCTTCCGACGTTGTGCATCAAATCATAGCCTTTTCTCTGTGATGATGTCCTCCTCTGTCCGACTTGGGAGTATCGATTCGGCATAGGAGTACTCTGTTGGCACGGGCAGCACATGACTACCCTGCTGTCGGCATAGGTGATGAATAGAACACATTAGATTCTTACAGCAATTCCCCATGACGTGCTACAGCCTGCGCGAGGCAGCGAGGCAGCTTCTATCATGAAGTTTTTGGAGTTCGCGGTATCGTGCCAAGCCAGGCCGCTAGAACGCGCTTTCACGCGTTCGCCAAAGTAGCCCGTCGCCCTCCCGACTCCGTCCAACTTTTAGTTTTTGGCCCTGTCACCACGCTCTCCACCCCGATCCCTCTCTGCGCAATTGTGATTGCCTTCACACTCTACGATGCCTGCAAGAAAAAGCAATGCGTCGGCAGCGCCGACCGAGGAGCCCACCAAGGCAGCCCCGAAGGACGACGGCATAAACATCGAGGACCTCAATCTGCCCAAGTCCATAGTGCAGCGCCTCGCAAAGGGTGTCCTGCCGCCAAACACTCAGATTCAAAAGGATGCGCTGCTGGCCATGTCCAAGAGCGCGACGGTCTTCGTGAACTACCTCACATCATGGTGCGCTCCCCATTCCACCATCTCGCACCACGACTATCCAAAGGCTGACATGACTCTATAGCGCTGCTGAGAACGCAGCGCGGAGCAACAAGAAGACCGTCATGCCCAAGGACGTATTCGACGCCATGGCCGAGCTCGAGTTTGAAGCGTTCCTTCCGCGCCTCGAGGCTGAAGTCACAAAGTTCACATCGATCCAGGCGGACAAGCGCAATTCATACCGCAAGAAGGTGCGCGAGGAGAAGAAGGCAGCTAAAGAAGGAGGCGATGCGAAGCCACGAGCAGCAAATGGACAAGCGCCGGACGACGATTCGCCGCCCACCAAGAGAGCAAGGAGATCCAGCGTCACCGGGGGCGCAAATGCTTCTGGCTCTGACGAAGAGGACAATGTCGATGAGACGGTTGAGGATGCTGAGCAGGAGGATGAAGACGTGGAAGACGATGACGTCGAGGAGGAAGCAGCAGATGAGGGCCTCACAGAGGACCCCTTGGAAGACCGCGACAATGAAGCATCAGATGACGATATGGCGGACGGGGATGAGAGCGACTGAGCTGGACTGATGGTATGATATGCATGAACTGGCGTTAGGGCTGGGTTTGGTACAGGTCACTATATCCCAAAGAGCGGCCATCCGCTGAGCTCAAATGGAACATTCTTGGATACGGAGGCGGTTTTCGCAATGGCTTGATTCTTCTATATCTGGGACTGAATGGTGAGGGCTGAACAGCCGGCAGGGTGGGGCACTTGGGCCTTCATGGCATCTTTCGAGGTAGCTGCGCAGAGCGCCATGGTCATCCGCCCGCTGCCTCAGTGCCCGTACATCTACCATGCCGACCGCTATATATACCTGTCCTAACCCAAATCGTCCATAATCGTAGCTTTCGTCTCATCGTGGCCGAGGTCGATTCAGCGCCTGGTCTTGAAGGCTGGGTCCAGTGGGTCGCCGTAGCGATCTACAACGGTCAGCAACGGGAACACGAGGTCGGGGGGGCAGACTAGCTTTTGATCTGGGCCGCCTTGTCGACAATCTGATCTAGTGCTCTGGACTCGTCCTCCCTCGCCTTGTTGTTCTTCCACGCATATCCTGGCTGGTCCTCCGTCTTTGACCAGTGGTAGCCCGTTTCTGAGTCGGTGTGAACAGCAGTCCCCCCTACACTGGTAGTCTCGACAGCCGCCGCGTGTACACGCTTGCCGTTGGCATTCAGCGCAGAAGGCGTCGCAGGGAATGCAGCGAGGTTATCATCGCGGGGTAGGTTGGAGGGGCCTTGGGAATTGGGCGGAGAGAGCTCGGAGGCGGGATTGAGGGCAAAAGCGGCGGCATTCCGTGGAGTGGAGGGAGCGGCCTCGTCGGGGAACATCTCATCGTCGGACGAGTGCATGGTCGAATCGCCATCGGCGTCTGGCGGAGGAGTGCGCGTTAGCCCAAACATGCTGCTGTAGCCAGGCAGCTGGCGCAGTGAGGTGGTGGCTGACCTGACATGGCGGCGGCTGCTGATATCTACTCGGGTAGATTCCGCAGAGCTTCACGTGAAACGACAAGTGCTGAGGCTCGAAGGGTGTAGGAACAGGCGCCGGAGAGGTGAAAAGGCGGGCAGTGAGGCAACAGCGTCGACTGCCATCGATAGCACAGCTCGAGCCGAGGCTTGGGCTAGTTCCCGCATTAAGCGAAAAGCTTGGCTTTTCTCGTGTATCCTTGCACCTCGCCCGCCCATTCATGAATCTTCCCCGCTACGCGCTGACATCGAGTGCAAGTCCCGAGCCGTTTACCCTTAGACCCCTTGTTCGCGCTTCCCTACGAGCGCTCTCGTATAGTCCACAAGATTTCCCGCCGTGCCTTGAGGCCGCTGGTGCGCTGCGTCACTCTTTGTTGGCATTCCCCTCGCTGCAACCATCCGTCTCCTCGGTACTTTGTAGCCGGTGCCCGCTCTCGCGAACTGGATATCGCTTGTTGGACACGCCTCTTTGCTTTGATTACACCGCTTGCTCATGCCTCCCAAGAAGATACTCGTCTCCGACGCATGGGACGACGACTGGGAGTCTCTTGCTGATGTATGTTGCGCTGCGCAATCGCCCTGTACCATCTTGCAACTGACCTTCTGTAGAAGCAAGATAACGTGGAACAAAAGAACGATCCCATCCCAGAGCCTAAGATAACCAAGGCTGAGCTCAAAGCTAAGCATGCCGAGTTGAATCGCCAAATATGGGAGGCTGCGTATGCTCTTTCCCTTCCACCGCTTTTGTCTCCCACTAATTTTTTGCAAAGTGAGAATCCAGAGCCCATGTTGTTCCTCGAAGCCAAATCCCCTACGCCAGTGCAACCTACGTTTAAGCCTCCCGTCACCGTCCTTGCCCGTAAACCGCCTCCTAAGCTCCTCTCGCGCAATGGCGCTACCGCTGGAATGGCTGGTCTGAACCTAGATGATGACGAGGACAGTGAAGAGGAAAGGCGGAAGAAGAACGAGGCTGAATTTGAAGAGCGCAAAGCCCGCGCCCAGAGGGAGCGTGCGGAAAAGGAGCGGAGATATGCAGAGGCGCGTGAAAAGATATTCGGCTCTCCAGCTGCATCTGAGGGCTCCCGGGGCAATTCTCCCAACAAATCATCACGAGGCAAGGGCAGAGGCAGAGGCGGTCGCGACAGTCAGCCTAGATCCAGCAACGAACAATCCCCTGCCCGGCCCTCAGCATCAGGTCGCCAATTGTACGACCCATCGTACTCGCCAAAACCGAGTTCGGCATACGTGCAAAAGAGGGATTCTAACAACAGTCGGCCGGGAACGCCCAGTGATCAAGAGAAACCAATACGTGAGCCACGCGGACCACAGGCTATTGGACGCGGGGGCAGGGGATTTGCACCCAGAGGATTTCACGCCGGCCCTTCTGCATAATGGTTTCATCGGACAAGCCAGGAGAACACATTTTTGCCGCTTCGTATTCCCAAAGAGGCGATTTTTTGAGAGGATGCCTGCATTTCCATACTTTGACTAATAGGAAACACCAACGCAATCCCGGGCACGCGTAGAAGCAAAAAGCGGACGAATAAAGTCCAAGAATTTGTACCATCGTCTGCTTCCCCGCCATCGAGACGTTGTGCCAGTTTGTTGGGTTTCATTCCTGGGAAACTCTAGTGTGTGCAACATGGTTGCTCATTCGTCAGGTCGGCCGATGACAGTGAGCCTCTGCATAGGCCCGCAGGCTTCCTTTCCCTGCTCACCCCGATAAGCTTTCGGGGTACTCGTCGATTGTAGTGCAGCATCCATCGGCTATGTTTCACGCATATGGCGTGCTTCCCGCACACTCACAAGATCATTCTAGAGCAAAGTAATTCACTATTAGAAAAAGTTGGATATACCGATCTGGATAGGCACTTTTCTACTTGTTTAGAAGACCTAATGAGTTGGTTTACATGCATATCTCTCGTAAGCAGCTTCTATACCAAAAACCAGGCGTTTCTGATTTTTTTATTTCTTCCCTCAGAGATCATTGATAGATGCACCTCTTTTTCTTTCTCTGCATCTGCCACTGCTTCAAGGTTCTGGGAGGCTGGAATGTCCACATTTCCTTACATTCAAATACCCCTCAAACAAAAATGTTCCAACTTGCATTCGACCGCCTTGAGCAAAGCTGTACTGTGATGGCGTTACATCGCAGATGCTATGGTGTATTTACGAAGTGGACTATAAAGACATACTGGCAATGCATATACTTTCTTCATCAGATATTTGCTGCCAGGGCTATTTATTCCCACGCATTCACTCATTACTACCCCAGCCGTTCGTTACACATCAACTGTTCGATCCAAAATGGACTCTATCAAAACTCTGGCTATTCTAGCCTTTTGTGCCTCCGTACAAGCCGCAGCACTTCCGCAAGTCCCTTCTGCCCCTCTGCCCATCTCCACGGGCACCTCTGTAGCTGCCGGTACGTCCACGGTATCTTTCTCTTATACTTATATTTCAATTTCAACAACAATGCGCTTATGCAAACATTATCAGAAAATTCTGCAGTCACGGCTTCTGCAGCTGGTGGTGTCGTTGTGAACAATCCGCTGAGTGATGCAGCAGTACCTACACCACCCGCGGTTGGGCTCTTAAAACCTCCTGCAGTGCCAAAGCCTGCAATTTCGCTCCCCCTCATTCCTTCTGCGCCAGAAGTACCCGCCGTCCCCGGTCTTCCGACTCCCGACCTCCCTATTCCTGGGCTCCCTGCTACGCCAGAGTTACCCGTTACGCCAAATCTACCGGCTGTCCCTGAGATACCCTCCGTATCTGGGCTGCCGGTGCCAGAGGTGCTAGGTCTGCCAGCTATTGATGGGCTGCCTATCCCCGCTGCCAGTGACCTTCCAGTACCGCCTGTACCGTCTCTCCCGGGCGTAGACAGCCTTTCTCTTCCTCCCGTCCCTGGTGTTGATGCTATTCCCATTCCTGGTCTCCCAGAGGGGTCTCCACTTCCCATTCCAGCCGTCCCCACTGATGTTTCCTCAGTCGCCGAAGCCGCTGCCCTCCGTCAGGTCTGCGAGCTTGGCTCCGCCGTGCTCTCCGTAATTCTCGGCATCTTTGCAAAAGGCGCTTCTCTTCTCCCTGGCGGCTTGCCTGTACCCAGTGTCCCAAGCCTACCTGTTCCTGTGCCCGCTCTCCCCACCCCCGCCGTCCCGGGTGTGCTGCTGAACAAGAGGCAGCTGGGCGTAAACGTCCCCGTGTCGGCTCCAAGCGTCTCTAAGCCTCTTGGAGCTGCAACTGGGCTTCCTGTTCCTGGTATGTGACAGAATTCGACGTGAGCTCTGTGGATTGGGGATTGGGGACTGATTGTTGTAGATATTGCTGCGCCATTGAGCGGTGCCACCGGCGCGCTTGGAGGCCTTGCGGGAGGCTCTTCGCCTCTAAACCCTGTCGCTGGGCTCACTTCGAATCTTCCTGGTGCTGGGGGACTCACATCCAACCTCCCCGCTGTCGGTGGAGTGACTTCCAACCTGCCTGCCGCTGGTGGGATTACCTCAAACCTTCCAGTCGTAGGCGGGGGTTCGTCACCTTTGGATGTTGTAACTGGCACGACTGGAAGCAGTGGTCCCCTAGGAGCCATTACTGGCGGATCGTCTCCTCTTAATCCAGTCACCGGTGCTGTACCAGGCGCAGTTGGGACTGCTGGTGGCGCTGCTGGAAGTGTCCCCGTCGCCGGTCCTGCTGTCCAGGGTGCTGTGAGCAGTGTTGGATTAGCTACTAATCTGAACCCTGCTGCCGCGGGCGTAAGTCCCCAGATCTCTGAATACATCGTACATTATTTGACTCGTGTTACAGATCCCCAACAGCGATCCAGTCGGAGCTTTCTCCATCTCAGTGATTGCCACCCTCCTTAGTCTCTTGAAGAAAGACCCTCTTTCTCTTTTCGCCCCCTCTCTCTCAATCCCCTCGCTCGTCAAGCGCGATCTTCCCGAGCTCCATGCTCGCTCCGAGTTCGAGAAGCGTCAGCTTGGCCTCCCTGTTCCGTCATTGTCTCAAGGTCTTCCAGGTGTCGGTGTCGGTGGCCTCACCGGCAGCGGCTTGACTGGTAAGCGCTTCGATTTCAATGTCCGATACTAGGCTTACGGAACTGCTAGGAATTTCCCCAGATCTTGCTTCTCTCGTCGGCAGCATCGCCAAGAACATCGCCGTACCAGGCGGAAAAGGCCTAGGCTCCGTAACAGGAAACATTCTCGGGGTCCTAAACGGCATCGTGCCCGAGTTCCTGTTCAAGTTACCTGTCATTCACGACTCTGTTCCCACATTTGGCGTTCTCCAGCTTCTCTCTTCCATCAACCCATCCAAGTTCAGCGCCCTGTCAGGCCTGACCAATCTCGCATCTTTGCAGCTCGCCGCCTCGGCCATTTCTGCGAGCGATCTCGCCTTCGTCAAGAGTCTGCCTGTCAGCCCTGACCCGAACAATCTCATCACGACAATCATGACGTTCTCAGAGAATGTGCTGAGTTTGCCGGGAAATGTCGGAAACCTGAAGGCTGCGGCTTCGGTACTAGCGCTCAAGAATCTGGGGCTTGCAGTTCCAGTGCTTTGAACGATGTACGATGATAGGCGATGTACGGCAAGTCGGCTGCATGGTGAGTGGGTCATACACGGAGGGTCGGAACACGGGCTCCGGTGGGGAATACACACGGCGGATTGGGGACGATAATGAGAACATGGAAAAATCGCAATGGTCGCTTATCTTCTTCTTTGAATGGGAGAGCAAGAGTTTGAGATGTCACTGGCTCTCTTTTAGCTACCCTTGTTTTTAGGTCACGTTGTGTAGCAAGGCAATATTCTTAACTTCTGATCAATGAGTGCTACGGACCTATCACAATTGTGCAACCTAGGGTTAAAAATGGTGGCGGGTTGCTACAAAAACGTTCACGCCACTAGGAAATCTGCCTATTTTCGCTTGCGTCAGGGTTCCTCGCGCCCCGGTGGTAGGTGGATCTTCACGACTCTGACTGTTTAGTGTACGAGGTAACCCCGCAATTGCCCGACGACCCAGACCTACGATAGCATATAAACATTGACCCAGGTATCATCTCCCGAACAGATCGATTTCGATTTTTGAACCTACTCTGTTTAACTGTCAGCACTGGTATCATGGCCCCGATCTTCCGCGCTGAGCACATTGGCTCCCTAATCCGCCCCGCCACCATTGTTGACAATGCTGCCAGTTCTGGGGGCGGAGTAGGGCTCAAGGAACGCAGCGACGCTGTATCCGCCGCCGTGCGCGACGTCATCCAAACTCAAATCAAACACTCCATCACTCCTCTCACCCATGGCGAGTACCCACGCCGGAATTTCTTTGCTGTCCTGTTCGACCAGCTCGAGGGCTTTGAGTACCGCCCGACCAAAATCCCCGATGGATTTCGCGCCGAGATCCCCGTCGTCCGGGGGGCCGCTGCGAGTGGTCTGTACCCAGTCATGCCCAGTCCCGTGGCAACTGGACCAATTCGCTGGGTGAAGCCCGCGCTTGCAGAAGAATGGCAGCAGATCCAGGACGCAGTGCGCGTTGCTGCAGGCGGCGACGAAGCCAAGGCCGAAGAGCTGCTCAGTCGCGTCAAACTCACCATCCCTAGCCCAATTGTGCATCACATCAGGTTGAAGAGGGGAACTGCCTATACGCCTGGGTCTGGGTACAAAAATGACGCCGAGTTTTTTGCGGACTTGACGAAGGCATATCGCCAGGAGCTCAAGAGCTTGTACGATTTAGGATGCCGCTATGTTCAGGTTGACGATCCCGACCTAACGTACTTTTGCGACGAGGACTTTCTACGGGGCCTAAAGGAGGACGGCGTGGATCCGGATGAACTGCTTGACACATATGTCAAAGCACATAACGAATTTCTCAAGGGCCGACCGGAGGACCTGACAATGGGTGTGCATCTCTGCCGAGGAAATTTGACAGACGAACTGTGGCTTGCGAAGGGCAGCTATGAAAGAATTGCGCAGCGCCTTTTTAATGAGCTCGAGTATGATGCATTCTTTTTGGAGTACGAGACTGAAAAGGCGGGCTCGTTTGAGCCACTTCGGTTCTTGCCAACTGGGAAGGTGATTGTTCTGGGCGTAGTGTCAACCAAAACTCCGGAGCTAGAGGATTTAGGGGTATTGGAGAAGAAAGTCAGAGAAGCTGCAGCTGTCATTGCGGACGCTAATGGAATAACGGCGGACGAAGTGTTGGAGAATCAACTTGCCGTCAGCCCACAGTGCGGGTTTGCAAGTGCGGAGCATAAAAAAGCAGTGGGTAGTGAGGAGAAGATGTGGGATAAGTTGTTGTTAGTGCGTGATCTGGCGCAGCAGATCTGGCCAAATGCAAAATAGGCCGAAACATCAACAACAAGCTCTGAATGCTATATCTTTCTAGAATACTGAAGCAACTCTCGCAGATATGATAATGTTATGAGAATAGCTAATTAAAGTGAATAATCCTCCTCTAAGACAGCTCGTCAAGCACAATACTTGCCTTTTGGTACTAGCTCTCAACTACATGATATACTAAGATACGCCCATGGTTGTATATAGTGTTATATCGCTCCATTCTTATAATAACCCAACCCTACCCACTCATAAAAAATGTGCTGGAAAGGCCTTTTAATTTCTATTGGATTCAAGTGCCCTTCTGAAACAGAAGTGCGCTTGCAAATCTTCTCATTCGCGTCTTAGAGGTGCCCATAGGATTCCTGACGATCTAGAACCGTACCGGAAGATATGTTTTTTAAACAAGTCTCATTGAATCGACAGGTTATTGGTGAAACCAATAAACAGGACAACGTGCTAGAAGCCATGATTACAAGCGTAGCATTACGACGGCGCGGAATTAATAGCTTACCCCACGTCTCCGAATAACTTCCCAAATAGGAAATTTTGCAGTTCCATAGCCAGCCCTTAAACTATCTTATCTGCAGGAACCGATCCACCCGATCCGTCTCCGCCCCTATCTCCAGCTCGTAGGAAAGCGTCCACATTGAAACGGCCCTATTCGAATAAGCGCCTCGCCTCCGCATTCCCAACCCCTACTAATCCCCTTGTGCCATTCTCAAAATGTGCTGGATCAACGCTAGCCAGCATATTACGGTAGAGTTATGCGACAAGCACATTCCGCCTCGTCGGAATTGCGCCGCAGGCACCTCCCTTTTGGGCATATCAGTGTGTATACTCCACTTCAACACCAGTTCATCCTATCTCAGCTATCTGAATGCATAGATTACGTGTCTGAGTGTTATCTATGCCTTCCAAATAAATATACGAGGTGTATGACAACTTCAACATGGCCCATTCACTTTCCATCAAATCGACGCCCAAAGCGCAACGCGAACACATCGAGATGGCCGACACGAAAAGCGAAAAACTCGAACCCGTCCTCACAAACACAGATGACGAACGTCTAGCTCAGCTTGGGCATGTTCAAGAGTTGAGAAGAGACTTCTCTATATGGAGTCTGGGAAGCCTGTGTCTTTGTCTGATGGCAACATGGGAGGCATTGAGCACGGTCATCGCGACAGCCTTGATGACTGGTGGAGCACCGTGCTTGTTTTGGAACTTGTACGACATTTTGATTCCAACTGGTTAAAAGATCGCAACGCTAATATGTAAAAGTCTTGCTTCCATCATTTGTACCGTTGCAATCGCCTGCTCACTGGGCGAGATTGCTTCGATATATCCAACTGCTGGAGGTACGTTATTGTTCTGCTCATAATATTCAACGGTGCTGAGACAGATTGCCAAAGGTCAATACCATTGGGTCGCTGCACTCTCGCCACCTTCGACCCGCTCTGTCGCGGCCTGGTTCTCCGGATGGATCAACGTCGGCGGCCAAATTGTTCTTACAGCCTCGGCCGCTTTTGCAGCAGGACTACAGACTCAGGCACTCATCATTCTCAACTCGGATACATACGCTCCAGAGAGGTGGCAAGGGCTACTGTTCTACTGGGCCATACTACTCTATGGAGCTGCACTGAACATCTGGGGCTCGAGATTACTCCCAACCGCAAACTTGCTATCCGGAGTTCTCCACATTGCGGGTTTTCTGGCTATCTTGATTGTTCTGGGAGTCATGAGCCCCAAAAATACGTCCGACTTTGTCTTCTTGGAGGTGACGAACAGCTCGGGCTGGTCCAATGATGGCATCTCATGGCTTGTGGGTCTGCTGTCGGCTGTTTACCCACTGCTTGGGTACGATGCAGCTTGTCATCTTGCAGAAGAGATGCCAAATGCTGCTCGTAATGTGCCTTTGGCTATGGTTGGTTCCGTTTCTGTCAATGGGATCTTGGGTCTAGGGTATTGCATCATGCTCTTATTCTCCACTGGTCCCCTCGAAGAGTTATTATCGACACCTACTGGGTTCCCGTTCATGCAAATCTTCCTCAACGCAACAAAATCTCACGCAGGAGCCACCATATTATCACTCGTGATCATCATGATCGCAATCGCAGCCACTGCTGCAGGCATCACATCCACTTCAAGGACAGTCTGGGCTTTTGCAAGAGACAAGGCAACGCCATGCTCAACATACATTTCGCACGTCAACAAGAGTTCGCAGATTCCAGTACGCGCTGTTATTATAATCACAATTTTACAGATGCTGCTTGGCTTCATATACCTCGGGAACTCGACGGCCTTCAATGCTATCCTCAGCATGGCAATCCTCGGCCTCTATGCTTCCTATCTTATCCCCATCGTCTATTTCATGGTATTTGGGAGGCCAAGATTGGCATCCCATGAATGGGGCCCATTCAGAATGCCAAAGACGTTGGGGCTGGCAATGAATACACTCTCGTGTGTCTGGTTGATACTGGCGATGATCTTCAGCACATTCCCGACAGTCATGCCAGTTACTCCGCAAAATATGAACTATAGCTCAGTGGTCATGGTTGGTTGGGTCGTAATAGGAGCCATTTACTACTTCATTTGGGGAAGCGCAAAATTCGAGGTCCCGGTTGTTACCAATGAAGCAAGGGGGTTTTGACGAGTGCTGTAGGCTAGTACTATTCTGATGTTATTGTAAGAGTTCATCGTATGCTGTGCCACCGCGTTAGTCATACTTGGAAGATGTTTTATGTGGTGTTCGTGTTGTGTTGCGCTTTTTCTCGCCTGCCGCATTTCCGTATAGGGATCAACGATATGTGCGAAACAAAGTGCCTACAGCACCTCTCTGTGAATATCTGTTTGCTGGGAGTGGTTCTCATAGGAACCTACTGATTGTTAAATATACACTCGAGTCCATGCGGGAAGATGTAGCGAGGAAAATAGTTGATCCCTAACACAATGCTGAAGCTCATAGCCGCGCCAGACCAAGTAGAGATATCATTGCTTCCAATAATGCCTCAATACAGCAAACAAACATCACCCAAAGTCTTCCAAGTCACGCCTTCTCTTACGTCCAGAGCCACTTTCGGCAATTCTCGGATCTACAAAGGCAAGGGATAGCGCCCTCATCGGGATCTTCCATTTCCTCTCCTGCCTCCTTGTCCAAATAATCAAACGTCAATTCCTCGCCCGCTTCGATGTCCTGGCAGGCAAAGAACGCAATATCGTATATCCTGTAATCATGCTTGTTGTAACTGACAGTGTACTGCCTGCAGTTCGGCTCACAGGAGTGATTCATAAATTTCGTCGGACCGCCCATGAACTCTCCGTCAATAACATAGATCTCCTCGGGCGGAATATCTTCGGATTCCGCGAACTTATCCAGCGAGTACAGGTAGGATGCTTTGGCCTTTGAATCTGATGATTCTTCACGTTTGGTGGCTTCTTCATCCGTGATGATCTCGCCCCGGTAAGTGTCAATGAATTGGCCTTGATGCAATTTCTCTCGGCAACGGAGGCCCCATCCCCGGCCTGTGCCTGTGCGAAAAATCTCTAATTCGACTCGACGGCCGAACTGGACGTTTTTGTTACGGCAGTAGGGACCGCAATTGCAGTTGTCATTACACTCGTAGATCGCCCGCCTGGAGTGTAGATAGAATGGTACCAACGCTCCTGCTCGTTGAATCTTTGTGCCGTCAGAGAAATAGGGGAATTTTTTGGGGAATCCCATCAACGAGCCACCAGTAGCCCTCGCATAATCGTACTCCTTCTTGGTTTCCGGATCAAGTCGAGACTCATCAACCGCTGCATACTCTAGACAGTCGCACTTTTTAGTGTACTCACACCCTATGTCTCTACCCATATGGGGTGAGCATTGTCGACATCCAGTTTGCGTTGCTGGGTCGGCCTTATATACTCCTTGCCGTAATACGTTTTCTGATATGTATCTAAAGCGAAGCGAGGGAGTGGCGCCATCATATATGTTGTTCAGGTGGATGGCTTTCCCGGGAAGCATGGCCAGGCGGCGGGTATACTCGGAGCGAATCAGTTGATTCGCCCGGTCCGCTTTGGACCGCCTAGCGACACGGACCATCTCTGGAGTGGGTATGCACTTTATATCCAATTCTGCGGAGACTCCCAATGCACTTCGAGCAAATATAAAGCCATTACTGTCGGTATCGATGCAGCCGTTGTATACATCTGGTGTAGACGGAGCATTGCTGGGAGATGACCAAGGCCTAGACACAGCATGTGAGGGATTTGGGTGGGCTCCAGCGGGTGAAATTCCACGATGCGCAGGAGAAGATCTTCGGCCACTCTCACCCTCCGTGTCCGGGCTCTTGCGCTTCTTAGTTGAATGGGAAAGAGGGATTGCCTTATGTATACTGGCTCGGTGTCAATGAGAAGTATATCCATGGATGCGCGAAGTAGTTATACGTACTCTTGAAGTGTGTCGAGATAATCTTGGACATACTCCAAAGCTCGGCTTAGCTCGTAGACGTTGTGCCAGCTGATGGGAGGTTTCCCTGGGTTGTTCCCGTCGGCCTTCCAGCGGACAAGATATTCTTCTTCCTAAACAGGTAACGACATATTAGCTGAGCGTTACATAAGGGGTAGAATGAATACGCACTTCACCTTTCGACCGATGACAGATTATGGAATGAATCTGGTGTAGGTTAGATCAATTATTCACGCCTGTTCTCGCGTTCCAGGGATCTTACTCGGTCAAGGAGGACGCGACGCGACGCGCGCCCATTTGTCGGTATAACCACCATCGGCGGCATCTGGGCCTGACATCATGTTAGCTAAGTGGAGCAGTCCAAATATGAGCAATAAAAGCGGCGCTGGTAGCTACTCCACATGCTCATCAATTCTGCGTAGTAAAAATGCAAAAAAAGGGAACGGAACTAACCATACTCGGTGACGCCAAGGCCGTGCACAAATACCGCTAGCTGTCTATTAATATTAATCATAGTTAATTACTAACGTATTAAAACTTACTGTAGTTACTTTATTTATAAAGCTGCGTGTTGTTTAGTGTGAAAAGGTATATAAAGAAAGGCAACAGTATTAGAAAGTTAGCTAGTTCTGCTTACTAAGAACGCACAGACTTAAATAGTAAAATATAATTTACTTTTTATTCTAAATAAGAACGCTTAACAAGTATTCTATTTTTAGTTTTATACATTAAAACTATTTAATACTAGTTTAGTAAGCTTTATAGACTGTTTTTAAAGTATTTCAAGCTTTAACTTTATAATATGATATATAAGTACTTACTATCCAAATACTAATATATATTTAGCTACCTGGATCTAGCTTCTAGAACTTCTACAGTCTGCCAGCTTTGTGCTACTAAAACAGCACTTTATAGCATAGTAGATTTATGACTGTATTACTAGATACAAGTAGCTTTTAACAGCCTAGGACTAGAATATATGTATTTTACCTTAAGCAAGTAAGTCTAGTCTAGTAACTAACTAAACATTATTCTATTTGTAATTTATTTTGAACCATGCAAATGAAGCTGGACATCGAGTTCCCGAAAGTCGTGCATCCAGGTCATCCCGCGGTAGCGCGCACAGTTCCGGTCCCTTATCGATAAGCCTTCATCCGGCCCATCTGAAAAGTTTCCCGCAGCGGAGCTACCAGCATACATTTTACGATCGCGCCAATCCACGCCCTCAACAACACCATGGCCGCCGACGTACAAAGCAGTCCGTTTATAAAGCACCTCGCTTCGAGCGGTATGCTTCTGCTTCCCCATATCCGCCCCTAGGCAGCCGCTAACTCCAGTTCTCGCAAAAAGACAAGGAAACGCGCGACCAGGCCCTCGAGTCGCTGAAAAACTTCCTGAGCGGGCGAAAAGAGATCCCGGAGCTTGATCTGCTGAAGCTATGGAAAGGGCTATTCTACTGTACGTTTGCGCCACCCCAGGCTGCCCCCGCCTACCCCCAGCCCGCAGACGGAGAAGAGACGCTGACCACCCCACCACAGGCCTCTGGATGCAAGACAAGCCCGCCAACCAACAGCGCCTCTCGCGAGACCTTGCCTCGATCCCCTCCATCCTCCAGCCGAGCGTGACCCTCCCGTTCCTCCGCGCCTTCTGGCTCACCATTGCGCGTGAGTGGCAGCAAATCGAGGCCCTGCGCATGGACAAATACCTCTTCTTGATCCGCCAGTACGTCTACTCGTCCTTCAAGTTCCTCTCGCGCGGTAGCAAGGGGTGGGCGGGCCACCTGGCCGAGATCGAGGAGCACGGCCGCATTCTGGCGGAGACACCGCTGAACCCCACGGATTTGAAAATTCCGAATGGGCTGCGGTATCACGTCCTTGATGTGTACGTGGATGAGTTGGAGAAGGTGGGGGGTGGAAAAGAGGACGGAGAGTGGGATGCTGAAGTCTTGGAGAAGCTGTTCGAGCCGATAGTGAAGTTGAGCAAGGAGGGGAAGATGAAGGCTGTCAGGGTGGCGGCCAAGGAGTGCATTGATGATGAGAGAGCGAGAGCATGGAGAGGGGAGAAGGACGAAAGCGAGAACGAAGACGAGGACATGGAGGACGAAGAGTGGGGTGGTATCGAAGACGACTGATGGAGGCAGTGGAACAAAGGCATTTGAGCATGGCGTTGGTGGATTTGTTATGCAGTGCATATGCAACTGGAAAAATGTTTTGATACCTGGCTTCCGAGGAAGCAAACTATAGAGTCTCGTACCCATGCTTCATATTCCGTCCTCATTACTATGTGTATGTTGAAAAAGGCAACTTTTGTTCGCCTGGTATCTGCTGGCTTTTACGGCCATGGCGGATCCTCCACCCTCCTGAAGCATGCTACATACTTCTTACCCTTGTTTCTCTCGACTTTCTTGCCCTCCTCGGTCTCTGTCCGCATCGTCTTGACGCACTCATCTGCCTCCTCTTCCTCTTCAGGCACCCTCTCAAAGCTGGGGTGCTTCTCAAGATGTCCCTTCATCCACTCGTGCAGGTCCTGCACATCGGTAATCGTGTACACGATCCCGCCGGGGCGCATCACGTACGCATACTCGGAGTTGAGTGTGTACGACACAATGCGGGCCTTGTGCTTGCGCTGCTTGAAGTGCGGATCAGGGAAGCAGAGGAAGATCTTGGAGAGCTGACCCTTGACGAAGAAGTTGGGGAGGAACTTCATCGTGTTGGCGCGGACGCAAGATACGTTCTGGAAGCCCGACGTTGAGGCATGTTGAACGCGCAGCGCACGAACCTTGTCTTGCACATACTCTGTCACTGATGTGCGGATCTCCATTCCTATTTTTCAATCAGTCAAACTTAACCCTGGTTCACCCGTGCATCCATCTTCCTGGAGCTGGTGGGACCTAGTAGGGAAACGCACCAAGGATCAGTGTCTCGGGAAACTTGGGTGCCAGCGCAAACAACAACCCACCAAATCCACACCCAATATCAGCAATCTCGACATTCCGAGTTATGGCCTTGCTCTTTTGGGTCTCCTCCTCGTCCTGTGGGTCATGTGACGCACCGCCCTCACCCATCTCTTGATCGCCATTCTGGACTGCATAGGCGGGATACAGGGACGCCCAGTCCATATCCGCGGGGCTCTTCGGACTGCCGTGCGTCAGCGTACATGTCCCGCGACCTGAACCGCACAAGGTGGGCATACTATGTTAACGAGTGGTCCGAAAACGGATTGGCGTGGGCGCGCTGGCGGTAGAATTTCTTCTTCGGTAGCGCAGCATTTTGCTCCTCGGTGGTGAGCGATTTTTTGTATTGCTCGCGCTTCTGCTTCTTGGCTGGTTCGCCGGGCATCGTGGGGGTCTTGTTTAATCTTGTATGTTCAAGTCCTGTAGGAGGAGAAGAAAGAGGAAAAGGGCTCGTGAGTGGAGATTGGTTGGCTATCGTCAAGCGAGCCAGCGAAGTGGAGTCAAGCTTTTCACTAGATCCCGGATCGGACTTGCACGATGTGCGCATGTGGAGGGACGTCTCAAATGCAAGGCCGCGGCTTTTAGCGATCCACATCTATCAGTAGACATGACGTAACCGAGGGCCTGGGTGAGGACGCAAAAGCAAAATTCTAAACATTACAGGAATCCAACGGTCAGTATGCAAAAAAACAGCCCGTTCCGAGTCGTGCTCTGCGTCATAGGCTACCCGGCCAGAGTAGTCAAAGTGAGAATATACAGGAAAAGTCGAAAGAAAAGGAGAAAGCGCTTGTTATCCCAAATGCTGTCCCAATATACCAGTTGCCACATGCACCGATCCAATCGTCAGTCGTGATCACCGAAATTCAATTGCGCCTTGACACCCGTGGTCTTGAACATGCTCGAGACGGAGCTTCTGGAACCTGGAGGATTGTTAGCTATGATTCGTCTTAGTTGATGGCCGCATGGACTCACTTCTCGCTCTTGGCATGGAAATAGATGCCCTCGATGCTGCCAGAGACCTGGTTGAAGCAAATGTAGTAGAAGCCCTCGAAGCTTGCGCCGTTTATAGTGCGCACCCTGTGGTCGGGTACGAGGAAGTACTCCTTCCAACGCATAAACAAATGTTCCTTCTGCATCCAGTCCTTTGTGATCAGCTCAGGGCGTCCTGAATATTTTGCCAAGGGCTTGTACGCTGGAAAACGCGCCCAGTGCTGTCGGTCGACCTTATCGTTGGATCCCCATTCGGGGTGTTGTGTGATGAAGGTATACTTGTTCCCGATTATCTCGCCCTCGAAATACGTAGTTAGACTCGGGTGATCTTCAGTCAACCCTGCGAAGCATTAGCCGGGCGTTGACCATGGCTGGGAAAGGGTCGCGTGCACCTTTGATGCGCAGATATCCACAGAGGAATGATTCGCGCATGTCCACATACTTGATCTCCACCTCTACCTCATACTGTTGGCGATCAGATATCTGGCTGCCCTTGAAGCGGCTTCCGGGGCGGAGGAGCGACGACGTCGAATTGGGAAGATACTGCACAAGGTCAGCAAATACAGTGTCTGACAGTGGGTGCAGTGCCGTGTTCGCAGCAGCATGGAGATACCGACCCTGTGGCTAGGGGATGGGGCTGCCAAATGGCTGGATTGAGATGGCGAGACGGGCGCGGCCGACGAGGTCGCAGAGAGCGGCGACACGTGAGAGTTCCGCTGCTCATCAGCACCCTCTTCGGTCGCGCTCATGGGCGTAGGGATGTCCCGGATGGGTGTCTCTATATCCGCTTCGGAGCGCTTGGGTTGCGATTCGATTGCGGAGGATGCGCGCGACGACGACGACTCGGCGTCTCCAGGAGGCGGCGTTGGCTGCTGAGCCGGGGGATTGCGAGGCGTCCGAACACCATCGTCTGCTTGTAGCGGGTTATCGTCGGTCAGGTCGTGGGGAGCAGATGCGCGCGACTCTTCGGGCGGACATGTCGTGCGGCCGGCAAGGTGGCCCTCGTGCTCGACCGACGGCGAGAGCATGGCATCATCCGTGGGCATGGTCTGGAGCAGGCGAGGGCAAGAATCACAGATAAAAACGAAGACAAAGTGTAGCAGACATGGGATGAGAAAAGGACACTAAGGAGGAGTCAAGACGGGCTGGGTTCAGGAGGACTGGCGGTGGGAAGCAATGTCATGGCTAGACCTGCGGGCTCGGGAGTGAAGGGTTGGCTGCTCGGAGGCTTGCAGCTTACGCGGGGAAGCACGCTAAACCACACACGTGTGGGTACACGGCGAAGGCGCCCCAGACCTTTTCCCTCGACTAAGTTGCTGCTGCTTCGGTCGCTGCAATCCCTTCTCGTGAGCTTTGGCCCTGCAGCCTCACAACCGTGGTACCCGCCACCGACTCGCCGCTGGTCGGCGCCCGCCGCATGCTGTCAGGTGACCTTGCACGCGATGCTCAGAATTTGATGAATTGCGTGCAGCCTTGGCGCTGCTGGCTGCATTGGCGCTGGCAATGCACTGGCACCATGGGTCGCCACAGTCAGGCTGGAATTGGCTTGAACAATATTTTTTGCATTCCATGGAAGAAAAAGTGGCTCACTAGACCTCTGGCAGATGGCACCTGCAGCCAGCTGATAGCATATCCGCGGAAGTGCTTCTGGACTCCGGACGCCTATCCCCCGCAATCAGGCTGGTCTTTTTTTTTACTCGCCTGTCATTCACTCGTCGATAATCCGTTGCCGGGAAAAGTAAACATCCCCACCCGACGCCCCAAGCATGTCTGGAAATCTAAATGGGTTTGATCTGCGACCAGTGAGCACGTGCTTGCGCGACCGACCGAGCTGCGGTTGGCAAAGACGCTGGAGGACTTACCTTGAAGTGGAGCGAAATCAATGAAAACACCAGGGCCTTCAGATCCTGGACGAGATAATAGAAAACGCGCAGGCCTTCTGGGTCAGAAGACTCTGATACATCTTGAAGGGAGCCGATTTTGGCAGTCTTTGTGGATACGTTAGCTTGGGAACCGTAGATGGCCCTATGAAAAACCCACTTCAAAGGAAATATGCTCGTTGCCTAGTCGAATCTCGAGCTCTTGGCGGCCATCCTTGTTTTTCTGTGGCCACTTCGTGTCGTCTTCCCTGTGAGCAAGTATGTCAGTTAACCAGACATCCCATACTATGTTGAACGTCATACTTCATGATCTCGCTGTCCTTGACAATCTTCTTGATCTCAGCGATCAAGGCATGGCTGACACACACTATGATCGTCAGAATAGCTCTCATAATAATAGACGAAAAGGACGTACTCTCTTTCCGAATCAACTGATCGTTGCGATAGTTCGAGTTGTTCGCGTATCGTGCAGACGCGCTGCGGCCATCTCCAAGCACTCGGAAATCAAACTCTAGCGTGAACTCAGCAGGAGCTCCTTACATGGTGCAGAATGCTTTCTTACCCAAGAACTCATGGCCAAATCGACCTGAATGGCCGGAGCTGTGGGGAGGTTAGCCCAGAAACACGTGCTTCAACAATGGCCACTTACTAGTACCGTATGTAGAACGGCTCGGCTGTAGCCATTTTGACTCAGAATTTCTGCGCCTGGGTACCGTTGGGATGGTAGTAGGAACGGCTAGAAATTGCTGGCGTGGTGCAGCCTGGCTGGCGGTTGAGGTTGTGAACTCACGATCTTCCAGTCGGCGTCGGACCCTTGTCGGCCTAGCCGAGTCTTGGCGCTCCCTTGGACCACTTTCTCAAGCAGACACCTGGACTTGTGATGATGGTCAACTGAAGCGCTGCCACCCCGAATCCCTCGAACACGCCGGAGGCACACGGCAATTCCCTCTCCCACCACCGTACCGCCCGGCCCAGCCTCCTCCGCACCACGCGCCAGCCTTACCACCAAGTCTCCAGTACATTACACGTAGCCCGCCCACCTACTTTGGACACGACGGGCATTGACGGCTGACAGCCGATTGCTGGAGCTTCGGGGCATTGCACCCAGGACACACAATACCTTCTGCAAGCAGCACCGGGACTAGCTGAACTACCACCATGGCGACATTCCTCGAGAACTCGTACAGTCTGGTATGGAACACCTGGCGTTATTCAGAGCTCCGGAGCTGACTGTCGGAACACAGGTCCACCAGGACAACGCCGCAGATGTCCCTTCGCAGAATGAGCTTAAGCAAGCTCTGGAGAAGGGTACAGATGAGTCCAAGATCGAGACCATGGTGCGTCCTCGCCCTCTCAATTGCCCCGCGATGCCTAGAGGATGCGCGGACTGACAACCCGACAGAAGAAGATCCTCTCGATAATGCTCAACGGCGACCCTCAGGCCGGCCTCCTCATGCACATAATACGATTTGTTATGCCCAGCAAGTCGAAGCCGCTCAAGAAGTTGATGTATCTCTTCCTGGAGGTCTGCCCGAAGCACGACGCTCAAGGAAAGTTGCGCCAGGAGTGGATATTGGTTTGGTGCGTACAGACGGATACACATTAGGAACTGGGAAAACTGACTCTGGAAAAGCAATGCGATTCGTTTCGACCTTCAGGCGCCGAACGAATATGTGAGGGGAAACACACTGCGCTTCGTGTAAGGCCCCACGCTTGGTCCTTCGAGATATGCTAACGAAGCACAGATCTAAGCTGCGGGACGCTGAACTTGTGGAGCCACTTCTTCGTACGTCTCAATCAATGCCAGATCCAACCGTTTCCCATGTACTGACCATGGACAGAGCCCGCGCGCCAGTGCCTTACCCACCGCCACGCCTATGTCCGCAAGAATGCCACTTTCGCCATTGCCTCCATTTTTACCCATCTCCCCGAGCTCCTCCCCGATGCACCAGACCTCTTGGTAACATTCCTGGATGAGGAGAACGATGCCACCTGCAAGCGCAATGCCTTTGCCGCCCTCTCCTCGATAAGCCACGAAAAGGCCCTGGAATACCTGAGCACTGTTTTCGACTCTATTCCGAACCATGATGAGCTCGTGCTTCTCGCAGAGCTTGAGTTCATTCGCAAGGATGCCATCATCAACACACAGAACAAGGCGCGGTATCTCCGATTGATCTTCGACCTTCTCGAATCTAGCGTATCGACCGTCATCTATGAGGCTGCACACGCACTCACGACCCTTACTTCCAACCCGGTAGCCGTGAAGGCTGCTGCAGGAAAGTTTGTCGAGTTGGCCATCAAGGAGCCCGACAACAATGTCAAGCTGATTGTCTTGGAGCGCGTGGACCAGCTCAGAGAAAAGAATGAGGGTGTTCTGGATGATCTTACCATGGAGGTTCTCCGCGTACTCTCGAGCACCGATCTTGACGTCAGAAAGAAGGCCCTCAACATTGCCCTAGAGATGGTCACCAGCCGGAACGTAGAGGAAGTTGTGCTCCTCCTAAAGAAAGAGCTTATGAAGACGGTAGATGAACAGTACGAAAAGAATTCGGAGTACCGATCACTCCTCATTTCCGCCATTCACCAGTCGGCCATTAGGTTCCCGGAGGTGGCTGCAAGTGTTGTCGGTTCACTCATGGACTTCATCTCGGACGTCAGCAGCAACGCTTCAGCCGTAGACGTAATCTCCTTTGTCAAGGAGGTTGTTGAGCGTTTCCCCGACCTTAGAGCATCTATCGTTGAGCGTCTCGTTGGAACGTTGGGCGAAGTGCGCGCTGGAAAGGTTTACCGCGGTGTTTTGTGGATCATTGGAGAGTTCTCTCTGGAGGCCAAGGACATTCGTGACGCGTGGAAAGGAATTCGCTCTTCTCTTGGCGAGATCCCAATCCTGGCTTCTGAGCAACGACTACTGGACGAAGCCTCTGAAGGCAAGGAACCTGCTGACCAAGTCAATGGACATGCCAAGCCTCAGGCTCCTACAGGCTCTCGCAAGGTCCTTGCAGACGGTACATATGCAACGGAAAGTGCGCTTACGTCTTCGGCGGCAGCGAAGGCGAAGCTTGAGGCTGTGAAGAACTCACAGAAGCCCCCGCTTCGCCAGCTCATTCTCGACGGCGACTACTACCTTGCTGCTGTCTTGTCAAGCACCCTCACCAAGTTGGTCATGCGGCACTCTGAGATCTCCAAGGATGTAGCTCGCACAAACGCTCTCCGGGCTGAAGCTATGCTCATCATGATTTCCATCATCCGCGTTGGCCAATCACAGTTTGTCAAGACGTTCATCGACGAGGACTCCGTTGATCGTATCATGTCTTGTGTACGATCACTCTCCGAATTCGCTCACAGGAAAGAGCTTGAAACGGTGTTCTTGGAAGACACCCGCAAGTCCTTCAGGACAATGGTCCAGACGGAGGAGAAGAAGCGTGCTGCAAAGGAGGCCTCGGAAAGGGCCAAGTCAGCCGTAAATATTGATGATTCTTTCTCGATTCGTCAGTTGAAGAAGAAGGATGCGGATGGAGCAGACGAGATCGAGCAGGACCTGGAGAGGGCAACAGGAGGTGACACTGCCACGGAAGATCTCACCTCGAAACTTAGCCGAGTTGTACAGCTGACTGGCTTTTCTGATCCCGTCTACGCTGAAGCCTATGTCAAGGTAATGTCCATGATCCATTTTACAATGTCACGGCTAACTCAATCAGGTGCACCAATTCGATATCGTTCTTGATGTTCTTCTTGTCAACCAAACTACCGAGACTCTCCAGAACCTCACTGTCGAATTTGCTACTCTTGGCGATTTGAAGGTGGTTGAACGTCCTCCCACGCAGAATGTCGGGCCCCACGACTTCATCAATATTCAGGCGACCATCAAAGGTGCGTTTGTATAGGCCCTCCGCTTGGCATTTGCTGACCTGCTATAGTGTCTTCCACGGATACCGGCGTCATCTTTGGTAATGTAATTTATGAGGGCGAGAAGGGAGTTGACTCCAATGTCGTCATTTTGAATGATGTTCACGTCGATATCATGGACTACATCAAGCCGGCCTACTGCACAGAAACCCAATTCCGCACCATGTGGACCGAGTTCGAATGGGAAAACAAGGTCAATATCAACTCCAAGGCCAAGACACTGCGCGAGTTCCTCAAGCAGCTTATGGCCAGTACAAACATGAGCTGTTTGACACCAGAGGCTTCGATGAAGGGCGATTGCCAATTCCTGTCTGCCAATCTCTACGCCAGGAGCGTGTTTGGTGAGTCAAATCCTGAGCGAGCCTTTACCAACAATGCTAACACTCAGTCCAGGCGAGGATGCTCTTGCCAACCTCAGCATAGAAAAGGAGGGTGATAACGGCCCCATCACTGGATTCGTTCGCATCCGCAGTCGATCGCAAGGGCTGGCGCTAAGCTTGGGATCGTTGAAAGGCCTCAACAAGGTGGGCGTGGCGTGATAGGTGTTATTAAAGACCGATGTAGATTTATGATGACGTGAGAATCGCATGAAGCACGGCTTTGGAAAAGCGTATTTCTCTTGTGGCTTATGGAGGACGAGGCTTTCTTGTTTGTCAGCGCCAGCATTGTGCCCAAGACGGCCAGGAAAACATGGAAAAGTCACGGCAGGGCTTTGAGGTTGATGGTAGCATTGGAGTATTTTGCAACACGACAATTCCCCATTAAACTCTAATCTGACTGTGATGGATTGAGACCTGCCTCATGGGGAGTCAGCTGTCACGCGTGGTTGGTGGCACACCTGTCAAGTTGCCTGTTTTGTGCATGCCTCGGCTGCCCAGGATGCCGGAACCCCGTTCCAAACGAGAAGCGAGCGTCGCCCTCGTGTCTAACGCGTCCGGGAGCATCCGTCCCTGGACAGGCACGCATGGACACAGCTTACGCCTGACCCTGATCCAGGTACCTCTCCTTCTTCTTGTTCTGCCTCAGAATGCAGACTGTTCTGTGCATTTCTTCATAACCATGTCGCTCGTTACGGAGGACCCCTTTCAGGACCCTTCGCTCGGCGCCGCGAATGCGCCGCAACCCCACGCTCACGTATCTCCCGCCAATGTTCCAGACACGCTCGCTGTCGGCAGGAATGCCTCCTTGACCTTAGGAACGGACTCGCTTGTTGTTTTAGGTAGGTTGTGGAGCTATGGGTCGGATGGACGTGCACTTACAAGTCCAGATGAGGCGCTCCTAGAGACCAAGAGCGCAAACTGCTGCGGCATCAGTCTTGCTGGCAGTGAGTCCTTCCTCAAGTCACGGCGCTTACATACCCTCCGCTGACAAGTGGCCAGAGAACAAATCCACTCGCTCGATACCTTTCTTTAATATCCTTTGGGCTGAGCTATCAGACAACGGAGAAGTTACCATCCAGTATGCGCATACCGTGTCGAAGACCGTCGTCCGCCCCGCAATCATTAGCTACAAGCTAGACAAGCCAGACGAGGACATCGCGGTAGCATGGATAGAGAAGCTTCTTCAACGTTCCTATGGGGCGTCGCAGCGCCAAAAACATATCAAGGTGCTCGTCAATCCATTTGGAGGACGAGGATTTGCTCAAAAGATGTACCATGAACATATCGCACCCATCTTTGCTGCCGCCCGATGCGAGCTCGACGTGGAGAAGACACAATATAATGGACACGGTGTAGAAATCGGCCAAAACCTCGACATTGAGAAATACGATCTGGTGGCCTGCTGCTCTGGTGACGGTATCCCGCACGAAGTCTGGAATGGCCTGGGCAAGAGATCGGATGCTGCTCGTGCACTGAACAAGGTTGCAGTTGCACAGTTGCCCTGCGGTTCTGGGAATGCCTTGAGTCTGAATCTTAATGGCACTAACAGCCCCAGTCTCGCCGCTGTGGCCGTCGTCAAAGGCCTCCGCACCCCTCTGGATCTACTCTCTGTGACCCAAGGGGATCGACGTATACTGTCTTTCCTCTCGCAGTCTCTAGGCATCGTCGCTGAGTGCGATCTTGCCACCGAGCACCTTCGGTGGATGGGCAGTGCGCGCTTCACCTGGGGCATCGTGGTCCGCATCTTGCAAAAAACCGTCTACCCTGCCGATATAGCCGTCAAAGTCGAGTACGACAATAAGAATTCCATCCGGGAGGCATACCGTGCCGAAGCATCGAAACCACCCCGGGGCCGTGACGATCGCCCTATCCCGGCTTCTGATGTTGGGCTTCCAGACCTCAAATATGGTACCGTGAATGATCCCTTGCCCGCGGGTTGGGAGCTTGTTCCCCACGACAATCTTGGCAACTTTTATGCGGGAAATCTAGCATACATGTCATCGGACACGAACTTCTTTCCCGCGGCACTTCCTTCGGACGGCTGCATGGACCTTGTCCGCGTCCGAGGCGACCTCAGCCGGCACGCTGCTATCAACACCATGCTTGCCGTCGAAAAGAATGAATTTTTCGACATGCCTCATGTCGATTACCAGAAGATAAGCGCCTACAGGATCATACCCAAGAATCAGAGCAGCGGATATATCAGCATCGATGGCGAGAGGGTTCCCTTCGAGCCACTTCAGGTTGAGGTGCATTCTGGCCTCGGTACTGTGCTGAGCAAGAGTGGACACTTGTACGAAGCTCAGGGCGTATGATGAGCGGGAGCTAGTATTTGAGGGTTTCTATGTAGATAGGGTGTGGATTGTTGTATAGATAGAGGCGAGGCAATGTTTGCTGTTCAGTTACGGGATCTGTTTTAATCAGCTAGTTGGTGGGCGAGCGATACCAAAGTCCGTAGATTCAAGGCGTTTTCTCCTTTTTACTAGTTTTCAGTCGAGGATGCGCGGGGATGGTGCTCTGTTCTCAGGTAGGTATTGCGCAATACCAGCGCCTGCTTTTCCTTGTAGAGTCAGATCGAGACAAGATGCGTGCCCAACCAAGCCTATCGGTTTCTTCATATTTGCGCATCACGCTCTCCGATATTTTCCAGCCTAATGTTTGATTTTCCTATTCCATCTCAAGCTCGTTTTCTGCACTTTTTCTTATCGATTACACAAGGCTGATGTTGGGCAGTCCCACAGTCCCACATGTCCGCGTTGTTGCGCGCTACGTATGAGTCACCCGCGTTTCTGCCCAAAGAGAATTTTTCGTCCTTTTGACCTTGGTATTGTTCGTTGACCCCACTGTGCACCCGACGGATGTTTGTAACACACATGAGGTTTCGACAAGCTATATATATGTTATAATTGAAGGAAATAATATATTACATCACAAAGCTTGATGGCGCAGCGGAAGCGCGCCGGGCTCATAACCCGGAGGACGAAGGATCGAAACCTTCTCAAGCTAGATCTTTTTTCTTTTTGCATTTTTTGGATGAAACAGAAGGTCGAGCATGGATTAGAAGAAAGACCATTACTTTTGGTAGTCTGTTATTTGGAAAGTGTAGTACAGGTTTGTAATAGTCCATGTACAAAGTAAGGACGATCTTACTTATCATCTTTTAACAGCTTCTACAGGACATCCACCGCATCTTGTATGATTATTACAGCTACTACAATGTTGACCGATACTTAAATTCGCCGGGCCATATCCGCAGTTACACTGTTGCTGTAAGTTACTGATCTAAGAAGTGGGACGAAAGCTTTCACTAACACAATACCACATATATTCAACTCCGCCTCTAGTTCTTTCTGGTGATAGGAGTGTAATATGACTTTTGAATTTAAGCCTTGAGGATTTCGATTTCTTTGATATAGCTTTAACTTTGTGATAATCCTGGGAGAGTGTCATTCGTCGTTTATCATAACGCGGCGGCCTATTACCTACACTGGAAGGGCAGGCCACCGGCACTGCTAGATCCCTTTTGTTTTCAGCCTATATGAACATACGGAAATTGCATCTTTACTAACATATCTTGTCGAGAAAAAAAACCACTCAAAGTCGTTGAGGATGGTTCTCTGGGTTTCTGTTGTAAGCCTAAGTTAGGCTCCAGCTCGCCACGTGTTCGGCAAGCCGACCAACCATCGATATCAAATACCTAGGTAGATGGAATTGCAATGCTTGATGTCACAATTGTTGTCTCCACAAAGTTGGGCGTGAGACGTCCCTATCTGTTTTAGCTCCCTCAGTAAGACATAAGGGCATTTTCAATGAAGCGGAAAGGTGTTTTTGGGACGAATCTGGTGCGCATGAGAGGTCCTGTGACCTCGGCCCAAGATTGAGATGGACGATGGATGCGCCTATCATCCTAATAGAGTAGTACTCTAACCTCAGCCTTGCATCTACCCATGCACTTCTGGCGAGCCTGAGATATCATCTCACTACCCCTCTTTTAAAACATGCCATCACTCAGCGCCGCTAAACGACTATCAGCCTTTAGGTCCGAAACATGGCAACATATTACTATGATACCGCTCGCCATGAGACTAGCAGACTCCATAACCCTTGGGAATCTTTCATCCATCGCAATGAAGAGAGGCACAATCCAGAAGACATACGCCTTCCTAAGTTCATTGCACAGCCTGGTGCTTCTGAAAACTTCATCGAGAGATTCATGACTCTTCACAATAAATTGTTCCACGACACGATTCCTCGTAGACACCAAATACTTCGCGATTATTTACAAGAAGCATGCACGAAAACGAACAGTACTGTTCAGAATGACATTGAACAACTGAGTACTCGAGATGACATCGCTCTCTTGGATGACCGATGGAGACATTCACAATGTAGAAGGATCATTGGGGGACCGTGCAGCGACTGTATCATATTTTCCGCCAAGGTAAACATACCTGAGCTTTATGGAAAGCTGAAAAGTGAGGTGAGTGTTACAGTAACGTTGTGACCTAGAATTCCAGGCTAACTCCGGACTCATCTTTCATAGCGAAGGCCACAAAAAGCGGAGAAAAGAATCATGTCAGTCGAAGTACCAAACGATGTCTATGAAAACATATGCTAATGAAAAAGATTCATTCCAAATATGACTCCGGCGGGAGCGCTGACACTAGTGGCTACTACAGCCACCCGAACAGCGAATATGTTACGCAATTTTCTTCATAGGTACTTGGTGAGGGAGCACCGTTTCTCAATAGCAACTGTGGTAATGATATATCATCAGAGTTTTTCTTTCGTTGCTTATACGCGTAGAAATGGGGATTCTTCCTTGAATTCCACCTTCCGTACCATGCTATGAGACAAGGGAGTCCAATACGAGATCGTCGAAAGATCCGTGGTGAACCTTTGAGACAGTCAGCAGAGCTTCCACTGAGAGAATGGTCCTCGGATAGGGAGCTCTTATGCTATCATGAAGCCCAGACTTCATCGTTCTCGACTGGATCTGATGAATATTTCTGGACTGAGTACTTCTTGGTAGATACCTACTATGGGTCTGAGTCAAATTTTGACGGATATCTCGAAAATTGTCCTTTAGGGAGCGGCTTCGATCCCCCGTTAGGAGGGCAAGGAACAATGGAGAACCCCTGTTTTGATCCAAGGGAATATTGGTTGCTGAAGGTGGATCAGAGAGTCTACCAAATGACTGAGGAATACCGTGCACTGATTGAGACGTTCAGTAAAAGAATGGATGAATATGTATGTCAGGCATTCAGAATCTTCATCATTTGTCTAGCTGACACCATCTACAGTTCCATGTAATTCGAGGAAGATTTCACGATGAGGCTGACAGAACACATACATTGACTCTCAGCACTGTCATTGAGACAACACAGATTTTCATAGACACCATCAATGCAACCATAGTTGCATGGGAGTCATTTTATGGTGGCTCCATAAAATTCTTTACGACTTTCGCCCCAGATAAACCCAGGTGGCCCGGAATGATTGAAAACATCGGTCAAAACATGGCTGAGCTCAACAGGCTACGCAATTTATTGCTTACAAGACAAATGCGTTTCAGAGACAAATTCAACAGCGTATGTCCCAATCATCAGATTATCAACGACAATGGAACTGATCATAGACAGCTGCACACAGTTTCTAGTCTCAGCCAGACGGAGAAGGCAAATGAGTTAGGCAAGGATATCGGGACCCTCACATTCATGACAGTCGTAAGTTTCTCGCCGTCTAGTTGGAAAAGGCATAACGGTAACTAATTCTTATGCTTTAGTACGTTGCATTCCCTCTCCTGTTTACCACTGCCTTCTTCGGAATGGAGTTCATGGACCTCAAGGTACCCTTCAACTGGGTGTGGTGGGCAATCTTTCTCTTCCTCAGCTTTGCCATGAATACCTTCGTGGGCCGCATATTGCTGCGGAAAGAAGGACGCGAATTGGGTTCAGAAACGGCACGCTCTCTATGGAATCGTCTGAAAACTCCATGAGAAACCCGAAATCGCAGAGAATATAGGAATTGTAGGTACTGACAGAATATGATTCTTGGGATCTTTCTATTGAAACCTCCTACAAACTTGCAACATCTTAGTCTTGCCCAGAACGAGGAGCGGACAGTTCCACCAAAGGGCCTCCCACCACATGCCGTCGTATCAACGACCACAAAGCCTCACACATTCCCTCCCCCCAGGTCCCACCAACCCCACGGGGTATCGGCGCCCTGCATACAACCCAGTATACGAGGCTGATAACGATAGCACCTGCTTACCAACCTGGCCACGTTCTAGTCCCCAATCTCCATTCCTCGCGTAGGCCACGACTGCAATATGGCTTGCACCGGGGAAGAAGGGGGTTGAAGCAGGGACCCAGCACTCGTATAAAAAAACTATATATATACAGACTGGCGGGCGGGCCGGGCTCGCAAGGCTTCTAGAAAGGAGGTGGGATATTAGAGTGGAGACGAGAGAGATGGCGGTAGCCGGGGGCGGAGTACAAGGGGGGGAGGCGAATCAAGGGTGCAAGGAGGTGGCCTAATGGGGAATTGAGCAGGTGCGATGCGGTGCGGTGCGGAGGGTTGGGGAAAGAGCAATAAGCCTCGGCAGATTACTCGAGTGCATCCGACGGGCCTTTGCGAGACTGGAGATTATATGGCGGTGGCCAAATGTCATTTGAGGGATGACTCGTGAGCTGTGGTAAGAGTGAGGCGACGGGTGTGTCCTTTGTGGCACGTGTTTGATGAGAGGGATGTGGATGGATGGATGGGCTCGGAAAGGAGGGAGGATTAGCTCAGCGATCCGCCCATTCGCGAGACAATGGCTACGTTGGCCTGTATCAGCAGAGATGAAGCAAGTCTTGATCCCCGGTAAGATTTCGGTCTTCTCGAGCGGGTGATGTGGATGGGCATACGTAAAGGCGGTATGGGATAGGTAGAGTGCGGGCCCTGGTTAAATGAGGCGCCAATGCCCCCGTGTAATATGGAGAAAGAGGGGTTTAATGTGACGTCGCGGACCTGGGAGGCAAATCCAGTGGCCACAGAAAAGAAAAGAGTGCGATGCCTCAGAGGAAGCCGAGCGGACATTTTTATTTTTGGCGCGTGTGGCTGGATGAGACATGTTGCGGGCCGGGGCGAGGCACACCACACGCCCTGGAGCGTTGATATTCCGGGAAGTGGATCGGATCGGAAGCCGGGGGTTTGCGCAGCCGTCACGGCAGTCGAGGTTGCGCCTCGAGGGGATTTGGGGGTTCAAGCGCTCGAATACCATCTGTGGCAATCAGCGGGTTGCGTGCGACCTGTCAGTTTTTTTCGGTCATGTATCGCTGCCCGGACAGGGCATTGAGCTCGGGCGTGTGCGCACAGGTTGTGTCATGTTGTGGTCGTAGTGAGCCGTGAAAAGCATCTCAAGGTCCAGATTGGGAAATGGGTATGAGATCGGTGCAACCTCTGACATTGATTCAAGACACACGACAACGGAGAGCACGGCGGAGTGACGGGACAGAAGGTTATGCTTTTTCCCCTCCAAGCGCCGCCAGTGGGGGGTTGAGGATGGATGGATGCATGCATGCTCTCAGCAGGTAGCGTAGAATGACGTTGGAGGAGAAAGCAAAACAAGACGAATGCGCCTTGCTGTGTCACGCCGGGTCACGAGGCTATGCAGTCGAAACGAGGGGGGTTTTGGAGGGGCTCCAGCGGCTTTGCAGAGGCACATGGCAGCAATGGGGTCGTTGGGTTGCAGAGCCAACGGCGAAGGCCGCGGGTTGCTGCTAGCTGCGTGGAGGAGCGAAGCTCAAGGCGGCAGGACCTAACGCAGCAGGACCGAGCCGACGCCTCGACAGAAGGGTGCTCCGGCCTATGAGCAAAAATGCCGCCCATGGAGGCCAGGGACGGCGCTGGGGGGGCAGGTTGGGGGGAGATGGGGTGGCCCAGCGGCGGACGAGCCTGGCAATGGCAATAGAGGTGCTCACGGCGAGGCTTTGGCCATGGACTCGGCTGGCTCCGGCAACTCAATGGCCAGCATTCCGTTTTTCCGTGGCGGCCAGGGGTGGGCTGGCGGCATCCGAGTCGACGGCGACGGCAGGGCAGGGCAGAGCAGAGCAGAGCAGAGCAGAGCAGAGCAGACGAGACGAGGCTCGGCGAGAGGGCGGGCTGCAGTGCCCTCGGACGATTGCCCGCAAGCTGGGACGGTAGGCCAGGCTAGGTAGGCCAGGCAGTCTCGCAGGCCACGCAGGTCACGCAGACTTGAAAATCAAAACCAAATGCTTGGACGGGATGCGGTTGCGGGCGCTCGGACGCCGGGGCGTGGCGTCATGGCCGTGTCCGTGAATAGGCAGCTGGGCATGGCGGGCGGCATCGTGGTGGCCTGCAAGTGTTGAGGCCGCTGGCCGGACTCGAGGCGCTGCAGCCGAGCAGCGAGGGCGCGGCGGCCACGGTGCAGCAGCGCGAGGGGCAGGCCATGGGGAAACGGGGGAGGGGATCGGTGGAACAGGTGAATTGCCAGCAGCCAGCCGCCAGCCCTCATTTGCAGCGCGACCCTCGGGCGCTCGGTGGTGTTTAGGGTGAAAACGCAGCCGAATTGCGGGCCAGCATATGCTAGAGGCACTCATGAAATTTTCGCGTCCCCTCTTACTGCGGTACATGCTCCTCCACCTTCGCACACACACGACACTCAAATTCGCCCTCCCGGCCCCGGTGCGCCTCAACACTGCTCTCTACGGCCGCCTCGATCCGCTGTCCCAGCCTCGCTGCCGCCGTCAGACGCTTGCCTGAAGCCGCTCCCTCCTGTGCGCTGCCGCATCACGCCTCGTGCCTGGAGTCCGCCGTCCCTCCAGCCTCTGCCTCTGCCTCTGCCTCTGCGGCACCCTCGCCGGTCCGCTCTCCCCCCCTCGCTCCCTGCCAGAGCAGCCCCCCCGTGTGCTCGTCGACACGCCCGCCCGCCTATAAAAGGCTCCGGGCTGCCTCGCGAGTTCTGTGCAAGAGGTTAGTTCCGCCCGCACTGTCGCCTACGCCGCCCGCGACCTCCATACACCTGTCCGCGCCCACGCCCACGCCCTCCCTCGAGCTCACAGCGAGCGCCCGTTTGGACGAGCACACGTGTGTGTGCCCCGGCCAGAACCCTCCCTGCCCCGCCACGGCCCGGCTGCCACGGTGCCGCGGTGCTGGCCGCCGTCGCTCGCTGCTCGCTGCTCCGTCCTCCCCCTCTCCCCATCGCTCACACATTCTTTTTCACCACCAGCACCCCTGTGCTTGCTTCTTGCACCCTTTCACGCTTGCCTGTCGCTGACCTTGCCTTGCGCAGACACACCACCTTCACCTGCGTGGCCATCCCTCGTCGACTCTGTTCGCCGACTCCATCTCATCTTCCTGTCTTTGCTACCTTTCGGTGCGGTTCGAGCTGCTTCCGCGCCCGCCAACCCTTTCGCCCTCTACGCCACCTAGCCGAAGCGATTCCCTCCGTATCGCTCCTCTAAACCGGCCAAGAGACCCGCCGCAGCCTTTGGTGACTCTCTAGACACCTACGTGCGGAGAGGTCAAGTCTGCACCTCTCCGGACACAGCTGCGCCTGCACCTGAGTTGGCCAGCCCATTGGTGTGCTCCCACGCGGGATCACCAGCACCGAACCACTACTCCTAGAATCTAATAATTCTCACCATCAGTCAGGGCTTCCACAGCACCATGTCTGCCGCTTCCTTCTCCTACGCCCAGGCAGCAAAGGGCCTGTCTGCCACTCCCACCTCAGGGGCCGCACCAACCAAGTCCACCTCAGGCGCCGCCTCCCCAGCCAAAGACGCTGGTTCCGCACCCGCTGCTGCTGCTGCTACTACCTCCTGGGCCGACGACGCAGAGCACGATACCTCTGCCGATAAGCCGGCCGACGCCCCCGAGCCCCCGAGCCAGACCCTCCAGGCCGAGCCCAAGTCCTCTGCAAACTCGCAACCTGCCAGCGTCTCCATGGTTTCGTCTCCCGATCTAGGCGCTTCGACTGCCTCGACCGTCACCAAGGACGACGATGTCGCTTCGTTACCCAATGCCTCCTCCGAGTCCACTTGGGAGAACAAGTCGCAGGCCTCAACCTCCGTCGATAAAACCGCGGAGCTTGTCGAAAAGACTTCGGACAAGGCCAAGGCCAAAGACGTTGAGCGCACCCCGCCCAAGCCTCTACAGGAGGCCCCTGTTCCGGCCGTGAACATCTGGAAACAGCGTGCTGACGAGGCGGCAAAGGCCAAAGCGGCAAAGGGCCCGGCCGGAAAACCCTCCTCCACCAACGGTGTGTCTTCGGCCGCCAATGGGATTCCTCAAGGCCCTGCCGCAGGTGCGGCAAAGAAGAGTAGGAATGAGAGCGCCGACACCAAGGAGAGGAATTCTACCTCGGAGAATAAGTGGAAGTCGCGTGATGAAGAAAAGGCGGGTCAGCCCAAGAAGGATGCAAAGCCAGAGGTTGATTCCGAGAGGACGACAAAGTCCGCCAAGGGCAGACCCTTTGACAAGGACTTCAAGCCCTCGGCGAGCGCCGCCCCCCTCCTGCCCGACCGTGATCAGGAGTCGTGGCCGACCCCCGAGACCGCCGTTGACGAAGATCGCAAGAAGGCGCAGGGCAAGAATGAAAAGGTGGAGAAGGAGCGCAAGGATGGCCCTTCTGGCAAGCAAGAGTGGGTCAAGATCCCATACACACCAACAGTGAAGTTCAACACCCCCATGCCAGGCGCCTCGACTTCGCGTAGGGGCGGCCGTGGAGGTGGCCGTGGAGGAGCCCAGGGAAGCTCGCGGCCTGGCTTTGCTGCCGACAAGGAGAACTCCGGTCCAGCTGCATTGCCCAACGGTGATGGACCAAAGCGTGGACCTACCACCCGTGACGCCTCTCCAAAGGACAGACGCGCAGTTGGTGCTGGATCGCCAACATTGAAAGATAAGGTGCCAGCTACCGGGGAGAAGTCCTCAAAGACTGCGCAGGCCGCTGATGCCGACGCATCGCGAAGACCCTCTGTTGTCACCGACTCCAATGCAACCACTCAAGCAGCTGGTCAAGGAAATTCGTACCCTAGACAGTACCCCTCCGGCAGGCCCAACAAAGGCAGGAGGGGTGATTTCTTCGGTTCAACGGACCGGAGGAAGGATGGGGAGTTTGTTTCGCCCACCAAGGAGAATGGCGCCTCTTACGATCGCCGCACTTCCACTGCTGGCCCGACCGATGCTGCGGACGATGGAGACCGACGAGGTGCCACTTTCCAAGAAGGCCAGGCCAAGCAAGGTCCCAATGAGCGACGACCATATGGTTCCATTTCTGGCCGTGATCGTCCTCGCGGTGGTCCACGTGGCTCTCGAGGAAACTTTCAGAATGGCTACACCAACGGCCATGGCTCATCCATGCAGTCGTCTTCCAACTTCGCCCTGCGATCCCCAACCTCATTCACTCCAGAGCAGAATGGTTTTGGCGGACGCAAGTGGAACAACGGACCTCGTTCGCAGTCAGTGACTGCAGAAAACGTCTACCATGGAAATGGATTCCCTGCAGGACCCCAGCAGCCCATGCCTGTTCAAGCCTATCCCATGGTTCCGCCCATGGACAACTTCATTATGCCACCAGTCGGCGCTGTGCCCTTCGCCCCATTCATGGACCCATTTAGCCTCTTCTCGGCCGTGACCATGCAATTGTAAGAGCAGCCGCTCACCTTTGACGCATCGACTAACAAGTAATAGGGACTACTACTTCTCGATAGACAATCTCCTCAAGGACATGTACTTGCGCAAGCACATGGACTCCAAGGGTTTCGTGTTCCTCAGCTTCATCACCGATTTCAATCGTATGAAGAAACTGACCACTGACCTTGAGTTGATCAAGCTTGCCTGCCACCAATCGCCTGTCATTGAATTCCGCGTTGGACAGGACGGAAAAGATAGGCTGCGCCGCAAGGAAGGTTGGGAGCAGTGGGTGCTTGAGATGTCTAAGCGGGACCCGTCCGCACAGAACGAGGGCCCCGAAGAGTTCTTCACACCCCCGATGCCTCACCCTCATGGTTTGGTGATCGACCAGAATGGCTATCCTCGGTTCCCAGAGGTGCCCGCTTTTGAAGGTGAAGGCCAATTTCCGGCGGCAAATGGATTCCAACCTGGTGCAGCACAGCACATTACCGCTGAGAATATGACGAATGGGGCGACTACGGAAGGCTTGAATGGCTCCGCCGTTCCGAATGGCAACCCGAGCGACGTTCCGACAAAGGCTGTGAGTGGAGACCCCGATTCCTTTTCTGACCAGCAAGTCGACGGTTTGACGGTCATTGTTCGCAAACAAGATCCATATCAGGCTCGACATTTGCCTCCTACTACACGAACATTTTCTAATGGCTCCCTCAATAGTAGAAGCAGCGTTCCGAACGAGTATGAGAAGTGTACCGGCCGTTCAGCCAGCTCGATGGCCGACGGCTCGGATGCTTCACAGGGGTGAGCGTCGGGTGCGGAAGGTGCAGCCTTGCGCACTGTGCTAATATTTGTAGTTTTGATGCTCAAGCTCCAGAAGAACCTCGAAAAGCTTCCAGTCCCTTCGTACCATCTCCCCCTTTTGATCCCGTTCGCCTTTATTGGGTCAAAGACAAAGATACCCCAGTTGATTCCATTCCTTCTGATTCTACCCATGAATCTTACCATCACCTTCGATCGAAGGCGCTATTACAGCGCCAGGCTGCTTCTCTAGGCAGCTGTCCCTACGACATGGATGTCCTTTATCAGTTTTGGTCACATTTTCTTATCCGCAATTTCAACACACGAATGTACGACGAGTTCCGACATTTGGCTTTCGAGGATGCAATTCACAGAATGTCCGAGGTCGGCCTCAGATATTTATTCAAATTCTACGGCGAGTCGGCTCTGTCTTCGCAAAACTTGATTCGAAAGCGCGTCGCTCGGCACTACGTCGAACTGGTCAGATCTGAAAATGAATGTCGACGGCCGGCTTTCCGACAACTTCAGTTAGTCTTTCGCAGGGTGGCTGTCAATCCTGAGAATCGGCAACGGATATACGACTTCCTTGACGAGGAACTCAAAGTTTCTTTGGATTGAGAGAGACTTTGTCACCGCGCTGGCTTATGGCCTGCACGCACAATTATGACTTCAACTGATCAAACGGCTATCGGCGTCAAAGTGGGGGTTATTCATTGGTCTTTGAGCTTGTCGCTTTTAATTTCTTCCATGTTGGGCGACCCCTTGTGCGTCAGTTTTCACACAAAAGTTTGCTTTGGCGTTGGTACAATGGCATGGTCGGGTGGTGCATTCAGTTTCCTCCACAAAATAGACATCAGCGGATGTATGGCCCCGGGATTTTTACCACGGTGGTATGTTCACACGACATTCGAACGATATACCTGAACTTGGGAATCCGGGGGCTTCGACTTCTCGGCTGGAGAACGGGAGGAAAGGGGCGTCTTGCATTTCTTTCCTCATTACCCAACACCCGGTCTCTCTCCACTTCTACGCGGCATAGCGGCATCTGTTTTCTTTCACCAAAGGAGCGTATTTGGACACTACCCATGCGCGAGATCCGATCCATTCTCGTTCCCCTTTTTGTGTTCATCGACGAGTTAATCCGGTTGGGCATTCCCCAGTAAATGAAATATGTTTCATGCCCTCCCGTCATATGTAAACTATGGAAACAAGACGTAAAAAAGTTGGTTCAATCGTTGATTTGACTTGGAATTCTCCGGTTCACAAAGACCCATCGTTGTGACGATTATTTTCACTGACGTTTCAACTCATGGATTTGCTAGTGCAAACGGGGCGTATGATGCTTGATGACTAACGATATCACGTGCATCTTCATCTAGATCGGCGCAGTGGAAACCCCGACTCCCATCTAGATCCGGTTATCTCCGAGTGGCGATAACCCTGCGCCACCCCATAAGACGACCCTTCCCCACACTCTTCCCTCCTCTCAACAACAATATACCCTCTCCCCTCCCAGTTGCGGAATTTTAACATACTATGGCGCCCGCAGTGGCCCACCTGCATAAGCTGGTGGCCAAGAACGCGAAAGTGTTCAAGTGAGTATCCCAACAAATGGTCAGGAAGAGTGACGTTGACAGTCATAGGGCCGCCTGGCGACATGCTGCAAAACTCGTGCAGAATCAACTGCCGGCATCTATACGACCTACTCAAGCTGAATTACAGCCTCTCCTCGCACGCACCACGCCAAAGCACCCGATCCACCGCATTGCCTATCTCAAACAGAGCAAAGGAAGGTGGTACAGCACGCACAGTACCATCAGCGCTGCTGTTCGACGCTTCACCACATCTGCGTCTCGATCATCCGGCATCAAGTTCGATCGGTCCTCCTTCCCCAAGTCCCGCATCGGTTCCGCCGTAAACAGTCAGGCGGGCCGCGCTCCTTTTGCACACACCCTCCGCCCCAACCTCACCGGAGGTACTTTAGGAAGAACCGCCGGAGGATATGCTTGGGGATCAGGTCGCGCCGGTGGAGCCCGGTACTTCTCGCATGGCCCAGCGGCTCCCGCCCAAGTCATCAACAATGTTTCTCAGGCCGTGCGTGCTTTCTTCATCTCCGGACAGAAGGCCCAATTCGATGGCACCAACCCGCGCACGGGAGAGAAACGCTTCAAGAGTGTTTCCGTCTTGCAAGATCAAGTCAACCAAACTTTGAACAAGGTTCCCAGGGCCACCCCAGGATCTTATATCAGCTTCAACATTAACCCGACCGTTACTGCCTTGACGCCATTGAAGGCTGTCAAGGGCTTTGGCTCTTTCGCGCAGGAGAAGGACTCCCTCAACAAGGATGGTCTTTTGGACATTCTTTCAGTGGACTTTTCACGGGCTGTCAAGGAGTTGGCTGCAGTACTTAAGGATTTGCAACGACTTTCTCAACTTGGCGACCTACCCATCTCATACGAGTCATCGACGCTCAAGATACACTTCCCTGGCTGTGATCCTGGCACGGTGGAATCCATCTGCAACGAATTTGGTGTCCAGCGCGGGGTGGTACACCAAGACGAGGATTTCGATTCCTTTGTTGGAACTGAAATCGCCCTTCTATTCCCCTTTGCATCTAGTCGCACGCCGTCGGAATGCTCGTTCTTCGAGAAGCCAGTCGATGAAAGACAGTATCCTGTCATTGATTGGCAGCATATGATGACTCCATCGGTGAGAAGTGCGGATGATTATTCGACCCACTCTGAGAATGGTATGGACTTTGAAGATTTGACCTACGAACCGAATCCATGGATATCCTCTCCTTCTGGCTACGAAAGTCTGCACAGCAGTGACCTCGAAGAGTTTACCGACATGCACACACCTCTGGAGTACCAAGGCCTCGAAGGAATATACAGGTTCATGGAACAGTGCGAATCTAGCGCTAGATAGGCGCTTGCTATGGTAGCGGCGTTTGCGGAGGACTCACGATACCAGTCGGATATAAATTGGTCGAATTGGAGTCACGTAGGTGGTTTTGATGGTCACTCTTTTCCTCTCCTATGTATCAATATGAATTATTGCCACATTTTCGGTGCTCCGTTTGGTTTCTGTGTGTGTATTTACTTACAAGTGATGTGTCGCCAATGTCCAACTTGATCCAACAATTGCGAAGAATTATGCACAGAAAATTAGACTGTGGGGGTAGGATGTAGATGTTGTTCAGAGCATGCTCCTTGAAAGCCCCCTCCAATCAAACAACAACCTATCTTGAGACGGTGCCATAAGGATTCGACAACCATGTGAAAATGCTTCATTTACAAAGGCCACCTCACTTTTGTCATCAATCTCAGATGTCAAGACAGTACCGGGAAGTGGAGGGAGGGCCTTGCCTCCGATGCTCGGCACCCGGACCAACAGTCAGGTGAGGGTACAAGTGCAGTTTGGCCATCAGCAAAGAGACGACTTGCACTATGACTAGTACAAAAATGTGGGGGGTGGGCTCGCTCGGCCAAGTTGCACTGCGTTCGGCATCCTTCTCCAATGCCGAGTTACACGGCCCTCTCGGCAGGGTCTAGCGGAAAGGTGCGGAGATGGGGTCTGAGTACTCACTCCAAAGGGCGCGAAATGACGAATGGTCGTGTGTGGGTGCACGTACTTTTTCAGTGCCGATGCTCTGGTGATGCGGTCTGGATATGATGATGCTGACGCTAGGTGCCGAAACTATTGTGGCGGAAGGGAAGAAGATCTTGAGCGGGAATCGGGAGCTGAAGGGTGTTTCTGGGGTCCAGGTTGGCGGGACTACTGCATGTGTTCTTTGGTGAAGGGGCAGAGACTATGGCGATTTCTTTGGCGAGGACGGGCACTGGTATAAGGAGGAATGTGTGACATTTACTTGCTACTTGGGCCGTCCAGAAAATTCTCCAAGTCTCTAAAAGCTCACCATCACTATATAGAATCAAAATGGATACAACCGACGCAGTGGCTAATAGATGCGCCCCATTCTCCTCCATCTGCCGATCCCAAATGCGGAGACGGAGAGGCGCGGATATGTCCGCACCTGGGTGCATTCCAACACGTGCAACGAGCGGCACCAACGGCACCATACGCCGCAGACGCTGCTAAACGTGAAGGAGGGCTGACCATGTAGCCAATCAAAGCCCAAGCCCTCACCCAACGGCGCAGGAAGATTTGGTAATTCGGTACGCGTAAAAACAGTTGCGGCCCCCCCCTGGTGCTTATTCCCGGCTTGGTCTGGTTAGCAAAGACAGAGGAATGGCAAGCCTTACCTCGGGAAGAAGAGGAGGGCGACTGCGAATACGCAACCGCTAGCTTGGCTAGCCATAGTAGCTAGTTGGGGTGCTATATTTTTTTTCCCTCCCCGTTCTTCATCAATCTCCTTTCTCTGACTCGATCGAACGTGATGGCTCCTTGTGCCTGCTGCCCACGGACTCACGTTGCGAGATAGAGATCGTCCACCCTGGTCAGTCCCGTGTGCGAAGCGAAAGAAAGAAAGTTTTGCCGCGGAGAATATTCGCGACGACTTATTCCCGCCGCCGCGCCGCGTCAAAATCATGACGACGAATCGAGAAATTTTTGATGAGGGAGGCAAAGAGTTGGAGGAAGGGTATTATGATGAGGATAGAATATCGGCTTCAGGTCGGAGCATTGCGAGGTCTGAAAAGAGCGGGAATGGCATGCCACACGGCCGTGGTACTGATGCCAAGGAGAACGGCGAGCTTATGAACGGCCATGGAGACGGTGAAAAGCATGGCTTGGAGAACGGACATGCGAATGGACCCCTGGAGCAGCGAACGGAGGACGTTCCACCGGATGGGGGTTATGGGTGGGTTTGTGTGGCGTGTTGCGCCTTGATCAATGCGTAAGTTTGGTATCTTTTCTTCTTCTCCTCTTCCTTTTTTGATCCTTGCTTCAGGATGAGGCTGTCGGTGCTGGCTGAAGAGCTTCGCGAGTGTTTCATATGGAATAAGTACTTATTCTTGCAGGCATACGTGGGGCATGAACTCGTCCTACGGCGTTTTCCTAGCATACTATCTCTCCAACAACGTGTTTCCCGGCGCAACCAGCCTCGAATATGCCTTCGTCGGCGGTCTCTCCATCTCCATGGCTCTAATTGTCTCTCCCGTCGGAACGCTGACAACTCGACTTTACGGAACTCGAACCACGCTTCTCATTGGGGTCTTCTTCGAGACCGTCTCCTTCATCGGAGCATCCTTTGCAACTCAAACCTGGCAACTCTTCTTGAGCCAGGGCGTGTGCTTTGGATGGGGCATGGGCTTCTTATTCGTGGGGTCTGTCGTTATTACGCCACAGTGGTTCACGACGAAGAGATCGCTGGCAAATGGTGTCAGTGCTGCGGGAAGTGGTATTGGAGGACTGATCTACAGTCTCGCAGCGCAGGCCATGATTCGCAACATCTCCCTCGCGTGGGCGTTCAGGATCCTTGGCATCATCGCCTGCGTCGTGAACACGCTCTGCTCGCTGTTGATCAAGGATCGCAACAAGCAGATTGGCTCATCGCAGCTCTCGTTCGACTATCGCCTGTTCAAGAAGATTGAGTTTTGGGGCCTCCAGATGTTTGGCTTCCTGTCCATGCTGGCATACGTTGTCCTGCTCTTTTCGCTTCCAAACTATGCGAGGACAGTCGGGATGACGGCCAGCCAGGGGTCCATCATCGGTGCTGTGCTGAACCTGGGGCAAGGATTGGGCAGGCCGCCCATCGGCTACTTCAGCGACTCGTTCGGTAGAGTCAACATGGCGGCGAGCATGACGTTCCTCGCCGGGCTCTTCTCGCTGGTCATCTGGTCGTTTGCAACGAGCTTTGGGGTCCTGGTCTTCTTTGCCATTCTTGGCGGCACGGTTGCGGGGACGTTTTGGGCAGTCGTGGGGCCCGTCTGGACGGAGATCATGGGGCTGAGGGATCTCCCGTCGTCCATGAGCATTACCTGGCTGGTGTTGGCCGTGCCTACGACTTGTGAGTACATCATCATGCACGCGCCTAAGCATCCGCCGCGCCTAAAATACGAGGAGGGCTGCTAACGACAGGGTCAGTCTCGGAAGCCATCGGGCTCGAAATCGTCAGCTTCAACGGGGGCAGCTACACGGGGGCCATTCTGTTCACGGGCTTTATGTACATTGGGGGCGCGGCTTTCTTGTGGTTGGTGAGGGCCTGGAAGATTGGCGATCTCGAGGAGAAAGCCGCGGCGTTGGGGCGCACCACGTCGAGAGATGTGGATCCGGTCGCCGACGAGGTGGAGATGGCCGGGCTGGAGAGGATCCCAACGCCGGCGGGGTTCAAGAAGAGCCCGTTTGTGAGGCGGCTCGTCATGTGGCAGAAGGTATAGAGAGGATCTAGGCAGGCAGCTGGCTGGGTACAGCTCGGTGGTGGACGATGGAAGGGCAACAGCTGCCGAGGCGTGGAGACAGCTTTCCCAGGGCCTTCTAGCTCCCGCTCGCTAGCGGCTAGCCAGGTGACAGGTCTCACCTGGGCTTGGAGGTCCCCTTAAGCCGCCCGGCCCCCAGGTGTTGTCAAAACATGGAAACACATCGTCATCGTGGTTTCGTGATTTCACGGTTTCACGGTTTCGCGCGTCAAAGCCGTCAACAGCGCACAGCGAACCGCTGGCAGGCCGTGACAGCAGCGCGGTGCGGTTGGCGTGTGTGGCCGCGGCCGGGGTGCAAATGACTGGCGGCCGGCGGCTGTCCTGGCGTTTGCAGGCGGGCGACCAACGCATAAGTGCCAGGAATTAGCTGCAATGTCAATGGAATTAGATGAATTTGTTGGACGCGCCGTGTTGTTGTCGCCAAACAATAGAGGTACCTCGTGCCAGGGGGGGCCACCGCACTCGCATCACCACACCCGCATCACCAGCTTCACCAGCTTCACCAGCATCAGCGTCAACATCACCACCACCACCACAAACACTCGCCCGCCCAACCTGCCAGCGGGCGGCGCATCTCCGGGAGCGACGCTCTCGAGTCTGCGTGCATCGGGCGGGCGCGCAGGTGCGGTGTGACGGCGCTCGGCCTGTCGACGCACCCCTGCACCAGCTGCATGCGCTTGCACGAGCTCCCTCTCGCCCCTTGCGGTATGACACGTTCACACGCTGTCCTCCTAGGGTCGGTAGCCCGCCATGCCGCTAGCCAATCGGTAATGGCTGCTGACTTAAGCCTCTCCTTTCCACCTTTTTTCGACAACCTGGAGTCCAGCGGCACCACCAACCCGGGCCTTCCTCACAGCCGCCGCCTTTTCTTCGTCTCCAGTTTCTGTTGCTGCCGCCGCTCCTGCTACGGGATGGTTGCTCTTCGATTGCTCAAGCCTGCCCTGTTCCATCTCATGTCGCTCTTTTAGATACCCCATCCGGTGCTTTTGCCTTTCTTTTGTAGAGCATTAATTACGTATATCGCGTCTCCCGCTGCCCTTCCCGCCGACCCTCCCTGCGAGCTGCCCGACGCACGCGTCCCGCGCGTCTGACCTTCTCTGCGGAGATCCTGGGATAGCCCGCTGAATGTTGAATGCAAGCTCGACGGAATTCCTCGTCGTCGCTCCATTTGCCCTCATCGCCGCCATTTCCCTCGCACTACTCGGGTGAAGTGACTGCTGCCAACTCGCCGGCACAGACTCTGTGGACCGCCCCGTCCCCCACCCAGACACTCGGCCATTCGAGCCCCGAACTCCCTCCCCTCCCCTCTCTGGGAGTGCCAGGGGGCATCCCGCGTACCCCCTCGACCGTCGCCAGAAGCGAGAAGTCTCATAATACCTACTACACGGCCAGCTGGGGCAGTCCTTACAGGAACCCTCCCCCCGTCTTTAATCCTCGACGCAATCTCTCCACCAACCCGGGCAGCGACGATCTTGAAGAAGACCCGTCCGCTCTCCAGTTCGGCCTCGAGCACCTCCTCCCGCCGCGTCTAGAGGGAGACAACTCGCCCGGCCGCTTCAACCTCGAGCATCTGATCCCCCGCTTGGAGCAGAACCAGTCTCCCAACCAGTTCAACCTCGACCACTTGATTCCATCTCGACTCCCCGCGAGTACAGAGACACCGACGAGAACACCCCGAGCCGCCGAGTTCCCCAACGCGAATCCGTCCGACGAGTGGGTCCGACAATTCTTGGAAGGCCGCTGGAACAGAGAAGCAAACGACTGGTGGAGCGACGGGACCGCCGACAGCGATTCGGGTGCCAGATCGAGTCAAGAGCGAGGCAGCCCATCGGATCGGTCCAAGAACTTTCACAAGGCGAGACAGAACAATAAGACGTTGAATCAGCAGGATTTCTGGTCACACTTTAGCAAGGGTGCGAAAGAACAGCTCGGCAAGATGATGGCCTCAAAGTATGCGAACCCTGACCCCGCGGTCCACTCGCGTCAAGGGTCGGGGAACAGCCTTCGTTCGACATTGAGTCGCAGTGTACACGCCGACAAGCCCCAGGATATGCAGAGGGCGCGCTCTCCCATGCCTCCGACCGAGAGTACGAGCCAGGCGCCTACACCCGTCAACACATTGCAGCCCCCGCCTCCTAATCAGCCACCGCGCCCCCGAAAGAAGATCATGGTGAAGGGCAAAGGGTGCATCATTTCGATACCTCGTGACATACCGCGTGGCACCCCTGGATACCCGCCGAAACCCATGAGCGCTGAGGCTGTGAAGGCTAAAGTTGAGCAGTTGCAGCGTGCTGGCTATGACACGCGTGGTTTTGGACATTGGGGTAACTTCAATGGCGGAGATGTGCTGCCTCAGAATCGAGGAGTGTGGCCTGACGAGTCTGATGTTCGGTCGGAGCGTACTGCTGCCCCGCCCAAAGTGCGTGTTGCCAACAAGGCTGTTTGGGACGACTATGTCAATCATCTCATGGAGGCGAAGCTTGCTGCCCTTGGTGTTAGTCTAGGTGGTGAGGAGGAAGAAGCTCCAGCAGCCTTGTCGAGAACGGCCTCTGCAGCACAAATTGGCTTGCCATTCTCTCCCCCATTGCCTTCTTCATCTGCGAGCAGCCATCGCATTCGGCAGGGCAGCATCGTGTCGGGAGGTTCGTTTCCTCTTGGTCCTTCGCCTGGGCACATGTCGCGGCAGTCGATTGCATCGCCTGCTGCGTTCGGCAACCCACGTGCAGCCATGCATATGCACAGGCATTCCACATTTGCATCCCCTGCTAGCTTTGTTCAACATTCTGCATCACCCTCTGGGACGTGGTCGCCGGGCAACTACTTCGGCCCACAGAGTGCGCGGGGTGGCTCGCCTGCTCTGCCTCTGAGCAGGCCTGATCTTGCCGATGTCATCTCGCCCTCGTCTCCCTTTGGCATGCGGCCTGGCCAGCAGTTTCCCCTTACGCCAACCGAGAAGAATGATTTGCTGGTCCAAATGCAACAACAGCAGCAGCAGCTTCAGGCCCAACTTCTGCTCCAGCAGCAGCAGCAGGTACTCGGTCTGCGTCCTTCTTCTACCCTCGCAGAAGTGCCTGAAGATGAAGCCGAAGAAGACGAGCACCCGGCCATGAAGCATGCCACTCAGCCTGGGCCGGAAATTGCTATCCCAACTCCTCGCGGCCATCGCCACAACATTAGCGCAAACCTTGAGCGCGAAGCCCGCGATGCCGAGTATCACCTCGAGGAGGCAATTGACAAGCAGTTCAACGAGGGAGGAGACTTCAGTACGGAACCTGAAATCACCCAATCCTTCCAGCCCTCGGTTCCTGTTACTGATGCTAGTTGGGAGAGCTCTCGACCGATCCTGCATCAGCCGCAGCCCCACAGCAGAGCTCATTCGCTCGCCAAGCCTCAACAATCGCTGTCGTTTGGATTCGCTGCACAGCAGCAGCAGCAGCAGCAGCAGCAGCAGCAACCGCAGGAGAACCCCCGCGGTGAAAGCGATGGGGCTCGAACGAATATCTCTGACGTCACGAACCCGAGTCTGGAAGAGGGCGAAATTCGGGAGCCCTCGGCGCAGCATTCCAAGGCCGCATCACAGGTCAGCAACTCCTGGAGAGACGCCAAGTTTGGATTCAACAAGTCCGGCTCTGCAATGCACAGCAAGCACACGTCCAAGTCGTCCATCTCCAAGCTTAATGTCGAGGCAAAGGAGTTCAAGTTTAATCCTGCGGCTACCTTCAGCCCTAGCACGGCATCCTTCTCGTCTGGGTTCTCGTTCGCGCCGGCTGTCAAGTCCCCTGCGGAGATCCCAAGAAGCCACCCGAACATCGATGGCGTACCCAGCTACAGCACTGCCGCCCCGGCTTTCACGCCAAATGTTCCTTCCTTCAAGCCTGGCGTGTCCGAGTTCAAGCCAACGGTGGAAACCCCAGTGTTCCAGTCAGCTGTACCAGCCTCGGCTCCCGAATTCAAGCCTTCTGGCAGCGTGAACGGTTCTACGTCTTCATTTGGAAGTGGATTCAAGTTCACCGCCTTTACTGCAGATGCTCCGGCCTTCAACCCAGGTGGTGCGGCATTCACACCTAGCAATAAGACGCCAGCTCCTACCACCTTCAACTCCAAGATCTTCGGCGACGTCAACATTGCGGAGAGCGATATCGTCAAGCCCGCCAAGCGATCCAAGGCCATTCCCATTGTGCGCCCTGATCCCGCACGCACACCGGAGAAGGCCGCAGAAGAACAAGACGAGAACACCGAGGATGTGGATGGTCGTATCACCCAGGCTGAGGGTCACCAGAAGCGTGCTCGACGCGAGCGTTCCGATGGCGACGATGTGCCCAAGTTTGCACTCCAGCCTATCCTCCCATCCCAACCTCTCGCCGAATCCAAGCAACCCCAGGCAAGCAAGCAAGACCCTCAAGTCGAGCGCAACGTTGTCCCGGAGGACAAGGAGAACCTTTCGCCCAATGCCGAGCGGGCCACTTCCAAATCCAAGAGCCCCGAGCCTCTTTCCCTCCAGTACCCTGCTCCTGCCACTGAAATTCCAACTTCCCAGGCGGAAGAGGAGGAGGCAAAGACTCCCATTGACGATAGAACCCCTCGGGGAAGCGATGCCGAGACGCCTACTGTCGAAGAGGCTCACAGGCGATCCAGGAGGAGCCATGGACACCATAGCTCCCTTTCGGCGACTGCCAAACCATTCGAGTTCCGCCCGGCATTCGGTACTGCCGGATACGACTTTGGTATACATGTCACGAAACCGTCCATTGCGCAGAGCGAGGAATTCAGCAACACGCCTCCTCCCCGCCAACCCAGCCGAAGCCCAGCCACTACGTTCCGGCCAAGCGACGACGGCTCGTTCAAGACTGCCCTGGAAACGGGCAGACGTGGTCGTTATCCTGATAGCGAGAGCCTCGATTTCGATCATCTGGGTCACGCTTCGTTCAATGATATTGACGCTGTTATGAAGCACATGAACGAGGAGGGCTCCGACTTTGGCGTTGAGCGTGATGAGTCTTGGGAGCACTCCTCTCCTAGGAGGACTCCCCATGCATTCAGTCACATTAACTTGGCTCCTCAAGGTCAGATGCGCAGCGATGCACCAAGCCCAAGCCCGCGCAGGCTCTATGTGCCCAGGAACATTAGCGGCACGCCGTCTGTTAACCAAGATCCATTTGACGACGAACGTGCCGGCCTTGCATACGAGTCCCCTGTCCACCGCTTGAACAATGCCTCCGAGGCGCCCATGAGCGACTGGGATGATGGTCTGCTTTCTGACGGCGAAGAGAAGATCCAGATGCGCAGCAAGTTCTTCGATAGCCATGTGGATAATCTCATCAGCCGCCTCCTGCAAAACCGCCTCACCCCGCTTGAAAGGAACCTGGAGGGCATCCATGAAGCCATAGCTACGATGGCCGACCGACGTGCTCGCGGACGCCGCAGCATGTCTACGACTGAACGTATAGAAAGTGATGCGGATGACGAGGACGAGGACATTGGTAACGACTCGCACTTCCGCAATCGGTCCCCACGCAAGGATCGGGCACTTGAGAAGATTCGTTCTATTATGCGCGAAGTCCTGGAAACCAATCAGCCCCAAGTTACTTCTCTCCCCGTTCCTGTTCCGGAGCCTGTCTTGCCTGAGAGGATCCGCGACATTGTTGTCGAGGCCCTTGCCACGCATCAGCTGCAGGCGCCGGCCGTTGAGCCAGAACAGATCCGTGCCATCGTGGAGGAGGCCATCGTCTCCCATCAGCACCCGGCGCCAGAGCCTGTTGCTGAGCCCATCAAGCCCGAAGATATTCGCGCCATTGTGACCGATGCACTTGCCTCACACGTACCTCAGCCTACGACACCTGCTGTTGAGCCTGTGAAGCCTGATGACATTCGCTCTATTATCATGGAGGCATTTGCCACGCATGCTCCCCAGCCTGCTCCCGCTCCTGCCCCTGAGCAGATTTGGCCCGAGGATCTTCGTGCTATCGTCACGGAGGCGATTGCCGCGCAACAACAGCAGGCACCGGCTGCAGAAACTCTTAAGCCTGAGACAATCCGTTCCATTGTCTCTGAGGCAATCGTTGCCAGCAGACCCCCGGCGATCAACATCGAACCACCCACGGACCCTGTACAGCCTGACATGATCCGCTCCATTGTAGCTGAAGCCCTGGCGTCTCACAAGCCAACGCCTACTTTGGGAGCTCCTGTCGATATCCCTCAGCCCCAGATTGACTTCTCTGAGATCTACCAGATTGTTGGTAGCCTGAAGGCCTCCATTGCCCAAACCACCAGCCACCATCTCCAAGCAGAGGATGTCCGCGAACTCATCGACGATGCATTCAAGAGGCAGAACATGGAAATTTCCAAGCGCGAGGAGTCCAAGGCAATCCAAGAACGCGAGGACCGCATTGCTGACCTCGAGGCTATGCTCAAGGAGGCTACTCTTCGCTTTGACGCAGAATCGGAATCGCGTAGAGCGGTTGAGGCTCGCGAGGTTGATACTGCTCGCCTGCTCAAGGTTACTGAGGAAGAGCTCACCCTTCTGCGCGAGGCTGCCAGCGATGACGAGAACAAAATTCGCGCCCTTAAGGATGAGTGTGAGAGCACTCACCGCAGCCTTGAAGCCTTCCAGGCCGACGATACCGAGGTTCGCAGCAAGCTCGCCAAGCTACAAGCCGAGAACGAAGAACTCAGGCTCAAGAACGTGGCGCTTGAGACGTCCGAACAGGATTTCAAGAAGAAGTATGACGGCGTTGTCGCTGAGAACGAAGCTCTCCAGTACACTCTTGAAGAGCACCGTCACTCCGCCAACAAGTGGAGGAACGACATCCAGCAGGCCCACGAGGAGACAGACAGGATGCGCAAGGCCATTGAGCAGTCTCGTCTGCAAGCCGAGGAGGCTACCCGTGTCCGTGAGGCTATGCGTGCCAAGTTCGACAAGCTTCAGCAGGACATGATTGTCGCTTCTGGACAAGCTGCTGCCGAGCGTGCTCAGTGGCAGAAGAGCGACGAAGTTCACATGAAGAAGTACGAGGTCCTCAGCGCCCGCATCGAAGCCGAAGGACGTACCCGCGAACGTCTTGAGCGTGAGCTTGAGAGGCTCGAGCATCAAGAACGCGAGGGAATGAAGCTCAGGGTTACTCTGGAGCAGACGCAGAAACACAACGCTAGGCTCGAAGAGACGATTGATCGCATCAAGAAGGAGGCCCATGATCACCAGCGCGCTGCTGAGCGTTATGAGCGCGAGTTCCGTGAGGCACGAGAGGCCGCCCACGTCGAAATCAGGCGTACCCGTGTCCTTATGGAGGCCGATATTGATGCTGCTAACAACCAAGTCAACATCGTCCGTGCCGATCTGGAGAGCGAAATTGCCAGGGTTCGCGCTGAGTTGGACAACGTCCGCTTGGATTCTGATACTCTCAAGGAGAAGCACGAGCTCGACCTCGAGGCTGCTGCCGATGCCAAGAAGCAAGCCGTTGAGGAGGCTCTTGAGAGCAAGAACGCCGCAGTTTTGGAGGCACAGCAAGGCTTCGAACGCCGTCTCGAGCAAGTATCCAAGGAGCATGCTCGTCAGCTAGAGATTGCTCGCGAGGACAAGGAGCGTGCAGAGGCCTTCCACAAGGATCAGCTTTCCCTGGGTGATTCCAAGCTAGAGCACCTCCATGACAGAGTCGCCCTGCTCGAAGAGAAACTTATGGTTGCGAAGGAGGCAGCCAGCGCTGCCGCTGCTGCCGCCCAAAATGTCAAGACGTCAGCTCCAGCTGCCCATGGCAGCCCGGAGAAGATCTCGCCTCAGGCCCTCCGTGAGTCGATCGCTGTCCTGCAAGACCAGCTTCAGGCGCGCGAGTCTCGCATCGAGACTCTCGAGCAGGAACTTGCAGAGGTGGACACGGACGCACCCAACAAGCTCAAGGAGCGCGACACCGAAATTGGGTGGCTGCGTGAGCTCCTCGGCGTCCGCATTGATGACTTGAACGACCTCATCAATGCCCTTGCCCAGCCCCAGTTCGACCGTGACAACGTCCGTGATGCAGCCATCCGCATCCGCACCAACTTGCAAATGGAGCAGTCCGAGAAGGAGCGTCTGATGACTGGTAGTCAGTCCTTCCCCACGCTCGCCACCCTCTCCAACTTCGCCTCTCCCAAAGCCGTTCAACTCGCTGCTGCCTTTGGCAACTGGCGCAAGGGTCGCGGAGAGGCCGCTCAATCCCTCTCGGGTGGCCCTTCGCGCAACCAAACGCCCTCCCGTGCCGCCCCTGCATCCTCCCAGTCCTTCCTTTCTGGCCTTATGACGCCCCCGACATCCAACCTCCGCCGTACCCCCGACCTCTCATCGGCCACGCGCCCGCACAATCTGCGTTCCAACTCCACCAGCTCGCGCGGCTCCGCTGGTTTCCCCAGCCTCGGAAAGCAGCCCGTGCCCAGCACGCCGCCGCTCCTCCGCAAGGCATCGTACGATAATGATGCTGAGGTTGAACGATTCAGCGAGAGCGGCTTCTACGATGATGAGAGCACCGTTGACGGTGATGTAACGCCCATCGGGATCAACTTCGGACGGCAACTGCATGATGAGTAGATGACAAAGATTCACTACGCATGCAAAGAAGCCATTTACATTCGATCAGAATGACCAAATCAACCACATTTCCTTTGTTGACAAACCACCCCCTTTTCTCTACTCTACACTGTATCTGCTTTTTTTGCAACTATTTTGTTCTTGGCCAGCTATTAGTGCGTGCTTGGGTGTCACAATCCAGGCGTCCTCTCTCTATACCGTTGTTCATAGTTTATCTAGTTTATTGCTTGCTTTTTCATTCGCATCCTCTTTAGTACGGATCGAATCAAGTTGGGAATTACACTCTTACATACCTAATGCCGTTCTTTTAACGCAACACATATACATCACCTGCCCCTCTTTCTTATTGGTTTTATTGATTGAAAGCACATGAGGACATCGATGGGCTATGCCCCTGCTCTTTTTTGGAATCAGGACTGGCTGGATTGTATGGATATACCCCCCCAAAGACCGAGAGAAGAGTTTGTTTTTTTCCTTTGCTACTCTAGCGTTGTATCAGATTGTAAGGGATTCGGGAAGGGTCTCGCACGCACACAAAAACATATTTCAAAACCAAATTGTCGACAATCAGTGCGGACGGGGGACCTGGACCCGGACCCGGTGGCTGGAGAGGGCGATTTTCCCTTGCTTTTTCTACTTGTTCACTTTCTTTACTTTTTGGAGCTGGTGGGGTGTCACACGATGGATGTGTGTGTGGGAGGACGTATGGTATAAATTGTAATATGATGGTTATTTTGAAGATTGACATTATACGTTCATAGAAAAGTGACACATTGCGATGAATGACAGCTTTTTGTCTATTGCAAATCCTAAAAAAATGCATGCACATGCGCATGACTGCAGATATATGACCGTATAAATACACTCTAGAAACCTCGTCAAAATGCTCCCTTCCAAACAGCACAGGGACATGTATCCACCTTCATGACTCCTTTTCAATTTCAATCGCCGCAGCCTTCTTCTCCTTCCGCCTCAACACCGCCACACCCTCAACGTGTCCCGTCTGCGGGAAAAAGTCGAAGCCGCGGATACTCTCAATCTCATAGCACCCGTCCCCGACGCCACACCCACCATCAACGCCCGGCATACCGCCGACCAAGACGCCGATATCGCGCGCCTGCGTGTGCACGTTGCAGCTCACGTAGACGACGCGCTGGGGGCCGTACCTGACGAGCTGGCGCAGGAAGCTCTCGTCGCAGCCCTTGCGCGGGGGGTCGATCATGACGACGGTCTCGTCGGCGGGGGTGTCGATGGCGGCGAAGAGGGCCGAGGCGTCCGCGGCCATGAACTTTGCGGCCTCGGGGGCCAGGTTGTTGATTTGGGCGTTGTGGGTGGCGGAGGTGATGGACGAGGAGGAAATGTCGATGCCGAGGGACGACTTGAAGAGCGAGGAGAGGGTGATTGTGAAGAGGCCTGAGCCCGAGTAGGCATCTATGAGGTGGCGGACCTTGTGGTCTGGGTTGGAAGGGAGGATGTGGTCGCGGATGTACTGGGTGAAGGGGGGAAGGATGGAGTTGTTGTTCTGGAAGAAGGAGCCGGCGGGGTTGACGAACTGGAAGTCGTCGATGTACTCGGTCGTCTTCGCGTTTGCGTTAGTCACGCACGTCTTGATGTGGACGTGCTCGCCGCGGTCCTCGACGACGGCGTCTGGGTCCTCTGGCGCTTTTGAGGCGTCGTAGGACGACTTTGCGATGCGCGTCGTGTTTTCGCGCAGGAGGATGGTGGCGCCCTTGTGGTATTTGGGGAGCTCGTCGACGACGCGCTTACGTTCACGCTTGTTGCCGTTGCGGACAGCTTCGGTGCCGATGGGGCAGTCTTCAATATCCATGGTGAAGCGCGTGCCTTTCTTCATGAAGCCGATAGCTGGCACCTCCTTGAAGCTGCGCTTGATGCCGTTGCGACCATCACTACGGCGCGAGTCGGGCGGTCCATCAAAATGCGGCGTTAGCTTAGTTCTGTATCCGTACTGTAGAGGTGAACCGATGGTATCGCCAATGGCAGGGATGAGCTCGGGGGGTAGGTTGGAGAAGTTCTTGTACGCCCTCTCGACGATGGACTTCTTATGCGCAAGCTGATAGTCGTACGGCAGCATCTGAAATTGACATCCTGAGCATTTGGAAAAGTAAGGACACTTTACGAGGGATTCGTCCCGGTGTGGCGAGGGCCTGACGACTTTGACGAAATCGGCCATGCTGTACTTCTCCTTCTCAAAGTGCTTGAATACTTTGGCCGTGACGGTATCTCCAGGAGCCGTGAATGGAATGACATAGACTTGGTCTGAGTCTGAGCCATCTTGAAAGCCAAGGCCGTCTCCAGTGGAGGAAAGCCCTTTAATCGTGACTTCAATTTCAGATAGCTTTTCAGGAAGCGCCGCAGTTGCCTCTCCGTCTCTTTCCAATTTCAAGTTCTTAAGCAGAGCATTTACATCCTCTAGAAGAACCTCCTCGCTGGATCCGTTGGTCTTTAAAATTTTGCTTGTGTCGGCGTGACCGTTCCTCATCCTCTTATTTTTGAACCGGTAGCTTCCCCGAGACCCTTCTTCACTTCGTAAAGGCGTCTCTGCATGTCTCTTGCCTCCCTTTCCGTTGCTCTCGGCAGACGCCACATTTGCTGCTGAAGAAACCATTCTGGATCTCGATAATCTAAAGCTTTGGGCACCGGTCAACAGTGTCCGCAGCGGTCGGTTGAAGTTGCGTACTAACATCAGTAGGAGAGAAAACTTCCCCGTCCAAAAATGTTCTGGTCAGCGGGATGGCTGCAGCTGTGATTCGCTAGCGTGGGGGAAGACCCCTGCTTAGTCATCCACTTTTTTCACTTCATGCTAGCCTCCGTCTGATGATGGAGCAGAAAGCACGACGCGCGAACAACGCCCACGGCCTCCCCCCCGCTACGTAGTCAATTGGGCCCCGATCCCGCGGCAAAGACGCAAAATGAGCGTCTGCCGGCCTGCACGATGTGTCTTCTCCCTCCCCTCCCTCTCAGCGCCTAAGTCGTCTACCGCTCCCGCCCGCTCTTTCCACACGTCGATAGCCCGACAGGCCCGCAAACGCCGCCCGCATTACCCATCGATCAAGGCCGAGGACCTCAAGCTGCTGAATCAGGCAGCCAAGGACCAGTATCCCACCTACGATACCTCCGAGGCCAAGCTTCTCGAGAAGAAGTACACGCCAGCGCAGATCGCCGCGATCAAGGCCGCTGAGACGGTCATCGACACCCGAGACCTTGTTACGCAGGGCAAGAAGAGGACGGATCCATGGAAGCTGTCCTACAAAGATGACCTCAATGAGGTGGACCCCGTGACCGACCACGCGATCAAGCTATCGCACACGGACATCAAGGGCAGCAAGTCGTTCAGGCTCGCCAATGAGGTCGAAAGGGACGCCTCCATTGCGCGGATAGCAAACGAAAATCTGGCGAAAATGTACCCTAACGGCATACCCGAGGGCGAGCTCGAACCTGAAGACCAGGCACGGCTCGACCAAGCCATGGAAGTCGCCCTTGCCCAGGCCGCCCTGGATCCCCGCGCGATGTATACATCGAAGAATCCCAAGGCTATAGAATCGCTCGCGGACCCCCGCCACTCGGTCATCCAGCCAGACCTTCCTCGCCTCGAGAACCGCATGGCCCGCCAGACCCGTCGCCTCGCCGATGCGGAGGAAGAGGATCTACGCCAGAAGCGCTTGCTACAATATCTCGGCTGGGATAAAAGGCAACTCAAGACTATCCGCATAAAAACGCTTTTGGTCAGGTTTGTCACCAACCAAACGCGCATGGGCAAGATCCGATCTATGTACCAACTTACCATCGCTGGCAACGGCAATGGCCTGCTTGGCGTGGGAGAAGGCAAGAGTGTGGAACCTTCTGAAGCTAGGAGCCAGTCTGTCATGTCCGCTATCAGGAACATGAAGCCCGTTCTGCGTTACGAAAACCGCACCACGTACGGCACGCTAGAGTCCAAGGTTGGCGCCACAAAAGTGAACCTATACTCGAGACCACCTGGTACGTTTCCCTACATTGGAGTCCAAGTATAATTTGAGAAAAAGGAATTTGGCTAATTCGTGTCACAGGCTTCGGGCTCCGTGTCCAGCATTTGATCTTCGAGATGGCCCGTCTGGCCGGCCTCCATGACCTTTCCGCCAGGACCCCGCGCTCCCGCAACAAGATGAACGTTATCAAAGCTACGTGGGAGGCTCTTTGCAACCAGAAGCTACCTGACGAGGTTGCCAGGGCAAGGGGAAAGAAGCTGGTCGATGTCAGGAAGGTGTATTACGGCGGCAGTGTACATTAGACGCGGAGACGTGGAGTCAATTGTATGATAGAAGCTCCGGGGCTGTTTTGCACAAAAGCGTATGCTTGTACAATAACATGAAATGGCAGGGAGGGAGGGCGGCAAGAAGATCAATGTAGCATAGAAGCGGGCATTTGCTTGCTTGGGGATTTGTAGTATATCATCATCATATTCTTCCGTCTCACTCTGGTGCATACATTTATTTTCAACATGTTCCAAAAATAGAAATGAAGCAACGACTGGTATTGGGTTGACTGCGTTTAACTTGCTGAAATGGATAACTTGTTTCGGGCGTACGCGACAAATGCACGGTGAATAGCAGCACAATATCCAAGGGGAGCATGCAACATCCTTCATTCCATGTGCCGGCTCTGGAGGCAGTGTTTCTCACTGTGTTTTCTGTTGAGATTGACTCGAGAGAGGAATGATCAACGTCCAGCCGTGGTCCCAAGACTTATCCATCTCGACTACCTAGGTAATGAGAGATAAACAGACTTCCACAATGTATTGTAATTTCTCATTTATGCGCTATAAAGTCGCACCTGTAGCTTTATTTTTGGACCTGTTCCTTGCAAGCCATTTCCCCACGTCGTCATTCGAAGAAAAATCTAGGGTATCATAATCCACTCCCGCCCACTCCCTCCACACCCCCCCCCCTATCCGCACCACCCCGCACCAAACTCCCTCTCACCCTCCCTCTTATCCCATACTCCCCCTCGACTCCCCAAACCCAGCGCCCCCTTGCTCACCCTCTCCTGGCTCCTCCCGAATCTGCTGGTTCAACACGATGCTGTACACGCTCGCCTTGAGCAGGGTGAAGACGAGGCTCGTCTTGCGCTCGAGACCGCGCAGCGCATCGAGGATCTCGGCCGAGGGGTTGGCGCTGAGTTCGGAAAGGAGGTTGGACATCTGGATTGGAGGGTTGGTCAGTGCCATTGGCCTGAGCTGGGCTTTTAACGCTTGGGGCCAGTCGGGTGGGGAGACATGATAGTTCATGGAGAGGGTGGTAAGATGCAATGGTTTTGTAGAATGGGGAAAAAGGAGAGATTTACATTATTCAGGTTCCCGAGCAATCGTGCATATTCGTCCAAAACTTCTTGCTCTAGCGGGGTCAGGGTCTCTGCGGGGGAGTCGTCGGACGCATTAGATGTCGAAGTATGGAGGTCCTCGGAGGCCATGTTTGAGTATATGTGGCTGGATTCGCCTCGCTGACAACTCTTCGTTTGTTGTATCCTTTTGTGGAGATATCGCTGTGGTGACACAGGCGCAAGGCCGCACGGGAGGGGCGGAGGTGGATTGTTTACTGTGTACGTGTTTGCGCGGGGGTTGGTGGTTCGGATTGGGCCGCTGGTCGATTGGGCTGATTGTGCAGGTCAAGTCCGCGGTGATCCCGGCCAGAGGAGGCTGTGTTTATGTATCCGTCGGGTTGTGACAGCTGCAGCGGATTGCTAAGTTTACTGACGTGCAAGGACAAGACCCAGTCGCGGGGAAGACGCGAGGTGGTTCGTGCTCGCCGCAAAGCTTGGCGATATCAATTGACCCTGATTATCTAGGAGGTAATATGTTCACGTCTAGTCAAGTCACGTTCAGATGGTCGTTACAAGTATCCTGAACTGCCGTATATTCCAATGCTTAATCCTTTCCTGCTTTGCTTAGCCTGTCCACGCGCCAAAAATCACGATGACCAAGACGCTCTCACGTTTAGCCTCAGCATCCTCATGCCATCCTCTACTACTCGTACTAGCAATGATGCCGCGTGAAAACAACAAATCGAACGCCAGAGCAATTTACATTCAGTCCAGCCACGATCGATACGTGGGCTGGACATACTCAGAAGCCCAAAGATGATGCTCACAAGAACCGATAAAAACGCCCGTGTGCCGTGGAGTACGATGAAAACAAGACCCATGTCTACCGTGAAAGGAGTGTGTCCAGGAGCACGCACCAAACGCCTCCCGAGGTTAATGAAACAATGCAATGAATCCGCTCTTTTGAAAACGAAAAAGGGAGATGATGCCAGCCAGCAAGGGAAGAGACTTAAAAGGAGTCGTACCCGCACAAGCACTTTTCCTATCGATGCGAATGTGTTTGTTGGAGCTCGAGGTGATTTTGGTCGTGCTCCTCGTGCATTTCGTCACCGTCATGGTGCAGCGTAACGCTGTTGAATTCCTCAAAGGGGTCGGCTACTTCACCCATTGGCGTCGCAAGACCGGAATCTAGCGGCACGCCCTTGGCCTTTGCAGCGCTGATATCTACGCTCTGACTCTCTTTCACGTTGCGGAAATTGGGCGTCTCAATGCCTCGCCCCTGAGATGGGATCATGGGTGGCTTCATGTGGCGCAACAAAGCCCATTGCGTGGTGCGGAAGAACGGGTGGGTCTTAATATCGGAAGCACCTGCTCGCGAGCCGAGACGGCGCAGTTCGTCCTTGATGAGCAGCTTCCGGATGAGCGACTTACAAAGACTATTAATTGTCAGCATTACTCATGTTTTCGGAATGGCGGATGCGCTTACTTTGAAACGGACGGGGCCCCAGAACCTTCTGGGAATGGGACGTCATCGCGTAGGATGTTCGCAAAGGTAGCATTACGGTTCTTGCCTTTGAAAGGGGTGGTTCCGTAAAGCATTTCATAGATCAATATACCAAGAGTCCACCAGTCGACGGCACTAGTGTGGCCACAGCCTTTGATAACTTCGGGAGCAATATACTCCTCGGTTCCGACAAAGGAATTCGTTCTGAAATTGGCGATGCAGGATTTCGTATCTATGGTAGGCAAGTTGCTCGACGACGTACCGTTACGGCCAACGATCATGGTGGGTCGACCTCCTGGATCGGACTGCTTGGACAGATCAAAGTCTGACAACATTATGTGGCCAGACTGGTGGAGCAGAATGTTCTCGGGCTTCAAGTCTCGGTAGATGAAACCCATGAGATGAAGGTATTCGAGGGCCGCCGTTACTTCGGCGGCGTAGAACCTCGCCGCGTCCTCGTCCACGCACTTGTTCGGCCGAGTCTGCAAAGCCCTGAAAAACTCCCCACCGCTGCAGTATTCCATGCAAAGGTAGAGGTGATCTTCCGACTGGAACGAGTGGTATAGGGTGACGATGAAGGGGTGGTTGCTAGTAGCAAGGATTTCCTGTTCAGCCAGGGCGCGTTTGATCTTGTTTCGCTTGATCATCTCCTTCTTGCTCAACACTGCATCCTGTTAGCATGTTCTACCCGCGTATGATCAGGAAGGAAATACCTTTCATGGCGTACAATCGGCTAGACTTCTTCTCGCGGACCAGGTAGACCTTACCCACGTCGCCCTTTCCAATCAACTTGATCTTATCGAAACTGCCAGGTCCGACTTCTACGTTGCGGACCTTGATCGAATTGGAGCTGTAGGTCCTGCGGAAAGCAACCGAATTGCGGATCTGGCCAGGCGAGGGGATGCCTTTCACGGCATCCATGGGCACAAGGTGATCTGGGTCAGGGGGCACCGTCTCTACCATGCTCAACGCCGAAGAATTGGCATGGTGGACCAGGGGCTGCTTCCCGAGCTCAGCAGTCTGCGGCCTCTCTGTGGACTTCCCGGAGGAGAACAGGCCCTGGGCATTGGGGGCCGAGGCTACCCTTCGCAGCTTCCTGGCCAATTCCTCCTTGCCGGCGGTTGTGGCCTGGTCATTTGCTCCGCTGACAGCGTCGATCTTGGTGGTGGGGATTGGAGGAGTGTCGGGCGGCGAGGGGGGCACACTGCCTTCATTGTGGTGACGAAGGGCGGGCGGGCCCTGATGGATGAAGTAGGGGTTGGCATGGGCGGTGGGCGACACGCCATCTTCTAGCGGGTTGCCCTCGCTGGCCACGGTCTGGGAGCGATTGCGGGTGATGTGCGGCAGGAACCTGGACTGGCGGAAGCTGGACTTGGAGTCATTTTTGGGGGTCGAGGTGCTGTTGCCGTCGTCGGACTGCTTGCGGTCCTTGTTGTCGGCGGAGCTGTTGATGCGGAAGAAATTCTTGATCTTCTGCGAGACCTGGCTGTTGGAGCCGTTGACCTGCTTGTTCGACGACAGCGGCAGGCCGGAAAAGGTGCGCTTTTCGGCCAGCGTCGACGAACCGTGGTTCGACGACGAGCTGAAGAGTTGGGTCATTGCGGGAGGCGGGGCGTGCAAGGGTGCAGCGAGGTGAAGGGATCGGGCACGCTCGCGCCGTCGTGGTGGAGGAGGTCAGGTCAGGATGCGTGCGTGTCGTGGACTTGGGGTCAGTGGGCCATGGCCGATCGGATTGGCGGTGATGTCGGTGTCCAGGGCCGCGGGCGGCGGTGGCTGGAGGGCGGACTGGCGGGCGAAAGAGAGTCGTCACCAGGGGCCAGGCGGAGGATGCGATGGGGGGCTCGCAGTCGTCGCAGTCGCGGGCGGTGGTCCTTTGCGGTGCAGCAGAGGATTAGAGGGGAGGGAGGAGAGCGACGGGCGGGCTGGAAAGACCTCAGGCGGTTGGTCGCCGCCGAAAGGCCAGCGGCGAATGAAGGCGGAGGACGAGAGTGGAGCTGGAACCCTGAATGGAAGCCGCCGAGCCCAGCCCAGCCAGCCTCAGTAGCACGTCAACCGGCGGCCCAGGGGGGTAGGGCTCCCTATTCCGCCCTTCTGTTCTGGCTCCACGCTCGCTCGTCCGTCAGTCTATGCGCCTCGCCCTGCCCCTTCACTGCCCCCAGGGTGGCCGCTGTGCGCCGCCGTGCGCCGCCGCTTGCTTCGCCCGCTGCTTGTCGCCCTGCCGTGCCCCGGGAGGACCACTGCCAGCTTCCGGACCGCCCCCTTGGCGCCCACCGGCACTGCGCCTCGCCCGCCTGCAAATGCCTCTCCTCCCACCCTGGGGCCCACGATAGCTCTGCTGTCGATTTATCAGCAGCAGCGCCCACGTCGTCGCGTCGGCTGCTCGCTGTCAATCCCTGCCGCATGCCGGCTTACCCTCTTTTTTTTTTTGCCCGCCCAGCTGCCGTTCTGACATCATTTCCCCATCCTTCGCTGTGCACATGGCCCCCCGAAATGCCCCTCAATCTCCATGCATGAACTAGAGTTCTGCCAGCGCTGTGAGGCGCCGGCATAGTCTGCTGCCAGCCCGTTCTGGAATCCCAAGCTCCCAAGGTTGACTGATGCCTATCTGGGTGCCCAGGGGCCCTCGACATCACGTGCGCCGCTTGCATCGTCAACCAAAAGCGGCAGACTAAAGTCCTCGATTTTCCTATTATGCAAATTGCAAGATGTGGGGAGGCTATCTATGTACATGCTATCGCCGGGAATAAGCCGGCCGCCGAGAGGCAACGGAGCTGCGTCGGTGATGTGCAGAACCATGCTCGTTCTGCCACCCCCGTCCCAGCCCACCGCCGCTGGCTGCCCTTCAGTTGCCCATGCTCCGTGAGATGCTTTTGGTAGACTTGCAAGAAAAGAAACCCAAGTGTAGAGAAGCCCCCAACTACAGTAGTGAGTAGTGAGCAGCCCTCTCCGCGCCCTCCTTTCCGCCATAGCCATGCTCGCGCCCATTAATCTTGGCCTAAGGCTACCAAAGCTGATCATTAGTTCCGCTGAGTTAAGGAAAGTTTCAAAGTCTTGTCCATCAATATCCGTAATGCCGGAAAGGTTTCGGCTCCATGAAGGAAGGTCGGTAGAGGAATCCAAAAAGTTTGTGGTCTATCGAGATGTGTCGGGAAACGTTGCTCCTGCCCTCACAAAGTCTTGAACGGCAGCGAGCGGCATTTGCTGCCAGTCCTCACTTGCGAGCGTGGTTGCTTCGATATTCGTCAATCTCCTCCCTCTCGACCTGCTTAATCATCTTAAAGCGGGCTTGCCATTTCTGAGAGCGCTCCCTCTTCTCTGCCGGAGACATACGTCGAGGGTCGTCCTTCCTACCGTGCCGAAACCTATTGGTCACCTTCTCAAGTTTGGCCTTGGCCGGGGAATGTTCACCAGACTTCTTGGGCGAAGTGGGCGGGCTAGTAGTTGGAGAAGCAACCGCCTCTTTGCTCTTGGCCGATGCTGACTTGGCAGGCGGCGACGTGACCTTCTGCTTTCCCTTGGTCTTACTCGAAGATGGCTTGAAGCAGGATGCGTCCGCTTCAATTTGCTCGGTCAAGCTGACCGCATCCGTCTGTGTCTGCGACCGTGTCTGAGTCTGCGTCTGCATTTGAGTCTGCGGCTGCTGTTCAACGATACCCGTCTCGACAATCAGGTCCGCAAGGTCGTCCATGGCACCGTCCAGCCCTGATAACCGATGGTTAGCCAAGGGTCGAGTGTAAGTTTGAATCTCGCCACTGAGTTCCTGCCGGCTGTAGTCCTTTACTGTCGGATAGTAGCGTTGCATCGCCATTGGAGCACCAGAGAATCGACTGCCAAGCTGATTGCCCGAAATCTGTCGTGGATATGCAATTCCAGCTACACTTGACACTGATCTAGGCAGACTACCTTTATCGTGATGTTTCTCATTGATGTCCAACTCAGCAGTCGATGTACCAATATGCCGGAATCCCGTCCCCACCCTGTCTGACGGCTCCATTGGGCTGAGAAATGTTGTTGCTGAGCTGTGTCGTGGCCGTGTATCTGGGGGTGCCTCACTACGATGCATATGCGGAAGGGTAGCTTCCAAGGCAGTTCCATGTGGGCTGTATACAAATTCCTTCCGAACATCGGTGGTCATCAGACGTGATTTGCCTGACCGAGCATTCTCCTGCGTGCCAATTGAACCGTCGCCTCGGTTGAACGACATGCTGATAGCAGAGTCGTACGGTATGGATCCAGCCAGGACAGCTCGCAGTGCAGAGGTGTGCGGGTCGGGTGTTGGTAGGGAGCTCTTCCGAGTCGACAGGCTCCCAAAACGTTCTGGTCTACTCTCATCTGATAGAAACTGCATGATGCCCTGAATATAACCTTGCAGTACTTCTGCTATATCAGGAATCCCAACGTGATCGTAGCCAGCCTGGAATCCTTCCTGGTAAGTGGACGGTCTATGATGAGTGGGCTTGGGATTCATTGGCCAGTTTTCGTCAGTCTCAGTTCGATGCTCGTTTATCTTGCGGGAGGACACGCTGCTTGCGAAAGCGGACTTGATGATATCAGCCGTGGCGAGTGGAGCACGGTCTTGGCCAGGCGTGGCGGATTTTAAGGACGAAAGTGAAGGTTGCTTTCCAAAAGAATCCGGCCATGGCCCCAATTTGGCGATCGTGCCGGTACCAGAGTGGCAAGAGTTTCCCTCATTCCAAGGACTGGCAGGCCAGTGCTTCTCGGGTGTGGAAGGAACTCCATTATTCTCCTGAGAAGATTCCTTGGAATCTCTGAGATTCGGTGCAATCCTAGTAGAGGAGTGTTCGTGTGTGTTGGTAGGAAAGAAGTCTGTCGTATCGATGCTTGACAAGCTCGGTTGCTGAGAGATAACACGTGCCCCATGCTTGTCTGGCTGAGCAGCATCATCGGAGCCCCATGGAGAGTGCTTGGCCGGAGAAGGAGTGGGCGGAATGAACTCCTTGATTGCCGCTGTATTGGTCCTCACGACAGGTTCGTAGGTGGGGCTCTTCGGATCGAGTGCAGAGGTGACTTGCTTCTTGTCATCGTCACGAGGGGGTTTGATCTCGATAGCATGTGAGCGACGGCTGACCGATTCGGGGGAGTGTGGAGCATTTGCCGTGTGTTGAAGAAATTGAGAAGAATCCGTTGCTGGCATGTTTTGAAATCCACCAAAGGCAGTCGGATACATCAACAAAGGTGGGTACGCGCCTGATGCTGGGTACGCATACATGGACTGGGAGATTGGTTGTTGGAACTGAGGCACGAAAGAGGGTGGAGGAACGGGAGCTATCGTGCTGCCGAGGGAATTCGGGAAATTGTTGAGTGAAGCAGGTACAGCATTGTCTGTCTCGAAATTCATGATGTGTTTCCGCAGGTTGTCCAGTTCCATAATGAGATTTCGCTTCTTCTCGATCATACCAGCACGCCAAGCATCGCCCTGAGAACTGGCCTGTAAGACCTCCTGCTGCTCCACAGCTCTCAACTCTTGCTTTCTGAGGGCTTGTTGAGCCCTGAGGCCCGGAAGATCCAAGCCTGCAAACGGAGTTTGAGCATTGCTGCGCGATGGGGCATACTGTACACCTGCGAGCCCGACCTGTGTAGGAACCATACCCGGCTCCAGGATCTGCTTGGATACCGCATCCATATTATTTGCAACTCCTGCTGTGAAGGTTGAATTGTTTGTGCTCACGGCTGGAAGTGCAAACATCTTGTCGCCCACGCATATCACAGGCTGGTTGCCAATCATTTGGATCCGGCCCAATGTGTTGATGTCTGGTTGTGGTTGAGCAGACATAGTGCCACCAGAAGTGATGCCTCTCAGTGGCTGTGACTTGAAGCTGTTGTTAACAAACCGTGCTGTGGCAAGGGGTGGCAGGTCGCTGGGCACGACACGGCCGCCTGCAGTCACTCGCATACCAGGCGGGCTTCCGTGTTCCTTGAGGAGCCTCTCTGCTTTACCTCGCTTGATAGATGGAGACGGAGAGGGTTTCTTGTGGGGGACAGTTGATGCGATTGCAGGAGTGGGAGGTGGTCGTAGGTTCTTTTCGGAAGTCGCTCGGACTAGGTTTGCGGACGCGGAAGGACGCAAAACATGCTCTGCAGAGGAGTATCAATTAGATTTTCTGTTTTTTAAGGCAATTAAAAGTGAAGAGAGAGGTATTTCAAGGTGAGATAACTTTAAGATCGAAGGTAATACTGCCAAGGATCACCGAATCAAGATGAAGGTGAACGGCTGCAGACAGACGGACACGATAAACGTGGTAGGTGAGTGAGATCGTCGAGACTGACCTTTGATTACATCCTCATCGGCAAACTTGTCGATTGAGACGGCTGACTCGGAGATGGAATCCCGCAGAGCAAGGAGCTCCTCGACCTTGTATGCATACGACATGGCACGAGGCCGTTCACCAAGCATGGAGAGCATCCCCTTCGACCCTTGCGAGTATAAACGACGTCGAATGGGATCGATCGATTCTGAGAAGCAGCGAGACGTGAGATGGTGTGATGCGAATATCCTGACAGAGTCAATGCTTGTAAATGAAGGACCTCCATGAAACGCACCTCAAAGCTGTTTGTGACGTGCAGTGACAACGAGTGGCCAGCTATCCAAGAGCCGAAGAGCAGCAATGACGAAAGAAGACGGATTGGAACAAGAAGATGGAAGACAAATGAGTGTGTTGAAGGAATGAATGGGGAGTGCAGCTGGATGGAAGGATATATGTGCATCCCTGCGCACCTCCCCTGTAAACGCGCCTTCAAGGTGGCAGGAAGCGATGGGCAAAATGGAATAGTGAAGAACAGAAGGACAGATGATGATCGTGGGAGCCAGAGCGGCAGAGGTTGGCCAGGTGCAAGTGCCAGTCGATGTCTACAGGAGGGGAAAGAGCAATGTGGACAGCCTATACCTTTTGTTGACTGGAAATAGAGCAACCACCAAGGGCGAGAATGCACAAAAAAGATTGACATCGACGTGTCACGTAGACACCATTGAAATCATTTAAGGCTCTGGGTGCCAATACCTAAACGCCTGCGCTATGCATACTATATGAACTCTAGGGCGCCAAAATCCCATGTCCATGATATTGACGCCATTTGAACTTCACCGTACTCATCTCCTCCTGGTACTCCGTGAAGTTGACACTGGCTCAAATGCATCATCATCGTCCGATATCTCATCATCACTAGGCTCTTGTACCTTGCGTCGCGCCGCGGACCTCGCAGGTTGACTCCGTTGGGTGGAAGCTTGGGAAAAGTTCAACGTCGACTGCTTTGTCGCAGCCGGAGCACGAGTGCGGGTGGTCGTCTTCTTTGGTGGGGATTTGGCACGTGCAGGTGGTTTTGCTGCAGGCTTTTTCGCAATCGAGCGAGAAGGCTTTACGAAGAGTCCGTTTTCATCGCTCTCTTCCTCTTCGACATTGTCGAGTATCATAAGATCGTCGTCATCATCATCTTCCTCCTCTTCGATGACCTTCTTTTTTCCTCGACCTCCCTTTGCAACAGGCGCTTTCTTTGTAGCCGTAGGTACGGGACGAGTAGTACCACTGGCCTTAGCACGTCCCCGACTAGCAGGTGCTTTCGATTTGCCTGCAGGCAGACCCCCAGCGTCGTCATCATCTGGGCCATCACTATGAATAAGAGCGCCGGGTTGGTCTGCCCATTCGCCATCCATATCACTGTCCCAAAGATCGGGCTTGGGTCTAAGCTTTTTCTTGGTCTGCATCGATGTTAGCTTACATCTATCCCGTTTTAAAAGGCACTAGCTGGTACAAACCTTTCGTTTCAGCTGACCTGAGCGGAACATGTCTTCTAGGCGTGTTCGCTCCTCTTCCATGGCATTCGCCAAACCATCCTCATCAATGTCGTTGGCCTCCATGAGGTATTTGAGTTGGTTCGCAAGACTCTCGTTAACGAACATTTCCATGGCATGCTTGTCATCCTTGTCTACAAACTGCGTCACGGCATCTCCGAAGGAATTTTGTGGCAAGATGGTGAGCGACTGTGCTTCCAGGAACTCCCTCACCAGCTCCTTGACCTCAATCGTCTCCCCAGCAGCCGCAAGCTCGGCAAGAACGGCTTCATCGGGAAGCTCAGCAGCATTCTTCAATGAACCTTGAAGGCAAGTTAGAATTTTGTTGTTAGTCGAATCAGAGGTTCACTTACGGCGCGGAGTCTTCTTCTTTCGGTAGAACTGGACAACGTCGGTGGTATTTGCAACCCGATCGGAGAACCGATTTGAGAAACGCTGTGGATTCTCACACTGAAATTCACCGGGTTCTGGAGCCGTATATTCCACACGGAGACGGACCAAGGGGAGCGGCACTGTGACCTCGTTGTCTTCGTCGTGTTCATCTTGCAGCTCCAGCCATTCTCGCTTCGCTGTTTCGATCAAGCCGTCCACAATCTTTGAAAGATAATTGGTGACTTTGGAGCGATTGTCATGGACACTCCAAAGTGCCTTCTTCTTGATTTCTGGTTCATCGGCAAGCACAATCTCTTTCATGATAAAAGGCCGCACTGACTTGAGACGGATGGGTTCGCAGGTGAATTCCTTCCCAGTTATGCTTAGGATAGCGACATGCTTCGGTACGGCCTCCCCAGGCATGAGCGCAGTGGCAACAGAGGAACCGGGCTGCATGACGTGAAATCCCATTTCAGGGTTGTACCTAGGCTCAATCAAGCATTCATGTTCATGACCCCAAACCACAAGATCCATGAACTCAGGTAAGAAAGTCTCGGGCAGGTAACTCGTTGGTGTGTGCGCAACATGGTTTTGATGGACACTAAGTAGGTTAAACCAGTCGTCCTTTTGCGTGGCTGGTTGAAAGAATGTGACGTCGCCTTCTCGCCAGGTATGAAAGAGCCTCTCATCCCGCACGTTGCTCAATCCGTAGAGTGCCAATTTTGTTCCACCTTTCTGTAGAAGGACTGGTTTGACAGCGATATTGTCGACTTGAGCTGTTCGACCGTAATAGTTGACCATGCCAGACACCTGAAGCAAGTCTAAGGGAGAATAAGAGCCCTCTCCGGATGGGTCATCGTGATTACCGTGAATGGCAAACACTGGTATAGCAACGTTGATGTCCTCGTCTTCATAATTGACATGGTCGAAGATGCCACCAAAGTTGTCGCTAGCATCACTGAGCATCTCGAGCTCGCACGGCTTGTCGCCCAGGCAATTCATGCGTAGCGAACGCATGACATGGTACATGGATTTCCTTGACGGCTTGTTCTCGTGGAAGAGATCTCCTGCATGCAGCACCATGTCTACGTCGTGCTCTTTCGCAAGGCACATAACCTCATGGAATGTCTGCCAGCTATCGTCTTTTCGAACGGGGTCACGCTCGTTGTAGCCAACATGGCTATCTGTGGCGACGAGTATACGAATAGTATCCGCACCTTGGAAGCAACGGTGAGAAAATGAGCTGGTTTCGGCGAGCTGGTACGTACCTCGTGGGGCAGCTCGAGGCGCCATGGCGGTGATTTGGAACGAGAACTGCGCTGTTGGGGTTGGAGAGCGCGGAGTAGAAGATTCAGAAGCAATGAGACTTATGCTCAGACTCCTCGGTGCCCCCTCAGCCCGCTTACACTGTGAAGGCCACCGCGGCGGTCGGGCAACCGCCTCTACGGGTCGCGACGCGCTTCCGCCTGGAGCGCCAAGAATTAACCCGCTATCACGTGCGCTAGATCGCCGTTAATCCCAGAACAGCTCGACAACTTCACCTCCTCAACGCACGTCACAATGTTTCCCACGCGGGCGCTCTGCGCGCGATCAGTCTGGAAAGGTAAGCAAAGCACTCGATTTTTATGAAACAAACTAATTTCCTGGCGCAGGCCCCAACATCGTCCCGTAAGTCGGTTCGAAGGACAAATCTTTGACGTGAAGTCCCTACTGAATGCCCAACAGCCTCCCCATCGTGAAACCCAAGACCGGCGAGCGAGTTCCTCCGATTAAGACGCAGGCGCGCTCCGCGACCATTCTGCCAATCTTCGTTGGTCTTAGATTCCAGGTCCACAATGGCAAAAGTTACGAAGATATCACGATAACGGAGGACATGGTCGGACGCAAGTTGGGAGAATTCGCACCGTATGTCACCCAACCATAAATATAGGAGGATTTCCGGTGTATTTGGGATCTCTCAATGGGTTTGGGGTGTTCCTGATTGTCGGCTGACCCATCGCAGAACGAGGAAGAACTTTACCTACAAGCAGACGAAGAACAGATAAAGTGTTACGCTGTGCATCAAATAGGAGTTTGGGTATCATTGGGAGTACTTTTCTAACTCTCCTGTACTGTTATTGTACAAATACGATTAGCCCGCCAGATAGGGGCAGCATATTCCCAAGCCCAGAGTTCCCTTCCTTGTGCGCCAGAATGTAGACCAACCAAACGCCTTTCATGCTGAATATGGAAACCAGAATCTCGGCTACTAATGCTCATTTCACTCTTCTCGCAAAAACCTTTGATGCATCGAGACTGGAAACTTGTTGGGCTATGGCCATAGTTCATCAGGTGTTTCAATGCACAGAGTTATCGATAGAACTCGCCGCGCTTGATATTGACACCGTATTCACCGACAGCCATGCCCAAGTCTTCCATGGTGAGGACAGTGCGACCTTGGCTGCCACCCTGACCACCGCCGCCATAGCCTGGACGTTGAACACCAAGGTTGATGCTCTTAGCTTGGCTATCTTTGCTCCCCTGCGCACCGCCCGGAGCTGCTGCTCCTTGAGGCCCTGACCCGCCGGCTAACCCGCCCATGGGGTTGTTGCTCGTAGTATTGGAGGCACGGATACGAGAATACTGATAGGCGTCGGCGGCAATGTCAGCAATGAATTTCTGCGTTGCAAGTGCAAGAAGACGAGCGAGGTGCGGGGACGTCTGAGGCGGGGGTGGCAGGCCGGCGCGGGTCAGGTAATAGTGGGTGACGGCATCGGGGATCTAGAACGGCGTCAGTACATGTCTCAGCTGGCGGTAGGGGAGACGTACAATGGGCGCATAATCATCCATCTTCCCTAGGAACTCGCGCAAGGTAGCGTCCTTCTTCGCCGGAATGCGCGCCTCTAGGGACGCTGCCGCATCCGCTGCCCCGTTTGCGGCTGCTGAGCCTGTGTCGTTTGCGCCGTCGAGGTTCATGGCATCGGGCTGCGTTGGGTTCGCGTTGATGTCGGCGTCGATTGCGGCGTCCAGGTCGTTATCCACCTCCATGTTGGTCTCGGGGGGTGGATTTGTATTGTCCGCCATGATGTATGTGGGATCTGTGAGATAAGAGGTGGTCGACTTGGGCGGCGGGGGCGATGCGGTGCAGTCGGCGGGCTGACAATGCGATGTGGTGAGCGTGAAGGCCCCGCCAAGGCGTCGGAGAGGGCGCTCCCGCCCCCAATCTCGGTAGCCAATCACAGCGAAGTACCTCACTCGCTCGAGAGCTGCGTCCTACATCAAGCACCCACCTATGCCCTCACACTGGAGAATCGAAGTGAAAGGGCGCGCAGAAAGCACACTGATTTGCTGAATAACTAATCGTTTCCTCTTGTCTTCGCTCGCACCCTGCAGACAAATCTAGGTGATACCAGCTCCAAATGCAGTCTCCCGAGCATCGACCATCTAGGCAACGACTTTCACAAGCAATTCCCAGAAGCGCACTCATAGGACCAACGAGTGTGCCCACGTTTTCCCTATCAGATTAACTCACCAAAGGCTCCATTCGTCACTGGATCTGGATCAAACTTGCTCCAGCTCAACAACTCTTCGATATCCTGGCACCGGCTTATTCTGTCCACAGCCTCGTTCGTTCAATCTCCACTGGAAACATTACCCACCACCAAACAGCCTCTCGTGGCGTCCCGAATTACTGCTTCTTTTTTTTGTTGTGCAGCCACAGTCAGCAGTATTAATTGGCTTCACTGACCTTGCTTGCTCTCGAGCATATCCTCCAAGTCCATTGCAATGATTGATGGAAGAGCCCTCGTCTTTTGAGCTTGGGTACCTCTGATAAGAGCTGTGCAAAGCTCGTTGCATCACAAATACTCGAACACCCCACCCTGGCTAAGCAATAGTAAGTATCAGGCCTCTCGCTTCCTCTACCTGTTGCAAACAACAAGCAGGGCCGTCGAACAGCTCAAACCCCACCCCCCTCAAAGGACCAGAGAGCTCAAGGAAATAAATATACCGAAACCAAAAATTCCATGATTAGGTGACAACGACATCGTTACATGATGGTGTGCCTAGCCGACCTTCCGACGGAACTCCTCGAGAGGATATTCCTGGGACTGGGTAGTATTGACGATGTCCACAACCTTGGACGCGCATGCCGGAAAACGTATGATATCATTTTTCAACAGGACTACACCTATGTAAAGGTCATGAGAAATGTTATCTACAGTTCACCCTGGCATAGATTCGACTGGCAAATGTGTGAAGCTCTCGAGCTCCACCGAGATATTGTGCTGCATCTCAGATCCAGAGGTATAGCTGCTTCACCTGACCACCCAGTGGAATATCCTGGAAACTGGGAGATGCGTCTGGCTGAAATAAAACCGCTGAATTGTTACAACAAAAACTGCGCCAAATGCCTGCCTGCGGCACGAGTACATGAAATCGTTGCCAGGTGGCACGGCTTAAGACCCCTCCAAACCTTGTGGCTTGAGCGAGATCTTGATCCTCAGGACAATATACATGTCGAATGTCACCAGGATCTCAAGCAATTAGTCAGTGGTTACGCGCAGCTACAGGAGCAAGAATATCTGCAGAAAGTACGAAGTATTCCCACTCGGCAAGAACGGCATCACCCGTATACCGGCTTTAATACTGACCAAAAAGGCCGCTTTCATGCCGCCGTAACCTACATATGGCTTTTGAATGAGCTTCGCTGGGCTTTGACTAACTATACCTGGCCGTCGAGAACCTTCGCTTCTCCTGCAAAAGCCGCGCATACAGCCATGGAACATCTGTCGCAACAACAGCACACATCCATGCTCGATGAGCTCGATCAATACGCCATGTACCGGTTCCTTTATCACCACCTTCTTCCTGTACATGGCGCCGTCCTCGCAGATCAGGACAGCGCCAAACTTCCTTTGACCTTCCCCTCAAACATGAGCACGAGCACCGCCCCACGCTTCCTCCAGTTCTTCCTCGCAGCAGCCCCGGTCTACCTTCAGCCCCCGGACCTTATCGAACTGACAGTCCGCTCGCGTCTCTCCCGGAAGCCTCCGTATCCGCTCATGCGCCTCCCCTCCTCCACCGAATCCTGGCTCCACCCCGTCAAGCTGGCATACCCCTTCCCCGTGGGTGTGGACCTTGAGGCTCCCATCTTCCCCAGCATCCTCCGGCACCATTTCCAGGTTCACCTCACCGTCATAGCACGCGCGTTCTTGTCCCTGACCAGCGATCAGTCCACCCGGCGTGCTAACATGTCACAGGTCGCGGTGCCTTGCTTTGCGTTCGAAGATCACACCTACTCGTGGCTGATGGAGCGCGTGCTGAAGGTTTTCGACCAGGAGGCTAGGCCCAAAGAATTCGAACTGCCGGGACACCTTCCGCTCACAAACTCATCTGGCATGCTCGACAATGGATGGAAGGACTGTATGTGGGCCATTTGGTGGTGGGCGGCAAGTGAGGAAAAGGCGAGGGCTAAAATGGAGAGATGGAGGGAGATTCGTCGCACTTGACTGTCAGAGTCTGACAGCCGGTACGGATTTGCTTTCGTGCCATGGTCTCTTCGTCAGAGATGGTCTGAATCGAGTAAGGGGATGTGAGACGACTCGGTAGGAGCAGTGCCTGGGTCATGCCGTCTTCTGTCCGCGATCTTCGAAGAACTATACGTTTTGGCGGATACAAGACATTTTTCAGTTATTAGCTTTCGGATTTACTTGCCCTAGGGAAAGACAAATACAGCCCAGGGTAGCTCTGCACTGAGGGGCCCCTTCAGCAATCAAGTAAATAAGTTTTATCTCACAGTTTCAAGTCGGTCTACATTGGAGGTCTTAATGTTTCGTAGTATAATCTTTTGAGCAACCTCACATTCCATGCTACACCAGTGACAGCTAATTCCAAATCTGTGCTTTCAATCGACAAAATAGTTCGATCTGGTTTCTTACGAGCTTCCCGGGCCACCGAGCAGGGCGAACCTGCGAACAATGCTAGGACCAATCTCGTCGTACTCTGCCTTGGTATGACAGTAACTCCTGAATTCAGGTGTCTGGCCAAGCAATGAGCCTCCGAACCATGGGCCATGCCTCTGCCTCTTGTGCGTGATGACCTGGACATCCAAGCCTCCACTCTTCGCGCCGCCGCTCCTGGCTTCCGAAGCCTTGATCCTTGCGTCCACCAGGTGTCGAATGTCCCTCTGTAAGCGACGTCCAAAGTCCTTGTACAGCGTAGAACCACCAGAAAGGACAATGTTCTTGTACAGACCCCTACGAACATCGATGGGCGAGGTTTGGATAACGGTATCGACAATGTTGGGAAGCGGCGTCAGGAAATCCGAAGAATAAATTTCAGGGTTGAAGAAAATCTCGGGAGCCAAGAAACGCTCGTATCCGACGTCTACCTGTACTGACTTGCCGTTGGGGTAGTTGACGGTATGCTTGCGGAACCGGTCCTCGGGCTCGCGGTCGAAACGGGCGAATTCCTTGACAATGTCCGGGCTGACATAGCAGAACTCTTCCTTGATACGCTCAGCGGTCTGGAGCGAAGAATCGGGCTCTCCGCGGTCTCGCAAAAGCGACTGCACAAAGTTGGTGATGTCGCGACCGGCGATGGGGACGCTTTTGATCGAGGACCCAATAACATAACCTTCAGCAACCGGAATTACGTGGGTCACACCCGCACCCGAGTCAATGACGGTACCAGTGAGAGAGCGGTCCTGCACCTTGGAGCTAGTCCAAGAAGCGGCCAAGGCGAGCACGGCTTGCACGGCGATGTAGAGACCGGCGCAGTTGAAGGACTCGAACATGATTTCGGCGGTGTTCTCACGGTTCTCTGGCGGGTTGAGAGGCTACATTCATGTCAGAGGCCATGGTTTCCATGCGACACGGCGTTCTTCTTACGGGCTCAGTCAAGAGGAAATGGTGGTCCTCGGGCTCCACTCTCAAATACTTGAAGATGGAGTTTGACCAAAAGCGTTCCATGAGATCCTGCCAAAAATCAGCATAATCCATGTGTCCCCGCCCTCTCCTTCGCATACCCAGTTGTCTATTTGTCCATGCCTAATTGGGTAGTGGATGCCGTAACCTGGACCAGCTGATGCGGAGAGAGCTTCATCACCAATGAAGAAGTCCAGGTCCTCGGTACCGCGCTTCGCAGACAGATGGCTGCCGGGGCCAGCTCCGCCGGTCAAAAAGGAGGGCTTGTTCGCAACGGCAGGGCGCCCAGAGCCGGAGCCGCCAGCACCGCCAGTTGGGCCTTTGGTCGCGATTGCGGTCGGGAAGACAAATGAGGGGGAATCGTTGCCGGCGAAACCTGGAGCGGGAATTATTACTAGCTGCGACTATGCAAGGTGAAGATAAAGATCATACCGAGCTTCGAGTAGCCCGTACCGCTGGGTGCCTGTCAGTATGCAATTGGCAGGTAGGTGTCCGCAGGCTGCGAGGAGAGCTTACTTGTCCATGACAACGGCAGGGGTTTGGTTCGCCATCTTTGCTGCTGTTCAGAGGTACAGCCGAAGGCAAGGGGCAGCTCAGGAGCACCGGCTGGGGAGGAGACGTGAGCGTGAATTGGCGGCGGCAGAGGTGGTGGATTCGTCAGAGTGGGATGGGCGGAGAGGCTGGTCCAAGTGGGCGCTCGAATCAGGCGCAGCCAGCAGCCCCGCTCCGCCCGCTTTAGCTTGGCTGGAGCAGCGGAAGCGACAGGGGCGGGGGTCCATAGCTCCATGCCACCCTCAACCGCATCGTCACTGCTTCGCGCCTGCCTAGATCAAATAAAGGTCTTGCCGATTGCACGAGTGGCCATGTCACGAGAATTTCCCATCGCCTGCGTGGGCTCGCGGCCTTCACCCTGAGCACGTCTGGCCAGAACGGCGGCCGCGACTGACTCTTCGCCTTTGGCTGCTCATCGTCTTCACTGACCTCGCTCTCCTACAGCGCTCACTGAGCACCCTCGCTCGCTCTTACTGCCCACTCCCAGCACTAGGACGCCAGAGTTCCGCGCAACTGTTCTCCCGCCGGCGGCCCCATTCATTTGCCATTCTTCACCCTAACCTACTGCTCTTCTCTACTCAAATCTCACCACCTCACCTACCCACCTACCCACTTTCCAGTGCGCCCGTTCACCTACAGTACCGACTCATGACTCCTTAAGCATTCCCCTTCAGAACAAAAGCCTTCATATCTTTTTCTTTGCTTCCGCCACCCGTCAAACGACAACGGAAGCCTTCGTCTTACCCGCCAATCTAAGGCAAACGGCGGCGACTGCACCCGTCTGGTCAATCTCAACGACAAACCCGACATCGCCTGCTACGAAAAAGCTTAGAGCCAGCCTAAATACCGCAGTGAATCGTGCAAAGGTGGATAAACTCGGTCCACATCTGCGTAACCTCCGCCGACGCTTGTCGGCCCTCAAGGACAAGGACATGTCGGCTTCCCAGCCCGCTGCCATCGATGGTGCGGCTCAGAACGATCAGCTCACGCGCAAGCCATCAGTGAGCCCACATCGCGATGATGTATGCTGCATCTTCGTCCATGCCGGCGCTGGTTATCACAGCTTCCAAAACGAGCGCATTCATCTCGAGGCATGCAATGAGTAAGTATATGTAACATTTACTGCTCACAAAAACGCCATTCGCTAACCAAATGTTACAGTGCTGCGCAGGTGGCAATGTTGATCCTCAGGAACGGCGGCAGTGCAGTGGATGCTGTCGAAATGGCGGTCAAAATCCTTGAAGACCGAGAGATCACCAATGCTGGATACGGAAGCAACCTCGCCATGGACGGATGTGTCGAATGTGATGCTTCCATAGTGGATCACCATGGACGGAGTGGAGCTGTCGGGGCCATTGCTAGTAAGTCGTTGGCACTAGATCGAAAGAAGAATTGCTCTGCTAATATTTCATAGATGTCAAGAATCCTATATCTGTCGCGAGGCTGGTCTTGAATCACAGCATGCAATCGCTTACCCTGCGGCGTGTCCCTCCCAATCTCCTCGTGTCTCAAGGAGCCACAGACTTTGCAGAGGAGATGGGTGTCCCGCTTCTCCCTCATGATGCACTCGTGTCCCCAGCGGCGCGTGAGAGATGGATACGCTGGAAGTCTGATCTCAAAGCAGCCGAGAGGAAGGCACGGAAGTCTGGTAGTCACCCTGCTACCTGGAGAATCAGGACTGATACAGGCATTGAAGATGAGATTGTGCGCAAGAAGATGCGAGAGGAGCACCAGAAAAATTTGCTACGGCCCTTCCCACATCTTACTCAAGATGATGACCCATACACGTCTGAGGATATCTCCACGCCTCCGTCAGAGTCTCCTGCCCAAAACCCTGTTGAGCTGTCAGACTCATGGATCCACGATACGCTTCATATCAGCTCAGAAGTGACATTGGGAGAGGCGACAAAAGATACTGGTTCAGCTGGTCGCCCTCTGACAGTTGCAGAATCATCTCGCAGCGCTTTTGTCAACAGCACACAGACCGTGCCAACTATGAGTCACTGGCAGGACTTGCGAGCATCAAAAGACGGTGGTCCTGCCCCAGATGATAACGGCAATAGTGAGGCTGAACACAGCACAAATCAAGAGTCCTTTGGCCGCACGCCCCAAGTTGACGGTGCGTCCTCCAACCGGGAGTTTGAGGTCGATTCGAAGAGGAACAACATGGATGGAGTACCCTGCGACGAAACGGCAAATTTATTTCCCACAGGCACATCGCGAGCTGATGTCGCGAGCACTTCGGCATCACACGAAGAAGATCTGCAAACGAAACCGCCGCTGAAGCGTGCAATTCCTCTCGCTAGTTACTACAACGATACCCTAAAGGCAAATTCCCCCTCTCGTCTTTCACAGGTCGAAAAGGAAGACCTGATTACCGATACCGTTGGCGCAATCGCAGTGGATGGATGGGGTAATATCGCTTGCGGTGCCTCATCAGGTGGTATCGGAATGAAATACCGGGGACGCGTCGGACCGGCTGCACTTGTTGGCGTAGGCTCTGCTGTGGTGCCAATTGACCCCGACGACCCTGAAAAGACGTGTGTCGCAACCGTCACGAGTGGTACAGGCGAACATATGGCTACCACCATGGCAGCGACAGTCAGTGCCGAGAGACTCTATCAGAGCATGAAGAAGGGAAAGGCAGGAGAGTACCACGATGCTACTGAAGACGAAGCCCTCAAAGCAATGATCGAGAATGAGTTCATGGGCAAGCTGGCATCCCGCCCCGAGTTTGGATATTGCTGACTGTCACTAGGACACCCGAGTGTCAAAAATAGCAACTCTGCAGGCGCTATTGGCATCTTAGGCGTAAAGAAATCACGAGATGGTATTATGCTCTACTATGGCCACAACACCGACTCGTTCGCCATGGCTTCGATGCATTCAGACGAAGATCGACCTTGGTGTGCTATGTCTCGCAGTAATGGAAATGGCCAGATCGCTCAAGGTGGTCGTATGATGCGGTACCAACGGAAAAAGAAGACGAAAACGGCCGGATCTTCACGCCACTGACACAGTCAAGATACCTACGGCGCAACCCAGTGCCATTGTAATTGTCAGCTTCAACTTCACGCTCACTTTCAAGTTCAAGAGGCTCCCAAAATTCCTGTTTTCCTTCCTGTTCTGTCTGCTAGAATCCTATGGGAGATCCTAGTGACTGCTCAATGGTTCTTCCTCGGCATCCGATATGGGCTGTGGCTCAAATATAGATTTCACGATGCTCGGTATATTATACGGGCATGATATGGCATTTCCAGGTGTTTTATACCATTTTCGCTATGGCCCCGTGCTTGGCATGGCTATGGGACGGTATGCAGCTGTCAAGACTGTCTTTGGTGTTTAAAGACATGGCGATTTCTGTGCAGGACACCCGCACTTCTCATGGAACCTTGACTTTATTAGTGCGTTCCTACATCATCCTACCACGGGTAGTGCTCAAAAGTATGAGGAAGTGAACCTAGGTGTAATAGTTGATAAAGAAAAGGCTGTCATTTCAAGCTGTGCCTCTCGTGTTCCTAAAGTCCCAACCCTCCCATAAAATGCGGGAGGAACGCCTTGCAAATGCATCATTAAAGACCAGCCTTAGCAATCTCCCTCAGTGCAAATCCATGTGGTATGCAATCCAAACGCCAATTGCCTTCCCCGAGTACAGATACAGCAGCCACTCTCCATCTGCGCCAGATTTCCACCAATCCGATGGTTGATGCCTGCCCCACACAGAACCTCCCGGTATCTACTTCACACCCAGCTGATGCCTTCCAAAAGCTGCGCATGTTGTCGAGCGAGCCACGAAGCAGTAGGAGCGACCTAGTCAATGCGGATGCTGCCGCAGGCTCTCTGATGGCCTGTACCAGCCGCACCATCTAGGGCGCTCATCAACGCACCGGCGTCCCTGCGCCTGTGGGCGTTCCGCCAGGTGTGGCTGAATCTGCACCACCACCCCGCTTCTTTTTCTTCTTTTTCTTGGGGATGAGCGCGGGGGTTTTCGTCGTCGCACTGCGTAGAGAGAGATAGGAGCCGCATGTGAGGCAAAGGTTATCGGGAAGGTTGGCACTGCAGAATACTAGTTTTTATTAGCCTTTGCCATAGGGTGCTTGAACGGAATGCGGGTATGGCTTACTACTCAAGCATACGCTGCAGACGTAGCCGATGTCGACGACCCTACGGTGGCAGAAACAGGCGGCACGGAAGTCTACGCCCGCAGCACTGGGCATGACCAGCGATCTTCGGGCGGTGGCATCAGGTAGGAATGCCATCATTAGGTACTGAAGCAGACCCTCGGGCCGGTCAGGCTTCATATAGACGCCTCCAGTGGCATCGGATGCCTGCTGCAATAAGACAGTATCTCCTGCAAGCTTCAGGATATCTATGGGTATCCGGTTCCTCTGCGCAGCGAATATCGAATTCATGACCGAAATATACTGATTTGCGAGGTCGCCCGAAACCGAGACGATGAGGATTCGTGAGGTGAGTGGCACACGCTGAAGATCCGAGCCCTCTGAGTCCGCGAGCGCAGCCAGAGGGTTATCGGCGCTGCTATCCACAGGCGAGTGCCTTATCGTAGCTTTGGCAATGTACGACAGCGCAAGGGACAAGGCGCCGCCGATCAACGTCGTCGGCGTTGCGGCGAGGTGCTTTTCCGTCGTCTCGCCCAGAAGCTTCTCCAGATTCTGCATTATGGAGCTCTCCACCACCGAGAATGGGCGGTATTTGTTCGGGTTCTCGACGAAGGCCGACGTTGTGCCATTACTGCCTCCATTCTTCAACACACCATTCATTTCCACATCTCCGTTTGTGGCTCCGGGGCGAGGTAGTGGGTTCGGCGGGGTCGGAGTAGGGTACAAAAAGGTGGACTTGTGCGAGTGAGAGGCTATTACCACGGCCTCATTTCCGTTTCCGGAGGCGAGGTGAGCGTTGATGAAGACGAGTATGTTGGCCAGGGCGGCGCGGAGTGGTAGGGTGCTCGCGAGCTCGGCCCATGCATGAGGATTTGTGTCAAGGACTACAGCTAGTAGAGAGGGCGGAGGGCCTTGTCTGCTATCAGCGATAGAAGGAAACGGTGAAATGGTTCTGCCTACTGTCGTCCGTCTTGATGTGACGATCAGTCGCATCAATAGCGTTCATGTTGACCGTTCGAAGCTGGGATCAGATGCTTCGAGAACTTGTGTCTATAATTGTATGAAAGGCATGGTAATGCGTAAGTGACACCTGAATATCACTGTTTGTCCGGAATCTGGTGGGGTAGTGAGCTCCAGGGCTTGAGCTCCAGTGGTGGAATCGCGATGCATTGAGCTAAGCTTTGTGATCCAAGCGCAGATGCGTAATCATGTGACTGCAGATCGATCTCAGCACCTGCGCGTCTACCAGATCTACTTGACAAGGTACAGGGAACAATTTGTCTAGTGTGCATATTTGTGAATTGTCACACTGTAAAATATTCTCGATCAACTAAATTGTCTCGAGGGCTCTCTCTATCCATGGAACGGTGCTTTCTCTCCAAATCGCAAGGCACCTCACTTTAGGCAGAAGTCCAATACCCATTTACCTGAGCATAGGGATATTCGAGTACACCAGCTTGAAATTGGCTTATGCTATGAGCTTGTCAGCCATGCAGAAGCACCAAATAGTGGCTTCGGAAGTTGTTTCCGCGTGACCGTCCAGTCCCGTGTTCGTACCTACCCAACCTTGGAAGGTTCCAAGGTTGTCGTGAGAGCTCTACGCGAAAGGATCGCAAGGGGGGCAAGCCATCCAATGATGCCGAGGTAGACCGAACACGACGAACGCCTTACGACGACTCTCTGCGTAGCTAGGTAGCACTGGACTCTTGGGGCCTGCACGGCAAGCTTGTTTGTTCTAGCCAGCAGCTGAAAGCCAACCACGCTAAGCGGCCCCCGCAATTCGGTTCAGCAAGTACCTAGGTAGCTTAGTGTGGAGTAGCCAGTCCGCGCTTTACGAAGGAAGACGGCGAGGCCCTCTCCGAAATCCCTTAATCTTACCCTCAGCTAGCTATCAAAGTATAAAGGCTTTGTCCACCCCCACATTTCCACCAACTCTCGTTGTTACATGTGCATCCTTGCTGCAGCTTGAACCATGTCGGAAACCATCAGAAGAGTGAATGGCTACGACAAGAATGCCTACACATACTACCCTATCATCATCGTAGGCGCCGGTGCTTCCGGTGTTGCCATGGCTTGCAGGCTCAAGGAGGAGCTCGGGTTCGACCAATTTCGAGTGTTCGATCGCCAAGCTGGAATCGGCGGGACGTGGTGGATCAACAGATACCCCGGTGTAGCTTGGTAAGTCGGTGCGGATGCCTTACGGTAATGCCCTCATGACCCCAGGAGGCAGAGCGAGCACATTGAGCACTGATTCCTATATGATGACATGTGCTCTTGTCATATCGCCTCCTAGCAAACCAGTCAACACGGTTCAATGAAGCTGACCATCCCAGTGACGTACCTGCTGTCTTTTACAGCTTCTCCTTCTGCCAAAATCCGAACTGGACATCGTTTCACCCGCCGGGCCGCGAAATCGTGCAATACTACCATGATGTCTGCCAGAAATACAAGATCACCGATAAATTCGAGCTCAACACGGACATCGAGGGGTGCCGCTGGCTAGAGGATGAGCAGATATGGGAGGTGACTCTCCGGCGGATGATCGCTGGTATGGGCGATTTGGGCTACAAAGACCGTATGAAGGTCATCGAGGAGAAGGGCGAGTCAGCAGTCTATTCTGAGACTGAAGTCGTACGGTCAAAGATTGTCATCTCCTGCGTCGGCGGTCTTGTCGAACCCAAAGGATGGCCGGACAGTATACCAGGGATCGATAGCTTCAAGGGAAAGATGTTTCATTCCGCTCGATGGGATGAGAGCTACGACTTGACCGACAAGAAGGTGGTGGTTGTTGGGACAGGCTGCAGCTCAGCTCAGCTAGTTCCCAGGCTTCCTAATGCGCCGTATAATGCAAAATCCGTAACTCAGCTGATGCGGTCTCCTCCATGGGTCGTACCGGCAATGCCGCCTCCTGGGGGTGATGAGTGGTGGGAGAAAAACAGTCCCAGGGTGATGAGCAGCGTGCCCGGTCTTCTACAAGCCCTTCGCTTCACCATCTTTGTTGGTGCGGAAAAGGCATTCTTTGATTTGTTTCCGAACTCGAAGAATGGAGAGAACAAACGGGAGGCTTATGAACAGAAGTTGGTCAAGCGCATGAAGAGGATCGTTCCCGAGAAGTACCACGATATTCTGACACCAAACTATGGTCTCGGGTGTAAGAGACGCATCTTCGATAAGCGTTGGTATGAGAGCCTTAACGACCCCAAGATTGAACTCACCACGCAACCTTTGGCTCGAGTCACAGAAGACAGTGTTGTCCTAGGCCCAGGCGTAGTATACCCTCCAGAGGCAAAGGGCGACTTCCCTGAACGTGAGATACCGGCTGATGTGATTGTCCTCGCAAATGGCTTCGACACTTATAGATGGCTCCACCCTCTGCGGGTCGCAGGTAAGAACGGGAAGGACCTGGTCGAGGTCATGGAGGAAAGAGGCGGCGCACAAGCCTACCAAGGAACGGCAATGGACGGGTTTCCCAACTTCTTTATGATCTTCGGCCCGAACACTGCTACGGGGCATTCTTCGGTCGTCATGGCCAGCGAGAACATGATCAATTACAGCCTGAAATTCATCAAGCTAGTATTGAATGGCGAAGCCTTGACGGTGGATGTCAAGCACGAGGCTGAAGTCGCGTTTACCACAGACCTGCAGAAAGCCCTCAAGAACACAGTCTTTGGGAGCGGCGGGTGCACAAGCTGGTACAAAACCGAGAGTGGGTGGAATCCGACAGTGTATCCGTATGTTCTGCTGTGCTGTGGCATGAAATACGCGCTGACTAGAAGATATAGATACTCTCAAATCGACTTCTGGCGCCGGTGTACTTTCCCCAAGTGGAATGACTGGAACATTGCCTATACAAAGAAGGGTGTGAATGCCATTCGCCGGAAACGTGCTCTGCGCCTATTGAGTGTTGCTGTAGTGATCATTGGGGCATATCGTCTCCGACAAGGTGGAATTGGTGCACAGGAAATCAAGGTGGCTCTCCAACAACTGGTGCAAGAATTGCTAGCCGGTGCTTTCAAGACATTGGGCCTTTTGAAGAAAAAGGTTTCAAGTGTCAGTCTGTAGATGATAACAGAAACGCCGTCTTTCCGTCAGCATCTATGCAGTAATACAGATAATAATGAAAACATCCAATTACAAGCCTGCAGACCCGGCTTACCAAGCTCTGGAGGTCTTTGAATGAGCCTCACGTGCATGCTCAGGAGGGACCTTTCCCCGCAGATTCCAACCTCCGACGATCGTTTGCTGGTCCGAGCGCGCCGCAGACTGTCACAACTTCCCGTGTCAACCCTCCAGGTCGTGCACCTGCGAACGAGTCGTGGTCCGCACGGAGGCCGCTGCACTGCGCGCTGTAATGACACCCAAGATGAACATGAATGGAAGCGACACCATGAGCCCTCCGAACGAGTCCGCCGCGTCGCAGAAGCGGAAAAGCGAGGATGGAGCTCCACAGCCGCGAGCGAAGCGCAACCGCTACATCTCGATCGCCTGGTGCGTAACCTATCTCCACCGACGGGGACCATGATGGCTAATAAAAGTCTCCAGCAATGAGTGCAAGCGACGTAAAATAAAGTGCAATGGGCAGACGCCTTGCCAGCGCTGCGGCAACCTCTCCCTCGAGTGTCTATATGCGCCCAACTGCTGCAACAACTTCAAGGAATCGGAGTGCGTTGCCCCTGCCATATCCTTCAGGTACCGCATCTAATGCACCATAGAGAGTTCAAGCAAATGTCGGCGCACATATCCTCCCTACAAGACCAGGTCGACCAACTCTTCGCCAACCTGAATTCGCTGAGAGCCCAGGTCGACGTCCAGAGCGCGGGCTCCATCGGAACCCCATTCAATACTCAAGAATACGCGCGCTCCATGTCTCTTGGGCAGACGCCGGGCGTTCCTCCATCTCCGGCGCATCAGCGAACCAAGTCGTTTAGCAAGCATCCTCGATTCCATGGCCCAACCTCTAGCGCATTCAATCTGGGCGTCGCCAAATCGAGTTTAAAGACAATGGGAATCACCGGCACAGAAGAAGGGGAGGATGAAGGGGTTGTTACACAAGATGGCACGCCATTGGGAACCCCGCCAGTGGGCCAGGCCATAACACCCAGGGCGACGTTGCACTCAGACAAGGATCCCATATGGTCCCTTTCCAAGCAGGAAGCACTTCGTTTGGTGCATGTTTGGCACGAGGAGATGGGCCTAATGTACCCGTTCTTAGAGATCGATACGATACTTCGATATGCCGAGATGCTCTTCTCCTTTGTCGAGGCTGCTGCTCGATCAGGTCTGATGCAGGGCGGCCGTCCTGGATCTGATGCCATCATGGATGATCGTACCAGTATACTGAAGCTCATGCTAGCCATTGCCTTGGTACTCGAGGGCAATGGGACCGACCCATTAGGCCAGAGACTCTTCGACAATGTGTACAAGGTGGTCGAGTCAAGTTTGTCAGACCCTGTCGACCTCAAAAGCATCAACCTGTTAATAATGACGGTGAGCCAACACACAAGGCAGTCCTATAGATTCTAACAAGTGCAGGGAATGTATCACTTCCATAGAGACGACGAGGCCCTCGCATGGCGCGTGATAGGGATGGCTGCACGCCAGTGTTTAGAGCTGGGCCTGCATCGTCGCGAGACGTACCCCGCCATCTTCAACGAGCCAGAGGAACAAGCTGCAGCCATTCGTACTTTCTGGTCTGTCTATGTCCTTGACAGGCGTTGGAGCTTCGGAACCGGCATGCCCTTCGCTTTCCAAGATACAGACATTGATCCAAACCTACCAAAACCGGTAAGATAGTAACTGCATGTATTTGGCTTCTTCCTGCTGAACTCTTCCAAGGATGACTCGACACCCTACCTTAATGCCATGATTTCGTACAGTGTGATCGGATCAAAGGTTTGGAGGTCCATCGCCAACGCCGACACTTCTCAAAATATGATCAACAAGGAAGATATGAGCTTCCTCGATTTTCAGGTCCTTAATTGGCACCGTTCCATACCAGAATCTCTCAAATTTGTACACCCAGATAGTGGTCGACAAGTTGATCTTCCCTCTCGCGGACTTCATCGCCTGCAGGTTGCCTTGTACCTCCGAGCGAACCAGATGCGAATACTGATCTACCGCCCGGTACTGCACACAGCCACCAGCATCATGGACAACCTCGAATTTGCGCACATAGTCGTCAAGGTGGCAAAGGACACGATCCGGATCCTGACTTATATCAACCAGACGTCGGACATCTACAAGACACAACAGACCATGTTCAATTATTTTCTCATCTCAGCGCTCGCGGTTTTGTTCCTGGCCGTGGCACATGCGCCTGCAGAGTTCAGCTCACAGTGTCGAGACGAGTTCTACATGGCTCTCGATCTGGTGCGAGGCCTGTCTTCCAACTCATACGTCTCGAAGCGGCTGTGGAAGACGATCAAGATGTTGAAGGAGGTGGGCCCGAGCCTGGGCCTGAATGTCCGCAACAACGATGCTGCCGATGCACATTCGTCGGCGGCGGTGGCCATGGCTGGCCTTGCTGGCCACCCAGTGGACGAGCTGGCGGTTTTCTCCAACAATCGAAACGGCAGCCAGCTGGACACGCCCCATGGCATGGCATCGGACCTCACCACCCTGTTTGAGGCTGCGGGAGGATACTCGGCCATGCTGCAGAACGGATACCCGCTGTCATCGGGCGAAGTGCCCAATGGCGGAGAGTTCCCAACCGCATTCGGACTGGAGAACGACGAGCTAGCGAGGATTATGAGAGACCTGTTCTGAAGCGGAGGGAGCGTGCCGATAAGGGGTCCAGGGGCGTGTAGTGGAACAGAAGTAGCCAGGAATCAAACCAGGGCCTCAGGCCAGCTTGCCCCCGTGTTGACCAGCCGTGTGTGCGTAGGCGTGATGTGCGAGTGACTGCGATCGCCCAATCACGTGACGGTGTGGCCGCGGGGCTGGAACGACCAAAGCTTGCGACAACCTCACCTGCCACAGAACGCCCAACAGCCCCCCCAAACATGCTTGTAACCGGCTCCGTACTGCTGATCTGGCACTAGTCCAGGCCCGCTCCAACGTCGCATAACCACGCCCGCTCCCAGCGCCCGCCCGAGAGCCTCTTCCCTCGCTGTCCTCGCCCTGCAGCCCGACTTGTCAGTACGATTGCCGCGGGCCTCGCCTCGACCTTGTCTGCAGCTCCGCCACGGCCGCTGCGTTGTATGCCATCGCAGACTGCTGATCCCCGGGCACCGGTAGTGCCCCTACACTTAATCAAAAACCCTCTGCACCCTCGCCGCCGACGCTGCTGGCCGCGAACCCCCACATTCTGAATTTCGAACCCCTCGCGCTCCCGACCACCCCCCATTGGCCCCAGCGGCCGTTTCCAGCCCACCACCCGACCCGCGCATCTACCCACGCGCCATTGCTGCTGCAAAAGTGCCTTGAGCGCACATCCACGCACCGCAACACCCATCCGCCCGCCATGTCGTCGTCGTCGCAGGTCACCGAGTCATGGATCTCGTCCTTTTGCGGCCTGCTGGGCCACGAATACTTCGCCGAGGTGTCGGAGGACTTTATCGAGGACGACTTCAACCTCACGGGCCTGCAGTCGCAGGTGCCCATGTACAAGGAGGCCCTGGAGATGATACTGGATGTAGAGCCAGAGGATGATGAGGATGACGAGGAAGAGGAGGAGGAGGACGAAGAGGACGACGAGATCCTGGGAGACGAACGACCTGCCGGTGGCTATCGAAGAGCCAGCGATCGAAGACACCTCCGGATAGCGTCAGACCTGAGCGTCATAGAGAGCTCTGCCGAGTTGCTCTACGGCCTTATACATCAGCGCTACATCACCTCGCGCCCAGGCATCCAGCAGATGGCCGAGAAGTACGAGCTGCAGCACTTTGGCACCTGCCCCCGAGTCAACTGCAACTCGTGCAAAGTCTTGCCCGTCGGCTTGAATGATAGCCCAGGCCATGAGACGGTCAAGCTGTTCTGTCCCTCGTGTCTCGATGTCTACACCCCACCCAACTCTCGCTTCCAGACTGTCGACGGCGCCTTCTTTGGTACCACGTTCCCCTCGCTGTTCTTCATGACCTTCACCGACATTGACATCGGCGGCGCACGTGTCAACTCGGTCGGCGCCGCAGATGCCCTCCTCGCCATACAAGCCGCGAACCAGGAAGCCAAGAGCCGCAACGCCAACAACACCACCCCTGCCAACGTCACATCCATAAACGGCGTAGCACCTCACAACCTCGCACCCGGTCTTGGCCCCGGAAACATCTACGAGCCACGCATATATGGCTTCAGGGTCAGCGAGCGCGCACGATCAGGCCCCCGTATGAAATGGCTGAGGATGCGGCCCGCGGATGTGACCGAGCTGGACGAGACGAGGCGATACTGGGAGGAACACTCTGGCGAAGACGGCGAGAAGCCCGACGACGACGACATGAACATGGTGGACGTTGCTGAGGGCAAGGGCGTGCCTGCGGACAGGAGAAAGAAGGTTGTGGGCAGGAGGAGACGAACGAACGGCTCAGGAGCAGCGGGAGGCGGCAGCCCGATGGATACCAACGGCGTCGGCGCTGCTGGGTAGACAGTGCACGCGTCTATCCCTTACCCTTGAGCTCGCCCCGCATGCACGAACGCACGCACACGTGCAACACACAGACCTGTTCGCCCTTTTCTGGACTTCTCTCTCTTTTCTTTTTTCTTGGATTCGGAGTCATGGAACGGATGATCGATCGGAGCGGGACGGGACGAGCCATGGATAAACAAGGGGCTAAGATGATCGCGTGGGGAAGCTGAAGGCAGTTGGCGGGTATTACAAGGGGGGGGGAAAGCATTTGGGGTGGATCAGACCGATGAATTGATTGATTGATTGATTGAATGATTGAAGTCTTTTGCAGTTGGGACCTCCCTTGTCAAGTAGTGGTAACAATTGGCTGGCCGTAGTAGCATTATTGCTTCATTATTTGGAAGCAGTAGCTTCTTGGGTTTAGATTTGTCCAACTTTGTTCTAATTCCTTTTTCTTCTCTAGTCGAATAGCTCTCCTTCCTCTATCATGCCCCTGCCGAGCCTCGGCTTACCTGGCTGTGGGCTTTGTTTTTTTCCTTTTCCTGGTCTGACTTCTGCCCTGCTGGCAGTGATCATGGGAAACTTTTCCCGGGGATATTGGCTTGGAGTAGAGAGAGGTTCGGAGAGGGCTTGCTTTATTTTTCCTTATTCTTTATCAGGGCGGTTCGGCTTCTTGGGCTTGGAGGGTGGGTGGGTTACAGGTGGCATAGGTAATCAATGGAATAGGTCGCCACTCTGAAAAATGTGCTTGTGCGTTACAGATTGGGATAGGTATGTGCGCTCCCATGATATGAATTAAGCAACCAAGCTCGGTTTTTCTTCATCTGTAATACATCGTTGAATTTCAAACAGACAATTTCAGTTTCCTTAGGCGCTGGGTGTTAGCTTTTTAGCTGGCCTTGGTCTGCGCGTGGAAGATCACTAGTATCGCCTATGTATCGGTTTTGAGTGAAAACACATGTACCGTGCATTCCAACGGATCCATCTCAGTAATATTTTTCCACGGTTCCCCTGAAACACTTCAGTCTAGTTTTTAGCATAGATTGTTACATATGCGCTTTGTTAGGAAGCCAGGATTTATATCGTATTCGAATCGAATTGTAGCATTATTAACTGGTACTTGGCAAAATATACGGTACATAATCCGTTAGTCCTTCAGTAAACAGACAAGGACGGTCAGCGAAGCAACCAGTATCTGTCCTACAGCCGTTGCAATTTGCCAGTTGCCAGTTGATTTGCTCCAAACAATCACAAAAAGCCAAATGATACTGATGCCAAACCAAGAGTAAATCACTGCAAGTGGTATCTCAGCACAGATACGATCCCATTGCCAACCAAGAACAATCTGAATTCCCGGATACTCTTTCATCTCATCATATGCTTCGTGAGCCAATGGAGCTTTAACTTCGCTTTATAGATTATTGTGTCAGCACTGTCTCTGTCTTTAGTCGGTCAACTTACTTGTTTCCCAAGATGAAGCTCCTTTGGGCTAGTCCATCTAAAGTTCTGCATTCATCTGCATTCCGTGGATCTCTCACACAATCTCTCAGCTGATGGAGACTGGCCAAACCCTTCTTCCTTTGCCAAGCATTTTTATACCGGGTCATCATGCATGGTAAATGGTAGGCATCCGTCGCGGCCTCACAGTCATCATTGTGATTATTGCGACTGCATCGATCATAATCATTGTCATACTTTGATACGAATGCAATCGTTTGATTAGCCTCTTCTTGTACTTCATCGACAATGATGGGATGTATGTGTATCGCAAATCGACCATTCTTCTCCGCTATTCCGGTGAATACAAACTAGAAAGTGTTTCTGAGCAAAAGCCAATGATAGAATTGCATTATTACCTTGACCTCACGTACGTCCACAGGTCCATAAAATGGAACCCATCTCTTCCATTTGCCCTGGTATTGGTAACAAGCTTCCACCAATTTTTGATAAACCGAGAAATCGCTCTCAGAATCGCTTTTCGTTATCTCATCGCCACTTCTTGTTTTTTCCTTTCTCCCCAAAAGACCATCCCGGTGTGTCTTGGCCGAACGAAAGCATGGTATTCGAACTGCATGTTGTGCAAAATTCTTTCCCTGCAAACAAAGGAAGCAGCATTGGCCTGCTTGAGTTGAGACATGTGCTTCTCCTCCTCGAACAGACTTTCGGCCAAGTCCAAAGGGACGCCACACGCCTAGTGTCCTACGATTTGGCGCCTGTCTCTCCAGATCATCCAGGCTAGGTGGAGCAGACATTGCAAGAGAGCTAGGTAAAGACGTTGTTTTAGTGATTAATTTTTAAGTCCTGAAATTCGATTGAGCTAAATGGTTAGACTTAAGTAGCATACAGGTTCCAGGCTGAGAAAGGGCTGGTGAGATCTTTTCGGTTTAGCCTGATTACGAACAGCTTCTGCGATCGTGTATCATTGCTCTTTGTAGACATACACCGGAAATCGACTTGACCGGTCAATCATCTGTCATCGCTCCTACTGAATTACGAATTAACGTACATTTGCCAAGCGGGCTACCTTCTCTTACGTTACTTGTTACTTGTTTCTAGTTTTTGTGTAACTTCCATTATTGTTGTTGTATCTGAATACAGCCTTTATCGGGGTATCAGCACCCTTTCATCTCAGGCTTTCCCATGGTATCCCTCTGTTCATATAAATCTTGGCTCCCCACCAGATGACCGCGCCTCTTACGCAACCAGAATTCTTTCCCGTGATCAAGTCAGCCCCAGAATATCCACAGATCCCCACTGCCGCAGCTTTGGACATCCCGGCCTATCCATCAAAAGACCCTTTTCACTAGTCGGGACATCGAGCCCGTATTCATAACGTCCCGAGCATACCACAGCAAGGCTGCCATAGGGATGCACTAGTGTGCTAGTGATTGGATCTTCGCCCACTTGAACTACCTCGTCTGCCTCCAATGCCCCTTCTTTGAAATAGGGATCTCGCCAGATACGAATTTTTCCATCTATGCCCCCAGCCCAGACCTCTTCGGATGTGCCCGGCTGGTGGTAGTGCGTACTAGCAGACCATACATCGAAGCCAAGTCGGTTATTAGTCCTCGCATTTCGTCCAGCACAATGTGATAAAGCGAAGCCGAAATTCCGTCGATCGTATATAAGAATAGAGTCCGACACCCTCTCCGCCACGTATAGATAAGTTCCACAAGCACTCCACTTGAGCTGGCTGATGCCAGAGCCCGGAGTGTCGTCGATATCAGAGCCAGGGGAGCCAGATTGGGAGTTGCATCTGGTTCTCAGTGTTGTAGGGAGTGAGAACTCGGTGATCTTGTTGCCGTCCCCTGCGCTCTCGTAAAGAGCTACCCAGCGCGTGCGAGAGCCTGCGGCCAGAATACCACCGGAGCCAGAGGCCTGCGGGGCAAGAGAGAGTGCACTTATAACGCCTTTAAAGCCACGACCACCGCCTTTGAGCTTGCTGTTTCTCGATGGAATCGTTTTCTGGGTCAACACAGGACTGTCGGTGTAGTCCATATCGAAAATGGTGACAGCGTCCTTCAGACCAGCGATGAAGCGAGTACCGTCGTGATTGTAGGTGAGACTGTTAGGTGCTAACACGGTCTCCCGCATGGGGTCAATGATCTTGTAGCTTGCAAGTTTCGCAGAGATATTCGGCGGACCGGGTGGTGGCGGTACTGGTTGTCCATTCTCGTCAAATTGATTGCGAGTGACATCCCACAAAGCATTATAGAGGGTGACATATGAATCGCGACAGCCCACTAGAACGTGAGAAGTGGTTGGATCAGCAACACTGAAGCGCGGATGAATCGCAAAACTCCAGATGGGTTCGGCTCGCTTGATCTGAGCATATGGTTCGAGAGGAATGACTTCCAAGGCATTGGGGGCATCTGCGGGGATAGCATATACAGACAGCGTGCGATCGTAGTCTGCCGTGATGAAGCCCAAGCCATCCGGGAAACTGTCTCACGTCAGTACCCGTATAATGTAGAAACAAGCCGAGATAGTATTCACAGTTTCGCTTCATTAATTGAGCTCACATATCGACAGACCTCCCGAGAGGGATTGAGCTCTGAGCTTTCTAGATTGTCTGAGTCGTCCGAGTCCGAGTCGTTGTCTGAGGAACAGCTAGAATCCTCTTCATTGGAGCTGCTGTTCGATTGCATTTCAAGCTCGCCTGGAATTGATTCCACCTTGTTTTTAATTTCTCCAGCATTAACATTGCTTTCAACACAATCCTCATGCTGGGAATCCACGCCTGAAGTCTGGCTGTTCTTGGGTTCTGTTTCGCCCATCTTGAAATTGCGTTCATGAGTAGAGTCCACCGTCACATGCTTTGCGCCTGCTTCTGTGCTAGCCAGAAGCCTTACCTTCAGCCTAGGTTCCTCCATGTCGAAGCTGTGTCCACAAAAGAAGGTTGTCGGAGTAAAGAAGCTGCAGATCAAGGACCAACATTGTTATGGAGGACCCACTAGCGCCGCTACTAGCGTCTGTACCCTACCTAGCGTCATAGGGCTGGTACGCGCACGGACCAAAACCACCGAAAGTATCATCGGAGCTCCTGCGCAGTCATCCCGAACGCAACCCGCACCACGATGCAGCATGTCCTAGACCCGGCGCCTGGGCGCGCGTGGGTGGATTCGCCCTTTCTGCGCTCCCTCATGGTACGTCTTGTTTCCATCTACAACTGTTTTCTCCCTCCAGGGCCTCTGTCGAGTTCAATGGCAAAGTCGAGCACCTGCTTGTCATAGCTCGAGATCCCCTCCGATCCAGGCCGATATGCCCCAGCACGAGATACAACCATCTGCTACCTAATGAAGCTCTTCCACCACACTCTCAAAAGCTCCTTCTACCGTTTTCAAACCAATTCCTCGCCTCCACCATGATGCCGTCCCAGACCCAGACCCAAACCTCTAACCCACCCTCCAGGCCGGCGGCCTCGCAGGCACCACCGTAGACCTCTCCCTCTACCCGCTCGACACGCTGAAAACGCGCCTCCAATCCTCCTCGGGCTTCGCCTCGTCGGGCGGCTTCACCGGCATATACCGGGGCGTAGGCTCCGCGCTCATCGGCTCCGCGCCGGGCGCCGCCCTCTTCTTCACCACCTACGACACGCTGAAGCGCACGCTGACGCCCGTCCTCGCGCCCCCGACCACCATCGCGCACAACATCGAGGGCAAGGCCTACGCCGAGACGGCGCCCGACGCCCGCGCAGAGGCCCTCGTCCACATGCTGGCCGCCAGCCTCGGCGAGGTCGCCGCCTGCGCCGTCCGCGTCCCCACCGAGGTCGTCAAGCAGCGCGCCCAGGCGTCGCAGCACCCGTCGAGCGCGGCCGCGCTCATGCACATTTTGCGGCAGAGGCAGGAGCGCGGCGTCGTGCATGTGTGGCGCGAGCTGTACCGCGGGTGGAGCATCACAATCATGCGCGAGGTGCCCTTCACCGTCATCCAGTTCCCGCTCTGGGAGGCGCTCAAGCGGTACCGCACCCAGGGTTCCGGGCGCGAGGTCTCGGGGCTCGAGGGCGGGCTGCTGGGCAGTGTGGCGGGCGCCGTCGCGGCGGGCATCACGACGCCGTTGGATGTGCTCAAGACGCGCATGATGCTGGCCAAGGAGAAGCAGCCCATGTTCACCATGTTGAGTGCCATTCTCAAAGAGAGTGGGCCGAGGGCCTTCTTCGCGGGCATTGGGCCCAGGGTCGGGTGGATCAGTGCTGGGGGTGCCATCTTCCTGGGATCCTATCAGTGGGCGAGTAATGTGCTCGGCGGTGTCGAGGAGCTATAAGAGAGACATTTATCCTGATGGTGAATGTGTAAGAGTAAAGAACGAGAAAGCAAGTGCACATGGCATGTTGGATGATAGCCTGCACCAACGACCAAGAAGGATAGAACAACGGCCGAAACCACTGTATTATACTATACTATACTATACCAATCAAGCCTCTAGTCGTCAATCAACCATCAAACAAGTCACCGATGTAAATCTCGGATGGCGAATCAGGGGGTATGCGCAGCTATGTACAGACAGGCCAGGTACTACAAAACCGTTTCTCAAAGACCAGAAAGCAGCCCCCTCATCGCCAGATATCATCGTTTAAGAAAAAGACGTCATTCATGGCGCACCGCACTGCACCGCACCATGGAGAATCAAATCGCTTTTCCCTCCACAATGCCGCGGGAGCTCTGCTCACTGCTCCGGCCGGCATCGCTCGACGGTTTCCCTTCGGACACTGCTGTGCTACCGAGGCCGCTACCGAGACCGGACGGTGACACGGCTTGAGGAGTGCGCTGCTTAATCTCCTTCTTTCCGTTGGCCTTGTAGTAGAGGATGACATCGCCGCCGCCACGCCAGACGTGGGCTCGAATAGACGCAAGCGTCATGGTGGGAGGAATGAGCTGCTTACATCAGTTTTTCTTCTGCATCAAGGGAAACCGGGACACTGGAGGCAACATACCTGGTTTTGACAATAGATTTCGAGATATTCCTCCGGCTTCATGGCACCTTGCTCGAGCTCCTCCTTTGTTGGGGTAGGCTCGATGCGCTCCGCAATGTAGGCTAGAATCTTACGGGCGCGTAGCATACGGTTGGCATTGAGGCGGTTGTTGCTTTTTGCCGTATTAGCATCGCGCACAACTTGGTCTGAGGGGGCCGTGAGGGGAATGTACCCGTCCGCTGATATGCTTGGGAGCAAGTTCTGATAAGGCTCCAGAATGAAGGATACTTTGACGATCTCCTTGAGCGGAATTTGGTTCTATATATGTTAGCATGTAGGACGGGATGTTCAATTGCAAAGGCGTACCCGTAGCAATACATCTGCAAGCCACATAGGAGCAGTCTTCTCGATCAAATCGGCTTGATGGCCCAACGAGCCCACTTTCCCTTCGAACAGATCAGCAACTCCTCCAGAGTCAGGTCGATCCTCCTGGATCAAAATGGTCGTAGAAGCAGGCGGCTTCAGGACAGGAGTTTCGTTCGGCAAACTCGGCGCAATCTGCGTGTTCAGAGTCGTTGCCCCACAACTCACTTGCTCGTCGTAGCCATTTCGAATTTTCTGGATCGCGCCAAAGAAGTTGTCTTCAATGACCTTTTCATCCGTTTTATTGGATCTAGAGTCACTGTCTTCTGACTTTTCCTCGGTGGTCGCCGCGGGCTTGGGAGCTTCTGGCGTGGAAGAAGCCGGTGAGGCAAATTTCTTCATGTTGAAAGACATGCCAAACTTCTTGCCAAACATTCCCTTGCCCTTTTTCTGATTGGTTTGCGTGTCTTCGGAAGGCGACTGAGGCAAGGCTTCCGCGTTGGCTTCATCCGTTGATAATTTGGGTTTTGAGTTTCCATTTGCTGGAGGGGCCGTGGAAAAGTAATCAGATTCTTGCTGGGTTGAACTCCTGGTGGTCGAGGTCTTCTCAAGTTGCGAGCCTTCTTCGGTGGTGGGAGTCAAGTGAGGATTGTGATGTGAGCCGTGACTTGCACTCGAAGGTGGGACTCCGGGTGTTGCGAGGCCAATAGCCAATCCGGGAGTGGTAGCGGGGAGGTGGAAACCGTTGGTAGCACGGATCGTGGAAGCCGAAGCAGGCCCTGATGTCGCATCTCGCCAGCCATTGATATTGGACTCGGGTATCTCAATGTTCGATGGTGGGTCAGCTCGAGTAGTAGCTCCCTTCTCTTTGATCAAGGCCGCTCTGAAATCTTCATCTCGTTTGATTTCTTCGTCGATCAAGTTGGAGAACAGATAGCGCAGGATCCATTTACCCAGATTTACTATGAAGGTCAGCACGTTTCACCTTGCAGGGCAATGGTATCCTACTCCTCTGGTCTTCGCGGAAATCAATGTCTTCCTCCAAGTCCAACTCGTCGGCATACATCTCTGCATCGAAGCAATAATTCTCTTCGAGCACACAGGTCAGACTTCCCGTCCTCGTGTCTACTGCGCACCAATGAGCGACAGTTTCCCGGGTGTTGACTTCTGGAACCACATCCTCGAGATGTCTCTTGCCAAACGACTTGATTGGAATGCACTATATAGTGTTAGCAGGCACTCAACGAGAAACAGGGTACTCCTACCTGTAGCAGATCCCAGAGCATGACCTCTCCGGCCGTATCCAAGGTCAAGACTCTTCTCCTGTCATTGAGCAAATGGTGCTTGATCAAGCCGTTTTGTCCCTCGATGGAGAAGTCGGGAAGGTCGCGACATGGTACTACAACGCCTGGGTCTGCGACAGACAATGCCTCTGAAGGTTTGCGTGTACTCGTTACGGAATATACAGTGGATGCATCGGGATCCTTGGACGAGAGCATCTGGGGAAACGGCGCAGTGTTGGACATGCGTAGCAAGGACTTGAAAGGAATCTTTGGAGCAGCACCGTTTGCGGGAGGGCTTGTGGCGGGGGGCGAAGGGTAGCGCGAGCGCGTCGTAGCAACACTGGAGCGGTGCCATTTGTAGGACTCGGGTAAGGCTACTTCGGCGGTTGTGTCGACGTTGTTCCATCTGTTGATGCTCGAACTCGAAGTGGCCGTCCACACGTAATCACCGGCACAGACAACCTTGTTCACTCCTCCGTGCTCCTGGCATACTGCTACCGAAACCCCCTCGTCCATTTCTGCGCAATTCCGCACATCGCTCTTCGCGACTATGCCCGATCGGTCGGAAGAGTAGAAGACGGAGAGCTGTGGGTCTTCGGAGAACAGGGACCATACACTGTCGTTGTGCATGGTGAGGGTATACATGCACCTTCCCGCGGTCATGGACCACACCTTGACGGTCTGATCGGCCGATGCGGTGAGGATTGTGTCTCCATCGCGCGTGATGAGCACGTCGCGCACGTTATCTGTGTGACCGACGAACTTTGTGATGCGCTTGCCCGTCCGTGAGTCCCAGACACGGACTATGCTCTCCGGGCCACCGCTTGCTATTATTGAGGGGGTTGCGGCCAGAGCATATACGGAGCCCTTGGCCGTGTTCTCATCATCGCCCACGGCTATCTGCAGCTTCTTGCCGGCGCCATTGAGGTCCCACAGGCTGATCTTGTGGTCGAGGCCGCCGGACGCGACCCAATTCTCGTTGAGGCCGGGCGAGGCCACGCGCTTGACGTAGTCGGTGTGCAGGCCGATGGTCTGCGGGGGGAGGACGTCTTCGGCGGCGGGGCGCCAGACCTTGACGGTGATGTCGGACGAGGCGGAAACGAGGGCCTGGCGGCCTTGGGCGAGGGCGATGTCGTTGATCCAGTGGGTGTGGGCCTGGACCTGCTGGCGGAACTGGGTGGGCGGCGGCTTGTAGTTTGGCTGGCTCGAGTCGGCGAAGGGATCTCGCTCGTCGCCGTCGCCGTGGGTTAGGTCGAGATGCAGGTCCCAGGCGCAGATGACACCATCTCGGCCACCCGAGTAGCTGTCAGGTTGTCAGTGGTGGCTAGCAGGACCAGCGGCGCGGTAACTCACAGGATGGAGTTGACGGGGTCAACGGCCAAGCCATTTACGCCCAGTCGGTGGCCTCCCGCCGAATTCGCAAGTGGCAGCACTGCAAAGCCTCAGTCAGTCCGGGGAAGGGTCGCAGAGCGCGGGGCGGCTGCATTGCACTCGAGCGCCAGTGCGGCCGAGGAGCACCCACCGTACGAGATACGCTTCCGCGCGTTGCGCCCCATGCCACATGAATCAACAGCGGATGCGCATACGGCGGGGAGCTAGAAAGGCGAGCGGGCGGCTGGCGACCTGGGTCGCGGTGGTGGAGCGGGTTGGAGAGAGAGGGCTGGGGTGGACGGCGGTGGGGGGAGGAGGAGGAGGAGGAGGAGGAGGAGCAGGAGACGCGGGCAGGAGGCAGGCAGGAGCTGGTCGCGGGACTGGCACTGGCACTGGGGAAAGGGTTGCGGGCTGCGGGTTGGAGTACTATGGGCGGACAGCGACCGAATCCTTAGGCTTGGGAGCAGCCCTAGCAGCGGCGTCGCCCACGGACGCGGAGTCGCTAAAAACTGACATAACTCCAGTGGAGAAGCTGGTGCAGAGACGCAGGTGCGTTTGCGGGCGCGTTGGTTGGCGGCCGCGCTGGCGGCCATGGCTGCGTGCTCCCCCGCCGGCTGCCGATCGAAACGGCGAACGGTGGAAGCTTCGCTGTTGCTTCTGGCTCCGTTGGCATTGCCCAGCTGCAGCCTCGTCGTCGTCCTGGCCGTCGTCCTGGCCCTGTCCCGTCCTGCCCCGTCCTGGCCCGTTCTGGCCCGTCCTGTCCCGTCCGCTGCGAGCGCGCCTTTGGGATCACGTCATGCCTGCCTTGCCCGCCAGGCCGGTCCCCACGTTTGGCCTGCTGCTCCTGTGGGGTCAGGCACCGGACACGACCAAGCGCTGGGTACGAGATGGCCCCCCCGGCCGCCTTTTGCCCCGATGCATCTCTTCTGCCGCGCCCATCTCACCGTCACTCCTGCGCGCTGCCACCTGCGACCTGCGACCTGCGACCTGCCAGACGTCCATATTCCTCCAATGGGCGCCGCCGAGCAGGAGCCCTCTCGTGTCACCTGGCCGTCGCTCCTTCGGCGTCCTCCTCGCCCGCCAACCCTCTCCCTCCACGACGTGCACGGGGCGCCATCCCTGGGACCCCGAAGACACGACCTCTTTGATCTCTGATCCAGCATCATGGGTCTTGATTGTCTCTCCCTGCCCCTGCGTTGGCGAGCATGACGTCTTCGCTAACGCGCCTGCTAGTGCTTGCAGCCGTCTACACCCCGTGCTCCACTCCATGCACAGCCGACCTTGCGCTGTCTGTTGTGAAGATCATTTGTCCAAGTAACGCCTCCTCGCATGTGTTGAGCCTTAATGTAGCCGAAGCGATCGCCCAGCGGTGGGCGCCTCGCTTCGTTTTCCCGCCGGCTGAGTCCCAGAATCGGCTTGGACAAGGGCGGCTCATGGCGAGATGATCCCTCTCGAATGCGAAGCGGCCAGCTCCAAGAAGCCCGCCTGCAAGCTGACATAGCCATCTCCTTCCCATCAACACAGCATCGAAACGACGGACGAATTTGACAGCATACAAAACTCACATCGGATCCCCGGAACGCCATTCCATGGTCCACCCCGGGTTTGTCCTACATATTCGAAAGCAACCAAGCAAAAGCTAGTTCGCCTGCCTAGCATCTCACCGTGCCCACGCTCACACCTGTGCCTGCCCCCAGCTCATTCATCTCCCCCATATCCCGAAATTCCTTCATTGCCCTCTTGCCTTCTCAGATGACCCTTGGCTCACCCTCCCTTTCTTTGTCTTCGTGCCCTTTGCCCTGACATTCATATCCACCCATCTTGCTTGTCTCAACAACGTACCGGGCTTATCGGCATGAGATTCCGTGATATACATCGTCAGCATATGATCGGGGCATGGGAGTCGGAATACATCCCCTACCAACAATTGAAGGCTTTGCTGAAGGCAGCAGACCAGCATGGCTACGAACGTATGTGTTGGGGAGACTAGTTTCCTGAGCATTCACATGCTTATCTTTTGCAGGGTTCTTCGTAGACTTCGCCCAGGCCATTGCATCCAATACCACGTTTGCCACCCAGCGCCTGGCCTTCCTGCAGCGCCATGAAGAGGAGCTTGAAAATCAGTGGGCCCATTCTTCGCTCACCAAACATCGCTCGTCTCTCGACCATCTCAGCTTGATTAGCCTTCGCGGCTCTCTGCTGGAGCTTGCCTGCTTCTACCGACTCAACCAAGAGGCTATTGATCGTGTGAACACCAAACTCTTCAAATGTGAACAGAATTGTGACATTGGAGCCCAGCGCTACCGGGACATCATCTATGGACACCAAGCAACCCATAGAAATGGATACAACAGTTGTGTTAGCCAGCTTGATAGAGTGCAAACCAAGCTGGCCCGTGAAACACCCACGCTCTACCTCTCCGAAGACGCTGGTTCTACCTTACGCCATACTATTGAGACCTTGACAGAAGAAGAGGGCTATATCAAGAATCTTCTTCAGTTGAGCGCCATGAACAGCATGGTGGATTTATGGGCACAAGTACTGTGCAAAGCCATCACAGATGATAAGGCTTTGTTTCTCCGGGGCGACACCTGCTCCACGCTCCTCTTTGCCTCTATCGCTCAAGATCAAGTCGATTTGACCAAGTTATTGCTTTCGGTCATGATCAATTCAAATGTAGCTATTCCGCAGGAACTCCTCCACATAGCTATGCGGCGTCAGCTCGATGCCATGGTAGAATTGCTCATTACCTACCGCGTGGGCGTCGGATATAAGACCAGTACTGGAGAAACCTGCGCCCACATCGCATCCCAGATCGGGAGATGCGACTATCTCCAACTACTACTCTCTGAATTTACTGCTGACTTGCTTGACACTCCCGAGTCTGTCTGTCAAAGAACTCCGCTTTTCATTGCGTGTATCGAAGGCCACGAATCGATTGCCAGGCTATTATTGGATAAAGGGGTTGACCCAAGGCGGCTCGACTATCTTGGATGGACCGCGAAGGAGCATGCTGCCTTCATGGGACATATACCCATCGCCGAGATGTTCCCCGATGACACGATTCCGACCGATCTTATCTTGCCGTCCCAGGCATCCTTGGGTAAGGTCTCATCCCAATTCAACGCCAATTCAGGAAAAGGACATGTGATCCTGAATTTGGGTGGCCTTCAAGACAGAGGTATCTCGGCTTCTTCAACCCTCGATCTGCTTGACTTACCAGGTGGACATGTAACCCTGTGCATATCCGTCTCGGAATCTTCAGCGATATTCGAGAGAAAAGTGCCACTTCTGAGAGATCCAGTGGATGACACCATGATTTTTGTCGTCGATAACCCAAGTAAAGCATCTGTACGTTTCGAACTCCGGAGTAGGCCTTCGGAGGATCACGAATCTAGCCATGTTGTTGGAGCAGGGATGGCTTCTCTGAACATCCACACCCCTTTTTTGAGTGTACAGTATGAGCCTCTTATGAGAGAGCAGACTGTATCCATCTTTTGCAGAGATACTTTAGGGCTTCTAGGAACGATAAGTTTCTCTTACTTGCTCGTTGAGCCATATCGCCGTCTTCAAAAATCCCCTCCAAGTCTAGGAAACCCCGGAGATGATGGCTCAGTCGTGTTAGTTGGTCATCGAGGTATTGCTCCATTTAAATGTTTATGTTGACTACCCTGATTTCTAGATAGGTTTTGGGCAAAACTCTCGAGAGCGTTACCTGCAACATGGAGAGAACACCATTGAGGTAGGATACTAGAAGATTTGATCCAAATTTCTCTGACTTTCCCCAGTCCATAATTGCAGCCGGGAATCTCGGGGCGCAGTTTGTCGAGGTATGCCTACTCTTCCCTGTTGCTGAGCTTAGATTCTTCAGAACGAATGACTGACCTGCTTAGTTCGGTAACAATCTGGCTCTTGCCATTCGTATAGAAATCCGCTCACAGAAGTCAGATGTCCAAGTTACAAAGGATCTTGTTCCTGTGCTGTTCCACGACTATTCTTTAAGCGAAACAGGAACAGATATCCCGATCCATGACGTGACCCTTGATCAGGTCAGTAGCTAGTGCTCGCGTCACCAAATCCAATGCTAAAATATCCTCCAGTTTCTATATGCCAGCATCGATCAATCGGCGCATGATAGTCCTGACTCTCGCGCCAGGCCTTGGGATAGAGCCACTCCCAATGCCGGCCAACCCCGCAGTAGGCCACACTCACGCTCTTTCACCACAGCCCGTGATCCTGGCCCCGAGCGCATGAGGACAAGAATGAAGCATACAGCGGATTATTCAATAAATGGCTTCAAGCCTAATACCCGTGGAGACTTCATCCATCACACCTTTGCGACCTTGGAGCAAGCTTTGCGCAACGTGCCGGAGCACATCGGGTTTGATATGGAGATCAGTACGCCACTTCACCACTTCCGCATTTCAAAAAGCCCAAAGTTTTCACAAAGACTAACCTTGCAACAGAATACCCACGCATCCACGAATCCCTCGCCGCTAGTATGCCGCCCACCTCCCTCAACATCAACCTTTTCGTCGACACCATCCTCGACATCATCGCCACCCACGCCGGCTCTCGCAAGATACTCCTCTCCTCCTTCACCCCCGAGATCTGCATTTTGCTCGCCATCAAGCAACGTTCCTATCCCGTTCTCTTCATCACAAACGCCGGCAAGCGCCCGCTGGTCGACAAGGACAAGCGCGCCGGCAGCTTGCAGGCTGCGATACGCTTTGCAAGGCAGTGGGGTCTTGATGGGATCGTAACCGCTGCCGATGTCCTGGTCCTGTGTCCTAGGCTCGTAAGGTGGGTCAAGGCGAAGGGCTTGAGTGTTGGGAGCTACAATGGGTTGAATAATGAGAGGATGTGCGTGGAGAGGCAGGCTCGGGCTGGGGTGGATCTTTTGGTCGCAGATAGGGTGGGACTTGTTAGAGGGGTCTTGGATGGACTTGGAGTCGAGGGAGCAGACGTGCTATGATGGAGTTGGGCTCTTGAGAAATAGTGAATTCCGGATCTCAATTTTTCCAGGTGCTAATAATAAGTGAATGGTGGCAGTAAAAAGTAATAGATCAAGATGGGGACATGGTGTTGGTACATATTGTCAAGTTTGATGAGGTATACTTTTATTTATCTAGAACTACACAATATCCAAGGCTTGTTTGCTTGTCTGCTTGTGGATTTATCCACTCATCTATCTGTTAGTCTGTTTACTAATCTAATTGCTTGCCTGTCTGCTTATATATTATCTTGTCTATTTGCTTGTCTGTTTACATGTCTAAATGCTTGTCTTTTTTCTTTATTTCTTGATTCTTGATTCTTCAGATAGACTGAAGGTATATCACATTACAAAATAGAAATAGAGAGGCAAAGATCGTGGCAGACAAAGAAGTAGGCCGTAGCATTTCACTCGTCTGTTCGTTTGCCTTTTCGGTCACCCGTTCACATGCTGGAGAGATGGATTGTCACCCATACCTCACACCTTTGCCCGTTTGAGATTCTGTATGTGAGCCTACTTTCAATTGCTGTCGCAATGTTCGGATGACTTGCTTCGCTGTGCTCTCCCCGTCACCTGCTATGTAGGAAAACGATGGATCAGCGCATCAAGCTAAGGGGGTTTCATGGCAAGTAGACAGATGATTGAGAGTGGTCCCCAATAAGCAAAAGACAAGACAGCCCAGGCAGGCCTATGAGCTAGTTCTCCGCAAAGCTCGCTTCTCCACAACATGTAGAGTGTCATATCCCTGTAGTAAAAAAGAAGCGGTCTGCGCTTTGAACCAATCTGGTAAGGTCCATACTCCATTTTAACGAACAACCACAAGGGTACCCGAGCAAAGCACTATAATATGATCCACATTTCTAACAACGGTGGTGATGATCAAACTCTCAACCCTTGTGGAGTACAACTTGCAACTGTTTTGAGGTACTTTCAGCGCCTGAGGCTGTATGCAGTAGGGATCGTTGCAGCATCTTGGGCTGTGTGGTGAAAGTTTCCGGTGAGGCTAAGACTACCAAAGCTGCTAGCCGCGCGGAGAGGGCGGGCGCCAAGAGTCCCTGAAGGAGATCGCTTGGCAGAGCACATTGAGCGGCACAATCAAAAGTCCTGATAGTTTATCTTGTGCGAGAGTGGCAGGTGTAAGATTGGTGAGCCCACAGGTTATAGGCGCTGCTTCTGATCTGGAATGTTGGCGATTGCTTCGAATGTCTTGTTCGAGATGTTCGACTGTAGCCAAGAGCGCGATTGCAGCAAGCGGAAGTTGGGTGGACGGAAAGCGTCATTGCCAAGTAAGACGGGACGCAGATTCTGCACACAGAGCCTGGGCGGAATGCCGTGTATCCGATCACGTGGAAAGCCCACTCTGGAGCCCTAGGCGTCTAGACGCTATTTATCTTCAAGTGCACCCCACGGCCAGTCTCCACCATCCCAACCCTTGATCTCGTCACCTTTGGTACCTCCTGTTCGCCAATACCTTTGTACACCAACCGCCTTCAACCCATTCCAAAGTCTCACATCACCTAGCCAAGCTGGCTTGAATTTGGAGGAGTCTGCCCCGAACCCCGTGCTGAAGTCCTCTATGTCACCCGTACCTAACTACAGTCCTGCTCAATTCGTCCACACTGGGACGAGAATAAGACGAGAACCACACGGTTAATCACTCTATCAACTGCCATCAGCCATAAAAGCACTCCATCAAATCATCCCATCCCATCAACATGGGGAAAAAAGACAAGTCCCCCACTGAGGGACATGTCAGTGGACAGTCGAATCGTCCAATGACATTGCCCGCCCACAGTCTTTCTCTAGCCCAAGTAGTGGACGAATTGAGCACCGGAACTTGGTCAGGACTCGAAGACGCCGAGGCCAAACGCCGTCTCGAAGACTATGGTCCCAATGACTTGGGCGAAACTGAGGGTGTCTCTGTTATCAAGATCCTCATCGCCCAAGTTGCCAATGCCATGACCATGGTTTTGATTCTCGCCATGGCTGTCAGTTTCGGCATTCAGTCTTGGATCGAAGGTGGAGTTATCACTTTTGTCATCTTATTGAACATAGTCGTCGGTTTTTTCCAAGAATGGTCTGCAGAGAAGACCATGGATTCACTGCGCTCTTTGAGTTCCCCCACTGCGAGGGTCATTCGCAGTGGGCAACAACTTACTGTCCCATCGATCGATATCGTTCCCGGCGATGTGGTCGAGATCAAAGTAGGCGACACAATCCCTGCTGATGTTAGGTAAGCGACCATGTCAATCATTCTTCTTGAGATCTTTGGCTGATCTTCTATTCAGGGTCTTTGATGCCGTCAATTTCGAGACCGACGAAGCCCTGTTGACCGGAGAGTCTTTGCCCGTTCGCAAGAACGAGGAGGCCACTTTCCCGGAAAACACGGGTCCCGGTGACCGTATCAACGTCGCATACAGTTCGTCAAATGTCACCAAAGGACGCGCCAAGGGTGTTGTTTTCGCGACGGGCGTCTTCACTGAGATCGGCGCTATTGCATCTCAACTGCGCGAAACCGAGTCCAAGGTTCGGCCTGTCAAGAAACGAGGCCCCAACGGTCGCGCTAAGCCGCATCGATACCTGGAAGCTTACACGCTCACCTTGACCGACGCCATTGGCCGTTTCCTTGGTCTCAATGTCGGAACGCCCTTGCAGAAGAAGCTGTCCAAGCTCGCCATGCTGCTCTTTGGTATCGCTGTAGTGTGTGCGATCATTGTACTTGGTGCGAACGAGTTCGACTCTCGTCAAGAGGTCGTTATCTACGCTGTCGCTACAGGCTTGTCCATGATCCCGGCCAGTTTGGTCGTTGTCCTCACAATCACCATGGCAGCCGGTACCAAGAGTATGGTCAAGCGTAATGTCGTCGTCAGGAACCTCAAATCTCTGGAGGCCCTTGGTGGAGTCACCGACATTTGCAGTGACAAGACTGGAACTTTGACCCAGGGCAAGATGATTGCTCGTGGCGGTTGGATGCCCGGTGTCGGCACATACACGGTCGAGAATTCCACTGCACCCCAAGATCCTACCGTTGGCGACGTTCGATTCCAGCCCGATGCTCCCCGCAACATGGATTTCAAAGCTGGCGGCTCTGCATGCGGAGAAATTCTGGCTTCGGAGAAGGTCAAGGCACGTGGTGACGCCCGTCTTCAGCATTTCCTCAACGTCGCTTGCCTTGCCAACTTGGCAGCCATCAAGCAGAAGGCCGACGGAGCTTGGGAAGCTCATGGAGATCCAACCGAAATCGCCATTCAAGTCTTTGCTTCTCGCTTTGGCATGGATCGCGAGGCTCTCGCAAAGGGCGAGGCCGCCGAGTGGACAGACTTGATCGAGCTTCCGTTTGACTCCGACGTCAAGCGCATGTCTGTCATCATGGGGCACAAGAGCGGCAAGAACTTTGTTTTTACCAAGGGTGCAGTCGAGCGAGTTCTCGCGAGTTGCAGCTCTGTCGCTCTCCATGGTGAGGAAGATCTCGTACCTGTCACCGAAGAATTCCGCGAGGAAGTTCTACGCAACATGGAAGCATTGGCTGGATTGGGACTTCGTGTCCTGGCGCTTGCCGGTAGGCCTTACGAAGAAGCAGTAGAGAAGGGCGGAGAGGTTGATCGTGCCTATGTCGAGTCAGGACTGACCTTCCGCGGCTTGATTGGCTTGTACGACCCTCCCCGACCTGAGTCTGCCCCTGCGGTACGCCAGTGCCACGAGGCCGGTATCGAAGTACACATGCTTACAGGAGATCATCCTGAGACGGCCAAGGCCATTGCTATCGAGGTTGGCATCTTGCCTTCCGCCGAGCGCATGAAGCGAATCTCCGCCGATGTCAATCGGTCACTCGTTATGACCGCTATGGAATTCGATGCCCTTTCGGATGACCAAGTAGACGAACTTCCTGTGCTTCCATTGGTAGTTGCACGGTGCGCACCCAGCACCAAGGTCCGCATGATTGAGGCTCTTCATCGTCGAGAACGCTTCTGTGCCATGACTGGTGACGGTGTCAACGACTCCCCTTCACTCAAGCGTGCCGATGTCGGCATTGCCATGGGTCAAGCAGGTTCAGACGTAGCCAAGGAGGCATCGGATATCGTTCTTACAGACGACAACTTCGCATCTATCCTGGCCGCCATTGAGGAGGGGCGCCGAATCTTCGACAATATCCAGAAATTCATCCTCCACGTCCTGGCAGAAAACGTCGCCCAGGCTGGAACTCTCCTTGTTGGTCTTGCTTTCAAAGACCGGACTGGATTGTCAGTGTTCCCTCTCGCCCCGGTTCAAGTCATCTGGATCATCATGGCGACGTCTGGAATGCCCGACATGGGACTTGGTTTCGAACGCGCTGTCCCTGACATCCTCCGTCGTCCGCCACAGCCTATCAAGGTTGGCATCTTCACCATGGAGTTCATGGTTGATATGATCGTTTATGGTCTATGGATCACTGCCCTCTGCTTGTCCAGTTTCACGCTCGTTGTGTATGGGTTCGGCGATGGCACTCTTGGCGAAGGATGCAACACGACCTACAGCGAATCGTGCGAGCTTGTGTTCCGTGCACGATCCACGACATTCGCATGCCTGACATGGTTCGCCCTGTTCTTGGCTTGGGAAATGATCGATATGCGCCGCTCTTTCTTCCGCATGCAGCCAGGGTCAAAGCGCTATTTCACCCAATGGATCCTCGACATCTGGAGGAATCAGTTCCTCTTCTGGGCGGTATTTGCTGGCTTCGTGACATTGTTCCCCTTGATCTATATCCCAACGCTTAACACTGTTGTGTTCAAACATTCTCCAATCACTTGGGAATGGGGCATTGTCTTTGTTACTGCGGGCCTTTTCTTTGTCGGAGTCGAGGCATGGAAATGGGGCAAGAGGATCTTTTTCCGCCGCAGGAACCGTGGCCAAGCAGCATACAAAGACATGGATATCGAGGACCGTGTCTTCGGTCAATACTATACCACTGGCTCTGATGGCTCTGTGGGATCCCAGGAAGAGAAGGTTTAACCGCCTGATTGGCGATAAGATCAGGCGTATGCGGCGGCACGGTCGCACTAAGAGGTTGATTTGAAGGCCTTTGCCTTTGTCCACTCGTTCATTAGATGTACTTGGTTTGTGATGACGCAGTTGTCCTTCTCTGACGGTGTGAAGGATAGTGAAAAAAGGGGGGGGGAGGGGGGAATTTGGCCTGCTGAAACTAGCAGAGACTTATCTTCAACAGATAGTTAGTAGATTGCAAATTGGATTTGATCAGCGCTTTCAAATAGCTCCAAATTTGTGTGAAAGGCCAAAACTGATTGCATTGCTCGATCTCTCAAGAAACTACAGTAGCGATGCTCTTCCTGTTTGCAGGTCAATTCACAGCCTCCACATTCCAACTTTCCGCCAGCCTAGCAATAAAATCCTTGTTGGGCGTCACGGTGATGTTGTCTATCTCGCCCGCAGCTTTCATCAAATCATCCGATGCTGGATAGATCTGGAGGAACTCATGCTTGGCATGGATGTTCTTCTGCGGTATGCTTCCATTTTGGATCATACCATAGCAAGCTTCGCAAAACGTCACCCCGAAGCAATCTAGGCAAGCGTACACCTCTTCGAAGTAATTAGTATACAACGAATTTCCACGTCCACAAACACCTTGACAGTTGAAATGAGCGTCGTCCTCGAATTGCTCCCAAATATGACAGGAGGCAGCCCTCAGATAGACTGCCGCTGCTGCTTTTGCATTTGGTATGTCGCCTGCGGCCAAGAGAGCGTCACTTAGTCCATGGAAAGCCGATATATAAGCGTCGTCCCGACCCTCTGTCTGACTCAATGTCTCGAGATTCTTCACAACCAGTTGTCGAATATGTGGCTTCCATTCAGATTCGGGAGCCTGGGCGTTTCTGCGAAGGTGGAAGCCAAGGAAGCCCGCAGTAGATGCCGAAGCTCGTGATTTGCATGCGGCCAGGGCCGTGAGCTTTTGTGTATATTCCTTGATGTCCCTGCCGCTTTGGATCGACGACGTCGCTTGTAGCAGATACAAGGGTGGAAGTACGTAAAAACTGCCGTAATCGTATGTTTGAAAATCACCGGCAGCCACGGCTTCTTCTACGAGCTTGCAGCCCTTGTCGATGTCGATGAAAAAGGCCATGAGGTACTCCACGATGGACAGCAGCGGCCATCCATATTCTTTTGAGCCCCCTTTGGGAATCCTGCAGCTCTCCAAGGCTTCAAAGACCAGTGATTTCATGAGATGAGATTGGTTCTGATGCCAGAGTGCCCAGCCCATTTCCCACCACACGTGCTCCAATAGAAAGATCTTATGGTACGAATTTGAAGCCTCAATTTCGTCAAACTGCTTCGTCATGTCTACAATGGCATCGTATCTCCGCATCTTGAAGAGCGCTTGGATGATGTAGGCGAAACTTCCAGGGGTATGCTCCCTTTCCCAGACGGTTGTCGCGAATCGTAAAACAGCCTCGTGAGCCCCTGCCCTGATGGCTGTCTGCACCATGTTATTCTGTAGGAAGCGCCACTCATTATTCCCTTGTATTTCACTGGGTGGAACCTTGTCCACGTAAAGCAGTGCCTGAGAAAAGTCTCCGAGGTAAGCTAGGCAACACGCAAGAGGTGGGAGAGCATGCCAGAGGCTTTCGTCCATGGAGAAGGCTTTCTTGTAATACTCGACAGCCTCGGGAATGCAGCCTGCACGAACCAAAATCTCCGCATAGGACTTGTGCCAGGCAGCTGTCTTTTCGAGGTTGCCGAAAGTAACGAGGCGATCTAGGTGATTGGGCTTGGATACTGGCAATGCACTTCGAAAATGCATTACAGTATGGCTGTCATTAAGGTCCACGACGAAATCATCATTCAATGCCTCAGATGCCTGCTTTTGGGGATGATTAGCTAGGTTGAAAACTTCTCCGGTTTGCTCTTCTTAGGCTTACGGAGCAGGTAAACGTACCTGATATATGTAGCAACCAACTATCCAGATCAGGAACATCTTAAGCGATGAGAAGTGTGGGTCATATTCATCGGGGGTTCCTTTGTATGTCATTATGAAACAGTAGATTCTGATTTCAATGGGGTCATCGACAGCGCCAGTAAGCCACATTCTAGCTGCCTCCAAGGCAAGATGTCGGAATAGTTCTTTCTGATTTTGACAGACCTCTTTTATCCACCTCTCTTGTGACTCCGAAAATGAACCCTCCTGGAGATGTACAAACCATTTTGTCCTCAAATGATCTGCAAGAGAGTCGTCGAGAAATGCAGCCTTCAAAAAAGCCGCGCCGTCGAATGCGGCTGCCACAATGAGTTTTCGAATCCCCGTCGGATCGCAGAATAAATAACAGAATTGTCTGAGTAGCTTCGTCCTTTCTTCGGGGGGGGTCAACGCCAAGTCTATTGCCTTCAGGTGATGGATGAGTGCTTCAGCTGCATAAGGCAACAAACAAGGTCTCAGCGGTGATCCGTCGTCCTCGCGAAAATATTCCTCTTCCGAGCGCATAACAGATTTCTGGGCATGCGTACTGGCCCTCTCCATAGTCCAATCAAGTTCTGGATCCATAATTGATTCCATGCAGGCCATAGCAATGCGAATGTCGGCATCGTGCTGTCGAATGAATACATTGTATTGGAGTGCGATGTCGCTGTTCGACACTGAATTGGATGTAATATAATCCCGAATGCTGGCATGACAAATCCGGACCTGCGTACGCCAAAATTCTTTCATGACTTTGTCGTTCAAATTATCGTCATTGCTTGATCCCTTGGATGCCCCTTTGGGTTGGTCATCGTCGATTTCAAGGTCATCCATCTCATCGGAAAGGTCATCCCCTGAATCAAAATCATCCCCATAGGCATCCATCGGTTCATTCGTTCCGTTTTGAGCCTCACTCTCATTTATCTCCAGTTCCCCTTCAAGGTTTTCTTCAGTCTCCGAAGTTGGTTTTTGTACAAGGCCAGATGTGGGCTCTAGATGAACCAAAGAGGCGAATCGCCCCTGCAGCCGGCTCATGAGTACAGTATACGCTTCCCCTGTCCTCATTTTCAAAACGGTGTAGAGCTCAGATATCATGAGTGGTCTCTTCGAAAAAGCGGTCCAGATTAGTATTTCTCGAAAGTCGTCGAAGCTGAGCTCTCCTTTATCGAACACTCTTTTGAATGTCTGAGCGATCATCGCCTCCAATCTTGGGGGAACCGTTTCGATAGTTTGAAACAAAATGGACTTTCGCTCTCGGTCTTTGATATCGCTCATTATGAGCGCAGCTTTGAAGAATAGACCGTCGGCCTTCTTCAATACCCTTCCTAAAAGTAGTTTTCTGATGTCAGCACATGAATTTTACGGAAACAGTAGCAATGTCTCTACCTAGTCTTGAGAACATAGTATCTGTGCTCGGATATGGAATTTACGTACTCAGAATTTTGCGCTGGAGCTCGTCCCTGTCTTCTTTTGATTTTCCAATCCGTAACGTCTCTTTTACCAGAGCGACCTGTGGGATTTGGCCTTTAACATACTGCTTGATGTCTTCGGCATTCTGGTCTCTTATCACAATCTTCAGGGCATGGTTTTGTACCCTGGTGCCAATTCTTTCGTGGACCTCAGGTCGCGAAAATATGAGAAAGGACAGGCGACTAGGGGTTGAGCTGAAATCAATGTCTTCGAAGAAGTCGAATAACAACTGTACTGTATCTGCCTGAGCTTCATCTAAACCATCCAAAACGATCATGGCAGAACCGTCGGTGTTTGAGTCTGCAAAAAAATCGATGAAAATTCCTTTCCACAGCTCGATGGGACTAGCGAACTGCCTATGTTCATACATGAATTTCGCCAGATGCTGTCTGTAGGATATATTCATGTCAGAAATTTGGTAGGCTATGCTCTTGAAGATACTCCCAAGTTCGGTAAGATCCGGATCATTCTCTTCGATAAAAAAATAAGCCACAGAGACCTTATGAGCGGAATTAGTATCGGGTGGGTACACGGACTCCAACTTTTCAATCGCTTTGTAAGCAAGATGAGATTTTCCCGTACCAGGGCCTCCACATATCCAAACAAGGGGATACTTTCGGTTTATCCAAGATATGAAAGTCAGGTCATTGATAAGCCAGCTCCCAGTTGATGCCATGGTTGTCCTTTGGAAGTCTGCTCGTGAACGTACGCTCTTCAAATGTCCCGGAATCTCGAAGTATGATTTTATTTGAGAGATCATGTCATCAGCAACGGATTTTTCGTGCATTGCTACGAATTTTGTGAGTCACTGGGTACGAGTGGCTAATAGGGTTGGAATTCTCACCCTGTAGCTCTTTTTTCACGTTTTCAATCTTCTCGTTCATATAATCGACTCCCTTCTCGATTTTGTGGGCTTTTCCGACTGCAACTGCCACTAGTAGCATTTGCTCGTCTTTGAAAAGCTCGGCTAACTTCTCAAAGGCAGTTTTAGTCCTCTCATCGCGACCCAGAAACAGTGCAACAGCGTACTGTTTCAATCGTTGCCGCTTTATAGCTTTCTCCGCACAGGCCATTATCTCCAATGTACAGGAGAATATATCGATTATCTTTCCTTTTAATCGGGCGCTCATACCGCTGCTTACATACTCTGAAAGTCTTTCGGTGAACCCCAGTAGCTGAAAGAAGAGACTCTCAATCCAATCGTAAGCCTCAGAAACCCCATTTGCAGCCTGTACTAAGAATACAACGGCGCCAAAGATGACGGAAGCTGGTGCAAATGGAGTCATTGATAGTGCGCTTGAGCCCACGCTTGAAAGCGCGATGAAAGGTTGCATGCAACGTTTAAGGATAGCTGTGAGCTTCGATCCTTTTTTGCGAAATTCGTCAAACCTCGTCTGACTCACTAAAAGCCTTTGTTCGATGTCCTCTGGCGTTGTGATATTTTTCATGAAATTTTTATCTTCTTCGTTGCGTCCGGATCGTTGGTAGTAAGACTCAACAGCCTGTTTCCAGAGTTCAGAGATAGAAGATGACATGGCGTATGGATTGCTTTTGCTTGACCCCTGTGTTCAATAGTTTCTTGCTGAAATATAAAGCCAGTTGCTTTTGTGTAGAAAGTGTTGAAACAAAGATAAATGCGCTGTGGGAATCTAATGCTATTATGTCGCTGTCGGCGGGTTTTTTTTTCAAACCTTATTCTGGCACTCAGCTCAGCTGCGGAGGTTCAGCTGAAACGGTGCAGCCTGTAGCTAGCGAGCTGCAGACTACCAAAGTCCGCAACATTCGACTCGGTCACCAACCAGCCAATAGCGGAACGTGCTCACTTTTAGTAAGGAATGTGGAGATCAGGTGATAGGCAAATGCAGCTACAACTTTGATACCATGCAGGCGCTGTTACTAAACGCTGATTTGTTGTTACACTACTTTTTTTAGCTTTCGCCATCTATTCTTTGTATGTGGAAACTTCAAAGGTATGCTGAAGAGTAGTTATTAATGTTAGGTACTGTTCCTAACCTATTGGTTTTCTTATATATTTCTGTAGGTATTCTACCTAGCTTCAAGCTTATTGAACTTACAGTCCTTGTATGATTATTAACCTCTGGAATTCTGCGCGGCAGTGTTTTCCGCCGAGAATTACCTAAGAGAAGAATATTTACTAAAATTCTCTCATATGCTTACTATGCAGAAACAAAATAGCAATGTAGCACCCTAAAGGACCTTAAGCAGTTTAGAAGCATCGAGCACCACAATGATATTAGTATATATTATGTATCAGACAGTTATATCAAAGAGGGTATCCAACCCTCTTCCTCTCTTATTGCTTACCCTGTTGCAGAATACAGAGCAGCGCAATCTATAATAGCGTGTTTGGAATTTTTAGTCTATTTATTAACACAATGTTTGCTTCAAAGATATCTACAGCTATATCGATTTTGACTATTCCAAGCAGAAGGCTTAGGAACGGATTGGTCGATCGACTTGTTGTCGACATATCAATATTAATCGACTCTACCTTGAGAAAAAATAGCCCTAGAAAAGGATTTTCCAACTAAATCCACCAGCGACCACTCGTGTTAACAGAAATGCTAGAAACGACGCGAAATAGGTCGAGCCAGCGAGACATATAAGTCCTAAATAGCTACCACCATCTGCTTGAATCAAGGCGCCAGCTATGGGGATACCGATGAGAGCGCCAAAGCTGGATATTGAGAACGCCGTCCCAGTTCTCTTTCCCACATCTTCGATTCGGCAAACTGCCGCAATACAAACCGGAGTCAGGCTAATCGCGGTTCCAGACCAAAACCCAAAGATTATTGCAAATGCTGTGATGGCTGATTGATTGGTGGCAGATGTAAGCCAAAGCGCAAATACAAGTATGGATGAGGTTAGAGTGCTGACAGACATAACCTAAACGTTTTAATTAGCATGATATATACTGATGCGCAGAGGCGAAAGCAAATTACAGCCTATAAAGGTATAACGACTTACGTTGAAAGGGCCAAAACGGTCAGCTACATACCCCGGCAATGCACGCCCAGGAATCGCTCCGACGTTCAGGAGCGCAATTAGACGATATGCGTGTTGTGGCTCAACGCCAGCATGTATAGCGTATGAAGAGATATATGTATAAGGAATGAATACCGAGAATTCCACCAGAAAAACCGCCATCGTAGTAAGTGCATAGTTGGTCTCTCTCAGCGCTTTCAAATCGATGGATGTGCCGGATTTTTTGTTTGGCGGGAGCCGCTTTCGAAGTAGAATGCAGGCTAGAGCGCACATCGCAGTGCAAATGAATCCAATGATGCGGATGGTCCAGGGGAACCCGATACTAGGAGCTAGATAGAGAATCATAAATGGGAATGCAACTCCCCCAATACCCCCTGCTGTACATGCAATACCTATAGCTAGAGCTCGTCGCTTGGAAAACCAGTGACCTACAGCGGAGACTGCCGGTGTGAATAACATGCATGCAGATAGTCCGCCGAGGACACCGAAAGAGAGGAAAAACTGGTAATACTCTGTTATCTGAAATTAGGAGAGTACCAAGTGATTTCCAATGAACTTACCGCGGGAGAAACTCAGAAGCATGATTGATGCTATGATTCCGATCGACCCGGGAATAATCAGCACTCGTATGTCATGAGCGTCGAACACAGGTCCTGTACCAGCTATGAGTTCAGCCCCATGTGACATGGAAATTCACTTACCAACTTGTGCACCGCATATATACAAGAAAAATGCATATGTGCTCAGAATCCATCCAATGGTTGACTCTGAATATCCCGGTAACTCGTTCTCAGCAATCCATGCCTGAAGCACACCGATCGTGTTTAACAGGCCCATAGATGGTATCATGGCACACCATGCTCCTAATACAACTAGCCATGCCTGTAGTCCACCTTCGGGATACTCTGAGCTGTCCTCGGCCAATGTGTTTGCTGTACCCCCTCGGTTGGATTGATGGTGCATCACTGTTTGAGATGGCGATAGCTCGTACATGCTGACAAGTGCTAGTAGCTCTAGAGGTGGGGTTTGTAGGTACAAAGGACTACCAGTCGACATTCCAATTATGTTCTTGATGCAGAACGAAGCGTAGTATGTACTCCCAAAGGGAATTTAAAGGTTGGTCTGGCCTCTTCGTTTCTGCTTGTGTCAGATTCCTGGTATTTAGGACTTTCGCGATTGCGAGAGCAACTCGCAAATACTTGCATTAAAAAGGCCATCTAGCTGACAAATTGATGTTCACGTACGATTTCGCTCATCACGGTGTTGTTGTTCCGAGGCCACTAAAGTAGATAAAGATATGCCAAGCCCATCTTGGATTGGTAGAGAGGCGAATTCAGCTTGTCGGCCAAATGTGGAGCTCAACATCTTCCCGACGGGGAACTATTTCCCGTAGCGTCGGATTGTCATTCTTAGGAAGAAGCGTTTCTCGCCGCTGAATGTGCTACATCTATATCTTGCGTATCAGCAGGATTTTTTTTAAAAGATACCCGCGGTAGCAAAAGATTGGCGCATAGGTTTGAAATGTTCTAAAAAAGTCACTCTAGTATCATATTCTATTTGACAGTACGGGCCTCTATTCTATTAATAATATATTGCAGAGGGTTGATGAGAATTGTGATAACAGTTTTGTTGTCCGCTTTAGTTAATGGGACACAGATCTACCGACTAATGAAGTGAATGCCTCGCGGATTGGCTAATGTGTACTTGTGCCTCGCAAACAATTATGGAGGACAAATAAGTGCGTGTCTTCTTTGACTAAAGAAAGCCGATTGAATGTGGCAGACAAAACTAGATCCGATACTTATTTGCGACTCTGCATGCTCCAATTTTTACCTGGAGTACGCGATCGTCTCCAACCAATGAATTGTAAACTTCAATTTCCAATAGCTGTGGAAGAGTCACAGCTTATTGAACAATTCAATGACGTTGGATCTATAACTGATGGGGTGGGGGTATGCGTCACGATCAGATATTGGCGGGCGGAGAAGTACATGGTTTAGCGCCCTTTTTCTCCGCACCGGCCTGTAATCTGCCGAGCCAACCTCGACTGATCAACAACATATCACCATGCAGTATCCCGAGTCCCCCAAAGGGCCTGTCTTTATAGCCGATCATTCCTAATTTCTCCTCATTGTCTGCACATGCTAGCCTGTTTGATTGCCGATCTGCCTTAGCCGTGTAACTGTACCAGTTATGACCAGCATGCTAGTCAAGCATTGCATCATAGCGAACAGTTCGATGGAATGGTAGCATGCAACGGAACCATGATGTGCCGGTTCTTTTATTTAGTAGTCTGCGCTGCCTTGGTCATAGTATGGCTTGAATCCCTTTCATCTCTTGATAGCCGAGAAAATCACGACGATCGGGACATGGCTCGGCGAAGTATACAAGCAATTTTAGCGGCCTCCACAGCCTCGTCGGTATTTGGCCAGCAAGTGCTTGATTTGAGTGCATTGGAGTGGACATTAACTAGTCCCAACTTCTCATACATATCGGTACCTGGACATATCCCGTCTCAAGTGCATCTAGATCTATACAATGCTAAGGTACTCTTTCTTCTCATCCAATTATGAATATTTAAGCTGAATAGCTAATCTAGGTCATTGGGGATCCGCTATATGGACTTAATGATTTCAATCTACGCTGGATTGCATTTTCAAACTGGACTTATACTTCTGCGATTATCAAACCTATGTGAGATGAGTTGCGTATGTCATGCCTACAGTCTACTGATATTGAAAAGTCAAAGTAATTCAAGCTCAAAGTGGCTGCTTTTCAATGGCCTTGATACCTTTACGAGCATCGAGCTTTGCGGGAAGCATGTGGCTTCGACGAACAATCAGTTCCGCCAGTACTTTTTTGACGTAACGGACCATTTTGGATCTTGCGGAACTCCTACTTTAACAATTGACTTTGGAAGTGCTCCAATAATTGCCAACACTACAGCCACCTTACCAGGTCAAAACTGTGAGTACAAACAGCGATGCGATTTCCGGACCTAACATAATTCTGCTTTAGCCTGGCCATACGGAGTTCAACAACTCTACGAGTTCCCAAACCGAGAATTCATCAGAAAAGAGCAGAATGATTTTGGATGGGACTGGGGTCCCGCGTTTGCTCCGGCAGGAATTTGGCAACCAGCTTCTCTAGTCCAGCTCGAAGATGAACAAATCTTTGTTCGCAATACTTTAATAGACGTTTACCGCGAGAACCAGATAAATCTAATACCACCAGACCAAACAAACAATTGGATCCTGTATGCTAGTATAGACTACCTTGGATCACTTCACCCAGGCGCTGGAATTCAATACGTCTTGGCCAACGACAAAAACAAAACCACGCTGAGAGGTCAACTGGAAAACATTACATCAGCAGATGGGAGAATCTCTGGCTGTGCCACATTGCTCAAAGATGATGTAGAGCTGTGGTGGCCTATTGGAATGGGCTCCCAACGACTATATAATCTGACGCTGGAGATCACCACCAACGAAAGTCAAACTGTGGCATCAATCTTCAAACGCATTGGCTTTCGTACAGTTGTTGTCAATATGCTTCCCGTTTCCGAAAGTCAACAAGACAGAGGTGTCGCACCGGGCAATAACTGGCATTTCGAAATCAATGGCCACGAATTTTATGCGAAAGGCTCAAACTTCATTCCTCCAGATCCATTCTGGCCCACTGTTACTGATACGCGTATTCGTCAGCTTTTCGAGAGTGTAGTTGATGGGAACCAGAACATGCTCCGTGTATGGTCGTCAGGTGCCTATCTTCCAGATTTTGTCTACGATCTGGCCGATGAAATGGGGATTCTTCTGTGGAGCGAGTTCCAATTCGGATGCGCGTTGTATCCTGTCGACCAAGCATTCCTGGAAAATGTTGCTGAAGAAGTTTCATACCAGGTACGACGGGTGAATCACCATCCGTCGTTAGCATACTGGGCCGGTGGCAATGAGCTAGAGAACCTTGAGCTCCAGCTTGTGAATAATTCTTCACCGGAGGAATATCCTAGATATCTTGCTGAGTACGAGACACTGTTCCTCGATACAATTGCCCCCCTTGTGTTTGAGAATTCGAGAAGCATATCGTATTCGCCATCTAGTACAACCAATGGATGGCTAGACCTCGACTTCTCTCGTCGGCAGCCTATTACCCAAAGATATGAAAATGTCTCTGAGGGGTCGATTTACGGCAATACAGGTACAGTCTCATACAAATATTAACACATGACCTGCTAATCTAGCCAGACTTCTACAACTATAATTCCACACAAGCCTTCAACTTTTCACGCTACCCAGTAGGCCGGTTTGCCAATGAATTTGGCTACCATTCAATGCCTTCTCTTCAATCTTGGCAGCAAGCAGTGGACACGGAAGACCTTTGGTTCAATTCATCTGTTGTCATGCTTCGAAATCATCACCCTCCACCTGGCGGTCTCAGCACCGACAACTTCGCAAATGCTTCGAGAGGTCAGGCTGAAATGACGGTGGCGGCAGAGCAATGGTACCCTGTTCCGAACAAAACTGACTCAATTGCCAACTTTTCAGCGTGGTGCCATACCACTCAAATATTCCAAGCTGACTTCTACAGATCTCAGATCAAATTTTATCGCCGGGGAAGTGCTCTTCCGGAACGTCAGCTTGGATCATTGTACTGGCAACTTGAGGACCAATGGCAGGCACCCACCTGGTCAGGAATCGAGTACGATGGGCGATGGAAAGTTCTGCACTATGTTGCCAAGGACATCTACCAGTCCGTCATCATAACATCCTTTCTGAATGTCACTACACACGACTTTGAAGTATGGGTCATCTCTGATTTGTGGTCTCCAATACTAGCATCGGTAAACCTTACCTGGTTTGACTGGACTGGAACGCGGATCAACATCGATACTCCATTTACATCCGAGGTCAGCGTAGGCGCGATAAACGGTACCAAGGTCCTTTCAGGAAATCTTGACTCTCTAATCTCGGGTCATGATCCAAAAGATGTCCTTCTGTTAATGCAGGTTTCTGCCGAAGCCTCATTGCCCAACTCGAATACTACACGAGCCTTCAAACATCAGAGCTGGACTCACGCCGACCGACTCTCTGCATCCAATATGATTGATCCAGGATTGCAACTGGCCTACTCCAACGAGACTTCGAAGTTTACTGTTCACGCTACTAGTGGTGTGGCAGCTTGGGTGTGGCTAGATTATCCATCTGGGGCAGTGCTAAATTTCGACGACAATGCATTTTGGCTCCTGCCCGGAGAGTCAAAGCAAGTGGGTTACAAGGTCAAGAGTGACACGACTGGGGGTGCATGGGTACATGGGGTCACTGTACGGAGTATATGGGACAATACGGTGTCTTAGCCCGCTCTATAGGTCTACGCCATGTCGCTTCCTGGCACCTACCTTTGAGCAGTTGGTGCTTTGGAGTGACCAAAAAAGCTAGCTACATGCATTTCAGGCATTCAAGTGAAGAAAACGAAGTTTCCAGGCATCCTGTGGGCGTCGTTGGTGATGATTCGGCAAACAAAGCTTGGCGCAAAAAGAGGAGGCTGGGAATAGGCTGCTACCCCCAAACCCTAGTGAAATGGACCAGATCTACAGATTGATATTACTAGTACCATTCGTGAGTAGACTCAAGTATTAGTTGATGCCTGGATAGTTTACAAAAGGGGAAAGTCATGGAGGTATAAATTGCTGTTTGTTTCACCCTTCAAGTTTCTTTCTATGCAAAGCGATTTTGACATACACTCTGCAAAAGACTTTACGGCAACATCAGGAATGATTACGTAAATTTGTGTCCACCAAAATATACACCACCCTCGGTTAGCCATGGCTGATGGAAACGTACTGAAGGATATCCGCGATGTCATGAAACAGCTGGAAAAAGCATCCTCTAGCGACAGTGATGATGACAAAGAGAAGCAACACAGCTTTCAAACACACATGGCTAAGCTAAATGACCTTTTCAACAAGAGTAAGCTAGCTATGCCAAATCCAAGAGTTAATCTAATTCATTCAGCCTCCATCGTCGCTCAACACCACACATTTGAGAATGTGAAATCTCGTGCTTTGAATCAAGCCAAGTATCAAGCCAAAGCACTAGAAATTGTGTCTGAAAAATGCGAGGATAAGCCTGCAGTATTTCCTTATCTTGCTCTTCCGGCGGAGTTACGGCTGTTGGTTCTTTCTGAACTCCTGGTTACGGATGATCGACTGCTCCTCACATGGAGAGGCCCCAAAAAGGCGGAAAAACGGCAGAAGAAGATGTATCCGGCAATCTTGCGAGCTTGCATAACTTGTCGAGACGAAGGCTCAAGCGTGTTGTATGGGCAGAACATATTCGACCTGGGTAAGCTTCGATTCAAGCCCCCCTCCGTCCACCCAAAAGCGTTTCCCGCTTTGGCCTGACAATTCAAACCATTGAAAGAAGAAATTCGACGACGACCCCTGTTTTCCAAGAATCCATTGGCCAGTATAGGACCTAAAAACACAAGCAAGATTCGGATTGTTATAGCCGAACACTCTGCAGCTTCCGAGGAACTTTCCGTCATCAAGCCCGAAACGACTCTGAGCCATCAATTTACGATGACATATGTCTCTTCCTTTCTATCGTCGATGGATGTGAAGCTCTCGCAACTCCGCATCTTCGCTGTTAGTCTCGTTCCGTACGGGTTTGATGATGCGACCATCGACATCCTTCGACTGAAAGCGCTGACGTTCGCAAACATGCCAGGTAGAGTGGCATACATCGACAAGATGAATGAGGAGGAAAGTTTGAAAGAGATAGTCGATGCGATTTGCAAACGGGACGCTGCTTTGAAGAAGATGGACTTTTGGGCCGATGTTCAGCCCAAGATGCATTTCGACTGGACTCCAAACACGGCTGGTCGTCTGTGGATTGGCATGGACAAGCACAAACTGAATACATAACCTGGTGGGCTCCAAAGCATTGATAGTCAGTTCCAGTATGGCTTGATTTAAAAATGAGCAACCGCTTGGTATCATGCCTTGTTTGCTAGGAAAGCACAGCTCGACCTTCTGCTCCAAGATCCCATTGTGTCGCTGTATCTAATGATTTACAGCATGACTCTGATTGCGCGCAATGCCTCCCTTTGCTTTTGAAGTTGCGGATTGTTTCTAGTTTAAGACGCAAAACTATCGCGGAGGTTTCTACGGCGTTGATCGGTCACAGAAGCTCACCTGAGCCTCATTCCCCAATCCCTTCTCCGAGGCCGGTTTCATGGACGTTGCTGAAACAAGAGGGGGCGGCGATCATGGTTCACATACTCTGAAAAGCTGTTTGACAGGAATCCGTACTCATCCTCCCAATGATTACCAACGCACGCTAGTCATGTACGGCCAATGAACATGAGTCACCCATTCAACCTTGGCAGTTGACATCTCTGGACAAACCCATATCAACGTCTGAACAGTCGCCGTCGTCCATTGCATTTCGCTTACTAAACTCGTCTACCTGCAAAATCTAGTCTCAAGATGTCATCGGCCACAGACGTACGGCTTGGATGGATTGGCCTTGGTTCCATGGGGCTGGGAATGGCAAGTAACATCCAAAAGTATCTGCGTGAAAACAAAATGCCTGGACTACATTACTCGAACCGCACGTTGTCCCGCGGGGAGCCGCTAGACGAGCTTGGCGCAAGCGCGTGCCTGTCAATAGCAGAGCTGGTGGGAAAAAGCGATGTGATCTTCGTGTCGGTACGTTCCAGCCTATGCTGCGGGCAACCATGAAGTGGAATGTTGGACACCATAATGACCTGTGAAACAGGTGAGCAACGACGAAGCCGTCGACGCAGTCATAGGCGATGTGATCCAAAGCGGATCCATCGAAGCAAAAATCGTGGTGGACACGACGACGGTGCACCCGTCGACTTCAGCCAAAGTCACGGAGCAACTCGGTTCGGCTGGGGCTACCTACATCGCGGCTCCAGTCTTCGGTGCAACACCGCTAGCAGAAGCTGGCCAGCTGCTGGTCGCGGTCGCGGGACCGAAAGCCGCCATTGATTCGATATTGCCATTTCTCAAAGGCGTGGTGGCGCGAGGGGTGATTGAAGTCGGCACCGAACCTTCAAAGGCCCTGGTTCTGAAAACGACGGGCAACTTCATAACGGCAGGGCTCCACTACCTCCTTTCGGAAGCACATGCGCTGGCGTCCAAGACCGGGCTGCCGGCGCCCATCCTGGAGTCCCTGATTGAGCAAAACTTCGGCGCATACAGTCACGGAGTGAGCAAGAGGCTGACGGGCGGCGGTTACTACCCGGCCGAGGGGCAGGCGCCGAGTTCGGGGTTGGAGCTCGGGATGAAGGACGTGGGACACGGGTTGAGCGTGGCAAGAGAGGTTGGCATGGAGCTCCAGGTCGCAGAGCTCAGCATGCGAGCCATGGAGGATGCGAAACGCTTCGGGGACGAGCGGGGCAGAAAAATGGACAGCACCAGCGTTTTCGGCGTGGTGAGGCAGAAGGCCGGCCTAGACTTTGAGACCGAGGTAGTCAAGGAGCGGGACGATGGGCACAAGCAAGTGCAGTAGTGATGGATGGGTAGCAGAGAATGAGTTGGAAGGTGTGGTCACATGCGATGCACCAGGCTTGGGAGCTTGGGAGCTCGGGAGCTTGGGCAGGTGGCTGCAGTGCATGTATGTCTTCAGCCACATGGTGGTGACAGGTCGCGGCGAGCCACGGGTAGCCAATACGGACTAAAACGCAAAACACGGCGTTGCCAGGCCCCTAAGGCGAAAATCAGGCACCGACAAAACAAGATCAGTGTCAAGACGGTCCGCCTTGCTCCTCCTGCTCGTACTCTCGTATGTCTCCGCTCGAGCAATTAGGAAATTCGGGTCGCGTGAAGAGGCGGTGCTTCTTCGCATCCGCCTTGTTCCCACTGGCGCTGCAACGGGCAAAGGGCACAGAGTCGCGTGGTCCCCAATAACGCTCGAGGTCAACGCCAACGGAGACGCGAGCGAGGACTACTCCCAAACAAGAGGCCTCCCCCAGTTCCATTGGTCCAAAAATATCATGCGCGATCGGAATAGCCCCCGGAACTGGTGCCGAAAGTGCTTGGCTCCTAAGCTGCATCCTGCTCTTCCCCTCACTCTCGCCGCGCCGTGGCTTGCCCAATTTCCATGAGACCCCTTGGGGCGTGGTAGATGGCACTCGAGAGCCCCGAGCAGAGGGCGGATGAAGCAACGTTTTTGAAGTGGGCGACGTAGGGAATAGGGGCAATATACTTCAGTCCCAATATTCGTCGAAGCCAGCCAGAACGGTCGGCATCTTGGCGGCTGAAAAGAGTTTAGGCCCACCGTCCCAGGGAACCCGTACGAGGTGGCCATGGCACAGCCCTGTCGACCAAACCCCCGCGGCACGGCTTCCGCTCATGAGACCTGTATAAGATCAGGATGACGGCCGTTGGACGGAGGGGTCGGCCAGGCCTCTCTTCCGCTGCTCGCCGTCGCCCTCCAGCCCCTCCAGCACCTCCAGCGCCCCGAGCACCTCGATCCACTCCAGTCATTCCTTAGTATTGTGCTCGCTGCTACCTTTCTATTCGTCATTCCCTTCCTTACTCTCTCTACAACCAGACGGGCGCCATGAAGCTCTTTTCGACCTTGCTTCTGGCCCCCCTGGTCGGTGCGCGCGTTGTGCGTATCAACCACGAACCTCTACGGACAGAAGCAGGCGTCGCGCCAGGAATCGGCATCCATTTGACCACCTCGTACGCCATGGCCGCCATCCGCTACCCAGACGGCCAGGTCGAAGACCTAATTCGGGTGAGTAACCGCACAACCGTGGGAAGCTTCAAGACGCGCCGTCAGCTGACCAATCCTAGTTGCAAGCCGACGAAGACTACCTCGACTTGATGGAGCGCTGGTCGAATCCAGCATATCGGAAGAGATGGTCGGCCCACCCGTCCCTGATTCATTTTGCGCGCGCGCGCGCTAACTCTGCCCAGTGACACGCGATGGGAAAAACTTCAATGTTCTGCTGCCCGTGCGAGGCGGTACTGGAACAAGCGGCTCGGACGGCCAGCAACACCAGACGTGGCAATACTAGCTTCTTTCTTGGGGCAAATCAAGGGCGCTACGGAGAAGGAGCTCGGGTCCCAGGTCTCAGACGTCTTTCCCGTATTTCCGATATTGGTGGCTCTCGACCAAGACGACATTCAGGACTCGCTGGACCACGCCGGACTTAATTGGCTGAATGCCGACCGGCAGTGGTTCCACATATCTTACGAGACCAACGCCGCTTTCGCTGGACTGGGCTATGGAGTGTGCGAATCGTGGACAGACGCTCTCGAATGTGCAAGGGAGGAGAAGCTCCGGCATTTTGAACACATCCTCTTCCTCAATTTCGACAACTCGTCCTTTTCCGCAACCTTGCAGTACATGCAAAACGTCTATCAAGAATACGTCTACGCACAATCCCTCGACTTCGGCCTCGGTTGGTGGGACCTGCCGGTATACGAAGTCCCAAGAGCGAGGTTTTGGGCGCGGATACACGAACTCATCCTCGACGTCGGCAGCACCCTCCAGCGACCACCTGACAAAGTCATACTGATTGGCGAGCACGCTGGAGACGACGAGTTTGTTGAGGTCGTCAAGACGGCGCTTTGGGATCTCCTCGAGTACGACATCAGCATGATTTTGGAGGTCAATACGGGCGTGGATGGCAAAAGCCTCGCGGCTAGGGGAGCAGCGGAACTGGCCGGAAGGGCGTCGTACTGGAAGGGCCGAACACCTTCGGAGGAGGAGATGGAAACCATTGAGCTCTAAGGAACGACTGAGCATTTCATATTTGTCTAGATACCCACCCATGAATTAATATTCATAATGATCAAAGCGCTTTTTTCGAACATGGAGACACTTGGATTGGCCATCTTTTGGCAGGTGACACTGCATGGTTGACTCTCCCAGCAACGCTTATGCATGGCGTACTGATTGATTGGCTAGCTCTTAATATCCAAACTGTGAGGCAATAATTACCTCGCAGGCATCATTATACAACAACCTTCGGGCCACTTCTTCAAATGGACAAGGCTAAGATTCGCGCCGATATATCACAGAAGATATCTCAGGCAAAATAAAAAAACCAAAGGGGCATCAGATGGGTTAGTGATCTGTGTTTACCGGTGACGGGACACTGGGTGTCATTTACAGCGCTTGGAATGCTGACGGAGGAAACATGTGTTTTATTTTTCCTGCCTTGCAAATTCTTCTCCTTCCAGAATATTGGGATCATGATGGCATCGAAGCTGGTAGATTCGGCCATCCCGCACTTCAAAATGAAACCGGTAGAACTCATGTGGCCGACAGTATTGTGCACGTTCAACCGTCTCGTCGTAAGAGAGATTCCATACAAAAACATCATAATGATGATGTCGCAGCGAATATTGCTCGTCAACACGGCCTTGAAACCTCAAAAGGAGCTGACCAGAACCATCCAACCCAATCTCAATCATCCAGTTCTTAATCGAGTTCTCGTATTGTCCTACATACTCGTCCAAGGGCCTGTGTTTCGTCCCAGGTTCCCGTTCTTTCTGAAGCTGCTTAGCAACTCTTCCCATTCTTGCTAACCCGTTCCTGGTTGCTTCTTCTGCTAAATATACGTAGTCATGCTGCGGTCCGCCTATGAATAGACAGTCTGAGAGCAACTGAGAAATCAAATCGGCGGCATCACACAGACCGAGGGAGTTTTGCATAACCACAACAGCTGTGCGAGTCTCGGGGAATATAATTACAGCAACAGTAGTTCCAGGCAGGTTACCCCCGTGCCAGAATGCAAGTTTATCAGGGAAGCCCTTCCCAAATAGGGGTATGGAGGATATGTTCGACGAATTCCAACCAAATTGTAATTTGCCAGGGAGCTGTGTTCGATTCCAACCAAGAGCAGTTGTTTGTTCGTAGATGGAATCGGTATCACGCGTTATGTATGGGAGGGAAAAGCTGGAGTGGCTGTTTAATTGGTAATGTTACAGAATCTGATCTCCGGTGGCTTCCGGGGTTGGTGTTGTTCCGCTTCAGCTCAGACAAAGTGCCAACTCCACGCATCTTCTCCGTATTTCTCGTTTCATCTTTGTTTCCCACAGTTTTAACAGGAAAAAGGAGGTAAAGACTATTCAGAATAGCCTGATACAAGCGTAGAGCATCAGTCATACTCGCACGTACCGAAATACTGGCAAACATCATGATGTCAGCCGAGGCTTTAGAAGATGGGATCCTAAAGGGGACATAGTTTCTCAGTATATTGTATGAGGCAGCCACATTTGCGTCGTCTGGAACTTTTGTAAATGTACGAGTCATCTTTAATGGATTGAATAGATTTTCTTTTAAAAAATTGCCATAAGACTGCTGAGATAGCTCCTCAATGACGAATCCTGCGATGCTGTATGCATGATTATTATAGAGGTATCGACTGCGAGGCGAGGCAATTGTAGGCAAGTATTGGAACGTCCGAAAGCTTTCGCTTTTTGGCAGCATGATGTTGTTCGATTGTAAGTATAGCGCGTCGCCCCATGTGGTTCCAGTTCGGTGGCTGAGCAAATCCACAACGCTTAGTCTGGATTTTTCGGACGGATTTTCTTTGAAAAATGGCAGAAGCGCTTCCAGAAGAGTATCCCAAGACAACCTGCTGCCATCTACAAGAATTGCAATTGAAATGGCAGTAATGGCCTTGGTGAGAGAAGCAACAGAAAACACAGTGTCTCTGTTCACAGGTAAACTTTCCTCCACATCTCGATAGCCGTGGTAGTCCTCATAAACTATGTTGCCGTTGTGAATGATCCCAATAGCTAGGCCAAGCGCGCCGCTGATCATTCGAATGCGCTCCACGAGGTCCCTGTACTCGGCAATTTCCTTGTATTCTTGACCCCTCAATGGCAACCGGAATAGATGAAAAGCTTAGAAAGCGTGGGGCTGTTGAGCAAGGGGAATGTCAAGGTTTGATGATGCGGAGCAAACCGCAGCCGTTACACATCATCTGCGCCGCAGAGATGGTAATTTCCGAAAGTGCCAGGCAACTGCATTGACTCTGTTTGAACCGGCTGCACGGGCAAAAGGGCACGGCGATAGTCCCACTGCGAAGGGTATAGATTGGTAGAAGGTTCGTGACGAATTGGTTAAATGTACCGAAACATATTGTTTCGCACGCTTCGTTTCATGGACACGGGCTGTCCGTCCTCCATCTCAACTCCCGCTTCACCGCCATCGCCTGCGAGACCTTTCATTTTCATTTCAAGCTCTTTGTCGAGTTCTGCTAGTGTCTTCTTTTTCTTCCCTCCTTCTGGCGATGAGCCCTCCTTGGTCTTCGCCGCGTTGCCCTGAGCGCGTCAGTTATGTCTTCTCATTATCAGATGAATCACTGACTAAATTCTGAGAAGAAGAATCTTGATTATTGTAAGAAGCGGATGAAAAAGAGCTGGATGGTATTCGAAATTGTGTCCAAGTTTTGGGCAGAGGCCTCGGAGGAAGACCCCATTTGATCTGCGGCAGTGTTCTCATTATTAAATCTCAGGCATCACCTAGATCTATGCTAGATGGAACAACAGCACTTTCATATATATGAAATGAAACGAGATCCATTTACGTCAACGTGATGCGAAGTGAGAGCACGTACCGATTATGTAACCCGCGCCAAGCTCCTGTGTCACGTGCTAGCGGAAACATTTCTTGAACTTCACTTCCGTCTAGTACGACAGCGCTTCCATCAACGCGCGACAACCCGACTTGTCGCTTTATCGACGGCTGAAGCTTGCTTTGCGCGACAAAACCTCTGGAGCTTGAGATCAGCGTGGCCGTATCTTGCAGGTATCCAAGGTCGCACCCCGGGCATCGCGTGCCTTTCCTTGACGCGACATTACGCCCCTCCGGCCCTACGCATATCTATTCAGATCATCGCCCTCTACCAACCTCTTCGAGGCACTCCCCGACTCGTAACAAGCACCTCGATCGATTTCTTCGTTGCTCCGCCCACATACCCAAACCAGTTCGCGCCGCACGAGACCGCCGCTGCTATACTATATTAGAACGGAGGGCAACCGTCAAAGGCTGATCATTGACCATGGTGGTAACAAAAGTTGGTCAATGGTCTAATGTGGAGGATGAGGTGCTAAAGGCTGCTATATCCAAATATGGCTTGAATCAGTGGGCGCGTTGCGCATCCCTGTTATCTAAGAAGACGGCAAAACAATGCAAGGCGCGCTGGAACGAATGGCTGGACCCATCGATCAAGAAGACAGAATGGTCGAGGGAGGATGATGAGAAACTTCTGACCATGGCGAAGCTGCTTCCGACACAATGGCGCACAATTGCACCTATCGTTGGAAGGACCGCGACGCAATGTCTGGAGCGCTATCAAAAGCTTTTGGACGAGCAGGAAGCCAGGGATAGCGGGGATCTTGGTCTTGCTGGTCCAGAAGGCGGAGAGTCGGCCGCTCCTACAGCGGATGACGTACGTCGGCTACGTCCTGGTGAGGTCGACGCATACTCAGAGAGCCGACCGGCCAGGCCAGACGCCATTGATATGGATGAGGAAGACAAAGAGATGCTATCGGAGGCACGTGCTCGTTTGGCCAACGTGAGCGGCAAGAAGGCCAAGCGGAAAGCTCGTGAGAGGCAATTGGAAGAGTCTAGGAGGCTTGCGCTGCTGCAGAAACGACGCGAGTTGAAGGCAGCCGGCATCAATATCAAGATCACTCCAAAGAAGGGTAACCATATCGACTACAATGCCGATGTTCCGCTCGAGAAGGAAGTACCATCAGGCTTCTTCGATACTTCAGAGGAGATCGACCGCAACGAGCGAGCGCGAGAAGCATTTGATCCTCGCAAGCAGCAACTCGCCAACAAACGCAAGGCAGAGCAACAGGAGGACCAGGGCGATAGCAAGCGCAAGAAGAACGAGAAGTCAGGTGGCCTCGCAGCTTCATACGCCAAAGCTGCCCAGCTGCAAAAAATTCGGGAGGCAGAGCAGAGCAGCAAGCGGCGCGCACTGAACCTTCCCGCTCCCCAAGTCGGAGAGGCGGAGCTCGAGGACATCATCAAGATGGGCATGGCTGGGGAGCGGGCCATCACTGGCAGCACTTCCGATAATGCAACCACTCAAGGTTTGGTAGGAAACTATTCAAACATTGTCAACAATACCCCAATTCGCACACCGATGGCCCCCAAAGAGGAGGATGTCATTGCAAACGAGGTTCGCAATGCTCGCTTGAGGACGGCCACTCAATCTGCCCTGCTCGGAGGTGATAACCCCGATCTCATTGAGGATGATGCGCCTGCGAACCTGTCTGGATCAGCCACGCGACATCAAATTGTCACACCGAACCCTCTGGCCACACCCTTTCGACAAGCAAACGGTACTGGTGCAACTCCTGCACGTCAGGGACCGGGAGCGACTCCGATGCGAACACCACGAGATACCCTTCGCCTAAATGAAGAGGATGGCATGCAGCTTGTTGGGCAGACACCACGGGACATTCGACTCCGTGAAGATGCAAGGAAACAGGACATTAGGAGCAAGCTTGCTGCACTCCCCAAGCCAAAGATCTCGAGCTGGGAACTGGATGTCCCGGAGGAACAGGAGGAGGCTGAGCCCATGGAAGTCAGCGAAGAAGACGCAGCCGACATTGACCGACGAAAGCGGGAACTACGAGAAGCCGCCGAACGCGCCGAATTCGCCCGGCAAACCCAAGTTGTCCAGAGGTTCTTACCTCGACCATCGTTGGTTGATATTGATACCATGCTGAAGACGGCTCTGAACCTTTCAGACCCAGTCGAGCGCCAAATTGAGACGGAGAGGGCACTTTTGGTTGCCAACGATATCCAGAAGTTTGGTAATGGGCGCGTCACTGGAACAGTGCAGCCTGTCGAGAGAATTAGTGACGAAGCCTTGCGAGCGGCAAAAATGGAGCTTGCGCTTGAACTCTCCATGAAGAGTGAAAAAGAGAAGAAGGAATTCCATGGAGAGGTTGAGACAGCCTGGACCAACCTCCATGGCTCATCGGTTCTCCCTGGTATTGCCGGCTACGAAGAGGATGAGATCGACGAGCATCAGCTCATGGTTGAAGCCTTCGACAAGACCATCGAGAAGACAGTCGAATCCGCACAACAGGCGAACAAGATTGAGAAGAAACTCTCACTCCACCACGCAGGATATATGAAGCGTGCCGCTCTCCTTCGTCAAAAGATCATTGACGCATCTGCTGCGCTTGAGAAGTCGAAGGTGGAGCTCGATACTTCCAGGACGATGCAGTACTCTGAGCAGATTGCTATTAGCCGACGACTCGAGAGCTTGCGCGATGAGGTATCATTCGTCAGCAAGAGGGAGAGGGAGGCTCAAGAGCTGTACCGGACTAGGAAGAGCGAATTGGATGATCTGCGTGACCAGGTCAACGGTGTGCATTGAGTAGAGTAAGATAAGCTTCACCAGCATGTATTTTTCTTAGCGACCTTGATTGCGAAATTGAAGTCCGCGTCGTGTGCATAGTCCCGGAGTTATGTGGGCAGAACAGAGTGTCTCTTGGCTGCTGGAGACGATGGATTGTTTAGGTTTGGAGGGTACCAAAAGCAGATAATATTGCAATTGAATGATACCATTTGCTTGAACATTTACATTCGCGAAAGGAAGTCACGGTGCCTGTGAGATGTCGATCAAGGAGATGGCAGAATAGCGGAGGGAATCGGATCCTTGACCAGCTGTTATTTAGTACGGGAAGTAGCCCAGTTAGTAGGGTCTGCGAAGAGTACAAGATGAACACTAAAGGATGGAGTTGCTACAATTTTAGATGTCCAACTATTCATCGTTGACTGTGATGAACGTACAGAAGGGATCGTTAGGGTTACGGGGGTTTAAGACATGCCTTGGTTTTCATACCAAATCTTCTAATACACAACTTAGGCCATTTCAAAGTTCCAGGTTTAATTTATGCTCTCTTCCTTGGACAAGGAATAAGTCGTATCGTGAATGTATATGTAACATCACATTACCATACCATCTTAAGCTAATCTTCTAGAATGATGATTTCATAGGTAGATAAAGGCATATTTTAGAGATTTCATAGTTACACGAGGGCTGGGGGGGTCTAATAAGCTTTCGTACCCAGGGGTCGGCTCCCAACTATAACCTGGAGACACATGATGCGTCAGTGGCTCCTACACAATAAGAGAATACGAAAATCGTTTTGAACTGCACAGACTTTCTGTAGAAATGACAAGAAATGATGTTAGGAAATCAGAACGCCACACTACGCTTTCTACAAATTAATGATACGAACAGCTGTCTTAACTTATAGTGAGTGTCACGTAGATGGCCACAGAACCTCAGAATAGCACACACCAGACTCATAGGATAAGATCGATGGTCGTCAGAAGTGGTCTTCGGCTCTTCTTCTCCTTGTCTCCGAGTTCTACTACCATTACTTGGTGAAGACTAGGTAGCTAAGTATCACCGAGAAAAATGACTAAGTTGTACAGCCATCCTAGTTAATGCATACTTGATACTGGAGCCTTTTAAAACCTTTAAGATGTCTATATATCCAAGTCACTGCGAAGGGCTGGAGAAAAACAAGACATATTGGGGGTCTGATATTACATTTAAAGGCATGTAGCATCGGAGGAAGGTCAGCTCTTACACAGAGGAATCTGGGGTTCCGGTCCTCTAGGGATGATAGTACGATAAAAGTGACATGAACTGCGATTCTCGTCTGGATCATTCCTATGGATACCTTACATCATAAACAGCTTAGCCTTTTTTTTCTTCACAGAAGCACAATTATTGGCACATTCAATGTGCCAATCATTCTCAGCTATATTTACATTCGCCAGCACTGGGGCAAAGCCACAGCTACACAGTGCCAGGCTCACTCATACACTCGCCCTCTTCTCGCTTAACCCGTAGATCACCGGCTACGCGGCTTGACTCGATGTACTGGAGATACGCAACCCCCCCGTCATGGCCAACACTCGGCTATGCAACGCCCTTCCTCGCTACTAACCCTCCACGTACGCCTGCACATCAAGCGTGACCTCATTCAAGCAGACGTACATGATGATGTATGTCCACGGCGCCGGCACACAGCGGCGCCGCGAACTTCCCGTGATCAGCTCGCTCATCTGTCTCGGCGCAGCCTAGCAGCAAGTGGGAAGCCACGGTCAGGTGAGGGGCACGGAGACGTGTCTTCATGTCGCGGAGGCAACACTTTTGGACAGAAGGCGTGTGCTCTATCTAACAACGGCCATTGCCAGCTGAAGAGTCGATCTGGCGGGTTGTCGTCGTGATGTGAATGGTCGATGAAGTAAAAACGGCAACAACGGTGGTGGTGGTGATGGTGGTGGCATCGCATGCTAAGCGCCCAATAGATTAATTGGTACCTCCATCATCCATCCATCCGTCCATCCATCCAACCCACTCACCAACCCACCCACGTTTTCCAACGTCAATGGCCACCCTTCAACCAATGGATCACCTTTAATCGTCACCAAAAATAATATAGCAAAGAATGATAGTAGCAGGATTAATTTTCCCGTTTTTCCCCCCTCGGTCGTCTCGTCATCTTCATCCCGAAACGTCTTCGGTCTGCGTAAAAAGGCCCGCCGTCTTTGATTCCCGAATCGGATCCAAACCACCATTTTTATTATTTTGGCTGACTACATACGTGCATATACGCATTGCAATTACACTTGGGATGCAGATGCATATGCATGCATGCAAGCATGCATCCATACCATCTTCTCAGCCAACGCCGTGCACTGCCTGCTGTGCAACCCACCGGGAGAGCCTGCGCCTAGCGAGCGAAGCAGAAAAGAGCAAGGCAAGAGAGTACGACGCCACTACTGCTGATATTGGTTTAGTCGGGTAGGGTGTGGGGATCTTTTGGTGGCTAGCAGCTAGCAGCTAGCAGCCGTGGACGTGGGTAAGCCATGGGCTATGCTGTGCTACGCTGCGGCTTCGACTCCTTTGTGCAACGCCCAAGTCTGCCAATGCAGAATGGCCATGTTTTAAAATAGGAGAGAATGCCATATACATGGGGGGGATTTGGCCTTCTTCATACTTTTCGCTTTTCGTTATGGGCCTGGGTTTGGGTCCTGCATTGGACCTTTTGGAGGGGTAGTGTACTGCATTTGGAGGGGTAAAGGAGAAAATTGGTTGCACGGCATTGCACTGCAAATACTTGACTGCATCGCACTTGACTGCACTGCACTGCGCGCTGCACTGCACTCGGCCTTGTCGCCCATCTACCAGTACACCCGTACAGCATCGATGCACACCGACGGTAATCGATGGACGGCCCATGATCCAACCAATGTATCGTTTCAGCTGCAGTGGCAGCTACCGCGGTAGTAGGGCGTAGCCAAGTGTCAAAGAGGCAGAGGATGAACTCATCACCTTGTCACGGTGGTGGGCTGTTCTGGTTCTACCATTGCGGACCAAAAGTACCCCTCACTCAGCTCAGCCGACAGGCCAGAACTGGACCGTTGATGGCTCTGCGGAGCTCCAGCCGCCGGCGCGTATCGATCACAGGTGACAGCGGCTGAGGATGCGATCGCCGGACGGAGGCACGTGGATTTTGGGCGACACGGGCGGAAGCACTTGCAAACGGACCTTGCCTTGTCCTTGCTCGCCGGCGGCGTGCAGGTCAGATCAGCTTGTTGGTCAGTAGCTAGTAGCGCGGCATGTTGCGCCTGGGTATATCCCCCATCCCACACAGATGGCTGATGTAATGTACATGCGTACCAATACATCCAGACAGGTCTCGTCTAGCTCTACTTTCCTTTTTCGAGGGGTAGCCGAATGGCGGGGGGAGAGGGGCAGAGGATCGGTCCGCAACCTTGAAAGTTTACGGCAAAAGGCGTAACATGCTAGGAGCGAGCGAACCGCGGGCTCGGGGCATATGGCAGAAAGAAAATTTTCTCTCATTGTTGCATGACTCTCTGGCTGCGAAACCTTCCTCAGGCTTGCAGAAAGTATGCCCGAGGCCGCAAAGTCAAAACAGATCTCGGTAGGTGGATGGGCAGAGCAGAGGAGGGGGCGAGTAACGTGACCAGAGGGGATGCACCCTGCCGAGTCGTGCGGTTGAGACGGTTCGGTGTTTCGATGGCGATGGGCTATGACGACGGTCTCCACACACGGATAATCGATAGGCAACCGCGGCTACCTCTGGGCGTGCGACTGCCATGACAGCCACTGGCGTAGGGACTATTGTTCGATGGGCGGATGCAGGGCTAGAATGCGTCTGCTAGCCCTCGAGCAGGCCTATTGCGCTCAGCGGGTGCCCTTCTGTTCCCAGTTGTTGCCAGAATTAAACCTGTCAGCGACGAGTAGCCCCTCCCACTCTGACACCCCCAACCCTCCCAAGCGCACTCCCACTTCCCAACGCTCGACCACCGGCCACGGCGCTTACGGGTCGTGATAGTGGATGCATCATTCCACGCACGAAATTCATGCTGGATGGTTGCATCTGTCCTGCTGACCGCTTCTGCGACCCATAAGGCCACGGCCCGGATTGGCTCTCCAGCAGCCGTCGGCCGGCACCGAGGAGGGCCATGGGAAGCGATGGAACCGACGGAACCGATGGTTGCGAGGAGGCTGGAGGGCGACGGGCGAAAATGACGCGCTTGTGACCTCCTGCGTCCAGCGTCGTCCGGGTGGGCTTGGTGTCGTCCCGAGCCCCCCCAGGGACGCAGAACGGGAGCGAGCGACATGTCGCGTTGAGTGACGGCGCAACGACTCGAGTTGGGCTGCGGGGTAAAAGCGGGCGCCGGCGGGCTCTGGCGGGCGCTGGCGGGGTGGTTGGGATTGTGGTTGGCGAGGCCGTCCGTCATGTTCCCTGGACGGGCTAGAGGGTACAGAGGCGAGAGAAGTGGAGTCGGGGGGGCTGCGTGCACTGATGGCTTGCCGGGCTGAGCGTTTCGAAACGGAGGCGGCTCTGGATTGGTGCAGGCGTGCATGAACGGCTCAACTGAAGTCGCGAACCGCCGGGACGCAGAGACATCGCGTGGATGGCGGCATCCCTGCGAACGGCCTGCATCTGCGTAGCCGGCGCTGGGGACAGGTGTTCAACCGACAGAACCACCACCACCACCACCACCACTACTGCCACCACCGCCATCACCATTACGTCCAACACCATGACGCCCGCGCCCACGCCCATGCCATCTCTCAACCATTCCACGATTCAGCTGGTGTCGGTCCATGGCGAGTCGCACGGGATGGACCTGGCACCGCGACCCTCCCTCGGCGACGGTGCCTGGGAATGGAAGTCTCGAGGTCATCTGCAGCGCACAATGCCGTCGCACCGCAGTGCCTGCGCGAGACGTAATGGCTTGATGTTCTCGTTCCCTATCTCTCTCCCCCCAACCCTGGCTCTGCCAAAACTAGAATTCACCCGGAGGGCGAATTGCCGGCAGAAGCAATGCACCCTCGAGCCTCTTCCCCCAGCCATGCCCAGCTCGTGACACCTCCTCGATCGAGGCCCTTGACGCCGGGTCGTGCAACCATTCACCTCTGTGCCCTTGTGGAGCCGCCGCCGCGGCCGCTCGTCCGTTGCAGATGCTGTCATGGGCACGGCGGGGGCGTCCCTTTGGGCCTTTTGGGGGCGAGAATGGGCCAAAGGCAAAAAAAGCAGGAACCAACCTTTTCACATGGCCTTCCGCCTGCAGCGACTGATGCCTGGCAGGGGGGAGGGGAGGGCAAGGGCCGCCCGTACGCCGTGCTGCCGTGTGGTGCGGCGGCGAGGGATGTGCAAGGGGCGCGTCTGTAAAAGATCGCCAAGCCGTTCCTGCGCGCGCGCTGATTGGGTCCAAGGATTGTGATATGAACGCCTCTTAATATTGAGAAAGCTCGGGTCGGAAAATGCAAGCAATCTTTCAAAACCGTCCTGCAGGAGTCGAGACGAGGACGATTTGCCCATTCGGTCGGTTGGACAAATGGGCCATCAGGCAAACGAGAGGGCCGCCTTTGCGGCCGCACATCCTCGCATCCTCCTGCATCCCTGGTTGCCTCTCGACGCCATGTGGAACCCCGAGATGGATGCCCGTTTCGAGTCTAAAGGGTTTGGGGGAGGCTGCAGGCAGGCTAGAGGATGACTGAGATGGGAGGGAGAGCAAGGCTGATGAGGGTGAGACCGCAATGAGGATGATTCCCGCGGGCTACCATAGGCGTGGGATCTCACCCACCACTTGGCCTTGGCCAATCAGCCAACAGCGTGCCTGCAGAAGCCATGCAGCAGAGCACAACACCACAACAGCGCCCCATTCCATCCCATGCCCATCCTCGGTGACCACACACGTCGGAGTGGGGTGGTACAGGCAAGGCCCCGACAAGGGAAGGGGAAAAAAAAGCGCGGGCCGCAAAAAGAAACACCAACAAAAGAGAGTTTCGAAAAACAAGATGAGAAGTAAAAAACTAATGTGCGCGGCTCTCACATCAATCAAGCAGCGGACCGTCGCCCGGGGGTGGGTTGGGCCTGCGGCGCGCCCCTCGCGCGCCTCCCTCGCCCTCGCCCCCCTCGGAATTCCCTTTCGTCGTCCATCTATCGGTCTTGTCGTTGAACAACGGTGCCCTAGTCCGCAAGCCAGGCCGCCACGCCCTCGATTGGCTTTCCCGCCGCCGTCTTTTTTTTCTTGCGTCGGTCGGGGGAGGGAAGGGGAGGAGGGGGGGAGGGGGGGTGGCTGCTCAGCTCGCGCCGTCCCACCCATCCCCCATCTGCCCTCTGAGAGGCTGTCAGCCGCCCCCCTCCCACACACCCGACGCACACGGCGCCCAAGCTGAAAAAAGCAAAAATTGGGATGAAAACCGGCCCAAACGGATCGACTGCTGCTGCCGCCGCCGCCGCCGCCGCCGCTGCTGCTGATGATGCTTTTCCGCGCAGGCTTCCATGCAGGGCAGCGCGTAAGGCTGATGTGCCTACCAGACAAAAGCCAAAAAAATGGCCCTTTGCCATCCGCCATGGTCGCTCGCTCGCCCAACCAGCTGTAGAGTGGATGTGAAAGGGGGCGCAGTTCCCGGCCAATAACACCGCAGAGGCCTGCCTTTAACGCGCCCGTTGGTTGGTGTTGGCCTGTGAGGCTATCCGGGTGACTGTGATGGGGGCACACACACACCACACGGTGCCGACGACTCGTGGGCACCCGCCCGCGGGTTGGGGCCTGGTGCCCTTTCGGCGATAAAAAAAAAGTGGTGTGGGTGTGGTGGGACAGGAGGTCAATCGTTGGGTGGGATGAGTGGCCTTCAGCAAGCTTGCCCTTCGCCCACTAGGCATGAGACCAATGTGAAGTACAGTTTTTCCCAGCCTGCGTTTCACATGCCATGTGGGAGTGCGCAGGGGCGACGAAAAGTGCGTGAGATTGGGGTCCTGTTGGTGAGTTGCAACGAAAAAGCACATGCACGGCCAAAGATTGCAGCCTGGCAGCAGCAGCAGCAGCAGCAGTAGACGACTTGTTTTGTAAATGTGATGTGAGCCAATACTATTGAATAATAAATGTGGTAAGGTATACTTGGTTTTGACCGCGAGGTCCCTCCGTGGAGCTGCCTACCGCGAGCCCCATATCTAAGTCGTGCCCAAAGCAAACCCAGCATGATGATAAATAAAAAAAATCACTTCAAAAGATAAAAGAAAGAGTAGATGTCTGAACCCAGTCCAGACCGCTAGAGAACACCAACGCAAAAGGCAAAACAAAGAAAATTGGTCAGAACCTGAACGAAAGGGGGATATCGCAATGAAAACTTTTCCTGTGACCCGCCCAATGCAGTTTCCTCCTTTGATATCCTAGTAGTACAGTGGATCGTCGAGAATGAAAAATGCTGAAGAATTACAATTAACCTCAGAAAAGTGGACAGCACCGGGGTATCTCGCAATAAGAGCAGTGCATGAATAATGAATCCGAAAGGAAACCTTGGACCAACGCCAGCGCAAAGAAAAGCGCCTAGGCTGAAGGGTAGCGAAGAATGTCATCGCAGTTAGCATCAAAGCGCATGCTCCAAAGACGCATGCCAGTCATGAGCTTCTCCGTCTTCTCAAGCTCGCGGTCTCGTCCAAAGATGGTGTCGACGAACTCGCAGCCGCTGTTCCTGCCCATCATGGCAGGCTTCTTCTCACCAGTCTCCTTCTTGGCTGCCTTCCACATGTAGTCTTCACACACGGTGAGCAGCTTGGCAAAGCGGATCCACAGACGCTCGCCACTCTCGAGGAAGTCCTCCACCATCTCGCGGTTCTCTTGCTTGCGGATCTTGGGCATGATCTCTTCGGCACGCTTGACCTTGCCGGCAAGCTGGATGAGGAGGAGCCAAAGCTCGCCCGCCATCTCGGCGAGGGGGGTTGCCGGTCCGTAGTGGAAGACGGTCCAGTCGTAGATCCACTTGCCGAGAGAGTTTGCGTCGAAGACGCTGCCGAGGAGCATGATGGGCTCCTCGGTGGGGTCCCAGTTCTTGTACGAATATCCAGCGGGGATGCCGGCGCGGCGCGCATCCGCCTCGGTGGCCTTGGGGGTTGTCTTGGCCGTCGTCGGTCGCTTCTGCTGAGGTGGAGCCTGAGGGCGGCTCGAGTGGGAGGCGCGACGCTGACGGCTGCTGTTTGCCTTTGAAGTCTCTTCAAAGATGGGAACCTGATCGTGGTAGAAGTGATCAGCATTCCAGTACGTCTCGTATCGTGCGTACTGCTCGTACGGCGGCGGCGGACTCTCGTAAACGTAGTCGTGGCCATAGTCGTAATCGTCGAAGACGACCTTGGTGTGGACGTAACGCGCCGACTGCGACGGCCGACGCTTCCTCTCGCGATGGGAGCGCTTGAGAGGCGTAGCGTCGGTGTCGCGACGATGCCGGCTGGGCCGAACGTAATCAAAACCTCCACTTACATATTCGGGCGTTTGCTGCGGCACGGCGTGGAAGCGCGAGGCGTTGTTCTCGGGCATGAAGTGCGGCACACCGGCCGCGCGAGGGGACGCATACTGCGACTGGCTGGGGACGGCGTGCGAGGCGCGTCGAGAGTGGCCCTGGACCTTGGGCGAGGGGCGAGGAGAGGGCGAGGTGGCGGCTCCGTAGCGGGGGGAGTAGTAGGCGTGCGCATTGAGGCCGGGCGACACTGGCGTAGGGCCGCGGTAGGGATCGTAGGCCATGTAGCCCGGGGGAGGAGCCGGGAAGTGGGGGTGAGGAGGGGCGTAAGAGTTCATGGTGGGCTCGCAGACGACGGTCGGGTTGCGGCGGGGGAGGTGTGGTGGGAGCGGTCGTGGTATGTAGGAGGGAGGGGGTCACAGCAACTGAGGGTGCGGCGTGACAAGCGTTAAAGAAGACAGTCGTCAGGCCCGGTGCCTGTTCACCGTGGCGACTGCAAACCGTGCGTGTGCCTTCGTGCGCGGTCGAGGATGGTGGGAGAGGTGAGGGTGGAGGAAGATGGAGCAGCGACGGACGGGGAGGAAAGGAAAATCCGGTTCTGTCTGCTGCACATTTGGTGGGTGGTTCGCTCAGTTACGGTGGTGTACCAGAAGGATCCAGAAAAGGGCGGATCCTGAGTCGTGGTGGGCGACGGGGTCGTCTGGATGCTTGGTAATGGTGTTGAGTGGTCGAGTGCGCACGAAGGCGGATGTGGGCGACGCAGGATTGCGGGCGGGCAGTGTTATAATAGCCGTGGACGCAGTCTGGCTTGGTCAGTGGGCGGCCTGTCCACCCTGTCCACCCCAGTCCCGTCGCCGTCCAGCAGCGCGGCACAAAGCGACATAGCGCAGAGGAGCGCCCAGGAAGGCCCTGCACTGGCTGCGCGCCCTGCACGCACGCCCGAACAGCCCAGGCAAGCCACAACCCTGCGACGCCCAATTCCCTCCTCACCGACCTGGCCTGCCACACCAGCGCCCCTGACCTCTGCCCGCCATCCCAATCGACGGGTCGCGCTGCGTCGCCCTCTGGGTGCCTGCGCGGCCCTTTGCCTCTTCTCCCCTCCAAGCCTCGCACGGGCGGCCGTCGCCATTTCATTTCCTGTGGCCGTCCCGCCCGCTGACCGTCCAGAGAGGCAGAGGCCCGCCGGCGGGCCCGCCCACTCACTGTGCGCGGCCGCCCCGTTGATGCCTGACGACGGGCACTGGCGAGGTACGTACTCGCTACTCGCTGCGGCCGCCCAGCAGGATTCGCACACTCGACGACGCTTTTGTTCTGTTTGGGCGGGTAATATTGGAAACACTTGCACGCTTTTTTATATAGCCACCGCCCCGGGCCACCCCCCCCGCCGCCCTCGCTGCCCTCGCTGCCCTCGCTGCCTCCAGGCTGTGCCCCCCAGGGTGCCGCGGCCATGACGATACGCACCCTCAATTTTGGCGGTTTCGTGCGCGTTTGCCCGCTTGCCCGCCGACAGCGTGTCTCCCTGCGCCCGCCGCGGCGCCTCCACTTGGCTCTCTCCACCTCTCGCCAGTGACAGCGACCATGGAGATCAGGACTGTCAGGTCGTTCGTCCATGCAGCGTTGCAGCAAGCAGGCTGCGGCCCACCTGTCCAGTCTGTGCCCACCCACTCCGTCCCCTCCGTCCCCTCCGCCCACTTCCCAGGTTGCCAGGCCATCACGTCGCCAGGCCCAGCTGGGCACGGCGACCAACTCGGCAGCCGACGGCCAATACAACATCAACAGCACGGCGGTCGAGCAGCGCGCGCTGAGGTTGGCAATCGGCCCTCAGCGTCGGTGCCACTCCAGAGCCCACTCTGGCCTCCGCAGCCTCTCTCGCCTCGGGCTAGCACGGCGACTACGCGCAGGCCGGCGTCGCGGGAGACGGCAGCCTGGCACGCCTGGCACGCTTGGTGGTGCTGGAGAGCGTGCCGTCCAAAACACTGGAAAAGAGGCGAGTCGTTTCCGTCGGCCGTTGGGTCTCGTCGCCGCACAGACGGGCCAGCCGGGAGGGCCAGGAGGGCCCTGTCACCGTTGAGCTGAGCCGCACCCCCCCCAATTGTTGCCAATCTGGTCCGCTCGGAGCCTCTGACGAGCCTCCCTGCGAGCCACACAAGGTACACGCTCCCAGCAATCTCCGCGCGTGAAAAATTTTTCGCCCTCAATATTGTGCTGTCTCACGCTGGCCGTCGAGGTGCTGGTTGGGCCTCCCGGGCCTGGCGTGCTGCTGTCCGGTTTTTCTTTACCGCTACTCGGTGCGCAGCAGAGAGGAGTCATATCTCCAAGCCAGTCTGTGTCGTCTCCAGTCGTCTCCACGGCCCACTGCTGCATCCGCCGCGCTGCTGATTCGACGGCGCCGGCGGACAACACACTACGGCATGGGTGCGATCTTCCCGCGACGCTGGAGGCCATGGCCGGATGGAGCACTTCTGAACCGCTTCCCGCAGCGCGCGAACGCCTACTGGCCAGCGGAATGCCACGACCCGTGCTCTGCATGAAGCACCACCGTCCATGCGCCCGCTGGCCATGTTTCTGCCGTCCGTCCCCTCCCTGCAATCATTCCACGAACTCTTGGCGCACAATCACAATTGAATTTCGACGCCCATCCCGCTACCCCTATTGGCTTTGACTCGCCGCCATCCCTGCGCGCTTCACGGCTCAACTTCCTGCCGACCGCCCACAACACAAACCTCCCTTCAAAATTCCCCTACTGTGCGCCCCAGCCCGCTCCTCCTCCCCCCCAGCCCGCGCCAGCGAGGACAGCTCATCTTGCGTATATTCCTTTGCGCCCTCCGTTTCTCTGGCCCCTCAGCCCTGTTTGCTCCACCCAGACCGCCCCCTCGATTGGTCTCGTGCCTGCGAACTGATAACGCTGCCGGCCGTGGATGAGATGGAATGACGAGACCGCCCGCGCCTGTGCAGCATCGCCCAGCACCCCAGCCCTGCGCGCCGTGCAGTCTGGCGGAATCCCCGGCAGGCCACGTTTGCCCGCCTGCGTAGTACGTTTGCAGCTGACCGTCTTGCTGTACGTTGCTGTGCGCTATGCGCTGCTGCACTAGCTGCGTCATGCGTCCTAAAATATTCATCATACCTCGCATCCTCGCCCTATGAGATGGCATCCCTTCCATCCGGTCCCCGCTTGCCGCAGGGTCTTTTGTGGCGGTGCAACCAGCGCCACCCACCCGAGAACAGTCATCTCTCGTCACATGACGACCCGTCTATACAATTTACTCCTTCGGGACGACGGTGCGAGAAGCTTCGACGCGTCGGTGGCGAACACAGCCTCAGCCGGGAAACGTCGTCTCCGAGTCGCCGCGCCCCGTGCGTGTGGCTGCATTTTGAGTTTCCATGCCGCCGCACTCGTTGCTTCTGCCAAATCATAACTTGGAACCACGGCCCTTCTGGAGGCTGTCGTCCACCGTCGCGCCGCAGCATGAGTCCTCTGTCGTCCTCACGAATCCTTCTGGTACTGGCAAACGAAACATGTGACGTGTGCCAGGCTTCCCGCACCCCCAACTGGACCGACTCCACCGAAACGATGGGCGAATCGAGGCCAGGCCGAACCATTGCCTCCCCAGATTTGCCCCTCCAGCTCTGACTCTACCGATGCTCCTGGCATAAAACGTCTGAGGTTTGACCGGATGACTAGGTCAGCCGCCACAAGTCCGTCTCCTCTGGGCTTCATTTCAGGGAATGTGAGGCAACGTCTGTTTTCTGAGGCCGCCTGTGATGCAGTGATATCAGGTCTATCATGTGGAGTCATTCTCGCAACAGGTGAGTCACCAAGTCGGGATACCATGCCAAGCGAACATTGTCACAGCAACCAACCAAGCTCTTCCCGGCCATGCCAGTGCCTACGGCGACCAATCTGAAGGAGACGGAGCATTGTTGCGTCATAGCTTTGTGTTCTCCATCTCCATGAGGCATTGCGGCAAGGATCAATCATGAAACTCGCATTGAGGCTCTGTTCCCTCGCCAATTTTTTCGGAGCCCAATCTCGACCTCTCGCAATTCCGAGTCTTAGGCGCCCATGAGATTTCGCGTTTGGAAAATTTACCGCTGCATGATTCAATCCTCCGAAATCTTAAATTGTTGTACTCGAGTCCCTTTCCTACGAGGGAAAATCGACATCCCACACCCCTGTCCATAGATTCCCCAGCCTCTCCAACCACCATCATGCTTGATGCTGCGTCTGGAGACCAAGTCGTCCTGTGCTACCCAATCACCACGGGCCCTCTGCCCGCCACCGGTTCCCCGTATCCCGTCCTCCTTTTCTTCTCGCCAAACCGTCTTGCCATCGCGGCATTTCTTCCTTTTTGGGCAACATGGCGGGTAGATAGGCAATCTCTTGACCGCTGCTCAACACGCTGCTGCTGCCTAAACTTTGTTTTGGCAACAGGCTGCCGTTGACGCGGCTGTCCGCCACACCATCAAACGCGAACGCGACAGGATGTCAGATGAGGGAACCGGCGGGCTGCAGGCAGACGCCCCATGGTGTGATCCGCCGACTCCGACGGCTAAGAGCCTAGGCGCTTGCAAAGCAACTTCATATTCTACTTGGCGGACCGCTTCCTGTAGATGACTTGCTGCATATTCTATACCGGGCGCTGCCTAGGAGACTGGTGGTGTGGTGAACCGAGAATCCCGATGGATAGTTGGCCAGCATGAAGAAATGGGGCGTCCTGACGGCAATTAGCAAATGGCGAGCGGTTGGCTAACTACGTACGAGGTAAGACGGGTGTGGTAAGACATTGGGTAGCCATCGCCGTGCTCATAAGTAGATGCTTGGGTAACTGGCTCTGGGCCAATGCTGACCCGTAGTCTGATGTTCCACGGCCTCTCCGGCTGCAGTTTTCCTTTGCATGCTGACCTTATCACAGTCTCAGTGCTCGGCCTAAACGACTCTGATGTCCTCAGTGTAGGCAACAGCCCCTTTCATCGGTTAGATAGCCTAGACGTGACATCTCCGCGGTTAAATCATTTACCACCATATGAGCTTCAGGGGCTTTAATGTGCACACTGTGGCAAACATCTGATACCAACTTACTTGTTTTTGCTCAACGTTCTTCGGAGTTCGGAGCCTCGAGCCATCCCGTTTGAAGAACATGATTCATCTGCAAAAAACCATGAAATATACTCAACCAGTACTCGACTAGCAGTCTACATGATCAAACCGTCACCTGTCATGACTTTGGACTGACTCTACATCCGAATTTGTACGCGTCGATCATGATCTGACTCCAACTCTTGGTCTTCGCTAGCACCGCCCTATAGAGCTGTGTGTAGCATAATTTCTTATTCTCTTATCCAGGGCGGTGTGGAGGTGAGGACAAGGATAGCATGGCTTCGAAATCGAATTCGAGCGAGATCGGAATCAGCAAGCACCAGTCGTCTTCTGTATCATGGGATAGAGGTCCACTCGGCATACTAAGGTTTGTATATGCACTCTACAGAGATGCATTGTTGAGGCGCATCGTTCACACCGCAATCTTCCACCGCCTGGGCGGCTAATTATATCCTAATTTTCACCGCTACTGCCGTGTTCCGATTGATTATCCACCACAATTCTTTGTAAGAGATTGCAAGCAATCGCATGGTACTCGAAGCCTCTAGTCCTTAGACTAATCGGTCCTCTTCCCCCCATTCCATACACAAGCTGCTCCTTGATACATCTCATGCTGGATGTCCTACTGTCCCCGCCCGGGGAAAAATCTGCATGCATAGAAATCGGCCGAAATAAAAACGTATACTCTCCTTCCTCTCCAATCCCATCCTCTAGTTTCTCCTGGTGGTGCATTGGCGGTGGAATAGATGCACTGCGTATATGTAATACACCAAATCACCTTTTCCTGGATAGAGCCAAAAGTTCAAGGTCTATCATATTTTTCAAGACACCCACAACATCTACGAAATACATGGAGACGAGATAGTGGGAGGGGTTAAGAAGAGGCGGCTACGCCACATGGGCAGCGAGTTTCAAATAGGAACCGGTTTGGTCTACCGCGACCCCTCTTCAGAATGAAGCCAATCCTAAATCACTTTATCTCCCCCGACATTTCCCTTGGCACATTACATATTTGCGAGCGAACGCACCTTTGAGTCGAGCTTGACACTACAACGAGTCCCTTCGCTCTTAAAAGCCTTCACCAGCGATAGTTCAAATAAAGTCTTCAGCCACCCCTGACACATAGCCAGATGGTGTTCCCTCCCCCCTCCCCTTGTCATGCAAGCATCTCGCCACCACCCTCAAACTCACCGGCCGCACTTCCGCAAGCCCGGCGGATCCACCTCCGATTGGCCCCCGAAACAACATGTTGACCACGTTGTGGAACATCTCACCTCCATTATCGTCGAGGTCGATGTTGGCGAGCAAGGCGAAGGCAATTTCGGGTTGTGGTCCGAGCCATTTCAAAGGGGAACGATGCGATCGTGTGGAGTACGGCGAGGGGCTGGGGAAGAAGTCTGCGATGCTAGGAAGGGATCTGGACTCCTTGGTATTCAACGGTCTCGAGGGGGAGGGGGGAGGGGGGTTGCTGGGATTGAATAGGCTCTGGATGCGGATCCGTGCCGCTTTGTCGAGTTGGGCGAGGGAGGAGGGGTCGCGATCTTTCTCAGAAGGATCTGGTTTCAATGAAGGTAATGCATAATTGGTCATTGGAGACAATACCCTTCTTTAGGATTAGGTCTCTCAGTCTTGAACTATTCAGCGTCCCTTCTTAGTTCTTCGTGCTGAATACATCCTATTGTCATCGATCTGCATTGTCTGCCATTCTGCCGTAATGCAAACAGGGACAAAAGGACTCTAAATGGAATCTGTTTATCAAAACTGGCGGGTGGTCTCGATAAAGTATCCCTAGTGGCGAGTATATAGATTGCTTCACTACAAAATTCTAGCCTTCTCGATGGCCACAGAAATCACGAGTCTGTACGCCGCGGGGTATACGCCTTGCGTCCAAGCAGTGAGCACTCTCTTTGGCCGCAAAACGCAGATTTCCACGTGGCACTCCCGCAACTACGCCTCTCACAAGCGTGTGGAACATGTTCTTTACAATTTACCCTATTCGCGACCGCGAAGTGTCCTTGTTGGGTCAGTCCATGTGTTTGGACACCCTTCTCTTCGGTTTATGCTTTTAGAGAGGGTGCTTTATTTATTAGGATTGAATTTTAGTGCTTACAAAATCTGCATGAATGTACAATTGTAGTGGTAGGTTCATATTCGGAACTCCTTGTCGACAGAATATGGCACGAGGACTACCGTTATTTTATGTACGCACGAAGCAGTTTCTTGACTGAATAATGAGTTGGATCCTAGTACTGCTATCATTTTCTCGTGCGCAACATCTTTTGAGCGAGGTTTATAATTATTTGTTTTAAAATTAATCTTTAGAACGTATCTGTTCGAGACCATGATCTTAGGCTCATCTGTCGTCGTCAAATTAAGAAGCCCTTGAATGCACTTCGATGCCTCCCTTGTCTTCGATCAATAGTTCAGATTCCGTTCAAACTTTCGAATTCAAGCCTGAAACATAACATGACCTCAAAAAGCCCAAATTTTTGGGCTATACAATCTTTGATGCTTGGAAAAACAGGGGCACAAAACTCCACACAAACATTGATAATCCTCGCAGACTGGGCTTTGAGGCGGGGCTTGCAAGAACACCAATTAATCGCACGATTGAAGCAGCCTTGACCGTATACTCATCTTCATGGGGCACATGATGCAGGTGTTAGGCAATCCGTGGCCGGGAATGTGCCGCAGCTGAACTTCAAGGGCGAATTGGTGGGCTTGGCGTTCAGGGATGAGGACACCACCTTTGCCTAGGGTCTAGCAACCAATTCTGCTTTTCGAACTCGATGCTCTCCCAGTAAATTGGCCAGCTGATTGTGACGGAGAAAAATAAAAACATTCATCGAGGAATGAGCTGAATGCATGTTACCAAGCCCAGAAAACATCACTTGGTGGCAGTTGAATACCATCCGGAGCATACAAATACGTTTGGTCGTAGAATAAACTTGAAGTGGCCCTATTGCTTCGTATGAGAGGATGGCGAATTTACTCTAGAGGACATCTTGTGGGTTGAAACTTCTAATATATCTCTCGTTGGTAACTTTTAGCTGGCAGAGTCCATGCCTTCTTTCCCGTTAAATATGGCGGTCGAGCAAGGATTGCATCTTCTTATGTGCATATCCACGTGACAAAAATACGCGAAATGCATCATTATGTTGTCATCCCGCGCCCTTAGTCCCCCCTAGGTTGGATTGCCTAGCTGTTTGTGCACCGAAGCAGCGGGCAACCCAAGGAGATGAGATGCCGACGAGAACAGAATACCACGATAAATCCCCCATAGAATAGTCACTTCTATGTGTATATATACCCAGAGAGACTTATATAGGTTTTGCTTCGTCTATTCCACTAGAGCAATCGTAAACGACGGGACTCGTTCTTAATTCAAAGGTTGGTTATCAGCCCTATCAAGATATCTGGCCGAATGACGCATGTTATGTACCGTTGATTCGTTATTTCCCTTCGCTTATGATGCGAAGGCGGCAAGCCATGGCTGAAATGCACAAGGCCCTTTCTGGCGGGGCTGCCATCCGCATTGCTATATCTAATTCAGTTTATTCCATGCAAGGCACGTTTGAGTAAGGAGCTGAGGGAGTCAAAAGATTATCAAGAGCAAAAATTCACTTAGTTCTAGACTTTCTCGACTCATGTTGCTTTACACATCCCCCAAAGCCGGGAAAGTTTCACCACATGCATATATCGCGAAACGTCCATCATGGCTTTCGGTACCGGAAATGGCGATATTATTCTTGTTACTAGAATCGCGAAGGATCTTCGCAGACGTTTTGTTGACGCCCCTCGTGAATTCAAAGTAATTACGGAACAGTATGCTGACAAGGCCAACTCCCAAAAGCTTCAATAACGTGTATACAGGGAGAGGTCGCTAACCTTCCTCCTCGAACGAACGAACGACCTCCTACCTCACGATACCTTGACGGAGGCACAGGATCAAGAGCTGAAAAGGCTCTGTGAAAACTGTGTCCAGGTTCTTGAAGAACTCAAACACCACTTGGAGAAATTCTCAGCATTGGGCAGTGTAGGGAAGAGTACAACATTACGTATCGCCTGGCAGAGGGCGCGCTGGAATCAACAGGAGATTGATGGCGTCCGGGATCGACTAGCATTTAGTTTTACTGGGTTCAAGAAGTTTTTCCATAATCTCAACAGGTAGGGATCTTTCCAATTACAGTGGCTCGAAGACTGGCACAGGCATCCCCATTCCTTACGGCGATTGGATCCATCTTCTTTCAGCATTTACATGCAGCCCAAGCTAACATTTGTTAGCAATGCTATCAAAGAGATTATGGAAGGCTTTGGAGAGTGGGATGTACTTGGCCAAGACGACGACGAAGATACGCAACGAGAAGAAATCCTGCACTGGCTTTCAACCATCGACTACACCTCGCAGCAGAAAGAAATCTTCGATAAAAGACACGAAGGGACGGGCATATGGATGTTGAACTCGGAAGAATTCAAAGAATGGATAAGCGACAAACACAACATAATGCTGTGCTCCGGCATTCCAGGTGCGGGGAAAACGATACTCTCCTCCATTATCATAAGCTACCTGCAAGAAAGGTACCGAAACGACAATGTGGGCATCACATACTATTACCTCAACTGCACACCTGATCAAAGCCAAAGCACGGAAGTTGTACTTGCATGCCTCCTAAAGCAACTCCTCCAGAGCCACTGGGGCGTCCCGGACGATATAAAAAGAGTGTGGAAGCTCCACCGAGTCGACCAATCCAGTCCCCTCCACGAAGAACTCCTCGAAAGCCTCAGCAAAGTCATAAAATCTTACTCCAGAGTCTTCGTCGTAATCGACGCGCTGGACCAGCTTCACGTTACCGACGGCATGGCGCTCGACAAGCTGCTCACCGGCCTATTCGTCACCCAGCAACTCACCCCCTTCAACCTGCTCGCAACCACGCGCCACGAATCCGACATCACCGCTCGGTTCCAGACGCGCATCCTCAAGGACATCAGAGCCACGACAGAAGACGTGGGCGCCTATGTCGACACGCGGATCCACGACCTGCTGCGCGGTCGCATCGGGAGGGATCCGGAGCTAGAGCGCCAGGTCCGGGATGCCGTTCTGAACGCCACCGACGGCATGTGAGTACCGAAAATGATCATATCCGTCTTTGGCCATGGCTGAGGAAGCCTCACGCTGACGATTGCTCAGGTTCTTCCTAGCTAAACTCCTCATGGATCTGCTCAAGTGCCTCCCCCGGAAAACAGATCTCAAGCGCGCGCTCGGCAATCTGCCCAGGGGCTCGCAGCGACTCGAGGAAATCTACGACAAAGCCTTCGAGATTGTAAATGACCAGAGCGAGGAGGCCAATGTCGAGTCCAGGCCGGCTCGTCGGATTCTGCTGTGGGCGTTTACGCCTACCGGTTCGTATCGACCGACGAATTTCTCGATGCCGATGTCGTAGGAATCGGAAAGCTTTGGATTGGATCCGCATCTTTAAAGGCTTGAGGCTTTCTCGATCTGTCAGTCGAAAGAAGACTCGAGGCTGTACCATTTCTCCATTGTATTTTGGGTTATTTGGGCCCCTTGGTCCACAAGCACCTGTACATTCTATCCCGATTGTAACATTTGGTTGTATACAAGTCAAAGTCCACATATAGACTGCTTTGGTAAGCTTGCATATCACACCAATTTAGTCCCGCAATTGAACCAAAAAGTTCCACAAAGACTTGGATATTATCTACCATGCTCCAAGACTACCCCAAAAAGCCTACCTCGTATTCATCTACATTTTCTATTCATATCAGTCGTGCCTTCTCGTGAACATCCAAGCCTCGCCTTTCGAAGTCAAGTCTTCCAAGTCTCATTGCCTATTTCTTGTTTCCATAGCTATGTTCATCCGCAGTTTTCGATCCCCCCCTCCCCCCCTATATCGCACACGCTTCTCTATTGCACTCATGCCCAACAACCGTCGACCGCTTTGTCGTTGTTATCATCATATTCCATACCTTGGTAGGAAAATAATTACATCGTAAGAAAGTGATGGGAAAAGACTCCTTTGGCACCAATCCGCCCTTCCAACCGTCGCTCGATCATCATCAACATCATTCAGTCATCGACTAATCCGCTCGCGCTATCACGTCGGGAGAAGATCAGCCCGTGCGTTATGTGCCAGAGACCGACCGCCCACTAAGCGGCGCTCTCTTGCAGTCTGTGCTGCTCTTCCTCGTTGAGGGCACGGAATTCTTCAGCAAACTCTTGCGTCGTGGCAGCACGCTTGAAAAAGTCCACGAGGAAAGCCTGGGTTTCGTCGTCACGCTGGCGACCCATACCGGGACCATCGTCTGCGGCGTACGCCATGAGTTGTTCCTTGCTAAGGCCGGTGCTGAGGTCGAGGAAGGGGTTTGGCTCGTCTTCCCAGTCATCGTCATTGGAACCTTCGTCCTCAAGTTGGGCGGCAGCTGCAGCATCGAGTTCGCGGGTTACGCCAGCGGCTGACTGCAGTTCGACAATGAGAACCTTGAGGATTTTAAGGGTCGCAGGGATGATGGTCCATTGGTCGGGGTCTGCAAAGTCGTCAGTCGATCCTGAGTAATATGGTGTGAAAAGGGTGCGGCTACTGGTTCGAGCACGACTCCTAGTCATGATGCGGCCATCAGCGTTGGGAATCAGGTCGCCTCTGACCATAATCTGCGCAAGGCGTGGGTCCTTAAGGTCATACAGCTTGGAAAGAGCAATGACGCTAGAGAATGATTAGCACTGGTCGGGATGTTTCTTCCAGGATCTTGAAAACTTACTTTTGCCTAATCTCGTCATAACCGGCGAAGTTGATAGAGTTCTCCAACCACTTCGACATGACGACCTGGAGTCCATTGGTCCCTCCGATGTCTTGACGCGCCAAGAATTCCACCACCTCTGAAGCATGGTTCAAGCTGAGTCTGGCAAAGACGAGGGTCAAACTCTGGATAAAAGGAGCGTGATCAGCAGACCCAAGTCGTGCGGCAACAGTACGAAGCAGTTCCTCGAGGTAGGGTCCGAGCCTCTCATGGCCAGCCTTCTCAACAAACTCAGCAGCAAGAGCGCCGACCTCACCAGCAGCGTGGTCGTTGACACTAGAAGAGAGCAGACGAGAGATGATGAGCAGAACAACCTCGAGGCCAGCCTTGCCGGTTTCATCCCGCCACTCAAACAGCTGCTGGTGATCGTGCGCAATGATGTTCTGAACGGCCTTGGTAGCGGACTTAAGGAGCTCTTCGTCTTGAGATCCGAGAAGAAGACGGGTGAGCTTTGGCATGGTCGTCTGGACGAAGCCGGCGGGAACTATAATCTAGTTAGTATATATGAATGGCATGATCCACTGAGGTAACTTACGAGGTTCGGTTCCGTGTTCTGCCAAAACGGAAAGCAGATCCGCAGCAAGGTTCGTGAGAGCGTTTTCTTCGGTCAGATTGCCCACGTCGAAAGCTCCAGTGAGAGATGGAAGCACCTTTGCACAGAGATTGACATATGCATCTCCTCCCATTCGAGAAATCGATTCAGTAACATCTTCAAAAGTCTCGTTTACCAACATGGTGAGCTGGAAGTTGTTGGCGCAATGACTTGCGATGGTAAATAAAAGGTCAAGGCCGTTGCCCGTGATGCATATCCGGGTGTCGAGCATAATGGTGTCCCGAAGGGTCTCAACGAGCGTAACGGTCAAGTCATCGCTCTCGGCCAACTCTTGCATATCCTGGGCTTGGAGATACTGTGAGATTGCTCCCACAATGCTGGGCTGAAGAGGCTGAGTGACGTTATTGGGCAAAGCCTGGAGATAGTACTGTAGGGCGCGAATGCACGAAACACGGACAACATCGGACTCGTCACTAGTGATGGCCTGGAGCGAAGCCTCAAGGAAAGACGACGAAAGCTGTTGGAGAGCATCACCAGAGGTCCTGGTAAGACTTCCGGCAACAAGATGTCCGCGGGCTCGGAGGAAGGCGTCTGGCTGCTGCATCGCATGTCGAATGAAATCGATGAATCCAGCTGCCGCATCTGGTCCGATCTGCTTATCGACATCCTGGAAATCGCCGAGCAGCTGGTTGAGAACATAGAGGGCGGCTTCCTTGGCCTTCCAGCTCTGGGTGGTCGAATACAGCGATCGAGTGTAGGACAAGAGGCCATCGACGGTGGGCTGGGTGAGCCATTCGCCAAGTTTGATGACCAAATCTCCGCATGCGGTTCGAGGGGTGTAGTTTGCGGTCACGCTGGTCTCCTCGGAAAGGAAGATGTTCACGTCAATGTCCCAAAGACCCTCCTCTTCGGTAGTGATCTGCGCATATGCAACGGCCAGCTTCATAACCTCGGTAACCCACGTTCCGTCGGCGCTCTGCGAGTTTTGTAGCTGCTGCTCAAGCTCTGCGCGCACAGGTGGCGCTCGGAGACATGCCTGCATGAAGTCGAGCTCCTCGAGGACAAGGAAATCTAGAGTATAGGGCAGACCGTCAGCATCTTCCAATCTGCTCTGGCGTTCCTCCTCGATGTACATCTGATGGTATGCGGCCTGTAACGACGACAGCTCGTCCCACGTCGCAGAAAAGAGGGCGGGGCTCTGGGGGGAGAGCATGGCTGGGAAAAGACTGCGCACGCGCATAAGGACCTGGCTGATGTTAGAATCAAGTACACTTTGCATAATTTGCGGGCGCATACCTTGACGACCTGAAGCTTCAGGGCGACCATGCCGCTGTATACCTCTGCATTGGGCGTGTTGTCATTCTCCTCCTGCTCCGAAGGCGGATTAGGCAGTCGAGTCTTCATGACATTAAGGAAAAACGGGTTCCAGTCTTTGAGTACCTCCTCAGCAAAGCCCTTGACAGCGGCCTTGTGGTTCTCCATGACCATCTCAAGGATGTCGAAACAGCCGCGGAAGACGCTGACGGCCAGCGCGCGCAAAGTCGGCTTGCGGGCCTCGTTGACCGCCACATCGAAAACGACCTTGACGAGCTCGTGGGCCACGCTGAAGAACTGGGACTCGTTCAGACAATCGTCGACGAGCTCTCCCAGCACCTTGAGTGCGCCGTGTACCTGGCCCTCGGTCCCGGTCGGGATGGTGCGCATCAGGTAGGGCAGCAGATCGGGCCATTGGTCAGGGAAGTCGGCGCTCGCGATCTTGCTGACGACAAGGCTGGCGGCGGCCTTGAGCTTGCGGTCGAGCTGGTCGGTAGTGGCGAGCTCGAGCAGGCGCTCCCGTATCTCGGCCTTGTTCTCGTTGGCGACGAGCAACGTGCCCTTGAACTCGTCGAAGTTGTCGCTCCAGCCGGCGAGCACGAGCTGCTTCAAGGCCAGCAGGGCGGCCTGCCGGATGTTGAGGGGCACGCTCTCATGGCGGGCGATCTCAACGAGGCCCTTGGGGAAGTCTGGGTGGCCGTACAGCTGCTGGAGCTGCTGCTCAGCCTGTTTGCGGGGGCCCTCTTGGGCGGTTTGTGTAGCGGACAGCAGCTGCACTAGCTGGTCCTCCATGGTCTAGGGCCTAGCGAGGGGAAGGCCGAGGGCTACCAATCTCGTCTAGCGTTTGGCGGAAGATGGGGTTGGGGTGGAACGCGTTTGTGGTGGGCGTCGGTGAGAGAAAAGATTCGGGGAGGAGGGGCAGCACCGCCGGGCAACGCCTGAACAAGTGGGGTCTGCCGTCTATATCGCGCGTCGTATCGTCGGCCGCGGTGCCTGGCCAGCTGGCAGTGGTGCGTGCCTGTTTGCTGGAGGAGAGGAGCAGGACGAGCAGAGGGCGTGGCCGGATGTTTGGGGGTGCAAAGTGGAAGTCAGACGGCCAATCAAAAATTCTTGCTCGCGTCGCTGGTGGTGATGTCGCCGTGCTGGTGGTGGGCTCTCCCGCGAACTTCACCCCCGAGGCAGCCACCCGCGGCCGCAGCAGCGTGCCGGCCCTGCGCCTGCGGCCTTGCGCGGCTGTCCAGCCGCCCACGCGTGTGGTTTTGAGGGCATCGTGGCCATGGGAGTGTGCCTGTTGAGCCTCTTCGCATCCGGCGGTCGCGGCCTGTGGCTCGTGGCCTGAGGCAGCATCGGCGGCGCGCCCACCTCCGTCCATCCAGCATCACGTTGGTCCGAGGCATCGCAGACATGCCTCGACCTCCTCCCCACTAGCAGACGCGACCCGACGCGTCTCGCTGCCCTCCGTCGCGTCCGTTCCGACTAGACTTACTGACCTAGCACAAGCCGTCGCGTGCACTTTGGGACCAGGCTACCAAGATAGACAAGCTCCCACTAGCCCTGCCCTCAACCGCCCACCCACCTCTGCCATGCCCTCATATCTCGACCACCTCCAGGCATTCACCCACTTTCTCTCCGCCTACACCCACACCGTCCTGTATCTCCGCTCGCTGTATCCGCGCACCTCGTTCCTGCAGGCTCGCTTCCACAACACCCCCGTGTGGCAGAATCGCCACCCATTCGTCTGCGAATGGATCCAGGACGCCATTGCCGCCGTGCGCGAGGAGCTGCAGTCTGGCAGCGTGTCCCGCATCGCCATTGTTGTCTTCTCATACCCGACCAATAAAGAGCAAGGCGGCAGCGTCAAGATTCTCGAACGCTATATGCTGGACGTGCACCTCTTCCCCGTCGTCACAAAACCCGAGCGGCAGACCAGGGCCGCCTTCGAGCGCAGAGTCGCCGCCAAGGTCCCACTCGGCCAGCAGCCTGTCCTCGATAAAGACGTGCCTCCCAATCTGTCGGAGCAGTTCCGTGCTGCCTTCATTGCCCTCACCACTCGTTGCTCGAGGCTGGAGCCGCTCCCGAAGAACTGCTCGTTCAATATTACCATGGAGTTGAAGGACAATGCCCAAGCTGATCCTCCCATCGGATATGAGAAGGATTGGATTCCGGTGCAGCCCAGCGTGCAGGCAACGGGACGGAAACACTCGGCCGTAGAAAACACGGACGAGGGAGGCGACCTAGGCGGCGAGCGAGTAATGCCGCTGCGAGCTGTAAGTACGGGCGCGTTCAGGTTTGAGACGTGGATTGAGGAGGGGAAAGCAAAGTTTGCAACTGCACCAGAGCCCGAGAAGGCTAGCTCCTCGAGCGCACAGGAATGACAATGAGTGGCGACGAGTCAATGGATTTAGATACCCGGCGAGTAGCCATAGGTAGTAATAATAATATGATTCCTCTCTAGACAGGATATCTAATATCCGATTAGGACCAAATGCATATCGACAGCACCGGGGATATCAATGCCATCGTTTAACGTATCTCTCAGAAGTTTACGCTTTGCCATCTTAGAATATAAAATCTACTTGGCAGAAATGCCATGTCTCTCGGTTTGGAGGATCGTGGTGTCTTGTTAGGCCTTTGATCTGACAGGGGCGTGGAACGAAACTACTACGTCTCCATCAAAACCAAGTATCATATTCAACAAAAAGTAAGGCCGCGGTATTCTTTCTTCAAAAAAAAAAAATTGTAAGCTATTTCGATCTTCGAGGGGAAAAAATAATAATGTTCGAGTTCAGGTTCTGCTCTGCGAGCGACGTGCCTCGCGCTCGCTGCAACACCACGCAGACCCGGCTTCATCCCCAAAATGCGCCCACCACACGGACTCAACACCCTTTCTCTATACAAAATTATAGAGAAAAAAAAGAAAGCTGCATCGGCCGGGAATCGAACCCGGGGCTAGCCGATTACTGAAGATTTAGGGATGTTGGGTAAATTCCTGATCTTCCTATGGCAACGGCTAATTTTACCACTAAACCACCGATGCTTTGCGATTGCACATGAAAGGTTAATACACATTATTCATTATATGAAGCGCTATGAGTTCTCTATCCATACATAGTCGGGATGCCATACCCCGACATGCCATGCTAAAATAATTTTTTGCTTCATAAATGGCCGGGAGTCCACTCTGAAAAAGACGCTAGTGGGAAATCACGCCCAAGTAGTCCACACGAACCACTTCCTAAAAACCCCCCTAACGCTGCTCTTGATTACCTTGCCACTACTGTGCGTTCCTCGCCAGGTCGGTAGCGGCGGCCCTCAACTCTTCAAGGTTCCTCTCTGCCCTTCGGGTCCAATCCCCTTGTTGCTCTTGTAGTTCTCATGGCCCTCGTTGAGCTCTCCGCGCTTGTCCATCCTCATGCTGAGCCCGCAATCGCAGATCTCGTCGGTTATCTTGTTCTCTAATAGCTCTGTACTGCTGTGGTCGTTCGTGTGCCTCCTCCAATCGCCTCTGAAGACGTTGGCGAAGGGCTGCAAGCTGATCTACATGGTGGTTTATGTCCGCAAAGTTGAGGCCCTCTTGCAGGTGGTTCCTAGTAACATCCGTTAGGCCTGTCATCCATTGGTGAATACACTTTGAATCCATCCGAGGCTGATACCTGCCTTGATGATCCCATCCCTGCCCATTTGGATGCTGAGTGGGTGCATGCATTGGCGGGTTGAATGGGGCAAAGACTTGGGGATTGATCTGGGCAGGCGGAGCTTGGAACGGAGGGGTTCTGTATGGAATCGGGTGAACGTACTGAAATGGGCGAGCAGCATTTTGCACTTGATGAGCCCAGCCTATCAAAGGATTTGGGTCTGCAGGCGGTGGAGGGTTGAATAGAGCTGCCTGAAACTGTATAGGGTGGGGAGGATGTGGATCAACCACCTGAAATCTGTGACGGGCTGGCACAACACCAATAAGTGGGTGGCCGCCTGGTCGATCTGGTCGAGGTGCTTCGTTGTGTACCAGCATGTCGCCCTGCATACGGTATGGAAATCCGTTGTGCGCAACTTGTGCGCGGCCTTTCCTTGCCTGCTCTGCTTCCTTGACACTATCTGACACCTTGACCATGAGGTCGGCCTCCGAAATATCGGGATTCTCAGAGCGGACCTTGGCCATGGCTTCTTCTGCTGCCTTTTTTACTTCAATTTCATGGCGATCTTCTACGTTGTCGTGAAGTGGGCATCGAGCTGATGCTGTGCCATCACTAAAGTGATTGTAATTGTTTACATCTTTGGAGCAGACATAACTATTGATGCGAGTTAGCAAGTAACTCTTCATGGTCTCGACATATTTACCATTGTGTATTGCTGCACTTCGTACATGTCATCTTGTTGCAGCCATGCTCCTTGACAAATGGATTTTTGCATTTATTACAGTGGCGGATAAGGGCTGCTGACATTGCTTCTTCAATCACATGCCTAATTGTGAGTTTCCCGTCCTTTTTGGCTTCTTCACAACTCAGTGGAATATGAGTTACTTTATCGCAGAGTCGGCAGCTCACTTTGTGGCATTTGGGGTTCAGGCAGCGAAACTCCCTATCCACTTCGACGGGTGGATACTCGGCCTTGTAGTCGCAGAAGGGGCATTCAGAGAGGTTATCTAGGCCAGCTGCAGCGATTTCTTGTTGCTGCTGTAAGTGTTCCAGCCGTTCGAAAGAGACTTGGCCAAGGAAATTCTGGAGTTGTGAGCGAGTGAAGGTACCACGGCAGGCAATGTCCGCGAAACAGACGGGCCGGCAGCGAGAACTTTCCATTTCAGTTTCAACATATTTCTTGGCACAATCGAGGCAGAAGATATGGGCAGTCTCGCCGCTGCAGGCAGTCATTCGGTTGATGGGAAAATCGCCAAAACAACATTGACTTGAAGGAGTTAGTGCGTTTTCTCCACAATTTCAATAGAGCTTGCAGACTTACCATTCTCCCATTTCGTTTCTCATCCTTGCTTGCGTGAGATTCTCTTCTTCGGCGCGCTCCTCTTCTTCCAACTTCCGTCGCTTGGCTAGATACCGTGTTAGACAGATTCAAATTCGTAAACCCAAGGCCCGGCTCAACAAATTTGCCAGGCCAAAACGCTTGTACGCAAGCAAAAGCTGTTAAAATGAAGATACACCTACCAAGAATGTTCTCGCTTTTCTTCCTCGCAGCTTGCAGCTCCTTTGGCAGTTGGCTTCCGGATCGAATGAGTTGATCTTCAAAATTGCGCTTCGGGCGTGCCTTTAGGATTTTCTGAAATGGTGATGAGCCACGGGTATAACTGTAATTTTGCTCTGCCATCACGGAATAGGCTTTGAAAAGGGTCTTCTCTTGCAACAATGTGGCGGCAAGATGCTTCACGGGGATGTCGAGGAACTCGTCTTTCAGTAGATTTACTCTAGAATATGTATCAGCGCAATTTGTTGGGATTGAATTATAACACGGTAGCGCTTCAGCTGTTGAGACATTGCCTGCCTCGGTGACGGTAGCGTGCCTTTAAATCAAGCAAGCAGGTTGACGGTTACTTCATTGTAGACAACAAAGCATCCGCAGCTCAGCCCAGATGTCTACCGTGCTTGCTGGCGGCGCGGGCGCATGTTGAATGGGTAAAATGGGTAACATGGAAGAAATCTTACGCATTTTGGTCAAGCGCTGCAGTAACGTCACTGCCGCCGTTTTCAAATTCACTGAAATCATCGTCTTCAGGACAGCGTTTCCTCTTATGCGACTTGATCTCATCTTCCTCTTTTGGATAAGTGCCAGCATCCAAAATCTCAGAGATGAGTTGCTCGCATCTGATAGGCGTCCGATTCGCATCCTGGGTCTTCTCCTTGACTAGTTCATGTGCATGACTGACTGCAATGTCTGGGAGAACATCCAGGATCATCCGTAGACAAACTTCGGCGCTGATCAAATCCGCGTCACGGTCTGGGCTTGGCACGCTGTCGGGCACTTTGTTTGGAGGAACGTCAACATCGGGAATGTTTTCCAGCGCGGTGAGGTCAATAAAGGGCTGCTGGTTCTGATTATGAGGGCGGTTTAGATTCAGAAACCCAAAAGCGGCGTCTCGTACCAACGGCTGCTCCGGAGGCGCATGCAGGCCAGGCAATTCGACTCGGTCTCGGCCCAACTCACTCTCTGCATGGTCGTCTTCGTCATGGTCGGATGAGAGATCGATGTATTCAGGATACTTGTGGCGCCCATAGAGGTCCATGGCTACCTAGGTATTGACTTTTGCGAGAGTAGGGGAGGTGCTTGGAGTGCTGGCTAGATCGCGGTACCAGACAACTCCACAGGGGGCTGTTCGATGAGGTGATGTGTGACGCCCACGGTCTGAGTGGATAGCGGCGAGTTATGTGGTAGAGAGTGGCATGTTTATGATTCAAGCAAGCGCCAGTAAAAGCCGGCCTGAGAAGGCGAAGGTAAGAGTGCGCAGAGGAGCGGGCTGCTAGATAGCGTGATGCTGGCCAACCGCCAGCCTCTCCAGTCGAGGCGGGGCAGGCGGCTTCACAAACAAGAGGCAGGACGCAGGCTGTTGGGTTGCAGACGACAAGGCGAGAGCGGAATCGCGGAAGCAGTTCAACACGGACAAGGCACAGCACTTTCGGCGGTCTGGGCCGCAGGACGGGTGTTGAGCAGAAAGATGAGCTGTCGCGGGCGTTTGACAGAGTAGAGGCGGCAGGCAGGCAAGCATGCAGGCACGCAGGCACAGGCACGCCGCAGCCTGTGCGAGAAGGCGGCTCCAGGCTAGGCGTCACTGCGCAAAGCCCCCGCGACCATTTTGAAGGCAGCAGAAAGCAGACAAGGCGAGCATTTGAGGTTGGAGACGCCCAACTATCGACGGCCCCGACCGCCGCGAGGCACAGTTTAGCCAACAGCAGCTAGGCGGTTTCATCAGGGATGCCCGCGCACGGGCCTCTGGGGTCGCTGCCCAGCTGTGGTCGGGACAGGGCTCAGAGGAAAGTCCCCAAGCGGGCGTTGACGACACGGCCGTAGGACCACATGTGACGACATGGCCTACGACTGTTGGGCTCGGTGCCATGGCCTCGAGTGCGCAGTCTTTATGTAATAGCTCGCCCTTGCTCCGTCTCCCGTATCGCGCATGACCTGCTGGAGCACCTCGATAAGCTCGCTTTGCCACGGAATCCATCGGGAACCCCAGGACATGTTCTATCCGCGCGTTTCACCGTCGACACCCCGATTGAGCTATAAGAGGGGCCTCAGCACACGGACGGAGTGAGCTTTCTGGGGTAGATGTGGGGAATTGCGGATTATCCACTTGCGAACGCCTACCGGCCCGATCCATCATCACATTCCGAGAGCATCCCATTCCGACGACAGCCATTCCGAGAGCTGCCTTTAAGATCGAAGCACTGTTGGCGAGTAGAGGGGCACTGTGTCGAACTTGCGGCCCTTCGCGGATATTACCACAAATCAAAGGTAGGGCGTGCCTCCCGATGGAAACCGACAAGGCAGTTATTTTCCCCGAGACTGACAAAACCACGTTTCTTCAACAGTCCACCTTCGCACCCTCCAGCATCCTTATCCCGCCATGGGCTCCTTCACCAACGTTGAGCTTCCTTACGGCACGTCGCCTACCCTTGCGCTCGTCCACCCCACTGAGGAAGAAAAGCTGATCCAGTTCAATCTCAATGGCGCCGAATGGCGTGGGGCCCTCTCTCTGCCTGCCTATCTCCGCCGTGAGGAAGTGCTGTCCAGCCAGATCCTGACCAAGGACGGCGGCATCAGCTACTGGATCTTGATCGACGAGGCAATGAAAGAAAATCCATTCGACTCGAACTCGTCTGCACGCCTGCCGCTCGCGAGTTGCGAGACGTACCGCAAGCCGGCCTGGGTCTGGCAGGATGGCAAGATAAGAGAGACAATCTGCCACGGCATTGGGAGCGTCTTCTGCGCCCCCCACCTCCGGAAACGGGGCTACGCCCAGAGGATGATGCAAGAGCTTGGGAAAGTGCTGCAGACATACCAAACGACGAAAGAAAAAGAAAGTTTGTTCTCGGTCTTGTATTCTGACATTGGAAAGGTGTGCAGTATTTTTTTCTGCCTACGAACCCGGCTAATCTAGCCCCAGAAATTCTACGCCGAATACGGATGGGAACCCTTCAATTCGGCGCACGTCTCCATCCCGGGAGTGGTATCGAAGTCGGTAGACGCTAGTACACTGCCTACCGTACAGCCACTCTACGCCGAAGACTTGAAAGAACTGTGTGAAATTGACAAGGCTCTTGTGCTGAAGAGTTTGGAGTCACGACCAAAGGACAGCAACACGGCAGTGGCATTGATCCCCGACATCGAGACAATTCAATGGCATCATTCTCGCGAGAACTTTGTAGGTACAGAGCTTCATGGGAAATCACCCCGGGTCAAGGGTGCTATTGTGGGGACCGAGAAGGGAAAGCGTGTCTGGTGCTACTGGACCCGAATGTGGTATAACGAGAATCCTCAGGACGCCAAAGGAAACACGCTGCACATTCTACGACTGGTGATTGAAGACGAGGGCCATTCGAGCTGGGAAGGACACGGCACGAACCACATCAATGGAAATTCGTCGGATCACAGATACGACGATGCTATTGCAGCATTGCTGCTAATGGCACAGCAACAAGCAGAGGAATGGAAAATGGAGGACATCCAGGCATGGAACCCATCTTCAGCGACGCTGTCAGCCGCCCAGAAGCTCGATCCGAAGGCTCAGGTAGTCGATCGGGACCACGAGAGCATTGCGAGCTTGCAATGGTTCCCTCCCCACGACGGACCCATCGCCGAATCCATCGATTGGATCGGCAACGAGAAGTATGGATGGTGCTGAACCTGGGAATGCAGTTCAACCTGCAAAGGCAAACATATCGGTAGACAAAGTCCCGAGTGGAGCAATCCACGTCACAAAGCACTCAAATGAATGATACGCAATGAATTTTCAATAGCACAGTCACTTTGCAATTGCGGCGTAGCGGATTAACTATAACTATGGGGCTCATTATAGTAGATGAGCCCGGCGAAGGTTTTGTCAGCAGGTTGTTGTTGGAGCATGTCACCCCACCAATACTCGCCGCCGCAATGCGTATATGCACTCCTACCCACCAACTAGGCAAAGCTAATCCTGGCCCCCTCATGCCCATGCACCATTTCGCCTCATGATTAAAGCGAGTTCCTCCCCGCCAAGAATCCCCGTGATTGTTAATAAGTAAGCCGCGACAGTGTTAAGTCCGGGGACCCGATGGCGTAGATATAGTAAGCCCTATTTGTGACGGTGTAAACTAACCTCTGTGAGCTGGTATATAAATGGTGCACCAAAACCCGACAAGCTCCCCCGTTCTGCATTCCGAATTGTCACACTACTTCGATAGAAACAGAAAGCAAGGCAGCAATCATGCCCGGCACCACATCTCCAACCTACCTCCTGACCGCTGGCGGAGGCAACATTGGTAAACGCCTCGTCCCACTGCTCCTCTCGCAGCCCTCGCGCCCCACCGTCATTCTCCCCACCAGCAACGCCGCAGGCCTAACCTCTAAGCTCCCCTCCACGCTCGACAAGTCGCGCCTGCACATCGTCGAAGGAAGCATCCAAGACCCAGGGTTCGTGCAGCAGACGGTGAAGACGCACAATGTGACCGCCGTGTTCCTCTGCCTGACAGGCGAAGACGAGCTCTTCACGACCTTCAACCTCCTAGACGTCATCAAGCAGTCAGGCACCGTGAAGCACCTCGTGTATCTCTCGGCGTGCGGCGACTTCAGCCCCGAGGCGATCCAGCGAGGCGCGCTCAAGGGCATAGGCGCAGGGCACGTCGCGGTCAAGTTCCTCGTCGAAGCGAAGCTACGGCACGGGTTGCTGCCGCAGGACCAGGACGGAGGGTTCAGCTACACCATCCTGGGGCCGACACTCTTCTTCGACAACGACTTGCGCTTCAAGCAGGGGCTGCTCGAGCATGGCGTATATGGTCAGCCCATAGGGAGCAAGGGCGTGAGTCTCGTCGATCCGGCGGATATTGCGCTCGCGGCGGCCAAGGCGCTCGAGGATGATGGGCGGCGGTGGGGTGGGAGGAAGATCATGATCGGGTCGCTGCAGACGTATACGAATCAAGAGGCGGCCAAGTTGTGGGCGGGCGCGTTGGGCAAGGAGGTCACACCGAGGCTGAGCGACAAGGCGGGCCTTGACGAGCTTGAGGTTGTCTTTGCGCAGCATGCAAACCCGGCGTGGGGGAGAGACCTGAGGATCATGTTCGAGATGTTTGAGGCGGACGCGTTCGGTATGTCGGAGGCGGAATACAAGGATCAGGTAGAGCTGCTTGGGAAGGAGCCGGAAAGGTACGAAAAGTTTGTTGAAGCGACAGCCAAGCAATGGAAGGAAGAGTAGGCAGGATGAATTAGCGTTTCTTGTAAAGCAAAAATTAGTAATTTTCTGATGCCAACGTCCGATTAGCCCATGCGCCATGTGATGGATGGCATGTTTCCAGAGATACCCAGGACTGCCAGTTTAAAAAAAAAAAACTCCTTCGCTGAGGACCCGGCCAAGCCAGGAACATCAATGAAAAAGAAAAAAACCTGTCAGATTGCACTCAGTGTCCTGTCTCTCAGACCGGCCGAAGCACGAATCCAATCGACTGAAGATCATCGCCACGCACGCCGAAGCACGCGCAATAAGGCCTCACTCCGGGACACCGAGGCTGATAGTCATCAGCCAGGGTGGGAATTCTGTAGCTTCTGAAGGAAACTCAGATGAAGGACGTTTACTATAGAAATGATTCTATGAAGTACTGGGAAAGAGTCAGTAAAGGAACTGGTAGTGGAGGCTGGTGTGAACTCACAGATCGTCTGCAGAGGAAAAAGGTACAGAGGGAGGGCGGGCTTAAATACAGAGTGCGCTGGCGCACAGGCCATGTGTGACTAAGCGGGCACACATGCTTTTGCGGCTCTGTGCGCGCGCAGGGACGTGAAAACTCTGCTGAGCCGGCGACATGTCGGCCAAGCTGGCCCGCTTAACCCACTTGGTCTGACACGAATTTTCACTGCACCGGCCAAAACCTCAATATGCTCAGCAAATGAGCCAACCACAGCGTCGGCCTTTCCAATCCTCTACCGCTAACCTTCGCAGGCCGTGGGGCAGACACTCTTTCGATACTGCACGGTGTGCGGCTGGGTGCGAGAGACAGTCTGACCATCGCTGCACTGGGCAAGATGACAAGCCGAGGACTAGCAATCTTCTTCAAAGCCATACCGCCTTTTCCATAAGGAAGGGCACCGTCGAAGGAGCATCTATCTGGAACCACTCCCGGCGCTTGAGTCCTTGACTTGGGCTGGCCGCACCTCTAGTCGTTGCCGCTCGAGAAAGCGTGTGGCTCAAGCCCATCATTTGGTACTACTGCTGAATTGATTTGATACGATGAAAGCACAAGCTGAGATGTCGGCGAATGGACTAGAGCCTCAAACATCTGTCGACAGTTTGTTGAGATAGCTTGAATCACAGGGCTTTCCCCAGCACCAGCTTGAGCTGCGACTAGGCCCACTGAACGACTCAAAATTCTGCAGTGTTTCGATTTGGACTTCAAGTCAGACTCAGCTAGCGTAGACAATGCCTTTCCCATGGTTTGGCTTAGTAAACACAGAGTGTCCATTTACCATGTCTCTCCAAAGGGAGCCAATGTGCTAAAGGGCACAGGTGATCCTGGACATTTACCACATGCCAACATCCCGTGCAGGGTACATCATAAGGGTCTCTAGCTATCGTGTTGCACTAGTTGGCTTTCCCCGGGATTTGATGAGCCTGGTGTCGCAGCCAGGCTGTAACATCGGCTTCTGTAAGAACCGGACGACATAATGATGCACAGAGATCCAAACATCTTTTAGAGCGAAGGCCATTATCTATTCGAGAATTCCTATAACGGTAAATGTCAAAAAAAAAGATTCATCAAGATGCAGCCACTCCGCCAAGAGGTCTCGAAAGTTAACATTTGGTATCACAGTCAACATCTCTTCATTATTGACCTAGGTAATGAACAAAGAGGATTGGACTGATCACGCATACTACTTCCATCCTGCACCTGCTTTCACTGTGTCTGCATACTCCCCAATGCCGCTGAACCATGTGTTATCGTTCGGGACCTTGGTACGCAGACCGTCCAGACTCCGATGTTGCTCCGACATGGCCCAAGCGCACGCGCTGAGGGTGCAGGCACGGATGGAGGGGTCGTGTCATAAAATTTCAAGCCGCGGGGTTCGCGACGTCCAAGTTGACGTTGAGCTGCACCAGAGCAGGCATGAGAGTAGATGCATCCTCCAATCGAGTTTCAGTATAAGGCACTCCAGATTCTGGGCCATCTGTGAGGCTGAGCCTTCTTAATTTTGCCACGAGTCCAATGTTGCCGGGGTCGCTGGTGCCGCTCGAAACTTTTCGCGTCAAGTGCGATCGCGGACCTTGACTCTCAACCTCAACTCACCCCACGGGGCATTGATCCAACATTTGACGTGTACCGCGCTGTGATCCTCCTCTTGCGTCCCTCAACTTGACCGCCATACGTGCTCCGCCTTTTCCCTGGTCAACACACCCTAGTGCCACCAACCGCCCCCAATGTCGTCGCATACCGCCTCCCAACGCTACCTGAGCACCCGGGGAGGGTCCTATGACGTGAGCGAATCGCACACTGCCTAATTGGTCCATCCTAACGCGTTTCAGTTCTCCTTCGAGGACGTCGTCCTCAAGGGTCTTGCCTCCGACGGCGGTCTTTTTATTCCAGAGGAAATTCCACAGCTTCCCAGCGACTGGGCCTCCAAGTGGCAGAACTACTCCTTTGAGGAGCTCGCCTTCGAGATATTCTCCCTCTATATCTCGCCCTCCGAGATCCCCTCCGCAGACCTGAAAGAGATCATTCACCGCAGTTACTCCACTTTCCGCACAAAGGACGTCACCCCGACCGTCACACTCGACAAGGAGAAGAACATACACTTGCTGGAGCTGTTCCACGGCCCAACATTCGCCTTCAAGGATGTTGCGCTGCAGTTCCTGGGCAACCTGTTCGAGTACTTCCTCGTACGCAGGAACCAGAACAAGACTGGACGCGAGCGGGAGCACTTGACCGTCATTGGCGCCACCAGTGGTGATACTGGTTCGGCTGCCATCTACGGTCTGCGTGGCAAGAAGGATGTATCTGTGTTCATCATGCACCCCCATGGCAAGGTCAGTGCCATCCAGGAGGCGCAGATGACGACCGTCATGGACGCCAACGTACACAACCTGGCCGTGGATGGCACATTCGACGATTGTCAGGTAAGTTTGCACAACTCGTGGTGCATGGCACGCCTAACTCACAACTCCCGTAGGACTTTGTCAAGGCCCTTTTCGCCGACCCGGAAATCAACAAGACTCACCGTCTCGCCGCCGTAAACTCTATCAACTGGGCCCGTATTCTCGCACAGATCACCTACTACTTTTACTCGTACTTCCAGCTCATACGTCAGCCGTCGTTCCTTCCCGCTTCCGCTGTGCGGTTTGTCGTGCCGACGGGCAATTTCGGCGACATCCTCGCCGGATATTTCGCAAAGCGCATGGGCCTGCCCGCCGAGAAGCTTGTCATTGCTACCAACGAAAACGACATTCTCCACCGCTTCTGGGAGAGCGGTCGGTACGAGAAGCACCCGGTATACGGCAAGGAAGCCGAGGGAGGCCTCCCAGAGGATGGCGTCAAGGCACACGAGGGCGGTGTCAAGGAGACGCTCAGCCCAGCCATGGACATCCTCGTGAGCTCCAACTTTGAGCGTCTGCTCTGGTTCCTCGCATACGAGGTGTACAGCACAAACTCGGACGCCGTATCGCAGCGTCGGGCCCAGGCGGGCGAGCACGTCCGCACATGGCTCAACGACCTCAAGTCCAAGGGCGGCTTCGCCGTCAACAACGAGATCCTCAAGGCGGCCCAGGCCGATTTCACCTCGTACCGCGTTAGCGACGAGGAGACGATTGAGACGATCAAGGCCACCTTCTCGGCCCCTTCGTCTCCGGGCTACGTCCTGGACCCCCACTCTGCCATCGGAATCGCGGCTGCTCAGCGTTCCGTTCAGGTGTCCGGCCCACCTTCCACACATCACATTTCGCTCGCCACGGCCCACCCGGCCAAATTCAGCAATGCCGTGGAGCGTGCGTTGCCGAACGACAAGGCCTACTTTGAGGAGAAGGTGCTGCCCGAGGAGTTCAAGGGACTGGAGGATAAGCCAAGGAGGGTGAGTATGGTTAAGAAGAGTGATGGTTGGGAGGGCGTCAGGAGGGTCGTTATCGCCGAGGTGGAGGCTGAGCTTCAGGCTGCTGAACGGAATTAGAAATCCCTACTCCAGCTGATGACAATGGGTATGAATTCATGGCACATGGTACTCAAATAGATTTACTTGAGAATTGTTTCATTATGGTGTTGATGGGGAGTGGCGTGAAGCATGGTTGGAGATGGGGGAAGAGGCATTGCAGTGTTGACCAATCCATGAAGATTCGCAGTCATTAGTCACAGACTTATCCCAGACGTAAAGATTCAAATAGCTAGCTTGCTGCGTATTCTCAATAGAGTTTTGTTGCTAGAATCACTACGTTCTTATATATGTTCCATCGTCCTTGACGAAAAACAACATCGAAAATGCCCAAGTATCAACATACTAAACACCGACTTGCCAGCAGAAGACATTAAATGTAGTATAGATGTTTGATTTTTATAATTATTCTTGCGACTCTTTGCCGCGGTATACTATCTGAAGAGAGTGCAATTCTTTTCATCGTGGTACATATGCCATGAAGGTTGAAACGATCTTGTCGCAATATCATGAGACTCCACCGGAAACCTTCCAAGAAATGCATCCCCAACATGCATTCGAGCTTCTTTTGGCCCATCACCATATCAATAACCATCATCATCTGTATCCATATCGATCCATAATGCAGAGCTTCTTTTCGCTCACAACCATAGCCATGCTCAGTCCGTGCCTATATCCATGTACATGTCCACCAAGACCGTGACCATCCGGACCATTGAGCCTTTTTTTTTTTTTGCGCTCGTGACCAAAACCAATACTCTAGTTCACCAGAACCTTGAGCATGCTTCGGCCCTCAATCGTATCCATGGCCCACCAAGGCCCTGTAGCCTTCCAATGATGAGAGGCAAGAGGTATCCCCAGCTCACGTATCCAGAGAATGCATACGTCTGTAGAGTTGCTTACCACCAGCTTGCTGGCAGTGGCGAAGGTAAGCGGCCCTGCAGCTCACGCATCCAACGCGCACCCTCAACACCAGCAGGCCAGGTAGCCACAAAGCAAGAGGTTCTTTCAAATATTGCTAGCCACCAACGACTTCCCATGTGATCCCGTCACGGTGTCAAACCAGACTAGTGAGACCTACTGCGCGCTTCGTTGCATCTCGTGCCAATGACATCCACGGAGTCTAACCGGGTGCGCAAGAGCTGCAATCTCCATCTATGCTTCTATTCTGATCCTGGTTATACAAAACCGAAAAGGGGATCCAAGGCCTGGTACCCGCCCTGTTCCTCGATCCTCGACGTTCAATCCGCTTCGAGGTCACCGTTGGCATGTCCGCAAACATGTATCGCCCACAAACACAAGGTTTGTATCGGGTGCCCACAGTCTATGTTTAGATCTGTGTTCGATTTGGTCGGTCGATTGTTGGATGCTGGTCTTGAATTGTAATTGGTAGATGTCGGTAGCTTTGGGGCCGCGAAGCCTGAATGATCATATGGAGATTGAAGGAAGCGAGGCGGTAAATGTTGACCAGAGTGGCAAAGAAGTTGTTAGTAGGCCAGTATCAATGAAAGATGATGAATTGATAGAACATGACCAAGCAGTAAAAGAAAAGAAATAGGTAGCGTGATTTTGGTATGGGATATCATGTGGTCGAGAGAGACAAGCGGCGGCAAAGCGTTGTTGTGGTAACGACGGTTGTTAATATCGCATCATACATCATGCGTTAGTATAATGTATGCAGTTCGACAATAAGATGAAGCAATTGATAGTCTCATAGCTGGAAATATGTAAAAAATAAAATAAAATCAACACCCAATTGCGCACTCAAACGCCGAGTTTGCGTTCACTGCAGTTTTTAAGTTACTTTAGAGGAGAGGGGAATAGGGCAGAGGCTTAGAAGCTTCCCAGGGAACTCGCTTCTTCTCGATTAACCATCCCGGGTCTTGATCCTCCTCCGGGATTCTGTCGTGGAACCCCCGATCACGGTGGGGGATGTTGATTTGGAGGTGAAATCGTCATGTTGTGTTAGCAATTTTGCCAAGCCTACCTTAGAATCTTGAAAGATGCTACCACCACTTACGACAGGCGCTATGGAACAAGAACAGTTGATGATTGCAAAATACAAGCGAGTTCAGGAACACTATAATCAATAGCCTAGTCAGCATTTCGACTCCAATTTAGAATTTCTTATACAGACAAGACGTAGGTATGCAGCCAACTATATAGCTCCGTGGAAACGGGTAAGAAATGTCTAACTAGATACTCTTGACATCTTCACTAGATCGTAGCAGCAACAAAACGCTTAGGTCAAAAGCAGCACGTTCATTACTTCAAGATAACAATGTACCAAAATCACAACCAAACATGCAGGTTACCAATCAACTCAAAGGTGAACATTTATTTCATCTATGCCCAAGCCCAGAATCGCCTCAGCCTCGAAAGTCTCAAGATTAGAAAGCCTTGTCCCCATCCGTTCACGAAAACGGCCAGCCTTGACTTTGTATGCAGACTCATAAATGCCTGCCGATTTCCCAAGACACTAACACTGGCGTACCCATCATCCAGACCAGACCAGACCAGGCCACGGCCACCCTTTACTCTAAGCAACCAGCCCCTGCCAACACTACGAAAAGGACGACGACAAACAGCGACGACTGCCAGCACGTAGGTAGGATCAGAATTACAACGGATGTCTTTTGAAGTGAAGAAAGAAAGACCAAGGAAACGCGCGCAGTAGGCGGTGGTGATATTGAGAGGGATTGTGCAATATTCTCAATGCCACAGCCATTGCATCATACCTTTGCTTAAGGATGCACGTAGCCCCCACGCGACCGAATTGTAACCTATGAAGCTCGCACAAGAACTCAAATCAAACGCTTGAAATCCCAGGGTATCCGGAGGAGAAGATCCTTAAGCGAAATCGGCCGAGTAGGAGAAGCCTCGGAATTCTTCTTGCATGGCTTGCGAAAGAACTAGAGAGGTCAGCATGTAGATGTGTGGTATTTGGGATATGCACTTACCAGATTGTACGGGTGTAAGGACAGGGGTCACGCTCGTGAACTCCGTATCGAAGTTGCTCGTGTCTGTAGGGCTGGTGATTTGCGGGATGAACGGTGCCGGGATTCTCTTATGGTAGACATCATCCCAGTTGATGTTCCTGAAGAAAGCATGGCTCATGATTTCTTGTGCATCTGTGGGTCCCGAACCCAGGCGCAACTCCGGCTCGCGGGTGAGCAATTTCTGGAGAATGGAGACAGAGTCGCGGGGCATGTGAATGGGGTACAAGGGTTCGTCGGCCAGAATGGCGTCGTAAATTTCGTCCTCGTCCTCACCACGGAAGGGAGACTGCTGGAGCAGCATTTGGTAGATAAGCACACCAAAAGCCCACCAATCTACCGCACGTCCGTACTTCTTGTCGAGGAGAATCTTGATAACCGTCAGCTAAGGTAGAAGAACCGGGAATAACAATGCATACCTCGGGAGCCATAAATTCGGGGGTACCGCAGAATGTGCTGGTAGTCGAGCCATACCACATTTCCTCCTTGCACAGACCGTAATCCGCAATCTTGATATGTCCATCCAGCGTAAGAAGAATATTGTCCAACTTGAGATCTCGATAGATGACACCATTCTCATGGAAGTACTTCAACGCAAGGCAAACTTCAGCAGCGTAGAACCTGTCAAAGTTAGTCTACCACTAGAGACAGTAAATGCACTGAGATGACTTACTGCGCGCGCTTGGTACCGAATTGGCCTCTCTGAATGTGCAACATCAAATCACCACCGCTAATATACTCCATAACGAAGTAGACTCGCGTTTCAGTCTGGAAGCAGGCATGCAGGTTGAGTAGGAAGGGGTGTCGCTCTTTGTTAGCAATGAGGAACACTCTCTTCTCAGATCTAGTGCTCTCGACTTCATCGTTCTCGATGATGAATTCCTTCTTGAGAACCTTGATCGCGTAAAGTTGTTTTGTGCTTTTGGTCTCTGCCAACATGACCTTTCCGAAGTTGCCCTTACCCAGGACAGCCAGGAAGTTGAAGTGATCCAACCCGATTCGCCTTCCGGTGCCTTGCGTGTTGGCTGGAGGCGTGACCTTGTGCTCGGGGGCCTTGGTCATGGCAGACGGGGGCTGCATCTGCTGTGGCGATTGCGGCTCAGACTTGTGGGCTGGCGGCTGCGGCGGTGGCTGTTGCTGCTGCGCATGCTGCGGCTGCGTCTGAGGTGGGGGTTGCGGGAGAGGGTAGGAATCCGTTCGTTGGTATTGTGGCTGCATTGGCGCATTTTGGTGGTGCGGCTGTTGGTAGCCGCCGCCGATGTTAGCATAATCCCCGGGGTTGTAGTTGAACTGCGGGGCTGTCTGCTGCTGCTGCTGCTGCTGCTGCTGCTGTTGTTGTTGTTGCTGCTGCTGCTGCTGCTGCTGCTGAGGAATGCGCTGGCTCTGCGGATAACCGCCAGCTGCTGGCCCACTCTGAGGTTGGTAGTCAGACTGTGTGCGCTGATAGCCTGGAGTAGAAGCCTTCATCGCCGCAGTTGCGGCAGCCACAGGTGCAGTCTGGGAAGACTGGGTCCTTGATGCTGAGGAGGGACGCTGAGAAGTAGGCGATGTCGGGGTCGGGCTCTGGCTAGCAGCAGAGATGGAGGTGCGCGCTGCATCTACAGAAGCAGTAGAAGGCGAGGAGTAAGTCTGCGCACGAGGAGGTGCACCATATTGTGTGTCCTTGCCATACGAGTATCGTTCGGGTTGTCCTGCCTGCTCTTGTCCCGGAGGCGGAGGATACTGTGCCTGAGAAGAGGAGGACGGCGTCGTTGGCTTGGTAGTGGGTTGCGAGCGAAGAACTCGATTGCTCATCCTCGTGCGCTTGATCTCCATCAGGATCTGGTTCGCATTCTCCATGGACATACCACAGAAATCAGGAACAAAATGAACGCAGCCAGCATGGCATGTGAGACTGCATTCTTGAAGTGGGTCAGCCTGAGTGCCTTCTCAACGAAGAGGGACATACCTGTGCACTTCTTGCTCTGTTTCCTCCCCAATGGCAGGATGTAACCGCAGTGACAACACCAATTGGCACCCATATTGTTGAAGCTCTCGAACCGATGGGGGATGCGATGGTTGAGCTTCGCCTCGTCTGGATCGGTCTCGGCGTTGGATTGAGTGATACATTTTGTCACAACCTTTGAGTAACACTTCTTGTGACAAGTATACTTGCAGTCTGAGCACTGCATGCCAGCCGCATACTTGAGGAAATCGCCGCAGAGAGCGCAGCGCATGATGTTGTAGAATTGTTGCTGGACGAACTTGTGTCCGTATTGCTCGTGTACTTCTTCTTTGCGCTGGCGCACGGCACCCTTTCTGCCAAGTCCAACATCGAATGGCTGCTTATTATTGCTGTGTTTGACTGTATTTTGTGAGATATCGACCACTGAGAGGTTGGAACGGCCTTACCAAATGCCAGTGTCAGGTGAACCCGGCCTACAGGCTCCAGAGAAAACCAGGCGTCTATGACCGGCTGGTTGGTCTGTGGCTGTGGGGCTCCAGCTCCAGGAGCACCAGCAGGCCTCATACCACCACCCGGGGTGGCAGGTCCTCCGGCTCCCGCAAAGTTCTGTCCAGGAGGTGGCTGAAACTGAATGTCGGGTTGGGGGCCAGTGTTTGCTCCTCCCATCTTGTCAGCAGACACCCAGCCTGAGTGCTGCAATTCCGACTCAATCTTCTTACGGCGCATCTCCTCGGCGATATCTGAGATGCGCACCCATAGCATACCAATTGGAAGTGGATGATCGCTGGTCTTGTCGTAAACAGTAATCTCAATCTCGTTGGCCTTGTCGATTTCGAACTCGTGCAATTCGTCGGTCCACCGGTCGGTCCTAGTGGGCTTTGTGCGACCCTTGATGCTGTCTTCGACCTTGATGTTAACGAAGGTTTCGGGGCCCCTACTAAAACGGCCGGTTGCGGCGTGGTCGACGTCGGCAACTGCGTGGATGCGAAGAGAAAGATGCCCCGTTAGTGGTTTGCGCTGGCTAGGCACGCTGAGGCTATCGTCTGCGACTCTAATCAGTACCGTACACGGGCCCATAGGGTGTGATGCAGCCTACCGTCACCAGCGTCGGCGCCATCGATGTCGACGTGAAGATCCTCGTAGCGCTTGAGGGACTGCTTTAGAAGCTGAATCTTCTGGTTACTCTCGATCCGCTTGGCCTCTGCATCTGCTTTGCTCTTGCGGTCGCCCTCCATCTGGTACAACCGTACCATCTTCTCGATTCCATCCTTGTACTGCTTCTCAACGCTGAGCTTGAATTCGAGCTGGGACAGCATGAGCTGGATGCGAGGGCCCAGGTGCGGGGTATCATATTTGATCAAGTCTGGACAGCTTGTCAGCAAAACACAAGGAGGACCTCGAGCATTGGTGGCGCACCGAGCTTGCTGTAGTTGACGCGCTTGGGCTGCTGGGTGCCAGGCCCAGGGGGGGCGTAGGGAGCGCGCGGGGGCATGAGGCCGGAGCCGCCGCTGAGGTTGCTGTATCCGCCAGAAGAATCGCCATATCCGGGCTGCTCCTGGCCCGCATATCCGTTCCAGCCGTCTTTGGGCGGGGGAGTCAGCGGATTGCCAGCCTTCCTGGAGGCCGACCCACCTGGCTGCAGACTCATGTTCTCCATGTCGCCTGCGGTCCGCTGCATCTCCAGGTCCCGCAGCTTGCCCTCGAGGTACTCGATGTTGCGGCGGCCATCGCGGATCTGGCCGTCCAGGCGCGAGAGCACGGCTGGGTTGTTGGTCGACTGGCGCATGGCATTGGCGGCGTTGATCAGGGCCTTCTCCCTGTCAATCTTGCGCTGGACATTGGTAACGGTCTCGTCGAAATTCATGGTGGCGGTGGGCTACGCGTCCGGCGAAGAAAGGCGGGTGCAGCGTCTCTTCGCCGATGGGGGCGGCGAGGTCGTGGGCTGGCGAACGCAGGCAGCGTCGTGGATGGCGTCGACGCCCAAGCGGGCCACGGGTCGTGCGACAGCGGGATCCTGGGCCGCGGGGCGCAGAGAGAGAGGGGAGGGGAAGAATACACAACGGACCGCGTGGGGTCCTGCGTGGATGGCTAGTAGCAATGACGGCTGTCAGCGGAGGGCAAAGGCGTGATGTCGTCAAAGGAGCCCCGGTGGGTTGACTGAGAGTTTAGCTCTGCACAGGAGCGCGTGGCTGAGCCGCCCCGCAATCCCCTGATTCGTGCAGTGGCGGGCAGCAGCTGAAGAGGCTCGGGCGCCTGTGGCAGCAGGCGGCCGGGCGAGATGGTGCGGATGGAGGGGGGCGAGGAGGCGACGATGGGCGCTCGTGGAGGGTGCAGCAAGCAGCAAGCAGCGAGCAGCAATGGCGGCGCGCTGGGGGGGGCGGTCGTGGGAGGGAATAGTATGGAGGTGTAGTGGGGTGAAGCATTAGGCGGGGCCGCGCAAAAGCTGGGCAGCAAAACACACAACAAGCATATGTACGCACAAGGCCCGGCGCCGGCCTGCACTGCAGCCTGTGGCGCATCAAACTGTGTCGCCCGCCGCTCGCCGCCCTTCCGCAACCTTGTGCCTCTCCGTCTGCCTGTAAGTCTGTGTCTGTCTGCCCCCGTCTCTCCCTCCCCGCGCGCCTGTTCCGTGCCTGCGCCGCCGCTGCAGCAGCGGCAATCGTCGATCCGCTGCCTCCACGGCGCCCTCCCCGTCCGTGGCACCGTGTCTTGCAATGCTCCCGGGCTTGAAACTGCGAGTTGCACTGCATGACCGTTGCGGGCGCGCATAGTCATGCCCGAGGCATTCGTCATTGCCAACCTCTAAGCCCATCGACAGCGGGAGGGCGGGTAGACAGCGCATGGATCGTCCCAATGAGACTGCAGGCGCCGCCGCCAGCTCCTCCACCTTCGCTGCCGTTCCATTGCCCTCTTGTCTCCTCACAAGCAAGGCCCTTTGCACCGGCGAAATGCAGCTAGACTCTGTTTGAGACTGTCTTATCTCGCCATGGCATTCCGATCTTGTGGAAGACGGCAGCCTACGACAACGAGACCGGCCCTGCTTCCCAACCAAGGCGCGGCCTCCAAGCCAGAGAGTGAAATGCCGCAGAGCCCAGTGGGTTCTAGACTAGGCCATGTATGCAGACTACAGACATGTCCGGTGCTCTCGTAGCCTGTCTCTTCGACCTGGATATCCAGAGTAGATGGCTCCTTCTGACTCTGTCCCATGATCGGCCTGGGGGGAACCGTCCCCTCCTGTGGTAGCGCCCGAAGAATCGTGGATCCATGCATCCCCACTTGCAAACGATCCAGAAGGCTCGAAAGGCACATCTGGCATGGAACATGAATATGGAGTCGTGTAGAACTGTAGGTACAATTGCAACCCTTCTGCCGTTTACCACGGCCGGCGTGGGTCGCACGTGGCATTGCTTCTTGCCATTCACGGCCGCACTAGTCAAAAACCTTAAATGGACCAACCCTACCACGGCTGCGTACCCAACTGGGCTGCGAACCTGCGAACCCTTGCGAGCCCTTTGGCTTCTTGTGCCCGCCGCAATCGGTTGTGCGAAAAGGAGTCAGCCCAGCCAATCGTACGGTAAAATAGAAGTGGCCGAGCCGAGTGCCCTTTTCCGTACCTAATCCACCTGCGTGATGCCCTCCCCACCAGGTACTCGGAAAAAGTCCATGCACCATAGCCCTACGTAGCCCTACCTTTTCCTTGTGACGCCCGAGCATCGCCCTCGTGGAGATTGGGCCTCTTTCCAGGAAAGACATGGTGCGGTAACTGTGGTCCATGGCGGCGCAAAAACAACCAAGTGCAGTCTAGTTCATGTGTGCTTTTTGATGCTTTGGGATGCCCAGGTCTCTGCCACAAGTCCCGTATCAGAAATCAGGACAGGCGCTCGACGAGTTGGCCGAATCAGCATCTAGCAAAGGTGCGCAGTGGGAAAGGTGGGAAATTTGGAAGTCTGGCCATGGGGCATCGCTAGAGGAAGTCATGTCCGCACCCGAGCGATGCCAGCATCGAGGCCACTGTTTCCTGCAATGAAGCCGAAACTATCGACGCGTGAGCCGTGCTGGGGACAAACGCTGCTTTCCCTAGTGCGGAACCGCAGCTCTCTCGTCTGTGACTAGAGGTTGTCAGCAATGTTATGCAGACGCAGTCCGCGGTCGAAATGAAGCGTGCCCTGAGAGCGATCATTCAGCCCACAATGATGTCAGAGACAAGAGGGCCGACTCTTCTCATTGCGGAAATAAGGTCAGGGCATCCCGTCATCGGCACCCGAAATGGTACCGTCGGCAGCTCAATATTTGCCGAATTTACAAATCTAGAAGCTTTGATGGTGCTAGGAGTGCGCAAGGTTCCATCCCGGCCCGTTGCCGGATGGGAGACGCGGCTAGCTATCTACGAGCACTGATGAGGATCACGCGGCTGTTGCTGGTGATGCTGCTGCTGCTGCTGCTGCTGCTGCTGCTTCTGCTTCTGCTTCTGCTGCTTGCTGCCACCGCTCTCGATGGAAGCTGTCGACCCGAGGTGGCACGCTCAAAGACAAGGGCGCGGAGCCGCAGATTGAGAGCGTGTCGCGATCCGAGGTTCGTTTGGACATGGTCCGGCGCGAGCGGCTGATCCTCTCCTGGCCGGCCCTGAACTTGTGGCTTGGCCACTAGCCTCTGTAGCCGTGCTACCCGAATACAGGAACCATGCCAAGACCCCAAGGTCACGACCCCTAGAAGGCATATCTCCGGGCTCAGGGTGGCTTGATGTTGGGCGCTGCTGGCCGTGTTTCTCTCGAGAACCGCCACGGCGGGGCTCTGCCGAGCACCAGGGCTGTAACCGATTCGAAACGGGCTTTTTGGCAGGGGCCTGGCGACGCATGGCGTGTGGTTGGCCAAAGGCGGCTGCGCTGCCGCATTCCGGCTCCGCCGGCTGAACCGCCAGAAAGCGACAGGTCCAATCTCGCGGGCAGCGCAGGAAAACCGACAGCCCAGCGGCCAGAGGGAGGGCGTCGAACGGTCAGGGATAGCCGGGGCATCAGCGGAGCATCAGAAGCTGCGGCGACACAGACCAGGGACTAGAACCAAGGCCGGGCCGCACGCCGCCTGGGGCGCTGGGAGGGAAGGGTCCTCTTGGAGCGGTGGTTTGGAGGCCATGTGAGCGGCCGCGGCGGGCGGCCAGCGGCATCACGGTGATGACGAAGAGGGCGCACGGCGGTGCAGGCTTCGCGAGGTGCGACACCAGGGCCGGGGGCAGGGCGGCGGGCGCGGTGAGGGCGAGGGCAGCGGGTGCAGCGAGGGCCGTGTCGAGGCAGGGCCGCAGGCCAGGAGGCAGACGCGGTGATATATCATCTCGTGCAGTCGAGGAGGCGTGGGGCGGGCTGCGCTTGGCCAGAGCGAGCGGCACGCAAGGGTGCAGGCACGCAGAGCCGACTCCCGAGCATCGTTCTCGGGGCGCGGGTATTTTGATGGCTCAGTCCCGATGGCGACAATTCGTGTCGTTCCAGCTCCGTCCTGCAGCCCGCTCGCAGCCCGCCCGCAACCTGAACACAAACATCACCAACCGCACCGTGGACGCCCGCCAGACGACCGCAGCAGCCTCGCGCCGCACCCCTCAGAGCGCCCTCGCCTGCCCCGTGTACTGTGTCTGGTCGCTGGCCTGCCGTCCCGAGTGTTTCCAGGCCAGACGCCCCGCGCGCGTGCCGCCCACCTGAGCGAAACGCTGCCCGCCGACCGACCAAGCTGCCTGCGCCCTCGGCATCGTCGCCAACTGCCAGCAGCCAGCAGCCCGCAGCCCCAGCAGCCTCCAGCAGCCCGCCGTGTCGCCTGCGCCGCTGCCCCCGACCGAGCCTCTGTCGACAGCGTGTCCGCTGCAAACACCGCCAAAATTAATTCCTCAACGCCCTCCGCTGCCGGTCCGGCACCTCTGCCCGAGCAAGCTCCGCCAGTGCGGCAGCCTGCATTGCCGGTCCACCCAAGCCTGGCCTCCCCGACTACCCACACCTCGCCCTCTCTGACCGCCCAGGCCTCTCCTTCCACGGTACAGGCGTCGCCGCAGGCCACCCCGCGACATGTAGCTGCTCCCGGGACCGTGCCTGTGGGCGCTGCTCAGCCCGCCGATAGCGACACGCGCCGTCGCGGCGGCGAGGGCGGCCATCGTATGAGGTCCTCCATCGCCTGCACCAGATGCCGCCGCAGCAAGATCAAGTGCGAGAACCAGGGCGTTGGCTCCCAGTGCAAGGCCTGCCACGGCCAGGGCAGAGAGTGCACCTATCCCGTTGCCGGCACCTCTGTCAGTACCCCGCGCCGCGAGAGCTTGACCGCCAACCTGATTGCCCCCGGCGACCGAACGAATGGAGACGTGAGTAGTAGATTCTTCGCCCTCTCCACCCTTTCCCTACTCGTGAATCCGTGTCCTACCTTTGCGAACGTCGTGCCCGCATCCCACATGCTCGTCCAGGTATAGCAGCGCACTGACGAGGTATAACAGACGCCACAGAAGAAGCGCAAGAGGACCATTGCTCCTACCTCCAACGTCCCGTATCACTCCAAAGGAAGCCCGGGCGCAGCCATTGATGCATACGACCCCCGTGTCCTGACCCAGCAGGTTTGGGCCGAGCTGGTGAGCTAGCCTACCCACATTGCTCCCTCCATCTCCTTGCTCACTCCAGAACAGGCCGAGATATTTGATCAACACTTTGCTACCGAACTACCTTTCTTGCATGCCACTCGGTTCCTCAAGTTGTTCAAGCAGACCAAAGCACAGCCGCACTCCGCCCAGGGAGCCATCGAGCAATCCCCGCCACCCGTCGAGCCATCAGAGGACCCTTTCCTCATCGCATTCCTTGCTCTGACCTCACCCTTCCATGAAAAGCTTGTGCACCACCATTCGCCACTGATCCAGGTACAGGATGGGCCACCACGCGGGGGTGACCCTACTGTGGCATCTGAGTTTTATGCAAACGAGGCACTGAGAAGATTGAATGAACCAACGTCTCGAGCCTCTTTACAGAGAACACAGGCGCTTTTGATGTTAGGGTATTACGAATGGCGCATGAACCAGGGTCTGCGAGCATACCAGACCATCACGAGTGCAATCTGCTTGGCTAGAGCCCAGGGACTCCACATCGAGCCCGATCTAGATGACCTGCGCGACGCCTGCGAACAGACAGTACAGTCAGAAGAGCCAATCTACGAATCCAAGGAAGACAAATTCATCTCTCTCGAGATTCGACGCCGGACCTTTTGGAGCTGCTTCATCATGGACCGTTACTTGAGCTGTGGCAAGTATCGCGGCCAGATGTTGCACCTTTCTGAAATCCGTACTCAACTGCCTTGTAGCGAGCGTTCGTTCAGCTTTGGCCAGAATGTGAAGACGGCGATGCTTCAGGAATCCTCTACACAATTCCTTCAACGAAAGGCAGAGCTCGAGAAAATCCGGGAAAGGCAACAAAGACAGGGTACTGATGACGGTTTTAGCGATGACGACGACATGAAATTTGAATATGGAAGCGAAGAGGACACGCTAGCTCGATTTATCCGCGCTCTCGAGCTTTTCGGGGACATACTCAGAAACTGGTCATGCCTCGGTGGCAGGCGGTACGTGACGCTGTAATCGGACAAAAAGCATCATACTAACGCACTCTAGGCTTGAGAAGGACAGGCCGCCATGGGACGACGATTCCACCTTCAAGAAATACGAAGACAAACTTACTGAAATGAAAAAGCTTATTCCAAGCGACCTGCGCTTAAGCCCGTCAAGAACAGAGGCACACATTCGCCTCCGAACATCTAGGAATTACGTACAACTGCACGCCATCTTTACCCTATGCAGCATTGCCTTGCATCGAGAGTACATGCCTTTTCTCCCTTTCGAATGCAAGAAGCCTTCCGGCCCTACTGATGCACCCACGTTTGAGGGCATTGTTCCACCCACTAATAAGGGAGGGGAGGATTATTGGGACATTCGGGCGCAAGAATGCTTCAAAGCTGCCAAAGAATTTCACGATTTGCTGCACACATGCCAAGAAGGCGGAGTTCTTGTCGAGACGCCAGTTACCGTGTTTGCTGTATATCATGTGCTGGTCTGTGGTGGGTAACCCTCCTGCTTCATGTGGTATGTGGAGGCTAACCTCTTCTAGTTTTATATGTTCAATACTTTCCGCAGATGGACCAGGGCCAGTATCTGTGCAACAAGAGCGACCGGTCCTACTTGGAGCACGAACGCGAGCGAGCATTCGCTATGTTGAAACACATGAGCATCCGATCGAAGATGGCTCAAGACCAGCTCAAGACCATAGACCTCCTATACCAGTACCTTGAGACCAAGTACCGAGACTACAACGAAATGGTTAGCTCGCCAGATAGTAACCGCAGCGGTGGTAGCACCGAGAGTGGGCGGGGCCTCTCAGACTACAAGAAACACTTTGAGAGCAAGCTCAAAGAATTTGGCGATATTCGTGATCAAACACGTCATGGAAAAGCTTCGACTAGAGATACTGCGCGACCACCTCCTCTGCGAGACCCTCAACACACAAGTGACTCTGGCAGTCCATCTGTGACTGAAGAACGTATGGAGGACGTACAGCCTACAAACCAGACCAAATGGACAACCCTGAATTCAGGAAGAACGCCTTCCGAAAACGGAACACCTAGGCCAATCAACGGCCATCCCAGTTACTATAATACACCCCATGAGGATAGCAACTCTCATGCCAACCAAATGTCGCCGCCTGCTTACACGCCAACAACAAATAGCACCCAATACTCACCACACTTCGCTGGAATGGACAATTCAATGGTGAGGCCGATAGCTCCGATGGCCGCACAGTATACCCCCCCGATGAACTACGGCAATCCCAACCCACCAGCTGCGCCACCGTCAAACTATGGTCAGAGTCAAAGAGCCTCGATGTTACAAGAAAATCAACAGGTCCGCTTCGACTACATGGATTATATGAATTGGGCCCAAGCAAACGACTTCCAAACTTGTGCTGAAATCGCCGCGCGGCAATCAGACCAGATGAATTTCGCGTATTATAATCAAATATACAACCAGCCTACCTACCCGCCGCACATTGGTATGGTTCCTACCGACTATACGATGAACTCGAGCCTTCAAAACAAGTATAGCTAAGAGGTCATGTCTGCTCATTGGGTGACGGCGTCGTCACCAATTTAGTCGAGAACGCCATTTCTGCCCGACTATTCTCTACCTTGGTCGCACCTTTCTACTATTTCGAATCGTACAGTCCCCGTTTCGAGGTCCACTTTTCCAGTTGTATCATTATTCTTCTTTTTTCTTTGGTGGCTACTTGGCCTATTGTCTTCTCTTAATCGCTGCTCTGCGTATGCAGGGAGTCACGGATGCCCTCGCAGAATTGCTTTGTGGTCGGTTTCTTTATGGGAAATACAAAAGGGTGGGAAAATATAGCATCCTCGGCGGCTCTCTTTCGTCCATTCCAGCAACATATGGAAAGCAGAAAACAAACCACACTGGGAGATTGGTGTCGCTTTGTTGGGTTTCTTTGCACTTACTCTTCTGTTTTTTCCCCTCACAAGGGATGTGACTGTGGAAGTGAGTGTGTGCATGCATGCATGGTGGGCGGGTATACGATGATGTCCTTTTCTTCCCGGCTGGCTCTCGTCTTTCTCCATCTATGAGTGCACCATATCCCTGGTAGTATGAAGTGTAGGGTACAATTAAAGTTACGATTTTTTGTTGCGCGCACCTGAGCCTCCAGTTCAATGAAAAAAGTCTTCGGGTTTGGCGCGCCTTTGCAAGGGCCTGGCCCCGAGGGGTTGCGGGGTCCAACTTTGACGCGTTCACCGGGAAGCGCTCCGTGTTGATGCCCGCCAAGGTTCACATGCTGCTCCGGGTTTGGCAATCTTGGAATGACGCAATGCATGGGGCGGGAACACTTGCAGGTGTTGAGGCTGACGGGGGTATGCATGTCATGGCTTGATCTCCATAGATCGCCTAGCGCGCGGGGCGAGATTGAGCTTGATTGCACCTTGTGTACCTCGCGCAGTGTCGTGACTTTTGGCCCGGAGGTTTTTGCTTCAAATAGAATGCCATGGCCAGGCAGCATTTGTTCGGTTACACAGACAAGTCTGTGGGCGCGGGGCTTATCTTTTCAAGACAGTGCGCCTGAATTCTGTTCGGTACATTCGTCCTACAGCCAAAATGTCAATGTGTCTGCGGATGGAACTGCGTGGGCCTGATGTAGCGCCCAAAGGCTGTGTCCCGGGCTTATGCCGCTGTTTCAAAAGTGGCCAATGGGGGAAATAAAGATTTCAATGTTCAGCATCAGAAATTAGATGAATATTTTTTTACTGATAATATATGTTCTGTGGAGGATGCAGTGATGGGTCCAGTCTGGTGTGTTTGCTATATAAAATTTGAGGCTATCCAGTCCCTACCGCGAATTTGAATGACGAGATGGCAATATTGGCACTCAAAACATAGCTTTCACGGTTGATATGGAAAATAAATTCAGAACTTGTCCTTTTGTGGGGCGCTGTCTTTGAAAATGTTAACCTAGGCAGTTGACTAACACCTGTTTGTGTGCTACAGTCCATGAGGATAATTTCACCCACAAGCTATAAAGATTCTTCACACCACCTCCCATTTTCAAAAATTCAAACCAAACACCTAGTCGGTTTCTCCACCACTCTTTACCTCTGAACCCCAAACGCAGAATCTCCGTACGCCGTCCCAAAATGGGGATAAGATACAATTTGCCCATGTTCTCGATGATCGTGTGCACGTTGGGCGCAGTCGTCATGACAATGGGCAAGATGGCTTCTCAGGAGCGTTATACAGAACTGCCCGATGATATAGACAATAACATGCCTACCCAGTGAGCTCTCTGTGAACTCGCATGCAGCAGATCTAACTAACTCCGAATAGGGACCCCATATATACCCCTAACAACGGCAATTGCAATTCTTTTATGGTACCAATCGACCTCAAGTACAGGGGGCGAAGCTTCATTCCTGCACAATTCAAAGGCCCATTTGCCCTTGAACATTTTGTCACAGAGATCATGAGCCGCGATAGCGGAGGCGTGCATGGTGTCCTGGGAAAAGAGAAGGACTTCGCCGGAAAATACCAGATTGCTGCCACCCACTGTATTCCTAACGGCACAAATACTACCCATAAAGACACTGTCATTGTTGCCACACACGGTTTAGGACTAGCGAGAGAATACTGGAGCTCCAAGTGGAAGCCAGACGAGTACAACTTTGTACAGTATGCGCTAGCGAGAGGATACAGTGTGTATTTCTACGATCGACTTGGATGTGGCATATCTTCCAAGTAAGTAATCACAGAGAAGCTTCTCACTTTGGTCAGGAACACCACTAATGAATTCTCTTAATTTGCAGGATCAATGGTTTCGAGGCTCAGCTCAACACTGGAATAGCTGTTCTTGAGTCACTTGTTTTCTCCTTGAGGGAGACATGGACTGGAAGTAATAACCCCAAACCATCCAAAATCGTTTTACTGGGCTTCGGTTTCGGCTCTTATATCAATCATGCCGCTGTTGCCGGAAACCCTGACCTGGCAGACGCAGTCATCCACACGGGGATTGGGATGAATGCTACTAGCTTGAGTAGCATCAATACGATCGGATCCCTGGTTCCAAGGATCGCTAATGTCGAGGACTATCTACGTTTTGGAACCTACGATTCTGGATACATTACATGGTCCAGCATTTTCGATCAAGTCGTGAAGTAAGCCCCCCTGAGAGAGAAAAGAAGGGGAAGGGAGAAAGAAACTTTTGATTGGACCGAGGTAACAATTTACCAGCTTTTTCAGACATCCCATGTACAACCCCGCCGCTGTCGACCATATCGAAAAAGAGAAAGAGGCCTTCGCTATTACCGAACTGCTCACATATTTCTCTGTCATTAACATGTCCGCCGAGCGATTCAAGAAGCCCGTACTTGTAATCAACGGCGAGAAGGATTATATCGTATGCGGTGGACACTGTCCTGGGGTTTTTGAGGAGCCGATGTGGATGCTGTATCAGAACGCGATCCTTCGGTTGCATCTTCTTAAGGGTGTGGGCCACAATATCAACTTTTCTGCCAATAATACAGGGGCATGGAACGAAATTATGTCATTTTTGGCGGATAGAAAACTATAGAATTGACGGAGTAGTGTAAATTTCGGAGGATAGGAGATGCCAATGGGATGTTCTTTGATTGGCCCTCACGAGTCGAGGAAGTACACAGGAGCCTTCTTCGCCTAGACGCACCAGCCTCTAGCTTAGCAAGGAAGCTCAATGTAGATTTCCCTTGTGGCTCTTCTTACAAAATCAATACACCAATGTTTTCATACTGTCTTCTGTCCTGTTGCCTGTTTCCTGGTTTCAGCAATGACCAAATCCTAGAGGCACACAATGATGCTACGTCTTCATCCAAATTCACCACTCTTCCACTTAATGAATCATCTAGACAATAGGGCCCTTGGCTTATCGGAGAACTCCACATCCAACTCGCGGCAGTATTTTCAGAAGCCACCTTAATGATGCGGAATGACAAGGAGACAATTGGTGATGTCAGCTCACGGATATCACGCGTTTTAAGAGCCGCGAACGTCACGAGTATTCATGCGCGTTGTGAACAGTTTTCTACCGAGGTAGGGAACTATCAAACATTACGAGGCTGCGATGTGGGCAAGCGCTAACTGCCAAATTACTCTCAGACATAATTCCCGTTGGTATGTTCTATCTCAATCTCGCATAGCCCACGCTGTAGTACGGGAATATTCTATACAAAAGTATGCTTTCGGTTTAACAGCTTCATTTGACGAATTCAACAGTGACGAACCCAATCTTCGTTGCCCTAGAATGCTGGTCACAACGGCAAACCCTCTCTCAAAAAACACGTCAATATATTACAAGCTTAAATTGCAGGCACGATAGATGCAATCACTACAGCTTGGATTGCCCCTTTGTCTTTTCGAGAGCCTTGGTCTTGCTTTTGAAGTTCTTGACGAGCTGTCGAACACCAAGATCGAGCATGACGTCCTCGGATCCACCTGGGATGCGAATGCCAGGGGCTTCGCGGTAAATTCCTAAGAGTTACAGTTAGCAAAGCTCTCTCAACATATTCCCTCCATCCATGGTAAGATCTCGCTGGCGAATGAGCTTACTTTCTACCAACTCGCCCTGTCCAGACTTGGTGTATCCGTTGCCACCGAACAATAGTACCGCACATTGCGCACACTCGTTCAGAACCATGCCGGCATTCGCCTTGACCATGGCAGTCAAGCCTCCGAGCTCGATATCGGCGACCTCCTTTGGAAGCTGGGTCATTTGGTATACGAATTGCTCCACCCACGCCCATTGGCTTTCGAGCTGGGCCCCGCATTTGGCAAGTCGGTGGCGCACAACCGGTTGTTCAACCAAAGGTTTCCCAAAGGCCTCGCGCTTCAGAATGTACTCCATGGCCGCAGCCAGGGCCACGCGCGACTGGCGCGTCGCACCGATGGCAATGGAAAGTCGCTCATGGTTGAAGTTGGTCATGATGTACTTCATGCCCATGCCTTCCTGGCCGATCAAGTTCTCGACGGGAACCTTGACGTCGTCTAGCTCGATGAACGTCGTCCCTGCCGACACCTGGCCGCCGACCTTGAGCCGCCGCATGCTGACCCCCGGGTAGCCCTTCAACGGCACAACCAGCATGGACAGACCTGCGGGGCCAGGCCCTCCAGTCCGCACAGCCATGGAAGAATAGTCCGACCAAATGCCGTTGGTGATCCATTTCTTCGTACCGTTGACGATGTAGTGCTTCCCATCGGGAGTCTTGGTCGCCGTCGTCGTAATGTTGGCCACATCGGAGCCAGCAGCGGGCTCCGTGATGGCAATGCACGTGCGCTTCTTGCCCGTCAGGAGCTCGGGGAGAAAGCGTTCTTGGAGCTGCTGATCTCCGTACTTGATAATCGGTGGGACGCCGAACGACATTCCTGTGGTAAGGGACCCACTCGGACCGGCGAGGCCTGAGCGCGCCATCTGCGCTTTGATCAGCTCCACGATTTACTACCCCACGAGGCGGAAAAGCTATGGCCTACCTCGTCCGTGTAGATGGCGGTATGGATATAGTCCCAGTCTTCAACTTTGACCACCCCAAGCAAGTCGTGGATTCCCAGCTTCTTTAGCCATTCGACTGGCAGAGGGGCGGGCAGGCTTGGCAAGAGCATGCCCGCCTTCGCAAACGTCTCGAATACGTGCTCAGGGACCGTCTCGGCGGTATCCCATTCCAGCGCATTCTCCAGCAAGTGCTTGTTCAAGAATTCGCGACATGCCTTTTGCCATGCGAGATGTGTTGGCTTGTAATACGGCGAGGGTAAGCCGGCGAGGTAGGGTGGCTCGGAGAAGGGCACTATGGGTTGTGACGACATTGTGAGGTGACGCCCTTTTACGGAGGATCTATGTGTACTTTGAGGGGTTGGCAAGAAGGAAGAAGCAGCCCAAGCCGTCTTTCTGGTGGTTCTACATGTTTGGATGGACGTTTTGGAGGTAGTATATAAGCTATGCGCAGCATAGACCAGGAAGGGGCGGGGAGCTCCAATGTACCGAGGTTCGCCGAAGATGCCGTGAGCGTGAACATCCAGCTTAAGCTATCAACTCCAGAATCGCCAACATTACATGGAGCTGTTGAATTTTTTGTTAACTGAATTTTTTCGCGTAGAGAACTTTTCAATGCGTTTTTTTCCCGTGTCAACAATGTACACCGTACAGTAGAGCAATGCTTGCTTTTGGTCTACCTTCTCCCAGCCACCGCGACGTTGGGCAGCACACGACGCCCGAACGGCTTTGCCGATCAAAAGGACTGTGTACTGCTCGGCCCGTGGTCTGAAGTACAATCTCATGTGCTTTTTTGAGTTCGTGGCGAGCCGGGGCAAGCCACGGAGATCGACTCTGCAAGTCGAGTCAGCATCGCCGCAAAACCGCATCCCTAAAAAGCACCGTTACCAGTACCGACATGACTTATGTCCCCGATAACCTACCAGCGCATGGCTGCCGGTACTTTTTCCGCAGGGTCTTTAAAAAAGAAAGTCCCTACAGCACTCATGCATATCATTTCAGCTGGCAACATGCAAAAGTAGCAAATATCATGAATTATTTTTTTCATTCCTTTTCCGAATCTACCACATGACTACCATAAGTCATGTCCAAACCAACCGTCTAGAGAGGAGATGGTATAACCAAGGGTATTGTACACTTCGCTTTACATCAAAACAGCTCCAAAGCAAGTGACTATGTAATGCAATGCCCGCGGGTAACACCATCAAGTTCCATCCTATATGGTACATTTCAAACCTGCCGTGGAATTCACACTCCAAAATCCCAATAGCATCGCATTTGCCCAGCGAGCTGTCCTCACCCGTGAATACTCCGGCTCCAGCCCGCCTGTGATTGTGCTTAATTACGACCAATGGGATATCTTCAACCCGAAAACCCCAGAGAATAACGCCTTCGCTTTTGCAGAGATAAGGATGCAAAAGCGACTTTTCTGATGGAGGAAAAAAAAAGCAGACCCGAGAAAAAAACGAAGCCCTGCTGCTGCGTCATGAAGGCGTATGCAGGGGCTGAGCGCTAGATATTACGGCCGTTACGTGAAGATGAACAGGATTACAAAGGAAATTCCGATCTAAACCCAAATAACGTGAAGTCAAAATCGAAAAGAGATGTCGCGCGATTAAGCAACGGCATCAACAGTTGGGGCGCGACCGCCGCCAACCAGTTCGAGGATCTTGCCAGCGACAGCAGCAGGGTAGCCGCGGGAAAGGCCCTCGTTCACAACAGTCATGGCGCTCGCGCGATCCTCGACTGCCATGTATGCACGAGTCATGGCCTCGTACGTGGAGGGCTCGCGCTTCTCCTCGGGGACGGACTGGTAGATGGCCTTGGCCTTCTCAATGTTGTGAGTGAGGGCCCAGCCATGGATCAACGAGTTAGCGATGTATGGGGTCATCTCGACGCCACGGGATCGCATGTCCGCGAGGATGGCATCGGTGCCTTCAATTTGATGGTTGGCAACCATGGCCTCAAAGAGAGCCTGGTAAAGGCAGGCTTGAGGGCGGATGCGGGTGTCGGCCATGACGATGTCAAAGAGCTTACGGGCGCCCTCGATATCATGGAGGACACAGCCCTTGGCGTGAATCAGGGAAGAGTAATGCACAGCCTCGGGAACAGCGCCAGCGCTTCGGATCTGTTCGAGCACCTTCTCTGCAGCCTCCATGTCGACAGGCTCAAGAGTGGCGTACGTGTCGATGAGAAGCTTGTAGGTGTGCGCAGTGGGTTCGATGCGCTTCGACAGCATGCGCTCGTAGTAGGCAAGCACCTTGCTACGATCGCGCTTGGTGGTAAGGAAGAATTGCATCATGCTGTGGTACGGGGCTGGGCGAGGCTTGTAGTTTGGCATGCTCTCCATCTCCTCGAAAAGCTCCTCGGCGAACCTCTCGTCACTGACACGGCACAGGGCATTGACAATTGTGCCGTAGGTGACGCTGGTGGGGCGGATGCCAAGGTTGCGCATCTCGGAGAAGTAGAACAAGCAGTCGTCGATACGACGGGCCTTTCCTAGCTTGCCGATGAGCGCATTGTAGAGAAAGGAAGATGGCTCGACACCCTCCGACTTGGCTCGGAGGAAAATCTTGACAGCTTCGGTCGCCTCATCAAAAGTCTTGGTCGACTCCTTAAGAGTGGTGATGTACAGACCGAAGGTGTTGGCAGTGGGAGCAGCCCCCATCTCGAGCAAGTCCTGGTGGTACTGCGAAGCGAGTTCACGCTGGCCAGTAGTCAGGCAAGCGGCAACCATGGCGTCCAAGATGGTGACCCATCCGTAGCGGACAATGCGGTACTGAGGAAGGAGAGGAACATCTTGCTTGGCGAGGTTGAGAATGTCGTGGGCGAGGTTCAAGCGGTTCTCCTTGGCGGCAGCGGTGATGAGCTTCGCATATGTGAAGAAGCGAGGGTGACGGCCAGCACGACGCATGTTCTTGAACTTCATCAAAGCCTCGTTGAGGTGGGAAGCAGGGCGACCGTGAGTCTTCTCGAGCAACTCGGTGATGGTGACGGATCCCTTGTTGTCCGTAGTCGCGGCGTATGGGTCATAAGAGTCCTCGAAAGTGGGAGCCTGGGGAGCAGGTGCCGGTTGAACGGGATAGGCAGCAAAGGGGGCAGGCGAGTAAATCGATTCCGGGGCGGGGTGCTTATAGGTATACCATCGGTGCTGGAGATCTCCGCGGTCAAGCTTGACGAGGACCTTCTCGACCAGGCTTGAAGTGGACTTGTTGACAGGTGATCCGGTAGCAGTAATGAGTTCGAGCAGATGGGCGAAGCGAGCAACGTGCGCGACATCTACCTCAGCACCGTTCAGAATGATTCCAGACTGAACTTGCATGAGGAGAGTGATGTCGGAGAAACCCAACTGAGCAACAGCCTCAGGACCCATGCCAGCGAGGATGTGGTGAGCGACTGGGGTAACCAAACCACCGTTCTCGATCATCGTCCACATCAGCTCCATGCTAGCGCGAGGCGGCAAGATGATGCCTCGCTTCATCATGAACTGGCCCATGACCTCAATGGCCTCATCAATGTGCTCCACAATCTCCATCTTCGCCTGGTTAGAGGTAGACTGAGAGTCCCGGATGCGAGCAAACATCTGGCGGCCCTGACGAAGACCGCGTTCAGCTTGGCCGCTTCCGATGAGCGCAATGGCGTGCATAGCAGTTGGCTCAATGAAGTCGGGCTTAGTGGGCGAAAGCTCAAGCATCCTCCAGAAGACGTCAGCAGCCTCAATGTTGCCATTGCGGATATGCATGGCGCCCATAGCCATAGCTGGACGAGCGAGATCGACCTCAGCAGAAAGAGCATCGAAAGCCTCGGTAGCGATTGCGATGGCATCGCGGTCAGCCGCCTTGATGCAGATGGCAGCCATGGCGATCTCGCGAGCCTGAGGGCTCAGCTGCTCGCTGGCGTGGATGAAAGCTTCCTGGAAAGAACCGTTCTTCAACCATTCTGGCAGGAAAGCCTTCAAACTGACGATGTCGCGAACTGAAGTGACGTCCTCTGATCTGGAGAGAGCGGTTTCAATCTTGGAGAGGAACTTTCGTCCACCCTCCACGCGATCGCAGATAGCGTACGCCTTGATGAGCGCAGCGTAAACGTCATTATCCTTGCGAATAATGTTGATTTCGCCCTTGTCATGGGAGATGGCCAACGACTTGTACTCATCATAACATTCCACTGCGCTCCTCAAGTCGCCAATTCGGCCAAAGGCATGGATCATGGGCACGAACATGTCAGCGGCGGGTATGACATTCTTGGCCTCCATGTGCGCATATATCCGTACCATATCCTCAACACGTTCTCCCTCAGCACAGGCTGTGATGAGCTTGCGATACGTCTTCTCAGAGAAGGCGCGAGCTGGTTCGGCATGAACAGCAGTGTCGAAAAGCTTGACAGCAATTGAGAGAGATCCATCCTCAGACAAGATGGCATAGTCGGTCTCGTTGGAGTGTAGCATGAACCTTCCCTCCTCTTCCATGCCGCCATATCGAAGGCGCTTCTCCTCCAGACCTTGCTTCATAGAGACCACCTCCAAAGATCGGACGGAAAGCAGGTCAATGAGCGTCGTGTAGGTCGCGGTATCGGGCGCCACGCGGCGACGGAGCATGTCAGAGTAGACATCGAGGGCCTTGGGGACCACCTGGTGCTTGGACTTGGGGAGGCTGATGGCAGCAGAAAGAAGAGAGTTGTAGGCAGGCGCTGAAGGCTTAACACCCGAGTGTAGCATGGACTCGAAGAGGGCGGGGATTTCGGCATACTTCTGCTGTGAGGCGAGTTTCCTAAGCTGAATCGTGTACTCATCAATGGCTTCGAATGGGCTGGCCTCGAGGCTAGCGGTGCGGCTCGATTTGGGGGTAACAACGAGGGTATCCGATGCAGCAGGAGACTCTGAGCGAGCCTCTTCAATGGGCGAAAGCTGCTCCTCTGCGGCCCTGGAAAGTTCCTTGAACTTGGCTGCCTCCTGAGCAATTGCCTCGTCCACCTGCGCCAGCGCAATCTTCTCCGACTCTCCCTCACCGACAGCTTTCCTGAAATCATCGACCTGGCTTGTGCTGTATGCGCGGCTCACACCGGCATGGGCAGGAAGCGGCTCTGACGACTCTTCAACAGCGACATCCGAGTCCTTGGCCTCGGCCTCGGCCGTGCCCTTGGAGCTCGACTGAGGGTTCCATTCAATCAGCTTGCGGAACTGAAACTGTGACCAATCCTTGTCATCGACGCGGTGCTTCTGCCATGCCGCATAGTAGGCAGCTAGACCCGAGTCTTGGTGCTCGTTGTTGAGGGCCTTGATGGCACTTGTCGTTGATGTCGAAGCAAAAGCATGTTGGTTCTGCTTTGCGCCGGCTTTGCGGATACGTTCTTGGTGGAAGGAGGCGAGGGGATTGTTCTGAGAGACACCAGCAACTACTGATTGAGCATAACCGTGTGTGAAGCCTTTCGCAAGACTCTGGCGCGCGAGATGGAAGCTCTTAAAGACCATTTAGGAAGTCGGGGAACCCTTCAGAGTAGGGGAAGGGTGAGACTGCACGGTGTGTCAGTGCATTGTCCATATCGCGTCCTGAGAAGCTCGGATGGCAAAAAAATTGCATCGGAGAATAGGTCTACACAACAGAGCTCCGGGAGCCACCATGACTGTGCGGCGAGCACGCGCTCACGCGAGCGATTGGGGAGCGATTGGGAAGGCGCGGAAAGGTAGACTTACGGTGATTCTCGGGGCACGTAAGGTGTGCAGGTTCATTTGACGACCGATGCCGCCAAAGAACGCGCCGGAAGGGGTATTAAGAAGTTGTAGGCTGGAGACGGGAGGAATATAGCTCTCCCGATGCTCGTTGAATGGTGGAAGGTCCCGGATCACGCGTAGAGGGAGCGTGGGGGACTGAACGGTGAATGGGCAAGAGGTGGGAAAGGGGAGAAACAAAAGCCAGGCTGGCCTGAAGATGCAGGATATTTACCTGCGCGCTTTGAGCAGATGAAAAAGTAAGTGGGAGCCTGCGTCGTCACTGTTCGAAGTTAGAAGACTCTCGAAGGACCAATTGGCACACTAAGACCCGGCATTTTTTCTCGCGCTGACCACGGCTAGGACGTGTTGGGACTGGGTCCAGACGCGCGCTCAGCCCCTTGGACGGCGATAGTGGCCTCTCCGACGCCCTCGGGCGCCCGGTGTGCCCGGGGATATGGGTCGTCGGCGCCGGGGCGAGTGAGGCACCGGTTGATCAGGGGTGCGCGTCGATGACTCAACCACTGCCCACGATAAAGAAACGGCTCGCGACGGCGGCTTGGAAATGCACCCCGACTTGCGCTTCGACGGATGGGGCCTGAGTCGAGCAGCAGATGACTGCGCAAAAACATGTCTGCCCAATCAGCCGCTGCGGAACGGCGGGAGATGGCCCCCAGCCTCGAACGGCCGCATTATCAAACCTTGGCCCGGCACGTGAGCATGACAGCACGACTTTCCAGCGCGCAAGGGTGTGCTTCCAGGATCTCCATCCGGCTGCGCGGGACCTTGGGGACGGCAGCGTCGCGGGCAAGGGGCCGTTGTGTCGCAGCCATCTCAGGGTATTTCTGATCACGAGCAACGCAAGGCCTTCGCTTCCCTCAGCCTTGTTGCGCCCGCCCGCGGTGGCTTTTCCCTCCAGAAACCCACCAGTAATTTGCCCTCGAGGTCCTCGCCAGGATTCCGCCAGTCCGCCGGTTCCAGGTCCCTATCGTCGTTCAGGACTGCTGCATCAATCTCGCTTCCCAGGACCATGACTTCCAATCTCCCTCACGAGGCCAGGGCCGTGTCGGCTCCCGGCAAAGTCTTTTTGGCGGGGGGCTACTTGGTCCTCGATCGTGCCTACTCGGCGCTGGTCTTTGGCCTGGATGCTCGGATCCACGTGGAGATAGAGCCCATCCGGACCAAGAGCGGAGTTACCCTCAGCGAGGTCATCGTCAAGAGTCCGCAGTTCAGGGGCGCAGCGTGGGAGTATGGGTACAGGCTGGCCGAGGCCGACGGCGGCATCGCCGTTACTCAACTGACAGCGTAAGTGCTTTTTCCATGCGTCACTTGTCGATCTCAACTCCTTCTCGCCATGTGCGCCACGTTTCTTGCCGTCATCTCGTTTTACGTTTCGATTCTCGATCTGTTCTGTCCTTCATTCTACGAGTGGGGCACTTTTCTTCAGTGCGATCAGACCATCGCTACACGGGCCCCTACCATGACCAATTGCACCGTGAGCGTTCATCAGCGCTCCTTCGAACGCCCTAGAACACGTAGTGGCTCACTTACTCGAGGGCATTGTGTCGCCCCTTGAGCTGTATTCACGCCTCATCTTGTCTTGGCATTGTCTACCGAAAGTCACGTGTTGGACTGGCCCCCGCGGCCGTACCAAAATCCAAGTATCACATTTCATTTCTGTTCCTGAATATTCTGTTGTTGGCTGCATACAGCCAACGGCCCATCTCGATTTTGATTTTCCCTCGCGGACTACATCAATATATATCGGGATCAACTACTCACCCCTCCCTGCTTACAGCTCTCACGACTCCTCTCTGAACCGGAACCCCTTCATCGAGACAGCCCTCACCTACGCACTGTCTTACATCTCTACCCTTCTTCCGAACACCCCAATCGCCCCATCAAGCGTCAGCATTCTTGCCGATCAACCCTACTATTCGAACCCCGGCAAAGCGTCTTCTCCAAACTCCCGCTTCCTAAACTTCGATGTCACCCTTGGTGGTGCCCACAAAACGGGCCTCGGATCCTCCGCCGCTCTTGTGACGTCCTTCACAGCCGCCGTGCTGAGCTACTATCTCCCCAAGGAGAAATTTGACCTGCAGAATGAGGACAGCCTCCGTGTCCTGCACAACCTTAGCCAGGCCAGCCACTGCGCTGCTCAGGGCAAAGTAGGCAGTGGCTTCGACATCGCCTCCGCCGTGTACGGCTCCTGCCTGTACCGCCGCTTCTCCCCCAGCCTACTCTCTGGCATGCCCGAGCCCGGCGCGCCCGAATTTGCCCGCAGACTGCACAGCCTGGTCGAAGGCGGGCAGTGGGACACGGAGATCAAGAAGGCGGCCGTCAAGATGCCCAAGGGCCTGCGGCTCGTCATGTGCGATGTCGACTGCGGGAGCGAGACGCCCGGCATGGTGAAGAAGGTGCTCAAATGGCGCGAGGAAAATAAGGAGGAGGCGGATCGCATCTGGAATGCGCTTCAGAGCGGCAACGAGGGTCTGGCTGCTGAGCTGACGCGCCTTGCGACCGAAGATGGCGCGGGTAGCGAGCGGTTCGCCAAGTTGAAGGATATCATTGCCGAGAATCGGAGGCTGATTCGCCAGATGTCGGTCGCGTCTCGGGTTCCCATCGAGCCACCGCAGCAGACGGCACTCTTGGATGCTTGCTCCAATGTTCCCGGAGTAGTCGGCGGCGTCGTGCCTGGAGCGGGTGGCTATGATGCCATTGTGCTCCTGGTCGAGGACAAGGAAGATACGCTAATTGGGCTCAAGAAGCTTTTGGGCGAATGGAAAGTCGAGGCGGATGCGGAAGACGGCGTGATCATTGGCAAAGTAGGCATCTTGGGCGTGAGGGAGGATATGATTGGTGTGAGAAAGGAGGACCCTGCAATCTACCAGGAGTGGATTGCTTAGGAAGTGGTTCATATCTACATTTTAGGGGATTCAAAGAATTGTACTGAGCATAAAAACAGGTCAATGATGAAAAATAGATGCTTGTTTACTGAAACAATTGGCGTCCAAATGCCTTTCCTCTCGTGTACTCATTAATGGCCTGCTGGTTCAGAGCCCAGTGCCTCGTGCCTAAAATAAGATAGCGGGGGCTTTCACAGCTGCATGACGGACAGAATATCCGGAGCTTGGACCATTACATTTGTCACATATCACGTCCACATACTAACGTGCATTGTGAACTTTTTGATTCATGTTGTTCTTGACATTGACGCCATCCCAATTCCGTAGAAGATCGCCCCGTCCCTGAACCCGCACATCACCTCCCCTTCCCTCGATTGGTATGGTGAAGAAGGGTAAATTGGTGTGCACTGGCTGGTAAAGCCCCGGCAATGCAATGCTTCGTGAGATAAAGGAAGAAAAGAAAACACCTCCACACTCAAGCACCCGTCTATGCCTTGACGGCGTACTTTCGCTGGGGGAAGTGAATCTGCTTCTTCTTCTGCTTCTCGGTGACGAGCGAAGCCTCGTGCTTGGTCAAACGGCGGCGGATAGCGCGGGTCTGCTTGGGGCGGAGGTCCAGAGGAGCGTACCTAAAATAATGTTAGACGAGTTTCGAGATCGGCGTGATATACGCACTTCTTGCCCTTGTAGAAGAGCCTCAGCTGCGCGCGCTGGTTGGCGTTGATGACAGTGAGGACGCGAGCGATGGCCTTGCGGACATCATGGATGCGGGTGAGCTTGGTGGAGGCACCGCCGGAGACCTTGGAAGTCCTGAGCTGGATCAACTCGCTTTATATCCGTCAGCATGCCTTCACCCACTTCCTACTTCCCACTAGGGTTGTCCAAATAACGTACGACTTGAGCTCCTGCAGCTGGACGTTCAACTCGTCCTTGTTCTTGCTCCACAGCTGGGCGGTCTTCTGCGGCGGGTGTGAGTATTCAATCGAGCGTATGCGCATAGTGGTAGAGGCGAGAACGTACGACTTTGGACGACTACAAAGTTCAAGTTAGCATTGGATGTCCCAGACGGATGTGTGTATCAAGCAAAACGTGGCGGGCCAGACAGTGAAGGAACGACAAGGCCACCCCTCCACTGCCCGCGAATTCTTTGCGCATGGAGCGCAAACATTCTCCCATGATATCGATGAAATAGGCACGTACCATTTTGACTGTATCGTTAGTATGACCGGGTGGTGTGGATGGACTATCGCGTGGTCGTCTGCAGCGAGAACTTTGATGTTGGCGTCGCTGAATTCGAAGTGTGTGAGCTCGCTTACGGAGAATCCCGGCGCCGGCTCACGTGTGGGCCGTGCACTGTCTTGGCACATGTTGCGTCGTCAAGTGCGACAACCAACACCAGGCCAGAACACCAAGTAGCAAGATTTCCCCTCTCACGCTTTGATACCCCACTTTCTTAACATGTCGTCAACCGGAGGAGGGTGGGCGCAATTGCGCCAGCAAGCTCGCGCTCTCGAAACACAGGTATGCTCTGTCTTCGCCCTGGCGGACTTAGCGGACAAACAGGCGATTCTAACTATAGATGCAGACAGAGGAGCTCTTCCATACATACTCGCAATATGCTTCTCTTACCAACATTCCTATGAAGCCTTCAGAAGAAGAACTAAGAACTGAATCCAATCTCCGTGACATTCTCGAAAAGGTATTTGGTTTACGAGCGCGCCACACTACCTCCAAACTAACCTGTCCTCTAGAGGGAAACGCTGGTCAATCAACTGTCGCGCCTCCTCGACTCTGAATCTGCACATGCCTCTTCTGCCGTGAAGCAGAACAATCTCGCAAGACACCGCGAAATTCTTTCCGACCACCGCCGCGAACTCTCCCGTTTAAAGTCTACCATCACCGACAACCGCAACAAGGCCAACCTTCTCTCCAACGTTCGTTCGGATATCGATGCCTATCGATCCGCAAATTCCGGCCAGTCGGACGCGGATTACATGCTCGACGAACGAAGTCGCATCGACAATTCGCACAACATAGCGGATAGTGTCTTGAGCCAGGCATATGCGGTGAATGAGAACTTTGGCTTGCAAAGAGAAACCCTTGCCAGTATCAACCGCAGGATTGTTGGTGCAGCCAGTCAAGTTCCTGGAATAAACAGCTTGATCGGTCGGATTGGCGCGAAAAAGAGGAGGGACGGCATCATCCTTGGGAGTTTCATAGCGTTCTGCTTTTTGATGCTGTTGTGGTTCAGGTAGAGTTTCGGTCATTATCAGGGCATTGGGCGTTGGAGGCTATCGGATATCCACATGGACATTGTTCAGGAGCAGGCGGAGTACTACCTGTCTTACGTTGTTGTACAAATACACTACATCCCATTGATTGGGCAGCCTTGCGAGAGCCTCGCGTGGCCTCTGATCTTCTCCATCTCTTGCGCTGATATCCTACATGGTTGTTCATGGTGATGGCCATAGCATGATGGTTGCGCCTGCATCCAGCTAGCAACCTAACCACTTACTAACACTGCCAAAGTCTAAGCCGAAGCTGATTTTGCCTCTTCGATCAACCGTTTCAGCCCTCGATTCAAATCCTCAGCTTCAGTCCCTTCGGCATTAGCGCTTCCCGCCCACCTGATCTTGCAGTCCTGGTCCACCAAGTAGACATATCCCACCCTGCTGTTCAGCAATCCGATGGTCTCTCTTATCCGCTCACTGACACCTTTCCTCACCACAAAGTATTTCCCCCAGTCCTCCTTCGAACGCTGCCGCCTCAAGCGCCACTGGAAGAGAGCAATAATCCATGCCTTTGCAGGGTTTTCCTCGACATTCACATCAACCATTTGTGCAGCCTGTGGGTTTTCCTCCAGCAACGCCCTCAACTCTGGGTTCTCCTTCTTGCCAGTAAACGTCTGAACCTGCGTCTCTCCCCAATGAGAGCTATAAACATTTACAACGCTCACTTTCCCGGTGAGTACTGGCGTCGTATCCGCTGCCGATTCTGCGAGCGTCTCTCCATGGAAATTTGGGAAATACAAAGCAACCTCCTTCTTGAATATGCGCGGGTTCGCCACGAAAGTCTTTCCTGACCGGTACTTTCTAATATTTTTGAAGTCACGGAAATAGTTGTGCCCCCATTTTTCGACAATGTCTGCGCGTTTTGCGAGGTTGCGCTCTTTCAAACTCATGCCAGAGTAATCCTTCTTGACCTTGGCCAGGCCAGAGTTCTCGCCAGCTTGTGGGGGATGTTGGAACCCAATTGGGCGTCCCAGGGGTTTCGGTATGAAAACATCTTGTTCATCTTCCTTGGACTCTGGTTTAGGCTCGGGAACTGCGGCGCGGAGGATACGGGCGGAGGAGAATGCGCGGGTCTGAGATAGAAGTGGCGAGAAGGCGCGTGTTTGGCAGCGGGAACATATCGTGGAAGAAGTGAATAGCACACGCCGAAGTGGCTGCGATAACCGGGGCTGCAGCATTATGATGTTTGTGGGTGTTCGATTGAAGATTTGTGGAGTTGCTGAAGCTTGGTAGATGATCTTCGAGACCTCATCGGCCTTGTACAAAAGAGGAAAGGCGTCCACGTGTCAGCGCGTGTATGTGGACCACGGCATTTTTTACGCGTTGGCACTCTTGATTCACGGAATCCCAAGACTAACCGGTAATCGTCGAATAATGGTGTAGGTTCTTGGCATTCTCTAATCGACTCAAGTACAAACCACTGGGAATCACAAATACCCACAGCTTAGGGCTCCAAGGTACCTAGGTAGGTGGGTAGGTAGGCTTGATATCTGTCGATCACATTTGCAGCGTCCAGGAGCCACAAGCGTATATATGCAGCTAGTACTATTCTTTGAGCATCTACACATATACCAAATGCTTTCGATCAGATACCAGGCCCATTGAGGCAAGGTTGTTGCTCGAGCCTACTGCGCCTACTAATCTTATCACAAGATTATCATTTTACGCTAGCAAGACCCGGTGGAACTCCAAATTTGTACCCCACAAACCCTTGAAATCCTGTTTCTCTCCTTTTTTAGTTGAAAGTGCGGCCAAGCTAATGTTCGACGTATACCACTCTTCCAAGGTTCATTCTCCGACATAAGCGCCACTAACCACTAGCCACATTAGGTAGGCGAGAAGTAAGCCGGTCAGAACATTTACCCAGGAAGTTAGTTCATCTACCCCGCTAAGGAGAGCACCTAGACAATTATAAATATTATTGGCATACCCTAGATCCTCTGGTCAATCACTTCTGATCCAGCTCCTTGAGACATCCTCGAGGCTAATATGGCAGCTCTTCCTGTCATCCTTTGTGGCAAGACTGAACAAATTGGCGCTGGTGCCATCACACACTTAAAGCCCGAGTTCGAAGGTAGTACACAAGCTGATACAACTAAAACTATGCTGATAGCGCAGTCGTTCATTTCGTACTCACTCCGGAGGGAGGAAAGGCCCAGATACCAGCCATTTTGAGAGGCGAGAAGGAGGTACAAAGCGATTCCACCCTTGGTACCAAGAACTTCGAGAAAATCCCTGTGGCTATATTTCTTGGTGGAGGCTACAGCGATGATGATATTGAGAGCATGCGTATATCAGCCAAAAACATAAAGGACGTCCCTTGGCTACGCCCAGATTTGACGAAACCTGCGCCACCTCTAGGTCCCGAATATGGCAAGGCAATGGTACTTCGAATCAAGGAGACCATGGCAGAGTTGATTGATCAAGGCAAATTTGAAGGAAACGGCGAGGTTGTGTGGTACTAAAGCGACTAAAAAAGGCGGTTGATAGCTCTCAAATTACCTAGTATCCAGAATTGTTTTGGTATGAAGTGGCTCTAATCGACGTTCTAGCTAGGCAAATGGATGATGCCTATGGACATTTCTATGGAAGAAACGTTTCATTCAATGGAATCGATTATTTTCTGATTTTGGTAGCAATCGTTCACGAAGATTATTGAAGGACTTGGCTTAACAGATATGTCGAATTGCATCATCCAGCCAGTTCCTCTCTATCACCAAGCCCGTGAGTGTAGGGTTGCATTTTTTTTCTGTCAAATTAGATATAGTACTCTTCTCGCAAAGATGCTTCTGAATAAATCATAGAAGCCATAGTTTAGATTCTCTGTAACTCAAAATGAATTCAGCAATATTTGGTTGTTATATGCCTTCGTAGCTAGGTAGTCCTGGCATGAGTATCTAGATATATTCCAAATACCATCATAAGAATAGAGCCAAGGCCTAAGCCCTGTCATGTCTCGCACTATTTTTCCAGTGAAACTATTTAATTGGATAAAATGCGACCGAGTGCACAAGTGTGTCGGAATGTAAATCGCGACTCTCACCAGGAAGGTCGAGATACCGTAAATAGTTTAGCGCAGTTACTAGTGCAGAGCGGCCCATAAGATCGATTACGCACGTGCACCAAAGGACGCTGTTGCCTTCGTGTTGCTCCATCCTTCACTCATAACTTTGTTGGTTGGTACGGGCTTACTCGATTTCACTCTAGGCTCGGGTTTATATATACCGTTCAATGTCTTCCCCAGCCAGCAGTTTTACATTACATTCCGCACTGGCACCTCTTACCCTATGGTCAACAAAGAACTCGATGAAAAGCAGACATATTACGAGGCACAAGGTCTACTGGATAATTCCAACGACGAAGAAAGTCATCGGTTCAAGAGTTCCACAGCGATTGGGACTTTGACAAGTTCAATGGCTCCTTCATCCAACGCTAAGGGACATAAGCGCACCTACAGTTTTCTAGGCCCAACACCGAGAGAGGAGCAAGCCGCAAGAAAGACTGCTGTCACGCATTTGGACTCAAAAGTATCCGATCAATTAGTTGCTGCGCCAGAGAAATCTCTTAATTCAGGCTTGCCAGCGACAAAAGCCAAACAAGTGGAGAAGACAATGCCGGAAACAAAGCCATCGCGGAGGAGAAAAACAGAAAATCAAGCACCAAATAGCATTTCAGAAAGGCAAATGCCTTTTTGGAAACGAAGAGGTTTCGTACCAAGAGAGCTAAAGCAGGGAAAGAATGTCAAGCCGGCCGAAAACATTCAACTTTTTCCAGAGCACAAGCAACTGTTGAAGGGAAAGATTGTGTACTTCTTTCCAAACGACGATATTAATACTACTCGAAGACATCGTTTGCACATAATTATAAGACTAGGAGCAGCCTGGGTGAAAACCTGGAGCGACGATGTCACACATATAATCTTCGACGACAAACAACAGACTTACGATCAGCTTTTGAAGCACTTGAGAAGATCTGACTTTCCTGTGAGAACTGTGTTCAAAGTTGCAATTTAAGCCTGCTTATTTTATCCAGGGAGATATTGCGATAGTCAAATACCAGCCCTATATAACAGAAAGTATAGAATTCAACAAGCTGCAAGATCCGACTTCGGGACGCTTTCAAGTTACTGGAGCACCTAGCCCCAAGCAAACGATTAATACTCTCGGATTTTCCTTGCATACCCCAGGGAATTCATCAGCAGTAACATTTGCGGAGAAGCAGGCAGCTAATGTGCCCTCTCAGGTGCCGAACGTGGAATCGTTCGAGAGAGATACCAACGTCGCCCTTGAAACGACTTATGGACCTTCAAGCTTTGCCAAAGATGTAGTAGAAGAAAGCTTTGAGGCTCCACCGCCATCGTTCGATATAGAGTCGAACGGGTCTAGTTCATATAACGACGCTCTCTCTGAGGCCATACAAGAAACCAAGGCGATATCCCACTTACCTATAGACGAGGACGATGATGATATGACAACCTCCGCAGACTTATCGGGCGATAGTGAGAATGAAACGGAAGACGAGGCCCCAGAGCCTGTTCGCAAAAAGCCCCGGACGGTCCCGCCTGTTCATACAGCCAAACAAGGGGGGTATAGAGGGCAATTCAATCAATCGACCTTCCGGTGTATGAATCCCAATTCAAGCAAGGATTCTCAAAACCCGAATGCTCGAACGATACAGATTCTGGAGGAGATGTGCAAGTACTATGACCAGGTCAAAGACCAGTGGCGTACGATGGCATATCGCAACGGCATCGCAAGTCTGCGGAAACAAACCGCCAAGATCGTCACTGCAAAGCAAGCCGTTGCCTTGCCCTACATCGGCACCCGTTTGGCGGAGAAGATCGAGGAGATTGTACTCACAGATCGCCTCCGTAGGCTAGACAGCACGAAAGATGACCCGATGGACCGGCTTCTCCGTCTCTTCCTCGGCGTGTACGGCGCTGGTCTCAACCAAGCCAACAAATGGATTCAAGCCGGCCACCGCAGCCTCGAAGACCTTCTCCAGGAAGCCAAGCTCACGGAATCGCAGAAGGTAGGCGTGGAGCACTACGCCGACTTCAACTCGCGGATCCCACGCGCCGAGGTAGAAGCCCACGGTGCCTTCGTCCGCGACGCCCTCCACGCAATAGACCCAGAATGCGAAGTCACCATCATGGGTAGCTATCGGCGCGGCGCAAAGGATTCGGGCGATATCGATTGCATCATCACCAAGCCGTCGACATCATTGTCTACATTGCGTACCATCGTCTTCGAAAGCCTGGTTCCCGCTCTGTACAAGTCCGACTTCCTCAAAGTCGGCCTTGCGACTAGCTCTCGCACAAACGACGGCTCCAAGTGGCATGGTGCTTCTTGTCTTCCCTCGTCGACTACGTGGCGCCGGCTTGACTTGCTTCTCGTGCCAGAACAGGAGATCGGCGCTGCACTGCTGTACTTCACCGGGAATGACATTTTCAATCGGAGCATGAGGCTGTTGGCCAGCAAGAAGGGCATGCGACTCAATCAACGTGGGCTTTATGAGGATGTGGTGAGGGGTCCTAGTCGGGAGAAGATCAACCAGGGCACGCTGATTGAGGGGCGGAGTGAGAAGAGGATTTTTGAGCTTTTGGGTGTGCCCTGGAGGGAACCGCACGAGCGGGTATGCTAGGCGGTGGGATTGTGCTGGCAGGATTCGTGGAAGAGTAGAAGTGTACACTGTATTTTGTAAATCATCAGTCTTCAGCAGAGAAAAACGAGAATAAATGATGTGACATTCTAAGATTATTCCCTGCTGCTACGGAGGGCTTTTTATTGCTCCTTTCACTGGCAAGAATTCCTTGTATTATGGCGAGTTGAGTCTTGATTATCCGGAGAACTAAGAGTATCGACGGTCTTATTGGTTGATAAAATACTATTAGATTTATAAAGAACTTGATATTATACACATTGCTTTCATGTGTATAAACGCAGAGACTAATTGCACAGATAGATGTTAGATTGCAGAGAATAGCCTCTCGTTACATATGAGATCTCGTACTTCTTAAAATTAATAGACTCGAATTTACAGCCATGATGAAGTTAGTTGAGCCAATCAGTTTTCGTGTCATACCTGCATGACCAGGTACCCGATACAATCAGTACTCGGTACTCCCCATGACGCGACGTTCACCGACATTTCAATGGCGTCTCTCATGCATTTTGTATACTTTATTGAAAAAGTAGGTCGTGTGGTCCAAAAACTGATCATGACTGTTTCAAATAAAAAAAATGGGGATGGATGGTTCCAAAGATATCTTGGCCGATCTACGCCGCACATTGCCGCTCCCCGCTATCTTGAGTTGGGCGCTAAGACTCTATACTTGGAACCCGATGCCGGATGCCACAAAAAATAGGTGGGGGGATACTGCAGTATTCCTAGAAAAGTGGGTGGGGACTCATGATGCCAAATGGCGGTGTTGCAGCGTGACCAATATTGCACAGGTGAGTTACAACTTGATGTGGTCGGTACGAATGGGGAAGTGGATGCGTGGATGCGTCACACATCGACAAGGTTGAGATAAGAAGCAATTGGACTCTGGTTGAATAGGCTAGATGCCGGATCAATCTGGCGAGGACTAGAATTAGAGGGCTGACAAATGAGAAATGGTGCAGTAGAGCGTTAGCATGGTGAAGGGAGAGGGAGGGAGTAAGGGCTACAAGGTGTTGCCCGCGCCACCATCGGGCCGGATTTTGGTATACCCCACCGAGCCACCGCGTGGGCCTCAGCATATAGGTGGCACGGCGTGCTGGTGGCGCGGTGGCTCGCAATAGCAACGCCAAGCTGCAGCAGTTCCAGCTGCCCTTGAGGTAGAGGAAAAGTGAAGCTACAACGTAGCAAACATTCATCTAGGCACTTGGGAAAGCTCTTAGCATCCGATTGAAACGGGCTATACCAAGCCGACCAGGCCACTGCCGAGACCCAGCCTTGGTCGGGTGGCACTCAACCTGATGTTCGATCGTAGACTCTACTCAAACAGGAAAGCGAGACCAGGCCTCGAAGTGCCAGAGTGTCAAGTGCCGAGAGCGTAAGGTTGCATTTCGATCGCAAACCTGCATGGGGCTCCTGGCTGCTGCACCTAGCATGTCAAGCTTGATGGGAGAAACACTAAACACATTGGGCGCTTGTCATGCCGCGATGCAGCCGCAGCGTGGAGCGATTGACGCCCAGTAGAGCAAGATTTCTGTCGGTGGAGTGTGAAGACGGTTCAAATATAGATGCTGGACTCTGATAGAGTGGTGATTGTGTTCCCTTCCTGCCATAAATAGGTAGAGGGGTATTCGGTCCAAATGGTGTGACGTCCCGATTCGGCATACGTCTCGTGAACAACAACCAGAAGCCAGGATGCCGGGATGCCGGGATAGGTCTCGTGACTTGTGGTAAATCCAACCTCAGAGTCCAGCATATGGAGGAGGGTCGATTCTTGGCAACCCAGGCCTTGGTGGTTTGGACCTCCGCTGTTAATTAGTGTGTTACGGCGTGTAGTTCATGCGAGGGCTGTGACGGGCTAGACTGCGAAATAGTGTACTGGCTATATTAGCCAGAGGAGGCATACTTTCCTGATATCTTCTTGCCAAGATAAAGAAGAGCACAGACAAGAGAGTGTAAAACGTCTTGAATGGGTTGCGGCCCAAAAGATGGCGAAGGCAAATGCATATATCGCTCAACATCGCACAGTCCTGCGATGCCAAGGCGTTGCCATGATCCAGGAGCTCGAGACGAAGCGACAGTCCCCTGAAGTTACCTATCTGGCGGGGAGTAGTCAAGATTAGCTTCAGAGTGCTTGTCTCGTAATGAGTCGGGAGCACGTGGCATCTCGATATCCCGTCCTCAGCTGCGGCTCCACACGTCTGTGGTTTGCCGACGCCGTTGTCAACGTTTCAAGGCGGAGGGACTGTGCTTGCCTCTGGCTCTTCAGCAGCTTGACGCAGGTGGACGTTATGCCCAGATTTCCAATGCTTGGTGAAGTCGAGAACTCTGACATTTGTCAGTCTGCACGTCAAAGCTATGAAGGCGGGAGAATCTTCGCGACGCTCGACAAGCTATACCGTTGGAAAGGATGCGGAGTCGGTTTGATACCTGCCGGGAACCTCCAATGCTGCCCCGCAGTCCATCAAACTGCAACGTTTCAGCACATCTTGCGGAGTTTTGATCCTGTTCTTTCATTCGAGTACTCGGCTGCAACATGTTGCAAATAAGCCCGTGGAGAGGTGCAGCCATCAAGCGATAGGCTTCTATCAGGCGTGCAATACGCTGGTGAGAGTAATTATTCGAGCACTGCCGCAAGGCCTTCGCCCAGCGTTTTGAGCTGGCGAGACAAGCACCACATATAGCAAGTAATGCTGACGAAATACCACATACGACCATAGGACACTGTGATCACGGCTTCCCGTCCGCTCAGCCCAAGTTAAGGAGTGTACCGGTGGATTAGTAGTTAGGTGGGAGACCACTAGCGAATACCCGCTGTCGTATGTTTTTTTTTTGCACTTTTGCCTCCCAATTTCCCTGATGACGGAGTACGTTGGAATAGAGAACTCATCGGTGAAGCCGGAGAGACCGAACCCTGCAGCTGTCAACAAGCACGTGTGATGCGTTCGCTCGGCATGGAAGTAGGGTGCCGCTGGTTCATCAGGCCTCGTAAGCTTAGCAACCCAGGCCCAATTAATGACAGACACGCAGCGGATGAGAATCAGTTTACGACGCTGACGGTCAAGTCCGTCGGCGCCCAGTTCAAAAGCCACTCCGCCTGTCCGTAGGCTCAAACGAGATATGTCTGAAGTCCGGCGCAATGCCTCATCGAGGCAGCGCATCCTGAACAAATGCAAATAGCGGCAAAAGTCGACGGAGGGATTGGGAGTGTGGGTAACAATACGAATCGGATGGCGACATAGGATGGATGCAATCGTTGTGGAGTGTGTACAAGGTGGAGACGAGATGGAGGTCAATGCGGGTAATACTGAAGGAGGTGTGGAGCGCCTAAATCGATCAGTGGCGCTGAGCAGCGCATGAACTTGAAGAAGGAACAGCTGTTTGGCACACGGCAGAACGAAAGTCGACAAACAGATCTACCGGCACGCAGCTCATCTATTCGAAGCGGCCGCGTACCCGTCCGTACCTGTCAGTCAATTGCGCTACACAGGCCACCCTTGGACTGCATGACGATTAGACGACACTCGTACCTGAAGTCAATTCGCATCCACGCAGCTGCACCACAGCGTTTTCGCCCCGGGTCTAAAGAGGGAGGATACGATGGCGAGTTGATCAAATCGCCACCTGCACATGCGTTTCCCCGCCGCCACCACTTGGTATTCGACATGCGTGCAGCGATGGTGCGTGCAGCGATGGTGCGTGCAGCGATGGGCGGCGCATCCACGGACAAGCAGGTGAAGCCGAGAGACGGAGCCAACTTACGCTTTTTGGTTTAACAGCACATGGACCATTGGTCTTCTTATGCTGTGATCTGCCCGGCCGGCGGTGGACTGTGCAGGAGTCCAGAGGGGAAGTTGGCCCGCAGCTTCAAACACATACATTACATGAAGGTCGGAGAATTAAAGCGAGGCTTAGGTGGCCAACTGCCTAGGCTTCGCGAACGGTGGGCTGGTACAAGTCTAGGGCTACGTTGGATTCGCTGGACAGCCTATAAGGCTAAGGATATGCTTCATGGGAGGGTCATGAGCGAGAGGCGGCTCAAGCCACAGATCGCCGCGGTCGGTGGGGCCCAAGGGGCTCAGGGAGCGGCCGAGCGAGCCAGGCCGGGCGAATTGGAGGCGAGCCGTTGCCGGCAAGCTTCATGAGGATGAGCGACGCTGGGCAACGCCATTTGTCGCGGACCCATGGGGAGGCTGCAAATGTCCGAGTGGCTAGCTCAACCACGGATCTTGAATCGTGAGGGCGTAGTACACGTACGTGGACCCAAGGAGATGGGGGGATCTGGGTGCTGACACGCAAGGTGTGGATGCATGATGGCCGAGTACGGTACCTTTTGCATCGACGTGAGGAGCAGCAGCAGTAGCAGCAGCAGGTCCATGTTGGATGGCGGGGGGCCCCTTGCGCGGCGGTCGAGGGACGAGGTTGAGGGCTTTTGGCAAGGTTCGGTGCTGTGCATGAAGTCGTGGAGCGACGCGGGAGGCCGCGGTTTGGTCGCGGACCCTGCTCAAGGAGATGCAGGCTCAGCAGGCTCAGCAGGCTCAGCAAGCTCGCAGTCGACGGAGGGCTTCTGGCGCCGATGGCTCAGGCGCAGGCTCGCTCAGGATCAGGCTCAGGATCAGGCTCAGGATCAGCCGCAGGATCAGCTGGCTGTTGAGGGCGCTGTGGGTGTCGCAGGCACAGAAGCGGCAAGGTGCAGCGGGCGGGTTGCCAGGCGGCCTGGATTGGAGGTCTAAACAAACAAGCGGCAGCGGGCGTATGCAGGCAAGCGCTCGAGGGAGGTGGTGGCCGGACGGTGCGTATTGAAATAGACGGGGTTACGGTAGGGTAGGGTACGGTACGGTACAGACGGCCCAGAGGGTGCAGAGGGTGCAGCTCCCAGAGGCAAGCTGCAGGCCTCAAACGAGTCGTCGAGCAGCGCACCACCCCACAGCTGGTGGTAGGCGACGTGGTCTAACGCAGCGCTCAGCGGCGATGAAACCGCGCGCGGGTGGAGGCGGTACCTGAGCACGACGCAGCGATAATTTTAGGCGTGTCGGCCTCATTTCCCTCCAATTCGCATGGCGGCCGCGGGCCCAATCACGCGCCGGCGTGGCGCCCTGGCTGCGCAGGCCCTGGCCCCTGCTTCAACCCTCGTCGCGCCTGCCTCTCCGCGTCTGGTGCTCTTGCCGAGACAGCCTCTTTCGTGAGCTGCTGCCCCCATGCTCCTTCCTCCTCCCTCACGGCCAGAGTCTGCAGCTGCCCTCACCCAGTCGCTCTTTCCATTGCGACCTGAGCCGAGCCTCTTTCCCTTCTTAGCCCGCATTGTCAAGCATCCGGAACGGGCCTCGTCTTTTGTCCACGACCACCTTTTTTATATAATCGCCCGCGCCCCCGGATGGCCCCGTGAGAAGGAGAGAGGACGTCGCGTTTGTTGTTGGCCGACCACGCTTCCGACCGCACTCGTCGACTGCCACCGCCCCGCCCACTCCACCCTCCCCCTCTTCAGCAATCCACGAGCGACCCGTCGACTGCGCGCCCGACTGCGCGCCCGCCTGCCATCGCCAGCACCATCACGCGCCCCGTCCCAGCCACGCTCCCCCCATCATGAAGACCTCGCTCGCCCTCGCCCTCCTGGCCTCTTCAGTGCCCGCCGCCATGGCTCAGCAGTGCGTCTCGTTGCAAGGCTCCACGACCTGTCCGGCCTTCGGCGGCGCATCCGTCAGTACTGGATTGACCGGCAATTTGTACGTGTAACCTCACGTCAGACTCGCCTACCCCATGCCGGCATGCATGCTAACCTGAAGCCCAAAACAGTCCGTTTCTCTCATTCGTATCAGATACTGCCTCTTTCGACAATCGATTACGGGAGTATATTGCAACAGATTACGCAAGACAAAAGTGAGCCCGGCCGTCCGCCTAGCCCTGCCTGCATTTGCTGACCCCTTCTGCAGATACCAGCAGCTCTTCGGCTGCTCCAGCGTCAATCTCACCAACACGACCGAAATCTACGCCCGCTACAGCACCACGGTTCTGTGCAATGCCATCGTGCAAAACTCCATTGAGCCTTGCGGGCTCTCTACCGATGTTTCCACCCCCCTGTGCGCCGACTCCTGTGTAAGTGCTCCAAGTTTCGGTTCCAACCTCTTGGCCTGCCGGTTCTGATGTATCTCCAGGCTCTGTTTGCCATCAGCGAGCAAGAAATAACCGCCAGTCCGGACTTGTGCGGGAATCCCAGCAGTAACGCAATCAACGAGATTCGAGCCGACTTCACTAGGTGTGCCCTGCCAGCCCGTTCGCTCAGCGGGACTTGCATCAACGCCGTCGACAATGAGCCCTCCGAATGTGGTTACCAGTCCAATTTGCAGGGCCTCTGCTCTTTCTGCGCCCAGAGCTCTCCCAATTCTACCGACTCGTGTTGTGTAAATGCCAACGTTGAGGCCCGCTGCCAGGGCGTAGAATTGCCCACCACCACCTCCATGCCACCTCTTTTTCCGTCATCCACTGCAGCTGCACCAACTGGTACTACTTCCGGAGCTGCTGCGTCGGGATCCAGTCTTTCCGGTGGTGCCATCGCCGGAATAGTCATAGGTTCGCTCGTCGCTGCGGCGCTTATTCTTGCAGGTGTCATCTTTTTCTGCATCCAGATGAGGAAGCGAAGGCAGAGTCAGCACGGCAGCATTCTCAACACACCATCCCCATCGCGCCAGAATGTTCCCGGTCCCGCCATGAGCTACGGAGGTGAAGGTCATGCTGGAGCTGCGGTCCTGCCGGGAGCCCGCGTCGCGCGCATGTCGGCTCTGGAGGACTCGAGCTCCTCGGGCCGACACAGCTCTCGTGCAGGTGGGACACTGACAACAGCCTATGGTACCCATCGTGAAGATGCTTATGATTCCCCAGGTTCAGCTCGCAGCCATCTTGGCGCTGCTTTGCCGAAGCGTGAGGGATCATTATCGAGCCATTCTGCCTTGGCTGCCCGAAGCGGCCATTCCTCCCCACTCTCAGGCTCCAACCCAGACCGTAATTTCTCCAGCCCCGAGGGCGTCGCATCTGGCCAGTCAGAACAGCTGCAGTTCTTCAAAGACTATTATTCCCAGGACGATATCCACCCGAACGATACGGTTGCAGTGCTTTGGGCATACCAGCCACGTGCCAACGACGAATTTGAGCTCGAGCGGGGAGATATGCTCAAGGTCGTCGGCATTTGGGACGATGGCTGGGCGACTGGTGTCAAACTCTCTGAATCGACAGAGCAGTGGGAAGCACGAAAGGCGCTGCAGCGTGATTCCGGCGTCAGCAATGGAAGTAGGCGGTCACAATCGGAAGGAGAGAGTGATATCAAGGCGTTCCCTCTTGTGTGCGTCTGTCTGCCGCAGCACTGGCGGAAGACGATAGAAGGAGACAGCACGGATCCAGGCGCCGGCAGTGGAGGTGGCAGGCCTCCAAGCCCTTAGTGACGCCTCCTTTCTGTCCGTTAACTATCTTCTAGCTGCTTCGTCGTCTCCCGTCGTATATGAGGCGCCAGTTGATTCGCCTCGCACTTCACGCCGGATCCTTCCGCGACCTCCAATAACACCAACCCCGCCGGCGCTACGCAGCGTATCGTCAGGTTCCAGCACACTGATAAACTCACCACACCGATTTAACGCGACACGATGATGGCCGGTTACGCTATGCACCGTTGATTTCAATTCCGATTTTCGATTCGACTTTCGATATTTGAGGCTTGATGATACCCGTTTCGGATTGCATGTCCCGTTGGGATCTGGCATCACATTGCTGAGCGCACTTCTTCCACAAGCATAGCATCAGTCTTCCCGACACCTGTTTGCCTCCGACCGATCGACCGAACGTAATCATAATATCTCAAAGCCAAACACACCTCTTGACTTAACGACCGATTTCCCTTTGCGACCTCTTTTTTCTTCGGCGAACGGTAGATCTGGCTGGTGGCTACTGTTTAATACGCTCTTTTGCTCACATGCGATACCTCGCGCGCTCTGCGCACCTCACGTTCATTATACCAAGAACAACCCGATGCGACCCTTGCGCCTTCTGCCAACCGGCCGACTACCAAGACGCTCTTTAATCTCGCCGAATACCAGCTTCGAACATATATTATCCACGGTTGGCTTCTTCTTTCGTTCTATACCCATCCTCACGTTGAGGCAACTCCGGCCTCGTGTGGCAATGAGAGTTTCCACATCTCCAAGTTTCTCTTTCGCGCCTAGCCCTCCACCCTCCCACTAGGTGTTTGGCCAGGCTTTTCCTTTATAATTACGGTTGCCGCAGAGCACAGTAGGAGACATGCAGATTTCACCGAGTAGATCTGGAGCATACGCCAACTTGTACATACACCTTTTGCTCCGTGTGGGATGTGGACTGTTGAGTGATTGTTGATCAGCGGACCAACATAGTTGACCCATTTCTAAGATATCCTGAGATTGGCCAGTCTGCAGCTTTGGCTTTGGGTGGCGACGGCAAAAGTTGACGGAACAAAGCTGCTTCTTGGATGTCTTTTTTTTCGCGTTTCTTTCCACTTTGCTGCCGAATTGGATTCTTGTGGTGGTCGGAGATGATCAAGAGAGTGCTTGATTGGTTTTGACTGTCTTTGGTTTTTGGTAGACTACATAGCAATGGGACAATTGGTTGGAAACTCGGACGTGTTCAATAATGCTGTCTACCATCGATGGCCTCTGCATCACCATCTATCGATTCGATTATTATCCCGCCCGATTCCTCCCAGACCACTCCCCCGGAACCCATCCCGACGCTCGGGCTCATCTCAATATCCACTAGCCGGCCCATCATCACCTCGTCGGCAGGCAAGTGTCGTCGCTCGCGCCGTCCAGCGCCGCCCGCCCAGCCTGTCAAATTTCCTCCCGCCCGCGAATTACGCTCCAGGATCCCGGGTCCTTGGGAAATCGAGCTCCATAAGCGAGTCGAGCGAGTCGAGCGATGCGGCGGGGAAACATTTGCCGCTTGTCTGCCTTGGTGCTTGCTTGCTTGCTTGCTTGCTTGCTCGCTGGGTTCCTCCCTCCATCCATCGTCGTATTTATTTCCCTTGTACCTATTCTAACGGCATAAGCAATAAGTGCCACATGGAGACGGGCTGAGAGTGGCTGGCCAGTAAGTAGGCTCCATACAAGCATCTCACTACTCTGCGCCGGGCTGGCCAGAGAAGGTTTGCTCTGTGAATCCTCCTTGGAGGTGCAAATTTTAGCCTTTTCAGCTTCGCCGCTTGTTCCTTCTCAACAGACCAGAGCTTGCCGTGCGCTTTGGACGCGCAGGGGGTTGGTGTGCGAAGTACGTCTGTCCTTCATTTTTCCTCTGCTTTCTTGGGGGGGGAGAAGGAACCTGGGTGGTCGTTGTTGTTGTTGCAGCTGTGGACTTTCTTCTTCCTCCTCGTCGCGCCGGGTGGGTGTTTTGATTGGATGGGCATTGTTCATGGTATTTCTCCGTTTCCTGCCGTTGACGGCGGGCTGCCTGCTTGGCTGGTCGGGGCGTCCGATAGCTACGGGGTGGTCGGATTCGGGTCGAGCTTGGGCTTGCTTGCGCGGCGGCGGCGGATAGAGCGCCGCATGTGGTCGTGGCACAAGATGCTATCCTGTGGCACCCTTTGGTATGCACAAGGTACTACAATGGCAGGTACCTAGGTAATTGGATTGGCAGGTTGGCAGTATCGCTGACACTTCCTTTTCTCAGGCAGTTCGGCTATTCATGTCTACTCTGCCATCGCATCTCGCCAAAAGTGCGCACCTCTCGCGATAAGCTCTTTTGCATGTCTCATGGCCCTTAGATCCCATGAATTGGTAATATGGAAAGGCTTTGTGTGTCCAATGCCCCGCGAGGCACGTAAACATCACATATTGGACTTCACAGGCATATAGCCCCTGCTAGGGGAGGAGGACGTTACATTTTTCAAACTTCAAACAAAGGGGAGCCCCTCTTTTCAGAGATTGCATGATATTCGTAATGTATGATAGCCCCATGGCCCTCCTATTTAGCAGGGAGAGGTTGGTATCATCGGGTATCCGTGCTCACAAGCGAGCTTCTAAGGGGAGGGTTCTTGTGATATAAGGGATGTGATGTGGTGTGCATCTTGATTTGGAACAATGTCATGCAATGATCACACCAATCTGGAAGCCCCGGATCGCATCAAGAAAGTGGATCGGCTAAGAGATCCCAGTCGACGAGTAGCTTGTTCGTTCCGTCCCTGATTTCCCCTAGCAAGTGGTAGTGGTACCGAACGTGCTGGGCGATCAGCCCCGGCCCTTGCGCCTGGCCATCTTCAAGCCTCCATCCTCGTTCCGCTTATGCCATTCATCAATCTCGCGCCTGACGCTCTCACGGTATGTCTTGTATTCCTGGCTGCCTTCAACAAGGAGTTGCGGGCAATGACTGGAGCGACGGAGATGACGCTTCAGATTTTCCCAGCGGCAGTCAGGCTTGAATGTGCAGCCTGGATGGGGGCATCGGTAAGGACGAAGTGTCTGGATGATGTTAATTCATGTTCAAGCAATTCTGTCTCGTGCCGTAGATGGAGACTAGGTCAAAGGAGAACCAACCTGGTGAGTCCGTTCATGCTTGCTCAGGTTAGAGCTATCGGCGCAAGTGAAGTCGCAGAACCGACACTTGTGCGGCTTCTTGCCTTCGTGCAACGCAGAAATATGGGTTTGAAGCTGCGTGTGTGTCGTCGTGGTATATCCACACCTATCGCATACATAAGGTCGGTCGCCCGTATGCGTCCGCTCATGGTTATCTTTCGCTTGATTGGTGGCAAATGTCTTGCCGCAACCTTCGAAACTGCATCTGTAGGGTCGATAACCAGCATGGCCTAGCAAGTGGCGAGAGAGCTTTGAGCGTTGCTTGAAGTCCTTGGAACAAGCTTCACACCCTTCCCACTGACAGAAGCAGCGTGTACAGTTATCCACATGAGCAGACTTGATGTGCTTGTGCAGGGCTTCTGCACTGTCGAACATGGCCAAGCACAGCAGGCCAGGGCCATGCTGCCATTTGCAAATACAAGATGCAGCAGAATCTCCAGTCGTGCCAGCAATGGAAGGGGTTCCGAAGGTAGTACCAGCTTCTAGGGACGGAGAGTTGACAAGCGAGGGATCCTGCTTTAGAATATCATTTGTTATAGCAGAAGCAAGAAAATCCAGCTTGTTAGGGCCAGTGGCATTTGTCATAGAGAAACTACCATCTGGGAGCATCCAAGACGGATCGTCCATGCCGAGCATAGAATGAGAGTAACTTGTACTGAGAGAGGTAGCATTCGCAGAGGCATTGTCGAGACCCAGCGTGGTCGAGGTGTCATTCGGGTGCAGACCAAAGTTCATGAAACTGCTGGCGAGGCCGTTTCCATGTGCTATAGAAGAGCTCCAGATATCCAGGTGATTTTGAGATGCACTTGGGCAATCTCCGCATGCCCGACTTGACCCATGACAGCATGAATTGTCGATATGACAATGGTCAAAGGGAATATTGAGGAAACACTGAGAGGCATTTCCTAGCCCAGGAGCCGGAGAAGATGGGTGGCTGAAGGTACTATCCAGAGACGTGTAGTTGCCGGGCGACAATACAGGTGTATTGGCACTCGAAACCTGGGCGGTAGCAGTGTATGCGGAGTTGACGTGAGACTGCGTGAAGCAAGGATACGTCTCATAAACGCCGAGGTTCGAGTTGAAGTCATGATAGCCTTCTTGGAAGTGACACGGGACATTGTCGTAGCAGTATATGGTACCCGCGGTTGTAGGGCCAGAGTGGGCCAAGTGACATTCGTTGTTCGGATCGCCCAAGGGACATGGCTGGGCATGGCACTTCTGGCAGAAGCACGGGTCGTTTGGACAAGAGACCTTTGTGCACTCTGGATCCACACACTGGTCGGCGCATTCCCTCTGGTCGCAGCGCGGATCAAAACAGGCGTCATCTTCGGCGCACTGGGCATCACCGGGACACGGCAGAGCGCAGGGGGACTCGCACGAGGTTTCTAAGTCGCACCCCTGACAGAATTTGTCAAAACAAGTGTCCAAGAACTGCTGGTCCGTGTCGTGGGTTTGGCTGAAGTTTGAATGCTCGTCGGCTACGCTATGGAATTTGCCCACCTTTAGGGCCGAAGCCCTGCGTTTCGAGGGACGCGAATCAGACAGTGGCTCGCAGCAGGGCACCTCGGGACAGGTGCGGCAGCAGAGAACCTGCGGGTCGATGTGCTCAGCTCGGTGCTCTCTGTCGACGGTAAAACCCGGAGGTGTGGGTTGGGCGTCATCATGTCTGACGGCATCCGCGTCGCGCTTTGTACCTGCGAGCGGCGCGGATAGCGGGGAGAACATGGGATCGTTCCAGAGGAAGTCGTCGTCGCCAAAGGCCGAGTCGCGATCGTTATCTGAGAAGCCGTAAGCCATGCTGGCGAGCTGCTGAGGGGAGACGGTGGTATGGGTTATGAAAACTCAAAGTCATACAGCTGGGTTATCAGGGTACTCATAATGGTCCTGAGGTCTGATGCAATGCGCCGACCGAGAGCGGGCGCGAATCGAGTAAGAGAAGGAGGTGAATGCCAGCGGGGCCTGCACAAAACTACCGTCCGATCTTCACCAGCCTACCAACGAGGCGTGCATGTATCATGCGGGTGCAGGAGAAGGAAGTGTTTGGAGGGGTGAATGGCCCACAATCAGATCTTAGACGGTGGAGCGTGACTAAGCAGCATACGGCGCCCATGTGATTGGGCCCATAGCAGCTCGCCGCCCTCGCACGTCACGCGCCCACAGCATCCTGTTTCGATCTTTGTACGTGCTCTTCAGATCGCCCGGGCCTGGCAAACGCGATCAATACCACGGCTCTCGCGGTCACGGCTCTGGTGGCGTCCACCGCGGCCATGGCCTCTCCCCTCTGCAGACGGCATTCCAACCAAGTGCTTGGCGGCAGCGTCAGCGGTACACGGCACACAGCCACCGTGCGCTGCGTTTGCTACCCTGTGTTTCCCCCACCATGGCGAGGCTGATATCTGATCGCCCTGCCGCCGCTCGTCACCTCCGCTCGTCTCCAATTCGCCATCGCAACTCCACATAATCCCCTCGCCCTCTACACCTCTACAAACGCGCCTCAGAATGGGGAACCTTTGCGGCAAGCAGTCGAAGGACGACAATTTCCAGGGTCCCGGCCGCACCCTCGGCTCTGCGCCCGCCCCTGCCACCAAAGCCTCGGTGCCAGCGCGCGTCGCCGAAGGTGGCTCTGGGAAGAAGCCCAAGGTCTCTGGCCCTGGAAGGACGGTTGGAGGAGGCGAGCCATCGGGTGATGACGCCAGGTCGGCCGCTGCCGCCGCTGCAGAGGTGCGTAAAACGGAGTCGCTGTGGTCGCATCCACGGCTCGCGAAGCCCGCCGCCCAGCCCATGACGACGACAGCGTGGATATGAATGGGGCTTCGACCTTTTCCGGGAGAACTATGACTGACTGTCGGACCGCGTTGATAGGCTCGTAACACCAAGGCTCCTACTGGTGATCTGGCAAAGAAGTTGGATGCGCAGAAGAGGCAGACCCAGACTCAGACGCTGCAGCAGGCAGCGGCAGAGAACCGTGCTCAACGCGAGGCAGATGCTGCAACAGAGACCCGCAATTGGAATTAAGAGCCGGAGATTCTGGTCATCTTAGGGTCCGAGGCAGTGATGGTCGGGGTGGAGTAGCCGGCGATCGTTTTGGCCCCTCTCGAAGGTTTTGCGCTACACAATTCGCCATGTCGACTACGTATCGTTCTTGGTTGGCCAGTTTGGTTGTAGTAGGGTGTTACTGATCATTGGAGCGTGCTTTCTTCCCAAGCTCGACTGGCCAGCTCCGTAGGCTCTACCGCCACAATAACCTGATCTGGATTGGCGTATGATTTACATTGGCAGGAGTTTGGAGGTTGCCTTCTCGCAACGTCGGAGACATTATTTTCTTTTAATATGTAGTAGCCCTTCGAGGCAGTCACGTATGAGCTTTTGCTGCGGCATCTTAATCTAAGGGAACTGCAGTTGACTCTTGGGATGGAAAGTCCGGCAAGATGAGGGCCGATGTTTGTCCATACATCCTCACTCCTGCACCAGCTTCATAACAAGGATACTTGTACTTATCTTCCACTGCTATTTTCTCATTATAGCGCAGTCTGCTCGCTATTGCTACTAGGCTCACAGTCGCTATCCACCCCTTGATAACCAGTACACACATCTGCTTCCTCGCACTGTAACATTCGCCAACCTCAATGGGCTTCCTTGAAAGCTGCGCGAGTGGTATCAAAGACTATTGGCGCCCTGATCCAAGCGGCAGAAAGCCAAAAGTACAGAGCAGACGCTCTTCTGAAAGTCGTTCAGGTAAAGCGAGAGGCGTACCGCCCATGGCTACACAGCCGACATCCGCAAGGGCAATGGGCATGAAACGCAGTTCTAACTCTTTTTCAGCAAGAACTTCGAGTGAAACTTCATCTAGAGACTGGCTGCCTGCCCGGCCGAGTGATTCATTTCCTACAAGCTCTACGTCGCTGGATCCTTTCGCAAACACACAACCGAGTCGCCCTTCAAGCTCTGGCCGAGCGCGCAGCCATTCAACAGAAAACAGAGATTCAAATAGGTCTCGCCCCCATCGTACTATCGATATGCAAAACATTCAACCGCCTGCCAATCCCAATGGCACAAACCCGGCACCGTCGACGCCATCCAATCCAGTACCTGTCCGTCAGATGTCAAGTCCCCGTTCGCGCTATAGAAAACAAGGCTACCACGTACCTTTACTTGAAACAATACCCGAACCTCCATCCCAGAGTTCTCAAAATGAAAATGCACCACAAGAGCCACCGGTCAATAAAGCGTCTCCAGAAAAGCTAGACAAGGCCAAGATCATGCAAGAGATCACGCCAATGTTTGAAAAACATGTGGAGCTTGTTACCACTCTCATTACCACGTTTAAATCATGGGATAAGAAGTTTGACGACCTTGCTTCTGTCATCCGGGATGCTTCTGAACACCGTAGCAAATTGACTCTAGACTTGAACGTCAATGCCGAAGGCGAGACTGTATCGTTTCGTGAGAGGAGAACAGCAACGTCTTCCGAGGAAGAAATCATGTTACCTATTGTACTAAGGATCAAAAAATCGACTCCTGAGGGGAATGCATCGTCGCCTTCAAAAACGTCTCACTCAACGACGGCCACGGAGAGAGCCGATTCACCTTCGGCGCAGACAGATGCCTTGTTGCCCTCCGAAGAAGAAACTGTGCCGTCTCTTATGGAAACATCGGGCTCTTCACCTCCCAAGGGGATTGTCTACCCTGATTTAGGAACTACCAGCTCGCCAGCCTCCAATGAGATCGTCCATCCTCCTTTGGGGACGACCAGCTCGCCAGCTTCCGAGGAGATTGTCTACCCTCCTTTGGAACCCACCAGCTCGTCAGCTTCCGAGGAGATCGTCTACCCTGCTTTGGGAACCACCAGCTCGTCCGCTATCGAGAGAACCGTGCCGCCCGTGGAAACGTCCAGCCCATCAGCTTGTGAGGATGATGTACTACTACCAGTGGAACCTTCTAGTTTATTATCTTATGAGGATGATGTGCCGCCTGTGGAAACTTCTAGCCCATCAGCCTCGGAGAATATTGCGCCGCCTCTTTCGGGGACAGCCAACTCGATACCCTAGGAGAATGAAAGGCCGCATATTCCGAGTACTGGAAGGCCAAGCAGTCGCCCAAACCCCAGATATCCGAGTTGGCCACGCTGGGTGGATAATCGAACCTATGAGTATGTTCCAGAGTCCACGTGTCAGCGTAGAGACGAGGGGAAATGATGTGAAGGCCAGCGGAGTATTGAGTGGATTTACGGTAGCTTCGAATTCGCGGTGGGTTACTACCAACGATGGACTCTGTTGCGAAATACAGAATTTGCAATGGGGTGTGACAGAAGGTACCTGCTGCAATGGTCTTGTATTCATGTCTATAACGTAAAAATGCAACTATCGTCTTTCGGAAATCTTGGATATATGAAAGTAGGCTATGCACTCGCTCTCAAATTCTGCTCGGCATCACCCACCTTCTCCCTCTCCTCCACATCATCACCCTTCTGCACCACTTCCTTCTCCTCAGCTACCTTCCCCAAAACCAAAGCCTTCAAAAACACATCCCTCAAAACCATTCCTTTGGCTTCCTCCCTGATCACCTTGCCGTCCTCGACACTAGCCTCACGCCCGATCCAAACATTGCCCAAGAACATGCTCGCCACAATCGCCAGCCCCATGAACGGCAAAATGCTTACAAAACTCCACATCACCGCCCGCGCCGCCGCATTCTGAACGGCCTCTCTCGTCTCCACGGGAAGCTGGGCCAGGACATCCAAGTTCGGCACACCGCCATGAGAAGCGGCCAACGCACCGTTGCCAGATCCCAAATCGATGGCACCGAGATAGGTGGACAGCTTGTTGCCAAACACGGCGCCCATCATCGATATGCCGACCGTCTCGCCAAAGGGAATCATGAAGCTCATGAGGCTCTGCATGTTAGCGATGCGTTCGGGCCAGACGCCCGCGGCGTGTAGCACGACGGGCATGAAGCGCAGGCCCGTCCCCGCGCCGGAGACGGCCAGGAAGACGCTGACCAGGACCGTGTGCCGGGCGCTCACGGCCCAGGTGAGCAGCGCCAGGCCCACGGCCTCGACGATGGAGCCGATGAATAGCGCTGGGAATGTCTGGCGCGGCCATACGTTGCAGAGGAACATGGCAGAGTAGACGCCCACGCCTAGGCCGGGGGTGTAGTAGAGGAGCTGGACGCCTGCCTTGGATGAGGGGTAGCCCTCTGCGAGCTGCCAGTAGTATGAGATGAAGTAAAAGGCGGACACGAGCGAGGTTCCCGTGGCGAAGTTGATCACCATGAGTAGCGACGTGTCTTTTCGGCGGAAGAGTGTCGAGGGGATCATGGGCACTTGTCCGCGCAGTATGCGGTTTGCGAAGCGCCCTGGGGCGAGGAGGTACTCGTGTGCGAAGAAGGATAGGAATAGAAGTGCGCCGATGACAAGAAGCGCAATGGTTGCAGCGCTAGACCATGAGTATTGCGTTCCGCCCCATTGGAGTGCGAGTATTATAAGGCCAACGCCGAAGATGAAGAATATGATGCCCAGCCAGTCGAACGTCAGAAGTCCTGCGACGTAGCCAGTGCGTCGGCGATCGCCAGGTTGGAACGATACGCGCCCGGGTTTGAGGTCTTTTCGCATGAGGAAGAAGATGAGGATGTGGGAGAGAGCGGCGATAGGGATCGGGACGACGAAGCAGTAGCGCCATGAGGAAGAGGAGAGGTAGCCGCCGATGACGGGTCCGACGGCATAGCTGAAGTGAATTTAGCAACTGCTTGATACATTATGGAGACTCCAATAGCATGTACCTGATTCCATTGATAAGAGAAAAGACGGTGTTGTTCTTAGAGTTATCGGCAAGGCTCACGCCGTCTGAGAGAACAATCCGGGTCAAATTCAGAATCCCGGCAGCTCCCAGGCCTTGTAGGGCACGTCCGAAGAGTAGCATGCCCCAAGATGCTGCCGATGCACACAGGACACTGCCAATGAGGATCCAGAACATTTGGAACTGGAGCGCGAAGTGCCGGCCATAAATATCAGCAATCTGACCGGATGCTGGTACGAATGTTGTGAAAGTAAGCGTGTATGCAGCGACGATCCAGTTGAAGCTCCCACTCAGGCGGTCTAAAATGAGTTAGAAAGTCGGTTTTCATCAGCGCAAGGATGTGTGCGTACCAAAGTGGGATGAGATGGTTGGAATAGCTGGCGCCACAATGGTGACATCGACAGCCGAAAGGAAATTCGGCAGGACTAGGCCCAAGATCATTTTCCATCTATAAATCCTTCTTCTTGATGCTTCGGCTTTGGCACGCGCGTGCTCTCCAGCATCCTTGTTCGATATTGGTGGCTGGACACGGGCATGTGTGCTGTCATCTGGGTGCAAATTGTCTTGCTCTTGTTTAGGGTTCAGGGCAGGCTCTGGGATCAAATGTGATCCGTCAGTAGCGGGTAGCTTGTTCTCCCTGCTTTCTCTGATCTTTCCCCTGATATATTTGAACAAAAGATAGGCCATAGGAGATCAAAGATGTATGGTGGGCTACACGTATCTTGCTGTATAGACAGATTGCTGATCGAGGTATATAGACTTGGTACACAAAGAAGATGGATGGTAGGCAGAGCCGTGGTCGATGAATAGTCCATCTTGATGAAGCTCGCAGGCGCGACCCTTATATTGTTGTCCACGGGTATCTCTTTGTCCAACCTTTACCTACTTGGGACACCAGAGCGCAAAGCTGAGGAGGACAAGTGCAGTTCGGTGCAAAGTCGGAAGGCGCAGGGCCACCCAAGCTTGATTTCTCACAGTCCAATGGGCTGTGGTTGCGAAGCGGGTCGACGCAGGCGAAGCTTTTGGGGGCAGTGGCTTGGAGGAGCAGGACGAAGGGTGCTGTGGGTGCCCGTGGTTGGGTGTGTCGGCCGCAAAGCTCCCCCAAATAAGTAAGGCGTCGGGTGCACCGCCGCAGTGGGCAACCGGTCAACACTGAGGCTTACCCAGCCGTCATCGTCGACGGCATAGCACCGTATGATAACTCGGACTCCAGGCTGCTTATGCGATCGTAATCCTGCCTCGCGTTATGGTAGCGCTCGGGCATTGCCCACCGTAAATGGCGTGTATGCTAGTAATCCTATGGTGGAATCTGTGACTCCACAACGCGTTCTCCTTTGACTTATCGCGACACAGTAGCTCCGGGAATAAGGTGGTAACTCTGCAGGTGAGCTAGGAGATATACCGTCTTTGCTCGTCTCGTAGGCATTGGGCAATCAAGAGCACAGAAACGGAGGATTTGTGGCTTGGGTGGATAACCCTTCCCAATCTAACACGAGGAACGCGGCCCGAAGACGGGCGCAACAGACCTATGCACGTTTAGCTGGCCTCCTGCAAACCGATGACTGGAATGGTTGGAGAGAACAGGAGCGGGCGAATATTCCGGTGGTCCTCTGAGGTTCTCGCCAAGCTCCGCAGGGCTGTCGCTCCCGCTTGTGACGCAACAGACGAGCGTGCCGACTACCTTGTCTTGTAATCCTGACAGCTCATGACATCGGCACCTCCGCACTCACCATGAAGCCCGCAATCGCTGTTCCAGCGACGGCTGCACTGGTATACCGAGCTTGGTCTCGCAAGTCCTTGACGCCTGTTGGCATTCTTACTGCTTTTCTCACCGCCGTCGCCCATGCCGTGCACCCTTGGAGTGTCTTCTTTGCGCTGCTGGCTGTCTTCTTCCTGGCGGGAACCGCTGTGACCAAGGTACTTCTTCCACATTGTAGCCTGCAACGCCATCTGATAGTCTCAGGTCAAACATGACATCAAGGCGAAGCTCACGCAATCCGCGACCGGCGCATCTGGCGGGGAAGGGGCTCGAAACCATATACAGGTCCTTGCAAACTCTTTGGTAGCGTCAATACTCATTTTGCTTCATACCTGGAAAGTAAAGAAGGAAGGCACCTACTTTAGTGAGGATCTGTGCTGGCCTCGGGGGTCGGATGTGCTGGTTGTCGGAATAGTCGCGTAAGCATAGCCCGCCGCAGTAATAAGCTTCGAAACACTCACAGGACCCCAGAAATTATGCCGCTGTTGCTGCCGATACCTTCTCTTCTGAGCTCGGAATCCTCTCCAAGACCAAGCCTCGCCTTATCACTGCCCCGTGGCGCGTGGTACCCCCCGGGACCAACGGAGGGGTAACGGGCGCTGGCCTGGGAGCGGGGCTTCTAGGTTCAGTCATCCTTACATCTACCTCGACCCTTCTCATACCTTTTTGCAAAGAATGGACTATGGCAGACAAGGCGAAATACACCGTGGCTCTGACGCTGGCTGGGTTCAGCGGGACTATCCTAGACTCTCTCCTAGGTGCTTTTCTGCAGGCAAGCGTCATCGATGTCCATTCGGGGAAGATCATAGAAGGAGATGGCGGTAAAAAGGTGCTTGTACATGGGAGCAACCCTCTGCATCTCAAGCAGAGGGCGAAGATACGGAGTGAAGCTGTCAGCTACGAACAGGGCAAGGAAGGGATAGCGAAGAGCTCTGCGATCGATCATTGCACGCAGGCTGCAAGGACAATGCAGAAAGCAGGAGGAAGTGGAAATGAGATTGCCGACGGACAGCACGAGAGCCGGAAGGTGGAGGTGGGTCGAGATATACTGGACAACAATGCGGTCAACATTCTCATGGCCGCCACTGTCAGCGTGGGAGCAATGCTAGTAGCTTGCGTGCTCTGGGATCTACCCTTCAGCAGTATAGCTTAAATTCAGACGTCCAAGGGTTCGCAGCATAAATTGATAAGGTCACAGAGTACCAATTAAATGAAATGGTCCAAATATAGAATATCCTGATGGTTCTGTGCACGTTACAGCCCCCCCACCTCCTCATCTTGGATGTCCAGGGGCGACACGGCCTTATTCAATCGGGTAAGTTCACTGTAGAGCCGAAAGAACATCAAGTGGCTGCCCGGGTGTTGTAAGGACACACTAGACCTCTGAGCTGGGGGAGGGCTGTAAGTGACCATTCATCTGGATCTACATGCCAAGCCGCTAAGGCGGGCGCGTCACCTCGTAGCCTTGAGCTCCGACAGACAGCTTCAACGACAACACCAGCTCCGATCCCCTCTCGCCCCACGCCTACTATCAGCATTTGCTCTTCCAGGCCTTTCGAATCCCAGGCATTTCTCCCAAGTAACGAGACAGCCTACGAACACACATCTAGCCAGGATGGTACGTACTCGTTTTCAAAAGCACCCCATTCGAAATATGTATGCATGGAAATCAACTGACTTCTGGGCTCTTGCAGTCTCTCCGCTTCGTCCCTCCGAAGGCACACCCCTCTCACACCGCTCTGGAGACGTCAGCGCCTTCAGCGCCCGGCGTTCACGATACCCTCCGATCCCGCCTGGCCCAGACATCATCTGCACCGGCAACATCATCAAAACAGGCAGTGGAGCTTCAGTCGGCACATCCGCTAGAGGCACGGCTGGTTCAGTGGCGCGAGACGCAGGACCGTCTGAAGATGGAGATGTTGAGGCGCCAATTCGGAATTGCGGAACCCATCAGGCGGGGTATGGAGCTCAAGGTTACTGCAGCCGGCGAGTGGAGGCCTGCGGCTCTTGGAGGCGCCAGCAGCGTGCACAAGGACATTCTGCAGGGACGGGACTGCGAGATCGGCTGGGAGGATGTGTTCACGGGTGAGTTGGCCCTGCATTTCCTGGGTTTCCTCGGGGGATAAACGAACTGCTAACACATGGCATCAGGCAACGAGCTCCGTGAGGTCCCCGACTTCCACACGGAGATGGAGACCAAGATGAAGATGAACTGGTGAAGTGGATCGGGTGTTTGAGGCGAACGAAACGCTTGCAAACGGATGAGGCGATGGAAGAGGGATAGACGGGCTTAGTGGCGTGGACATGAAGAGGCGTGTACCAAGGCATTTTGGTGTAGGCCGCGCGTGGGAGTATGGCGCCGACATAGAAATGGGGAATAACGACCAATACGAAGCCCAAAGGCCCTTAGCATGATTTTGTGGCCTTTGCCCCCACCCAATCTTGATGAAGTCACATGTTGCATGCATGAAGCTGACAGTGCGGGAGGCACGAGCGGCAGACAGGTCTCGACTGCGGCGCAACCAAGGGAGCCGGCGGCCGACACGTGGGTCGAGACGTGCCGGCGCGCACGCCTTGTCCCAAGTGCAGGGCAATGAAGGCAGCAAACGCTGCTCTGGCCGTCTGGCCTGGCCAGCGACGAGCGAGCGAGCGAACGAGGTGGTGTGCCAACGGGCCGCCGCCAATCACGCCGGGGGGGCAACGCAGGGGCGCCGCTCGTGGGCCTCCACCCAGCCAGAATGACTCCGGCCGGGGGGCTAGCGCGCACCTGGGGAGCAGCGCTGGGGGGTACCGCGATTAGGGCATTAGGGCATTAGGACAGGCGGGCTCAGAAAACAAAGCGCATCCCGCTGATAAGGAGGCGCGGCGGCGGCGCGGCGGGCGGGCCCAGGGCGGCCCTCTCTGCCGCGGGCGTGCCGCGAGGGTGCCGTGAGCAAGATGCTTTTTGCGGCGACAGCGTCCCAGGCCGGCCAGTGTGGAGAAGGGCGTTCGTTTGCGGAGAAGTTGGGCCAGCGCCGGCGGAGCGTCCAAGACAGCCGCGGCTTTGCGGGCTCTGCGGGCTCTGCGGGCGCTGGGGGGGCTCTGGCGGCCTTCTGCCACTGCCACTGGCCTGCCATGGCCTGCCACAGCAGCCGCCAGCGACCCAGCGGCCGGCCGGTCTCCCGCGCACTGGCCCCTCGCCTTGCCTTGCGCCTGGCTACTCCCTCCCGAAACATTCAGAGCCATTTCTCGCCCATCCTCACCACCGGCCTCGCTGAGTCCTCCTCCCTCGCCCGCCCACCCGTACTCTCGCTGCCCCCTTCCCCGACTCCTGCCCCGCCTAGTCTTACACCCGCCGCCATCGGCCTCCCCCTTGACGCCGCCTGTCGTCCCGTCGCTGTTTCGCTCCTTGCGCCCTCGCCACTATCGTCCCTCTGTCATCGTGACAGGTGATTCCCGAGGCCAGCAATGGCTTCTCCAGCACAGGACCCGCCCGCGAGCGCGAGCACCCCCGCCCAGAGCGCCCCCCAGCAACGCTCCTCGCCGCCGTCCTCGAGCCACGACGCCCTGTCCTCCAGCCCCGTCGAGATGCGGCCACTGCCGGCCTCTTCTTCCCCAGACGACGCGACCAAGGCCCTTGCCCCCGCCCCTGCGTCGGATGCCGCGCCCAATGCACCAGCATCAACCGCTCCCACAGCAACAGAGACGTCAGATGCGCAGCCCTCGCAGCCCAGCGACGGTGACGCTGCGCCAGCGAAGCCTGCTCCCCCGGCCGACCTGAACCGCTCCGAGACGGAAGCAATTGGTCCCTCGACAGACACGCCCGCTGCGAATCCAGACAACTCGAATGGCCCCGTCGTCGTCATAATGCTACTGCTCACAACGGGTGCGCGGCACCCCTACAAGATCGACGAGAAATACCTCAAGAAGCGCAACGTCATCATTGAGGACATGGACCCCTACAATATCAGCGTATACACCCTCAAAGAGTTGATATGGCGAGATTGGCGGGAAGGTACGTTCGATTCCCCTGCACTGGCGCTTGTCATGCGTCGAGTAACTTATCACCCGTCTTTTGGCCACCTGCCACTACCCACCTGGATCGCTTTTGATCTCCCGCTTCTCGAATCCCCTATTCACAACATATCCTCCTATGTATACCCTGAAGCCTGCACGAAGCCATCCCTCTGGTGGCTCTGACATTCGTCTCCTCTTCCGTACTGTAAAGCTGACTCCTGTCTTGGCAGAATGGGAACCTCGGCCAACATCACCCAGCTCAATACGACTGATACATTTTGGCCGAATGCTGGACGACAAATCGCCACTGAAAGGTAAGCGCAACCCTCTCGAATCTCTCTCGAATTCTTGGCATGGCTTGTCCAAACGCTGGGCGCAATCCACCAATTGGCCGGATCACCCTATCGCGCAATCCCCCCTCCGTGCAGGCAATTGCGTCCGCTGCTCCCACTGAGCTGCCCAACAACATGGTTCATCTGTCGCAAAAAAATCATCCTTCTTGTCCTAGCCCAGTCTCCGCTCTCGCTTGCTAACTATGGACAGACTGCCGATTCCAGACGGAAACGCCCAATGTGGTTCACATGACCATCAAGCCCCAAGAAGTCGTCGACGAAGAAGACGCCAAGACCGGAAAGGGCAGTGGGAGACGAGATGGAGATGAAGAGGTTCATGCGGGTTGCCGTTGCGTCATCCTATAAGGAAAATGCTATGGCCTTGCTAATATATGGCGCCCGTAGCATGTTCCTTATGTGAGGGAGTCTTCGACGGCCAAGGGGTTGCCATCGTAGATATGATAAAGCTAATGATCGGCGGCATAATCCCTCGGACCTCCACCGAATACAGACACGTCCTCGCTAGCTTCGACAGTAGGGGGAGATCTTTAGCGGACATTTCCTCGGGTTCTAGGCGACGCTATCAACGATCTCGTCGTTGGAGGCAGCGCGCAAATCCCTACTATCGGCTTCTCCATATTCCACCTTGATCAGGCATTATGCACTCCCCGTCTTCTATTCTTCTCGCGCTCTCTCTTTTTTTTGCGAGCCACTTCGGTTTCAGCAGTAGGCGTTGCGCATACGGATGGGTCATTGCTGGATGTTATCGCTTCTTGTTCATCTTTTTTTCCACACGTGCATACGAACACTTGTCTGTTTCTCATCGTTTGGCCGCTGCTAGGCGCCCGAGGTATCCAGCACCTTTGTTTACTGTACAAGTACGTAGCATAGCCAGAAGGGAGGAGGGTCCTCTGGCTCTAGCGCAATAGAAGCTCCATGTGTGACACGGATTCCAAGATGGACGTATTTTAGCCTTCCGTATATACGGTTGACACGCGTACGAGACGATGCAAAGCTCGCGTGATTCCCCCGCATGTTTGATCTGTGAAGGCGGCAGCCAAGCACCTGTCGATCCAAGACCCTGGCCGATTAAGGAGCTTTCGCATGAGGTCATCATCGCTAAAGCCTGCATCACTCCACACCTCAAACCCAAGCAACACAGCTCGTCCCCTACCCCAGCCTTCCCAGGCACAACGCGCCCGCCTCTACCCTGCTCGATTGCAGTCTGTGAAGCTCACAATGGTTCTGCAAGACCTAAGCGATGCGTCTTCGGACAGCTTTACCGACAACCCGTACCCCTCCGAGAACGACCCGTATGCCTCCTCGTCTTCCGGATCCAACTACGATGCCACGGACCTTCCCCAGCCGATTCCTGTGGTAGGTCCCTTTCTGGGATTTTCGCAGGCAGCTATACGTTTCAAGACAGAATCGACAATCAAGTTTGCCGAGCGTAGAATCGGGCGCAATCTCACGGGTGAAGAGGCGCACACCTTAGCAGGCTATCTGTACAAGCTAGAACAAACGAAGAGCTACTTTACGGCTGGCGGAGCTGCTATTGGTACTTGGAGATGGTACAATACCATGGCCGTCAACCGATATCCGCTGTATCTTCCCAAGCCTGGAGACATTGACCCGAACAAATTCATGTTTGTCAAGGGGCCAATGGCTCAATACGCTCGGCACAGTTGGCGATTGTTTTTGTATGTCTTCTGCGTTGGAGAGCTCGGAAAACTCATGGGGCAGATAGTGGCTCAACCTTTGGTTGCCCGCGACACTGCCAACGACACCAGGCTTGGCCAGTTCTCGAATGACCTCAGGAACGCCCTTTCCAACAACCAGCAGAATAGACGCGAAGTTCATAAAGAAACTCCCCAGCGGAGAGTTCAAGGAGATTCACAACCTTTTCCTCCGGCTCGAAGGCCTCAATCCCCTGCAGCCCGTACCACGGATGATGACGATATGTCACCCACCGCAGGCAACGAGCCATGGCCATCATCATCATCTGGTGACTGGGGTTCGACTAGTGCTGCTCCATCCAAACAACAGCCTTCTGAGAAAAAACAGCCCAGCCCGCCGTGGGTGAGTGCGAGGTCCACACGCTCTGATGATGATGATGATGATGCATCACCTACTGGAGGTTTGTTCCAGGAAGAAGTACAAAATCAGTCCAAGCCTGGGGAGTCGGCATGGGAGCGCCTTCGACGTGGAGGTGCACCACCGCCTGCCCAACGCCCTCCGCGCAACTCAGCACCACCACGTAAGGAGCATGCGGAAGGTTCGACTCTGGGAGACAGTTGGACGTTCGCGGAATCAGAGGAAGATAGGAAAAGGACACGAGAGACTGCCCAGCAGGAGTTTGATGCCCGGATAGAGAGGGAGCGCCAAGGGAAAGATTTTAATGATGAGCGAAAATGGTAATCCATGCCATGGACAGTCCTGGTCCTCGATTCATCTCGTTCCACACATTCGGTTTCCACCGCCACACTGAAAATGCACTCGACGCCTGAATGCATTATAATAGGATTTACCTCTCTGTAACAATAGCAAAAAATTCACTATGTCATCACCTTGTTCTGGAAAACTGGAGTGGCGAAAGTCTTGATCGAGGCTAGCCTTTGTAGAGTGAAATAGGCCTCCGCTTTCCTATTAGCTACCGCTACAAAATCTTTTTCCCTCGACAATTCCAACCTTAATTTTATATAAAGGGACTTTGCCCCACTTCCCCAAATTTCCCGCCAGTTTGCCTTCACCTTAACTCGCCTTTTCTCGCCACAATCTCAACACGACCGCAACTCAACCTCGCTGACAGGCCAAAATCAACACAGCCTGCACGCCTCAACAATATCCATTCACCTACTTAAGATGGCTACGCGCTCTAGACTGGACTCACTTGCTCACCACGAAGCAGACACAGCAGAAGACCTTGTTCGCATCGGCGACGAGCTCGTGACCCCAGGAATAGACGACCTTGACAAACCCCCACCAACCAAAATACTTTGTCCTGGCAGTAAGTTTTGCCCTACTCGCTACAGCATGTCGGTCATGCCGACTGCGATAGACCACTGGGAAGCCTTGGCCTATGGGGCTTCAACGCCAGCTCCGACTCAGGCATCAGATCTGTCTTCAATATCTCCCCGTTGGATATCAGATTCAACAGGATCGCCTCGTGGTTTATTTCTTAAGCAGATAACTGGCTCCCAGGCTATCGACGATGCTCCAAGGAATCCTCAGCCAACCTCGAGTGCGCTTCTAATCCGACAAACCGGCGCTGGGACTAACACTGATATGACAAGATCCAGGTATGCCCTCAACTTGTCTCCAAGTTACATGCGCGAGGTCGACTCTGAGCTTTATAGGGCCGCCTCTCTTTTGCCAGTTCTAAGCCATGCGGATCTCGAGGCCATTGAATCCTTTGAGAATCTTCGAGCAAAGAAATCTGAAATGCAAGATAATAGTCTTGTTGCGAGCCCGCCGCTAAACCTAGCCCCTGAGGATAGTCCTTCTTTTCCGCAGATGAAGAAATTACCGGGAGAGATTCGCAGGAAGATCTACGGCTTCGTCCTCAGCACCGGCGCACTAATCCGCCCCCGACTTCACGACAGGCCACATGGTAACTTGATCAAATTCTACGATGGTAACGAGTCTGGTCACGATGCTATCAGAAATCTTAGTAACCTCACTCTCGTTTCCAAGCAAGTTTGCGAGGAATCACTTCCCGTGTTCTACAACGAAAACACCTTTGCTTGCGACGATGATACCTTGACTTACTTTGAGCATCTATCTCACACCGGACGTTTCCACATGCTCCGCAACGTGAGCTTTGTGGTCCAACTATCAAGCGATAAACAGCAGGCCGTCCGAACCGTCCGGCTCATCCACCAAGCCAAAACGGAGGCGAGGAAATATGAAGAAGCCATTACAATGAACGCATGGGACAGGCTCGAGATGCTCCACGAAAACAATCGCCACAGCTACGAGCCACCACCACCACCACCCACGCAACGCTGGACCCCGCGCCCCTCCTTCGCCGAAATTGCCGTCAACTCGCCCTGGATCCTCCAGAACCACCCCCTTTACGTCGCCGGCGGCCTCTCCTGCCTCTGCTCCTTCCTCGCGCTCCAGAAGCTCGCGACGCCAAACGCGGACCCGGACTCGGCATACACGCACGACATCGCCATCATGGTGCCCCACGCAAGAATCTTCTCCGACTACCCGCGCCTCTCGTGGTTCACCGCCGCAGCTGAGAGCTTGGGTATCAGGCTCAGGTTCGTCGAGGGCAAGAGGGCCGTTTACAGTCGTGGCGGTGTGCGCCTAGAGTGGCGGCAGCGGTATCAGAAGAAAGACTTTGGCGCCGACGAGGCTGCTGCTGCCGCCGTGGGCGCCCTTGCCATCACCGAGGAACAGGAGAATGAGAAGATTCAGCAGGTGCTGGAGAAGTTGACGCCGGAGTGGAGGACTGGGGTCATGCCCCGGAAGGTGCTGTACTATCGTACCCACTCTCGGGGCTTGGCGGACGAAAAGATGGTGTGGTATCAGATCGATACCGAGAATGGGAAGTTTGAGAGGCAGGGAAAGTAGGGCTGGGCCCCTTTTCCCCACCCTCTCCACCTCCTTTCTGGAGGCGATGTTTCCTCTCTGGCTGACTGGTTCATGTTTTGTTTCTTCTGCTTTTTGCATCGGTGGCTAATTTTCCTTTCCACGTTTTCTTAGCTGCGCGACTAGAGGTTCCACATGGCCGGGTTCTGCGGCGGTTCTTGTTCGGGACTGCTTCGCCGCTGCGTCGCCTCTACTTTGTCATGCTCGACTTTATGCTTGGAGACTTTTACGTCGAATTTCTCTGAGGGAAGATGCTTCCATAACGTCATTTTTTTGGGCCGCAGGGGGGGAGGGGGGGATTTTTTCCTTGCGCCACTGCGTTTATGGAGGCTTTGGGTCATCAGCATGTCTGGGTGGGGACTGACTTTAGGTAAAGTCTATGTCCATCAGCCCACCAACCAGCCGGTCAGTCAGCCAGTGGATCATCAAGCACATCATAATGTTCACATCTGAAGTGAAGGTCATGTGAAAGTCTTGTTAGACCACCATCAGTACGGGTCCTTGTAATATCCGTGTTTAATGCGTTCGAGGCGTTACGTGAATCCGTCCAAAAGTTGTGTACAGGACAATTTTCAAAGGAGATCTCAGTAGGTTCAATATCTACGTTTGCTGGTATCAAAATATGGAATAGCATGAGACGTAAAAGTGCCTAGGAGGATGCAGCCATCAAAAGAACCTGACCCACAGCTCCCTCAAGCGCTCACAGTACACCCTGTCCACGAAAAGAAATCTCGAAAGCATCTCATGCACCCCCTCGAAATCGACAAGACCGAGCGTACCGCACGACTTGCGAAACGATTCCGCAAAGAAAGCCAAATCCTCTTGTTGGACCGAACACCATGCCCCCATGAATGCCACCCAAGCCTGTACCTCCTCGAACCCTGCCCATGCAAATCCCAGTACCGAGCCTTGGAGTAAAGTCTTCAAAGGTCGAAGGGTGAATTGGATCACGGCTGATTCGTTGGGATACCCTCGCACGAGGCCCGTCTGGGAGTAGAGCAGGCACGTTAGTCGACAAGCCTCCTCGATCACGTTGCTAGTCGTATGTACGAGCAGACAGTACTCGATGTACATGTTCTGGTGGGTCAAGTATTCCAGATACGTGTCGTCGTCTGCGTAAGGGAATGCAGCTAGGTAAAGTGCCTCGGTGTAGCGCGTCATCATTGCTATGTCGTGGAAGGTGGTGAGTAGTTTGGCGTTGGGGGAGATTTGGGGCCAGTTGATGATCAGGCTAGATGCAAAGCTCGGTAGGATGTGGGAGATGCTGGGAAGTGGGAGTTGCATTGGGTAGGAGAGATTGAATGGGATGGTGGGTGGAGTCTGAGTCAGGATTGAGAGCTTGATCGCGGACCTGGGGGCTTGTTGGTATTGACGTCTATGAATACTGATCCAGATACTCACATCAGTATCTTGAATGCGAGTATGTATGGTAGGGGACCGTGAACTCTGCTGCGCAATTGTCCAATGCGGAATAGGCCATTCATATGCGCTTTTGCTTCTGCAGAATTTCCCGTGAAACTCTAAAGTATGACTTAGCATCAAGTTCCTTTCTAATGCTCCAAATTGCTCACCTCCATAAGTATCAATGAGGAGATTCCCCCAATGACGTCTTTAGAGATTGCCTCATCTGGATTACTCAATCTCTTATTAACGAGCTGGATCGTCCGACCTTTGAAATACAGCCAGTCTGCAACTCCGTCATGAAAACCTTCAACTTTAGCTGTCATCGAACGCGAAGTAGCAGAGTATGCTGATAGCGCAGCAAGGGAAAGCTCATCAGCCGTCGCCATTGATGAGCAACCGAATGTTTTTCGGGTGAGGTTGGTGGTGAAACTTGGATGCATCTTCGGCATCAATGTATTGACATCTACACACTCGATGAGCCGCATCCTTCCGATCAGAGGGGAAGGAGCTCACAGTATGAGAGATGCCTGGCCATACGAGGAGGTATACCGGCAGGCATATGAATGAAATGGTAGAAGGGATCAACTGCACCCTGTCCAACCATTTGGTATGGAGATAGCTGTGGGGTTAGTTGCCCAACGAGAGGTATTTGGTGCCTGGATTGAGCTTGAGATGTAAGGCTATCTTCGGCATCTGGATCCTGACGTTGCTGTGCAAGGGCGTCGAAGGGACGCATGAGTACGACATCGTCGAAACTGAGGATGATGGGAATAGTGGGATCAGATCGAGGTAATGATACAGGAGCCGGAGTAATATCGACAATCTGCTGGTGCTCCGCCAGGATAGATTGATTGTTATTGTCGCCGGGAGCAACATTTGCGTCGTCTTTCTGTTGGTTCTGGGCTCTGAAATTCTTGATATCTCGCTGTCTCCTTTCAGAATGGCGCACAGCAGCCACATGGGAGCGTGCGAGCTTGCGACGTTCCTTTTTCGCCTCCCTAGACAGGTCACTGGTAGTATGGATGAATTGAAACTTCCCAGACATGGTTCAGTCAACGGCAATATTGATATTCGAAACTACTTAGAGCTTTCTTTTCTGCCTATCCTCCAACAAGAAATCAGTGGATATATAGGAAGGAACGTAAGCAACGTGATGACTGTGCCTAGCGAGCTGAATAATCGAGGGGAAATGCACGTGAGAACCGCTCAAAGAACGACGGATGAAGTTGGTATAAAGACGTTACCCCGGAGCACAATGAGTCAGCATCAGACATCCAAGGCTGGGGCTGTGAAGGATGCGGATAAACTATTCGACATGTTTCTTCATCATGTTCGGAGGCGATGCATGGTTTCGGAGATACTTTATCGCGCCCCTGGTCAACACGGTGCTCGTTCGAGGATGGAGGCTAGCGACAGTCTAGAGGCGGGGTCACGTCGGCGCCTCAACGGGCGCATAGGGACCAGGAAAAGAGAAGAAAAGTCAACCTGAGACCGATAACGCATCCGGCCAGAGCTAACATGATATCGTTCTCAGCGAGACAGCGGCGAGATACGGTGAGGATTGAGGATGGCCGGGGAGCAAGGGGCCAATGAAAGGCGGCAGCGCCGACACCGCCCGTGCAGCGACCGTGCGCCAAGACACGATTTTGATGGCGGGGCAGAAGTCAAATAACTGCCGAAGACCCTCTGGTCCCTTTCTTTCCTCCATCCCTCTCCTCCTCAATTTTTCTCCTTCCTCCCCTCCAACATCCCCCCCATTACCTTTTGTTTTTTTCTCTATTAGATACCCCTCAGCCAAAATGTCTGCCCCCGCCCACAAGCACAAGGTCGCCGACATCTCGCTTGCGGCCTTCGGTCGCCGCGAGATCGAGCTCGCCGAGAATGAGATGCCCGGTCTCATGGCCATTCGGGCCAAGTACGCTGAGGACCAGCCCCTCGCTGGTGCCCGCATTGCTGGCTGCTTGCACATGAGTAAGTTTCTGCCGACGCCCTCGCCACGCAGAGAGCTAACCCCGCACCAGCCATCCAGACCGCTGTCCTTATCGAGACCCTCAAGGCCCTCGGTGCTGAGCTCACCTGGACCTCCTGCAACATCTTCTCCACCCAGGATCACGCCGCTGCTGCCATTGCCGCTGCCGGCGTCCCCGTTTTCGCCTGGAAGGGCGAGACCGAGGAGGAGTACAACTGGTGCTTGGAGCAGCAGCTTACTGCCTTCAAGGATGGCAAGAGCCTGAACTTGATCCTCGACGACGGCGGTGACCTCACCTCGCTCGTCCACCAGAAGTACCCCGAGATGCTCAAGGGCTGCTACGGTGTCTCTGAGGAGACCACCACCGGTGTCCACCACTTGTACCGCATGCTCAAGAACCAGGGCAAGGAGCACGGTCTCCTCGTCCCCGCCATCAACGTCAACGACTCCGTCACCAAGTCCAAGTTCGACAACCTGTACGGTTGCCGTGAGTCCCTCGTCGATGGCATCAAGCGTGCCACCGATGTCATGATTGCTGGTAAGGTCGCTGTTGTCGCTGGTTTCGGTGATGTCGGCAAGGGCTGTGCCCAGGCTCTCCACAGCATGGGTGCCCGCGTCATCGTCACTGAGATTGACCCCATCAACGCTCTCCAGGCTGCCGTCTCCGGCTACCAGGTCACCACCATGGAGGAGGCTGCTCCCCAGGGTCAGATCTTTGTCACCACCACTGGTTGCCGTGACATCCTCACTGGTGCCCACTTCGAGGTTATGCCCAACGATGCCATTGTCTGCAACATCGGTCACTTCGACATCGAAATCGACGTTGCCTGGCTCAAGGCTAACGCCAAGTCGGTCTCCAACATCAAGCCCCAGGTCGACCGCTTCCTCATGAAGAACGGCCGCCACATCATCCTCCTTGCCGAGGGCCGTCTCGTCAACTTGGGATGTGCCACTGGCCACTCTTCCTTCGTCATGTCTTGCTCTTTCTCCAACCAGGTCCTTGCCCAGATCATGTTGTACAAGGCTGAGGACGAGGCCTTCGGCAAGAAGTACATTGAGTTTGGCAAGACTGGCAAGCTCGACATTGGCGTCTACGTCCTGCCCAAGATCCTGGACGAGCAGGTCGCTGCTCTTCACCTTGACCACGTCAACGCTAAGCTCTCCAAGCTTACCCCCGTCCAGGCCGAGTACCTTGGCCTTCCCACCGAGGGTCCTTACAAGAGCGACATCTACCGCTACTAGATTTCTTTCAAACTGTCTGAAAGTTTCAACACGACGTTATGATTTGGGATGATACCACTTCGAGAAAAAGTTGATCTGTCTTCAACGGCATAGCATTTAAATGGTGGGGACTTCGGGATTTTGAATCTTATAAAAGGCGTTTGGTTGATGCATAATCATCCACGTTGACCCTTCAACCACGGTCAATGCTTTAGAGGTGACTACCTTGTATGAATGCAACTCAGGAGGAAGGATATAGCAGCTCAACGACAGGCATGCAAGCTGATGGGAGCTTACGTAGTAATCGCCCGCCGTCCGTACACGGCGGAGCTCAATGAAACCTTTAGGCGGGGTCCTACCCCACCGCAAGACGTCAGTCAAAATGCCGAAAGCAAAATCGATATTGAACGTGTGATGAGCTAGGTATTTCCCGAACGTTGCTATCGATTTCCCAAGGCGCAGGCCCACTAGTCTACCAGGCTTCACGATCTGCTGCCTCAACAAACCTTAAGGGTGCATTGACAACAGCATCCTCCCGCCGCCGTCCCTTGCTCCACCTGCACGCCCCCTCCACCCTGGTCTGGATGCCTGAATGGAAGCACAGAGACACCGGGTCCCGAGGAATGGCCCAAAGCGGAATCTTGGAGTACCATGTCGATTGCCGACCCGCGTATACGAGACACCTGCTTGCCTGGATTGAAACGACGCAGCCGTTCGAATAGAAGGCGACGCGAGCACGGCATCCAAAAGTATGTAAAGTGGCCTGAAATGGGAGGAGCAGGGGAGGCACAACGCCTTCTTTCTCCACATTAGAATGGCGAGGGCAAGAAAAAAAAATGAGGCTAGACGGTCCGTCCCAGCCCCCCCCCCCATCTTCATCCCCCCTCTCGTACCCCTCCACCCCCTCGTTGAGATTTCTTTTCCGCCGCCCCATCTAACTGCCCACTCATGCACGCTAGCCAAATCTCCGAATCACAGCAGTAGTCCTTTCTTTTTTTCTTTTTTCTGTTCATTTTTCTGTTCCTTGCTGTCTTGCAGCCCAGCGGGCCGCCACTCGGTTTGCAAGGTTGCACACGCGTCGTCGTCGTCTTCCTCGTTGGATGTTGCCTTGTTTTTGCTTTCTTTTTTTTGTTTACATGCATGAATACATACATATAAACGCCACATACAAATGCATGGATCCCATCCTCCCCCCCTCACGCGAGGATCTCGGGATCCGCGTGGGACGGCAGGATGTCGTGCGTGGATAGGCGGGATTGTTGTTTTGAGCCGTTTAGAGACAAGGGATGGAGGAGAGTGGGGCAACAATGGCCATGTATGCATGTACGTATGTAGGAGTGTGGAAGTGAGTGTACACACGATACAAAGGCACAAGCGACGTAGTGGTGAGTGGAGAGACAATGGACATGGCGCGTTTCAGCCGTACATGCTGTACTTGTTTGGATTTGGCGGTAGCGACGACAGGTGAGCTGAAGGGGATGGGGGGTTAGACGAGAGGCAGAGAGGCAAGGAGAGAGACCATGTGTACAGGTACACATTTGACTTGTCTCCTTGTAGCTATTCACTCGTGTAAGGAGGCTGGGTCTCTCGAGTAACAAAAGGTACACGTTTGATCGATCGATACATGCATACATTCGGTCGTGTACATGTATCCGTACATGGGGTGCTTGGTGGGGGTGTACACCAACGCGGTAAGAAACGTCAGGTATTGCATGGCATGACATGGCATTGCATACGCATCTGCATGCAGACACGCAGGCTCGCTTCGACGCAGATTCCAGGTCTGTCGTGTCCCTGCGCTCTGCGTGCTGCAACTGCGAGACGGAGCGGAGCGAGGCGAGACCAGGCCAGGCGAGGGGATGCCCTGCGCGGGGACGGATGTGGCCCAGTCCCGAGAGGCACCAAGGTGGAGGACGGGAAGAATTTCACATGTGTTTATCGAATGCTTCCCCGCCTGCGGATGACAACAAAGAAAGACACGGGTTGGCAGCATGGCGACAGCATACTTTAAAAAATTGCTATAGCTTCTCAAATTGGTATGCTTATTAGTCTACAAGTGCAATATGTACTTTGTTTTCCAACCACGCCCTCGAACGATGTCAATCATTGCTAACTCTGCTTTCTGCACAATCCGTTTGTCATGCCAATCGATGCCCGCTTGCTCGCAGATGATGATCTGACATCTTGCCCCGTTTGATTCGAATGAGAAGATAGGGCAAGGGAGGTATCAAAAAAAGGAAAAAAGAGAACGAGCAGGAAACGAAAGAACGAACAACCCGCTAACCGGAAGAACCTACAAACCGTGCTTTTCCAAATGTAGGGAAAACTTGTGGTAATCAGACCAACGTGATAATGTGACTGACTGGGCAATGCTGCCGCCGTGCAAGCTTCAGAAGGGTACTAGGGGGGTAACTGAACGGAGGGTCACGGCCCAAAACAAAGGAAATGAATGGTATGTGTGTCGAAGTGTGAATCAGCGCAAGCCAATCACGCTCTACAAAAAAGGTTAGTCGCGGTTGGGTGGTCAAGGGGCGTGGATTTCAGCTAGTATGCATACCATTTCCAACGTCCAGACTCGGCGGATCCAGACCTTCAGCTTGCCCTCGACGCCTCTGACATTCTCCAGCTCAACACCTTCCCACCAGCAGCGGCGGGCAGGTTTCCGCCAGAAGAGCAGCAGCTTCTGGGCCATGCCAACGGCATTGCTATTGGCCAGATCATTACCCTTGATGTCAGTTCGAAGGCGAGCCAAGGCAATGCTGCAGATGACGGCCTTGTTAGGTTCGCCAGCTCGATGGCCCCAGCGGTCGTCGTGGTTGAAACCGCTACGGATATTAGCGTGACGTTTAGCGTAAACAAAATCGAAGAAGATACGTACCCCGCAGTGAGCATCTCAATCAGATGCTGTTCGGTCGTTCCAGGCTCCTCGCTCTTTCGCAGACCCGAGAAGATACCATCTTGCTTGAGGAGTGCTTCTCCCGCAGCGCGCTTGACTTCAATCATCTCCATCTGACCAATCTCGCGGTGAGGGGGGATGGCATAGAAGTCAAGGTCTTCTCGCAGGACGATGATACCGGCACGGTCCTGGAGCATGTCCCTGGCAGAGCCATGAGGCATGGGATCGATCGGCACGGCTTCGGCAGGGTGGTCGGGGGCCGTGGTGGGCGAGGGCGGGGAGGCGGGAATGGTCTGGGCGACATTGCGGAAGAACTCGAGCATGTACTGCAGAGAGTTTGGGTCGTACTGAGAAGAATAGATATTGTCAGATAGGTATATTGCAGGGTTGGATAGATGGTACAATATCATTTGAATCGAATTAACGCGCAGGTTGCAAGGGGAGGGAATGTCGGGGTTACTAACGTCGACGGGATAAACGTCACCATCGTGATACTGGTTCGTCATGTGGCCATCCGGGAGGAGGCCATTGGGAAACAGCGACAGCAAAACGAACTCGGGGAGGGTCAGGAGCTCGTCGCGCGAGAGGGTGAAGCGCGTGCCCCTAGAGAGCGGTCAGCATCGAACATGTTGGGCGGAGGCTGTGGGGCGTGTACCTGAGCTCTAGCGTGATGTTCTCGTCAGAGCCCGAAAGCGTGTTGATGGGCGGTCCGCCACTCTGTTGTGACACCTGGGTGATGATGCTTGCGGGACCTCCTGCGGACGCCATCACGTACGTGAACGAGTCGATGGGACTCGAGCCTTCGCTGTACGGCGGTGGAGGCTCTCCGTCGTCAAGGTCCTTGCTGCTAGAGCCGTCCTTTGTGTCTCGTGGGAGGGCTGCTTTAGTTGCGGCGACTGTGGCAGCGGCAGCCGACGACGAGGATTCGGTGAAGGGTGGGGCTGGATCGTGCCGCGCGCTGGAGTCGTTGGCTTTGTTGGCGTCGTCGGCGCTGTCGTTGGACGGGAAGAAGAGGGAGGAAAAGGGCGGGGGGTAGGGTGATTCGCCCGCCGTGGTCAGCACTGCTGCGTCGTTTGCGGGGGCCGTGACTGCGTAATGGGGACCGTCGTCGCCGTTGTCGGCTGAGGAAGAGGACAAAGGAGTGACTACGGACAAGCCGTTTGTGCTGGAAGCCTGCGTCTGCGACAAGGTGCCGGTTGTGCGGTGGGCTCTGGACGGAAGTCGCTGGGGCGGCGAAGGGGGGAGCGGGCGCAACAGGCGCTAGCAACTCTGGTCAATTGCGTGCTGGGCGCGGCAGGTTCACGAGCTAGACGGAGTGCATCGAAGACGGCGAGGGCGAGGGCGAGGGCGTGCTTGGGTGGTAGGAGGGAGATTTCGGGCGTGTGATGGCCAGCAATGAGGTCGGTCGAGTTGGAGCAACAAGGATCACGTCCAAGCGCTTAGGGTTAGCGCGCCCGCCCAAGACAGCACCCGTGGACCGCAACCACGGCTATTTGGCCAGCGCGCCTTCGCATACCGAGTGCCATGGGAAGACGGCGGGAGCGCTGCCTTTGCATGCCCTCTGATGTCCTCTGCGCACCCCTCTACGGTCTTAAGCGCCGCCGGGAATAGACACGAGAGTCGACGTCCGAATGGGGGCAGGACCATTGTGGCATAGCGCGCCCTGAGTCCCTGAGTCTGAGGTCCGGGTGAATGTAGTCGCTCCAAGCCATCATGACGTGCACCACACCACCACAGCTGCCATCGCATCCCATGTGCTGGACACTGCATTTATACCCGCTGCCGGCCGATACACTATCAACTCGCCAGGAACTACATGCCTACAGCTCCAGGCATCCCATTTGCCAGGCGCCATCTGCTAACGACGGCTGTTCCCGGCCAAGGTGCTTCCCGCACAACCAAGCACATGTATGCACGCGTACTCCATACCCAAGGGTACGACCAGATCTATGTCCCCTTCGCCCTACTTATCCGCTGCTGTCCCTTTGCCTAATGCTTCCGTACTACGCCGGCATCGTTTGCCTGTGCCGTAATCCTGCGCTTGTAATCCTTGACGGTGCCGTCGAAGTGCTCGATCGTGCCATGGTCGCACACCCACAGGCTCGTGCACACGTTCTGCAGCATAGTAACGTCGTGACTGACCATGAGGATACCGCCCTGGAATTTCTGCAGCGCTTCGGAGAGGGCGTCCATGGCTTCGATATCCAAGTGATTGGACGGTTCGTCCAGGACGAGGATGTGGGGGTTCGTCAGGGACAGGCACGCAAAGGCTACACGCGACTTTTGACCTCCGGACAGCAAGCCCATCTTCTGCAACCCCGTCATGCCCGTGATACCAAACGCTCCGAGGTGACGGCGGTAGTCCTCATCTGTCTTTCCTGGGAACTTCTTTGACATGAAGCCCACAGCACTGTCATTGAGATCCAGTGCGTCGACGTGGTGCTGTGCAAAGAAGCCAACTCTCAGGCGAGGGTTCTGCGAGATCAGTCCAGAAGTGGGTGTTAGGGCGCCGATCAGCAATTTCAAGGCCGTCGTTTTACCCGCGCCGTTCGGTCCCACGATACCTATACGCGAGTCGAGCTGCACGTCGAGATCCACGTTCTTGAGCAGAATGTTATCTTTGCTGTAACCAAACGAGACACCGCTCATCTGAATGATAGGAGGGGACAACTTCTCCACATCGGGGAAACTGAAGTGGACCGAGTACTCAGCCTCTGGCGCCTGCAGAACCGGCATCTTCTCGAGCTTCTTGATCCTGGATTGCGCTTCGGAAGATTTGGCAGCATTGTACCTGAACTTATCAATGAAGGCTGCAGGCAAGTCAGTGTCGGAAAATTGGGGTGGGAGTCTGCATGTACGGACCTTGCAGATGAGCCCTCTGGGCCATCTGGTTCTCATATTCTCGCTTGGCAGTCTTGCGACGTTCTTCCTTTGTGGCATAGAAGGAATCGAAGTTTGCGCCCTTGTAGTAGTCCAAGCGCTCCGAGTGCTGGTGGATAATGTCTGTTGCGACTTCGTTGAGGAACGCTCTGTCGTGAGACACGACCAAGACGGTGCTAGGGTAGTCCTGCAGGTAATTTGCCAAGAAGGTGATGGACGGGACGTCCAACATGTTTGACGGTTCGTCCAGAAGGAGGAGGTCAGGTTCGCAGAAGAGCGCTCTGGCCAGGGCCAATCTCATTCTCCAACCACCAGAGAAGGTCTTGGTTGCAAACTGCTGGCGCTCTGTCGAGAAACCGAGACCGGCCAAAATGCTGGCAGCTCGGGACTCGGCCTTGTCTGACTCCATCTCGGACAGTTTGGAGTGTACATCACTTAGGGTAATGTCGAGACCTTCGCGTTGCTTGTCCAGCCTCGCGGCATCGGCAGAGGTATCGGCCAAGGTAGCACGCTCGGCCTCGAGCTCAGCCAGCTCCTTGGTGATCTTATCCTGCTCCCGGAGCAAGTGCTTGCGCCAAACATCGGCATCGAGCACGGCCTGGAGAGCTGGCGTGTCATCACCAGTGATCTCCTGTTCTACGTGGAGAATGGAAATGTGGGTCGGGATGGCTACCTCACGGCGACTGAGAGCCCTGAGCAGGGTGGATTTACCAATACCGTTCTGGCCCACAAGACCGTACCTTCGGCCATAGGCGAGGGTGAGGGTGCTGTCGGAGAGGATCCTCTGGCCGGATATGGAGATGTCAAAGTTGTCAACCTTGATGTCCTTGCTCTTGGAGCTGGCGTCGGAGCCCAGCTGCAGCGGGTTGACAGCCATGTAGAACTCCTCATAGCTCTGAGTCTCGGAAGGCTGGTTGAGCAGCTTGGAGGCCTCGTACTCGACGTTCTTGAAGACCTTGCGGTCCTGCTTGGCACGCAGCTTGCGCTCGGCCTTCTCGAGCTTCTTGCGGTCGACACGCGACTCGACCTTACGCGTGTTGGCCGACTCGAGATCTACGCCGCCCGCAGACAGGCCGAGGGTCGAGGACATGTTCCTCTGGGAGCCCACGTGGATGGCCTGGTCGAGCTTCTTGGCCGACGGAGCCATCTGGCGACGCTCCGGGTCGCTGCCGTTGGCTGCATTGAGGCGCGAGATGAACCTGTCGACGAGATTCTGGATGGTGGTCTCATTCTGGGCTGACAGATCGCCCGACGCGGATAGCAGCAGGGCCGTCACGGTGGCGGCAGCCTCCTCGAGTGGTGAGGGGCCACTGGGGTCCGCGTCGGAAGTGAAGGAACTGGCGGCATGGGTCAGGTAGCCGACCGAGTAGTCTGACACGATGGGGTCGATGTTGGGGATTTGAGCTCTGATTTCAGCTTCCATGGTGCTGGCGTCGGTTGGGGGGGAGGGGTGTACGCGGTGGTGGTGCCGTGTCCCACGCAGCAGTCTGATATGGCTGGGGACAATTTTCGGATGTGTGGCGCTGCGTGGATCCACCTCAGGCTGGGCGGCGAGCGAACGGCTGGCTGGCCACGACCCACGACGCACCGCAGGGAATGGGCGGGCAGAGGCGTGCAACAGGTGCGGCAATAGCAGGCCGTTTGGCTTTGGCTACTGGCGACTACCGCTGGCTACTGGGCGCGCTGCAACGGGATGGCGGGCAAGAGGGCCATCAATTGGCAGTCGAGGGCTCTGTAGTAGTCGAGCGCGTCCCCGGGGCCCAGCCAATGGCAGTGTCGGCGAGGCCGGGCGTCGCGACATGATACAAAGCCGACAGAGCCTGAGGCTGGGCTGAACGATGCGCTAAGGGCCGCCCTCTTGCTGCTCGCAGGCAAGCGCCGTGAGATTTACTCCAGGATGGCCGGCGGCTGCTCGCATCCTCGGCCGCCTGTGTCTCCGCTGAACATCATGGCATCCTCATCAGTGCTGCCGACTTGCCCAAACCGATGGCCTAACCCCGGAGCTACCAGACAGGATGGCCAGCGCCTCCACCGCGCCCACACAGCACCCACATGGACGGCCTGCCTTGTTTCGCCATGGCCAGCGTCCCCAGCCGCGCGCACGTCGCCCTGGGCGCTGGGGCCGCGCCGGGGAGCGCTCAAAGGCGCTGGGAGAGATGGACGCGAGGAGCTCGCGATGCGGTGGGCCAAGCTTGGCTCCGCTACACAGGCCCAAGACAGGGCTTGGTGGCCCTCACTCGCACGGCGAACCGTGGGAGGGCGGCGCTAGAAGGCCGCGGTTTTTGCTGCGTCGAAGCGTCCAAGTGTCGAAGCATCGAAGCCCCTCCCTCCACCCTTGGCCGTCCCGCTCTGGGGGAGAGTTGCTTGTCTGACGTTTTAGGCCGGGCGGGGGGGCCGTCTCCTGGCGCGGCCATTGGCCGGCGGGCCTGAGCCGCAGTCCCAGGGCGGCCGCGCTCTCCACGCAGCGTGCGAATCCCTCGGATGCAGGCCCGCGGCCTGTTTGAAGATGATTGCTGCGGGCAGTTCTGGCGCCCAGGCACTGCCTTGCAGGCGGGCAGGGCAGGGCATAGCACGGAGCACGGGGCATGGGGATCGAGGCGAGTGAGTGGGCATGGGCATGGCGGCGTGCTGCTGGCCGTGCTGGCCGGCTGATGGCCTTCTGCGGCGGCCGTGATCAACAAACAATCTCCACCGCGCAGCAGGGACTCGCGACCAAGTGCCAGTGCCGCCCCGGCCAATGGCTGCCCGGCGCGCTCTGGCAATCGTGGTAGAGGCTATTTTGGGGTTGCAGCACTGCAGCGCTGCAGCGAGGGGTCCTCTTGCTCGCTCAGGCTCGGCACTGCACCCGTCCCTGATTGTTGACGGTTGCTCGGCGCCATTTCCAGTGCGCGCCCAGGTGCTGCTGGTGCTGCTGGTGCTGCTGGTGCTGCTGGCCCTGCCGGCCCTGCTGGCGCTGTGCTGGTGCTGGTACTCTTGCTCTGGGATGCTGAGCAGCGCGCCCATCGTGCCACGGTGCACGGCGCACGGCAGACGGCAGACGGCCTGGACTGTCGCTGCTGTTGCGGCGGCGGCGCCCACGACGATGTCCGCCCGCAATCTCAATGGCAGCGGGTGGCCGTGGCCGTGGCCGTGGTCGTGGCCGTGGCCGTCTGAGTGCCTGAGTCGTCCGCCGCCCGCCGTCCCGCGCTCACGGTCGGCGTGTGGTCTTGACATTCCGCCCTAAACCAATTCATCGGCAACTTCTCGCTAAGCCCAAAACAAGCGGGATAGCCCTGTAGGTAGATCCCAGCCCTCGACCAGCGGATTTCTTTGCTCTCCCTCCGCCTCTCTCCTCGAGAGACTCCACTCCTCCAGCTGCAGCCCACTACCGTCGCTCCCCTCCCCTCGCCCTGCTCTGCCATGCAACACGCCTGCTGAGCGCCTGATTGAGCCCCCCGACCGCACCGTCGCCCGCGCTGCAGCCCGCGATCCATGGTCTCCACCGCCCTCTACATGTCATAATGCTCGCCGCGCCGTCACGAGTGCTACGTCGAGTGAGCCCTACCCGGCGGCCTGGTCTATAAGTGAGAATGAAAACTGTTCCAACGGTACCTACTACTTTCTGTTTTTCCTTCCCTTCCCCTAACCCGCCGAGCGCGGCCCCTCGACTGTGCATCGTCAACAACAAACAACAACACGCCTCTCCTTGCATTGTTTTGACATGCCTGCACGCCGACGCCGCTCGCCAGCCCAAGACCGCCCGCCGCCCGCCCGTCTCTGCTTGATATACCGCTCGTCCAAGTTCCACCGAGTGCCGTGACTGACGCATCATCGTGCCGCAGCTTTGTGCAACTGCTACTGTCGTTGGTGCATCTGCCGTTGGTCTGTCGTTCGGGCGCGAGAACCCCGTCGACCCTCCAAGCAAGAAGAAAGCTACCCCAGCGCGAGACCCAGAATATAGGCCTGCCCCCGCCCCGGTTCAGCGACCCGCGACCTCGTTCGCGACCTCGTTCGCGACACCCTCCTTCAGTGCCCCTTTCCCGCCCGCCCAGCCGCCCACGTCGTCGCGCGCCCCCGTTGCGTCTCGATCCGGTCAGGATGGAAGGTCGCGCCGCCTTGTGAGAAGAATGACCAGCGCAGAGCCGTCGCTGCGACCAAACAGCTGGTTCCTCAACGGCTACACCCCGCCCAGTGAGCATGACAACATCGACGAGGTCGACGCCGCCGCATACAACCCCTCACGCCGCCCCTCGTGGATCAAGCGCCTGTCGGGCCTCTCTACCTCGCGGGACTCGAGCAGGACCTCAAGCCCGGGCCCGCAATCCCCTTCCATCTCCGCCTCGAATGGTTCCATGGCCTTCTCGCATGACGGCTCGACTGCGCCCATCATTGGCGACCGTCCACCTCCTCCGCTCCCGCGCAACAAGCTCGTGAAGCGCTCGTCCTCGGTGCGCAACCCCCACGACGGCCCTGTCCAAGGCCCTGCATCTCTACGACCCACTTTCCGCCGCCCTGCCACCAGCCACCAGAGATCTGCCACCCTGCAGCACCAGGTCAACCTGATGGAGGTGCCTGCAGAAACCCCTTCCTCGGACGAGCACCAGCTGCCGTCCAGTAATGACAGTAGTGAAGTAGAATACACCCAGTTCTTCACCGCCAAAGTATCCAAGGAGAAGACGTCGCTGTACCAACGGAGGGCATCTCTGCCGAATGCAATGGCCAAGGGCTTCAGAAGAATATTCCCCGACGAGAAGCACAAGCCGACGCTGATGCTTGCCAAATCTGTGTGTGCAGGAACAGAAGAGGTGGACGAGTCAGCTAGCGACGATGGTGATAGCGTCTATCTCATTAGTAGGCCGGCGACACCAGTGAGCATAACGGCTGTCAACGCGACGGCCGCCCAGCCACCCAATAACCCAGTCGAGAACGTGACCTCCGAACGCCATCGGCCCTCTGAAGACCTCACCGACGATGGCGCACGGTCCCGGCGCTCCTTCTCCATCTCCGAACTACTCTCACCAGCCTCCAATGCCAAGAAGCAGCGAGTCTCTAAATTACCCGCCGCCGCCCCAAAGCTCACCCGCAGCTCGAGCCAGCGCTCCAGCTCCGCTCCGCTTTCGACCATGGGCAAAAGACCAAGCAACACGGCAGATGGCATTGCCTCTGCGGCCACAGCCCGGCGGGAATTTACCGACCCAGTCCCTGTCCGTCGCCAGATCTCGACCTCCGCTGGGCCAGCTGAAACAGGAAACCTGCGGCATGGAATTTCGACTGGGTCATCGTCCCCGTTACCCGCATTACCAACTTCGCGTACTGCTGCACAGCCAGAAAGCACCCCGGCGTCAATGCATCCTGGTGACGTTAGACCGTCAACCTCGGCAGGCACCAATCACGTTCCACCGTCGCATACCCTAGCTCACACGGGTGGGCGACCGTCCCGCCATTCTGTGGCCCCGTCGGAACAAGCATCTACATTGGTGGGCTCAGACAACGAGGCTCGTGGTGTGGGATCCGGTGATGAGGACGACGTGGATCTCCAGAGCGAGACGGTTTTTGATTCGCTGCGTACTGGCGCAACCAGGAGCACGTCGGGCGCCCGAGGCCCTCGCATTGAGACCATATTTGACGAGTCTCCCCCGTCCAAAATCAAAGTCACTGCCTTGCGAGACCTGCTACCCAAAGGAACTTTTCGGGAGCAGACGACCGATGGTGCCCCCGGGCACCAAAGCATTGCCGAGGAAGACGAGAGCATCTCAACACCTGTGCGAACCATCGTTCCAGATCGATCCCTCCGCGATTCCCCAAGTTTCTCCAGAGGCCATAGCGCCCCTTTGTTCCCGAGCCTGATACCCTCGTCGCCTCCGGACATGCCAAAACCGCTGTCGCTCGGGACATTGGAATGGGACTCGAGAGCAGAAGACGACGACAGCAGCAGTCGCTGGTCGCTCGACGACGACGATGATCCGTGGGGTGATCTACCCACCCGTTCGCCAGCCACCCAGGTCGCCACGCCTGTCTCCATTGCGCGCCACAACCTGCGATTACTCGCTTCGGGATCTAGCCCGAAGCCAACGACACCACAGCATCTCATCGCCGAACACGGCGATAGAGATGCTCGGAGCAGCATATTTGATTGGTCCGAACAGCAGCCCGCTGATAAAAGCTCGGGCAATCGTACACCGCCACGTCCAAGGACGGTACATGGCAAGAAAGACGCAGACCGCAGAGGGAGTCGGTCAGTTGGCCGACGAGCCCCCAGTGGGTTGCATGCACGTAGCCAGAGTGTACCTGTTGTTCCAGATGCCACTGGCAAGCGTAGCACCGTGGTCACAAACAAGTTCGGCACCTGGGGTGTAGGGAGCAAAGGTGTCACAGAGGACTGGAACGACGACTTTGACTTCTCCGACCTACATGAACAATCTCCCGCTGGTGCAGCCGACTCGCATAGGATCGACAGTGGCACAGCCATGTTCGTGCCGAAGAACATACAAGAGCAGCAGAGCAACGTCCTTGCCAACATTGGCCTGCTGCGCGAATGGGGCCTCCTTATCGAAGAGCTCAAGGAGCAGAAGGTTCGCGCAGCCGCCCTCGGGATCCTGGAAGGCCCCAATGGAGGAATCTGGGAAGAGGTCGATGCCATGATAGACCTTGCGGACCAAGAGGCAGACCACGAGGAAATCCCCCCTCGCTTATCGCCACCCTCCTCTCCAGGATTCGACGAAGGCGCTTTTGATGACGTGTCTGGCCCTAGTCCCAATCACGGTCGAGGCAGACGCGCATCGGGCTTAGCGAACGAAGAGCTTGGCAGGAATCATACTCCTCCCGTCCCCCAGCCCAATACACCAAGGAGAAAATCGATATTGCCGCCAAATTACGACATTTTTGGCCCCCAAACCTCTCCGCCTGCCTCGGAAAGCAGATACGAGCTTCCCGCAACTCCAGAGTCCAAACCCATCGTCATCACCCGCCCCCGCAAGGACTCGGAAGCCAAGGCACGGTCGGTCATAGAGGCATTACAGAAGAGAAAGAGCATTGTCGAATCACCGGGACCGGACCTGCCACCCACGCCAACGACGACTACAAAGAAGGTGCCCTTTGACACTGCAACCCTACGGCGCATCGTTCCCTATGTGAACACCCTGACCCATCAGGTGAAGAATGCGTTGAGGGAAGCAGAGGGCCTTGTTCCTAGTCCAAGTACGAGCCCTCAAGAAACCCCATTCAATAGATTATTCCAAGCGGAGAATGAATTGTCGACGCAAATGAAGTTAATGACGGTCATGTAGATCCGAAGGCTACGGTGTAACGATCATCGTGAGCGTACTGGTCCTCGCTCTGGCAGCGTTCTTGTCATGAATGACAACAACCCCAAAAGTTCGGGCGGATAAAATTCCTTCTAGGTCTTTTCTCTTTCACTGGATAGCGTTCGAGCGGCTCATCGACCCCCCCTCATGCCCCATTTTGGCTTCTGTACCCTGTATTTCTTATGCTGCCATTGGCTATGCCATGGACAGTGCATTGCATTTGGAGCGGATTTTGCATCTCACCTTTTTTTTGGTTTTCTTCTTCACAGCATTAACCGCATGCATCCCGTTGTCCTCTTGGCAACTTTTGGTTGGGTGTTTCTCTGGGAAGATACAGGCAAGAAAAAGAAGCCAGCAACCGGAAGATCTTCCTCACGGCATACAGCTCTACGGTAGCCCATGTCGGATGCAGCCTTTTCCTTCTTCTTCTTCCCCTCTTGTCTAGTTACAGGAGGCGTACACATGGAGTTTCCCTTCGGCTTTTCGGGTGAGAGAGCATCGATAATCTTTCAGTTTTCTTATTGCAAAACACGAGGTTGAAGACAATTGCAGCCTTGTTCTCTTTTTTTTTTTCCTTGACTACTTTACTTGCAAGCAAAGCACCTGGTCTCGGATCATGTACAAAATGGGTTGGTCTCATTGGTAATGGTCATGGCTGTTCTTGAATCGTGGGATGATGGTGCTTGCTCGTAGACGACGCGGTTGAGCACCGCATGTGGAGATCTCATACTACCGACAACAAACAACACAAAACACGGAACTTTGAACATGTCTTAATTCAGGGGCAATACGCCCCACCCGCTACATGCTTTCTTTTTGCCGATGGATGTGCGATGTGATGAAAGTGGTGATGTGCGAGCATTTTGCCTTGGATTCCTTGCCCGCGGCCAGGATACGTCGTCGAGTTATAGGCGTTGGGAAGCCAGCCGGCTCCGTGTGACCGGAAGTGTAGCCAACTGATTGTTCTCGCACGGCCGAGCGGGTCCAGAGCGGATGGTCCGAGAACGCAACAGGCAAGCGATGCGCAGAATTGCACGATTCCAAGGTTTTTTGGCTCGTAAACGACAGCTGGATCGAAGGGTATTCCTTGCTGCTGCGGTTCGTGCCTTAATATCAGGGCAGCCTGATACGCGGCCCCCCGTCTCAAGGAGGAGACCTTGGCCAGTTTGCATCGGCGGAACGGCAAATCAATGGCCGTGCTGCTTACTGCTGAGGGCGGGAATCGCTTTCGAGCCTTGACTGGGAAGAAGCAATGGAGCTTGCCGCATCAAGGTCCGGCGCCGAAGAACCACCTGGGCAAAAAAGCAAACTAGGCATCTATACTCCACCGTGATCCCAACCGCTGGACCTGTTCCAAACATTGTGATGAATCCTCCAAAGCTCAAGGTTAATTCCTCCTCGAGCGGGATTACCAACTTTCTCCCCTCTCGTGCGTTCCGAACTTATTCCCCCCCCCCTTTGATCGCTGTCCTAGCCGAGGATCTCCGCCGAGCGTCCCCTCACCTTGCCCCAGACATGGGCGCGGTTCTCTCAACGGACATAACGGCAATAGGCCCCCCCAAGAAACCCCCAAGCCGCGAACTTCCCTGGCCCATGATCCCAGGCCAGCGATTCCTCGCGACGGGCAGTGTGACTCGCCGCGCCGCTTGCTAATCGCCACAAAGATAGCCCGCGACTCCCTCTCCGTCAATGCAGCCGGCGTTTGGCAATGCAGGTGGATGACCGCGATGACGCAGCGCAGTGTGGCAGCCAAGCCAACGCAGCAGTAGCAGCAGCAGTAGCAGTAGCAATAGTAGCAACCCATTGTCTTTTGCACGCTTGCCAATGGCCTCGCCGGCATTGACGAGTGCCTCCACGGGCTTTGTCTTAAGGGCACTGTGCCCAGCGTGATCTCCCTCGTTGCTCTGCGATCCCGCCGTGACTACCCACCCACCACACGAGTACCTACCCAGACCGTCCGTGCCGCACCCGTGGACGGCATCCGCGGAAAGAGCTGGGCGTGCCATTGCCACTGGGGGAGTAAACACAGCTCGTCTTGGAAGCCTGCTGCCGTCTGCATCGTTCGCGAGGCAGGGGCGTACCTGCATAGCAACAAACCTCCCGAATACACACAATCCATCTATTTCCATCCACCCATCCGTCGTCCCCCGCCGGGCCCACGCACCGACCCGTAAAAGTGGTAGTGGTGGTATCCCCCTCCCCCTCCCATCTACAAACAATGCGCGTCCCGGCCATCCTACTGGCCCACGCCACGGTGCTGCTGTCGGCCACCCGCAATGCCGCCGCCCAGACGTCGACGACGGCATCGTCGTCATGCTCGAGCACCATTGCACCCCAGCATGCGCAGCCGTCTGTTGCTCCCGGCTGGCAGGTGCACGTCGTCGCCTCGGGACTGCGGGATCCGCGCGGTTTGATTTTCGATTCCGAGGGCGGCTTGTTGGTGGTGGAGCAGGGGCGTGGGGTTTCGAGGCTCAGGATGACGGGGGATGAGGGGGCCTGTGTGAGGGCTGATGGGGAGGTCCAGCGGGTGATTGAGGATGAGGCGGTGAGTGGTTTGTTTTTTGTTTCTTCTTTCGTTCCCTGGTTCTTTTTTTTTCTGGTTCGGTTTCGTGGGGGTGGGTGGATTTGTTGCTGATTTCGTTTGGTAGCTCAATCATGGGATCGAGTTGTCCGCCGATGGCAGGACGCTGTATGCCTCTTCGGCGACGGGCGTCTTTGCTTGGGACTACGATGCTAGTGAGGGGCGTAACACATCTGCCTCGAGGGAGATTGTGGGGCAGATGGGTGGTGATGATGGGCATGTCACTAGGACTTTGCTCATGTCGAGGCGGGTGGAAGGCATGCTCTTGGTCAGCAGGTATGGATTTTCTTCCCCATTCTCATCATCAATGCTTTCTGAAGAGCCGTCCTGGATATAGCAGCAGCTAATTTGCGGTAGGGGATCCATGAGCAACCTTGATCCAGCTGCTCTTGACATTTCCACAGGTGTCTCCACCATAAAGGGTTTCAACGTATCGAATGTCACCGACTCAGCGTACAACTTCGCTGAAGATGGCATTCTGCTCGGTTGGGGGTTGAGAAACTCGGTGGGTGTTGCTGAGGATCCAATCACCGGGGGGATATATTCCGTCGAGAACAGCGTCGACAATTTCCAAAGAGAGGGCGAAAGAATTCACCAGAATAATCCAGGCGAGGAAATGAACTTCCATGGTTATCTCAATGGGACCGAATCGGCGGAGCAGGGAGGGAACTACGGGTATCCAGAGTGCTATGCCGCCTGGGGGGTTGATGAGATCCCGGAAAACGACAACATCTCGGTCGGAACACAGTTTGCCATCGGCGACCAGAATGCTACCCTCAATGACACCACCTGCCGGGACGATCGAGTTGCGCCTAGGCTTACTTTCCAAGCACACATGGCGCCATTGGACATCAAGTTCAACTCCAATGGCACTGCAGCTTGGGTGTCGTTTCACGGCTCGTGGAATCGCGACGAGCCCATTGGTTACAAGCTCTCTGTCATTGGCTTTGACGGGAACGGCTCACCTACGGAGCCCGCTGACAGCAACTCTTCTGCCATCGATATTGTATCGAACCCCGATCTATCCCGCTGCCCTGATGAATGCTTCCGCCCCGTTGGACTCGCGTGGGATTCCCAAGGTCGTCTCTTCATGAGCAGCGATTCTACGGGCGAGATTTACGTTGTCGTGAGGACCGAGGGCGGCTCAGCAGATGGGGTAAACCCGAACAGCATTCAACCGAACGGCAGCTCAACTGGCACGGCGCCGGAAGCAACAAGCTCGGAGGGTGCTGCAGCGAAGAACCTCGATTTTGGCAAGGTGTCCCAGTTTGCAGCGGTTTGGGCCGGCATCTTGGCTTTGCCTCTACTATGAGGACGATAACCTAAGCAAGGAGGCTACAAGGTGGTATGAAAAACACATACCCTCATTAGCAATTTATACCAATGATAGGTACAGAAATTTGAGTCTTTTTTTTTTCTTCGCAAACTTTGGTTACCCTCATTCGCCGTTTCGTTGGGCTATCGTTTGTTGAATGATGCCCCTAACCCGCGCACCCTACACCTTACAGAAAGCACGACGCCGTAGTTGGATCTTTTACTCGTCGCTGTTGATCTGCTTTCATCATAGATCTCTGGGATTAGTCAGGTCAATGTAGTTGGTGCCTAGGTAGTAACTCAGGGTAAGGATCCTACTCCAGCATCGCAAAGCTAGTATCGCAGATGACTAGTTGGGAAATGCCATGCAGTCCCTTTCAACTAATCACAGCATTTCACCTTCACTAATTTCATTTCTGACAAGTCAAAAGCTCTTTAGGTGGCGATCACTGTAGTGAAGTGCTGCCCGCTCCCTCCCTCTCACCAAACACCCCGCCTCACCCACCAAAATTTGTACCTACCCGCGTTCGTCCACAGTCTTGAACAAGACAACCGAATCCAGATTGATCAACACATCGCTAGACGCCAAACATGCCCGGCGCCTTCAGCGTCGGTCGTTGATGGTCACCACCATCATTCCAATTGGTAACGAAGCACGGCCTCAGGCCGCATCTGAAGCTTTCAGCAGCCAGCAAACGGGCCCACCTCTCACTGCCGCCGCCCTCACTTTATGTCAATCTCACCTCAGGATTCGATCTATTCAAATAGCGTCTTACGCCCGCTCCCTCCTCTTCCTCTTCCTCTTCTTTCTCTCTCTGTCGCTTTTTCGTTTGCATTCTCTGGCCTATCGTTTTCGTTCACGAAAGTCGATATTCCAGAATGGAGGACGGCACCAGCCCTATTCCTTCTTCCACCGCTACCATGGAAGACTCGTGTCATGGCCCACCGTCGACTGATACTGCCTTCAACAAGCTGCCAATTGAGGCAAGTATCGTGACCCTCCAAGGTTTTTCCCCACTAATATCATCAACAGATGAACAAAGCGATTGCGGAGTATCTAGATACTGATGAGGACATTGTCACATTCACAAAGATTTGCCGGGCAACCTATCATGCCATCAATGGCGACTACCAAAGCTTCTGGAGGATCAAGTTCCGGGAGAAATACGCTTACGATGTCAACACAACGAACTCAGAATTGAAGACGAAGTACCAGACGCGTTCAAGTTGGCTGAGACGGGGAATCAAATGCAAATTTGATCACGAGCGGCCGTGGCACGAAACACACCTTCTTCGTATGCTCGCTGACCTGTTCAAAGGTAGGCCGTCACAACGAATCATCTGGGCTCTGACTGATATAATATAGAATCCTTCCAAGGCGGTAGCGGGAGCTACAACGCCAAGGGCTATTTGCGTTGTCTCAACCAAGAAGCTCTGATTGACTTCATCAGGAAGTCCAGGATCCTGTTTGAGGAAAAGCGACACCCTATCTCACGATTTGAACAGGGCGATGAGCTTCATAAACGCCTGTTAGCCGTGAAGCTCATGTGCAGCTGCTTTATGTTCGAGTTGAGAGACAGGAAACACAATGTGTTTGGCCTCGATGAAGTTCAGCAGGTTGTGTACGCCTCGACCGCAAGCCAGCCTCTATTTATCGGACCCTACAAGCTGGATATCAACATGAACTGGTTTTGGAACTGTATGGACTTTTTTCGTCATCACATGATGGACAAGGACGCAGCAACACTGTATTATGCCATGAGAGACCTTCCCTATTATCAGCGGCCGTCTCTGTGGCAAGAGCCTATCAAGAGCGGCAGCCATCCATTGGCAAAGCACTGGAAAGGAACATACTCTTTTCTTGACATATCCAACATTCGGAAATTGCGTAACCGCCAGAAGAGTGGTGACAATGGGGAAGGTTACCTGCCGGATAGTCACATTGACGAGGGCAATATTCAGGTAAGCATGAGTTCTAATAGTCCTCTGGATACTGGTTCCAGATCAAGGAAGATGCTACAGCCAAGGCTGTATGCAGTCTTGCTCAGAATGTCTCGGACCACGACAAAAGCAGCGCTAACGTACGACAGGATCTTGAACTAAACTTCGTGAAAGACGGAAGCCTGCCCTGGCCTGACCTTTTCGAGCGACGTTTGAGTTCGTTGCGTGATCAAGGACCACCCCGCACTCGCGCCCAGTCCCGTACCAAATCTACAGAGAAGCCCGCGCACATCCAGTTTCATGGCATCGGCGAAGATCATGATGACAGCTTCTTCGCAACCGGCTGGCTCAATCCTCTTCCCCCGCAACATCGTATCCCTGGCTGGCAGCGCATTACCCTCATGAAACATTTTGAGGAGGACGTCGATGATTACCTTGAGGACGACAATCTGTGGGCATACGAGGGCATCGTTCTTCCTGGTGGCCGTATCATCATTGGTCGTTGGTGGTTCGTGGACCGCGAGGCAGATATGAGAGTAAGCTTGTTTTATGGATAGCAATACAAGGCAGCAACTAACTCTGTGTAGAACGATTACAACGGACCATTCATTTTCTGGGCCGTTGAACCTGATACCGAGGATTCCAACACCGACACCGACACCGAGGATGATAGCAACTGAAGAAATCTGGCATCTTTAAAATCGCACAATGCTCCAAATATTCCACATCCAACCAGAATCCGATCTCTGGTTCGTCTCTTCCAGTACCTTGCATATCTCAACAACTTTCCCATGCACTTCTTGGCCTATCTCTAACCAGCTGCCACATACACAGCGCTTTGGAAAAAATTTTTTATCTCATTTATCAGCTTTGCTATCATATATCAGAACTCTTTCTTCCCTATCATTGCGGGTGGGCATCATTTTCCATCTGCCTACACAGGAGGTCCTAATCAGATATTTCTTGGGGCGCCCCGAGTATTGGACTGGGTTTACATTTCAATAGGCGCTGGGTAGCTTGATATTTCTTGGAAATTTTTTTTTTTTGGAATAGTCAAAAATCAATATTTTCATTCAGGATCATTGCTGCAGCTGTGAGAGCGATTCGCGTGGTCGTTTGACGGGACTATGGACAGGTTCGACAGGGGTTGGATCTAATCTTATCTCATCACCGCCTAGTGCCCCTCGACCCCTGCAACACAGAGGCCACAGCAGCACATCCAAGCTCCAGACTCGCTCCGAGAAGTCATATTGCGCAGTGAACCAAAGCCCTTGCTCCTCAAATCCACCACAATTCCCGCGTATACGATTACTCCTTACAACTCAGAATGGTAGGTGCCTCTTTTGCCCCGCAGCTTCCCCGAAATTCACCCGCTAATGGTTTCTCTTCATTCCAGGCAAACGTAATAGCCAACTCCGGCCACGATGACATGATTGTATGTCCCACGGCACCGTCTCCACTCCCTTCCCAGCTCCACCTACACGCAAATATACACAGGCTTCACCGGGCGATCCAACGCACACACCATGGCGAACGCCGGCGTGGTAGATCTGCTGTCCATTGACGCTAATACCGAGCAGCATGATGCGGTGCTGGACTACTACGGCCGACGGTTAGCGACGTGCTCCTCGGACAAGACGATCAAGATCTTCGAGGTTGAGGGCGAATCGCACAGGCTAGTTGAGACGCTGAAGGGGTACGCTACTTGTCTCCCCCCCTCCGCCCCCGCGCCTGTAATACTGACGGCAAACACAGACACGAAGGCGCCGTTTGGTGCGTGGCATGGGTAAGCAAAAGGCCATAGTTCCCCATGCGCAGTCCGCCAGGAAGAGGACACAGTACTCACCAACGCGAAAACCACAGGCACACCCCAAGTACGGCAACATCCTCGCATCGAGCTCCTACGACGGCAAGGTGATAATCTGGCGCGAGCAGTCGGCGGCATGGCAAAAGATCTACGAGGTGGCTCTGCACAATGCTTCGGTCAACAGCGTGGCGTGGGCGCCGCACGAGGCGGGCTGCCTGCTCGCATGCGCATCCTCGGACGGAAACGTGTCGGTGCTCGAGTTCAAGGACAACAACTGGTCCCACCAGCTGTTCCAGGCATGCGGCAGCGGGGTCAACAGCGTGAGCTGGGCCCCTGCCGTCGCTCCCGGACAGGTTGTGACCGCCAGCGGCAACGCCCAGGGTGCCGCCCGCCGCTTCGTCACCGGCGGCTCCGACTGCCAGGTCAAGCTCTGGGAGTATAGCCCCGAGACTGGCTCCTACAACAACATCCAGATCCTGCCTGGACACACCGATTGGGTGCGCGACGTCGCTTGGTCGCCTACTGTGCTCTCCAAGTCGTACATTGCGTCGGCCAGCCAGGACAAGACGATCCGCATCTGGACGTCGTCGGACCTCCGTAAGTAGCAACCAACCTCGGAAACCGAGATACTTGGATGGGAAGAACATGCGCTGATTCTAGACATACTCACAGGGGATTGGAAGTCCACAGTTCTCAACGTCGATGCGAATGCCTGGCGCGTGAGCTGGAGCCTCAGCGGCAACGTCCTTGCCGTCAGCACGGCCGACAACAGGGTTAGCTTGTGGAAGGAGAGGCTTAGCGGCGGCTGGGAGTGCGTCAAGACCATTGAGGAGTAAAGTTGTGCCCGGCATCGACGTTGACCATGCAAATCCCTCATGAGCGCACAACTCGGCACCCCGATATTTGGCCTCTTCATCTGGCGCATTTTCGTCTATACAATCGGTCGCGTACGGAACTGGTTGAGAATTGAGAAGGCATAGGGCTTGGTGGAACCGCTGGGTCTTGTTTTGATATTGAGACTGCTGCTGGTGGGGCGGTGTGGTGGTGGTGATGAATAGACGATATCCGGAAGATTAACAACTTCGATTTTCTCTCTACATGACTCTGCTCGAATTGGTGCTTGCATGCTTGCATGCTTGCGTGATTTTGGAAATTCTTTTATCAGATACCTTTGAGAGGAGCTTATGTATGGGCAGAGATGGGCAAAGACATATATGGCGAGTCGGGTACACGCAATCCCAAGGCGGAGTACGGTTCGGACAGGACTACTCTTTTCTCATACAATCTCTTGCCTACCTACCTACCTACCTACCTACCTACTCCAACGAGCATCTACATACATGACACAAAAAAAAGAACTTTTTTCTGTCCATCTTTTCCGGCGCATCGCAATCACGCACTCGCAGCCCACACGTCTGAGACGGGCAGCCGCCCGCCCGACCAGCGCGCCCCGCCGCAAAATGCGAAATGGAAGAAAAGAACAGTTGCCCACGCCTTCAAGAGGACTCGTCTATGCACGCGCCCCACCACCCATCTACCAACAGAAGGAAAGAAAAAACCGAAGAGGAAGAAGACGAAGAAGAAGAAGAAGAAGAAGAAGAAGTAGATCGAGAGATGCCGCTTGCGCGAGCGCTAATGCCGTGGTACTACCGACTTGCTTGCTTGCTTGTTCACCTACCTACCTATTCGACTGGCTCGACTGGAATGAATTTGGACATGCACACGCAGAGAGACAAATGGAGAGAAGAGGGGGGAAAATGCAAAATTCGACTCTTCCCGTCCTCGACCAAGAGCGAGGGGGGGGGAAATAATATCTCGGCCATTACCACACGAACAAATCAACGAAGCAATCCGCATGGTTCCGTCACCTTGCACCGCCTAAGGGAAAGAGGGGGCCGAGAATTGGACGACGCAGCCCCGAGATCTAATTCTTCTGGAAGATGGTGGCAGTGGGCCAGCGCTTGGCCGCCGCATCGCGGTACTCCTCCACCGTCTTCTCGTCGCTGTTCCACTCGGCAAGGTAGGAAAGGCCAGCAGCAGCTACGTCAATGGTGGTGCTAGGGAACTCGAGGAGCTTCTTCAGGTCGGCCTCATTCTGGGCTTTTGTGCTGTTGTCGAGGATGTAACGGATGTTGTAGGCAGCTTGCAGGTGGGCGGGGCTTTCGGGATGTTCCTTCATAAAGGTGTCATTGAAGGCCTTGAGATCGGCGTCCGGGGGTGGTGTAGTGAACTCTGTGTTGAGAGTCTCGAGGACGGGGGCCGAGATGGTATCCTTTGATGCGCTGACTGCAAGGTGTTAGTGATAGGGGCAAAGAAAGAGACGGAGCATCGGATATGACTGACTGGCTTGTCGGAAGCGAGTGGCCTGCTCGTGGAGCTTGGGGTTCGAGCTGTCAATGCTACGAGCGTTGTGTAGGCACTTAGCTGCAAGTGCGTGTTTCTCTTTGGATTGATTAGCACACGTTGAGTTTACAGATTCAAAAATCCACATACCTTTCCTAAAGTACACTTCAAAACCAAGGTTCTGTCCCTCAATGTTCTTGGGGCTGAACTCAAGGAGTGGCTGAAGGAACTTCAATGCCACCTGCAAGGGTTCCTTGGTTTGAAGTAGCTTCTCGCCCCTCGGATCCTCGTCGACCTTCTTCTTCTCCTCATCTGGAGTAGCAGTGGCCTTTGCAGCAGCAGCAGCCCTCTTGTCAGCCTCGGCCTTCTCGGCCTTCTCCTGCTCTTTCTTGAGCTTCTTTTGCGCCTTCTTGCGCTCTGAAGCATCCATCTTGTCCAGGTCAGGGATATAGTTGGGATCCGACAATTCTGGCTTGTCGGCAAGCTTCAAGTAAATCTTGATTGCAGAAATGGCCGCCCGAGTAAAGAAGGGATGGTCACGAATGTGATCCTCCCATCTGATCATGTCAATGTAAGCCCGGATCTGGCCCTTTCGTAGCGAAAAGCTGTGGAAATCGAATTGGTCTTCGTGCCATGTTTCGAAGATATCCGATACCGCAGTAAACCTCTTCAGCGCAAGACCCAACTTGTTCTGACGCATGTAGGCTTCACCATCCTCCAGGAGATACCACATGCACTGCATGTCATGCAAATCTCCAAGAGTACCTCCGGTAGCCTCGTTGCGCGTGAACTTGCTCATGGTATCCAGGGCCTTGTCGTTCTCGTTGTTTCGGAGTTGGTACTTGGCACATTTGGTGTTGATGTACCTGTCCTTGAGATCGAGTTTCCGTGCATCGTTGATCGTCTCTGCGGCTTTCTGGGTGTCTCCTAGGTGCTTGTAGATGCGGGCCTTGGTTTGGTGGTAATCCACGGACTTGGGGCTGAGCTCGATCAAGCGGTCGATATATTCCACCGCCTTCTGGAGGTCGCGGCTTAGGATGTAGTTGTAATGCTGAGCAAGGAAATAGAGTACGGATTGCTCGAAGCGGTCAGAAACGTCACCGTTCGTCTCGCCTTCAGCCGATCCGTTCATCTTCTTTTCCGAGGTATAACCAAGGACCAAATCCTCGATTATGGACTTCTTCTCGGCATCGTTGTATAGAGCCTTGATGTTCGGGAAGGTCGAAGGAACGCCCTTGTTGAGCATCCTCCGCAGATATTGGTCTGCTGCCGTCTTAAAAGCATCGCCTGTCTATTCGTCAGCTCAAGTCTAATCGGAATGCGATTTCAACCGACTTGCCTTTCAAGAAATCGAGCGGTATCCGCCTGGCAGCGTCGTTGCGCTCATTCTTAGCAGCGTACGATTCGTAAATGGCCGCAAGTTTCTCAATAGACGCGTCGTCGGAACGATCCAATCCAAGTGACTTTTCCAAGCCATCGTAATACGCTCTATATTCGCTGTTCCTGCTCAAAAGCGTCCTGTATGCCTTCTCTGCCTCTTCCATCTTTCCCAGTTCCAACAAGTACTTGGCTCGGAGCTCAAGAACAGCGGTGCGGTCAAGGTTCGTCTTCGAAATCTCTTCCAAATGATCCAAGGCGCGCTGAACATCACCTGACTCATAGATGATGGTGTTCTTGTACAGGACCGCTTCGGAGTGTTCGAGATCGGTGCGCGGCGGGGGCTGCTTCAGCGTCTCTTCGTATGTCGTAAGCGTCTTCTCGGCGGTTAGAAGGTTCCCGGCAAGGTGGTATGCCACGGCCAGGGCTGTCCAGTTCTGTCGCAACTGCGAGCGAGCCGTCAGGATCTTGCGCCTGCTGTCAATGTAACCCTCGAAGTCGCGAATTTGGCACTGGAGAAGTGCAAGGTCGCGTAGAATATTCTGCGAGTCGGGCTCTATGCGAAGCGCGAACTTGTACGCCTTGATGGCTTCCTCGTAGTTCTTCACCGAGCGCCACAGCAGACCGTACACGTGCCAGCAAATGTGCGACTTCATGTCATTCTTGAGGGCGAGTTTGGCGAGCGTAAAGGCTTCCTCGCCTTGGCCGGTGGAATTGAGGATGAGAGCCTTCATGGCTTGCGTGTCGGCATGATTGGGAACCTTGCGCAGAATCTGGTCTGCGGCTTTGAGGCCTGGGGCGCGTCAGAGAAGTGCGACACGCGGGAGGGTGCAATGTGTACCTTTCTTGTACTGCTTCGACTCATAGTACTTGACCAATGATCTGAAGAGAGAGTTCTCCTTGGACGGTAATGGCTGCATGGTGGCGGTTGTGCCCTCGGTTGGGCATTGACTGTGGTTGTATGCGCCTACGAAGGTGTCCAGACGGGATCGACGATGTCGCTGAGGGCGGGGACCGAGCGGGCAAGGCTGAGGGCGAGAAATACAGACGGGGGCTTCACGTCAAAATCGGTATCATGTCGAGGAGCTAACAAGTAACGGACCGCTCCGAGGGAATGTGCGGCTCTCCAGCAGCGCTACGTTGCAGTGGGGGAGCTTTGAATTTCGACGTCGGCGGGTCAGCGAGCGCCGCCGGCCAACTAGCGCCCACTACCGCACGTGCCGCCGCCGCCTTCACACCACCTGTTGCATCATGCTGGGGCTGGGAACAAGCACGTTGGGCCATGCATTGCCTGGTTGATTCTTGATAATATGGGCATTCATCTAGGTCTAAAAGCGCAGAGACACTGGAGTTACATGCATTTAGTACTTCCGACTGCGTTCAAAAAAAAAAAATCCCACATCCAGTCCTGGAGGGGTATTTTCCGATAACACGATATGAAAACACTGGTGATTCATATTCATACAGAATCGGACGCCGAAACAATCTCTCTTGCGGTTTTGCTACTGATACAATTCCACCTTCTGCTATACCTGGATTTTCGACGGGTACAAAGTGCGAGCAGAACTCAAGCCTTCGCAAGCCGTCCCGATCTTCTTCTACCGCCAACCTCCTCGGCCTTGACTTGCTTAGTCTCGCCCTTTTTGCTCTTTGTTGTGGTGCCATTGGCGACCCTCTTCTGTTTCTTGGCAACAGGGGGCTCCTCTGTCTTCTCTGCTTCTTCTATCTCTTCATCTTTGATATCCTCTTCTTCCTTCTTGCGGCCCCGCTTGGTGTTAGCTGCCGGTTTTGCTACTGCTTCCGATTCCTTTTTCACAGCCTTCAGCTTGCCTTTGGCTTCCTTCTTCGGTTTGGCCTCCTCCGTTGACTCATTCCCTGATTCCTCGGCATCATCCTCGACGTCTGCAGCGACGGCCCCGGTCTTCTTCTGTAGGCTTGGAACAATGGCCGAGGTCCTTCCCCCAACCTTCAGAAATGTGATCTTGGCACCGTTCGGCAGTCGCGGTGTTTCTTTTTTCCCCTTGCCCCATCGATATTTCATCAACCAATCCTCGGGAAACTTGTCGGAATCGGCCAGAAGATCGACTGCCGTTTTACAAACGTACATCATGGCGTCGTGGAGTTTCTTGACTTGAGCATCGCTGAAACTGTTGCTGTATTGCTCTGGGTGGAGGCGAGCTTGATACATGATTTCATCCCTGCGGGTTGTTAGAGTACGTAGGTACCGGCATGGAATTACTCACCCAACCCAGTTTCCAATCCCACTAATGTTCGCTTGGTCGAGCAAAAGCGCCTTGACAGGTACCCTCTTGCTCTGCAGCTTCTTAGAAAGCCAGTCGACGGTAAGGATATCGGAATCAATGACAGGATCGGGACCATTCTCCTTCAATGGGCTCGTCTTGCGCATGTCTTCGGCCTTTGCATCCACCAACCTGACACGGCCCAGTCGCCGTGCGTCAATGAAAGCAACCTCGCATTTGGGCTCCTCCTTCAGCTCAAGGACAAATTTCCAGAACCGCGGCGGCCACTCTTCTTCTTGCTCTTTGGCAGGGCGGTAGTAAGCAGTGTCGTCATTGGAGAATTTCATCCATCCAGACATTCCGAAATGCATGAGTGGATGTGGAGCCGATTCCATCTCCAACCAGAAGTATTTGCCCTGCTGTCGAGCATCGATAATCTTCTTTCCAGTCAGGGCTTCTTGAAAGGCCGATGCTGACGTGCCAACTTTCCCGAAAATAATCTTGAATGAGTTAATGAACTGTGCACAATCTAGGTTGGATATGGCTGTAGGCCGAACAATACGGCGTATGCTCTCTGGGTAGCGTTGCAGGGGATCAATGGGGATATTCTTACGGTGTCTTCCTGAGCCTTGACTGCAGCTATCGTCTTTCCCACTGCATGCTTCTTAAGATAGTGCACGATGCGTGCTATTTCGGCGATCTGTGTTGCATTAGTCCATGTTGTCCAGGGCGCGGAAGTCGTGAGCCTACCTCAGGCATGGCTGCTGGAAACAAGGGGATGTGAATCACGAGGTCGGGATGTTCTCAAGCGGTACTCCAATCTAATGCTGCGGTGCCAAACTCGGACAAAGGCGTGTTTCGATGATGGGGATGACGCCGTGACGAAATGAGGTTGGCAAAAGCAAGCAGCGCGGCTAGTCCCTCGACGCGATGTCGCGGTCTCACGGGACCTCCGGCTTCCGCGGCCGTCCATTGGCCACAAACACCACCTTACGCCACGCAAAGTCTGTGTGAGGCTGGGGCGGTGGTCACAATCATCGCATCTGTACCGTGTTTTCCCGCTTTCTAGGCTTTCCAGCGGGGTGACATTTTCTGGGGGTGCGCCTATACCTTCCCATTCGGGATAGTTAACCGCAAGAGCAGAGCTGCATGGCAACCATCTCGGACGATAAGGCGAGACGCTGTTACATAATTCGCGCCCTAGACTCAAGTCGCCATTGTACAAATGCCGACTTCAGCCATCACTCTGGGTTGAATTCGTGGATTTGCTTTCCTTGTGTCTTCCAAAAATGTATTGGCAAGCTACCTCGCTTCTTGCTCTTCTGCCAACGGCGCTTGCTCATGGCGCTCACCATGGACATGAAGAACGGTTCTCACAGGAACGTCTAGACGAGCTGGACAGAAAATGGGGGACCGATGTACGTATCATTGATCATACGAGTAGGGGCACTCAGGGCTGACAAGCAACCAGTGGGGCTTTTCTGGAGTATCGACATTCGCACATTTACCCCACATCAGATGCTTGACTCATCCAGAAACCGAATATGACATCGGGATCATTGGAGCCCCATTTGATACGGCAGTCAGCTATCGGCCTGGAGCAAGATTCGGTCCTCGTGCCATTCGGGCAGGCTCCGCTCGCCAGACTGGGTTCCGGGGATTCAATCCAAGGGCGATGCTCAACCCATACACGTCATGGGCCAAAATCGTAGATTGCGGAGACATTCCAATCACACCCTTTGACAATGGACTTGCCGTTCGTCAAATGACTGAGGCCTATCAAGAATTGGCTGCTCGTCCACCAACGACCAAGTCTCAATCCTCTTCATCGCCGTACCTACATAAGCCAAAGCTTCTCACCTTGGGGGGAGATCACAGCGTAGCTCTCCCAGCTCTGCGAGCCCTCAAACAGGCCTATGGTCAACCAATCGCCGTGGTTCACTTTGATGCTCATCTCGACACTTGGCATCCAGCCAAGTATCCATCTGCGTGGATCGACCCTGAGGACGTATCATCCCAGTCTTTCTACAATCACGGTAGCATGTTCTGGCTCGGAGCGCAAGAAGGTCTCATTGCGAACGGCTCTTCGGTACATGCAGGACTTCGCACTCGCCTGTCTGGCGACGACGATGAGGACTATGCGGACGACACACAGCAGGGATTCGTCCGCATCTCTACCGATGACATTGACGACATCGGGCCCAAGGGCATCATCGAATCCATTCTGAAGCAGGTAGGAACCGAGACGCCGGTCTATCTCAGCATCGACATCGATGTGATCGATCCCGGAATGGCACCCGCAACTGGAACGCCTGAGCCTGGAGGCTGGACCACGAGAGAACTGATCCGCATTTTGCGCGGTATCGAGGGCATGAATGTAGTGGGGGCCGATATCGTCGAGGTCAGCCCGGCATACGACAGCTCCGCAGAGATTACGAGTGTTGCGGCCGCTCAGGTGGCGTACGAGGTGATTACGAGCATTGTCCGAAAGGGCTTGATCGAACAAGCGAAGATTGGAGAAGGAAAGAAACAAATTAAAGATGAGTTGTGAGGATTTTGGCGTGCTGTCAATGCGGAATAAAACAGACCCTGCGTCTTGTCTTGCCCAGCATGATCAGGCATGCGCATATGCTGATGGTTAGGAAGGCGTCACTAAGCGACAAGATAGCGGAGAAAATGAACTTGATGCGTAATGAAAAGTGAATATCACGAATTTAAGCACGTCCAATTGCCAAGCTTTGTGCTGCGCTACGTCATGACTTTTACGTACTGCTCAGCGGTGCTCTGAAGCCACCAAACATCCCTACTGACTGAACCTCGGATTATCTAACCTAGGAAATGGAGCACTTTGCTCCACACTCGAGTTCCGCTTTCGAAGGCTGGTACTTCAAATTCGACCTGTCGTCCGGGGCACACATTGCTCTGATCGTTTGCAGCGTCCCCAATGCCAAAGACCGCCCGCATATGGTATCCTTCACCTACTACCCAAAAACCGGCTCCCCAATCTTTCAACGCAATCACTGGGTCTCAGATATCAAGCGCGTCAAAACAGGACCTGGCCACGCCTTTGAACTGCAGGTGCCAGATTTGGGCAGCGTTACCGTCGGCGAGGATTCTTCAACAAATTACTCATTCGCCTGCTCAGAATGGAGCCTGGAAGCCGCTACCTCGAGCTCACATACGCCATGGAGTCCACAGAAGAACACGCCTGAAGGCTGGCTCGTTCACCTTCCGCTACCTCTGCACTGGCACGTGCACTCTCTATACTCGCCCTGCACTTTCAAACTCAACATACCATCCCTAGGCTTGAACAAAGCTGACCATGCGATAATCCATCAAGAGAAGAATTGGGCGTCCAGCTTCCCGTCTTCGCACATGTGGATCCAGGCTCGGGACGCTGATAATGGTGTCTGCCTGGCAGGCGGCAAGATTCTAGGCCTGACTGCATACCTGATATCCTACCGGTCCCCTGATTTGAATCTCGACTTTGTGCCGCCTTTTGCGGTCTCGGCACTCGGCCTCTCGCCCTTCATGTCCATTTCGATCGATTATGCAAGCCGTGCGTTCGCAATCAGCGTCAGTTCCCTTCTCTCAAAAATGGAACTGAAGGCGAGCGCGCCAAGGGATGAGGGCTGGTTCCAGCTCGCATGCCCGTTTCCAGAAGGCTTTCGCAAAAACTTTTGTACGGAGAACTTCCTCGCAAACATCGAAGTCAAGATTTCGCGAAGAGGGAGTGTTTGGCCGTGGATGCGTGCGTTTTGGACTTGGGAGGAGGTAAGGACGGTCAGCTATCAGAATGCGAGCTTAGAATTCGCAGGCGGGTATTATCCAGATAGAGGTGAGAAGAGGGAATGAAACCATGTGTATGATAGCATTGACCATCTCTGGGTGGGACTGGAGCATTAAACAAATGAACGAGCGTCGACCACTGAGTCACGAATGAAGTACAGCACGCTTGAATCATATATGTATAGTAAAAACACAAAAAATCAAAAACAAAACGGAATATGGATTATAAATTACCAGTCCTGAAAGCTGATCATTTGGGTTTCCAGCTACTATCACAGACACACCACACTCCCTGGTGCCTTTGGACGTGTGTTTCTACCACGGGTTCCCACGAATCTCTTCTCTTGATCTTGAAACACATAAAAACAGCCTGTCAATCCCAACGATTGAACATCTTGGAGCAGCGAAGGGTCGGGTAGCACAATTCGATGAGAAGAATCAAGAAGCTAGGCGCGCGCTTGCTCAGTACGTGGCTTCTTACAAGAGACCTTGGCTCTTGCATGGTCGAATCAGGAAAAGTTCAGCAACCTAGTCTGAATAGCTTGAACTCACCAGAACATCACCACATCTAGGCAGGGTGTTCCACACATGATCGGCCAACCTGCAGCGGTTTGGCCGCACTGGCATCGGGACAGAGAGTTTTGAGCATCTAATTCGTTACTTGTAGCATTTGTTTGTAGATACAATCTGGTGTTTGAGGATTCATGATCATCTTCTGCACTTTAAAGTGATTAGACGGTGAACATGTATTCTGCGATGCACACGGAGATTGCTTCCAAAAAGATGCATGCAGATGCGAAGCAATCCGATTTACCGGCATATGCGTTTCAAAGATCAACCAAATGACCTTCGAGTATTGAGGAACTGAACGCTGACGTGGAGCCAGCTACTCAGAGTTACTGATATCGGCTTCTGCTAGCATCGCGTCGTGGGTGAAGCTCGGCGATACTCGGGTGCCGGCTTCTCCTTCCCCCACATGGTGCTGTGGGACCCACAGAAGCACGGGCTAGGCAGCCTCAACATTTCGATTTCTACGAGATTCTACCGCTTTCGCGAGCACGTGACAAAGGGCACGGGCCATGCACATTCAGGTATATAACCCCGTCCGCCCTCGGGCTCCTTTCTGTTCTGTAGCTCTCTTTGCCTTTTGGCTTAGATCAAGTGTAGTATCTGTTCTTTTCAGTTTAATCTCTGAAACGGTTCTACGGAACCATTTCTCGATTATTCTTATTTTTGTACCTACCCTTCGACTCCCTGTGCTTGCACACAGTCAAGGGACAGTGCCCTTCCTATCTCACTACCTGGAAGCGTGCGCGAACACTATACTTCTTTCATTCCCCATCTGGCTTGTCTGGATGCTCAATGAAGGATACGACGCGCTGGGCAGACTCGCATGTCGAGAGCGTGTTGCTTGCGCTGTTGGATATCATGCAGACGGACAGGTGCTTGTACGGCTAACATGTGGTGGGTGTTGCCTGTGCGCGAGCTCGCCCTCGCCCGATTTTGCTCATCGCGATCAATCACAAGTGTTGTTGCTTTTCATGTAGCCTGCATAATAATAATGATGAACAAAAACAGATCCTGTCTTGCCTCATGCCCACCTGTCCTACCGGAGAAGTGGTCGCACGCCTATCAAAAGGTACACATCGCGTAAACATGTAGGAATCAACGCGACTGCATCCTGTGGTCTAGCACGCTTTGGGAAGTTTCTTCGTGGTGCCTCGTTGTCGCCTCACCGCGAGTCCAACATTTGCAGTGCCTTTTAGCTTCTGGCAACAGCAAGGTAGCCGGAGATGGGTTTGTGGGGGTGGTGATGCAAGTGTTGGGTCGTTCTTGGCTTGGATGCCTATTTTACTTGAGGGCAACGTCAATACTTTGATTGCCCTCGACTATGTCCAAACTCGGCCAGTATCGTGCATGCATTCTAAATTTGTCTTCTCGAATGCTGCTTTGCAAGAACATGCATGTTGACTTCTCTATCACTAAATAGCTTTTTTGCTTTGGCATTTTGTTGTGGAGTAGGCTATCCATGATGAGCCCCAACTTGGGTCAACTTTTGACAACTCTAATGGCGGCACTTCATTCTCGCACATGCGGTTGCTACATCCTCACATAAACTCTAAGCTTACATTATGGGATCATTTCTTACACGGTAACACTTAAACGTGGTCCCGAACGCTTTGGAGGATAACAAACATGACAATCAGCAGCGTGAACAATCCAGCTGATTCTACCTCAAGTGCATCCTCACCATGATTCTAGGCGACCTTGCGAAATGGACAGCGCGCACCCTCTGAGGTAGCAGTCTGTGCAATATTCCAGCGAAAGAGAATACCTCTAATACCTCTGCTGGGACTGCTTAGCCCTCCAAGACAACAGAGTCCTGTGTTCACTAAACATACGGCTTCGTTTGTCATGTAGGTATTCTCTTAGATTTGGAAATGTAATAGAATCCAGGTGCAAGATAACAGGACTCAGTTCTCTCAACCCTGGTCATGATCATGGCAAAGGGCGGCAATGTTCTATAGCAAATATCTCTTCTTCAGCTTTCGCATACTAAATCCTTGTTTCGGTCAGAAGCATACCGCGCCTCTATGAGTTTCTCCTCCCTCCACTCACTAAATACGCACAATCCATGATGGTTATCAGCAGGAACGTAATTCATCACTGTAAAGGGTTTTGATAGCTAGATAACCTCAATCTAGTAGCCGGCTGTTTGAAATTAAGAAATTAAATGAATCTGTGCAGTTTAGTTTATCTAAACCTGCAACTTTTCATGTTCTATAACTTTACGTAAAGAGGTTAATGCTAAGTTATTAATATAGAAGTGGACTAAACAGACTAAAAAAAAACATTTAGACTTAATAATTTAGAAAACTAAGGTTAAACTCTAAAAGCTACTTCTTGAACAATTCAAGATGGAAAACAAAGTCATCATAGAGCATTGAAACACTAGCTTTAAGCCAAGTCAGTTATAAAAAGCTTTAGATAGGAATGAAGTACACTTACAAGTTTACACCAGAGGATACAATCAAACACATCTAATTACTATACAGATTGTATGCAATTCTACGAGAAAGCAATTTATATTCTATTTATACATGTTAGCACACCTGTTGATAAGTGGCAAGGTAGCGTATTCAACTGCAAGCTCGAACTCAACATTTCAACCTTGGAGAACTATCATAAGAACGCGGAATCCAAGTTATAGTATCTAGAAAATGGAACTTGAAAAATGCATGTAGATATGTAACATGGCTAGATAAGAAGGTCATCAACTAGAACGACCCTTTGTCACAATGCCGAGTCACTTGTGCTCTTCAAAGGTAACGGTGTAAGTAATGTCCGGCGATAGGTTCCCAACGGGAATATAGCAATTACTTTGAAACTTGGGAAAATCCCAGGTATACAAGAAGCTAGTGTAGCAGTTTTCACGGCACCATCTACATGTAACAAGGCCACACCAGCCACAGATGTCTACATGTATATTCAATATTCACATGTTGGACGACACAGAAGTGTTCCTCATCATTTTCATCTTCCAATGCGTAATACGTAAAACCATAAAAATCTTCATATCCTCCCAAGAGCCATGACATGTGCAAAAAAGGTAAAGACCACCCAACCCACCCTCATCCGTCACCCACTCATCCATCCATCCCCGCAACACCCTTCAAACCCAGCAGCGCAAAAGGCGCCACGTCTCCCTCCCTCCCCGTCACACGACACCCGCACCTGGATACGCGCCAGCCAGCCCGACGAGCCGGAGAATTCGCATCTCGCATCCCGTACTCGCACGCCTCCACCGTTCCAACTCCACGGGTCCGCCCTCCGCCCTCCCCTTTTGCACCCCAGCGATTCCAGCTCGGCTCGCTCGGAGTTGTCAAATGAGCGGCTGTGTATGGGGTATGCGGGTGGAAAAAAAAAAGACAGACAGGGGGAGAGTGGGGTGTGTGCGTGTGTATCTACATGTATGCATGTGGTGTACGTGTCAGTTGAGTACAAAGGCGAGGGGGAACAAGCAGGCAGGCAGGCAGGCAGGCAGAAGGGTAGATGGGCAGGCAGACGAGCCAGCAAGTGGGAAAAGAGGGTCGGTGGATGCAGATGGATGGTTGACTGGTTGGTTGGTTGCGCGTACGTGATGCCGTGCGCGGGGAGCTGGAGCTTAGTGGGTGGGCTTGCGTGGTCGATAGATGGCTTGTATGCACGCTCATGCATACAGTTCATGGGAGGAACGGAGGAACGAGGACACAGGGCGAGTTTTTTTTTCTTTTTCATTTTGCTGCTGTTGCGGATATTGTTGTTGTTGTTGTTGTTGTTGTTGCTGCTCCACCACCACCAGGCTGTGAGGACCACAAGTATGACGAACGAGTATGAAAAGGGCTGGAAGAGGCACACCACAGGGTATCTGAAGCCTACGTGTACACGCGCACTTAGTTCACTTACATAGATACATGCAGAATGGAGACGGTGCCACAAAGCGCATGTTCGCGTTGCAACCCAACGGGACCTTCTGCTCTTTTGGGAGGGGGGAAGAAGGGCACGTAGGTGAATCAGCCTTGCCTGGCAGCCTAGTCACCTCGCTTCCACGACAACGTTGTGTACGCCCATGGACAGTCAGTCAGTCAGTTTGGGAGTGAACACCCGCTAAGGCTGCCGTTGTACGCCAGATGACAATCTACCGACCATGTGCCACAAATTCCCCCCGAACGCGTCAACGGTCGTTTCGCTTGGGCTAGGGCCATGTCGTGTGCACATGTTACGTCACGTAACCGTTCGCTGTAGGTTGCGACGGTCCCCGTGTCCGGCTTCCCGACCTAGTGGATATTTTCCGACCGTTTTGTGTGAGCGGCTTGCTGCTGCTCGCCTATGTCTGTCCTGCAGGCGCCGCTGGCCTAGTTGTTCCCCATTTCGGCACCGGACGCTAGACTCCGTGGCGTGACCTATTCGTCTTCGATCCGAGAGAGCCCGTGTCAAGTCTTCCGGGGAGCTGCTTGAGAGCTACTCTGGTGCTTTTCGGTGAGCCTGGCTTACTTGTACATGTTGCTCTGGGCCATGAGGCTGACGGTGACACGGGAATGGCGGTGAAGAAGATGCTCCCTAATGGATGGGTGTGGACTCGATGACAAAGATCCATGAGAAGCAGCATCATCGCTGAGGACGTCTGAAGAGGCACTGGCTTGATTTGGCGGAAACGGCTTTGTTTGATTATGTGCTGCTGTGGGGGCTGATGTATGCTGTGCAACAGGACAGAGCCATTTCCACAACGGCATCTCCGAGAGCGGGGATGCTATCCGGCATGCGCCCTGACGGCATCACTGTGGACGGTTCTGCCCTTCGCCTTCCCCGTGGGCGCCATCTTCTCCAGTCTCCCGAGTACATGGATGGGCCTGGTATGGCGAGAAAAGGTCAATGAGCAAAAAGAGAGGTAGTGGAAATTAGGTAGCGTGCATTCTAATATACCATTCAATGTCCCCAACCCATGTCGGTGTACTTGTGGCCGTGACTTTGGGGCGCTTCTCCCTCTGAGAACTTTCGCTGCGCCTCCAGGGTAGGCTAGCAACACCCGAAAAATACAAATTACTTTGCCCACACTGGGTGGGGAGAAACAGGACACGCAACTAGGTTGAAACCGGGATATCTTGCCGTGTCTACCCAATGTCGTTTCCCTTAGCCCGCCACTCCACCTGCGGAGCCAAAGCAGAAAAGAAAAAGAGGGGGAATATACGTGTAATGCAGTTGCTGTGGGAAGAGGGGACAAATGCTCATAAGCGAGGGAAATGAAGACGACCGAATGGACGGGGTGGGTAAATAACTCCTGACATGTATGCAATAGAAAAGACGAGCCATCCGATAGTAGTACACACGGACCCAGTCTGCTGCCTCTTAGCACGAAGGAAAGGGTGACTGCCCGTCCTCAAAGAGCCAGCCGATATGGCCGAGGATGTCGTGGTCTTGCCACAACATCTCAATTCATGGATCTGACTCGGCTGACGGGCACTACTATGGCGTTCTACTCGCAGTCCACGAAAGCATGGCCATGTCGCAGATGCGTGCAATGACTTGCTGAGTACCGCTGCGACATTCGTGGCTGATGAAGCCCATGGCCACGCCGAGTTTGTTGTGGTCGTCCTCGGGATTCTGGTTCATGGAAGGGGGGAGCTGGTTTGGAAAGCCGCGAACGCGGTTGCCCAGGTGTCGCGCAATGGCCATGGAGTAAATTGCATCACGCACCTCCTGAGCTTGCAAGACGTTGCGCATTGCACCGAGGGCATGCTCGGTGGTTGGGTTGGAGCCCATATCGGACTCGGGGCTGGCGACAAAGTTACCCAAGGCTTCCCAGAACTCGACTTCGCCCTTCTTCTCTTCGGCGATGTCAGTGGGATAGAATATCTGACGCAAAGGATTCGCTTCCAGGGTCTGATTTGTCAGAAGAGCCTCTAGAATGTCGAACCGCGCCCGGGCTTCCTTTAATGAAGAGTCTTCGTTTTCGGCATTGGCGGGCGAGGTTCCGTTAGTGCCATTGGCGACCGGGTAGGAGTGCTTGCAGGTGCCCAGCATGTGCCAGATGAGCCGCGCCTCCTGACTGAAGACTCCGCTCATATCCATCGTGGGCGATCTGTACTTGACCGTCTCGGCGAAGAAAGCAGCCTCCTCGTGCAGGGCACGGTCGGCGAAGATGCGGTTCAGAGCATTGTCGTTGGTGGAGAACCACTTGGTCTCCAGCATCTGGTCCAGTCCGCTCAGGTAGTCGTTGGCGAATATGACCGAGATCTCATTGTCCAGCTCGGCTGAGATGGGACTGGTACGCGGAGGCACCTCTGGAGGGTGATGGCTGCCGATGGAAAAGATGTCAGATGTTTTCAGTCGCTTGCCTGTCACTCCAAGTCAGTACAAGTCTGGCTGCAACCAGATGGGCAGATGTGGGTAATGCTCCACACCTTTTAGGGGCTGAGGCTCGGGCTGTGCAGGGTACGGGCTTCCCCTCAGGGCGGGATTCAGCGCATGCATGCCGTTGTACGGCTGCTGCCCTCCGTGCATGGCCGGGTCTGCAGCAGCGAGCGCAGGGTCGATGGCGGAGCTGTTGAAGTTTTCGTGGGGCGGGTGGCTCGCGCCAGGGGCGGGCACGGGCGGCGCGTAGCTGGCCGTCGAGGCAGGAGCGTAGCCCTGGGGCACCTGGCTGCCGTAGGGCGGAGCAATGGGCGGAGACGACACGGGCACGGGAGCCATTTGGGGGGGCGCGTTGGGCGCAGGCTGTATCTGGGCGGGGCCGGGCTGCTGCTTGAAGATGGGGTCGTAGCCAAGGCAGTCGCGTTTGCTCTTCTGGCAGTTTCTGCAAATGGGGTGTTGCTCGTCGCACTGTGGGGTACCAAGTCAGCGCCCAGGGTCCGTGGGGAAGTGAGGTTGATTTAGAGGAGGAAATAGTTTGGATCGCTCGCTTCATGGTGGCTCGGTTACTGACAACAACCGCTGTCTCGACGAAGCCGCATCTCGCGACTCGCGCAGCGCGGCGCGTCTACCAATCGCGCGCCATTGAGCTCCGCACTCACCTTTATTCTCCTCTTGCGACACGTCAAACAGCCCGTCTTGGTGCGACGTTTAATCTCCTTCTTGTGTCGGCCGCCGGACAGGATCCTCTGCTCGCCGTGCTGCGGCGGCAGCTGGTAGCGCATGGCGAGGTGCTGCGCGGAGGCCATGTTCATGGGCTGGCCGGGCGGCGGGTGCCCCGGGTGGCCGTAATACTGCGGAGGCATGGAGTGCTGAGGGGGAGGCAGCGGCGAGCCCATGGGCTGCTGCCCGGGCTGCTGCGGCGGCGGTTGCTGGCCGTCCTGCAGTCGGATGGGCGGCAGGTTCAGCGGAGGCAGCGACATGTTGGAGCCCTGCGGCGAGCCTCGATAGGGTTCGGCATTGGGCTGGCCCTGGGGCGGCGGGTACGTGTACGTGGGCTGCATCGAGGGTGATGGATAGGAGTGCGGTGACGGGTAGGAGGCAGCCTGTTGTCTGGATTGCTGGGTGTTCGGGTCCGCCATACTTGATTGCGAAAAGTGCGATGACGGGGCGGGCGAGTATGGCGCAGGCGTGTTTTTGGAAGAAAAATCGTGTGACATGCCCTAGCGGTGAAAGGCCGCGACGAACGGTCCCACCTCCGGCGCAGGCTGGTGCAGAGTCGAACTGGGAGAGCACAGCGGCCGTCCGTATCTCGCTTGATGAAAGCTTGATGGTTCGGACGCCAGCAGAGAAGTGGAAGGGCTGGGATCTGTCGGCGAGGCGTGACGGCCAGATCGGAGACTAGCGATTCGACGCAGCCAGGGGCGTCACCTCGGTTGGAGGCGCTGGCTCCTGCAAGTGCCCTGGAGCAAAAGAGAGGGTCGCGCGCCGGCGTGACACTGCGCGGAGAAGGTTAGACAGAGGCCTGTGGAGCGCCGTGTGCACGCCGTAGCTAGGCGCGCGCGCGGGACGAGGGGGGGGGGACGGGGGTGGTGAGGGTGAAGGTGAAGGGGAGCGAGGAGGATGCAGTGCAGGGCAGCGGGCGAGGGCAGAGTGCAGCGGTGCAGCGGTGCAGCAGGCCAGCAGATGCAGATAGGCGGAACACGTAAAGAATGCGTGATATGTTGGAGGAAGGGAGGGAAGGTCGAGATGGCCATTGGCCGGCCCTGGGGCTCCTAACCCCGTTGAGCAGGTAGCGGAAGGGTGGCAGTGCGAAAAAAATATGCGCAATGAAATGCAGCGGCCGGATGGGGTATACTTACAGCAGTCCAGGGACTAGGGCGGCGGCTCGCTTGAGTAGCTGGCCGCGCTGACAGGCCGCCGCAACTGCAGTTCCTTTGGCGGAGACGAGGTGCGCTGTATTGGCCTTGTACCGAGAGCCGAGGGCAAGGGGGCGACGGGCGACGACGGACGACAGGCGACGGGCGCGACGGAGACGAGAGCAGCGTGCAGCCGGGCGCGATGGGATTATTGATGAGCTTGCAGAGCCCTGGAGGCTCCGTTGGGAGGGAAAAAGGAAGCACTAGCGCGGGCGGCGGAGGTCACGTGGGCAGCGCTGGGCAGGGAGTTGAGCCATGGAGCCATGGAGCCATGGAGCGCGCGAGCCCGCCAGCCCGCGCGCCGGCCGGGGCCCTGTGGGCTGGGGCCCTGGGGGCTGCCTGCCTGTCTGGCGCCTGCTCGGGGCCTGCTTGGGGCCTAGCCTAGGCACGTCGGCCGCCTGCACGCGCGGGAGATGGCTGAGGAGGGAGGGCGACGGCGACGGCGAGTGCTGCCATGCCACGGTGCCAGCGCGCCGGCCTGCCCTGCCCGTCCCATGCCATGCCATCCAGTATCCAATATCCGCCGGGGGGCGAACGAGGTCAGACGCCGCCGGCCGGCCCTGCCAGTGTGCCCTCCCAAGTGCCCGCCTGGCCTGCTGGCCTGCCGGCCGCTGGCTGCTGGCTGCTGGCTGCCCGCCTGGCCAATTTCAAATCTCAGCAAGGCTGACCGACTGCAGTACCTGGCCGCTGGGCACGCCCGCAGCAGTCTAGAAGGCCGTCGCCGCTTTCGAGAAGCAGACGCCGAAGCCTCGCGCCCGCCGTCCGTCCTGCTCCTCCAGCCCGTGTGGTTCGCGCTCGCGGCCGCCTTGTCCTTGGTAGTTCGTAGCACGTCCGCCCTCGTCCCGCCTGTCGCCCCCTCCTCTCGCTCGCCAACTCGCCTCGCTTCGCCAGCATAGCGCCGATCATATGGCTATGCCCATGCCATGGCAATGCACTGACGGCCGCTCTGCGCGCTGGTATACCGCATAGCATCGCGCAGCACGCGTGGGAGAGACTCTCGCCGTCGCCAGAGTGGTTGGGCGCGGGGGCAGAGAGGGCCCGCAGCCCGCAGCCCACAGTCCGCAACCGCAACCGCAACCCGCAACCCGCAACCCGTCTGCCGGCCCGCCCTTCCATTTCGCAATGCATCATCGTCCTGCCACGCTGCCACGCTGCCACGCCCACCGCGCCGACCACAATCTTCCGCCCATTTATCCGTCGCCGTCGTCGACGATGCCTCCCTAGCCTCATCTCCCAGCCACCCACCGCACGCCTGCCGGATCAGCGCAGCCCAGCGCAGCCCAGCGCAGCCCAGCGCGAGCAGCAAGCGCATTCGTGTACCCGCACCCAGACTCAGCCTGAGTCCTGGTTCTGCCATCCGGTGCGACGCTGCCAGCGCGTGCGACCGAGGCTTGCGACGGGTAAAGACTGCGCCCGTTGCAAAGTAGCTACCGCTGGGAGCCTGCGCTTGCCTCGATGCGTCCGCCTCTCATCTCTTTTGGCTGCAAATCGATACCAACCACCACTCCAAGAGGGCGGCGTGCTTGTCCGCCATTCCATTGTGAGAGCCTGCAACCCTGCCTGCATCTCATCTATGGCCGCGTCGCCGTGTCGTCTGGTTCCTGCAGCCTGCCCTCTTGGGCCGCCGCTCTTCTTGCTGAGCATACAGGGACCGACGTCGTGAGCTCGCGAGCCTGCGGATCGTTTTCGTTAAGACCTGTCTCGCCAAAAGCCGTCGTCAAGGATGCCCCCGCCAGTCGTCTTGCCGGCTGGTTCGAGAAGACTTCCATGTGCATCATCATGGCCGCCCAGGCGTGTGCCGCTCGCCCCCAAAACTCCCCATTCGCCGTGCCAGACCCTAGTCCACCACCACTTCGCTTTGCTCCCGTCTAACCGCCAATTCCGGTCCCCGGGAGGGGCGCGACATGCAGCCTGCGTCCAGAGAGTGCCTTTTGCACTGGGCGACAGCACGCGCAGCGACATGTGTCTGCCCGCATCCAAGGAAGAACCTCGCACGACGAATCATGGTCACGCCCTGCACGCCTGCCATTGGTGTTTGCTGGAAACGGCACTCCGAGCCGACTGCTACTCCATCCCACGGGTCGGTCGTGGCCGACTGGGTAAAAGCAACGGGATGACATGCGCAACCAGCTTGCGTATCGTGGGGTCCTGCGTGCCCTTTACTGGCAAAATGGACCTCAGGCGCTGCTTGCACACCACGGAACTAGCCGCCATGCGGCACTTGCAAAGGCAAGCACTGCGAGGACCTCCTCACCGGCCAGCAGATCCCGGAAGTGAATAATCGTCCCATGTCACTTTCTTTTGAGGGAAATAGGTTTTTGATGAGACGTGATATCATTGCATGTTGTTACCATCCGGTCCTTCCTGCCCCGTCAGAGGTACCAATTGTCGTCGCCGCCTGTTCCCAGCCGTGCTTCTTCCAAACACGGCGCCAGTGCGTAGCACGCCTAGCAACGGGCATCATCCCAGTCGTTCAGTTCTCGACCACAGATCGTCAGGAGAAATTGGTGAGCACTCGTGGGAGGCAATGCGGTGAATGACAAGATGCGCTTTGCAATCTATTCCGGTCGCCTCTTGTCCTCGTCTTGCACTATCTATGGCCGTCCCAAAAACTCCCTGATAACACGGCTCTAGGAAAAGCAAAACGCAGGCTGTTGTTTGGCCCCTACAGGCCCGACTGCTCTGGCACTACGCTCCGCAAGACGCCCCTCTCAAGAGCCGACTTTACGTTGGAGATGTTCCACTCCTCCATTGCTTCCTGCGTCTGTTGCAGCGTCAGCCTCACATTTCGCATTGTGGTTTGCTTGCACCTCATCTCGGCGCACCTCGGAACGCCGCAGGAGGGAAAGGGAAAGGTGCATGTTGCTAGCCCGCCGGCGCCATCACAGACCTCAGTCTGTCCGCTCTGCAGTGCCTCCACACGCTCTCACCGAGCCAAATGCCTTGCACATGGCTGACCGTTGCAGGCCCCGGGAACGTTCCCCGGCCCTCGGCCACCTTCATCCTCTGCAGCACAACATCCCCCCTCATTTCCGCCCAGGCGGCTTGTGAAGACCTTGGTTAAAGAAACGGGCGCAACTCACTTCTACAGTCCAGGTGCCCATATGTGGGACAAGCATGACGTGAGGGTTAGCCACCAGCCCCGGATGAACCTTGGGTTCGTTCTCGTAGACATCAAGTCCGACAGATGCAACTCTTCCGCTGTCTAATGCCCGGACCAACGCCTCTTCATCAATGATGGCGCCTCTAGCCGTGTTCACGAGGACAACCCCCTTCTTCATCATTTCAAATTCACGCGTGGAGATCTTGTGACGAGTCTCGGCCTATGCAGTTCGGGTTAGCATGAGACTTGGGCTATTGATGCAGTCATTTAGGTAAGCATTCTTTACTCACATTCAGGGGGAGGTTCAGGCTGATGACATCGCTGGTCGACAGGAGCTCCTCGAAGCTTACGTATTCGGCGCCAGCGGCAAGCTCTGGACTGAGTCTGCACCTATTGTGGTAGATGACTCGCATAGAGAAGGCTTCCGCCTTCTTCTTGAGATTCCTTCCGATTCCCCCCATACCGAGTATACCAAGCGTCTTGCCCTCTGGGTCGTTCCCGAGAGGAGGGGGTGGATGTCCCCTCCAGTTTCCTTCTCTTAGTGCCTTCATCGAGGGATTGAAGCGCCGAAGAGCCCCTAGGATGAGGAACATGTTGACATCGGCCGTCGAGTTATCGACGGCCGTAGGTGTGTTCGATACTCGAATACCTCTCTTTGTACAGACATGTACATCCACTTGGTCATATCCGGCCCCTATACACTCAAAAGATCAGCCTGGTGGATGTTTGCCGAAAACACCAACAATGCATATAAATGCAGCTAATTACAATGTTTGGATTTCTGGCCTCGTCTTCGAATGAGTATCTTGAACATGGTCAAAGCCGTTGTGAGGCTAATTATATCGTCGTTGCCAATGGCAGATAGTGACTGTCTGCGCAATATCGATCGACGCTTGGACTGAACAAAAATGGTGTTGTCATAGTCGCAAGTCAATACGGGTGCATGTGGGCATGGCCGAAAGCCGTGGTTTTGATGCATAAGATGGCATTGGCCCATGTTCGTGTGAGCTTTCACACGTCTCATGTACCAATGTCCCGCCATTGCCTCAAGTTACGTCACTGAGAGTAGTAATCAGATCCTGACTACGCATAGGGCCTTTCACCAAGATGAACTGGAGCTTCGAGAGGCCAGCCTATGCATGACGGACAGAATCGGCACCGAGCAGCTAGACGAAGAAAACACCCAACATACCATTATGGCAGATGAATCGCACAGTGGCCGGCAAAGCCTCTACGATTTCTTGATCAAACCTTCCCGTTATTCCGACACTGGCAAAAGTACGGTAGATGACCTGAACTCCGTCCAGCTTGCCGCTTCTGCATTCGTCCAAGAACTCGGCTCGTGTACGAGCTGCAGGAGTAACTAGCTCAGCTAGCGAGGAAAGCGAGTTCCATGATTCGTAGGCGCTACAATCAATGATCAGCCCTTATGGACGGGGATTTAAGCGGTAGGACAGGCATCTCGAGAAGCGACAGTCGGAGGCTGAAAGCTAACCAGACGGACAGGACAGGTAGTAAATCCGTCGACCTCGCGGGCTGCAATTTGCTCAAATAATCAAAGGAGGGCAAAAGCCCAATTGGCTCATGTCCGTCTTCCCCCTGCAAGCAATTTGCATTACCAGCAGCAGTAGTGGCTGGCATACATACATTGATAACGCCGACATCGGTCAGGGGAGACGAAAGAGTTGACGTACTGTTCAATCTCCCCCAGGAGCAACACCTTTCGTCTCGTCATGTTGCTGTGACCGGAGCGATAAGGCTGAATAGGTGTGATCTGTTTCAATACAGAAACCATCCGTGTCATTCGAAGGAAGGTGTCCCGTTCCGACTACAAAATCCGCTGGATCCGCCTCCAGAAATCTTGTCAGCTTCAGGACCTTGTTTGAAGGCGAAGAGCGAACCTCTACCGGATCCCTTGCAATATCGATTGGAGTTTCTTCACTGAAAGTAATGGATGCAATAGTGTTGTCCTTTCTCTCAAAAATCGACCAGGCAGAGTACTGCCTTTATACGATTCCAGAGGCTTTCAGGCTGCATAGATAACGTCTTCTCGCTTTCTGGTACGACAAGACTCGGGCAGACATACCCCGCGTTAGACTCCCCAAACACCCTGCGACCCTGCCCCACCAATGTCCTTGATCGCAACCGAGGAATGGGAAAAGAGCGACGTAGCGGTGAGGCCGGGGAAACAATGGGTAAAAAGATGTCGAGTGAGGTAGTTTCTTGGGGACGCAAGAGCATGACAGCGCTTGCGGCAGCGAGCATATAGATAGTCGTGTATGCCTGGCGAGCTGCCGGCCGGTTTCCAGGCCTCCACACCAACCCATGGTGTCTGGTTGTTATCGCCAGCCCACGCTCCAGCCAATGGGGCAGTTGGTGGGCTGCTCACGTCGTTCCTGGAGACGCGATGCGGTACCGAGCCCTCGGGTTTCTCATTGCCTACATTGGAAGTCTGCGAGTCTGGGAGGCAAAACTCAGAATCGGTTACGTTTCGCTCGACTTGCCGTTCACATTGTGGTCGCACAACAACCCACACTGCGATCCCACACTACGTGACAGGAAATACCACGCTTACCACCCACCCACCAATTCATCCCGCTCCTGGCAGAGAAACGAGCCACACCCCTCGTTCTTTTCGAAGGCGTGATCATTGAACAGCGAACCCAAATACTCACCACCACCCAATGACAAGCCAAAGCCCCGACAATCTCTTCCCCCGCCCCCCAAGCATGGCGCACCCTCCCACATGCCACTCACCCCCCCCCCCCCCTCTTCCGAGAAAGACCCTTACATGACCGACGCACCCACCACATGGCTGGCCAAAGAAGCAAAAAACGCCCGCCCCTGTCCCGCCCGCTCGCTCGCTCGCTCGTCTCGTCTCGTCTCGTCTCGCCCGCGCGGAACGACGCCTAGCGCATCTTCATTGCCGAATGGGATCCGGCCACGGGGTGGGACGCGCTCGCTGGCCGCTTGCCTTCCCGACAAGACAGCGCAGGCATGCCTACCCTTGTCTGCGCCCGTCCTTGTCCTGCGCGCGGCGCCGACACACACAGGTCGAGGGTTGGGTGTGCTTGTTGTAGGTAATGTTCTTTTTTTTTTGCTAGCCTAGTCAATCAATCAAACCCCAGCTAGCTAGCAGCTAGCAAGCCCATCCATCCTATGTAGACACGGGCTGCTTAGTTCTTTTCTGCCTGCTTTGTACATGTGAAATGGGTTCGGCCCGTTGACTTTCCCGGCCGTGTGTATGTGTGCGCGTTATGTTGGATATTTCCCAACACGGTGTGGAGAGGCGGCGCGGCGGCGGCGGCGGCGGCGGCGGGAATTATGCTTGAACGGATGGGAGGGACGGCAGAAGGGGGAAAAAGACCATCAATCATCGTCACCATCATCATCATCAGCAGCAGCAGCAGCAGTCTAGGGTGTATTCTTCCGGTGCTAAAGGGGGGAGGGAAAGAGGCCGCCAGCGGTAAGAGTAAAAAAAATGTCCAAGTGTCCAAATGTTTCCCCGTCTGCCCGTACGGCTCGTCTGGCCTGCGCCGCGGATCGGCTCAGCTGAGTTGGGCTGGACTGGGCTGGGTGCCTAGGTAATAATGTGGCGAGGGTGTAATGCCCTTGCGCCTACCTGCCCGATCGGTGGCTGGCTGTGAGGTGTGGGAGATAACGCGGTAACTGTGACGTAGCCGTCTGAACGGATGGGGCTGCCCGCTGTTGGAGATAACGTCAGGGGGGAGGGAAGGATGGATGCATAGCGGCGCTCGAGGAATACATTTGTGGCGCAAACACGCGTGGGTCCAAGTCATCTCCCTACGCCCCCCTCCTGCTTTGATTGATGGAAACATGGCATTCTTATTCAGAATACGTCGGGGGGGCATTCAGAGGAATGGCACTCTTACAGAATAGGGTTCTATTTTTTAACAAGGGGCCTTCTGGGAGAGATTTGAAGCATGGTGCAAGTAGTAATAAATTATCCGACTTCTTCGTCACCTTTTCTTCCCTCAATTTCTACCTAGGTGGTTTTGGGAGTTCACATCTTGCATTACTGGGCCGTCATGCACAAAAATGTGTGAGACCAGCATTGTACTGGACTACTGGCATATCTTATTGACCCCCGGTGGTGGTATACATAATACAAATTACTTCTCCTTTTCTGCCTTCTCCTCCGAGGAAACAAGCTGGGTCAAATTGGACGCCCCCTTCAAGCCCGCTATATGCGCCTGCGCCTGCTGTCGTCGACCATGACAAAGAACACATAAACAATTGCCAGTATAAGACTTTCTTGAACGACTGACAAAAACGATGAAAGCGGTGGATCAAGTGCCGTTCTTGGCTGCCTTCCACTTGTGTGCATTTGCCAGCAGGTTCGCCAGTTTGGCCGCGCTCTCGTCGTCGGCTGGGAATACATAGTCGATGTACTCCTCGAACGAGTCGTCGTCGAGCTTCCTGCGCTTCTTGACCTGGCGTGGCATCTGTTTTTCAATCTTCTCGAGATCCTCGGGCGAGCCAAACGTCTCCTCGAACGTCTTCCATGCATTGAGCAGGTCCACACGTTCTTCCTTGAGATCCTTCTCCTTGAGCGACTTGTGTCCCTTGTCGAAGACGGCACGCGCCCGCGCCTTGGCAGCCTCGCTGACACCCTCTTCGTTGTCTTCTTCCTCTGCCTCTTCGTCCTCTGGTACGCTGAGCTCGAACTGTGCCCAGCTTTTCCAGACCTTGACGTGATTCGTCTTCTGGAGCAAACGCTCATACAGCAGCCGAGTGCGATCATATTCGCCATGATACTGTTCAAAGTCGATGTACGCCTTCCAGACCAGCTCCGGCATGTCAAGTTGTGGTTCTTCAACAGCAAGCTCGAAAATAGCGCGGGCACGCTCTGTATCATCGAGTCCACTCTCCAGCATAGCGAAGTCGATCCACGTCTGGCAGTTGGATCCGTTCCACTCGATATACTTGCTAAAGAGCTGGCGACAGCGGTCAAATTCGAATAGTTTCGTCTCTAGCTCAATGTAACCCTTGAACAATTTGTCCTTTGGGCACATGCCTATTGACTGGCCCAGCAGCTTACGCGCTGCTGTCAATTCGCCTTGTCGAATCTCAAAGCGAGCAGCCATGAGCCAAACTTTTGCAAATGTGAAGCGCTTGTGAGGAAGCAAGCGTATACACTCGCGGTATATCTGCCTCGTGCGCTCAACATCTCGGGATACTGTTTCTTCGTGTACAGCGTAAAAGAGCCAAAGATAGATGTAACGTCTCCAGTGGCGCTTCTCTTGTGTGGGCGGGATTTGGGCGATGGCTCTCTCGTAGACCTCCCGGACGCGATCAATGTTGCCAGATGTCTCCTCCAATCGAGCAAAGTCAATCCAAGTGTCGTAGTTCTTTGGGTTTTCCTTGATCTGTTCCTCGTAGTGCACCCTTCGCTTGGAAAGAATGACATCCTCTATCCCATCGCGGTCGCCATACTGCTTTTCAAACTGCGTAAATGCCTTGTGCAGGTTTACTGATTTCGAGCGAGGCATACGATCCAAGGCAAATTTGTAGATGGCTCGGGCTCGCTCAATCTCTTTGAGCTTCGCTTCAAACTTGGCATATGCCATGAAGAGCTTCTCGTCCATGAAGTCGTCTCCTAGCGTTTCTATAGCACTGCCATAGACATCTCGCACCAGATCGCTGGTGCCGTTTTCCTCCTCGAACCTGGCCCATTTGATCCAATTTTTCGGTTCCGGGTGGACCATGGTAAATCTCTCATACAGGGCCCTGGCCTTCTCAATCTCGCCGTGACGCTTTTCAAACTTGATATAGGAGGACCACGCAGCCTCATCGGGTTCCCATTGCATCCAACGCTCAAATACTTCGCGAGCACCATCCACGTTCAAGAGCGTCTCCTCCATGTAGACATACTTGTACCACAGCTTGTCAATTCGCGGGAGAATGGTGACGGCGCGATCCAGCAGGTTTCTCGCATGATTAACGTTGCGGTTCTTCATCTCGGCCTCGGCATAGCGTATCCATAGCACGACAGATGTGCTGTCGACATCGAGGGCTCTCTCAAAAATAGACCTTGCGCGCCTAAATTCTTTCTGTTCCAGTTCCCATGCAGCGTATCGCATCCAGTTGTTCATGTTCAGCCGATTCCTTCGGACATAATCCTCGAACTCTTTGCGCTTCCGTCCCTGGAATTCATGCAACTCTTCCAGATCGGAGAAGCGCTGCGTGGGCGCCTTGAGCTTCTCATCTTGCCGGTCTACAGCTTCACGGAGAAGCTGCTCTGCACTGATCTGGATGGGCGCAGCGGCCTTGTTCTTGACGCGCGGTGGGCCCCGAGAGCTGTCCATTTTGGCGGCGGCGGTCGACTCCGGTTAAATCTGTGAGGTCCTGCGTCGAGTCTCGTGCGCGTAGAGCAGCGAGAAATGGTGGAGGTGAGACGCGTTTGAAAAGAGACGAGGTTAAGCTTGGGTATGAAATTCGCGGCGCGCCGCCACCGCCCGGCAGAAAATCGGGGAGCTAGTTCTGCTTCTTCACGTCACCCTAGGCGCGACTCCTCAATCTTCCACCCCACGACTACCACCTTTCCCCTTCAACACCCTCGGCGGCCGATAAAGGCTCAAGGTACGTGAAGCTTTAATCTTCTCGAATCTGCCACTCAAACAACCTGTCGCAGGAGGGTTTCCTCCAGTAGCCTTCGCTCGCCGCCGCAACAAGCACAGCCGCAGCTTTCGCCCGTCGCGCCCAACATGTCGACGCTCGAGGAGGAGCTTCTCGCCGATTTTGCCGATGCCGGCTCAGATGGCGAGAATGAAGGCTCCGGTGAGGGAGGCTTTCTGGATCTTGAACAGGATCTTGGAGGCGCATCAGGCAGCGACAACGATGATGAGATGGTCGACGAGGAGGCGCAATATGCTGCCGAGCAAGAGAAAAAGAAGTCAAAGGGTCCTATCGACATCCGAGGTGCTGCGAGCTTGATTGCTAAACTCCGCCCTGTTTTACAAGAGATCAAGGAGGTCAAGGATCGTATGGACGATATTGTAGAGGACGAATCGATTGAAGACAATCCCGAGTATCACCTTCTCAAGGTGGCAAACGAGTCCTCTACACAGATCGACAGCGAAATTGTAGCCGTGCACAAGTTCATTCGCGACCACTATTCCCTCCGATTCCCGTACTTGGAACAACTCATCAAGAATCCAGTCGATTTCGCCAAAACCGTCTCGATCCTTCAGAATGAACCTCTCGACGATATAAAATCTATCGCACAGCGTGTGGATAATCGCCTAGGTATACCACTCAAGAGTATCCTCGATGGTCCATCTCTCATGGTGGTTACCGTTGAAGCTACACGAGCCACGGGTCGGGATCTGACTGAGGCCGAGCTCGAGCTCGTACTCGACGCATGCGACATGCTACTGGAGTTGGACAAGGCCAAGGACATCCTCACCGAATACGTGCAGTCACGTATGAATGTATTCGCACCGAACTTGACTGTACTGATCGGCTCCCTCACCGCAGCCCAGTTGATCAACTATGCTGGAGGTCTAAGCGGCCTTGCCAAAACCCCGTCTTGCAATATCGCTCCTCTGGGCTCCAACAAAGCGTCCGGACTTGGATTTGCGACCAATGTTGGAATTCGTCACCAAGGTTTCCTCTACCACAGCCCGATTATCCAGGCGATTCGAGAAGATCTGAAAGTACAAGCCATGCGCATTGTTTCTGCCAAGGTCATTCTAGCTGCGCGTGTTGATATGGTTCATGAGACTCCTGACGGCTCGACTGGTCAGAAGTTGAAGGAGGACTGTGAACGCCGACTTGATAAGCTTACCGAACCACCGAAAAACCAGGGCACCCGTGCTCTACCTGTTCCTGACGACAAGCCTTCTCGCAAGCGTGGTGGACGTAGAGTGCGCAAGGCCAAGGAAGCCACCGCCATGACCGAGATCCGCAAGGCACAGAATAGGATGGCCTTTGGCAAAGAAGAAAAGGAGGTTGGCTACGGCACTGGAGATTCTACTCAGGGTATGGGCATGATTGGAGCCAACGATACTGGTCGTGTCCGGGCTCAGCAGATCGATCCCAAGACCCGTGCAAAACTCTCCAAGAAGAACCCAGGTTGGGGCGGCGAGACCGCGGTGAGCGGCGCAGGCACGTCTCTCAAAGGTTTCGGTGCCGCCGGCACTGCAACCAGCCTTCGCGCCCAGGGTATCAGGACTGGAGGTGTTGGCCCCGCAGCCGGAACCAGCACCATTGCCTTCACCCCCGTTCAAGGCCTCGAGCTCGTCGATCCCAAGGCCCGTGAAGAGGCCAACCGCAAGCGCAAGGCCGAAGAGGACCGCTGGTTCAAGGGCGGCTCCTTCACCCAGATTAACGGCACGCCCAAGATCGACAGCGCTGGTTTCAAGGTCCCCGCCCTGCCTCCGGCTAAGAAGCAGAAGCAAGGCTAGACGGTTCGCTCCGGCACGGCGCATGGCTTCGCCAGGATATTACTTTGTGTTCGCATTTCTATCTCTCATCTACCAAACAATGGTAACACCTAGCCTGTTCATCAGATACTCTGGGCTGGCGCTTAGGTGTATGTTAGCGAGGAGGACTTTGCATTGGGCGGCGTTTCTAAGGGGTGGTGGATTGACTGGCGTATAATACCATGAGTCTCTATGCGCAATGTGACCCTGTCTGTCGGCCTCGGGTGCATATATGCAGTATCACAGAATTTGACTACACCGTCAGGCCTGCATAATGGCCATGAATCACGCTCTGCGCATATTCTGTTTGTGATGGTTGATGTGAGAGAAGATGACATGGACGACACTGTCGAGTGGGCATAAATCAGAAACCTACTGTTCCAGTGTGCACAGCACATGCCCTTCGGGGGCTCTCATGTTATGGGTCACTTACGTCACGACAGCCTGGAACGACAGTCTTGGGCGTGGGGGGCCGAACAAGTATTGACGGGCAGAAAAAACCAAAATCGCATCAATTGAACCGAATCGTCCTCCCAAGAAGTTGTCTAACATGGCGCCTGTGCCATAGTGACACAAATCCAAAAATGCAAATCCAAATTGTAAACATCCAGAAGAAGCCAAGATTAATAACTAACATCCAATCCAAACGTAGGTGGTATCGCCGCAGCAGCGCATCCATCCAAAAAGGCGAGGTGGGAAAATGTGAATCCAAGCAACGGAGAAGAAAAACACAAGGCTGTAGAAACGTATTAGGTATGCAGGGTAGGTATCCGATCAATCATAGTGAGACAGCCGCCCGGTAAGATAGCATGTATGGCCAGAGCGGCTTTTGGTATCCTAGTGCGAAGTCGAATCGAATGGTACTGAATGCAGATCGCCGCCGTGGTCCGTGACTCACCACGGGCCATGGACGACGGCATAAAACGCCGTTATGGTACAATAGAAACGGGTCCAGGTGGGGAATACCTGGTGGAGATGAATGGTTATGTGAGATGTTCATGTTCAGGTCGTAGGGTGAAGAGTCCTGGGGCAGCGCGGCAGGTGCCTGAAGCACCGGCAAGACCGATTGGTATCCAAAGTCCTAGAACAATGCGATCCGGAGCCACTCTTTTGGGACCAAAAAAGCAATTTTCATGAGTCAGGTAGACAGTCGGTTTCTGGGCGGGGGCGACGCGGTGGACGGGGTCTGGGTAAAAGGTAAGAGTACGACCTCTGCCTCGTAGTCAGGAATCGTCCATTGTACTTCCATCTTCCTTGACTTCCCAGGCTCCGTCCCCAATAGTCATCGTTGCCTGTGGTATCCACCCTCTTGTGATGGTGACGAACGTAAAGGTGGCGATCGTCTTAGTGTGAGCGAATTCCGCATAGCATCGGTCGCAACGGTGGCGGCTGCACTTGGCGATATTGGGTGGGAGTTGCCGATGACAGGCGATCGACCCTTGTACGAACCACCACTAGTGGGTTGCTGTTGGATGCTACGGACCGTCGAAGGCGTTGCGGGAGAGCGGCCGCCAACAAAGCCCTGTGGTGCCCTAGGGGTCGTGCTGGCCCCGCTCTCCATACTGATATGTCTCGCCCGCGGTGTTGTATCCTGGCTCCCTCCGCCGACGAAACGCTGCGTGTCGGAGCGTGGTGTACTGTCCTGGCTTCCGCTGTCTTTGCGCTTGGGGCCAGGTTTACTGGCAGAGTTGGAACGACTCCGCGCTGCGCCTCTAGTTTGGCCGGGAGAGTCCAGAATCGGAGGTCCTTCGGCGGCCCGTCGACTTGTCTGAGGACTCCGCTGCGCAGGCGGCACAACAGGTGCTCCATTTGCAGAAAGTTCAACTTGATGCTCGCTACCGGATCCGGTATGCCCGCCACCATGTCCGATAGGCTCGGGGCTTCCGAGTCCACCCACTCGCGGCGTGCCTTCCCAGCTCTTGCGCTTCATCATCCGTCCTAATATACCAACAAGCTCGGCGGCATCTTCGAACTCGCTGTCTTCCATTGCCTCTTGGGCTCTATACACGTCTTTGATGGCCCGGCGAGCCATGCGACGGGATGCTTCATGATCGTGAAGGCAATCCCAGAGGAATGCGCAGTGTTCCAGGGCCACCGACAGCCTCAATGGATGTGAGCCTGGGAGGAACGAGGTTGCGTATGCTGTGGCGGTGGTGAAGTAACCACCAGCTAGCGGGACAAAGTTCAACGGTGGAAGAATGAACGACGATGGCTGAGGGATCGGAATCGGGTTTAGGCCGGGAGGAGCACTTATAGGCCCTGGTGATGGTGTACCAACCGGGCCGCCTGCTGCATACGGGTTTGTCAGGAACGAGGTTTCGGAGGTGATGGAATCGATGGGCTCGCGAAGCGCTGGCTGCTTGCCTGCGCGCTTGGAAGAGGGAGAGAGGCCTGGAGCATCTGTCTTGCGTTGGCCATTGCCTGTCCGCTCAGAGAGGGGCAGAGGAGGCAAACCTGTTCTCGGGTCGGCCGAGGGCATGTTGGTGGCAGTAACGGGAGGCTGGTTGTGAAAGAGGCAGAAGATGTGATAGAAGCTTGCCCTGAGCTTCACGCTCAGCACCCTGCATTCTGGGCCATGCTGGTTGTCCTGGGCATAGGGCAGGATGTAGAGCTCCAGGATGGAGAGGCCCTCTCGCGATAGCCATAGAATGTGCTGGTAGGCTGCGAGAGAAGGCGTGTCTCGGGAGGTGTCGAGTTTGCGCAACTTCCTTGCCTTGACGAGTTTTCGTGACAACAGGACGGAGAGACCAAGAATCTGGTACAGCGAGCTGGACAGGAGAGGGTTGGAGTTTGCAGTCTGCTTGGCGATCCGACCGAGGAATTTCTGGTCGAAATCCAAAGATGCCATGATTCCCAGGGCTGGGCTTTGTCAGCGGGCTGATGGGGTTTGGAAGGGACGATGCTGGTGGAGGGAGGAAGGCGCAGGCCCAGAAAGGATGGTACAGTGAATGAGTGAACAGCAAACCCTCGGCAGCACCTTCAGTTGACCACGACTCCAGCAGTGCTGCCCGTGATATGCTCTGCGATGCCACCGAAAGATCCGCACCCACACGCTGATGAGACGAGGCACTTACCATCAACACCCGATTGGGACAGCCGCGCTGTATCTCGAGCCGGACACAGTGCAGCTCGGGCCGTGCTCGTGCTGGTGGAAGATGCTGTTGGAATGCTGCCGCCGGGGAGATGACGACTCGAAACCTAGCCTCCAATGCCAGCCAATTGATGGCTATCGACAGGCGACGCCCGTGCACCAAGGGTCCAGAGTGAATGTGATTCCCGTGATAGCCCGGCCAGCGGATGACTATTCGAGGGCACGGTGTTGAAATGCAGGCACAGGCGCCGGTCGGAGATTTGGTGAATTAGGCGGGATGGCGGTGGTGACTATGGTACAATCCGAGGTTTGCGGGGCGGCTGCTGGGACTCGGATGGAGAGTGTGGGTACTGATATTATACACAGGGCAAAGGTCGGCTGGCACGCCAGAGCTACTCGGCGAGACCTGTACAGCTGGTCAGCGCTGGATCCATACAACGCAAAGTGGCCCGGATGGCGTCTGTTGGGCTCCCAGACGTCCAAAGTACCTCGAAATGGCAGGGCAAGACAGTGGTGTTGCTTGACTGCGCTGCCCTTCTCCCATTCGGCAGCCGGGGCAAATCGTGGGCCAATGGAAGCGCCAAACGGGTGAGGCGACTCGGGAGTCTTGTTTCGGTGGGCTAGCAGCTATCGGCCATGAGGCGGAGGGTGCAGAGTGGCTGAGAGGTCAATTGCTGGAGCCTCGGACAGCGCATTGCGACCTCCTCCGGCCTCGATAGCGATCGCGCGACGTGCTGCGACGAAGTATTAAGAGGCGGCAATGCCTGGCAGGCGGTGTAGAGACGGTCAGTGCACCTGTTTGAGGGTGATTTTGGCCGAGGGAACCTGGCTCGGCACACAAAAATCAGGGCCCTCAGATTTGCGGATTTGCACGAGGACGGGCGTTGGAGCGCGGCCCTTTGGTAGCGTGGCGGGGCTCTCTCCGGCTCGCGACACGGTTCGGCGTGGTGGTGAGGGCTCAGGTACGGTGCGCACGCAGCAATTGAGCTCGACAGCGACGATGCGATTGCTTCGGAGAAAATGGCAGGGCCATCGCAGAAGAGTGTTCGGTGCTACTATTATCCCACACGCTCTTTGCCAGCCGGCTGGGAACTGCAGTGCAGCTCCTGCGTCAATATGCAGGCGCGAGCTATACGTTGGTTGACGTGTCAAGCGTCAAAGGCTCCGCTAAACCACGCCTGTCCATGCATGACCTCTTGTCCCGTTCCTCGCAACAGATGGGGCGTCATTACAAGATGCCAGCTGGCATTGGAGGCGAAAAACCGCCATACACCGTTACCAGATCGGTCCGCGACACATCAGCGACATCGCCGCCGCGCGGGAGTCGAGCCTCGCCAGCATGCACCCACCACCGCCCAGCACCACCCGATAGCCACAGGGCTGTGCCTCACAGCACGCTGCCTCGACTGCATACCAATCGCCAGCGCAGCACTGGCTCGGCTGCCAGCCCTCTCCACACCTCTACACTTTCCTCCAGCCCTCCTCCTACACCTACTTCCCACCCGGACGGCCCTACCGGGCCAGCCACCAGTGGCCAGCGCACCGCCCGTCCTCAGCTCTGCCAACCCCACGGCCTGCGGGGAGCAAGACCTGCGTGCTGACAGTGCTTCTTCGGCAAATGTAGGGCCATGACCCACTATCTTGCATGCTCGAATCCGCCTCGGTGGAGAACACGCTTTACATAGCACTGAGCATTGCGCATTTCGCTGTCCGCAGTTGATGACAGCCGACCTGGAACGAGGCCATCCCGCTGACATCACACTGACTGCTAGCCTTGATTAAATCCCAAGGTCAGGGCTCTTTCAGAGAATGCGCCAGTATGCGCCGTATTATGCAGCGGTTCGCATCGTCACTGGAACTGGCGGTGAGAAGATAGCCCTGATTGGCCAGAGTCCCGTAAATGTTGGCATTTGGACAAACCTCAACACCATCCTTCCGTCAGATCGTCAAATGTCCGTGGACAGCGCAGTAATAATGTTACAGGGCCTCCCAACGGCCAGAAATGCTCCGTAAAAGGCCGAAGTCCTGCGCTGACGGGAAAGCGACCCAGACATGACCACCTGCTTGATCCACTCTACCGGCCTTTATTGGTTCAGCGGGCTCATATCCAGGGGAAGCCGAGCAAGCCCCAGCTACGACACTCAGCACGCCTTTTCTTTTGATGTAATTGCTACCATGGTTGAGGATGACTCCCAAAGGCGGTGCGTATCCAGTCGTCTCCATAATCATGCAGGCCGAGCAGGGGTGCAACAAGCCAATGCCTTGGACCACTTACTACCCTACAGAGATAGATGGTTCACGCTGTGCCCCGCTTGACCCAAGCAACTGGACTGTCTCACTGCGCCAAGGTGGAGACTTAACTGCACCAGAATGAGGCCTGAGAGCAGCCGATTCCAACAAACACTGTCGTTGTTTGATTCAAAGGCTTTTGCGTTACCGTCTTGGTAAATTTTACCCCCATTTTTACATTTGAGATTAACTCATTCCCAAGTATGCATGTATGGTACCGAGAATTGCACGCGACTGTATCACCTAGTGAACGGCCAGAGCCGCGCGGTACATGAGACAATCATCTGATGGAGCCACCCTGTGCTCGGACTATGGGAATATCGCCAATAGAGGAATCACGTCTTCTGCCCAAGAGTAATTTCAAGTTGTGCGACCTTGTTAATCAAGTTCGGATATGAATTACGCGTAGGACGTCTGCGGTTTGTTTGACGGGTTGCCCGGCAAGCTCCCATGACGGTAGTAACGCAAGCTCAAAGAGGAGTGGTGGCCTAATTGCCTGCTTTTTGCTGAATCAAACGAACAATTGCCTAGCGATAGGAAACACAATAATTATTTTGGGCTCATACGAAGATATATAAAGAGATCATGGGTTGAGATGTGTCTCACTTGCAACAACTTGCTCTCATCCTCCATTGGCCCTGCACTCTTTCCCAGTGTTTCAAGCTCAATCACTGACTAGAAACATCTTGTGGTAGTCGATCGCAGACATATCTAGTCTTTCATCGAATCGGGGTGAGACTTTCTGTCAACGCGTCTTGATTGGATGTTGACGACAACTCGCTACAGTGCTGTACGCTTTGCACTTGTCCGAATCAGCTGGCAGATAGCGACACAACATAACCACGGCATTTGATTGGTCCAGTCTCCCCTTAGGGTCTACACTATACATTTGCCGAACGCCTTCACCGCAATGTGTCTCTATCACGCATACAGCCACAGGTGTGGTCACACTGAGATGGTCTTCCAGTCACTGTGTGCCAAGGGGCAGATGACCCAGAAAAGGTGTCCCAGAGGCCAGGAGGGAAAGATTCTCACCACCGTCAAGGTAGAATACTCTTGTTCAGCTTGTTCTAAAAAGGTGTGTTGATCTTTCGTTAGCATTAACCTAAAGATACTCAATCTACTGTAGTAAGACAATTGGTACAATTCACAGTCAAAAGCTCTCTTTGGAGGCCTAGTTCTATGTGGCATATGAAGCCAAACTATGTTCCCACAGTAGTGGAGATTTCGACAGAAATAACTTGGTTGAGATATGAGAACATCAATTTTGGCGTTTTGAGATCGTCGAACAGGTCCATGGCCGTCAATGGTTCTTTTTGTGGAACGAAAGACGGCTTATTCGAATATTTGTATTAAAAATGTGCTTGAAAATACATAGTTTCCTTTATTTTTGGTTAGCTTCTTCATAGGTGTCTTTCACGTATGTGTTAATTGAAGTGGAAACATTTACACAACTAGTACTCTGGTGCGGCCTCGAAGGCGCCGAAACCGTTCCAAGCCGTATCAACCTTGACGACGATGGATCATTATTACAGAGATAAGCGGGAGTATTTTGAGGTAATTGATAATCATTTCGACTTTTCAAGAATTTAGTGGGCAAGTATTGCTTTCAAAAACATCTAGAGTATGAATAATCTGGACTTTCTACGTTCTGAAGAATATCTGGGCACAGCACCCACTATCCAGAGCCGCTGGAGGTTCACTCGAAGAATATAACTCAAGCCAGTAGGTCTCGGCTCAAATTTCTCTCACACTATGCAACTATTGGACGCTTACCGCGTCGATTCAATCAGGAAATGCTATTGCCGAGGGGTAAAAGTGTTAGCTCGTGATCGCGTTGATGCGGATAAGGTTGTCTCGAACCTATGCTACTCGCTATATAGTGTCAAATAACTACTATTAAATAATACCCTTTGCTAATATGTATTGTTTCACGTCAGTTCCAATGAGGTGCTTGACAAGTATTAATATCCACGTGATTAGCATAGTTGTGGAACGCAATCCTTGCAATGTGATAATACCTATGCTGTATACATGATATATTCCATAAAAAACACTAGATGAAAAATTGAAGCTTTAGAGATGACTACAAAAGTCAACACAGTCCTTATTTGTTTTACCCATGCCCATAAAGTGAGAAATCGTCATAAAAAACATGGAAGATGTGGGAGCGAGGAAATGAGCACAAAACAGATGGAAAAGGTTTGAAGAAGCTATGTTATCAATCAGAAAAGCCATAAAGGCGGTACGTATGGGTCTTCCTGGCTAAGCCGCGGCCCTGTGCGTCCTCAATTACAAGCCCGTTTAGAAGGGGTCACAAATCTCCCTAGGAATCTTCCTCAGATATTCATGCTATTGGGAGGTTAGCAAGGGCTATCTTTCATGATAGCTTTACCTACTTTATTTGAACAGTCTTTGTCTCCAGGAAAGCTAAAAGGCCATCGCGACCCAATTCCCGTCCCAGGCCACTTTCTTTCCACCCACCAAAGGGTACCTCGATGGAGGGAAAGAATGCGGTGTTAACACCGACTGTACCAGATTCCAGTTTACTCGCAACACGTAAAGCGCGGGAGATTGACGAGGTGAACAGGCTCGCTGCATATTTTATTATTTCATGGCTCAAAAGAGATTCAGCGCGTCCCAACGTACCTGAAAGACCATACAGCGTATCATTGGCTAGTTCCACAGCCTCATCTTCTGTGGAGAATGTACGCACAGTACCTACGGGTCCAAAGATTTCCTCCTTGTAGATCTTTGTATCAGGACCAGGTTCAACAAACAATGTTGGGGCAATGTAGTAGCCTTTGTCGCCAACACGTGTCCCACCTGTGGCAAGTTCCGCCTCATTCTTTCCTATCTCAATGAATGACATGACCCGCTCAAACTGTGAGCGATCTGCAAGAGGACCAAGCCCTTGTGTCGCAGAAAAGGAAGCCTTCAGGGCTTCGATAAATTTGGGCGCAATGTCCTTCTGGACCAATGTTCGCGAAGATGCTGTATTCAATTGAGCGTGGGAAGTTAGGCGGATAAAAAGGGAAATGGTACCTATACAAACTTGGCCTGTGTTTATAAGCAGCCCAGAAGTGCAGCTATATTGGCGGATCAGCTAAGCACAGCAGAAAAACCATTTAGACTCACAAGTTTACTGCATTTTCAACGTCTGCGTCATTGAAAACAATAGCTGGTGACTTTCCACCCAGCTCCAGTGTCACACGTTTCATGTTACTCTTCAAAGCCATTTCCTGAATCTTCTTTCCTGTAGCGACAGATCCAGTAAAACTGATCTTGGCAATCTTCATGTGCTGTGCAAGTAATGCTCCAGTGCTCCCCGGACCCGAGAGAATTTGTATCACCCCTGGAGGAAAACCAGCTCGCTTTATAAGGTCTCCCATGGCGGCAAGGCCCAGAGGAGCCTTTTCGGAGCTTTTAAACACAAACTGGGCCTCCAATCAGGAATCAATTGTTTGACATGAGAACCGATTGGGGAAGAAGTTTTTGCTAAGAAGCAAAGGGTTGCGCGCTGGCAGGGAAAATCTAGTAAGGTCTGGGATACATACCGTGTTTCCAGCTGCCAATGCGGGTGCAGCCTTCCACGCAAAAGTACTTCGTATTCCGAATCAACAAGAAGATTATAGTTGAAATATGAATAGTTACTCACGTATGGCTCGTGTTCCACGGTGCAATGCCTGCGCATACCCCCATAGGCTCATATGTGACGAAAGTAAATGGTTTACCGCCTTCGGAGGGGAATGTCTGACCAGGAATCTTGTCCGTCCACCCAGCATAATCTACGAAAATTTGGTCAATCACTTCTCTAACAGGTAGCTATTCTTACTTACATCGCCAAGTATCCGTAGCTATTTTCATCACAAGCGGGCCCATAGAAGGTGGCATACCCATGGCAACGGTTTCTAGCTTAAAAAGCTCGTCTGAATTCTCTTCGATCAAATCTGCAAGCTTCATCATACATCTCGATCGCTGTGATGGGCTAAATTCCTTCCATGGACCGGACTTGAAGGCTTTCATTGCACCATCGACTGCTGCATCGACATCTTCCGATCCAGCTACAGGAAACTCGGATGTAACGAGTGTTTCATCTGCTGGATTATAGACCGAGAGCTTCTCTGGAGATTTTGACTCAATATACTAGCGATCAATAACGAGTCAGTGAGGGTTTCGAAATTTTGAATAAGAGCAATCTGGCATGACATTAAACCGGCCGCAGGAGGATGTAGCGCGTAGAAAACCTCTTCGCCGCCGCTGTAACTTGTCTTTTTATAAAAAAAATCAAGACGACTTACTTCGTTATTTATGAAAAGCTTAGCACGAAACAATGCAAGATTCGAGGAAGTCATCTTCGTCTTGCTGTATCCCGAGGTTGGGCGAGGAGTGCCATTTTGTGTTGATCCAGACTTGGCTATTCGAAAATGCGGATGACAGCTCCCGTGTCCATGAGGTGAAGCTAACACCTGTTTTGGACATGGATAAATATGATTCCGTCGTGTTCCATGTATGGCAATCTCTGCCGAGCCTTTTAGTAGATGCGGGGTAGAGACAAGCACCGCTGCGGTCAATTGAGACGCACACACGTGTCGAACGATGTCTACGCTAAGCCAGCTTCCGTATTAATAGTGAGAAAAACGATTTGAATGGCGTATCTTATCTTGCTTAGCAGCCTAGTATGTACTATCTTGGTGATCTTGACCTGACGCATATCATAGAGCAAGCCCTTATTGAGATTTTATGCCTGCGATCACAGTTTTGATTAAAGCGGTCACATAAGCATCCCATTCCAGGCAGCTGTTTCCGGTAATCCCAACAAGTCATAAAGCACTAATTACGTGACCCATCCTTACCTCATTTCAAGCCTAAGGCTAACAACTAGGTGGCTTTTTTTTTCCCTAGAAAGATGGCAGTATAGGCACGCAGGGTATACATACCGCCAGGACTAGATTTTGGGTTGGTCATTGTTGACTTTAGCTCCCAGATAAAAGAACTTTCTTTTCGTCGTGGGATAGAAGCATTTGTGAACTTTTAACAGAGTAAGGAGGTAGCGGTTATTCTTATACGGACCCAATATGACATTTGGGCCCATAATATTGCAGTAATACCGGTCCCAGCGTACAAGGATATTTTTGGTTATATTGGCAGCAGAAACTATAACCATGTGTATTGGTCTAGGTAAGTTTCGTCGAGAATGTCCACTATCAGTGTTACATTTCCACAAACTGAATTTAGAACATCGCATAGCCCCGTAATTCATAGAAGCTGGCATTTTAAAAATGAAATCTGAGATCTACGATACTCAAACGCTCCAACCACCCTTGCACAACAAACATACAATGTGCTTCTGGGCCTGGATAGGCAGGCCGGGCTTTCCATGTACGTTGGAAATTGCAATGTATTTATTATAGAGTTCTGTAGTCAAATTTGCAAGTATATAGGAATTAAATCCCATCACTCGTGCAGTGGAACATGGGCATACGGGTTACTACCAATATCTAGCAGAGGGAGTAGACTTCGAGCCAACACAGGCAGTTTCCGTCGCCGTCCGCCGCGTCTGCCCAGTCTCGCCCGCCATGTTTTGCATGGTCTCTAGTTGCGCAGTATTATCAAGAATTATAAGCCTCAGGCTGTTTGCTAGAGTTCAGTTCTTCGCTCTGCTAAATAAACAATACCACGGTATAGATGCAGAGTCACCTCAAGGTTTGGTACAGAGCCATTCCCATTAGTACCATGGATCAAGCTGCCCCTGGTAAGGGTTCTCAAGTTCCGTCTCATACACCTAGCTCAACCACATCCTAAATAGCTAATCCAGCTTTATCAATGAATTATCCTTGATTGTTTGGTGTATTTCTCAATAAAATTTCCTGTAAAAGAGCTTCACAACCATTTCGCCAAATGACGAAGAATGCGTTGTTGATACACGGTACGATGCGACGAATGTAAGGTTCACCGAGTGGCTAGAGGCTGGTAATAGCTTGTGAAGCGAAAGCTTCGTTGCTTGTCCAGGGTCGTGCCCGACTTTATGCTTTCACGTGACTGTTGCTCCACGTGACCCGCCCATTTCGACTCCTGGGCTCAAGGTCGGCATGATGCTAGGGCCAAAAATGGCTCCACGATCGAAAAAGTGAGACCCAGAAGCCGTGCTTTAATCTTGTGTTGGTTTTTGAATCCATCCGCCACGCCACCAGAAAGATGCTATTTTGTGGCCAAGCACACAGATAAGATCGAACTACTACCTAGGCATGTCACCTAGGTAAGCTTGCCTTGCGGATCCTGCGAAGCGGTGCACCAGATCAACCACGCGGCACGTGTTCGGATTCGCATTCACGGCTGCTAGCCTGCGCTTGTCAAGCCTCATTTCGGCAAGGGTCCTAGCGACCGCCTACCTCGGCGGCGGAAGCGAACCACCCTCACCCCACACCCTGCGCATCAGAAGCCGCGCCCCCTCACGCATGCGACGGTCGCAGCGGGGAAAGAAAGGGCATGAGACGCAACCCTCACTGTGCATCTTCTCACACGGCCAGTCTGGGAACTGGAAACAAGACAGGCGGACAAGAGCAGAGGGTCCTGTCAGCGTTGGCAGCTATCGCCTCCAAAACAATAGGGCCGGCAAGCCGAACGCCTTCTCGAAGCGACCTTGATGGGCCAGGGATGGGTGCGCAAACCAGGGCAACCGAACTTGCGCCATTGGCCACGACGCCCACCGATTCGCTCAATGAACCTCCCGGCACCATTCAGTTCCGAAGAATCAGAAGGTCGTGTCGAAGCCATCGGCCAGGTTGAGGGCCTGGATGGGTCACGGTCGCGCCGCTCACGGTCACAAGGATCGCAATATGGCTGTAGATCCGTTCTCGCGCACTGGGTATCCATTTGGCAAGCATTCAAAAAGACAGCACTCCGGTTCGGTATGACTCTGCTTGATTTTCCCCTCTTCCTTGTGCCCTCTTGTCCTACCTACCTTGTGCCTCGCACGCCTGTCCACCGTCTTTTCGTATTTGGTCGTATAGGTGCATTTGTCGTGTGTGAATGACGGGAACTATCTAGGATAGTGAACGAAGGCTTTTTCTCAGACTACTTCAAGAGGTGTCTTTGCACTGGTTGTGCTCTCCACCTCGTGCACACGCTTGCAAAACCCACTGTTGCGGCCCGCTCCCCGCAACCTTCGCCTGTCGGTAAGTTCCAGCGCGGCGACGGGCTGGAGCTTATATCGGTTGTTGGGTCTAATGCAGCATCCTGACGCAACGGCCGCGGAGCCTCATCCAACAAACTCCGACGCCGGTTCTGAGAAGACACCTGTGGTCGTTGACGAGAAGAAATTCGAAGCCGGGGAGGCAAATAATGCTGAAGTTGTGGATGAGTCGCGAACGGCCGAGGATAAAGAGAAGGAGGTTGGACGCAGGGATGTTGCTGACGAGGCACGTGCAAGTGGAAGTTTTGATGGGAACCGAAGCTCATCAAAGTTGGAAACCGGCGTGAAGGCAGTAGAAGAGGATGTGCAGGCCCCAAAGGATGGCGACGATGCCGACAATGACGAACCTGAAGACGAATCAAAATATCTTTCCGGCTTCAAACTTGGCATATTGTCGCTAGGCCTTTGCCTCACAACCTTTGTCATTGCGCTTGATAACACCATCATTGCAGTAAGTGTTGGTGAAAGCTTTGCCAAAATCATGCGCGCTGACATGGAACCACAGACTGCTATTCCCAAGATTACTACTGTCTTCAACTCGCTCGGGGATGTAGGATGGTATGGGTCATCCTACTTACTTACGACATGCTCGTTACAGCCTTCCTTTGGAAAGGTATACACCTACTTCGACGTAAAGTACACGTACCTCTTCGCATTGCTCCTATTTGAGGTTGGGTCTATCATCTGCGCTGCAGCCACCACCTCCCCGATGTTCATCATCGGCCGAGCCGTGGCAGGTGCTGGAGCAGCAGCTCTTTTCTCTGGCGGTATGACCATCATCGGATATTCAGTCCCCCTCCGCAAACGGCCCATTTACATTGCAGCACTATCCAGCATGTTCGGAATTGCCAGCGTCGTGGGTCCGATTCTCGGCGGAGCGTTCACTGACAACGTCTCCTGGCGCTGGTGCTTCTGGATCAACCTTCCCTTTGGCGCCGTCTCTCTCGCCGTTGTATTTTTCTTCTTTACGAACCCAGAGCGCCAGTACAGTCACATTCCAGTCAAGGAACGGATCAAGGAGGTCGATTTGGCGGGTGCCTTATTCCTCATATGTGCTATTGTGAGTCTACTACTTGCACTGCAATGGGGCGGACAGACATATCCATGGAGAAACAGCAAAGTGTGGGGAACTCTGTTAGGCTTTGGCTTGATCATAACCGTCTTTATCGCCATCCAGATCTATCAAAAGGACCGTGCTACGATTCCAATAAGGGTGTTCAAACAGAGGACCGTGTTGACCAGCTGTGTTTTTTCAGCTCTCCTGTCTATGGCATTGTACACGTTAGTCTTCCCTCCTTTCCCCCCCCAGAGTATATGTGAATTCAGTAACTCAATTTCATCCAGACATATCTTCTACCTCCCCTTCTACTTTCAAGCCAGCAAAGGCACTACGGCCGAAGAATCTGGCATCCGTACCATTGCCTATCTCGTCAGCATAACCGTGTCCTCCATCATCATCGGCGCCGCCATCACTTTCCTTGGCTACTACTCGCCCTTTATGTGGGTTGGCAGCGCCATCTTCACTGTCGGGTGCGGCATGCTGTACACGCTTCGCGTCTCGTCACCCGCAGGACAGTGGATCGGATACCAAATCATCGCCGGTGTTGGGGCAGGCGCCTCGGTCCAAATTCCCTTCATTGCCGTGCAAGTTGTGACCAACCAGAAGGACATGCCCACCGCAAATGCCATGGTCATGTTCTTCAACTCACTGGGCGGCGCCATTGCCATTTCCATTGCGCAGAACATCTTTGTGAACTCGCTGACCCGCGAGATCCCCAAGTATGCACCCGGTTTGGATCCCAGAATCGTCATCGGGGCGGGCGCTACGTATATACGGAACGTTGTGCCACCCCAACTGCTGGCGGGCGTGCTGGAGGCGTACACAAAGGCTATTGTCAGTGCATTTATCTTGGCGATTGCGACGGCAGGACTGGCATTTTTGTCAAGTCTGGGGATGGAATGGAAGAGTGTCAAGGGAAAGAAGCTGGTACATGCTGCCGGGGCTTAATGGATAGGAATTTTAATCGCCTGGGAAAGAATAACAGGCTGTAATGTTTTTCGTCAAGGAAAAAACAGAAAAGAACAGAAGATGAATCTCATTGCTCAGTGTCTGGATCATTAAGAGACGCTTTCTATCTTCAATGGATTTTAGATTAGAGTTTTACTGAGTGACATCAATCAAGACTCATGCATGACTTGTAGTTCCAATAACCTCCATAGGTATCTAAATTCGTCTAATTTTGGCCCAAAAAAAGAAGGGGTATAAATTTTGTTGACCAAAAAAGCGAATCTACGCCCGTCAATCCAAAATACGAGTATCCACGCTAGTCCAACCAAAAAGGCGGCCAAAAATAAGAACAAAATGAATCACCATCAAGGTGAAGACAAGAATCTCCGCGTCGTTCTCTCCAACAGCAAAGAAAGAAAAAGCAGATCAGCGCACCATGGCCCTCATTCTTGCGCCTTGCAGACGCTTTCTCACCGCGCGCACAACAAGCAAACTTCGAAGCTCTCTCTTTAGTTCATGATTCATGTTCGCAACCACCTCTGGGCGAATATTGGTGATGGATATCCGTCTCGACTTGAAAGCGGAAAGACCGAGAGTGCCGTTATTATTCGCCGCCGTCGCCGCCGCCTCCAAGAGTTCATCTTCATAGTCGTTGTCGTCGTCGTCGGCGGCGGCGGCGGCGGCGGCAGACCCGGCATCTTCTCCATCCTTTTTGGAGACAACTTCAGCCCCAGGACGCTCCATAACTGCCATCTGAAACCCGAAAAAGTGGCCCCGCCCACCATCTCCTCTAGAGCCGGATCCACCAGTCGGCGCGCTGCTCCTAAAATCAGACGAAGCATCGGCCTCGACGGTGGTGCGCAGAGCATTCATTCCGGGGGGAAGAAGCAGGTTGCGCCTCTCTTCCTGCACTGTCTCGAGATTGGTGGCGTCTTCGTATCTCAAGTAGGCCCTGTCCCAGGATTCATAGTCGGCTGGGGTGTATGTGTGGCGGTGCATGTTGCGGGCCTGCTTGAAGGCGTGGTGCGGCTCTGTGATGACCTTGGCCTGTTCGCGGATCCAGATGGAGGGGTGATTCTTGCGGGTCATTAGAGAGGGGCGGCGTGGTTCTTCTTTCACGGTTGGCGTGTTGCCTCTGGTACTGTCGGATGCATCTTCTTCGCGGACGGGCCGGCCGTGCTGACTTGGGTTCAGAGAGGAAGATGGAGATTGTGCCGACACTGTGTTGGTATGTTCGCTGGCAAGAATTCTGACGAGGGGCTTTGCCCACGACTGTTCAAGACCTGGAAGTGTGTGGTTTGGAGTGCAAGGTTGCTGCTGAGCCATGAAGTCTTAGATGGGGTTGAATTCTTTTTTTTGGCGGCTGTGCAGTAAAAGAATATATGGTATTCGGATCCCAAAGGTGTATGCACGGCTTAGCGTGACGGGGTGTCAGCGAAGGCATTTAGTTCAAATATGAAATGCTCTTGCCGGGAAACGAAGATGGAAGGAGATTGAGTTTTTGTCAAGCATGAAATGGCCTTTACAGGACATCATAATGAGCAGAAAAATTAAGGTTATCCCTCTTTTCGTAGGGAAACCTGTAAACGAGTAGCTGGTGATGCCTGAACGTTAGTGCCAAGGATTGGACATAAAATGGCTCTTCATAGCCGGGAACAATGAATCTAAGGACACATGGGGCTATACCCACCCTTTTGTTGAATCTTAACAGATTCACACATTTTTATAAGTATATTGCTAAAACTTGGGGAAATATATATCCAGTATGTAGCAATGTAAGAAAGCGGCTCGCCACGGTCTTGAAGAAACATTCGACAGGTAAAGTGGCCATTAAAATCGAAGAAAACGCCTTTTTTTCTTCTTCCCAAGAATCTGCTGTACTTTGACCGTCAGGCCAAGGAACAGCAAATGCTGACCAAATACTGAACACATACAAGTTACTAGTCATTGACGAATTCTACGAAAATAATCTGTCCAGATGGGCGGGTGTAAAAATGGGGCATTTCATTCAATGTTTTCTATCTCGATTTCAACACCCACTCAAGCCCTCCAACGCCAGCCCGTATCCACACTGTCACATGTCATGCATTATCATTACGCATAATTTACACCCTTCCGGCTCTGCCAACCTGTATACGCTCGCCAGTGAGCCTCTCATCCGACCTCAAAACGGGCCAACTAGCTCCGTCTGTCTTGACGAGCGTGAGCTCCAGCTTGGTACCCAAAATCCTGAACTTGGACTGCTCGGGATCAATGCTGCCAAATAGCGGCACCTCTGTCTGGTAGCGCTTGCTATCCGAAGTGCGGAGGTCGAGATCGACCGAGTTTGGTTTGAAGTCGATGGTGGCGGCGTTCTTGTCGATCTTCTTGAGGAATATTGAGGCAATGACCGAGGTTGCAGTCTGGTAAAAGTCATGGCTAGAGAGAAGAATCAGCTTTTATCTTGGCACCACTCGTAGTCTGGGTAAGCTGTACCGGACGGTATCCAACTTTTCTTCCCCGGCCTTCTTGCCGCTACCGACAAACATATGACGGTCCTTTGTCTTGCAGCCTTTAATATTCATGAACTGGTCAAACTCAAGAACGCGGCGCTTGCAGCAAGACCATCCCTTGCCTGTGTGCGAGTATACGAGTCAGTACAATTCTTCGAAGGTGGGAAGTCAGTTTCTCGAGACGTCCGAGACTCAAGTGGAGAGGAAACTGTCGTGTTTAAACGGTAGATGTACGTACTTCCTTCGTGAAAGATACTGACGCAAAAATCAGCCCAATGCCCTGAATATAGCGGTATGGGGGCACTTACGCAGCTCCAGGGTGGTGCACACACTTCTCGCCCTCCCTCGAACCACCATTGTATGTCTCCTTGCACCCGCGCCGCCTGCACGCTTGTCCCTCCTTAATCTCCAAGCTTGGATCGTCATCCTCCGACTCGGGCGGAGCTGGCGAGGGCGACGGTCGGCCGGACGGTGCCTCTGCGGTGGGGAGGCGGGGTACAGGCGCGGGGAGGGTTTCGTTAAGGGAATCCATGGACACGGTCGTATTGGTGGGGACATCTGGGGTCTCAACGGGCTCAGGCTTGGGCGTATCATCTACCTCAGAGTGCTTGCCGGTCGTACACGGCTCGATGTTCAGGAACTCGTCAAATGTAAGGACACGAGGCTTGCAGCACTTCCAGCCTATAACTGCAATCAGTACACGCACGACGCCGAAGATTGCGCCTACACATAACTTTTTGACCCTCGTGGAACACGCTGCGAAGAAGACATTAGTGATTGGGGCCTTTGGTATGCGCGGGCGGGGTCGCTCACGGTGGTCCCGGGTGGTAAACACATGGCTCGTTCTCGTCCTCGTACTCCTTGCCGCAGCCCTTGTGCACGCACTTCTTGGCCATGTTGGATGCTCGAGCAAAACGAAAAGCGATATACAAGCAAAACACAAGTCTAGTGGTCGTGCGGGCGGTTGCCTGAGCCGTCAGCCAGAGTGGAGATAGGTTGTGCCTGGGAATTTATCGAAGGCCGAATATTCTGGAATTGGCTGGGTATGACATACCTAAGGTGTCTAGCGCGGCAGAAAGGAAGCTTGAAGCCAGGCGGTGAGGCCGTCGCACGCCCGTCCCCACGAGAGCCTCCTTTTCGTCCAATGGGCGGGCATCCGCGCCATTCGCGCCTCAACCCTCCACACCGACTTCTGGCCCTGCGAAAGAAGCGTTCGCAAGAGAATCCTTCCCCATCGTCTCCCCCCCCCAGTCTGGTCACCGTCATGTTCCGCGCAAGCACCCGCCTCTTGGACTGCCGCGTAACCTTCTTCACGCGCAGTCCCTGCTCGTTGTGCGACACGGCCAAAGCTGTCGTCCACAACGTGAGAGCCAAGCGGCCGTTCGCCTATCACGAGATCAATGTGATGGAGCTCGGCCAAGAGAAATGGAAGGCCGTCTACGAATTTGATACTCCAGTGGTAAGAAGCCGATTTGGGCCGCACATGGGCCTGCGGGTACGCGACAGGGCTGAAGCACAATGGCAGATCCATGTCGACAAATCCGGCCCTGCGGAAACGAGCACCTCCTCTCTGAAACTGATGCACCGGTTCAGCGAGGGCGATGTGACGAGGCTGATGGACGAGGTTGAAACTTCGTAGGGCGCCTTTGACCCGACGATGCAGGAACCTCGGGGCAAAAGTGCGAGGGCAGCTGTTTAGCGCCGTGCAGGTGTGGGGTAGTCACTCTTTGGGGCGCGAGGGGTCGTCGCTGGGTTCTCCGATGCGGTGCTGGTCGTCGTCATCCGTGATGCCACTCCCACTGCTGCTGAGGAACCTACCATCCCGAGCCTCATCTTCTTCCTTTGTCCTCCGTAGACATCCCTTGTATATCAGCAACTCTGCCATTGTCGGCCGCGCTAGGAACATGAATTCACTCCAGGAAGCAAGCAGCATCTTCAAGGCCTTCAAGAGGGGCGGCCCGAGTTTCGGAGCATGGCAGGTAACATCGTCCCGAGTTGCAGAACTGTAGTGGCTTCGTGTACTTACCGCTTCGGCCCCGTCTAGATGCTCCCGGGCACAAACCACTCGAGAGCCATTGCGCGGTCAGGAGTCGACTGGATTTGCATTGACGGGGAGCATGGAAACATCGACGGTATATGTGTCCCCACGGTGGAGACATCACGGTACTGAACACAGACAGATGGTGCCATGCATGAAGCCGTTGTGGCCATTGCCGCTACAGGTGTTAGTCCCATCGTGCGCATCGCCGCCAACGAAGCCTGGATGGTCAAGCGTATGTCAAACGTGCCGACACCGATCTTCTGTTGACGCCCATCACGCCCCGTCACCCGGGAGTATCAAGTTCTGACCCCTCGACTCAGGAGCCCTCGACGCGGGCGCCCACGGCATTGTCGTGCCCTTGATCTACACTGTTGAGGATGCTAAGCGACTCGTCAGCTCCGCAAAGTTCCCTCCAGAGGGTACACGCGGCTTCGGCTCGCCCTTCTCGCCCCAGACCTTCTCCAATGAGTCCATGACCCAGTATCTCCAAAGCGCAAACGCCGCCCTGCTCACCATTGTGCAAATCGAAACCAAGTCCGCCCTGGAATCCGTCCGGGAGATCGCCGCCATCCCAGGCGTAGATTGTTTGCTAATCGGTCCCTTTGACCTGGGCAACAATATTGGCCGTCCCATCCTGGGGGAGATGCACGAAGAGCTGAAGACTGCCATTCACAACATCAAAGAGGCCGCCCATGCCGAGGGCAAGAAGGTGGGCATCTACTGCACGAGCGGGCAGCAGGCGAGGGAGTACGCTGAGAAGGGCTTCGACATGATTAGCATTTCTGCCGACATGCTCGGCATCACTCAATACTTCAGCGAGACTTTGGCTACGGCGAGTGGAGCAGGTGGTGCTCAGAAAGGTACCGGATATGATGGAAGGTAAAATATCCGACTAGATTTAGAGAGATTGATTAGACCCATCCTGATAATTTAGAAAGTCTTTCTCTATACTCCATGACTCAGCCGTAGTTCAACGGCCAGAACCGTAGAAGGTTTGGGGGCTTAGGGGGGAGTGACCCTTGTTGGGATTGCACGACCGGGCAGACGGAAGTTGATCCCAAAGATGATGGAAAGCGAATCCCGGATACTTCCACTTTACTTCTCGAATACTAGATGATGTGTCTCGAGCAATGCTCACGGTGGTACCTAGGTATGGTGATGAAGAGGGCGTACTAAAGTGTATTATGCTAGACGGGTGGCGAAAATGAAATCTACGCTTGGCAGCTGAAGGTATCATCTCTGTTGGAGGACACTGCAATAGGCCCACTAAAGCTTATCTGGGAACCTTGCAAGCCCACCGATACATTTTCACTAGTTAAGATAAAGAGTCGATCCTGAGAGTTCCACGGTTGTTCCTTGGTCAAGAGCCAAATGGAAGCCGTACGCGACGCTTCTCTGGCTAAGGGGTCTTGACGCAGGAGTGACATCAGGGATTAGACGAGTATACCTTATCAACAGCCAGATAGACGATGGCACGTTTCTCACTAGATGCCAGCCTTCTTGCGACAGTAGCATGTAGAAAATCCCTCGCGGTATCATGGAATGCCTTTGCACCTCAGACAGGAATCAGACAGCTAACTCAGAATCGGATGGCCTTGACCCGAACGCTAGGCCCCAACACCAGAGGACACTTGCGCATGCGCCATGCCATTGGCCTCCATCACATGTTCCATTGGCAACGATTAGGGCGAACGCCCTTGATGACTGCGCTATTTGTAGCCAGATCTAGATCGGGCGTGCAGGGCATCGAGGCGTAGCCCTTATTCTCCTAGAACATTCCGTCAGCCCTGGATCGCGCCGCTCCCTAGAATCCTCCGGAGGATCGAAATACGGTCAAAATAGACCGTGTTGTATAACTGAGACCCCATGCGCGTGACGGTTCGCTAAGCAATCGCATTCTGGTAGCTCCCTTTCTAGGCTTAGTTCATGTAAGAATCAGGGTCGACAACCATTGTGGTTTTGATTCGGCCACCGAAAATAAATCTTTGGCGAAGCAGGATGGGATCGACGATTCCTGTTGTTATTTTGGAAGGTACCCCTTTCGGTTGCCTATGCATTACTTCAACTTGACTGGAAGCAGAATGTGCTGCAGAAAGTACACCATTCCAAGTCTCACGAAGGGCCACAGCCAACCAGTAGGTGGGACTCACGCTCTACTCGAGGGGCTTGTGTCCCGCGAGTCCAACGCTCCAAGATTCTTGGGGTCATAGTAGGGGTGATGACCTTGCAGTAGTCAAATCCTGAATATTCGGCTTAGTAAATGAAGCCGGCGTATTGTCGTGGGATATTGCGTGAGGAACGGACCGCAGATTAACTACGGACGACGGAAGTTGCCATGAGAATCAAGGCTCAGCGAGAAGCTGTCGAAGGATGTCCGAGCCCCGGACTGCGTGCGTTATGCTCATCAGTAAGCAACCTAATACCACAGTGATGTCGTACAGTGCGCTTTCCAAGTCCGTATTTCCGTTGCCCCACCGACGAAGAAATGCGAGGCAACATAGTACCCCGAGTGTTTGCAACCTCCTGTTTTGTGGTGACCGCGGTGATGGCAGTTTGTCGTTCGTTTCGGGCCTCAGCGCGTCTCCACAGCGGCGCACTGCTTGTTAGCGCGTGGTGGCGGATGTGGAGTGCAGTGCAACACCATAACCCTGGACACTCGGTCATTCGGCGCTGGCGGGGCCTCATTCGAGGAGTGGGATGCAAGATGTGCCCACCCAACCCATATCGCCCCTAGATATTGCTTTGGTCATACGGAATGTTTCCACAGCACACCGACGAGCAACATGTTGCCACCAAGCGGAGGGCAGTGAGCTATTCGAAGTCAGGCGTCCGGACCGAACAAGGCGATGGGGCGGAGCATGTGTTGGCGCCTCAATGTATTGCGTGGTCAGCAGCTGACACACAGAAGCAGAAGCCGGCCCCGCACAAAGTCGAAGTCCATGCTCTCGTGGGGCACTGAAGTCCAGAGTTTGGCCAATTTGCTACACCAATATCCTTGAACCAGACGGTTAATGTCGTCATCAAGATAGTCATCGGCTTGGTTGCGTGGCATTATTGCTGCCATCAAAAGTTGATCTTGTTCGATATTGTTGGTGTAGCAGGAGAGCGTCCTGGCTTCACAGTCCCACAAGACTCAAAACCATTGCAGAGACTGCAAAGACTCGAACACGTTTGCCGGCGATGGGTTGTACTCTGGTATCATGCCAGCGAGAGCGAGCATGGGGGCGCGGAAAAGTTGTCCAGATGTGACAATTGATGATTCTGTACGACCTGCAGGTAATGAATCAAGAGCCGCTGTTCGCATCCGACACTGGCTACCTCAAGTCCATCTTATTTAATAAGGCGTCGGGTCCGATAGGGGAGCCTCAGGGTATCTCCACCCGCGCGTTCCAGGGCATGGGTTCCGTGACTGCTGGTAGGGCAGGGTCTGAGACGATAAACAAATCCTGCGATCACCATGAGTATTGGTATCACAAGCCACTGAAGACAAGAGCCTGGTAGACGCAACCTTTTCCCTGGGCGTGTCAGCAGTAAATGGCTTCCTGCTTCTGAATGCATGCGAATTCTCTGGATGCAGGAGGCTCTTGTATAGGGCTCGAGGTGACATCTCGATGGGGCCGTTCACGCCAGGATATTGCTGCGAGAAGACACCTCGTGCTGTGTGGATAGCCAGCATCTGCCCGCATCTCACACGTGCGATCGCATACCGCAGTGGGGTAGGGTTTCAGCAGTCGGACCTAAGCCTAGACCTCAAACGCATAAGTGATGGAGGAAACTTTTGGGCCCAGGCAAATCCTTCGGGACACACAAGTGCGACGGAAAATTGACGCATAACGAAACATATGATGGGGTGTATGAACCAAAACAACAGGCCAATTTAATTCCCGTTTTGGGCTCGTATACGCGGGAGCGTGGGGCCTGGTGGTTTCGCATAAGGAACGGGTGGACTGAGGCAACAAGGACGCTAGAGAGCGATCGAAACGACAGTGTCATGCGAGGAGAGAAGCGAGCTGCCATGAGTAGAAGCGACGACACTTGTAGCGACAGATGGGAAGAGGCTCACGAGACGAGACGGGAGTGTAGGCTAGGTAGGTGGAATGGGCCGGTGGGGTTGTCGGCTGCATCGAGCCAAGCGGCCGGGGCGACGACCGTTTGGAAATGGGATGACGCTGCCAGCCGCTAGACTGCAGTAAGATTCCTGACAGCGTCCCATGCTGTTGGGAGAGTTGCCGGCACCGAGGCTCAGCGGGGTCAGACTCAGATTGATTGATTGCGCGTAATCTTTGGAGGGCAGCGCCGGAGCCGGAGAAAGGCTTCTAGAATGGCCACCAGGCAGAGATTGCTGTTAGTGTCCGCAATGGTATGGCGAGAAGGCCGTATGGTTAATGAAGGTACATGGAGCGCGACGAATCCGGTGGCAGCGAGGGTAAATTGGAGCGAAAACGGCCATGGAGCAGGCAGCCGGATGCGGGCATTTGGCGGGCGTGTGCGCAGACGGTTGATTGTCATTGACAAGGCGATGGCGAGCACGGCGGTCTTGTCGAACAAAAGGGGAGGGCGCTGGGCGGGCTACGCGAGAGGCAGGCGAGGATGGGGTCTAATGACTAAGGGGGAGGCGAGCCAATGAGAGGGCGGTACGGAGGGCAGGTTGTTCCGAATCAGACCTCAGTAGGGAGGTTTTGGCGCTGGTCGTATAGCTGGAGGGCTGGAATACGCTGGATATGTCGCGCGCGGCTGGAGAGAGTGCGATGGTGCAATCACGCGGCGTCGGCGGCGAATCACTGCCGTGCGATTGTGGCTCGAGGGTGACGGGCTGCGATGGCGATGGCGATGGTGGTGGTGGTGGTGGTGGTGATGATGATGTGGTGGTGGTGGGCGAGATTGGAGGAGGAAAGGAATGGCTGCGAGCGTGCGAGGCTGACGGCTGCCGTGTTTGCTGCACACAAGAGGCTCCAGCAGCATGGCAGCAGCACGACGGCGGCGCGTACGGCGAACTGTCAGGCCAGAGGGAAGGTCGGCAAGCTGGCTAGGGCGCTCGCGGTTAAGCCGCATGGGCAGCGGACACAAAAGCAGCCTCGTGCCAAAACCGTCGAGGAAAGGTCGGGCGTCGGAGCGGTCAGGGTGATTCGTGAACGGGCGGGAAATGACGACGAATCCCTGCGCGCGCAGTCACGTCGCAGTTTCACGACAAGAGGCTTGCGCGGGCTTGGGGGCAGCCCTCAGGCAGGTCGCGCAGCACGCGCAGGACGCGCAGCACAGGGTGTAATTCGGATCAGCGACGATGAAGTCACCCAGGCAGGCTGGCACCCTCGCGGGCGGGCAGCCCCGCAGCCGCACGCACGACGCAGCGCGCTGGAAGCTGGCAGCCGGGCGGCCCAGCGGTTCAGGAGCTCCAGTCGGGCTGGGCGGCGGCGCGGGCGCTGGGAGGGTGTTCACCGCGATCCGACGGCCGTGGTGTTTGTCGCTGCGCAGCGCACCGGCGGGCTGGGCTAAAAAGAGGCCACCGAGGCTGGCCTAGCAGCAGTTAGGGTCAGGGGCTGCAACGAATCAGCGCCGCGGCGGCGCCCGGCCCTATTGGCTGTTTCACGTCGTGCCCCTGGCGGCCGTCGAGGGCCCAAGGTCCGCTGCAGGTCTCACCGTCGCTCGTGCCGTGCGTGCTAGGCTCGTTTGGCCCAAACCCTGCCCGTCCGCCATGCCAGCCCTTGCCCGCCCGTGGCTGCCCCCCCCATGCTGCCCATGCTGCCCATGCGCCCACGCCCATGCGCCCATGCCTCCCATGTCGTCCCTGTCGCCCACGCTGCCCATGCTCCCCATGCGACCCCTTCGCCTGCGACCAGCCCAGCCCGGACTCTCTCCTTCACTCAGGCTCGCTGCCTCTCCTCCCCAGCCGCTGCTCTCGACAGCCTGAACGGCCTCACTGCCCGGCCTGCCATCCTGCACACCGCTGTGCTGTGCTGCTTCCTCTCCTTTTGCACAACCACCGCGCACTCCTCGCCCGCCTCTTTGACAGAGTGTTCCCCCCGTCGCTCACTCTCCCCCAAGCCTGACTGGCCTCGAACCCTCAATCCGACGCCGTCACCCCCATCGTTCCCGCCAGAGACGTCGTCGCACACGCGTCCCCTCTGAAATCTGTCTTCGATTCGAGTACGTCGACCTGGCCAGCCGTTGATCGCACCCCGACCACTGACCTCTGCTGCCGCTCCAGCTCCCCTCTACAGCTTTTTGTCGGCGCCATCAGCCCATTGCCGCTCCTATTCCCCTAGCATCCTGCTGCTGCCACTGCCACTGCCACTGCGCCTTTGGCCGAACCCCTCCGCTTGCTTTTTCCCCTGCCCGGCTCCCGGCTAGAGACAAGGTGGAACGGGAACCCAAGCCATTGTCGCCTGCTCTCCGCTCTCCGCGCCACAGGGTCGCGCTCTTCTGACGCACGTCATCTATTCTTCTTTTCGGACACGCCCATCCCGTTATGAGATATCAGCTGGCATGCTAGACGACCACCAACCGGAAATTTCGTTCGAGTCGTGAGTTACAAACTCAATTTTGCTTATTCCTTCGCTTTCGCCCACACGCCAGCCGGATCTCCTGTCGATCTCTACCTATCATGAACGTCCCGAAACCCGCCTACCCGTTGGACGGCCACTGCACCGTCATCCACGATGGAACCCTCTACGCATATTCGTCCGCCGGCTTCCAGTCGCTAGGTCTCGAGGAAGGAGCAAAATGGAAGAAGGAGCCCATGGATATCTCGTTGACGGGCGCGCAGTGTGTGAAGGCAGTGCCGGGTGGCGACGCAAAGGCGGCCAAGCTTTACATTGTCGGCGGTTCTCCAAACGAGACTGCGTCCACGTGGGATTACCCAGGCCTGATGCACTACACTTTCGCAACAAAGAAGTGGGATTGGGTGCGTGCAGAGTCATGGGTCACGCAAAACCGAAAGAACCACGCCGCCATTTACCTGAACGAGTCCAAGGATATCCTCGTCTACTCCGGCGCCCAGTCAGATGATACAGGTCCATCATCGTCGACCTTCCTCATCAACACCGAGGCCCCTTACGCCGTCCGCGGCTTTCCAGCTGCAGATGCCCCTCCATCAGTTCAGCCCATGCTTATGCCATGGGACGACAGCCACGCAGTCATGGTCGGAGGAAGTACTTCGAATACAGCAGTTTTCACCTTCAGCCCTAGCGAGGGTTGGATGAACGTCGGCGTGACGCTCGAGGAACCAATTGCCAACCAGGACCAAGTGCAGTGTGCTGTAGTCTCAGGAGATGATGGAAGCAGGGTCTTGGAGATGTTCGACATGGGCAAGTCCCCGAACGAGGTTAGGCGCGTCGCGCTGCTGACCAAAGGCGGAAAGCCTGCTGCTCCCGGAACTATGGTTGGTGAACAGAGCAGTGGAGACAAGACGAAGAGGGTGACGATCCAGGACTGGCCAGCTTACAACTCGACCTATGCATCTACCGTCACTCGTTCAAAATACTCGCTAGCTCAGGATGAGAATGGCCTTGCCGTTGTCAGTGGAGGAAGCACGCAAGACCCGCTGTGCGTGTTCGACCAACAGGCCAACGCTTGGATGAACACGACTGCCCTGTTCGCTCAAGAACAAGCTGTGATTCAATCCACACCCTCTTCAACCTCCACCGCTTCACCGACTTCTTCAGTCGATTCGACCGCAGCAGCTTCTGCTAGCGTGACTGCCGCTGCCGCACCTGCCGCTGTCAACAACAAGAGCAAAATGCTCACAGTTCTTGGCGCCACGCTCGGAACCATCTTCGGCATCGCTGCCATCCTGATATTGCTCCTGTTCTGCCTGAAGTATAGGAAGGCTAAGAATAAGAAGGCACAGCAGTCGGGCTATGTTGAGAAGGACAGACTCAGTTTCGCCGACCGAGGAGCCGACTTCATGCACGAGGCCGGGGGCTCCATCAGCCAGACTTATCCCAAGTCGGGCAATGAGTCCACGACGTCGCTGGCCATCATCAGTGGCAAAGGAGGAAGCCATAAGAGGGGCCTTGGTCCAATGGGCAGCGATGCTAGCACGGCGGGTCTGGTTACAAAGAAGAGTCCTCTCGGATACTCTGAACCCATGGAAATGTCCAAATTCGACCTCAAACCTGAGCCCATTGAAGAGAGGATCGTCCGCCAAAACTCTGGCCGTGTGCCACCAGCTGCAAATGTCAGCCGAAGCCGAAGCTCCGGATGGAGCAAATACTTTGCCAACAACGAAGCAACAAACCTCGCCAACATGCCCTCAGATCGGTCAACCTTTGCGTCGGAAAGGACCAGCACCGGCAGCCAGTCCATGTACACCAACTCCAAGTTCTACAGCCAAGCACAGACAATACCTCCACTACAGATTCCCAATTTCGATGGACAACGTCTCAGCAAGGTCGCCACTGGAAGTCCAACGCTTGGCAATTCTCAGGAGAACCTGCCACATCAACCGATGCAAGCAGAGCTTGGACGGGCCAACTCGAATGGTAGCGTTAGATCCTTCCACAGTCGTAATGATGATTACGCTCGTGCGCCTGTAGAAAGCTGGACACCCGTCGGCGACTACGATCGTCCTCCAAGTAGCGCCTACACGGGCAGCATGGTCATCGAGGACAGGCGTGACGCAGCCAGCTCTTACTACCCCGACAACACAAGCTCCTTCTATCCGAAGAGCAACTACAGTTCTTTCTATCCGGGTGGCCCTCGTCTCGGGGAGCCAATAGAGCGCAACAGCACCGTCACCGTCTTCCCAGGCAGCGCCGGCGACATGGAAGCCAAGTCAAAGGATCAGAGCAACCTCAGTACCTATTACCCGAGTGTGCCTGTGCCTCGTGCGCCATTCCATCCCGAGCGTGAGAGCACGGTCACCGTGTTCCCAGGCCAGCGCGATGGCGCGCAAGGCGGCAAGCCACCCGGCGAGCAAGACATGTCCTGGCTGAACCTGGGTGCTGGGAGGTGATCGTATTCACTCTTTGAAATGAGCACATGTCAACAGCGCTGTTGATGACACATCGCTGTCTTAATGACCTTACCTTTCGTCCGAGGCGGTACCTCTTCTCAACCTCGCCGAGCAGGCTGGGTATATCGGGCGGTTTCCTGCAACCAGCTGCAATGCGAGTTCACCAAAAGTGCCAGCGAGTCTAGTTCACGACTCTCTTTACACCCTCTTTCGACCTCCCTCTACTGCAAGTCGCTTTCTGTTCTGAGCATGCATTTGCTAGCGCCGGGCGTCCCTCTAACTTACCATTTCTGTTCTCTTTCAACTACTGCTGGACCTCTGTTTTTGAAGTGCTTGATCCCGCGCTTGAGCGTCGCGCGAATACCTCTCCTGCTCCTTTTTTTCTATCTTTTGCTACATTCCCTATTGCACGCTGCAAAACACGAAGCGATTGCTTCGCGGCCGGTCGCTACAGATACCCGACGCTCCCGGGCGTCAACTCCTGCCTCCGCCCCATGTACCTCGCCTTGTAAATACTCCTGTAGCATGCCCCTGTACGGCCTCCTCCTGCCGGCTAGCCTGCACTCGACACTACTGTCTTTCTCTTATTTTCTAAACACCTTCTTTCTATTCCTATATCTATTTGTGCATATTCCCTTGCTCATGGGCTGCATATTCTTCATGGCGTCTGCATCTGGTGCAAGACTTGTAGCTAGCTAATCAGCCAGCTACCGCTGGTAGTGTTACGTCACCCGAGGGCGTATTAAATCGTAATGAGAAGCAACTGGAAAAATTTAACGTTTCTTACATGGATATTTCTGCACTGTGAAGTTTACATGTTCCCAGACTCCCTCCATGGAGTAAAAGGGACGGATCAGTATGCAGCAATGTCGCGTCTCAGTCACGAATTGGCTTTCGTACAATCATGCTAACATTGCCTGATGTCATGTGCCTATCGTAGTTTGCTTTTCTACAAAAGAAATACTGGCATCGGAGGAAAGCCTAGCTCCCACTCTCTGCAACCTCGCGAGAGCTCCGGGTCCTGTTCAGAGGGTTGCCTCGATGCGGTTAGTCGCATACTGTTATTGATCTCCGCAGCTCCTGCCGCGTTCCTTATCCTTATCTCTGCCACTCCAGCGTCTGGAACACTGATTCCCCGGATCTCCAAGCCACCACAAGACAATCCAGCCTTCATTCTCCGCGGCGTGATAAGATGCAAGGATATTGCCATGGCCTATCTGCAGCACTGCGTCACTGCCAGCCGTCTCTGTCAACCTCGAGCCTGGCGCAATGGCTCCCTCCTTCACGACACAATTAGGTGGCACCAATGAGTTAAACAGACCATTGCCATGATGCCGCTAGACTCCGTTTCTGCCACGGAGCGTACCGCTCTCCTTTATCACATAGCTAACGACCGTCGATTGTCCGAGATCCAGCACGACCAAGATGAGGAGGCCCAATCAATCATCTCGTCCACGGTGACGAAGGAAGAGCAGCAGATGGCCGTAAGCACCGTCGGAGAAAGGTTGCCATACAATGACTATACGACAATAGACTGGCTACATGACCTGGTACGAAGTTTCGCATGTTTGAATAATGAAGTTCTGTAACAAGAAGCCATAGGTCAAAGACTCGTACCGTTTCCGCTACATACACTCTCGCAGAGGCATTCGGTACAATCTTCTCTCTCTGCTTGATGCGAGCTCGGGATGGCTTGCTGTAGTAATCATCGGCACCCTCACTGCATGCGTCGCTTTTGTAGTCGATGTCGCTGTTGCCACTGTATCAGACTTGAAGCTGGGTTACTGCACCACGAACCCCTTCCTCAATAGAGACGCATGCTGCAATGGGCGAACGCCGTTGCTTCTTGCACATAGACCTGGACTAGCAGGTGAATGCACGGATTTTAGGGTATGGACCAACAATTATACAAGTGCATTCGCAATCTATGTTGGCATGGCGCTCGTCTTCGGTATCATCAGCTCAAGCGCTACGATGCTCACAAAGTCCACTCTTCCGTCCGTATCGCCCGGGGCGTCATCCAAAGCTACGCTTCCAACCAATGGGACAGAAACCACTCAGACTTCTTCAACATCGTCGACTCAACACCCACCAGGAAAGACCATATTTATGGCTTCTGGCTCAGGCATTCCGGAGATCAAAACCATACTTTCTGGCTTCGTAATACCCAACTTCCTCTCTCTCCAAGTCCTCCTTGTAAAGGCCCTGGGCTCCATCTTTGCAGTAGCCACAGGCATGTGCCTCGGAAAGGAAGGCCCTTTCGTACACATATCAACGTGCGTAGGATGGCTCGTCGGAAACCAAATACCCAAATACGCTTCCAACGGCCGCAAAATGAGAGAGCTGCTGAGCTCAGCATGCGCTTCAGGCCTAAGCGTTGCTTTTGGTGCTCCAATTGGGGGTGTCCTCTTCAGCTACGAAGAGATCAGTACTTACTTCCCACGAAAGGTGCTCTGGCGTGCGTTCTTGTGTAGCCTGTTCGCTGCCATCGTGCTCAAGGCACTGAACCCGACCGGCACGGGGAAGCTGGTGCTCTTTGAGACCAACTACGGAACCGATTACCAACCAGTACATTATCTTGTTTTCGTCCTGCTAGGCGTATGTGGCGGCGTCTTTGGTGGTCTGTTTTGTAAACTGAACTTCTTGTGGTCGAAGTGGTTCCGCGCGTTCACAATAATAAAGCGGAACCCTGTGTTCGAGGTGTTCCTGGTGGTGCTCGCTACGGCTCTGCTGCAATTCCCCAATCCCCTAACTCGAGAGCCTGGGGATGTAATCATCAAGAATTTGCTTGTCGATTGCAAAACGGACGTGTCGGCACAGTCGTGGGTTTGTGCCAACGAAGCACATCGCGAACAGCAGCATGGTAGCGACAAAGACGCGAACTGGGCCTACATTGGCTGGCTGGCCCATGGCACCTTGACGAAGCTCGTCTTGACAATCATAACCTTTGGCTGCAAAGTGCCCTCGGGAGTCATAATTCCAGCCCTGGACGCAGGCGCACTCTTCGGCCGTCTCCTAGCACAAGCACTCCCTCCCACCATCTCTCCGGGAATTTTCGCCATGGTGGGGGCCGCCGCCTTCCTAGCTGGTGTCTCTCGCATGACCATCTCTCTCGCCGTCATCATGTTCGAGCTCACGGGCCAGCTCGACTACACGATCCCGCACATGCTTGCCATCCTCGTGGCCAAGTGGGTGGCAGACGCCATCTCCTCGGATGGAGTGTACGACCTTGCCCAGACAGTGCTGGGCCACCCGTTCCTGGACCCGGACACAGCCATGAGCGTGGTGCGAGGCAGCAGGAAGATGCTCGCAGAGGTGCTGGTGCCCCCCAAGCAGACAATGGAAGAAATCATGGTGCATGTGCCACCCAGCAATACGGTGCCATACTCCCTATTGAAGGAGAAGCTGGAGAGGTTGAAAGAAAGAGGCCTCATGGACGCGGGCCTCGTCCTCGTCCAATCCCACCCTCCCTCCCCGTCTTCCTCACCCACCGACCACCCAACACCCCCCATCCTACAAGGCTACATCTCGCAATCCGAGCTCGAATTCGGTCTCGAAAAGCTATGCCCCAGCTCGCCCCTGCATTCCCCAAACGACTTTCGCATCCGCCTCCTGGGCCACCTCACCGACGACGACCCCGCGCCCGAGGTCCTCGAAGTCGACTTTTCGCCCTTTGTCGACCGCACGCCGCTCACCATCTGCGCCAAGGCGCCGCTCGAGTATGCCGTCGAGATGTTTGCCAAGCTCGGGTTGAGGTATCTGTGTGTGACGGAGGAGGGGACGGGGGCGCTGGTCGGGGTCGTGATTAAGAAGAGGGTGGTGGCGTTTTTGGAGAAGCTAAAGGAGGAAGGGAAAGAGGAATGAAATATTGGACTGTTATTTTTTTTTTTTGCTATTGTTGTTGTTGTTGATGTTGCGGGCGAGATGTGTTAATTTCTCAAAGGATAATCGGGCTAGCGGGGTTGGATATGGTGCCTCTTCCAAGGGGCCTATTGCGTTTCTACGAGCTATCTGGTCGGTTCAAGCAAGCTATTTGAATATACTTCATTCTTTTTGTTTTCATGTCCTTTAGAACATGTCCATCGCTTCAGCCACAGTGATGTATCTCCCTTTCATCTACGATGGCGTGCGTGTGCGTGCGCGCGCAAACAGCAACAGAAAGCCCCAATGCACGCACGTCATGCCGCCTGCCAGAGCTCGCAGAAATACAGTGGTATTCGCACCTACACGACTCACTAGCTATCCGCAACGCTAAAAAAAACTCAGAATTACAACCCTCGGCTCGCCACAGCGGGTCCGCAACGCGCAGTTGTAGCAAACGTCCAAGGTCCAGACCAGACGTGCTCCTACTACACAAGCGCCGCAGCCCACCGGAGTCGTACATTTGGTATTGCAGAACACGAAAAGAACACGGCCAAGGGGAATCAAAAAAAAGGGAAAGGGACCACTACAGACCAAGGCTACCGTGGTAGCTTACACTGTTCGTAGGAGATACATACGCCGAAACCATTCCATCCAACTTATTCGGGACCAAGGAGCTAAGGGTACACTCGTGCAAGGAACACTTGAGGCAGGAAGACTAGGAAAAGGAGGCCGGTGCGTGCCCTATCCACGTCTTTAGGTACGGTAGTTCTGCTCATGTGTCAGCCCACAGGAAATGGAGGCAAAGAGGGGAGAAGTGGGGGAGGCATCAGTGCCCATACCTGTTTCTCAGCTTCAGACAGGGCCTTCCACTCTTGGCTAGCCAGTTTGGAGGCATCAGCAAGCGCAATATCCTTGTAATCACCAGATTCTCGTCGCTCCAGGTAGAATTTGAAGTAAGGATTGATTTTTCGCTTGGGTTGGCGATCATCCCGAATCAATCGGGTGTCGCTCGTCTTAACTTTTTGACCGTCTTGTGTGGCCTTCTTGGCCAGAAGCTTGCGAGCTTTGTTCGCTGCGGCAATCTCCTCTGGAGTATGGCTGAGGACCCAATCTTGGTATGCCTTTACTTTGGCAGCAGATTGTTCGTTGGCAACATGGTTCCAATGCTATTTTTCATTGTTAGTACAAGCTAAACGCACTCAAGCGAGGAGTAAAAACTCACCTCTCTCTCCGCAGGCGTCAGTGACGCAAATTGCTCGTCAAGTTTGGCCCGGCCTTCGAAAAAGAGAGTCCGATCTCCAGAGCTCTTGTAAAAATCCTGAGTCCAAACATCACGGGCAGATAGTGACCGTGTAGTGCTGGGTGGAGTGAGAATCTTCGTTTTCAAATCCTTGATTAGGGCCTTGAGCTTCTGCTCTGGGGTGAGTGCTGGCTTCCTTGCAGCGGGCTTCTTCGCGGCAGGTGCCTTCTTTTTGACAGGAGCCTTCTTCTTCGCAGCAGCAGGCTTTTTGGCGGGAGTCTTCTTCGCAGCGGCCTTGGCCTTTACGGCCTTCTTGACCGTCTTGGTCGGCTTCGTCTCCGCGGTGGTGGTGGCATATGAACGTCCGTGTTGGATGAGGACATTTTTGTGGGCGCGCGAGAGAACAGGCACGGCGAAAGCGCGGTGGGTATGGAGGGTGCGCTGAACCAAGCGGGCAAGCTGGGGGATGTCGCGCGCTGATGTTGTGGGTACATCAGCTGCCAAGCGGCAGAGCGCGCCGCGGGCCAACATGGCGACAGAGGGGCGACGGTACAGCGGTCGCGATCGAGAGGATGTTTCGGGTGGCTTTGGAGCAGCTTTGCAGCTCGAGGCGGGCAATTGGGTTGTTTGGGGCGGGTGAAGCTGGTCGGGTGTCGTGACTGCGCGTCGACTTGGAACAGGAACGGGAGGGCTGGGAGCTCAGACGGGAAGTGGCTCGTGCGCACTGCCCCATTTCAGCCTGGACCTGCAGACGTCACGATGCCCGAGTAGGCACCATCTACGCCGCAGGCTGATTATGTTGGCATCGAGCCACGCAGCATGCGACTCTGCTGTCTCAATTGGTGATGAAACGTCTACATTTTGATTTTGAATTCCTGCACTCTCAACGCCCGCTGGTGTAGTGTACCCGAAATATATATATACATGCATGCGCCCCCACAAGTTCCACCTACGGGCTCGTCTCATGCTTTTACAACACCTTGTAGCTCCATGCATGATCCTCGTCGCCGTACTGAATCGCCTCCATCCACTCCTTCATCTGCGTGGCGATGGGACCTGCCTCGACATTATCGGCGAGACCGCACTCGACGAGGCGTCCCTTCCAGCTGATCTTGCGCACAGGGCTGACAATGGCTGCCGTGCCGGCACCGAAGACTTCCATCATGCGACCCTCATCGGCAGCATCAGCAAGCTCCTTCATGGTGAACTTGCGCTCCGAAATGGTCCAGCCCTTTGGTGCCAATCGCTCACGCGCGAGGCCCAATACCGAGTCACGCGTAACGCCCTCTAGGATGGTTCCGTCAAGCGGTGCCGTCAAGAGCTCCGGCTTTCCAGTCTCCTTGTTCTTGACTGCTGCAAACAGGTTCATGGTTCCGACCTCGGTCACGTACTCCTCTTCGCCGAACAGCCACAAGTTCTGGTGGAAGCCACGGCTGGCGGCCTGCATTTGCGGGACGATGCACGGCGCGTAGTTGGCTCCTAGCTTCTTGTCGCCGACACCGCCCGGCCATGCGCGGACGGCGTAGTCTGTTGCCTCCAACGATACGGCCTTGAAGCCGGTCGGGTAGTAGGGGCCCACGGGAGAGGCAATCACGTAGAGCAGAGCAGAGGCCGGGGGGCCGACGCCGAGTGTGCGCTGAGTGCCAATCATAGTGGGACGGAGATACAGCGAGTAGCCGCGCTGGCTACAAAAAAAAAGTCAGCTTGGATTCTGGGCACTGTGTCGAGGTGTTGAATGGACGCACTCTGGGATGAAGCGCTCATCAAGCTTGACAAACTTGCCAATGAGCTCAATCATAGCATCCGGATCAAACGTAGGGAGGGCAATGCGCGCAGAAGACTTGTTCAGTCGCGCCATGTTCTTGTCGGGGCGGAACAGCCTGATGTTGCCGCTCTTGTCTTTGTATGCCTTCATGCCCTCGAAGCACTCGAATGCATAGTGGAAGACGCACGTGGCAGGATCAAGGCTCAAGTTCTGGTAGGGAGTGATGCGCGCGGGCAGCCATCCTTCCGATGCCGTCCACTCGAGGGAGAGCATATGATCTGGGCCACATGATTAGCGGTGTGCAGCAACCGTGTGCCGCGGGCTCGCTCGCACCAGTGAAGTTGCGCCCAAAGATGAGCTCCTCCGGAGGCAGCAGGTCCTTGGGCTTCGTCGTCTCGACGACCGAAAGCCTCGACGGGTCGATATCCTGGATCGTGGTGCCCACAGACGCATCAGCGTGGATGCTGTAGGCTCGCGGGCTCCGACATCGCAGCGACGCACTGAGTTGGGCGGCGGCGGGACGAGGGAAGGTGCGAGAGAGCGAAGAGAGCAATCGCATCGACCGCTGCTGAAGCATGGTGGGCAAGGTGTTGCAGGGGGCAATTGGGGCAGATTCGAGGGCAGAGGGAAGAGGTCTGGAATGACTGTCTGTCTGAATTATCTCCAGGCGCGCCGGGGCCGCCACAGACCGTCCGAGGTCGGTCAAACGCTCGCGAATCAGGGGGAAGCAATTGGACCGGTAGGGCGCAAGGGCGCAAGGCGCAGAGCGTCTCACACACGGCTACTGGAGGCTATTGGCGTCTACGGACCCTGATAGCCTGATAGCCTCCTGGCATGCAGCTCGGAGACGCGTGCGTGCCCACGGCCGTCTCGTGTGGGGGCTTGCTGGGGCTTGCCGGGGGCGCTTAGTCATGCAGCCGCGGGAGAGGGCTCGACCGCCCAACGGGCGAGGGTGCACATGGTGGCATTGGCAGCTGTCTATCAACGTCGCGTGGGGCAGCAAACGCGCCTCTCCTCTGGCCCTCTTCGCATACCATCCTGTATACGCCGCCTTCCTTGCGTGCTCAAGCTGCCACGGCTTTGCCCTGAGCCAATCCCTGCCGCGCCACGAGCCACATTTCCAAGACAGTCGCTGGACGTACACCGTGTCTGACATATGCACTGAGCTTCTGGGCACTTCCCCGAGCCCCGTCTCAGAGTCCCCGTTCCCGTAACACCTCCCCTTCGCACCAGACACCAGTCGATGCCGTTGTTGCCCTGCGCCAAACACGTCGCCGTACGGGCGAGCCGCCGACCACCATGTTTTCCAACGCGCTGAAGTCCTTCACCTCCAACATCAACTCCAACTACTCGCTCAGCCCCCAGCCCACGTCATATTCGGGGCCATGGAAGGTCTACGATGCGAAGAAGAAGTCGACGGGAAAACCGGCTTCGGTCTTTGTCTTTGAGAAGAAGGCACTGGAGCCACCTGGCGGAGGCAGCCTGGGCGGCCGGTCTGGAGCCTCTGCGCTCAAGCGCACACACGAAGAGGTCGTGGAGAGATTGAAGAAGGAGGCGAGTTCCTTGGCCCGACTGCGGCACCCCAGTATCCTGGAGCTGGTCGAGCCCGTCGAGGAGACGCGAGGCGGAGGGCTGATGTTCGCCACCGAGCCTGTTACGGCATCCCTAGCTGGTCTACTCCAGGAGAAGGATGAGCAAGAAAAATCTGGCGGTGTTGGCGGCCGCAGGAGCAGATATGTCATTGAGGAATCAGATGGCCAAAAGCGCAGGCGAGAGCTCGAAATTGACGAGCTCGAGATTCAAAAGGGGCTACTGCAGATTGCAAAGGGCCTGGAGTTTCTGCACGAGAGCGCCGGCCTGGTTCATGCCAATCTGACTCCAGACGCCATCTTCATCAATGCTAAAGTAGGCTACCAATTCACTTTGTTCAACCTTCATGCTGATTCGTGACAGTCCGATTGGAAAATATCAGGACTCGGTTTCTCCAGCCCACCGGAAAATTCCAACAAGCCAACCTCGGTGGCACCCATTTCGCTCTCAGAGGTCTTGAACTACGACGCACGTCTCCCTCGCCACGTCCAGTTGAACCTCGACTATACTTCCCCGGACTTTGTCATGGACGGAAATGTCACGCCAGCTGCGGACATGTTCTCCCTGGGCATGATGATCATCTCATTGTACAACTCCCCTCACAGGAGCCCCATGGAGTTCAACGGCAGCCAATCTTCCTACAAACGAGCATTCTCGGCTCAATCGTCGGTTCCCAACAAGAACAACAATTTCATGTGCTCCCAGCCCATGCCACGAGACGTGATAAATGGCGTTTTGGACCGTCTGATCACCAGAAGACCTGCATCAAGATTGAGCGCGCGCGAGTTCCAGGAAGCGCAATACTTTGACAACATCCTTGTCTCGACCATACGCTTCCTGGACTCGATAGCGGCCAAGACTCCAAACGAAAAGTCTCAGTTCATGCGGGGTCTTCCTCGGATCCTGAACCAATTTCCTAAATCTGTCCTAGAGAAGAAGGTCCTGCCCGCACTGCTCGAGGAAACCAAAGACAGGGAGCTCTTGGCTCTCGTTCTCCAGAATGTATTCAAGATTGTGACGATGCTGCCTTCGGGTAAGCGTTCCTTTGTTGAAAAAGTCATTCCGAAACTGCGCGAGACGTTCTTATCTGGTGCTGCACCCACTGGAGTCAAAGGAGTCGTCCAAGACAGAGACAGTCTCAAGGAAGCTGGCTTAATGGTAGTACTTGAGAATATCAGTGTGGCGGCAGAAAACACGGGCGGCAAAGAATTCAAGGACGACATATTGCCCATCATCAACTACGCGCTCGAATCACCCACACACTCCTTGGTAGATGCCGCCCTTCGAACACTACCGATTGCTCTCCCAATCCTTGACTTCTCAACCATCAAGAACGAGTTGTTCCCCGTGATTGCCACCATATTCGCGAAGACAAGTAGCATGGGTATCAAGATCCGCGGATTGGAGGCTTTTAAAACCCTGTGCGGAGGCGGCATGGAGGAGCCAGATGGGTTCCAAGGAGACGGTCTCACTGGGGTGGTGGAAGTACCCAAGGCGAAGAGCTCCAACGTTTCCATCTTGGACAAGTACACCATACAGGAGAAAGTGGTCCCATTGTTGCGGGGCATCAAGACTAAGGAGCCCGCTGTTATGGTAGGTTCTTCTAAGCCATTTGCTCAAAATGATTACAATGCTAAGCGTTTACACAGATGGCCGCTCTCGATGTGTTCAAAGCCATTGGAAACCAAGTGGATTCCGACTTCCTCGCTATTGATGTTCTACCCATTTTGTGGCAGTTCAGTCTTGGACCATTACTAAATCTCCAGCAGTTTCAGGCCTACATGGGCCTCATCAAGTCTCTAAGTGCGCGGGTGGAGAACGAGCAAACGCGAAAGCTACAGGAGCTGGGAGCAAACAATGCGCCGGCGACCACTCGCAACGAGTTTATGAGCTTTGGGGGAATCAGCACAACTAACGGGCTAGATGGCACAAATGGAGCCGGCGACGCTGACTTCGAAGCCCTTGTCCGCGGCGGCAACCAGAGCAATTCTGGGCAAGACATGCTCGGCGGAGATGCGTGGGGTAATGCGCCGGCGTCTGCGTCGTCTTCGACAACACTGCCTTCTCGAGCCTCGGCCAATCGCGGCCGGGGATCCAACAACGCCTCGCCAGCAGCAGCCTTCTCATGGTCAACGAAACCTACATCGCCCCCACCGAACAATAATCTCTCTGCTCCTCAAGGTTCAAACAGAGCGGTTACACCGGACAATGGGCTCAACTCGCTCAATTCGTCGTTTCCGGCCATGGCGCCCAGCAACCCAGGCATCGGCAGTCCCACCTTCTCCCCAACGCAGTCCAAACCAGGAACGGGCATGGGCATGGGCATGGGCATGGGCAGTATGGTGTCTCCGGCGACGACCACACCCTCGTACACTACCCAGAGCAGCGGCATCGATTGGAGCAAAGCCAGTGGATCATCGTCGCTCTCTTCCAACCCCTGGGGAGGCACGTCTGCCAGTATGAATACGCTATCCGGCGGCCTCTCCAACTTCTCCATGGCACCTCCTGCCCAGCCCCAAGCGCAGCAAAGCAATCCTTACTCTGGGTTCAGCATTGCGCCGCCCCCTTCCAAAACGACGAATTCGTTCGGGATTGCACCTCCGCCCAGCACAGGCAACGGCACGTTTAACATTGCGCTTCCCCCAAGCGTGAATCGGACGGCAAGTGCAGGGAGCGGGCTCAGCATGAACAGCATGGCAGCCTCGCGCATGGCTCAGAACCAAAATGCAAACCAGCAAAAGGCCAAGCAGGGATGGGGCAATGGCAGCGATAGCTTGATTTGAGAGCGACAACGAGAGAGGGCGTGCTGATTGAGGGTTTTTGTTTTTCGATTCTTTAGCGGGCGCTTTGGGGTTGGATCTGTTGGGATAGACTGCTGGGTTATGAGATCAGATAGGAGTATGATAGCAGGTTGCCATGGTGGCATTCACGAGCCTGTAGACTGGAATTGATAGCTTTCATGTGCTGGGTGGTGATGGAGATACGGGGGGCAAGGTGCGATGTAGCGGCGGCCAAGAGGGATGGGTAAGCAAAAAAGGCGTCGAGCATGGCATGGACAGCAGAGAGGCCGGGCACCATGTCGGCCTATGGATTAATAGGCGCAGTTGCATGCATTGCACATGGGCCCACAAGATAAGCGCATCTGCCTGGGCGCCACCGAGAGGGCGCACAAGGATGACGGGCAAAACCGAGGGAAGAAGGGAGGTCGCAAACGGGCAAGACAAGCAACATCAGGCGATGCGGATGGGCGCCGCCAATATGCTTCGCAAAGGCTTGAGATGATGCAATACGGGGATGCGATGAGGCCATGGGCGCCACAAGCGAGCGCGGCAGGGCTGTCAAGGCCGACAAGTTGGGCCAAGTCGGGTCAAGCTCAGCAGCCGAGCCTGGGCGGCTTGCTTGCCTCGTCCCCGTCACCACCACCAGCACCAACGTCATGGAGCCCGGGGACCGCCATGGCATTCCGGCATTCCAGCATTCCAACATTCCAACATTCCAGCATTCCAGCATCTCTGCCGCTGCCTTTGCCCCCGCCGACGGCCCTGCTGCCCGAGTGCAGGCCGGGTCGAGTCGAGTACAAGGCAGAGGGCAGGAGGCTGGCCAGTGCCGCACCGCACGGGGCCTCAAACCCGTGGAGACGAACAGCGGCCATCCTCGCTCGCGCCCGCACTACGCCCGCGTCGGCCAACACTTCCATCACATCACATCCTTCACTCGGCCTCGACCCGCCACATGGGGCCCGCAGCGCCTTGCCAGATGCCGCGCGAGACGTTGACATCGGGGGGTCCGAAGGCAAGCCCAGCACATCCAGCAGACCCTAAATCTCCGGCCCATACTTCACCGGCAGGGCGGGCACAAGTCTTCCAGAGCCTTCAAAGGCGCGCCCTTTGATAGGGCCGTTTGCGCACCAACAACCAGGAAAAGCAGTCCTGCGCCCGCGTGTAACGACTGCACCGCCGCGGGCCCCAGCCCTGCTCATCATTCGCCGCTGCCTTCCCTCGCCCGCCCGCAATCTGCTCCCCAGCCGGTGAATATGCCACTAACGAGGTCATCTCACTGTCCCGGCTGCTGATCCTTCCCTGTCCATGCGCCGCCATTTTTCACACTACCTCTGCCTGCTACTTAACACCACGGATGCCCTCTTGTTGACCCCGTTGTCCACCGCTTTTCCAACCCACCTGCCACCAGTTGCCTGCAGGCCGAGTCGTGATTCTCGCTGCGCGCTCCCGCGACATAGCACCCGTTTAATGCTGGCCGATACGAAGTCCCGTCTTCCCTTCTATTGTACCCCCCTCATCCAAGCCATCCGGTCGGTAAAATGGCGCTAGGCTTCGGTTCCTCCAAGGTTGCCAAAACGGACAGTCGCAACAGCAGCAACGATGAGGCCAAGAAGCCCCAGGAATCCTACGACCAAGAGGCCCAGCTCGGAGGCCCCGATGGCCGCCGTATGAGCAGGGTCAGTGGCACGAATCCCCGTGTTGGTGGCATCGTGACAGATGACAGCAGCGGGGACTTCAGTGTGGGCAAGCAGATTGAAATGGAGGCCGACAATGCCATCCAGTACCGCACGTGTAGCTGGCCTAAGACGGCCGCCTTGCTATTCTCCGAGTACATATGCTTGGCCATCATGTCGTTCCCCTGGTCCTACTCGGTTCTGGGCCTGGTGCCAGGGCTGATTCTGACGGCTACCGTTGCTGGTTTCGTTCTCTACACCTCGCTGATTCTATGGGAATTTTGCTTGCGCCACCCTGAGATTCGAGATGTCTGCGATTTGGGACAAATGATCTTCTACAACAGCAAGTGGGCGTTTTGGTTCACGGCGGTCATGTTCATCTTGAACAACACCTTCATTCAGGGACTCCACTGCCTTGTCGGCGCCAAATATCTCAACACCATGACCAACCACTCCATGTGCACCGTCGGATTCTCCGCCATTGTGGCCGTGATTTCGTGGATCTGCTCGCTCCCGAGGACCTTCAGCACCCTAGCCAAGGTCGCCACCTTCTCCGCCTTCTTCACCTTCATCTCGGTGCTCCTAGCCACCATCTTCGCCGGAATCGAGGACCACCCCAAGGGCTATCCCAGCAAAGGCGAGCCCATTGTTCTCGCCATCCCCGCCGCAGGTACCACCTTCGTTGCGGGCATGAATGCCTTCCTGAACATCGCCTATACCTTCATCGGCCAAATCACGCTCCCCAGCTTCATCGCCGAGATGAAGGAGCCCCGCGACTTCCCAAAGGCCCTCTGGGCTGTCACCATCGCCGAGATCCTTGTCTTCAGCCTCGTCGGTGCAATCATTTACGCCTACTCGGGCGGCAACTACGTGACGGCCCCGGCTTTTGGAAACATTGGCAACGACGTCTATCTCAAGGTCTCCTTCTCCTTCATGATCCCCACAATCATCTTCCTGGGAGTCTTGTATGCGTCCGTCACGGCCCGCTTCGTCTTCTTCCGCTTCTTCAAGGGGACCCATCACATGGGGAACCACACCGTCGTAGGATGGGTGTCTTGGGGCGCTATCCTGGCTGTCCTGTGGACTCTGGCCTTTATCATCGCCGAGGTCATTCCCTTCTTCTCCGACCTGCTTTCGCTCATGAGTTCGCTGTTCGATTCCTTCTTTGGGTTCATCTTCTGGGGCGTGGCGTATATTCGCATGCGCGAAGTGGATCACGGGAAAGGGTTTTGGCACACCAGGGGTCTGAGGGGGTACGCGGGAGGCGCCTTGAATGTGTTTCTCATTCTTATTGGGTGCTTTTTCCTGACGGGGGGAACGTATGCGACGGTGCAGAGTATTATCGATAACTATAAGGCGGATGCGTTTGGAGGGCCCTTTACGTGCGATTCCAATGGCTTGTAGAGGGATGAAAACAGAATGAAGATAATCGATGCAATCAGTCCTTATTTCTTTTCTGTTTGAGTAGTCTGCCTTGGTACATGTCCTTGACTGCATTTGGGATGGACGTAATTTCGGATATGGCGTTGGAATTGGAAAAATAGGCAAATGAACCGGTGGGATACATTGCGGCTTATGACTAGCTGTAACCCTTGTAGTCCAGGTAATATTCGGACTAAAATATGGATTGAAAAACTCCAATACAATGAGAGAAGACTGCCGTGCTGTCATCAAGATGTTCAAACTTCCGTACACTTTGCTCCAGTTCTTATTTCGATCTAGATAGGTTTCAAGACCCCCAAGGACACCTGTATGCGTGCAAGATGATCCCATAACAAGGAAAATAATAATCAAAGAAGGTTTATGATGGAAATCTACCACAAAGAGATCATTCAATATGTCCGTCGTCATGGAAGGCCGGAGGTTGGAGGCGGGGTGCAGTGTCTTGGCTTTCACCATCGGGTCGTTCGCCAAAATTATTCTCTGGTTGAGCTGAACATATTCCATAACTCTGGGCTCCGCTAATTGAATCAAGATTAACTCAAAGATAACTAGACGGAATTATCATGAAATCGATTGTTGACAGCGTCGGAAACCCCAAAATTCGCTTCAAAACAAGGGCCAGTTCTTATTTTGAAGAACACTCTTTGTCGTAGAATCAAGCGCGTGCTCTCATACAAAGTACATGGTGACAAGACGATCGGTGTAAAGTAGCGACAATCTACCTAGTACTTGACAGGGTGGATACAACTCACTACCTGCGTACCTAAAGCTTTGACCCAATGCAGGTGTTGGTGAAGCTCAATGAAAAATACAGCCGTCAACAGCTCCCCATAACATTGAATTGCTACTGGGCGTTATGAACCATGCGAAATGACAATGCTCCACATATGTCTGGGATTCCATGTCGTGTTTGGTTGAACTTCTCTGGGCGGATCCCTTCACATGACGGATGACGTCCTCGCTAATGCGACTGCCGACAGCCAGCGTCCAAGCTTCCCCACGTTGCTTCCTCTACATCCATCTTCCCACAACTCTCCCAGTTCCTGCTTCTTGCGCGATTTTACAGTCCTTGATACTCTGTACTTTTGTATTCAGAAACAGGCATCATGAGCGATTATATCGATTTTAGCCAGCCCACCTTCTGGAGTATGTATTGCCGCATTGCCGGGGTAGCTCAGTGGGGAAGACGGATGGTTACTGACAGAACGACAGTTTCCGCGGCGTCAATTCTGTTCAACCCGACTTTCTGGAAGTACGTAGTTTGTGGAATATCCATCTGAATACTTCTGCTAACCATGATCACAGCATTGCAGCTCGTCAAGGTGCGTGCCCCACATGCTACAGCCGCGCCGTACCGCGCCAAACCGCAGCGAAACTCACAGTTCGTGGTGACTTGTAGAGTACCACAACAAGGTTATCACGAAACTTTTCGGCGGAAACTCGAAGCTTGGCTGCTATGCTCTGGCTGTCACCATATTCTCGCTGGGCATCTTCCGCGACTACCTGTACGCTTGTCCTCCCATGTCCCCCTCGCTGCCTAACACCCGCGAAGCTACAATGAAGCCCTCGCAAACCAGCCCACGCACCCCGCCCTCCTCGAGCCCGTCGTGAAATATTCAGCCATCCCCCTCTTCGCCATCGGAAACACCCTCGTCCTAACCAGCATGTGGGCCCTGGGCGTCACAGGCACATACCTCGGCGACTACTTCGGCATCCTCATGGATGCGCCCGTCACGTCGTTCCCCTTCAACGTCACTGACGCGCCCATGTACCACGGCTCGACGCTCAGCTTCCTCGCGACGGCCATTTGGTACGGAAAGCCCGCCGGCATCGCACTCACGAGCATCGTCACCGTCATGTACGCAATCGCCAGGCAGTTCGAGGACCCGTTCACGACCATGATTTACCAGAAGCGCGACGAGGAGCGCAAGAAGGGAAAGAAGGGCCAGTAAATGGCCGCATACGAGAGGTCGCGTGATGGGGTCCGACGAGAAGCACGAAGAACCGGTCCTGGCCAGCGGGACGTCGTATGCTCGAGAGGATACCCATCTCGAAGGAAGGCCACGGCCATGAAAGTCTCCGGCAAGGACACATGTCCAATGCCTCGGCTAGCCTTTCATTCAACACACTCACCAATGACTTGCACAGCGGCGGCGTTGGTTGGCTGCGGGCATTCAACTCTCCGCTCAAATGTCTGCACATGGCAGGCAGGCAGACGCCAAAAAAGTTGATGGCTTGATTTCCTTTTTTTTTTCTCTCTGCATCTCAAGGTTGGTTGTAGATAGATATGGCAGCTTTAATTACACTTGAGACCACCTTGACAGCCCAAGCAACACTACCCCAAAGCAACACTACACTTCCAATCCCATAGGCCATCTTTTTCCTGTTCTGTTTGGTAAGCAATCACGGGTATGTGACTTCTGGCGAACATCACTATACAAAGTTCACACATGTGTAATTGGCCAGGCAGGCGCACATCTTTAACGTATTGGTGATGATTTCATTGATTAGAACAATCTTTGCATTAACAAGAGTTCTCGCTCCTACGCTTGAAGATTACTATGATGCCTCCATTCAAACCACCTGTAGCAGGAACAACGAATCGCCCCGTATCCACGGCGATTTTGCCGGACACAGCCAAGAAACTCAAAGCACGAATGGTAGCATCACCGTGGTTTTGTCTCCAAACGCCAACATGCTTTGGTATCATAGTCGAGGGACACTCTACTCCTCAGCCTCGAGAGGAGCCTCCTCGTCGTACTCCTCCTCGCCCTCGGAGATGGAAGCCTCCTGGTACTGCTGGTACTCGGAGACCAAGTCGTTCATGTTGCTCTCAGCCTCAGTGAACTCCATCTCGTCCATGCCCTCACCAGTGTACCAATGCAAGAAAGCCTTGCGCCTGAACATGGCAGTGAACTGATCACCGACACGCTTGAAGAGCTCCTGGATCGAGGTCGAGTTGCCGACAAAGGTGGACGACATCTTGAGGCCGCGGGGGGGAATGGAGCAGAGAGCGGTCTGAACGTTGTTGGGGATCCACTCGACGAAGTACGACGAGTTCTTGTTCTGGACGTTGCGCATCTGGTCCTCGACCTCCTTCATGGAGACCTTACCACGGAAGATGGCAGAGCAGGTCAGGTAGCGACCATTGCGGAAGTCAGAGGCAGCCATCATGTTCTTGGGGTCGAACATCTGCTGGGTCAACTCGGGGACGGACACGGCGCGGAAGGAGTGGGCACCGCGGCTGGTCAGGGGAGCGAAGCCGACCATGAAAAAGTGGAGACGAGGGAAGGGAACCATGTTGACGGCCAACTTCCTGAGGTCAGAGTTGAGCTGACCAGGGAAACGCAGGCACGTGGTGACGCCGGACATGACAGCGGACACCAGGTGGTTCAGGTCGCCGTACGAGGGGTTGTTGAGCTTGAGAGTCCTCATGCAGATGTCGTAGAGGGCCTCGTTGTCAATGCAGAAGGTCTCATCAGAGTTCTCGACCAACTGGTGGACGGAGAGGGTAGCGTTGTAAGGCTCGACAACGGTGTCGGAGACCTTGGGGGATGGCACGACGGAGAAGGTGGCCATCATACGGTCGGGGAACTCCTCACGGATCTTGGAGATCAGCAAGGTACCCATACCAGCACCAGTTCCACCACCGAGAGAGTGGGTGATCTGGAAACCCTGGAGGCAGTCGCAGCCCTCGGCCTCACGGCGGACGACATCGAGAACCTGGTCTACCAACTCGGCACCCTCAGTGTAGTGACCCTTGGCCCAGTTGTTACCGGCACCAGACTGGCCGAAGACGAAGTTGTCGGGACGGAAAAGCTGACCAAAGGGGCCGGCACGGACGGCGTCCATGGTACCGGGCTCCAAGTCGACGAGGACGGCACGGGGAACGAACTTGTTACCGGAAGCCTGCTTGTTGTTAGCATGTCAGCATCGCGCGTAGCAAAAGCCTGGCCACGAACCTCGTTGAAGTAGACGTTCATGCGCTCCAACTGGAGGTCGGAGGTGCCATTGTAGCTAGTCCCAGTTAGTTCGTGTCGCGAAAAGGCCTCGTGGGCTGTCGGATAAGAGCCAACTTACACGCCGGATCCGTCGAGACCGTGCTCGCCGGAAATCTGCTGCCTGTAGACACATGGAGTCAGTTGTCGTTCCGCGTCGACGGGGCATTTGCCGGATCGACATACCAGAAGGCAGCACCGATTTGGTTACCCTGTGCATCGTCAGTGAGAGTCCCAATGGGCTATCTTGGGGTAGACTTACGCATTGACCGGTCTGGAGGTGAACCTGTTGGCGCAGAAGACTCGACGTTAGCTAGGGTTCTCCAATGTTGTGTTGTCCCTGAGGCAAAACGCGGGGCACAGGGGACGCGCGAGAATTTTGCCAGACAGGAGGAGGATACGTACAATCTCACGCATGATGGCTGGATGGGAGCTGAATGTTGCTACTGGAGCTGAGAATGCGAGAAGAGTCGGAGGCGAAGGCTGCTGGGTGGTGTGGGTGGAGCAGAGGTTGAGGGAGGAGAGAGGCGGTCTGCATCTATTTACCAGCGCGCATGGCCCGTGCGACGCTAGCCTAGTCCCGTCTTCGCTACGCGACGACACGACAGGCACCAGCTTTCTGTTCACATCTGCACAAGTGAAAAAGTACGCGCCCGAGTGCTTCGCGGCGGCAGCAGGGCTGGCGTGCTCGCTCATCTACCGTGCTGCCTTTGTTTGCTTGCAGAGCGCCGTCTATGTCTCTATCGGATGGTCCGCCCTCGCGTCTATGGCTGGAAATCACGCTCCCGCACCCCCGATGGAGCAGATATGCACGGCTCGGCATTGGCCCGCCCAATGCGCCGCGTGCTGCTATGCAAAGCCGTTCATCAGACGTTCTTCTTTGCCGCCCCATTGGTGTGGCCGTTGGTACGACCATTGGCACGGCTATCCGCGCTCGACCTGCGTCGTTTGACAACCAGGGGCATCGTCGTCCATCCCGGCCACACCAGCTCGTAGTCGTCCTGCTTGTAGTTCAGGCAGTGTCGCAGCCAAATCCCCCAGACAATGTAAAAGTATGCCCCAACTCCCGTCATCAGGTGCCTGGGCGCCGATCAGCATATCGCCTCGGAAAAGGAGGTTTTTACTTTGCACTCACCACCAGCCATGTCCTTCCAGCAAGAAGCCCCATGGCATTCCCACTTCTCTCCGCCACTTGCGCAGCGTGCTGCAGAACTCGTTATCCAGTGTCCACACGGCAAATCCTCCCAGGAAGATGCTCAGCCCAAAAGCTATCATGGCCCACATTTTGCGGACAATCTGGCCATCTCTGACTTGTTCGCGCTCCTGCGCACCTCTTGCGGCTCCGTTTGAGCGCGGGTTCGCTGCTTTTCTCTCTCTCGACTGAAACTTGGGCCGGATGTTTACCTCCATGACCCATATACTACGGAATAGCACAACGGCCGTGAGTAGAGCATATGCGCTTTGATGGAATGTTGGGTCTTGGAGGTAGTGGTAGTAGAGCGTGATGAACAGCGCCAGAGACACCAACGAAAGGCCTAGGATGAGTGAATAGCGTTTAGACTTGCCGTAAGAAAAGGTCGCGTAGCACATCAAGCAAGTGGTGTAAATCATTGAAAGCTCGTCGACGAGCTGCATGGGATCTGGGACATGTCTCAGCGTCACATCACGCAGGACTGCTGTACGCCATCTTACATTTTAGGGTGGCATGGAACAGAAAGCTTCCGGTTCCGACGAGGAGATAGCCGACAAAGGCCACCAAGAACACATTGTCATGCCCGTTGGCAAGACAGTTGGCAATGCCCTTGCTCGCCAGATACATGAAGAGGAGATTTGTGAGCGTGTTCACAATCTCTGCCGAGTATGGAGTCAAGTAGTAGTCCTGTGCACGGGTCAGTAATGCGCCCATCCGGTGAGGCTGGCGGGCCGACCTCTTCACACCAGTTCAGGGTGGATGTTACGGGAGACCATCGTCCATGTTGGCCCACGGGTGGATAAGGAAAAGAGGGCAGCCGAGAGAATATGCTCGCCGCCATTGCGAGGAAGGATATTGCCGTAGAAAACTCAGGAATAAGAAGATGATGTCAAGCGATCGATGTGCTGGGGTCCGGAGCACTCGGAATGTGTTTGCTGCGCGATGGTCAATGCGATGACTTTGTCATGCCTAGAGGATGACGAGTGCTGTGTTGGCTGTAAGAAAGCGAAGCGTCCTGTACGTGAAGAGGGAGAAGAGGCTTGGCCTGCTTCTGCGAGTGTAGTAGAAAAGGACCTTTTCACCAGCCGCATGACACGGCCGCCGTCCGTCATGCTGGAGTATCTGGTTTCACAGGGCAGGCGCAGGGCAGGGCAGCCAATGACGTCGCACGCTGCCTCAGGCCGGTGCCGAGGCGTCGCAACACTAACCGAGAAGGCCCATCTCTGCACTCGACATCTACGCACCCACGGCCCAAGACCCCCGCATACCCATCATGTCAATACCGAACGAGGCTCTGCAGAAGGTGAGTCTGTGTTCTGGCTCATCCCTGGTCCCTCTCCGAATTTTGATCCCTGACATGACGCCTGTACGTAGATTCTGCAAGAGATTGGCCAGAAAAAGGCCTTCGCCGAGCAGCAGCTCGCCATTGTCAAGCAACAAAAGGCCGCCAAGGCTCGGGAAAACCGAATGTTGCAGTTGACTGCTACTGAAGTTGGGTCTCTCCCCAAGGACACCAAAGTCTACGAGGGCATAGGCAAGATGTAAACCCAGCCCCTCCCCGCTGTTGGGTCCATCTGATGGCCAGCAGGTTCGTGTGCACGCCCATCTCAGATGTCCAGAAAAGACTGGTATCTGAAAGCGAGGGCCTCAAGTCCGAAATGACCAATCTCGACAAGAAAGAGGATTATTTGGAGAAGACCTACGAGAACAGCAAAAGCAGTCTGGAGCAGGTTCTTCGTGCCGGCGGTAACTGAAGAGGTGGGGTTCAGAGGAAAGCACGGCCAGGAACCCCTAGTAGGTCCTAACCCAGGCCGATTATTCAACGAGGGGACTCACGAAGATATGTCCATCAACTGGTCTTATAATCCGACGAACCCTCAAAGCATCAGACTTGGTCGAAGAAGTAGACGAGCCATAGGCATCATAAATCTGGTCCACTTCCGAAAACACACGCACTCTTTGGTTGTTATCATGCCGCCCATTCTGCTTACGTGACTGAACTCATGACCCCGCCCCCTCTCAAGGACCAGGAAGCATGGAGATTTTACCTCTTGAACAATTCATGCGACGTCGCTTGCTGACACGATGGCCTATTACCTTTCGTCTTTTGAGATCTTTTGGGTTTACAAACAAGGCAGAATCATTTTCACTATCCATTGAAAGCCCTTGATGCATTTGGTCGTCGTATTCGCTGTCAAACCTCTGGCTTGGAACGGATCGTCTCTCCCTACCAGTCAACTAACGTTGTGTTAGGTACTACCATATGGCGGATTCAGGATAACCCCCTTGATAACTCGGGACCTAACAGTAGATCCAGCTCAGCAACCCTACACGGCCCAGTCTCTTAATGTCTACATGAGATCAAGAGCTCCAGTGAGAGGGTAGCGAGCAGACGTCGCTGCCCAGTTCACCCGTGCCCAGGGCTGGCAAGCACACTGACCTTGTTTTATCAACGCGTGCATGCCTTCTGGATACCCACTTTTCTACGCTTGAAATATCTGACAACAAGAGTATGAGACAACGGCCAGCTTTTACCGGATCGAGTATAATGAATCCTCACAGCGGCACGCCATCGAATCCTGGCGGACAAGAACCGGTAGACTGGCCAGGTTCATTGTGGTCGCAGTAACCCAAGATAACGGCATGCTGTAATGGTGCTGAATCGCGATTGATATACGAGTAGGTGACGGTTGCATAAGAAAGACGGGCTTGCTTGGGTATTGGTCGTTTCCGCTGCAAGCATGCCAGGATTTACGAATCTGGAGTCGAAGTGGGCTTCAAGGTACTACCCGGCGCCACGTACACCATGCTGACTGTATCGGGCTCCTTCTCTTGGGCTTTACTTTCCACGCTGCCATGCCCAGATCATGGAGCTTTCCTCACACGGCTGGCGCGCGCAAATGCAGTAGTGGGAAGACAAAAGGGTCGATCCCGGTTTTTCCGACGGCTAGACCAACAGCCAACCATCAAAGGACAAGACGTTGTGGAATGATAAGACGCATAAACGGCCCCCAAACAAGCGTACAGGCATCGCATGCGGAAATTAGACGACCCACAGAGTTCGAGGTGGGAACAGTGCTATAGATCGGGGTCGGGCAGGGCAGAGGGAAGGTTGAAATCAGCCTTGCGACTCGTCGAAGCGTCGCTCGGCTCGGCCCAGAAGAGGACAAAATTGGAGGTGCGGCTGAGGCAGGCGTGCATGGCTACGCTACTGGCATCAAAAAGCCGCCGATGGCTCGAGCTGAACAGAGGCCAGTTAGCGCAGCGACGGTGCCGATGTCGCTGACGGCGCACATGAAGCTTGATGCAGAGGAGGCAGGTCACGACTGGGAGCACCAGCGCACACGAGCAGAGTGTTTCAAGAGGCGCTCCCGTGCTGACTCTGGCGCTGAAACAGGTGGGAGAGAGCAAGGCACGGCTGGACAGGCGACAGGAAATCAGGTGGGTGCTGCGACGGGCGGCGTCGATCTCTGAGGCTGGGGAGAAAGTGGCCGGGGGCTGGCCTTACCGCCCCGCCGTCTCGAACAGGAGATGGCCCGTCTGGCGCGCGGGAGGGGACGGCCAACAGCCAAATGCCAAATGCCAGATGCCAAATTTAGCCTGCCAGCGGCTTGGATGGACGGCCCCTCGTCGACTCGCCCGCAACACCACCGGCTGCGTTTGGGCGGGCACAGCGGCGCAAACAGGTGCAAGACAGACGCAAAGCGGCGCAGGCCACAGCAGCCGGCATGCGCACCGTCGCTGAGTCTGTTGCGCAAATGCACCATGCACCATGGCGGGCCACCAGACCAGCACCAAAGTCCCGGCCTCAGCCCCAGCAGCTGCCTGATGACACTAGCCAGCCAGGCCGCCGTGGATTTGGCCCCCAAGACGTCGCCTGCTCTTTATTTTCACATCTGTGGCCGCTGTCTCTTCTTCCTCCTTCTTCCCATTCCCGCCCTTGCTGCCTTGTTCCATTCCGCCGCCGCCATCGTTGCTGTCGCCGCCGTGTCAGCTTGCTTTTGCCGTGGGGACCATCTACCTACCCCCCCACCCCGCCGCCCACGCCCACGCCCACGCCCACGCCTTCGCCCTTGCCCCAGTCACTTGACCACCAATACTGTTGCCTTTTGCTTTACTCCAGGCCCATTCCCCTCTGTAGTCATACAGGCAGCTTCAACTCCCCCGCTCCCCCGCTGTCTCTCTTCCAGCCATGCCTCCTGCCGACTTCTTCGACGAGGACGATGAGTGGTATCACAGCCACCAGATAAGCGGTGCTCGCCATGTGCGCGCTCCACGGCCCAAGTCACCGCCGCGCAGGGTCCGGGACGATCTCTACGCTCGCCGTAGCGACCTGCTGGTCCCCGAAACTCACGTCTACTCCACCGGCCTTCATCGTACCCGCTCCCAGGGCCATGCGCCAGTGCCGAACGTTACCATCTACAACACCACTCGCAACGACAACGAGAGCAACCCGAACGTGCGTACCGACCAGCGGAGCGCCAACCCCAGCCCTCGGATGGAGCCCCGCGGTCGTCAACGCAGATTGGCCGAGGATGTTGCACTCGAAGACGAAATCGCCCAGCTGAGGCTGGATATTGCCAGGGACAGGCGCGATCGCTCACGCTCCGCCCACCATTACCACGACCATCACGACCACCACCACGACCACCACAGGCAGCCCTCACCTAGCCCTGACTTTGAGAAGTGGAAGCTGGAGCTGGAGAATGAGCGTCTCAAGGAGGCTGCCGAACGCAAATATGGCAGCGACCAAGACAAGTGGAAGCTGGAGCTGGAGAATGAGCGTCTCAAGGAGGCTGCCGAACGCAAATATGGCAGCGACCAAGACAAGTGGAAGTTGGACATGGAGAGGGAGCGCCTCAGGAAGGAAGCCGCCGAGCTCAAATACGGCAGCGACCATGACAAGTGGAAGCTGGAGCTCGAGAAGGAGCGCATCAGGAAGGAGGTTGCCGAACTCAAATATGGCAGCGACCATGACAAGTGGAAGCTGGAGCTCGAGAAGGAGCGCATCAAGAAGGAAGCCTCCGACCTCAAGTACGGCCATGAGAAAGACAAGTGGAGACTCGAGTTGGCCAACGAGCGCTTGAAAGAAGCCGAAGAGCGGAGGGAGCAAGAGGAACATGAAGACCTGCTCCGGAAGAAGATGCAGCTCCAGTATCTCAAGGAAAAGCAGGACCGCGAGGAAAAGGAAGCAAAGGAAAAGGCCGAAAAGGAACGCCTCAGGAAAGAGTGGGAGCTCAAGAAGGAACAGGACCAGAGGAAGCAAGCCGAAGAGGCCAAAGCTGCCGAGGAAGAGCGCAAGAAGATCATCATGGAGAATCAGCTCAAGCGGGAAAAGGAAGCGCGCGAGGCAAATGAGGCACGCCAACGGGCCGTCGATGAGTTCAACAAGAAGAAGGCCGCAGAAGAAAAGGCTGCCAGGGAGGAGCGCGAACGTATCGTCGCCGAGTACGAGCGCAAGAAAGTGGTTGATGCGGAGAAGGCGAGGCAGGAGCGTGAGGCACTCCTGTTGCAGATACGGCTGGATGAGGAGAAGCAGAAGAAGAAGGAGAAGGAGGAATGGGAGAAGTTCCTCCGCAAGCAAAAGGAACAGGAGGAGGCAGCCAAGGCCAAGAAGGAGAAGGAGGACAAGGAGCTGGAGGAGCAGATGCGCAAACGCTTGGCAGGGTTTGGCTTCCAAGAGAACCAGATTCAAGCCATGCTTAACCCAGAGGAGACCAAGAAGCTTCAACAGGGCATGTCGCCCCTCAACCCGCTCCCGCGCCTGACACACCAGCCGACTTATGTCAAGGTGCACAAGGACCATCTGTCCGTGGACACTCTACATTACTACGAAATCCCATACGAAGTAGACAGGGTGAGTTGGATTCGAACACAGTGTATGCCATAGGGACTAATCACCTCGCAGGGCGACCCCAACTACCTCATCATTCTTCGCGAGATGGATTCAACTGAAACGGAAATTCTCTTTGAACACTCCCGCCGCCTTCGCTCTCGGGGTGGCACTCGCTTGTTGATTGAAGAGCGTAGCGACCGCGGAAAGCCCGAGTACGCCTGGGTGCGTCGCCGCAACAAGTCTGTGTCTCGCTCTCCATCTCGCCGCCGCAGCTCGCCCCCCAAGAGAGTTGTCGGCATCAAGGAAATGTTCTATTGAAAGAACTGCACCCGGACGGCCGCACAATCAACCCCAAGTGAGATTCATGCCTGCACTGTCTTCGCTTTACCAATTTTGAGCCATTTGGCGAGGTGTCATTTTATGGTTTCTTGCTTATACCTTTTCCCATTCTATCGTTTTGTCATTCATCCCATCTCTACTCGCCCGAGGTTAGATGAGTAATTCAAGTACGTTAGGCATATCTCAGGTAGTTACACGAACAAATAAATCATGCATACAAACATTGCCACGATCCGATGATTTCTACTTCTCAGCTTTGCCACCGGTTTCCGACACGACGGAGAGACCTGCGCACTGCTGGCATCAGCTTCTCACCGGTCTTGTGCTACCGTACCGACCTTGGATTATTGCTCAGATGAAGGGCGTGGTGAATAAGCGTGCCAAAATCTTGGCTAGGCGCTGCGCACGCGCGAATATGTAAAACCGGGATCCCAGATCCGAGACCGTCTCCAGGCCGGATAGCGGCACGTGAGCGAGACGTGTGCATCATTCCGGGGTTGACTCACGTGCTCGGAATCTTAGGCGATCGGCGACTGAACACAGCCTCGGCTCAAGTTAGACAGCGGTCCAGTTGCCGCACTTCTTTCCGTCGCTGTCCTTCTTGCACTGTATTAATTGTAGAATATACTGATCTTTCCTTTAGCAACCATGGCAGACGCTCTCTGTGGACCTTCAAATGCACTCCAGAACTTCCAAAAACACTCTTCGGTCGACAGGACCCTACAGCAGGACCGCCTGACTAGTCGCCATACTCCCGCCCAAGTCAGGACTCAGTCGCAAACTGTGCAGCACACATCTAACTTTCTAGCAGGGCTTTAGATCATCACTTGGGCCAAATGCTGGCGCTTTAGACCCCGAGTTCGACGCCTTTCAAGCTGGGCACGCTGGCCCGCCTCAGCCCGACTTCCACCTCCCTCCGCATCTCTCACATGCGCCACCTCCTCCACAGTTCGCGCAAGCCCCCCAAGCTCCGGATTGGGCGTCGGATTTCCAGCGCTTGAACATCTCCTCTCCGCAAGCTCCCCCGCTACAGCAACATCGCCCGCCACAAGTCACAAACGCGGCAGCGTCATGGCACCAGGATTTTATCCGACAGCAGTCGCCTGCGGCCCAGACACCTACATACCAACAGAATACATTCGGGGGTATGCAGGGGTTCGGTATGGGGGCATATGGGGGTTCGGCATTCCAACAAAGACCTGCTTTTGGTGTCATGAACGGCGCTCCGGCATCGGATGTGGCGCAAGGGAAGCAGCGAGCTCAAGATGTGCCAGCCTTTGACGAGGCTGCATTCGAGCAAGCCTTTGCCCAAGCCCAACAGGATATGCTAGACGAGGCTTCCGTTCAGCGACAAGAGAGCGTCGAGGAGCAGCAAAACCACGAGCGGCAACAAGAAGCGCTGAGACGGATTCAAGGAGCGAGGCAGACTCAGCCGGAAGCCGACCCAGTTCTGGCCCGCATTCGAGAAACTCGGCCATCCGTGTATGCTGCTCTCAAGATGCGGAGTGAAATCGATCTTGGGCAAATATCCACAGCCGAAACTTTCCTTTCTGATCTTCAGAGCCTGGAAAGCACTGGAGAGTTGACGCAAGATGCGAGCGAGGCCAAGTGGGTCGTTGATGCGCTGAGAAAACTTGCGGACCGGCCTGCACCAGACGAGTTCAAAACGAGGACAGAACGACTCGTTACGGCTATCAACCAGAGGCTGATGTCTTCTTATCCCCTACTATCTTCGAGGGCTCCTATAAACCAAGACCACATATGGGAAGAGCTCGAGGCGGCAGGTTATGTCAGGACTCCTGTATCGGAGCGGGTGGAGCAGCAGCCTCAGCCTCAACAGAAAGAAGAGCAGCCGCTTAGGAATGACGACGATGAGATGGCAGAGACCGCAGGACGGCTACTGGAGAGAGTTGCTGACAACACCAGTGAAAAATTCCAGAATAGCCAGTTCCTCGAGCTGATGCGGCGACTGCGGGACCGGGAAGTCCGTGTAGAGGGAGACAAGATGGTCGAAACGGGTTCTCAGCCGTCTACTTCAACGCCTACCTCAGCAGCAACAGCGGTACCGGCATCAGCTGTTCCGGGTGTGGATCCAAAAATCCTGGACCATGCTGCGGTGGACTTTGAAGTCCCGGTGTATTCAGAGCGCGAGTACGACCTTTCTCGTCAATCCACTAACGAACCCCTCACTGATGAAGTGTCAGATCAGTTCAGGAACTATAGCGTTCACTCCGCCTATCACAGATCGTATACCCCTCCATGAGCAAGATTTGGATCTCGGAAGGAATGGCGTTGAGGGACTAGAGGCACTGAATGTGCCGTCTGCATAATATTTAGATAGACAATGAAGGGTCTGATCCTTTGGAGCCACCCCAATGGAGAGATTTTGGGTTACAATGGGACCACTCAGCTCGACGTTTATGAGGATATGGTTTACCGTTGGAGCCGCCAAGGGGAGGAACACTAGACAACACCAGCTGGTAATCCCACAAAGATGTCGCCGAAACCGGGCAATCCTGCCCCCGCATAAACGATGATTATGTACATAGTCAAGCATACCAAGGAACATGGATATTATCGTAGTTCCGGAGATACGAATAAATCCAAACTCTTTTTACTCCTCATGTCAGCCGAAGATGGCTCCACGCCGAAAAGCTTACGCCAGGGACCCGGGGGGGTTCGTATTAGGTGGATCGCATTCAGCGGCTTGCCAAAATGAACTGGGATCGGTGCAAGTTTCTCAGATTCACCTGCCGGAATGAGCAGGATTTCATTAAGAGATCTTACGCGGGGAACTTGAGCGGCAAATCTTCCATGAGAATCTGCAACTACCAGATTCTTGGACAAGTGCAAAACCCTCGTGCCATTGAGTAACATTGTGGAATATGACAAGACTGGTCTCTTTTCTCAAACCTGTGGAATCAGCTTGATCTATGTGGGTTGTCTTAGATCTCAATTCAAGGATCTTTGGGGGGCCGGCAAATTCTTCGGGGCGGGAGCATCCGCTCAAACCGCTCGTTCTACTTGGCAACTTTCACGCTATCTCAGCCAAGAGGCTACATCCTACGAATTCTATGCATACCTCACATCCGGCTCGTTTGCCTTTTGCAATTAGTCTCGAAATATCAATAAGAACAGCTGCCTTGACTTTCTAAAGTTATCAAGCTCATACATACTAGTTGACCCGAACAACTCGAACACAATAGCATCCTCGATGTATCTTCGGCGTCACCATTAGACATGAGTATAATGTAAAAATCAGCTGTAAGATTTCTTGGGGCTACTTCCTGTACCTCAAAAGCCAAGCCCAGAATTTAATCTGCAAGAATCCTGCTCGTGTCATGCGGAGTATGTACCCTTTTCTTTCAAGTAACGTTCGCTTCGGGAATGATCCTGCGACACAGCAACATGAAGAAAAAGAATTAAATAGGAAATACAATTCCCTACGAAAAAGTATATAAACCGTAGGTATGCTCGTCATTCCCACACCTCATCACGCCATCAAGTCCTCTCCAATCTTCTCTAGTCAGCCTAAAGATCAATCAAGGAAATTTCAAAATGCTCATCCCTACTTTGGCAACCCTCCTAACCACCTTCGCGGCCCTTGCCGTCGCCGCGCCCCAGGGCACACCCGCCATCGAAGTCCGCGACCCTTCACGCATCGAGGTCCTTGAGCCACGCCAATCAGGCGCCTTCTGCTCCGGGAGCGGGCAATATTTCTGCAGCGGAAGCAGGATTTATGTCTGCTCAAATGGAAGGGCCGTTCTGAGTGCAGTCTGCAATTCAGGCTGCTGCAGGAACTCATCTCCAGGTGTAGCACACTGTGTGTGTTAGGGAAATTAGGCAAGCAGGGAAGAGGTCATGCGAAGATTTATTCGATCATGAATGGATCGAGCGGGGGGCTCCTATGAGAGACGAGAGCAGAAACATCAAATCATAGCCTCTATGGCTGGGTCCTATAAGTTCCACAAATGAAATAAAGCATCATCAAATCCTAGAGATTGCACCCGCTTCCTTTTGAGTAAGATGAGTGAATGAAAGGCTGGGGTATACTCATTGAGTATCCCCTACCGCCGTGCCTAGTAAAGAGAAGATCGTCCAAACGATGGTCAGAGTACCAAGTTTGGGCGGACAGAACCTGGCACGGGTCAGTTTTATAGATGAAAAAAGTGCACCGATACGTACTCTTGGCCAGCAAGGCCAATGAAGCCGACCCAGAAGAGGCATTGGGCAATACAGAGACAAATCATGCTTAGTGCCATGATTGCATACACTCCAGCAAATATCCTTCGAGCGGCCCAATAATGCTGCGGCTCGATCGAAAGAGTACCGTAGTCTGTGCAAGTCACCCGCTTCTTGTTTTTCAGCAACGGCTCGGTTTTGGTTCCGTCCTCATCTTTCCAGTGCTTCTGCATCTGTCCCCCCACCCATGCACAGTATTCATTCATTTGAGCCATCATCTGTTCTGCGGCATTCAGTTCGGAGCGCTTGCCTATGTGCTCATTGGGTGAGTCGAGTCTACCGGACTCGGTCACTTCATCTAGCCTCACTATCGCCGGCACCAAGAAAGCGAGTGCCACAAGGACTACAAACAGCCAAATTAGTGCCCCATCATACATCATCTTTGCCGAACCTCCCCTCTCTGCTCCATCCAGACTTCCAAGGTAGAAGCTGTGCTCCAGGCCATAGCTGACAGTCGTAATCATGTAGTATGCCGACAAGAGCTGGAGGATAAATTCCGCAAATAGAGAAGAGGCAGCTGCGGAGAAACTCGTCGATTCGAAAGGCTGTATGCGAACCAGTAAAGTTGCTAGCCAGGTGAGACGGGGCATGGTGCACCAAAGAAGTATCAGTTCGATGACGGGAACATCCTCGTAGCCCGGTGTGTTTTGCACAAGGAAGGCGTTGATCCAGTTTGCAAGGAGTTGGAGCGCTGCGAGGAAGATTCCGGGAAAGAACCAGCCGCTCAAACGGCAAACAATCATAGGCTTTCCCCCGGCATAATTGTAGATTGTGGCAAGCAGAGAGACCAGGTTGACAAAGGCAAAGCTCGCAAGTTTACTCTCATTCGACTGGCACGTTTGCGTTGTTTCGATCGAATCTGGACTGGTATTTTGGACAAGATTTGAATGTAGAAATGGCTTAAGAGACCAATTCCATGGAATCATGTCAAGAGTTGTAGGTGCGGCTAGTCGACGCCAATCATCTGGCATATTGTGCCAACCCTCCACGTCACCGCAGAGATCGTGAAGCCATTTCACATAGTCCATGCGCATTTCGAAAATATGGCACGAACCTCCACAGGACTGATAGCTGATATCGCGACAGATGCAAGCCCGGTCTATCGCACGCTTGACCCTGCAGTAGCCTTTGGAGTCGAGTTCACAGGCAACGGTAGCGCATTGGTCAGTAAGACTGGTTATCCGTCTCGGCATGTCATGGACACACTTGGGCCACTTCCAATCTTCGGTGGGAATATATGCGAATGTCGTTGTCTTGATCATGCCGGTCCAGTTGTTGGGCAAAGAGGCAGGCCCGCAAGTTGCATTCATCCACAGGCGCTCTTTTGTCAAGTCTATGCCCTGAGGATCGGGGCATGGCTCTTGGATTTTGTTCAAAATGTAGGTGCTACAGAAACAATTTATATCAAAATAATCGTCGTTTGTGATGCTGCGGTGGGTGAGATTATAGCCAACGGTTTCGTAATCTAGAGCGACCATCGAGTGTGCGGATTCTCTGTACTCCCAAGGACGAGCTGCATTTCCAGTGTGCTCTGAAGTGCCCGTGAAACTACATGAAGCCATTACACGGTGGAATGATTCCATGGATCTGCTGGAACTTGAGCCGATCAGGCACGTCGGGGCCTTGCCAGCGATATCAACTACCTCGTATCCCGCCGATAAGGAGGCCGGGGAGAGATTGTGCAGCTCGTTCGCGTCACCGACGTCAACAAGCCACGTTCGACCGGTGTATTCGTTAATCCACTGGTATAGCTGTGCCAGGGCGAGTATTGATCTACTGCAGTATGGAAGGTAGTCCCTAATGACATCGGGAGAAAACTCGACGCTGAGGCAGCTGCGTTGCGTCAACCATTGATGGTGAGTGCAAATGATTCCAAAGTGCGAGGTGCATTGTTTTCCAGTACATCTTGTCATGGCATTCAGCCATGCGGATTGATCCTGTTGAGCGATACACTGTGGCATGGGCGTCAAATCTTCCGGATTGGCCCAGCCGTTGTAATCTCTTTGTGGGTTCAAGATGATTTCCCCCTCGTCGTAAATGACCGGATCGTTACGGATGGCTTCTATCAAAGTCATGTTGGCACTGGACAACAAAAGCAACTGGGAGGGAGGAAGATACCCTTCGCAGCCGTGCCGCAAACCCATGCTGTCGAAAGCACCAGGAGGCCCCCGAAGACCTTCATCTTGGTCGTTTTGCCGCACTAACTTCGACTGGAAGTAAACAGGACGGTAGCCACCAAGGTCCTGGTGGCTTGGTTGAGGTCTGGTGGTTTCCCAGGTGCGGGGATGCACACATTCAGTCTGAAACCCAGGCAGCAGCATAGGCGGATTATCCCATCATCCGCTCGGACCAACCAGAGCACAACGTCTGCCGCCCAAGTATACGGTGACATCCTGAGCCATTGGAAAAGGGTCTGAAACCATACAGCATGTCAATGTGCATAACCCCATTAAACACAGACTAAAAGCACCAAACATTTGTATATCGCACACTAATGAAGCGCTGGCACCTAAGGGGGATAGTGTGCTCCGCGGGCCCACTAAACGCCCGTGTCGCTAGGCACCCCGCGCTGGGCCGAGAAGATGACGATCAACTTAGGAGCTCCCTCGCCATCCGGCACCTTGGGCCGTTTTATCATTGACTGCGCATCCGGAGGACACATCAATGGCAAAGTCTCGTCTCCGGTTGCTTACGCATCTTAGCCTGAGTCAATTGGGGTGTCGAGGTACAGTTGCAAGCATGCGGTATCCACATGCTGATGCCCTGGATAAGCCTTTAGACGGGCAACCCTGCGGGGAACGGAAGTTAACATGAAGGCGGCGCCGGGATAGCAATAAACATCGGGGCTCTGTCGGCTTTATGACATGTTGGGCCGGCCGCGGCAAATAATCTATAACTAGAACTTCCCGTTGAAAAATATTCTCCGTATTGCCCTCCTCTTGCAACTTTCGCTGTGGCATTCAGGGACCCGGAAGACACCACCACGATATCATTGCCTTGACGTTCAGCGACACTCCATAAAATGCTTGTCAAATCCCTCTTCACATGTACAGTATTGGCCCAGGGCATCGCGGCCTCGGGCTTTCAGAATGAGACTCGCAATTCCGTTCTGATGGCCAAGAGCATCATTTCACGCAATGAGGGCATCTTCACATCGACAGGTGATTCTTCTGAGCCTTTGCAAGCAGGTTTTGTGCAGAAAGCCTTCCGCGCCCTGAACGCTCAGTATCCGGACAGCCCGTCAGCCAGCACAATTGACGCTTACGTGACTCGAAGCGCTGATTCACTTCTCGGCATCTTCTCAAACGTTACCACCATCCTGAGGTACTCATTAGACCGGTACTCTTCTGGAAATGAGTTTGTCAGACTGTACGAAGCAACGGGCAACGAAACCTACCGAACGGCATTTGAGGCTTTGCGTGAGTCTATCGATCTTCAACCTCGAAACACTGAGAACGGAATCTGGTATTACGTCTATCCCAATTGGTCCTATCTGGATGGTCTGTTTTCCATTGGACCCTTCTATACTCTCTATTCATCGGAATATGTCGCCGAGAATTCCACGGTTTGGGACGATATCATTCTCCAATTCGATCTCCTCTGGACCCACTGCCTGAATTCTTCATCCGGCTTACTTGTTCACGGCTACGACTCCTCACGTACAGCGGTATGGGCCGATCCCGTCACTGGAGCGAGCCCACATGTATGGGGAAGAAGCTTGGGATGGTACGCGATGGCGCTCATCGACACTCTGGATGTGTTAGATTCCACGCCTGCAAACTCGACAGGAGCTGAAAAGCTGAAGAGCTACTTGGAGGAAAAATACCAAAGCCTCATCCCTGCGATAATTGATGCAAGAGACGAGACAACAGGAGCATGGTGGCAAGTTATCGATCAGCCAGGACGGGAGGGAAACTATATCGAAAGCAGCGGCAGTTCCATGTTCGTATATGCCATTTTGAAGGGATTAAGACTGGGTTATCTGCTCGAGGACGCATCGCCTCAAGTCGCAGCTCATTCGGATGAAAGCACTCCATCATCATACACGGAAGTCGCTGCTCGAGCGTATGAATACATTGAAGATACCTTTCCCGTCGATAATGGAAACGGCACGCTCGGGTGGAACGGAACAGTCAGCGTATGCAGCCTGAATAGCACGGCAAGCTATGAATACTATGTTGGGCGGCCGCTCTTGTACGACAGTGTGCTTGGTAGCGCGGCCTTTGTTTTGGCGAGTCTGGAATATGAGAGGCTAGAGCAGTAGGCTTTCTTAAAGGCCCTCCTGATCAATGTACAATAGATCTTAGTGCAATAAGTGTCTAGCCTTCTATGTAACACATTTTTGCCATGATTAAGAATATGGATTTTCCTCATTGACCCCATTTAACTTTCTAACAACCTGGGTCCTACCTCTTTCCTCAACCTATCCTTGTCATCATTTCCCTTTAAACTATACCTCTATTCCAGATAGAAAGAAGAAAAGACTGGAGTAACCACGTCATTATCACTCATTGAGCCAGGACCACGAAAGCTAAGTTGGAAAGTGATAAGCTCCGTCAACGACCTACCTCTAGGCCTTTTGTCGAGCTGCACCTTTTTAATCACCAATTCTCAAGTGTAGAAATATCTCATGTCATTCCCGTGGTCATAACTCCAATGATGCATACACACAATCCATCATGCCCTCCAACGTCTACATCAAATCCTCTTCTTCCACGTGCTCCCCCCTCCGAGCAGCCAAATACACCCTCCCACTCTCATAAACCCCCAGATACAACCCACTCCCCAAAAACGTCCACACGCCCCTCAGCGCGCCTCCCCTCCAAAGCCCCAACATGCCTTGCTCAGCAACAATCTGCTTCCCGACAGTCCACGCGCCCTTCCTGCGAGTCTTGACCTGCTGCATCGCCGCGCTCGACTTCCCCAGCGCATCCACCAAGCCATTCGCTCCATTCTTGGGGGATTGCCGGGACTTGGACGAAGCCTCCGAACCTGGGTCATCGGCGGCAGCCAGCATAATTCGCGTCTTGACCACATCGACGGGCGTCGTGACGACGGCGCTAATCGTACCCGCCGTCCCCGCACTCACCGCCGTAATGACCCCGCTCTCCAAGATGGTCCCCTTGCTCAAACCCTCCCTCGCCCTATACTCCCTGATGCCCTCCTTGAGGCGCTCAAACATGGGGAACTGCAGCGCGGTGAAGGGCAGGTTCCGGCCGGCGAGGGCCGTGTAGCCGCGCCACAGGGCGAAGGGGTTGGAGCGGAATTTGGCGAGCGTCTGCACGGTCGCGTTGGTGGAGGAGCCCGCGGTGACCATTTGCGCGTTCTGCTTTATGACTTCGGCGGGGGTGAGGATGGCGCATGAGACGAGCTCAGCGATGGAGGAGGCGCCGGCATGGAGGACGGGGGTGGGGATCAAGCCGTGCGGGTGCGAGGTTGTGGTTGGGTTGAGGTGGGTGAAGAGGGATTTTGTGCGCTCGTAGGTGGTGAAGAAGGCTCCTGCTGTTCTCGCGCGTCAGAGAGTTTTCGCCAATGTGGTATTCTAATAGATAAGAGGAGGAGAGAGTTTGTAGCAATGGCAATTCGGCTGAGGAGTGTGCGCTATACATACACGATGGCAGTGTCGCTATGATGACGCTTCCCACGCCCTGGTACAGGCCCCGGAACAGCGCGGGATTGGGCTTCTGCGTCGCCGCATGGGTATACAGACGTGCATAGTCGGGAGACTGGAATCGAGTCTTTAATGTATCAAGAGGGTATACAAGCAGATCGACCGAGAAAGCTGCAATTGCGCCCGCCTTTTGGTGTCTTGTGCATTAGCGGGGTACTGGGCCCAATTGGCGCACATTGTCTGGCTCAGAAGTGCAGGCAGACTCACAATTAAAATGTCAGTATTTGTGTTACTGGACATGAGTACCTAGGGAGGAGGGCAAGAGGAAGAAAGCACGGCACATGGCGTTGTGTGGGACATCGGGCCATGCCCTTGAGGCGGTTATGCGAGCGGATTTTCAGGGTCCGACGTCGGCTAGAGGGAAAGAAGATGAAGGGACGACGTCATCGATAAGAACGATAAAAATGCGCTATCACGTGGGCAATATCCTTCTACTTGCCTGGGTGACCCGAGATATGAAGATTTGACCCATTTCAGTGAATGAATATCTTATCTGATGCAGGCTAGATTCGGGGCGTCGTGTTGTGCCAGACGCTATCCACCATGCTGACTAGACCGACAACGAAGCAATTCTGCAAGGCTATCCAAAAAGGAATCTTGGTCTAGACGTGTACCACACATGCACGAGGCGCCGTGTAGGATGCCAGCAGCGCTTGACTGCAGTCCCATTACGGGCGCCAGTTGGCGGTGCATAACGCAGGCACCCACTCGCCCACGCCCTTTATGCAGGGCCGTGTTCCTTCATAACGCCGGGGTCTGGTCCTCGCGGCAAGAGGCCTGAGCCTATCAGAGCGGCACAACATATCGAGCCAGCCTCGCAACATCCCCCCCCCGCTCCTTTTTCCGAGAAAAGAGTTGGAGTTTTGCTACACGCACGTCGACTTGTGTACGATAGCCCAAGACCGGCACCTGTGGAGCCATGGCCAACGACGACCGAAGCGGCAGCCCTGCACCGAGCACCTCGACCGCCTATCTCGACAGCAAAATCACCCTCGAAAACTTCCGCACTCTGCTCGGCCTCTCCTCAGAACGCGACCGCCTCCCCCCAACGGCCACCGTCCCACGGTGGTGGCCCCGGTCCCTCCGTCATCGTTCTCTGCCCGACCCCGAGTCCAACATCGGCATCTACCCCAACATCCTGCACCAGGAGCGGGTCGCATCGCGCCAATATAGGCTATACAAGACGGTGCAATACGGAGGACTCATCACGCAGCTCTTGCTTTCTGCACTGTTGATCTTGCTCGCGTCGGTGCCATCCAATCACCACGTCGCAATTGCAGTCTTCGGAGCCTTGAACGGGGTCATCACGGGGATACTGGCCCTCCTGGGCGGCCAGGGCCTACCCAACCGGCTGGTTCAATACAAGGACGGGCTGAGGGGCTTGAGAGAACGGGTGGAGTGGTTGGAACGCGAGTTGGAGGCCGGGATGAGGGAGGTCAGGTACAAGGAAGTCGTCGACTTGAGGGAGGCATACGACGGTCTCAGGGGAGACGAGCTTGTCAATCGACCCGACTTTTGGGTGAGTTTCGGCAAGCGAGGGCGAATTGAGTGATTTCTTAGACGCCATCCTTTTTTTTCCCCAATGGCCTTGTGGGGTTAGCCATCTCTCTGGATATGCATTTCTGCCAGTTGGCAGCATATGTTTCCTGCCACAAGGGGCTATTGTTTTGGTATCGGTTCACCAAATCGATCAGTGCTCGTCGTCGCCAACAGTGGAAATGAGAGGATCGTGGACTCTAGTGCACGTGGAGGATGGTGGTTCGCAGCTCGTTTTCTTTTTGTGTGATCGGATGTACCGACGGTTTGATGTGGGGAAAGCGACGCTGTCCATGCTTTGTTTTCTTTCATGCCTGTATACCCAAGCGCTGTTATGTTCCAAAATAGCTAAACAGTGGATATTCCCGCCCTCCCCGATGTGCCTTTGCAGCTCCCACTCATCTAATAACAGATGATTTGACGCAACTGATTCATTAGCTCATGTCGGGTGGCGTACTTTTGCAGGCTGGACTGAACTCAAATGACGCGAACCCCGGCCGGTGCACCCAGCACATCGGAACGTTTACCACTAGACAGTAATATGCATGGGATAGCACCGCTCCGAAAGCTACCGGTCTTGGGGTGTTGAGCTGCATTCGTGAGGCCAAACGGGAAAGTCTACCGGCGCCGGCGCCGGCCTACACAGCTTGACGCGGGGAGCTGTTGGGAGTGAGGCAACGGAGAAGCTATTGACTGTCATAGGAACATCGGATGCGAGTTGGAAAATAATTGAGTAATTTGCGACATTGATCGTTAAACCACGGTTAGATTATCCTTCAGGGAGAATGATGCTGTAGATGCCCCCCCCATCGCGCCTGGAACCAGTCTAAATCAGATGCTGGACGAGAACCGTCTTTCCGTGCTCGTCCTTTTTCGAGCTGGTGTAGAATTGCTTATTTCTTTGCGGCCTTCTCCGCCTCCTTCTGCAGCTTCTTGATCGTCTCCTCGGAGGCCTCGACCTCGCCTCGATCTGCCTTTACCTAGAAGATGGGTTAGTGGGATGATCGAAATAGGACGGCGCCATGCTCGAGGAGGGCGCAAAAGTTCTCGGGTACATACGACGCTCTCGCTGTCCGAGGCCAACTCCTCCTTCCAATGGCCCTTGCCATCTTTCTGCTTGCGCAAAAGATCCTGCTTCTCGGATTCTACCTCTTCTGCTCTGCCTTCGTGATCTGTCGGGTCGTTAGAGTTATGTGTGCGTGAGTGGTTGTTGAAGCGTACGGAGGGCGCTCTCCTTGCCAGCACAGCGGGGTATCGATTGGTGTAGGCCCGCACGCTGAGCCACTTGATGGGAGAAGATGGGTGTGCGGCGAACGGCAAGGCTTCGGAAAGCGTACATGATGAACGTTCAGGTTTCGAATCTGGCCAAAGTGATGCAAGTCTGGGAGATGGGGCGGGGTTGTGGTGATGGCTCTGAATGGTCAAGAGACGAAGAGATTCCGATGGCGTGAGCACAAGACAGTTGAATTGATAGAATCTGGTGATGATGGGGACGGTGTAATTGTTCAATGGCAAATGAGGGGAGCAGAAGGAGTTGGTGAGGTTGAAAATAAGGGCCTAGGGGAGAGCTTGCGACATGACGTCACGAGAGCTCGGGTCACCATTACGTACCATATGGCCACCATTCGCATTCCGTCAATTTCCAAGCACATGTAGAACGAGCTACTCCTCCTGGATCTGGTATCGAGAAGCCTCGGTAATTCATGATCGTTCCGGCAGCCCAGCAGACCAGGGGGACGGCTCTTCACATCTCCACAGGGCCATGGATCGATCTATTGCCTTGTGGGTGCGAACGGCAGTTCAGTCATAGAAACGGACCACTGCTAAATGCCGAAAAGCGTACCTGGCATTCCGCTTGCGCAGGATCAAAAGAAGAAATACTCTATGCGACCGTGGACATGGGGGGCCTCGAAACCCGCACAGTGAAACTGCGACACGGTCTGGCCAAGTCCGCAATGAATTGTCCGCAGGCTCACATATGGCACATGGCAAATCACGCGGACGAAGACAAGTGTTCAAATGAAGTGGTCAAGTTGCGATTCCGTGCGTAGAATAAACTCACTGCCCTCGATTCGAGGCGTGTAATGTAGGGGGTTTAGCCCAAAATAAAAGAGTAGGAAAGCCAAAAACGACGAAGAAGCTCCAAGAAGATTGCCCCATGCATCAGACTCGGGGATGATCAATCCTCATACAAGGAAAATAAGAAAAATCCACACGATCGACTGCGTAGAATCATCCCAGCGTACAGTATGAGAGACAAGCCGCAGATATGGAGATATGCACCGTACCCAATAACCCGACACCGCCGCTTCAATAGACTATACGCGCCATGGTATACCAGCTCCCAGACCAAACCGCACAAAAGAAATCTACCCTTTGTAAGGCGCCAAATTGGCAGCCGGGCAACAATAAGTTAGCATCCAACGCTACAGAACACCTATATCTGTAACCGAGAATTTTCTGAAGTCTTTAAACGTTGATGATAAACCCAGTATGCGACCAAAAACACCGATGATTTTGCAAACCGCCGTAATGCGTAGCGCTAGAAGACAAGGCGAGACCAGAAGCGCTCTATCCGAATAAAGTGATTTCGCTGATGTGCAACGCCGTCGTCCGTTTCCGTGTGGTATACCCAAGATGTCGAAGGAGATATCGTAGATTTGTACAAGGAGAGTCGATAGTATGGACGTGTGATCCTCCGGAGGATATCGGGGAGAAGGTAATTAGATCCTGGAATGGCATGGTGGGCGGAAGCGAAGGCAGGGCCCCACATCCGACCACACATGAAAAGGGTGGCCACTGGTCAGACAACGGAGAACGCCGCAATGCCAATCAAACAGAACGCCTAGCCTCGAGCCAGCCGGGCTTTACCAGCGACGGCTGGACATGAACTGCTGCTGCATCTGTCGGTTGGGGGAGACAGATGGAGGGGGTGAGGCAACAGCGCGTGTCGAGGGGTCGACGATTGGGATGGCATTGCGGGACCGTGCCAGTGGCTGGTGGAGCTTGGTGGAGTTGTTGTTTTGGAAGCCAGCCGGGGCGTAGGGGTTAGGGGCAGACAGCACAAAAGAAGGGGTAGGCTGGAGCTGGTGCTGCAGCGGAGACTGCTCAGGGGAGCCGCTCGAAAGCGACGATCGGTCAGAGCCCGAGGAGTGGATGGACTGGAGCTATGGTGCCGGCGTCAGCGCTTGTCGCATCACGGGCGAGGATGACGAAGTCGGGTGGCGACTCTCTCGGCTGCTACTTACATCGTCCTCGGTGAGCAGGTGGAAGGGGCAGAAGACCTCGTCGTCCTCGAGGTCAAAGGACCTGGCGGCTTCGAAATCTCTGCGGAAGGCGGTGACCTGGGTGGGCTCGACGTTGAACTCCTTGGGGGTGCGCACTTGGCGGAACTGCTTCTGCTGGTGCTGGGCCGAGATGCGCGGCGCCCTCCGGGATCGGCCGCCGTGGTGGTTGTGCGAGTGTGCGTTCATGTGCGGCTGGTGGTGCTGTCCGCCGTAGTTGAAGAATTGCGACATGATGCGATGCGGGGTGGGTGGTGGTGGGATGGGCGAAGGTGTCTTGGAGAGGTGGTGGTCGAGGGGCGGCAGGCGGTGAGGAGCTGTGTGGGCTGACGATGCGAAGGCGGGCCACAACAACAAAGGCGAAACAAAGGGGTCGCTGGACGGGAGCGGCGGAAGCAGGCGGAGAGAGGAGCGGTAAGAATGCGAGAGCGGGCGCGGCGGGACAGAGTAATATTAATTGCGCGAGAGGGAGGCTGAGCTGAGGAGTGGTAGAGCGGGAGCGGGAGTGGGATGGGATATGGGGAGGGGAGGTGAGTGGTATAGAAGGGAGCCGGCTGAGAAATGGGCGAGGTGGGCGGAGGGCAGGAGCGATGCGTGCGCTAGAGGCAGGCGCGAGTGGCAAAAGCGCCACGGGCTTACTGCGGCCCGAGTGCCTGCGCCTGGGCTGTGAGTGGCCGGCCGGGCCCACTGCGCTGCGCGCGGCTAGGCTGCTTTGGGCCGACAGCCTGCTCCGTGGGCCGGGCGTCGCGGCATGCAGCCCTCCGCCCTCGCCCTCCAAGTCCGCAGAGGAGCCCCCAGGCGCTGCCGTCGAGCGTCCAGCCCAGCCCTCTGCCGGCCTGCCCGCCGTCGCAAGCGCCCCGAGCTGTGCGTGGGTGCGCGAGTGCGCGAGTGCGTCGTCCTGTCTCCGGCGAGCGCCCTCCGCTGGCAGCTGGCGGCTGGCTCCTGTCCAACGGTCCCGCGCCTGTCTGTCTGCGTCGTGGGACCCTTGGATGGCTAGGGAGGCGTAGCCGTCGCCGTCCTTAATGCGCTGCACGCTAGAAGTTGCCGCAGCGCGCTGGCTGGCAGCTGGTGGGCAGCCAGCACAGCACGCCTCGGCGGCTTCGGCGGGTGACCACCCACCACCCACACACCCTCTCCCCAACCATCTCTGGCCCTGGCCTGACCGCTCCTCTAGTGCTGGTCCTGCATGGCTGGCGCTGACCTCGTGTTTCTCGGCCAGGGGAGCGCTGCCGCTGCGTCTCCCCACCTGCTGCTGGCTGCTGGCCGTCGCACTGGCCGTCCGAGGCCCCAAATCCCCGAGGCGACGACTCTGACGCCCACCCACAGGGCAGCCCGCCCGCCATGCCTCTGCCCACTGCCCACTGCGCACGCAACTCCGGCCGCATCGTCTGGGGTGCCGTCGCCCGCCGTCGCTCGCTGCAGGTCAGCGCCCGCCACCCTCCACCAGCACCCGTCCTCGTCCAGTCCCTCCACCGTCCTCCCGCTTAAAGCAGCGCCTCCGGCCGCAAATCATCGCCCGACATGGTTTTGTGTTGAGGTTGTTCTCGAAGCCGTCTGTCGTCATGGTCCAACCGCCCGCGCCCTCCCATGTCAGTCCAGACGCTGGCTGTGTCTGACAGACCCATGGCCGTGGCGGCCCCAAATTTAGCAAGGCTTCAAACATCTGCCCACCGCGTGCCTTTGCGGCAGTTTCGAACATTGGCATGCCGTTGCACCTCTGCCCTCCGAAAACACCACTGCGACCCGCCAAGCATCGCGCATGAACACTTGGCATCGTCTTGTTACAAACATCATCAGCCCACCCGCATCGCACCGTGGGGTGAGGTTGCCGATGCTGCGCGAACTCTTGTTCTGTCCCATCGCCTCTTCGACTTGATTGATCTTGCTGCCCACAGCGCCCGCCCGGCCTTGCTTGGGGGCGCAGCGCCCCCCGTCTTTTGGCAGAAAGCTGTTCCAGAAGTCCTGCCCGGTCGCAAAGCCCTGTTAATTTGACCAATGCCACCGATTGCCGTGATGCATGCGATATCGCTGCTGGAGTGAGCGACCCGTGGGGTCGCGCCCGCGACGCACTGGGCAGCTTACCGCCTAGGGCTCGCAGTGGTGGTCAGCACCCAAATTAACTGCACAGCTCCAGCGGGTCAGTGGCACAGCTCCAGTGCTGGTGGGAAATCCCTTGACCCGTGGCGCACATGGTCGACCGTGGAGGCAAGCGTTTCGCGGTTTCGCGGTTTCGTTCCGTCAACTATGCTATGAACCTTGGCTACACACTGCACTTGGTCGACGAACTCAGTCGCCCACTGTCGTCACAAGAGGACCGATTATCTTACAGTGCGACAAGATTAAACATCTGCCCGTCCTCCGGCATCCATGCGCTGGCAGTCCGCAATATCTAGGACCCCGTCCCATGTCATCATAGCACAGTGGGACCCTTACGACTCCGAAACGTCGGAAGCGCTTTGGTCTTTGCATCCTCTTTCATTTGTCCAACCCTCTTGCTTTTACGAATTTGGCAATCTGATCTTTGCACGTCTTATCCGTGTATGTCTCCCAAACCTCGTAGAGCGAGATCAATTCCTGCGTGCATTCCACAACCGCCTCCATGTCCACGCTGCTTTCGGCGAGCCAATCCACCAGCTTCTGGACCCTGTTCTGTGCCCCTTGCGCGCCAGCACTGCGGGCATTGCCCAAGGTCTGCAGAGCATTGGTCACACCTGCAGCATGCACCTGGAGCCCGCCCTGGGTAGGCTTAAGCACAACCGCTAGGAACATGGCCGTGATGGCGATGACATGCGGCGCATGAAGAAGCGGGAGATCCGTCAAGTAATGGTCATTGATGATGGACCATGCAAGGGCATTCTCTTCTTGGGTAAGCTGGAAGTGGCTCTGCAACTCTGCAAGGCTGCGGTACGGGTGATGGATGATCAGCTGAGAGTTCATTTCTGATATGAGCGTAAATTCACACTCTCCAATCTTGGAGATGTCATTGAACGATGTGTCTGTTCCTCTGTCAGTCGGGTGAGCGTCGCGTGATGGCAACGAGACATACCCCAGCAGTGACGTGCCTCTGCTAAAACCATCCGGATGTGTTGGGGGCACTCCTCCATCTTGCATGCCAGGTAGAGCGCAGTGGCCAGGACCAGAGCCGGATTGGTGCGCCGGATCTCCACCTTGGTGTAGAAGCGTCGAACGTACACCTGTGCCGTAGCCAGAGCCTGCTGCCGTATCGCCAACGGCCTAGCCATTTTTGACAGCTCTGCAAGCTAAAGTCAGCATTTGCACTACTCTAGACTGTAGAATACCCACGGTGATAGAAATAGATGCTGAGAAGGCGTCGATCCGGCAGCGGGTACAGGTTCACCAGATTTCGCTCCGACTCTTCAATCTTCTTCCGCTCAAACGCCAGCTGCTGCTTCGTAAACGTCCAGAACTTCCGCTGCGTCGAGTCCCAATAGCTAGACGCCATGGTGCAAAGCCGCCGTCGACCTGCTTGAAGGGATCGTTTGGAAGGGTCAGTGGCACGGGAGGCTGAGAACAAATAGCAGCCCGATAGAAAGACATGTGACTTCCTCAGACACAGTCCAGAATGGCACAACTGAAGGCCTCTCGGTCCTACCACATCGTTGCAGTGCAGAATCCAAACGTCTACAGTCGCTGCTGGAATGTACAAGTGACGGAATTCCGCAATCAGCAAGCCCAGGCTGAGATCGACGTCGCCGCTGCCGATATCGTTGAGATGTGCCACGAAGGCAACGAGAACGTGCAGTATTTCTATGTTTGTCCCAGAGAAGACTTTCGCTGCGGAATGACTCAAGATATCACAGAGATCTGAGCAATATGCTGTTCAACGGATTGGGAGGACAGCCCCCAAGGCCCAATCACATTGAAGATGTTTGGATGTGCCACAGCTTGCCTCGGCGATGCCGGCCCGTTGACCGCTAATCCTGTTTGGGCCACTTCTTGAACCTCCAACAACATCATAGCGCCCCGCCCGCTGCATTTCATCATCCCCCACGCCGAATCCTAAGAGCGCGCGCTCTCGTGCTCGACCTACGACTCTCCAATTCACCGACCTACCCCTAGAGCCACGTTCGTTTGTGCGCTGCGCCCACCAGCCATGATAGACCACAGATAGCGACATGACGATGGATACCGAGAGCGCGAACGCCCAGGATGCGCGGGTGGACGCATTATGGGCGACCCTCGACACGCGCAAGCAGGGCCAACTCGACCTCACCGCTTTAAAGAAAGGACTTCGGAAGCTGGACCACCGTAAGCACAAGCATCTGAGCAGAAATTGCGTTTGCTGACCCCAATGCCAGCCCTGAAAAATGCGGATCATCTCCTGGCCGACGTGATGAAGGCGGTAGACACGGACGGTGACGGACGCATTCAGTACAACGGTCCGCCATTATCGATCCTCCACTCGAAGCCGCGCTGACAATACCCAAGAATTCCGCAGCTTCGTCCAGCAGACCGAAAAGGAGCTGCTCATGCTGTTCAAGAGCATCGATTTTAACCACGACGGTAAAATCTCCAGAGACGAGCTCCAGGCTGCATTCAGCCGCGCTGGCCTTGCCGTGCCCAACAGCAAGCTGGATAACTTCTTTGCCGAAGTTGACACAAACTGCGATGGCAGCATCAGCTTCGATGAGTGGCGGTACGTGGTTTTTCCGTGGGTCCAGTCGACCTCGCGTATACACTTCCGACAAATTCAGCGACCACATTAATGTTGGCCGCGCTCGCCTTTGTGACACCCACTACCAATTCTCGCAACACCTTTTTTCCTTGCTGCAAGAGTCCTTGGGGCGTGGCCAAAACATTCTAGAGCCATGCGGCGCTTAGTGAGAGAGTTCTCGTCTTTTGCTAACGGTGTGCCAGTGACTTCTTATTGTTCATTCCTGCCACAGCCCCGAACCTCAAAGCTGTGCTCTCGTACTTTTCGTCGACGATGAAGGTGAACCCAGAGGGTGACGTCTTAATAAGTGACGAAACTATCTCAGGCTTAGGTATTCTACAACAATTTCTTCACGCTTTCTTTGGTTCCATTTTCCTCGTCGCAAGAACACCGCCTACCTCGCACAAGCACCCCGCATCGTTCGAGATGGCTGCTCCTGCCCAAATGTCACCTGCAGTTTCGCTCCCGCCACGCCCTGCTGTCCACGATCTTGAGGCTCCTCTCGCCGAAGTGCAGCAGGGAGTTGCAGATACCTTCAAAGCGGTGCTGATTTCCTGTGTTCCCCATTCAGGCTATTTCGTGGCGGGAGGCATTGCAGGAATCGTTTCTCGCACTTCCACTGCTCCCCTCGATCGACTCAAAGTCTACCTTATCGCCCAGACCAGCGTCGCCGAAGAAGCGGTCTCTGCGGCCAAATCGGGAAGAGTGCTCACGGCTTTGCTCAACTCGTGGAGGCCGCTTGCGGTTGCTTCAAAAGAATTATGGCAAGCTGGCGGTATGCGAAGTCTGTATGCGGGTATGTGAACCTCCCCCCTGAAAGCCCCTTCGGAGAAATCGACTGACCCGAATAGGAAATGGCCTGAACGTAGTCAAGGTCATGCCTGAATCGGCTATCAAATTCGGATCTTATGAGGCTGCGAAGCGCGTGTTTGCAAAGATCGAAGGCCATAACGATCCCGGTACCATACACTCATGGTCGAAATTCGTCTCTGGAGGTCTTGCAGGAATGATCTCGCAGTTTGCAGTATACCCTATCGATACCCTCAAATTGTAAGTCATGCCCGTCTCCTTACACGAAGTCAACTAATATTGAAATAGCCGAATGCAATGTGAAACTGTCTCTGGTGGCCTTCATGGTAATCGTTTGATCATCGCCACGGCAAAGAAGATGTGGAAAACTGGCGGAGTCGGCGCCTACTACCGTGGGCTTCCCATGGGCTTGTTCGGCATCTTCCCCTACGCAGCACTCGATCTGGGAACCTTTGAGTATCTCAAGCGTAGAGTCGCAACCTACAACGCAAAGCGACTGGGATGCCATGAAGAGGATGCTCAGCCTGGTGGCTTCATGACGGCAGCCATTGGAGGTTTCTCGGGCGCTTTCGGTGCAAGTGTGGTGTATCCAATGAACCTCTTGCGCACCCGACTCCAAAGCCAAGGCACTGTGCTACATCCGCGCACCTACACTGGAATCATGGATGTCACTCGACAGACAATCAAGGGCGAAGGCGTTCGAGGTCTCTTCAAAGGCCTCACACCTAACCTGCTCAAGGTCGTCCCGGCTGTATCCATCACTTATGTGGTTTATGACAAGTCAAAACAAGTCCTCGGCCTCCGGTAAATCCTCTAAGACACCCATAGAGCCACACCATATCCGATTCCTAGAACCTGTTGCGCCTATACCATGCCTAGCACATACGGAACCCACCGACACGGCCTCTTTGCTAGCGAGCAATTTCACGGTCTACATTGGCTGATAATGCACCACCAACCTGTTACCACGACTTGAGGAATTCAAAACTAGGCGGCACCCTACATCCTCGTCGAACAGTTTTTCCTTTTGCATAATAGAGATACCCGATTCCAACGTAGCTACAGCGCTCCGATGGGATTTCGATGACCAGCATTCTTCTACATAACCTCTGGCTTCCGCATCTTTTCATTTGTCAAGCCACCCAAACCAAGCACCCAACCAAGCACACCATTTTGCATTCCCTGGGCCCGTTTTTATTTTCCCGGAGCGTGGCGTTTGGTATCCGCGAACCATGTCAGACCGACTCAGCTCGCCGATGGAACTGGATAGATCGACGACATGAACAGTCGACTTGACTGGCGAGGCAGATGCTCGGCTCTGCCTTCCATGGCCCACCTGATGTTTGGAGGACGTTGATAGCGTGCATGCATGTTTGCTTGCTTGCTTGCTCGTGCGGCAGGCGTTGTATTCTAGGGCAATCGGCCATTTGGCCGATCAATCGATAAAACAGAACCACGAATGCTTGCGAGAATGTGCGTGTGTGATGATGACCTAATGATAGTCTTGTCGGTAAGGCGTCTGCCTTGACGCCCGGGAATATAGCTTCATTCGGGTAGCGGGAGAGCTGAAGGTGATGACAGTGACTGGCTGATACACAAAGGAAAAGGCTGTGTGAGCGGTCTCCGTGCCGCGATATGGAAGGAAACGCGCAAGATGACGGAACCCAAAAAAAGAAACTGGGAGATGATCCCCACAAAACACACAGCAGCTGTCCAAAAATGAAAACGCTCCCAACGCCCATGGATGCTATCATATCAACATCACCCTGTTCCTCCTTTCTTTCCCTCTGCCCACTGCACCCTTGCCACATGCAATTACATGTCTACAACATACACCTCTACTTTGTGATGATGATCAAGAGGACCAGAATGACAATCAAGACCACAATGATAGTCAAACTCCAATTCTCCCTCGCCTTCTTGGAAAAGCGCTCGAGGCGCCCCCTCGCCCTCCGAAACTGAGCCTCATGGCGATCAACCCCCTCCTCGACCTCGTCGAGCAGCAACACCTGCCCTTCCAGCTCGTCGCCAATCTGCATGCTGAGCTCGCGCTGGCGGCCGATGCTAGCGCCCAGGCGGTCCAGCTGCTCGTCCTGATCGCGAATGACCTGGCTGTGGTAATCGTGGATCTGCTGGTTGGACATGTCGGACTGGTCTGGGGAGGCGTCGTCGGGGTCGTCGCGGTAGGGGAAGAGGGCCGCGCGGTTGGGGTCGTCGTCGTCGTCACCAGCGCTGCCGCCGCCATGCTGGGATGCAGAAGGGGTGTCGGTGAAGCGGACGGATTTGGAGACGGCGCGGGGTTTCTTCTGGGCGGCGGAGAAGTCGGCGGAGAGGGAGGGGTTGTTGGGGGAGGTGAGGGTTGGGGAGGCGGGATTTGGGGCGTGCGGCGTGAATTGCGCGGTCAGGTCTGCGAGTTGGGTGCGGAGGCGGGGGAGCTGGGAGGATATGGCTCTGAGAAGGGGGTTAGTCGGATGGACACTAGAGAGTGTGGCTTTACATGGCGAACTATGTGAGAGGGGGAGGTCATGATGTGTAGAGAGAGAAACAGGGCCACGCACTCGTCCGGCTTGTCCTCGACCTGCGACTCGAGCGACTCGATGCCTGAGCGCAGCTGGTCCAGCGACCGTGATATCTGGCCATCTTGCGAATTGGGCGAGAGGTTGAGCGAGATTGCGCGCTGGCGCTCCAGCAGCGAGAGCTTGATGTGATCGGCGAGCAGGAACAGCTGGGGCGGGTTCGTCGTCGACATTGCTGCGGCAGCAGATGGTACTATGTGCGAGCTGACGACGCGAGCGGTTGGGGGAGGGGGTCAGCGGAGGACGTCGAGGGTCGATTGCCTGGAAAGCGGCACCGGAAGCGGCAACGAGGGTGCAGGTCGCGATTGGCGAAGCGGCGTAGTGGACAGGGCGTATACACGGCTGCGTGGGAGAGCAGCTGGACTTGCAGCAAAACAATAAAGGGTATGCACAGGGTCGTGGAGCCGCACGGCGGACGGGAGCTGAGCGGTGGAGCCCTCTGGACGCAGGCACAGGCGTCGCCGGGCAGGCCAATCCCGTGCACAGGCTGGCTTGGCCCTCTCGGAACCGCGTCCGGCAGCGCGCGCGGAGTGGCGGGCGTGGGCGTGGCCATGGGCGTGGCCATGGGCGTGGGTGCGGGCGGGCGGGCGTGGGGAGAGCCAGGCCAGGCAGGCCGCATGCCGCATGCCGCTGGCCATCAGATCGCATGTTTCTCTTTTGCACGACACGGCAACGCCCGCATGAGTCTCCTTCGTTCGGGGAAGCATGCGCCCATTCCTGCCCTCTGAGTCCTGCCCTGCCCACTATATAGCCTCGTCGCCTGCCCGCCCTCTTTGCGGACCCCCGCCGCCAGACGAGCTGCTGCTGCTACACCACCGCCCTCACCGCATACACGCACACGCACACGCACACGCACACCCGCACGTCGAGTGGACGCGTCCGACGCACATCCGGCAGCAGCAGCCAGCGCCCTGACCGCCACACATACTTCGTTGTGCAACCCTCCCGGGCCCTGCGAAGTTGGTGGGCCTCGTCCTGGCTGACTGCAACCCCCAATGTCGTCGCCCTCGCCCATCCCCCCGCCCAATGACCGGCGGAGCTCGCGGGCCTCCAGCAATGCGGGCCTGCCAGCATCAACCAGCCTGAACGTCGCCAGTGAGCCGTCAGACTTGCTCGTGGTCGGTGGCCCTCCTAGTAGTCCTTCGCCGTTAGCCCTGCGAGCATCCAACTCACCCTCCTCGAAGCGTCGAAAGAGCCGCTCCGCCAAGTTGCCCCCCGACTTCCACCTCCTCGAATACGTCCACGCCGTCGACAGCAACCTCGTCTGCCTCATCTGCCACTCGCCCTTCGAGAAGCCCGTCCAGCTCGCCTGCCAGCACTACTTCTGCGCCGACTGCCTCACCCATGCCTGGGCCGCCCAGCGCGAGGGCCAGCGCACCTGCCCGACCTGTCGAAGCCACGCCGATGTCGCCAACGAGCCCTTCCCCGTGCCCAAGATCGTCGAGACCATGCTGGACGAGCTGCTTGTCAAGTGCCCCAACACAAAGGGCGGCTGCACCTGGGTCGACCAGCGCGCAAACGTCCACGACCATGTCATGCTCTACTGCGAGCACACCCTGGTCGAGTGCCCCTCGTATGACTGCCGCCTGCACATCTCCCAGAAAGACTTCCACAAGGGCTGCTTGCACTACTCCGTCAGCTGCGAGAATTGCCACACCTCCATGATGAAGAAGGATCTCGAGGTAGGTGCAACTGGCGTCGCGGGCCGGCTGACCATGCTAATCTCCATGCTCAGGACCACCAGAGGACCGCCTGTCCCAACAGATCCATGTCCTGTCCTCACTGCTCAGCTGAGCTTCTCCGTCTTGATCTCAAGGCTCACGTGAAAGATGTCTGTCCTGCTGTTGTTGTTCCATGCTCAGGTACCATCATCGGTTGCACCTTCAATGCAGAGCGCGTCGAGGTCATCGACCATGAGAAGGTCTGTCCCATGGCTACCATGGCTCCTCATTTCCGTGAACAGCAGGCTCGCATTGAGCGGAGCGAAGCCCGCATTGAGCCCCTGGCTAGGAAGGTTGGCATACTAGAGGACGGTCTGACTAACATCACCAACATGCTGTATCCGGCAAATGGCAACGACTCGTCCTTCCCCGTTACCAACCCCCTGGATTCCAACAGCTCGGATGCACCCCTTATCCCTACGCCAGACTTTCGTTTGCCCCCGGCTTCATTTCCACCTGTCCCACCGAGCAACGACAACACGTCGGCTCAGCCTCCCTTTGACTCGCAAGTGCACCATCTCCTGACACTACACGAGTCTCTCCGTGACGAGGTGTCCCGTATTGCCAACGCTTTGACCGAGCTCGAAGGCCGCACCAACATGATGGTCATCAACGAAAGTCAGCGTGTCAAGGATGAAATGATACACACCAATGCTGCCATCAATTCGATGCGGATGCAGTTGCACTGGCTCGTCAGTGCAACCTTGCAGCAGCGCAACGCTGCCGGTAATTCAACTGGCAGAGCCAGCGGTAGCACGGCTGCTAGTGGCAGCGGCAGCGCAACGCAAGGGAGCAGTGCAAACCTGGGAGCGAGGCCCGGAGGGAGTGGTTTGTACGCCGCCCCTCTCCGTCGCCTCAGCGATTCGACCAGGCAAGACACGAAGCTGTGACGGCCGTTATTCCAGACACGACGACACTGCACCAACGATGATAACGACAAACATAATTAACGAAGAAGAAGAAAAGGCGGGTTTTCTAAAATTGGCGTTTGGCTCTTCAATGATTTCACCTGCTTAGGGTTCCCACAATCGAGGCATCGGGTGCGCGATTCCTGGCTCAGGTAGCTATCGGATGGAGTTGGTAACATAGATCAGGTCATGGAAATACCCCCTTCTTTTAGGTATTGTGGCAGATCGGCTGGCTACTTGCTGGGTATAGAAGTGCGGCATCGGATATCCCAAAAGTGTCTTTTTCTTTCTACTTTTCCAGTATTAGATACCAGGTCTCACTAGAAACCAAGAGACTATTGCGTGTACATTTTGACCAATCCCCTCCTTTCTTGAATCAGTGTTTGTCGTCTGATTTTGTGGTATCGTGACATGTGCTATTTGTCAAAGGCGCCCTCCAGATGGTGTTCATATGATGATAAGAAATATGGTACATTTAAGGAGCAATGTTCAGTGATTTATAGGGTCAACAACCAAACTTGAAGCTCTTAACCTGAGCGTTTTGAGAATATACAACATACGCGCGAGTTAGGTTTGTTTCCATCTCTTTATGGACAAAATGCGAATGCTCATGTAGATGGCCCATGCCCGTTATCTCTGTAACGAAACCCTTCCTTGTCCTTGTTGTTGTTGTTGTTGTTGAGCGGAAATTTCTTGGACTGTCCATCTCGCTTCTTCTGGTGCTGATGCTGATGCTGATGCTGCTTCTTCCCCCCCCCGCCCTCCTCCCATTCCCTCTCAGGCTTATACACTCGTGACCCTCCTCTATGTCCCGGCTTGACGCCCACCCTCGCCCGCTCCACATTCTGACTGATAAAATTCCACTTGCGCCTCATTTTCCATACCCGACGCTCCATCGCCTCCCCCGTCACCGAGCACGACAAGACATCCTGTGCCGCGCGCCCAGCGCCAAAGTCGACGGCCTTGTACCGGACGTCCCACTTGCACGTCCCGAGGGGCGGCTCGAGGGAAGCGCCGAGCGTGGGCAGCGCGACGAGGCGCTGCTCGCCCGTAGCGACGTCCTGCTCGAACAGGCCCATCAGGGCCGAGGCCGCCTGGTGGGGCTCGACGAGGCTGACGGCCGCCTTGAGGTAGGCGGTCGAGTCGTCAAAGGGCGTGTCCTTGCCCTCCTTCAGGTCGGTTGCGCGGGGGCGGGAGACGCGGAGGGAGATGAGGGTGCTGAGGGGGAGGTGGCGGAGCACGAGGGGGTTTGGGCCGTGGTTGTGGACGCGGATCCAGTGGCGGCCGTCGAAGAGGTGCCATTGTGGGGTTGTGGTTGCGGTTGCCGTGGTGGATGTGGAGGGCGGGATGGTGACCCAGCCGACCTGTCTCGTCTCTTCGGATGCTCTGCGTGGTAGTCGGCAGAGGAGCCATTCGTTATGGGGGTTGGCTGATGCTTTGGACACGTGCCTGAGACCACTCGATTTCGAGTTCGGTTCCTCAAAGGGGGAGGCCGAATCCCATTTGATGAACCACACGTCGTGAACGTTGACGCTTGACGACTCTTTGTCCTGGGCTGGTTGCGACTGTGGTTGAGTCCCGTCCTCGCCGGCTTCGATACGGGCAAGCTCTGGGTATGTCGAGTCGATGGTACTGGACATCTGGCCTAGTGCAGGCCGTTCTAATGGTGAGACGAGTTGCGTGATGCGCTCCATAAGGTATACGGCTGTATTACGAGCCTTGGTTGCGTCCGACGGAGTGACGATTGGCTTGTCCGAGAGTGCTGACACAGGAGGGAGGCGCATGATTAAAGAACCGGTTTGGACGTCAAACTTCAGGAGAGTCTTCTCAAAGGCCCTCTCTGCCTGTTCGATGTGCTGTTGAACACGATCTTGCATGTTTTGCGACAATCTGACAAGGGACCTTGTTTGGAGTGCAACGGGTAGTTTATGGTTCTTCGCTACATGCCGGATTGCGTTCCGTACAGTGAAGGTTGCGATATGGTTCGTCTTGTCCTCCACCCATTGAGTGCCATGTTCCTTGCAAGTTGCGATGAGACGATCCTTGGTAAAGGGAAGTAGCGGCCGCAGAATGCGAATACCTCCCCTTTCAAACGCGAAGGGAGCTTGAGCATTTGCCTCCTCGTCGCTTAAATCGCCACTCCGGTTTACCCCGTGAATGCCATAGCATTCAGGTAGCCAATCCACAGCCCGCACGCCTGCAAGGCCTGTCCTGAACCTGAAGTTGATGAGTCGCATGAAGATGGTCTCGGCCTGGTCTTCCAGATGATGTGCTATCATCAAAGACTTGATGCTATGTTCCCTACAGGCCAGTCCGAGAGCCTGGTACCTCAAACGGCGTGCGTCGGCCTCGAAGCGCGTGTTGTCGGATTGGTCGAATTGGCCCGGCCAGGTGAGCGGAATGACGGTAGATGGTATGCCGACTGAATTGTGTCAATGGTTTTCCATACTGTAGTTGGGGATTGGCAGCATACGCTTCGATCGCAAATGCTCCGCAACCCATTCTGCCTCCTCCGAGCTCTCAGGTCGTACTTTGTGGTCGACAATGAAGCCATGAAGTGGAGGCATGCGTGGATCGTCGAGGGCAGCTTTTGAATACATGGTCGCCAGCGCCATGGAGTCTACACCACCACTCACGGCGAGGCCTTGGTCCAAAATCAGCCCTTTCGTCCCGAGTTCCTCGAGCACTCAATTTTACCCACCCAGCTTCTTGTGAGATGCATATACTTTGTATGGCAGCACCTTCTCGAACTCCTGCTTAAATTCTACATTGTTCAGGGCTCCTACTCCCCCTGGAGCACCGCTATACAATCTCTTCCTCAATCCATAGTAGCGGGCGGCAGAGGAACAGGTCCTCAACCGGAGGGCATTGTTTCGCCACATCCACATGAACAGAGCTAAAGCATGGGGCCGTCACTCTATCTTAGATCGCAATGTCGAAGCGGAGGGGGGGAGAAAGAAGGGCAGTACACGCGTAAACAGAGCCGGAACGCGTCGTCGGACAGTGGAGCCTTGGTTCCGAGGTCTATGGATGTCAAGCTCTGGTGCACAGACCACCTCCGTTCTCGAATTTTCCAAAGCTGCCAGCGCCCGGACCCAGACGCTTCATCTACCTAACCCTTCCTCTTCTCCTCCCGTGGCCCGCAAGAAAAACATCTCTCGCCTTGTAAACAAACTCCTTCGCATCCACCCATCTGCTTCTCTAGATACCCACTTTTTCTTTCCATCAAAGAACAACCCTTTAATCTATCACAATGGTACGTAATGCGCTTCGCAACTCTAGCTGGGGGTGTACTGTGGATGCGCGGGAGTGCCTGCGGACGTACGTGAGTGAGCATTCGCTGACCGTCGATTGTTGCGTGTAGTCTGCCATCAAGTCGATCCGCTCCATTGCTCCCCTCCTCGACCGCATCTTGGTCCAGCGCATAAAGCCCGAGGCTAAGACTGCCACTGGCATCTTCCTCCCCGAGAGCTCCGTGAAGGAGCTGAACGAGGCCAAGGTCCTGGCCGTCGGCCCCGGTGCCTTCGACAAGGAGGGAAAGCGTGTCAAGCCCAGCGTCGCCCCCGGTGACAAGGTTTTGATCCCCCAGGTACGTCCAGGTGGCATTTCCAATGGGGAAAGAATTGAGGCTAACGGAGATTCCAGTTTGGTGGCAGCCCCATCAAGGTTGGCGATGACGAGTTCTCCCTCTTCCGCGATCACGAGTAGGTTTTGTCCTTGTTCCATTGCGCGCCATGTACACTAAGCTGACTCCTCCACAGGCTTCTGGCCAAGATCAACGAGTAGACGAATTCCAATTAGCCTCCGCCCTGCCGCGGGTCTCCGACCTCCCAATGTATCTTTAGTGTAACACCAGCACCGCGCGATAAATGTAACCCATCCTTTACGACACGCCAGCATTACCGCCGGCGTTCATTTGGCTTTTGTTGTTTTGGGCTTTCATCAACTGTATTTGGAGAGAAAGCGATTCTTCATCCTCGAGATGTGTGTAGCTGCAATGTGAAAAACAGCAAGATAGGGAGGTCTAGGCCTAATATAAAATCTCTGCTCTGTTGATTTCAATCAAGAATCGCCTTTTGGTCAATTGAAGAGTGGGAAACAAATGGAAATGTGAAGTATCGAGACGCAATCATTAAAGCTGCACAGTCTCAACTGGAGACACTGTACCAAGGAAATTCTACCTCTCCAAGCTCCGTTCCTACAACTCCGTCCGGCCACCCTGTCCCGGTCGTTCCATTACTCCGAAAAGGCATAACCCATCGAGTTTCTCCGAGGTATCAATCACCAACCAGAATTGCCCCCTTGACCCCATGGCCGACCCCCGGATGGAGGTGGGCCTTGGTTGTATCCACCATAGGCATCATAACCTCCCTGTGGTGGTGGCGGAGGCTGTTGGTATCCGCCATATGCGTCATATCCTCCAGGGCCAGAGCCATAGTTCTCGTAGCCTTGCTGATAAGACGTAGGCATAGCATATGCAGGCTCGACGCCTTGTCCGCCAGTGTACTGCCCTTGATGACCCCAGCCGCCGCCAGGAGGACCAGGTGGTGGGGCATTGTAGGGCTCACCACCAGCGCCGCCAGAATACGAAGACTGGTAGGGCTGGAAGGGCGAGTGGGGTGGCTGATATGGCGCCCCAGATGAAGACGGGTGGCCGTCTCCTCCCTCGCGCGAGCTGCTGAACATGTTCAGGGCGGGACTGAGCTTATTTCCAAGACCACCGGGAAGGTTGCTAGCAAGACTTCCAAAGAGGCCGCCTCCACTTGCAGAACCCGAGTGGCTGTGTCCGCCGCTGTGGCCGCCACCATGTCCGCCGTGACCGTGGCTGTGACCTCCGAATGAGGCCGCATTTGCGGCACCATGACCCGCTGCGCCGTGAGTGTGGTCATGTTGGCCACTGTGGTTGTGGCCAGCACGGACAGACTCTGAGCTAAGGATATCATTGAGGTCTTTGCCGTGGTAATTGTGTGCCCATTGTTCAACAACCTCGTGCATCTTGTTGTGGACTTCACATCGGTGATCACGTAGGGCTGGGTGGTGGAAGACGCGCATACAATCATCGAGAACCTGATCGACGGGCACATCCGGGTGGTCCATGGCATAAATGACGCGAGGTGCGACGTACTTCAAAATCTCGGCAGCGACTTGGCCAGCGGGTTCATTGAGAATGTTGGAGAAATGATCCTTGGAAAGCATACTGTGGGTGGGATCCGAGCTGTGAGGGTTGGTCCAAACCTCGAACTGATGCTTCGCAGCGGCCTCCACGACCGTGGAAGAGCCAGCTTTGAGCTGCTTGGATGCCGCCTCGATGATGGGCATGATGAAAGGAGCCAAGAGTGACAACACGAAAATTGTCACGCGTTCGGTGATGGTCTCAATCAATTTCTCCAGGCCGGGAATCTTGGAGATGATTGCGGAGATGTTTCGCACGACCTTGTCCCTGAACTCTAGAATTGGGTAGATCTTGGGGATGATGGTAGCGGGGTCCGTGTTAGTGCCAGGAATCTCTGGACCAGGAGGTCCGCCTACTGAGCCCGGAGGTGCATCAAATTGCATTGGATCCGCTCGGGAGCTGCTGTATGCGTCGTATCCACCGCTACGCTGTCTCTGGTTGGCAGCTGCCTGGGCGTCCGAGGATGCTTGCAGAGAAAGAGCCTCTTGGATCAGGCCACTGGTTCCCGGGACTTTACCGAGCACATCAGTGAGGGCACTGCAGTTGCTTCGTTCATTTCCCTTGGTGTTAGTCGTGAGCGCATCGGCGAGTGCCGTGTTGACCTCGTCAATTTCAGACTGAGTGACGTGATCCGTGACCTCTCCCAGGACAGAATGGAAGAAATCGACTCCACCAAAGGTGCCGGTGACCAAGGGGTACACGTGCTTTCCATTCAGGACAAGCCCAGTCTCGGTTCCTACGTGCGGGAAAACGTTGTTGTAACCCATCTCCCGAAGGACAAGCTCACAATAGTTGGTGTGAGCGCCATAGTCTTCCAAACAGTGCAACCCCTGACCTAAGCATCGGAGCGCTTCGCAGAGGTCTTCTTCTTTCCCACGTTGGCCAGATGGACCGCTGGTGTACATGCGACCATAATGAATAGCGCGAGCGAAAGAGAATTTGACATAGCCCGACGATGTGGCCCAGCCGCCCTGTTCGTTTGCTATGTAGTTTTTCATTCCTAAAAACATTAGGACATATTCATGTGGTGGATAGAAGAAGAAGCAGGCATGTACCTGTATAAGGATCTACTTGCAATTCCTCCTCCGAGACCGGTCCACGCAGTCGAGGGTCGAATTGCCGAGCATCTTGGTTATCGGCATAGTCTTTCTACAAATTCCATGAGCATCTCGTTAGTCTCACGTGTTTGCACATTCTTACAGGGTTATCTGGACTTTGGTCAGATGTGGCACAGCAAGGAAGAGATGGGCAGCATACCGATGTGTTCCTCGGGTCTGTATACACCAAGTCGCTCCGAAGTAACTTCGAATTCACCGGTCGCATACCCCATGGACATGAACGACAGCACCCACACAAGGACGCGTATGGTCTCGGCCTTGGCGCGAATTAGCATTCGGATATCCGGCACACGATCGGGTTCGAAAACTCACCTGGACTTTTGCAAGGGTAGCTGTATCGACGGCCTTTGAAAGTCAGTCTGACGCTCTCCCAACGCGGACACGAGACGTACCTGGGAGTAATCTCGCAACCAGTTGCCAAAGTATACGCGCTTGGCAAATCAGCTTGGATATCAGCGCGCATGTGGTTTGAGAGCTACCTTGATCATCATAGAGGACCACTTGTGGCCTTTTAGACAGGCGACAAGCTCCAGCATGTCTTCGATATCGCCATGACGCCAGTTTTTCCCCTCAATCTTGGAGATGGACGCGATATTCCCGGCGCCAAAAGCATCCGCTTTGCCGGGCAGGAGCACCAGCAAAGCGATGGCGACGAGAAGCAAATATTTTGCGGATCCAGCCATGATCACGAAAATGAGCGAAGGCAGGAAATTGTGGTGTTCAGGTGAGCGAGGCGAGAATCGAAGGAGCTATGTAAGAATGGGTTCACGGGAGTCAGTCAGCTGTGACCGGTACGCTGTGGCGGTGCACCATGACGTGAATGACGTGAATGGTCCACCTCTTTCGATGCTTGTTCCTGGCGCGAAAAAAAACCTATGGTGCATAATGCATTATTTTTACTCTTGGTAGGAACATGGGGCGAATGATGCGGCGCAGGCAGCCAAGTCATCTCAGCGCCCTGTATTGGCTTTGGCGTTGCGCTGAGATTTACCCCTCCTTCCCATTGAGGCCCAAAGCTACCTAAGTGTGGCTTTGCAGGGTCACGTGGGTGAGTCGTGAGCTGAACACCCCTGCCATCTGACTTCCAAGGTTAGTGTGGAAACCTTGGAACCTCCGTTTTGGTGTGGGTCATTATAGCTTCTTTGGGTAAACGATTGTTCCGTCCTCTCGGTTTCATAAGAAGCCCTTCAGCCACGCCTGGTATCTTAGCTCTATTTTAAGTACCCTAACATTATACAACTCCAGAACCCGAAAGAATGATGCAATCACCTCGATGAACATGGTTCTAAAGACTCCCATTACCACCATTTTCGCTGTAACGCCCAAGATCTCGACCCGAGCCGTGCGACCACGGATATACCCCCAAGTTGTACATGTTGGATTCTGTCGACCCGTCGATGGGGGGCGCAGGACTGAAAAGAATCGAATACAAATCCCCGCTACTCATCCCCGTGTTCAAGTGCCCATTTTCATTCACAGACGTCAGAGGTGTTGGAATCGAATCGGATTCGTGGACTGACGGCACGGCACTGCTAAAAGCTCGTCAGACAAACTTATTCGAAGCATGCGGTTGAGATTGTGATGAAAACTTACCCTAACCATGGGAACTGGGCCAGCAGTAAATCGGGATCGAGATCAAATGTCGTCTCTTGGTTTTCGGCGCTATGATCACCCTGGTCGTGTAAGGCTCTTAGGTCACCAGCTTCTTCTTGGGCAGACTTGAAGGCGTCTTTGGCGGCACTCAGTATGCGTTCACTCAACGTTGTTCTGCCGAATTTAGGGCCGAGGTTCCCCATATAATCTAGGCAGCGAATACCATCCTGGACAACTCGAAAGATATCAGTCACCTCGCTGCTGGACACCCTCGTGGTCCCATGAAAAAGGCGATATAGGAGGGTCAGACAGGCACCGATGATATTGTATGCAACTCCTGAGTCTTGTCTCATGATGGGCACGCGATTATCCAAGGCTGTGATGGCGAGATCTATCAGTGACTTGGCGGCTGATGTGGCCTGGGAGATGCCGTGCTGCATATCTCTTATGCCTAATGCCTTCGCCTCTGCGAGAGCTTCTTCATTTGTGCTGTACAATGTAGCAAGATGTGCTAGCGGCCGGTACATGAGGATGCGGCAATGATAGTAATTGAGTCCTAAGGAAATGCGCTGTACTTCCTGCCAAGTATGTGGGCTAGGCGGCATATCTGCATCGAAGAAATGCAAAAACGATGGCAGTCGCTGCATGGTGTTGTCTAATTCAGCGTCACACTCAATCGCTATCTGTTCAAGTGGAGCAGCACAGTTCCTGGCCGTTAGGTATATGCCATCGTTGATACGGTCCGCTGTCTTGGCTAGTGCAGCCGTGGCATGCACATAGGCCAGATTCGTCGTCTCATCGCCTTCTGAGCTGGGCAAACACTCTGGCAGTGACACATCAATAGATTCTTCTCGAATGCTGGACGGTCTACCAGTGCAGAGTGTGACCAAGCGCTCAGTTGAATAGAGTGTCCAGAATGTGATGCGACAACGATGCATCTCGGGGTGGGATCCATTAGCAACTTGTGCCCGATTCATACCCAGAGCGTTTGCATTGGCAGCCGCATGGCTGGCAAACAAATGTGCTTCATTAAGACGCATCTGTTGAATGGCAAGGATGGATTTCAACAGTAGTAAGCGGACACCACTGAGCGATGTATCTACAAACGCAAAATCTCTCAGTTGCGCCTGGGATGCTAGGTGCGAAACCCATCTCTCAATGAGCTTGGAGTCTCGCTCTGGCGAAGAGCCCGACATGCTTGCCCCGATAGCCAACACCATCATAACGATGCTGCGCGATGTGAACATGTTTTGATCATAGATATCTCCTTCTGGCTCAGGCGGCTCCCATAAACGCTCCCATTGACGTTCAACCTCTTTGCGGACAAGAAACGGGTATTGTGGATGGCAGACATTAAAAAACGTGTCGATGAAGCTGACACATTTCTCCCGGCATAAACAGGCCTGTAGAGCAGAGGGGACAGTGTGTGTTATTGTCCTTAATGGGAAGGTGAATTTGTCCAGACCCCACTCTTGCATGGCACGAAACGCTTCTTCGGAGTCAGAAGCGTTAGGATTCCGGTGGATACGTCGATAGAAAGCGTACATGAAAGATATGTGAGAAGCTGGCCCATAGAATTGGACAGCACCTGTTCCAGGCTGGCGGATGGTAACTCCGGTACGTAGTTGTTCAAGTCGTTTGGCTGCTAGCGGGCCGGGACTAGTGTGGATAGGAGAGCCTGGGGTCGGATTACTTGAAAGGTCCTTGCGTTTTCTGCCTCGCGGTTTTAACGGCTGGTATATGCAGGCTCGGCCATGCCTCCCACATGAGAGGCATGGTTGTTCGCCAGAACAACGAATCTTCCGGCTCTTGCAGTTTATGCAAGCATTGTGCAGGTGGGTATTTGATCCAGGAGGGGCCATCTGACGTCAAAAGTATTCGTGGAAAGTAATGAGGTGGAAAGTCGAGCGAATCCGTAAATGTTCAGTTACACGGAGGTTTCATTCTGAGTTACATTTGTCAGCAGTATCAAAAGAAAGCTTAGCATGAAAAATTGGAGCTTTTAGTACTGCACAAACCATAACTTGCAGGCGAATCGGGATGGTATGTGGGCCGAAGCGAAATGGCGCCGATGGAGTACGATTCAACTTCTAATAAACACGGAACTACTGCGTTAGGGCCCAACTACAAGTCCTCTAGCGTTTCCAAACCCTCCCGTATCGCAACCAGCTGACCAAAAAGACAAGACATAATGTTGAAATACAGAAGCCAGTGAAAATCCCCCAATCGCGCCATCGCTCAGAGAAGAAGAAACTAAACTGAGCTATATACTCGTCGCCGGTGCTATAAGCGCAGAAGGCACACGCTTCGGTAGCGTTGGGATTCTCGATATAACCAGGCTTGGTTGACAGACAGTTGCCCATGTATTCTCCGCAAGTCGACCCGACCGGAGGTTCTATCATGGTCAATTCCTGGTCTGCGCACCGCACAGGCACCTCATGCAGCGCTGCAGCTGCAGTGGTCCCTAACCAATAGCGAAGTGGGTCTGCCCAAAACAGCCATGGTCGATAAAAGTCATTCATTTTGCTGTGTGGTATCGCGATGCCGCCAAATGTAGCCATGACACACCAGACCAAGCTGTTGGTATAGCCAGCGACCTCTTCGTTGATGCTCAGGCTGGCAATCGCGAATGGATACCCGATGCCAAACATGCTTAATGCTAGTAGATTCAAGTACCCGAATCCAGCATATCCGAGTCCTACAGGGAGCCAACCACACAAGAAGCCGATAGTGTAGATGACTATTGCCAATGGTATTTCAACTGCGACAAGTGCTGTGCACAGTGCCAAAGGATGGTACCCCACACCAGATCGCTCCCTTGCGGTGAACAGAGCCCACTTTGCGTACCACATACTCTGCAGGTCTCCACAACTGGCAGGAACTATCCATTGAAGCAACAACATGATCAAGATCCTGTTCTGGGCGTTTTGTTGGGTGTCTCCAGGCATGAAAAAGGCAAAGCCCACGAACATGGCCATAAATGCGGTCTTTACCAGTCGACTGAAACCGTAAAAGCCATCTCGCCATACCGATATAGCATGACGCTGGATAAGCAGAGTAACCTGGCTCAAGAAAGGCAGCGAGTGCGACTCCAGGTCGGTTTTTGGAGAATCTTGGTTTATCGCTTCGATCTGCTGGACCACCGCCTGATTCTCCGGCGACGTCCTCCACCGCGAAGCCCATTCGTCGGCGACAGATCGTTCTGCAACAGTCTCGAGAATAAACTCGGCCGGATTAGCCGTGCTATCCATCTCTACGCCATTTCGAGCGAAATATTCCACTACAGTGCTGGATTGATCGCCGGTTTCGCCAAAGTATATCGTTTGGCCTCCCGGTGCCAGCAGCATGATGTGGTCAAACATGTCGAAAATGATGGCCGATGGTTGATGAATGGTGCAAATGATAGGGACCCCAGACGCTGCAATATCTTGCAAGAAACGAACCAGAGAGTAGGCAGCCTGACTGTCTAAGCCAGAGGTGGGTTCATCGAGGAACAGAAGAGCGGAAGGGTCGGCAGCCAGTTCAACACCGATCGTCAACCTTTTGCGCTCCTCGACCCCTAAGCCACCCTCGCCGGGGACGCCGATCATAGCATCAGCAATGGGCTGAAGAGCCAGCAGATCCATTACATTTTCGACGTGCTGTTGTTTCTCCGCTTTCGGAATGCTGAGGGGTCGGCGCATCATGGCAGAGAACATGAGGGCTTCGCGAACTGTTGTTCCGGGTTCATGGACATCTTGTTGCATGCAGAATCCACAGGCCTGAGAGAATGCTTTGCCAAGGTCTATCACGGATTGGCCGCCAATTCTGATATCGCCGGATACGCTGCCGTCTGTCTTCCTCTGAGCCAATGTGTCAAGCAATGTCGTCTTCCCGGCACCGGAGGCGCCCATGAGAGCTGTCAGCTGTCCAGGTTTGACGTAACCGCTGACCGAGTTCAGTAAAGTCCGAGGACCATCGGCAGTCGTGATCTTATAGGTGACCTCGGAAAAGACGAAAGCTGCCTGGTTCAATCAGCAAAAATAATTTTTTGCGAGGGTACTTTGCTTCATACCTTATTACCAATATTCATGTTTTGTGTGCTGCTATCGACCTGAGTGCTCTGACTTTCAGGAGATGGAACTCTCGTTTGCGCTTCTATGTCGAATTGCTTCTTCCCATCCTGTTTGGCTTTTGTCTCGACTGGAATCACGGCACTTCTCTTGTATACACGACCAAAGACACCGTCGCTTGCGTGCTCCGTCATATATGCTTGAGCCAGACACTGCCATATGACGAATATGACCCAGAAGCTGATAATAATGCCGAAGTTGCGCCATGCATGGCTGGGAAGATAGTCGAATTGCACTTGAAGATATCTCGACCCTGGCACGGTAGCAGACCCTGGGGTATTCCCAGGAATAGAACAACCCTGATTTGCGATGCTAATATTCTGAATACGCGATTATTAGCATATTGCCTTCAAGGTATAAGAAGGGGGAGAAGTTTACCTCGTAGGCTGGTCCCGATGGCACCAACTCACTCGCTTCGCATTGCAGGGTGGCATCCTGGAAGTCATAACCCATGAGAGCCTCGAGCGCGTAAGGACTTGGGCTGATGCGGCGAATCCAAGCATCCCATCCCAGTAAGGTGGGCCATGGAGGCGCATATCCGGAGTGAAGCAGAATGATTGGCAACGCGATGCCACCAAGAAGCAATGCTATGGGAATATTGGGTGCTGTAGCGCCTAGCGCTCGAAAAAGAGCAAGGAACGAGGCGTATGCTGCGAATATGATGAGTTCGAAAAACCAATATCCATCCGCTTTCATCTGAAGCCCGACAAGGAAATAGTATGGAAGTGTGAAGAAGATCGTCTGAACAAAACAGATCGGGAGATCGGCGATAGTCACTGCCACAGCTGAGAGCCCAGGATTCAGTAGACCAAGGGAATGGTGTTTCTGCAGGATCGGGCGTGCATGGATCATTGAGCTGGCCTCGGCCAGACCGTTCAAAGCGAAATATATCAAAGCAAAGAAAATGGCGCCACTTCGCTGGAAGGCGCCCATGTACGTATTTGGCGATTGGAAGTAAGCAGCACCAATGACGAGACCATTGATGGTATTGAGTGCGAGAATCGTGAAAAGGGTCGAGCGACCGCCCCAGACCAGTTGGTAATATCGCTTCATCGCAACTAGAAGCTGAGTATGAACTGCTCGAACGGTTGTAGCCGACTCCGTTGTCATGCGCGTCTTGGTCAACCCTACTTCCTGCTCGAATTGTGCCGCTCTTGCATCGGAATTCAATAATGAATTCTGATACTGCCGTATCTCAGCCTGGAGCGACTGATACGCAGGGCTACGGCGAAAGGCTTCTGACATCCCTTCGGGGGTCAATGGCGGTGGGGTCGCAAGAGTCTCGTCAATCCATTGCTCGTCAGGCGAAGTGACGGCCGTGAGAAAGTCTGGTGTAGTCTGGCGCTGCGGACAGAAGAAGCCGAGATGATCAGTAAAGTACTCCTTTGCGGTGTTGCCAGCCGCTCCCGAATAAACAACGTGGCCTTCGTATAAAACAAGAACACGGTCGAAGCACTCCTGATATATCGTTTCCGAGATCTGGTATGCCGTCACGATGTTGGTCATGCCAGTCGTAGTCGACATAGCTCGGAGCAGTCGAAGAAACATCAACGCCGACGAACTGTCTAGTCCGCGTAGAGGGTTATCCCAGCAAACCACTGCCGGTGCAGCGGACAAGACCTCAGCCAAGCTAACACGCTTGCGCTCTCCGCCCGACACACCGCGCACATAAGCGTCGCCCACAATGGTGTCTTTGGTATGTTCGATCTTGAGTGCGCGGAGGATGACATCCGTCATGCGGGACGCAAATTGGTTGTCGGTTTCATCTTTGAGTCGCTCAGGCTTGCGTAGCTTCAATGCAAATGCCATGGTGTTTGCAACGCTCAATGTAGGGAAATGCACGTCATCTTCGGCGTTGTAAATGACCTCGGAGCGGTAATGTGTGCCCATTTCAGAAGCAGAGAAGGGTCCATACTGAACGTTGCCGTCCACCCCAACGAATGGTAAGCGTTGGTTGGCCAGAACCTTCAGCAGTGTTGAACAGCCTGCACCCGGTCTCCCCAAGACAAGCAGCGTCTCTCCGTGAGGCACTACACCCACAGCGCCTTGTACTAATCTGCGGTGATTTGTGTTGGATCTCCCAATGGCCTTCAAAAGTAGTGCTTTGGGCCAATTGTAAAGGATGTTCTCGAAAACTGCGAGCATGTCTTGGGCGCGCGACTCGCCCGCCGCGTTGCCCCAGACGTCGACATCCTCAAACAATATTCCTAGAGAACGACCATCCGGACGATACGTGGGAAGTCCTGGCGAGCCAGTGCTATTCTTTAGAGAAAAAAAATCAAAATTAGTTTCACTCATTTGCCTCAAATATTGATAATTGCTTACCCTGTCTTGACCCATCGGCGGACTCAAATGCACGCAACGCACAATCCGAAAGTCTAAACAAGGAAGTTACTGAGAATGCTTTGAAAGAAATCATCTTCATCTTGAAGCTTTTGAAGTAAAGGGAAAAGAATTGTTGATTGTAAATCAGGCTTTGACATCATTCATCTCTCGGTGGGAGCAATCTGTTGACGATGTAAATGTCCGAGATATGCGCAAGCCCACAAAGGTTTCGCTTGCCACATTCTGTATCTGAGGATGAATATTATTTTTAATATGTCCGGCGCTACAAGATACGGGTTTCTGGATAGGTCTTTTCGTGCTCGAAATGCCCAGAGCGCCACAAAGGGGTGCCAAAAAATGGGCCACGGAGTCTTGCTGCTTTGTAAATGTCCGCAAATGTCCGGCCGAGGTCCTGCCGATCAGGTACGTGGAGCGATAGCAACATTACAAGATGTCTGATACCCAGATCCGAAAACTCCAACTCGATATTGTTCATCAAAATTTATATGTTAAATTGCATCATATAGGCTACCGAGATGTTAGGGGCATCAACAGTGTCTCAAGTGACAGACGATATTCACAGAAGGAAGCGCAGGGGACAAGTGGAGTCCAAGAAGCACACAGGCCATCTAACCACTAAATACGATTTATCGAATGAACAAGTTTGACAAGGGGTAGGCATACTACAGAAGTATGGATTTTGAAGATCTTCCATATTTGTATGGATATGGACCCTCGCGTTGGACTAACATATCTGTGGGCAGACCTGTCATTAGATCAAGAGAATTGCAACACAGTGCATACCTATGACTTTGTTTATTTGACAAGGTGCACACGATAAGGGTTTATGCATTTCAACAACTATGTTCTCTCTGACTATGAAGCCTTTCCCAGGTCTTCCAGGAACAGAGTTTTGTTGAGGTTGATATCGAAGCCTGCACATTAGCGCCATTTGCAGGAATCATTTGTGTATAGTTGAGCCTCAGTACGTTAGATATCAGACAAAGCTGTACAGTATTTTATTTATCTCGTATCAAGAAAGTAAGCCATCAAGTCGAAACAATCACGTATGCCAAGTCAGTATTCCTTCAATCGAGCATAGGCATAGGCGTATGCATGATGCCACACGCCCGCACTCAGCCTACGGCCCAAACCACCACAAGTAGCCCAGCCCGCAGCGATAAGCAAACCCAGCGGGAGATCGAGACCACCTTGAAAACTAGGGCCAAAAAAGCAATCGAATCGCTCACGCGTACACCCCTACCAACCAATCGGACCCTGGTGACGTCACACACCCATAAACCCACCTCTACCCGCAACCACCCAACGTAACGCCTCCAAACGCAACGTCCAAGTCTTTCAGCCCCCCCTGCCCACCGCTTTACACACCCCCGCGCATAAATAGTGCAGCGCCCGCCCACCAACGATACCATTCTTCACTTTTCTTCTTACTACTCCAACAAGCAAGCAAACAAGCTAAGCTTCGCCTACCACCACGACGCTTCCATCCCGGTTCATCAGACACCTCACTACAACCACCAAACCACTCAGAATGCCTCTCGTAATTCCCGGCATCCAGTCCAAGGACGGATCCTCCAAAGAGGACTGGAGCAGCAAGCTCATGGGCAAGAAGCTCGGCGAGGAGCACAACGAGATTGTACGTATCGCCCCGCCGCTTCGGAGTTTCTAGGCAACCGTTTCCCCCACCCCCTCCCCTGCGTTTTGAAGAACCCCCCCCCTCCCCCTCCTTTAACCGAGCGCGCCCCTTTGTGTGTGTGTTTGAAGGATACACTTTGCTGATGCTTGGGGATATAGACTTTCGCGAAGCAGGATCTCCCCGAGGAGCATCGCGTGCTGAAGCCCGACAGCATGTCCACCATGGACTTCAAGCCTGATCGTCTGAACATTCACGTGGGTGATGACGGCACGGTGCTGAATGTGAGGTACGGTTAAGAGCGGAATCTCGGTTACACAAGTAGGGGATATCTGTTCTGGACTCTTGTGTGCGAGCCCACCTGGTGTGCGGGGTTCACGAATTGGGGATGGACGGAAGGTGTGATGATTATGGTGGGGTAATGCCCTTTTTAGTTCGTTAGTGTATGCTAGGGATAAATACGGATATGTTTCAATTTGATTTGGGCTGTGGCGTGATTCTCTGGTGACGATGATGGATGTTCGCGGGGCTCGGAAAGGAGGGATGGGTGCGGGCCGAGGCGAATCCAAGTAATTGAGGCTCGTTTTCAGGGCTAGTAACACCCCTCTTATACGGAAAAGATGATAAAAGTAATAAGACATACAAATAGCCCCAAAAAGCACCTGCTGTATTTATGATTGTAGTGCTGTCGCTTGAGTCAGGTCTCATGCATAATTAGGATGATCGATCGCCGCAATAATCGATCTCCACCTCATTGCGCACCAAAGCCAGTCAATTGACTCGTCCAAAACGATGAGATTAACCATAATACAACAGACTATCAAAGGAATCTAAGCCGTCCTCGTAAGGCTAGGTGGGTATGTATATATGCATCAGCCCGTCATCGCCCAAAAACTCCAAAGGACCCAATACAATACAGCCCCCAACCGAAACATCCCGTCATCCCATCATGCAATACAAAAACCAGTCAAGTAACAACACATATGGGCGAAGCGAAGCAAAGCAACCCCCCCGAGTAGGAAGAAAAAGGAAAAATATCGAAAAAGGAAGAATGAAGAAAAGGCGCCGTGGTAAATAAAAAAAAAAGGTCCGAAAAAAGCCCAAAAGGCAAAAAAACCTTTACAACACTACACCGGTTCTTGCACAGCCACCATAGCCTAGGCTTCGCCACCACGCACATGCGAGATTGACTTTTTGTTTTGCCTCCCTGCGTCTGCGCCTTCAGCCCTACCCATGTGTCAGACCTGGTATCCCCAGATCGACGCGTGGCGAGCGGGAGCCGCTTCGCCACCACCCAGAGCTTGTTTTGACCTCTGCGGCTGAGCCTCCTGGAGCTGCGAGTCTGGTCATGGCTCCGGGTGTAGAATTCCAGGAAAAGGGGGGAAAGGGGGAAGAATCAGACTCTCCTCCTCTTGGGACTCCCTTTCCTATTTGCTGACGCGGATGCCGCTGGGGCTGAAGCCGTAACGGGAGGTATAGCCACAGCAAGACTATCCCTCCTCACGACCTGTCCTCTAGCACTAGCACCCGAGCCACTTGCATAACCCAATCCCTCCATGACTTCTGTCATCCTCAGCATGGTTGCGTGGATCGCCTCTGGGTGCTCGAAGCACAGCGTGATGGAGACCCTGGTCGCAAGGGCTGAAAACCACTTCCTGAGCACCTTGTCGCCCGTGCGGCTTGCTGCGCCGACGGTGAGTGCCACCCAAAGGAGAACGCCCGCCATGTCGCCCCAGCATTCAGAGAGGTCCGAGTTTTGAAGGGCAGTCTTGAGGGTTTGGAGGAGCGAATCTGGTGCTGACATCCGTGGTGCGTGTGCGGAGGCTGAAGGTGTCGGAAGGAAGGAGAAGTCGGACGTGGATATGGTCGAAGATACCGAGGGCCGAGTGGAAAACGAGGCAAAGGGATTCGATTGGGAGAATGCAGGGCTGGTGGCGTAGGAGGGGCTAGTTGAGAAGCTGGTCATGGGGGAGTCGCTGCGTAGGTTTGCCGGGGAGATTAAAGATTCGGATGATCGCGACGCGGCGGACGGAATATAAAGAGAGGAGGGAGTATGGGATTCTGTCGCGTGCTGGAGGGCTTCGGAAAGTCGAATGCGCTTGATGATTGCCGTCGCTTGGACAACGGCGGCCAGGCGAATGGACTCGTATCTCCAGTCGCTCGATGTAAGGACATTGCCCTTCTTGAGCTCAGATGCGGATGGGTATCCAGTGGCGATTTTCTTGTATAAATTTCTGAGAGATGTAGTGTTCAGCCGGCTCTGCTTGCCTTCATGCACAAACAGCTCCAACATCATACGCATGTCCTTCAACAGGTCGAATGTTTGTTGAGCGCATCCGGTCGATCGCCGAAGGGTTTCAAAATTCTCGCGCGGAGAATATATCGGCGATTCGGGTGCGGTTGCCGTGTTCGCATATGTGTTGGAGGATTTGGAGGCGCAGAAGTCAGAGTATATGGACCGTGGCTTTGCTTCGCGGAGGATGGCTGACTGAAGGGATAGCCAGGAGATGGTGGAACCCAATCGACCCTTGACTCCCAGCTGGTTGAGACCACCGCGTTGGCTAATCATTGCCTCGACTCCATTTTCATGAAAGCCCAGTGCAGTGTCTTCTGCAGAGATGATCTCGCTCGCTATCAATTGCGTAAGGGCAATGATGTTGGAGTCATCAACCCGAGATGTTGGATTGACAAGGTTTTGGCCGATTAGATGAATAACCTCTTGTCGGAGGGCAAGGGTTTGCACGCTCTCAGTCTGGAGATTTTGGAGGGCATCGTAGTGGGCGGAGGCAATACATAACGTGCTCAGGAATGCGTGGGGTGATTTGACCAGGGCTGGAATCCAGTGCAGACCCATGGCCTTTGTGCCGAACGAGCGTGAACCTTTGAGCTGTAAGTAGCTGAGATGAAGGTGAAGCAGATGCTCACATACAATGCCATTTCAGTTGCTCGACTGATATGCTTGGATGGTGGGCCTGAAACATTGTTCGAAATGGATCCAACGGCTTGCCAATAGACTGAAAAGGTCGAGGTACGGTGTCATCGTAGGGAAGAGGAATGTTGGTGCGCATGGGTACGACGATGGGTGCTGAGGGAAGAAGGAATGGTTGCTGGACTTTGGCGACCTGGACCTCGGCATCTTGGGCTTTCTGGTGGTTGGCGCTCGATGCCGACGACGGTGTTGGCGATGCTGCTCGCCGGCCAGTCCTCCTCGTCTCCCCTCGAAAGATCTTCAAGGCCTCGCTGTTGGAGATGACTGCATCTACCGTGTCTTGCTGATCACTTCCTATGCTCTCGCGTGATACGTTGGATTCCTCGCTTCTCAGACGCGGTCTATCTTGATTGGAGCGTGTCCTCTTCCCCTTCTCCAAGTAGCTTCCCATAGCCTTCCTCCGCACCTTGGTCATGTTCCTCTTGGACCTGAGCTCGTCGGGGGTGTTGCCCGTGATCCAGAGCAAGCTGCCTTTGTCTTCATGGTTCTCATTGGCTGGCGGGCTGGCGGGCGTCTGCGATGGTCGTGGAGCTGGCGGATGTCGCAGTTAGCATTAGCTCCCTGGCGCATGGCGGAGGAGAGCATGCATGCATTGGTGCAAGCATCAATGGAATGGGGGAAAGGAGAGGAAAGGGCGGCATACTGGTCTGAAGGGGAGGCATCGAGACCCACGAGAAAGTCGAATCGGAAGTCGTCGACGCGGGGGAGAGGAAGGGTGCATGCAGGTGGCTCTCGGTAAAGAGGGGCATTTGCGGCGGCGGGGCCGTCATGTCGGTAGAGATTGATGGGGAGGGGGATCTGGCGACGGGGGGTTGGGATCGGACGGGAGCCAGGGCGTGCGGACTGGGGGCATGTGCCGTCGTCGTCGTCGTCGTCGTCGTCGTCGTCGTCGTCGGCGGCGGCGGCGGCTCAGGACAAAGACGGGAGAGATGGTGTGCAATGTAGGGCTGAGGCAGCAGCCATGGATGTTGGTCAAGTCACAGTAGAGCAGCAGCCAAGGGGAGCATTTGGAGAGGGCATGCTCGAGATATATACGAGGCGCAAGAGGCACGCTAGAAATGGGCGGCAGGATTCAACGCATCGCGCGTCATGCATATGCGAGGGCCATGCGCTGCGCAGCGGTGATGAGGAGGGTGCGGTCGGCGGATGGCGGTTGGCGGTTGGGATGGGCGCGGTGAGCAGTGGCTGTGCGCAGCAGCAGCAGCAGCAGCAGCAGCAAATCCACTGCAGGCCGTGAACCGCCTGGGCTCGTGCAGCATCCCGCCGCCCGACCGTGGTTAACGGGCCTTGGGGCAGCTCTCTCCCTCTCTCTCGCAATGAAACCTGTCCCACGCCGCCATGTCAATGTGCCATCCGCAGGTGCCACGGACGACCGACGCCCACGGCCCCAACCACTTTTGACAACCGCTTCATGGAGATTCCCGCGCCGACAGCTGGGACCACTCCGCTGCTACGCCAGACCAGAGGACGCTGGTCTCGGGAGGCCCCCATCCCGGCCGCACGTGCAAAGCTTACGCCGGGCGGAAGAAGCAACTCTAGGACGGCAGGCCTGTTCACCGGGCTATTCACCGCCTGCTCCCCTCTGCGAAAAAGCACGCCTGCCGCCCTTTTCGTCTAGCCGGCCTATCATGGCCCATGCTGCTGCTCACCCGCGGCCATGAGAGCGGTCGCAAAGGTGCCAATGGTGCCAATGGTGCCACACGCCCGTACCTCGACCCCAACACAGCGCAGCTGAATTGGAGCCAAGCTTCTGGCATGTCCCCAGTCCATGGCCGCCTTACCTACCTGCCGCCCCCAGCCCCATCGCCCCATCGCCCTATCGCCCTATCGCCCTATCGGTACGCCTCGGCCTCGGCCTGGGCCGACCATCACCTCACCCCACCACATCCATCCAAAATCACCGATTAGACAAGATGCTGCCAGGCTTCAACCTTCAATGTTACATTGCTACCATCTACGACCCTCTCAACTGCTTCTAGCCCCAGTGCCAAAATAGTCCCCGCCCAGCGCCCCGCTCGCTGGACTTTGGCTGCTCCCTCCAGAGCTTCTATCCGGGCTGATGTCGGCCGCAAAGTCTATACCCATGCCCATTCCCACCCCCATGCCTGCCCCTGCGCCGTTGGTGTTGCGCCCCCTTCTGGGCACCCCAAGTCTCGTCGTATCAAACGTGAAGTGCGATTGGGTCCCTGGCTCTGCCGACGGGCTCTTCAGCTCCACCAACTCTAGCGTCTGACGGAGCGTTACTCCGGATTCATCCAGTGCCATCAGGAAACGTGCAAGCTCTTTGCACAGGTCCCAGTCCTGCTCGTCCTTGGCCCGCTGTAGCAGACGCACCACTTGGTCGCCTGTCGAATTCAATTCCTCAAATGTGTGCAGAACAAGAAGGTAGCCACCTGCAGTCTTCAGATTGCCCCGCTGGAGCGATTCCTCGAACAGCTCGTCGGGTGGGGGGAGATTGTTGAATAGCGTCCGCCATGACCGCACCTCGGTCTTGCGTGTACATTGCACCACAATGTCAAGGTACTGCGGGAACGAGCTCAGGAAAGACAGCACGCTCGGCAGCAGAGCCTGCTCCGGTGAAGGCGCAGTGTCCACTTCCTCGTCTAGCACTTCATGCAGTAATATCTCCAGCGCATGCGCAAAGTAGAGGAGATGCTGGTAGTGGTGGCTCAGGTGCAAGGCTGCCGGGTGGTTGTATTGCGCAAGATGATGCCGCAGTAAAGCAGGGAGGAATAGATGTGTCTACTTCCTTATTAGAACGGGGCCAAGTCGGATTGGGGCGGAAGACGGTGCCAACATACCCTTGTGCCGAATCGCAGATACGCAAAGCTAGTGTCCCTCCGTTGAACCAGCTCGGATTCGATGCCAAACACAATGGCCTTGTTAATGAGCGCCGAGAGCGGATAGAAATCAACGGGGATTTTGACCGACGTTGGTAGATCTCTACCCAGTTCGGCCGATGCGGATGCCAAGACATCTTGCATGTCGATCCATACCCGTACGTCATGCCCGTCAAAATACCAAAGAGAGTCGCGCAGATCATGGCCATGCACACCGTTGATCGTCAGCCCTGCCGATGGACTAGGCGGTAAAGAATCCTCCTGCATTTCTAGTGCGAACGCAGGATGGTCGCGCATGAGTGCATACGTCTCCACGTTCTGGGCGATGATGCGCATTTCATACTTGAGCTCCCCACCTTCGGTTGTCATAGGCTGGAGCAGCACCAATTTGCCATCGACAAGAAAGAGAATCGTAGCAACGGCTACATCTTGCGAGGGATCGCCGTTGTCTGCACGCTGTCAGTTTTTTGCCTGACATGCATTTGCTTTTCATCCGCGGAACCTACGCATTTGGTCTTCTGGCAAGATCCAACTAAGTGCTCGCACTCTCGGCGGGGCGCGAATGATTCCATGCAGCGCGATTTGACCGACCTGGATCAGCTTGACCGTGGCGTTTGAAACGCTGATAACGTAGTGATACAGAATGTTTTCGTATGTATAGACGAGGAGAGAATCCTCTCCGGACGGAGTAATGAGTACGATGGGAGCCGGAAGCTTTTGGACGTGCATGACATGACTATTGTCAAGTGCAAGCTCCCGCGAATAGATGCGAATCTAGACAAGGCGCCGTCAGGTTTCCAGCTCATCACATGCTCGGGTTGACTTACCTCATAAGAATTATGCGCCTCCACTGCTGCGATGAGAACATGTTGAAACCAGCACATCCCACCCCGGACCGTGAACTCATTCTCCATGAACGGATCATCGAATGTTTTCCAGCGGCCACTGTTCACGCTGTAATGCGCAAGTCCCTTTTTGCCGGCCACCGCAACATATCGACCGTCATTTGAGATCACAGAGCTCTGAATGGGCCACTGGTCTACAAGGTAGTGGGACGGGACCTGCACGTGGTGCCAGAGAGAGACATCGGCCGAGATGGTGGTGAGGTCCGGCAAATCGTAGCCGCGGTAGATCATGAAGCCAGTGCTTGTCTGCATGAGAGATCTCGAAATGTTGGCTGAGGAGAAGCATCCGGTGATGGCACTGCGAGCCATTTCCAACAAGAAGACCCGGTTATCGTTGTGACCAAGGATCAGTAGTTCGGCGCCCTTCCCTATCCAGAACGCGTCTTTGATGCCTAAAAGCCAACCTTCCTCGTTCGTCCGAGAAAGGGTTCTGTCGGTCGTGAAGCTGGTAGCTCCTGGCTTACCAAAAACACTCCACATGGCCCACCCATTTTCATACCCTGCAAAAAGACAGTATCCGTCAGGCGAGTACGTCAACACTGTCAATTTACCAGGCGTCGTCACGTTGGGGCGTAATTTGTGTAAAAGGGGAATGTTGCCCGTATAGTCTCGGACGGTGTACACATGTATCTCACCACCGGCACAGCCCACGGCAAGCAAGGAGAATCGCGCATTGATGGCGGCCTTGACACCGTATTCGGCTTCCGTCACGGGCGTATGGAAGCCATAGCCGCGGAACAAATTGTGGGGCGACTTGCCGTCCTGGAGCGTGTTTGGAGGCAGCCGTTGGACAGCGAATGCTTTGCCGTCTCCTGTGACCCAGGACGCCAGGTTCATGGGGCGGTCGTATATCATATCGACAATGCTAGCTTTTTTCCCAAGCCAAGTCATCTTGCTCAGGAGCTCAGTACTCGTTTGACTCCCGGTACTGTCAGGGGCCCATCGGATGCACTGGATGGCTGCAGGCTTCTGCGTTGCAACAATCAATTCGTCATCCAATGCCAGTGCTCTTGCAATGCCCGCATCGACACGGATGACCATGCGGAAGCGAAGGCTAAGCTCCTTGATTCCGTTGCCCTCGCCGGGCCCAGCATTGGTATCATGTTGGCGTTGTAGCTTGAATCCTCCCACAGCACTATGTCGCCGGGCATGGCCTCCGCCTGTGCTTACAAGATGAGTCCTATACACGCGAGAGGTTGGGTCGGTCGCAAGAGAGTAGGTGATGAGAAATCCTAGCGTCGTCTGCACGACAAATATCTGCGAGTCTGGGCGGAGGAGGATATTCGTATTGGGCCCGTACGTCTTCAAGGAGTTGTCTGAACGGAGTACCGAGGCAAGTATGGCCGTGGGCTGGATCGCAGGTTAGCAGTCTGGTCTGGCTCGGACGATGAAGACATGCCTTGGTCTGCCAGATAGTCAGGGTCGTGTGCGTAATGGTCGCAAACATGTGCCCGCTGCGGGTGACCTGAACAGCAATGATGTTTCCAGAGACATCATCCTCGGCCAATGGCGTAGAGGGCGCGTCGGTCGTGTCTTCTTCTAGGCCACCTTCACCGCGGGTCGAGGAACCGTCTTCCGTCTGGGCCTCCGAGTCGGCGACGGAGCCATGTCTCTCGCCTTGCCCCGTGGGTGGTTCGGTGCCGTCGTGCGACGTCTGCGGGCGTTCGGGGAGCGTGTGCTTGGTGGCCGCGAAGACGGAAGGCGAGGAGATGGGCCAATACGTCATGGCGCTTTATCGCAATTGATGGCTGCATTTGGGCGGGCCCATCTCACAGCGGGGTGGTGTGGTTCTCGAAGCTCATCTGGAGCTGACAGCTGCACGTTCCGTGGCTGTGATGAGCGGTGGTGGAGACAGTTGAGGCGCAGCCAGCCCTGGCCCGAGCGCCTGACTTCATCCCAGTCCAGATACGAGCATCGCTTGGCATCCATTTGGAGTAGTACTCACACTGTCGTACAGGAAAGAATGGATTGTACCCAGCCACTCCAGGAAACTAACTACTGAGGGTATACCGGCCGACTTCTAGGAAAATCACCCAAAGGAACCAACTCACTACGCTGTGCTCCACCAACATGCTACCCAGAGATATCAAACGCCATTCGATGCAACCAACTACTCACGCCTTATCCAGAAACACACCTCAAGACTGATGGCATTGCAGAACCCACTGTTGTGATGGAGCCTGAGCCCACATACCCGCGTAGCAACTCTGATGGGCCAAACTCCGCGCTATGCAATCACCACTGCCACCCCGAGAAACAAGGCCGAACGCCAACGCTGATCCTAACTCTGTGCTACAGCTTCCCACTTATAATCTTCGAATGCCCGTCCTAGGTCCAAAATCACCCCTGTTGTACCGCTTCAAGTCACATCCCGCCTTCTTGAAAAGCTTCAGCTCCTTGAGACGTCGATCCTCAAATTCAGAACCGGCCAGCCGCTTGCGGACTTCTTCCTTGGCAGGTCCATTTTTCAAGATGCCCGTGTCGTGCATGACGGCGGCATCCTGCCACGACCAAGAGAATTCATCGAGAAAGGCCTGCATCCGGTCTTCTGGTTGAGTTTCCGAAACCAGAGTGTCTTGCGAAGCCTTGGGGGGTTGGGGCTTGTGTTTTGTCGATGACTCGAACGACTTGGAAGCTGATGTGGGCGGGACGCGTAGACTGAACGAATGGTGTTTGCCATGGTACGGTGACATGGCCATAAATGGATCGGTGTCATCGAGGCTGTCTTCGTCTGCAGTATCACCGGACTTGGACCCAGCGGATACTATCCTACGCGGCGTGTCCATTGGCATGGTTTCCTCGATACCCTTGATCCCAAAGACATTCCTCCCTGCAGGGAGCGTTTTCGGCAACTTGTTAGGACCGGGGATCCAGTCACTCTCAGGGTCGCTCTCGGGCTCCAAAGTCTCTCCCCGGCGCCTAAGATTCTCTTCATCCTCGTCAGTAACTTCGCGGCCCTTTGATGCCGTGGCAGGCGTTGCTTTGACGATGGCTTTGCCTTTACCCTTGGTTTCAATAACTGGCTCTTTTTTCTCCACGAGCTCCTCTGCATCCTCTCCTCTCATCTGTGCCTCACGAACTTCCTCCACCAGGTTGCCTGGAACCGGGGCGTGTATCTCAGTCATCAACTTTGCTCTCCTACAAAAGCTATCCCAGTCCTCGCTGGCGAGTTTTCCAGCGGCTTCGTTGAGTGCACTTGCGGGATTAGGCTGAATCAGCAGACATGAAATTGTGACAAGCACATCCCTTAGCTTCAAGTCGCTGCTCCAGTCCCGCTTCAGCGTCTCAACGCAGACGGCGCCGGATGACTCGTCAATGTTTGGATGCCACAGCCGTGTACGAAAGGTGGCGGTTGGCGGCGAGCTGGGGTAGGTTGGAGGAATGTCTAGGTGAAGACGCCATACGCCCTTCGCGTAGGGTGTTCCGACTGGACCGGCGAGTAACACGTCGAGAGAGGTCAGATCATCCGAAGTGCTCGATGGGTGGAATAGGTAATTAGGCGGAAGGCCGGCGGTGTGCAAGGAACCATGGTCGCCTGCGAGGCGACGAAGGGATTTCGAATTCTGCATTGTCAGTATGTTGCTCCACCCGCCGCCAAAGGCATGGGATGTTATGGTTCTGCAGCTTACCATTGTTGATGTTCTGGTCGTTGTTGTTTGGTTGTGACGAGGCTGTAGCTGGGGAGGGAAAGGAGACAGAAACAGGAGACTCGCGACGGAGCGGAGCTGTGGATGCTGCGACGAGCCGCTGTCGCAACCCAAGGAGAGCAGTATCTCGGCGGGGGTGGTGTTGCACTTCACAAGGTCGATGCGTGCAGACGCGCCTGCCCCACAGATCTGTCGGCTAAGCTTTCTAGCGTGCCTATTTGGCGTTCGCGTCAACCTGCGCCCGCGGACCGGGCCCCTACCCAGGTACCCTCCGTACATTCGTTTTGCAATAGGTCCCACGCGCAATCGACTCCCTCAGTCCCTCTCGCACTAGACCGGCCTGTGCCAGCTCGCGTTGTTCCGAGGAATTGGTCGTTATCTCCACTTTGCGCAGACTGGATAGCAATCAACGTGTGCGCAACGGAAGAGCAGACATATACAGCCCCGAACAAGCCGTCTTCAAGGTTTCCATCTTTCTATTCGCTCTCGTGGCTGCACTCTGCTCCGCACTGCAAGCTGATATCCGGGACGGACATGACCGTACGCATGTTGGACTCTCCGTCGGTCAGTCACTCTATGATTCCATCTATGAGTGCTTCACAAAGCTCTGTTGGTACAGACCATCGCTCTGATCCGATCAAATGCGATATGAAATACGACTGCATCATTACCAACACTGCAAACAACTTCAAAGCCTTCCTATGCGATAACTGTGCTACCCCGGTATAGAGAAAGCCATTACATGGGCTGGGGGAGTTTTCAATGCAGTGTCTATAGGCTAGAGAGACTAAACTTCAACATGGCTTGTGGTTTTAATCTAGTCCTACTTATGGTTATACAAACTAAGCTCGTATCGGCATGGTTTTACAATAGGATCTAGTATACATGGGCTTTGAACTTGTCAGATCTGAGCCGCCTCATGCCTGAGTGCTCCAGGTCCACCCAAGAACAGTTCCAATAGCTTTGCAAATACTTGTGGCACCTGGTAGAGATGACCATGTCCGGCATCAGGATATATGTGCAACTGGGCATTAGGCAATTGGCTCTGCATGAGATAGCTGTTGGGCGTTGGAGTCATGATATCACCTATCCCGTTGGTGATCAAGACTGGCATGTCTACCTTCTTCAATTGATCAAAGAAGCCCAGGTCAGAGATGAAGTTGGCCGAAGCTTCGTTCTGCAGCTGGGCTCCCGCTTGGTTAACAAAAGTCGTCCGTTCCTCGCCCGAAACATTTCGCTCCTGGGTCCGCTCCCACCAGGCATGTCCAAGCGCCCTGCTGGTATTGGACGGGTAAAAGAAGAGTTGTAGCATATCCTCTTCGGTAGGGGAAACTCCGCCGGCAATTTCAAAGATCTGAGGATCAGCGGATACCATTCCTTCGCTGTAGCTCGATTGTGTCCCGGCCAGGACCAACTTGTTGACCACTTGGGGATGGTTGACTGCGATGCTTTGCGCAATCATACCTCCCATTGAGAATCCGAGGATGTCAACTTTGGGGACACCAATTGTGGCCAGGAAATCGACTACCGTCGAGCCAGACTCGTGGAGAGTGGATTGAATAGTTCCTTCGCTGTGACCAACTCCGGCGTTATCAAGCAGAATTACTTGTCTAGTTTCCGCGATGCTGTTGATGAGCAAGGGATCGACGAGGTCCATGGTACCGCGGAAATGGGTGAGGAAGATGAGAGGTATGCCGAGTTTTCCGAGGCGCCGGTAAGCAAGCCTGTCCCCTCCAACAGTCGCAAACTGGGTCGAAACATTTTGGGCAAACATGATGGTTGATTTGGGACTTGTAACGAAGATAGATCTATCCGTGGATGGAAGGATGGAAGGGAACGATTTTGAGATGGGATGTTGAATATCAATTGCAGTGTACAAAGGTATATTATATATCACTTTTGAGGGCCCATTCTACGGCAAGGCTACATTGAAATGTTTTCAACGCTGTTTAGTAACCATATCTCGTATAGTTGGGATTATCAAAGCTCAGTGATTGGTTGCTGATCACAAGATTGGAGCCTGTTTTATTGCTTTATTTCAAATCGCTCAGTTGAGAGATAGCAGCAAGCATCACCATCCTCGTATTTAGATCCAATTCCCATCTGTAAAACTGTTGACCTTTCTTTTCCCTCATCTTCACAGGCTTTTCATAAGCTACTTGGAAGAGTCCAACGCACACGTGTACCTTGAAGCTAAGCAGCACAAACTTCCATAAGGGTCAATTAAATGTTTACTAGTTTCATCTAGCTCATCATGCTTGGTAAATAATCTGGGCTCAACCACGTAAGGAAACAGGAATGATGTGTCCCAATTTTGTGGTTCAGTGGATTCGCTGCCAGATTTGTGTCAAAACTGTACTTAGTGCTTTGTAAGAAATTGCCCCTATAGTATTAGTTCTCAAACTGCTTACTATTGATACATAGAACATTCCCTTAAGAGGTAAAAATGCAAATGAGGATTAATCATCATTAATTAATAGGACAGGTTAGTCTCGCTTTGAGTTAAGAAAACCCCTTTCCAAGCCACTAGGCTTTACTTCGGCTCTACTTGCTGCCACCTGCGTGTGTCTTTGTGGTAAAAATAAAGAGCTCCTCCATAAATGAACTCCGGCATAGATAAAGCATGGCTAGAACTACAATCCCGTCAGTTTCTTCTTCATAGCAAGACCAGACTATGGAAGTCCTATATCTGTCACAAGTCTCTCCTAAGCGCGGACCTATAGTCTTTTGAACACAGGTCCTCGATGAGCATCTATGGATATTACCTTCGTGCCGTCATGAATATATACATTCTACGCCTAATTTTCATATTTCTTTTATATGTACCATATTGTACTATCAGCAACTAGTAAGGAAATGAACTATATTCAACATATCATCTCGATGTCAGGAAGACGTAATCGCTATCAATGCAGGATTGAGGAATGGGTCGCTCGCAGTTCCTCTGTATCAATTTTCATATGGAGATCGGTAGGCACTGCAATTATAACTTGGCTTCAGGGATTATATTTTATTCAACAGGCATAGAATTTAATCATAGGTTCATGACGTTTAGGCTAGTCTTTTTAATACTCCTCTAGTTAACATGTATAGTAGATAGAAGGGGTTTCTAGAAATAGCAATATCATGTTTAGACTTATGCTCATGAATACCAGAAGAACTGTTATATAATCATGCTAGGACTGGGTCATTACACTATGTGTAATGTCGGCAACTCTGTCGGTGTTGGTGATTTTTGCAGGCGGTCACCTGAATATTCGTGTCAAGTCCAGCAAGCACAAGGTCAATAAGCAATTTTATCATATGGCCATTAAAGAGGCACGGGTCAGGTCCCTGAATAAAACTGTCTTACAGAACTTTAAAGATGGACTCAGGTTCAGTATTGTTGACCACGATAGTGACTGCAACTACAATGACGCTGCTCCATCTCCAGTAGAAGAGAAATAAATAACAGGTCTTCTTGTATACTACCTTATCCCAGAGAAACGAACACATGGCCAAGCACATAGGACTTGAGTACGATTTTAAAGCGATCGTGCCTGCTTCGATAACTGTACTCTCAGAAATCTTAATGGAATGCATCTCCCTCTAAAATTCTCAACTATCGCCAGACCCCTCACATTGCAGTGCAGCAAAACGAGACAGCAAAGCGAAAGAAACCGCCAATAAAATCACGCATATGCGTTGATTTCTTCTTCAATCTTGACCCAAGTCTGTGGAAGCAAGTTTCCAATCACCCAATAGTTGTCACCGTGATCTTTACCTAATATCACGACCACGTTTCTGGCAGATGGATTCGGTCGCATCGAATGCGCATGCTGAAACACAATAGTACCCGGAGGGTTGATTCTTGACTGACCCGTATCTCCAGCGCGCAACACTGCTGGGCCAAAGTCAATGGTCTTATGAAAGTCTGCTCGGGACCAATTGGTGAAGGGTGCCAGCAGAGCGTCGGGCTCACCACACATGAACGTCTCATTCCCACCTGACTTATATTCTCGTCTCAAGCCAGCCAGAACCTGGGATTCTGTCGATTGCTCCATTAGATGACGGCGATTTTCAAGTGCAATAGGCCCTAGAGGCCCTTTGGCGACTTCAGGAGAGAGGAACGTGAAAGCAGGCACTGCCATGTTGAGAACATAAACACCTGAAGATCGGGAGATCGAAGGAATCCGAAACCGAGCGTTGAGCGCATGAAGTGCCGTTATTGGCCGTAGCAGTGACAGAGAGGAAGCCATTGCACGAATTGCCCATGCAGTTAGCACATCGCCATCGCTAATGAAGGGTTTCTCTCCGGAACCGTTTTCCTGGGTGATCAGGTCGCTTTGAGCTTCGTTTCGAAGTTCATCTACCATTTTCTTGCTCAAGAATATAGTGCGCGTCTCTGTTGCGCCATTCCAAACCATGTCCCAGGCAAATCGCGATCCAAATTTGGCCATGCCCCACCCTTTGAGTTGCTTAAGACCTAGTTTATACTCTTCATCTTCCTTTTCTCCGGGCGCACTTATAGCCGCATCTAATGCATCCTCTCGTGCACCAAGCATGGGAGGCACCTCTGATTCTCGACCGGCTAGTACCAGACACCAGCCACGTAAAAGTGCATGTTGACCCATGGCATCCATCATTGTGTGTGGCCAGGAGAGTCCCACAAGAGTTGCATCGTTAAAAGAAGTAATGTGGAGCGATAGCTGAGGGATGTCCCGGTAGATGTAATCGTCAAGTGTTGACGGTGCGTCTTCTCGAACTGCAAATTCTTGGAAGTGCTGGGGTCCAGGATGCATTGACGGATTATGTGTAGCCTTCGGCAGTGTCTTTGCCAATGGATGATTCTCTATGTCCATGTCCAAAGCTTGATGCGTATAGAAGATCGCTGGTCGTTCCGGTGTGAAGGGGTTCGGAACATGAAGCTCAAGCCTCCCATTCTCCTGGTAGGAAACAAGTCAGATATCTTCTAGGTAATGCACTATAAACAAAGGGTGCAGGTAGATACTAACTTTCAGCCTCAGCCGACCGCCAAGTTTTCTCCAATCACCTATCTCCAGCAGTCGCGACAATGAAGTGTGTAGCTTAGCTGTATCCAAGACATCATTGAAGCGCAATGTCCATGTAACAATTATATTTCGATAGGTCTTGGTATCGTCCAGCAAGTGGAGGGGATAGACGTCGTCTTCTTCCACGCGCAGTGGAGCAGATTGTGTGGGGGTCACTCCGAGCAGGCGCCACATAGCTGCCATACTGATTGATTTCAAGGGATCTTAGGGTAGCGGAATCTGGAGCATGTTTCGCACCGGGTTTTTATTCTTTGTTTTCTTTCGCTTTCGCATTCTTATCAGCGACCCCTATTTATCTTGCGCATTGACTACAAGCCACTAGTTGGATAAAATTTCAGTTGTCGTCTTACAACGTTTCCGTTTCATAATTCAACAGAGTAAGTCCAACGCGAACCACCTCCCAGCTCAGACATCTAGTAACGTGCTCTAATAGCAGCTAATAAATGGTCTGTCTGCGTCGGGATTATCTCCAGGACAAGTGTATGACAGGCTGTAGGTATACACACAGCCCTTTTCTTTGAAAAGAAAAGAAAAGAAAAGAACTTCAATTAGGCCCCTTTACCCTATAACACAAAAGTGCTAAGAGCCTTCGTATTAAACCCTGAAGCGCTGTTCGGGCCGAGGCTTGCCGTTTTATGGTTAGCCGATCCGAATATAGAGAAGTCATCTGGCGCTAAACCGCCGAAGCTGGGGGAGGGAGACGCTTCTCTGCCACTAACTTTATCACAGTACCCGAAACCGATCACACCGTATGTAGTTCGCAAGGGGAAACAGCACTGGTATTGTTGTGCAGCCTGTTTGGCATTACCTGGCTCTGTGAGGTAGACTGCTTTGAGGTATCAACAGAGACTATGTGTTGGGGAAACCTAACCGCACCTGTCGTCGGACCGGATAACAGGCAAACCTAACTAACTAATAGATAGCTCGCGCCGACGGCCAAGGAACTTAATTAATTATTTACTACTTTTATGTTTTAATCTACTTAAGTGTTACTTAATTAATTAATTTGCCTACCACTATACAGAAGCGATTCATGCATTCAAAGCTATACTTAATTCGCACCTTAATATCAATGAACATATTAGCGCTATAAGATACGAAATGATGATAGATACTAATACTGGTTTTTTCTCACGATGTCCCCTGGCGGTGACAAAATCGTAGTCTAGCTGAGGGACCGTAAACTTCAGTGAATGGAAATTGCGTGGTTAAATAGTAGAATAAACAAAGAACAAGGGGACTGGGCAGTCCAAAAACCACGAAAAACACACACAAGGGCTACCCCTACTAAATTGCCTCGAGACACAAAAAGCGCATGGGATTCTCACATGAAATCACAAAACTTCGTTAAATAGCTGCATGCCATTCTTGATATAACGAGACACACTGTGTCACGTTGCCTCATTTATCAGAGCTTTGCGAATCAGGCATCTAAGCTCGGCGGCTGACGAGATTCAATACATCTCGAAGGCCACGGCAGGAGAATGAAGATAAGTCGCGTTTCCAGTTGACAAGATAAGTATTAAATACGTCGCTGTATGCGCTTTTGGTGAGGAATGATACCCTAAAAGGTACACCCATTTAATGGGACTCAGTCAAAACAATTTGGCGAGTCATGTTTCGCTTAGACAAGTAGCCATCAACATCAGTTCAAATTATTTGCGTTCAAATAAAGGACCCATTGATTAGTCAAATCTTTCAGTTACCGGTGGCATCCAACAAACTGATTGTGGTGGTATTATTGATTCGGTCAAATTTAGCAATGCGTTACTTAGACACGTAGAACACTGTACACCAGAGGCAAGACGGTAGCTGGCCTTTTTTCCACACCTAAATGCGTTGCTGTGCTAAGCATCGTAAATGTTATTCTGAGATGATTCGGTACGCGGTAGCTGCGCCGAGCTCGAAAAGTGTAGAGAAAATACTTCCAATCGCTTGACATATATCGGGAGCTATGGAGTGCTTAGGCTGGCTAATATGCGAAGTGTACTCAGAAACAATAGAGATTACAAAGCATGCTAAGTGAAATGGGTGCAGAAATTCAACAAGCAATGCCTCAAGCCAGCGACCAAGACTTCTGAGCTGGATCCATTACACCCTCTCCAAAACTAGAATAGAATTCCTCCACATCACCCAGGACAGTATTTTATGTGCGAAAGACTCGATAAAGAAGTAGTTTCACGTTATTGAGAGACTTTACCTCTATAAATGGTGAGGTCCAATCAAAGTCGTGTTGATGAAAGACATTTTCCACAAATTTACCACCGTAGCTTCAATTCTGACACGATCAAGGCAATAGTGCCATATTTTGCTTCTTTATATGCGATGGATGACCTTGATTATAGGATTATGACAAAGATCCACATGCCTCGGTGTTTGATTTGTATTCAAGGACGTCATTACATGCGATTTACTCGGCCGAGCATTTGAGTATATTCTGCCAAGGTTCCCGAATTCCGTGTTCACTCCGAGCAAGATGATTCTTAGATCTAAACCATCCTGTAAGTCTGTATTCCATATTTGTTGCCACTAATAGAACGATGAAAGCGAATCAGAGTCGGAGGATCACGCTTACACAGTGGTAAGCTGGCGAATCCGGTTCCTAATGTGTAATAATGCCAAGTAACTGAAATACACTGTCGTAGATCTTGTATCTTGTGTTACTGCGATTAGTAACTGTGTCGTGGTTAAGTGCCACCATTTGTCGCTATATTCAGGATGATCATTAATCATGCCGAGACTTGCGGGGACTGCTCAAATAGTACAACCCTTGGTGTTCACCACATATGACTGTGCCGCATCATCAATCTGGTTGCGAGCATAAAGAAAGTGGGATTTCCAATAAGTTAACACTATTTTTTCATCCCGACATTTGCATCATAACATCTGCGACTTGGAAATCCCCGACTCCATCGAAGGAATTCCAAAATGGCCGCACTAGGGCTCCGAGGACCAACAGATATCTCATGGCAGGCTAGTGGAATTATATTCATCATTGCGGGTGTCTTTTGGATTGTAAGAAAACACTTAAATCTTAAAACTCAGCTGACAGCTCTGACAGGCCTTTGTCCTGGCCTATCGACTCTTTTTCCATCCGCTTGCCTCGCAACCAGGGCCATTTCTCGCAAAATTCACCTCGTGGTATGCCGCCTACCATTCTTATGTCGGAGATATCACTCTAGACATTACCAGGTGCCACGAAATTTATGGTGAGCCCCAACGCACTTGGTTTAATCATCGCTGACACAAAAAGGCGACGTTGTACGCTATAGGCCCAACGGTCTACTCTTCAACAATATCGAAGGTGTACAAGGTAGAATTCAAGACTACATTCTGATTAATTGTCGCTGAATTTTTGATAGACATTTACTCTAATCCTTTCAAGACCAAAAAGTCCCAAGGTTACCATACCTTTCGAAGAGAAAAGGCTTCGGCCAGTATCATTAGTGCAATCGATAAGGATGAACATGCACCCCGGAGGAGATTATTGAGTCGAGCATTCTCCATGGCTGCTCTGCAAAAGTACGAGCCTCTTGTGTCTAGCACAGCCAAAACATTCTGCGACTCCGTTTTGGGTCTTCTCGATGGCCGTAGCGAGAAATCTCAGTGGGGTCCACCACGCGATATTGGCGATCTGAGTAAGTTTTTGGGGAACATCATGATTTTGAATAGCACTAACTCGATAAGGTTCGTTTTTCACATTTGATATCATGTCTAAGGTCATTTTCTACACGCCGCAAGATCTTCTTACAAAACCTGATAATCGCGACCTCGTCAAAGAAATCGACAGCATCATGTTACTCATTGGCACGGGCATGGAGCAACCATCCTTAAACGACTTTCCGTTTTTGAAGCAACTATTCTTCCGCAAACAGCTCAAGCACGGAGTGGCATTCTCAGAAAGGGCGAAAGCCTTTGTGCAAAACAGAATCGCACTTGGGAAAGAGCAGGAAGTCAACGATATCTTTGGAAATCTCCTCTCTGATGGAAAGGGGCTCCAAGGTCTATCCCTAGCTGAACTTGCCGCCGATGCGGGCGTTATGATAGTCGCCGGTATGGAACTCCCCTATGATACACATATATCTATGCCCGATCCGAAAAACTAATCTGACAAGGCACTGATACGTCTTCCGTCGCTATTTCTAGCTTTTTCTTCTACCTTGCTCGACACCCGGAGATGTATGCAAAACTCGCCACCGAGATCCGGAATACATTCAATAGCGCGGAGGAGATCCGCTCTGGGCCTAAATTGACAGGATGTACTTACCTTCGAGCTTGTATCGACGAGTCCATGCGTCTGTCACCCTCAGTGGGTGCTCCATTGTGGAGAGAGATGAAAGATGAAGAAATGGTCGCTGGAGTCGCTCTACCCAAAGGAACCGAAGTTGGAACTTGCATTGCTTCCATCCAGCGTCATCCTGAATACTTCCCGGAACCAAATAAGTTTATACCTGAGCGGTGGCTCCCGGGATTTCAGGACGAAAAGCAAACAGAGCTATCCAAGAGGGCTTTCCTACCCTTTTCACTGGGAGCTCGTGGCTGCATTGGGAAGAATCTGGCATACATAGAGCTCACTACTGTGCTAGCGCAGATCATGTACAGGTCAGATTGGCAGTTGGCAGATGGTCCCTTGGGAAAGATTGGCGAGGCACACACCAAGTACGGTATTGACTTTGAGCTCAAAGCTCACTTCACAAGTGCAAAGGAGGGACCTTTTATCCAATTCAAATCCAGGGATGCTTAGCATGTTTGGGCGTCAAGTTGACGGCTGGAAGGGTTTGACTTTTGGTCCTAGCAGCATCACGAGCGATCGCATATGGGAATCTATCATAGAAACAGACATTGTATTTTATTACAAGAAGGAAGCGATCCTAAACATGACCATGCTTTAGTTCTCCCGTGAGCTTTTCCTCTTGGAATAATCTATTTTCTTAGGTTTCATCAACACGAGACTCCAACGTGACAATAGCGTACGCTTAGAAAGCCAACGACTTTTGCCAGGCCCCTTTACAAAAGCCACTGATTCAGAACAGACAAGCAGCTCCACCAAAAGCCAAATGGAACCTTGCGAATCGCCTTCAATAACACCACCTACCCAACAGCCCAGCACAAGATCCAAGCCCAGCCCCTCCCCACGCCTCAAAACGCCCCCTCCACCACAAACATTCCCCAGCCCACCCCTTCCTTCCACCTCCCACGTGCAAGCAAACCACACCCGCCCCGTCCCCATCCACCCATCCATCTAAGCCACCCAGCCCTCCCCATCCCCATTCCAAAGCCTGACCCCGCCCCCCTCTCACACACGCGGCGTCAATGGCAAACGCCCCCCAAAACCTCACCTCTCGGAACAACTCCGAAAAAAAAACGAGGGCGCCACTATAAGCATCCATCCCAACCCCCCCCTCAGCCACCCCGCCACGCCTCCTCGCAAGCGCGACAGCCGCATGCAAACGACCGATAACCTTTTTTTTTTCCCCGCGGCCTTGGGTTCGCCTTCGCCTTCGCGCCGGCTGGCTGGCCGGCTGGCTGGCTGTCTGGTAGATAGACTCTAGCCGCCTAGCCACCGTACCGTACCGTACCGTACCGCACCATGGGCCACCTACCGTCGTCTACCAGCCTGCATGCCTGCGTACCTGCCTGCCGCGCGGAACCTGCATTCGCGCAGATAGGCAGGCAGACAGATGGGCGTGCATGCATTCGCGCGCGCGCGCATCAAACCCTCACAAATGGTGGTGCGCCACAAGCCTTACGACCAACTACTACTACTAAACCGGCCTCACGCCACTCCTGCACAATGACGGGCCCGGAACCAGCGGAGAGAAGGGGAGGAGGGGGGAGGGTGATGAAAATAAAAAAGTTGGGAAATTGGTGGCGGATGGCTGGGCGAACTGTGAGAGGGTGCGAGCGGAGCGGCCAAGCTGTCAATCAAGGCAAGATTCTGGATGGGCGGGGAGGTGTCTTTTTTTTTTTTTTAAAACGCTGTGGCCTTGGCCTTGGCTTTGGGGAGGAGGGAAGATGGGGACCGCTTCGGTGGGTGTTTGCGCCGAGGGGAGGGGAGGATGGGGCGTGGTTGGGTGGGTGGGTTGATTGCGTTGCTGTGAGATTAGATTATATGAGCGCATGCACGCACGCACCAAAGAACGGTGAATCGATCGTAAGGCGGTTGTAGGGACAAGGTTGTCGGGTGGGAAATGACGACAACGCCGGCAGCAAGGCTGGGTAAATTGCGTTTTCGCCAGGCCTTCTGGAAGGATTCAGCGCCGAGATTACAGTCGTGCACGCTTGAGGCTCAAGAACCGGACGGTTGAGCATGTGGGGTTGATACGAACACTGGAGATTTAGGTCCAAGATTTTGGACCTTGGAGATTGGAAGATAAAACATCATAGCATTACAGTTAATTATTAGAGCGAATTGCCTGTAAAGTGTCGGATCCAGGGAGGCTTGCACCCGATGATCTGGTGAATATCCGTGATGAGTTCGGATGGAGGGCCAAACCAAAAAAAAAAGACAAAACGCCGCAAAGGTTGGTTTGTGGGTTAGCGATCGTGGATGCAGCAACGGCAACAGCGACAGCGAACCACCACTCCTCATGCCCGAACCCCAGATGCAGGGGATATGCTGCAATGACAAAAGAAACCCATCAACTCCATGATATTTCCCGTATCCGATCCAGTCCCAAATTCCCGTGTGTCGGCCTACTTCTTACCCGTAGGTCGCCTATACTCGTACATGACTTCTCATTTCCTTCGTGTCTGGTGATGTTTCGTCGGCGTAATTCATCGTGTTTCGACGGAAACTTCAGTATTCGCAGCAGCAGGCTTATCCATGCTCTTCAATTCAGAGCCTTGGCCGCTCTGCGCCCGCTTTCGGCCCGTAAAGTTGAAATGAAGATGACTGGACGTCGGACGTTCCTGCGATGCACTTTCATTGTTGTTGCTGTTATTGTTGTCACCGAAGCGGGCAAAGATGCCACGCTTTTTCGGCTGCGGCTTGGGCTCGTCGTTGAGCCCGACGTCCTCGAAACCCTCCTCGGGCGTAACCTCGTCACGGCTCTCGCTGCGGCGCTCCTGGAACGAGGAGCGAGGTGGGGCGCGCGAGCGACGGACATCAAGAGAGCGTCTGGCATCTAGCGAGCGCCGAGCATCCAGAGATTGGCGGGGGAATGGGTCTATTTCTTGAATGGGAGAACGGGCGGATATGTCCTTGTTTCATGAGCATTCTGCGGGGTATTCTTGTCGCGGGCGCAAACATACAAAGGACCGCCTGTACGAGTCGAAACTCTCGCGCGAGATGTTGAAGGGTTCATTCTCACTCAGCAAGCTTCTATGATTAGACGAGGTGGTCGAGGTGTTTGATTTCGAGTGCCAAAAGCTGGGTTTCTCCTGCGGAGACGGCTGCGCAATGTCAGCTCACTGTGTCGGCATGATACAATCTCCGCCGTGCAACCATGCCTCGCGGCCGCATATTGTGCGTCGCATCGAGGGGCAGGGCGAGGGGGCATGTCTTACGGGCAGGTAGACTCCGCTGTCGTTGATCTCTATTCCAGGCGTAAGCGCTCGTACATGCGAAGCGGAACCAGAAGCAGTTCCGGGCGCATAGTGCAGGGCAGGGGCTCTTACCGCTCAGCTTGTATTCAGTCGGCTCCTTGATCTGTAGGGGCTTCGATCCGGTCACGGCAGTCGTCTTGAATCCAGCTTCCGCGGGGCCCCGCTGGCCGTCGTCTACAATCTCGGCACCACCAGCGCGACGGAAGGGATTGCGGATAGGCATTGCTGCGACGAGACGGGGGCAAGAAACGGCGAGGGCGTTGAGGGGGTGCGGTGTGGGGTGTTTCAGTGCGAGGGCGAGGACGTGTGCGTGCGCAGCAGGGAGAAGAAAGAAGAACTGGATCTGAGCTCGTCAGACGTCGAGCGCAAGTGGGATCTCACAAGCGTCATGACTTGGGATGCGCCAAGGCCCGGATTGCCGAATCATGGCAGTGTGGGCAAGAGCAACGGATGCTCGGCCTCCGGCCCTGCACCCTCGCCCTGTGGCCTTCTTGGGGGTTTGCCCTCTCGGGGCGGGCCTCGGGCGGACGAGTTCGTGCGAGACGAGCCTGTCTGCGTGTATCAACGCAGATCGGCGGGCGTGTGGCAGCATCAGACTGGCAGAGTGCGCTGCGACCTGGTGTGCCCAGATTGCTGGAGTGGGATCGGACGAGGCCAGCCAGCCTCACACGTCGCCCCGGTCCCTGCATGGAACAAAAACTGGAGCCAGGAACCAACAGGTACAAGACGTGCGCCCTCAGCTGGCTGTCATGGCCCTCCAAAGCCTTCGCCGTGCCCTCTGCGGGCCCCTATCGTGAGGCTCTCAAAGTCAATCCTCGTAGCAAACCCGCCGCTGCGCCGCCCCAGACCTCCGCTGCTTCATCGCGCCGAAGCCATCTCGCGCCACACCCATGCCACTGCGGCGTGACGCACCGTGCTTCGTGACCCCAGCGATGCAGCCCCATCGTCTGACGATCACCCAGTCCAGGCCACCTCGGGGCGGGTCATCCCATATTTGCAAAACAGCGAGGCTTCGCTGTTGGCTGCTCCAGAGGGCCATCTCCAAGTCTCCTAAGCTGGTCCCTGGCGACCGCTACCGGTACCAGACTGTGCCAGCGTTTTTGCTGGGTGGAATGCCAATCTTCCCCGCATGCGGCCAAGGGCAAGGCAAAGCCTGTTTGGCAAAGACCAAGGGTTGGCCCAAAACGCATGCTCCTGACGATGATTTAGGAAGTTAGTGAGGGAGTGGACCCAGGGCTCAGGGCAAGATTGAGTGCGTCTTCTGGGCGCGACATGACAGTTTGGCGGTGCGTGTAGAGTATACAGTACGTAGGGCACGTAGGTCAACTGTATCCAAAACTCGCTTCACGTGGGCCTCGGATCGCAGGGCGCGTCGTGCATCGGATTGCGCAACTCCAACGCGGCCTGCGGTTAAATCGAGGAGAAACAGATGGCAGCGGGATGCGCGGTAGCTGACTGTGTCTGCCCTCAAAAAGCTGACAGGAGGTACCTGTACTCAGCTCCACCGGAAGCGAGCGGGACAGGTGAAGGAAAATCTTGGTCTGGGCAGTATACTAATGCTCAAGGATACATTTATATCTTAGAGCTGGCCCCCGCCCAATACATGGCATGCACCCATGGGCCGATGCGGTGTATTCTCATGGCGAGGCCGAGACGAAGGAGGCATAGAGGCTCGTAAAGCATCTCGTATCGTCGCCCTCTCCAGCAACCAGGTTCCGCAGTGAGCAGCGCATCTGGCTGTAGCTCGTCTTGTGTACAGGCACTTTGTGTGCTCTATTGGTGGCCTGAGGACAGTCTCGGCCAGATCAGGGTCTGGAACTGAGATGCGGGCAGGCAGGGGAGGCAGGGGAGGCTGCACGCCCATCCGTGTACCGAACAGGCTAGTGGCGACTATCACGCCGTCCACAGAAGCTTCCGTCGAGTCGCTCTGCCGGCGCGGCAGCATCGTTTGTGATGGACGACTGAAACATTGGGCGGGCCCTGCATGGGATGGAAAAATGGACACGAGTAATCCGCGAAGTCAATGGCATCTGGGAGCGGGCGGCGCGGAGGCTGCGACGGTGACAAGCACAAGCAAAAGTTAAAGATGGTTCGGCACAGGTCAAGCGAGAGCTGACTCGGCAGGCACCCGGCTTACCTACGCCACGCTCTGGTTTCGCAAATATTGAGCAGGCGGGTGCGGCTGCGGGCGCTCGTCATGCTGTACATGTAGGCTACGTGCTACTCTTCCGGGCTGGCTCGCGGCAGACGTGGCCGAGGCGACAGGAGGGGGCATGGTGGTGGTATACTTCAGCGTGGCGGTCGATGCTCGGTGGGCGCAAACTGCTAGTAGCAAAGCAGCCTGGTCGGGTGGCCAAGGGTGAAGTTGACCTCTGCGTTGTCCAATCGATAGCCCGAGGGCCTAATATTGGAACGCTGCAGCAGGATCTTCGCCCGTTTTCTCTGGAGACAGCGGCCCATCCAGGACGTGCAGAGGGCAATGGGACCCAGTACCACGGGGGCAGCAGCAGCAGCAGCAGCAGCAGCAGCAGAAGCGGTGTGCGTGCGTCGTGAGGGCAGTTGCACGGATGGATGCGGTGGTCGGCGGGCGGTGGCATCAAGATGAGGATTGCGATGCTGTGCTCTCCGCCTGGCGCCAAGTCGAGTGAGCAGAATCGGGCAGCCCCGCTCCCAATACAGGGCAGAGGCGCTGCATTGTGACGGCCATGGCGGGCTCTGAGGGTAGCATCGCGCCAGGGCTAGCCAATGCGTGAAGTTGGAGATGTCAAGAGAGGGGGAGGCAAAACTAGCTTCCGGCGAACACCACCGGCGTGCAGCGTCCAAGGCATGTGCCCGCGTGGAGCACGTCGCTGGGCGGGTGGGAAATTGGTTGAGAGGCGACGCCTGGGCGACGACCGAGGGCCCCGTGAACACGAGGCGCACGCACCGAGCAGTGAGGGCAACGCAACGTAGGCAATTTTTGCGTCATTATAGACGGCCGTCGAGTGGCAGGCGGACCGGCGTGCGGCGTCAACATGGACAAGCTGCAAATCGGACCTGGACAGGCCATGGCAAAGGCAGAGGGGGCGCCTAGTGGTTAGAGCTGGTGGCCGTTGGCGCTTGTCTGCCTCGTCGAAGATTCTGAGTTTGCAGCGCAGGCAGGTCGACGACAGCAGCAGCAGCAGCAGCAGCAGCAGCAGGTTACCTAGGCGGAGCCTCTCCGGACACTCGTCGCTGGGCGTCGGTGTTTCTTTTCTGCGCCGTTGAGATTAAGGAGGGCCAGGCGACGGCCAGGCGAGGGCAGGCGAGCCGCTCAGACAGGCCTTCTCCGGGCGTCGGATGAAAAAAAGGCACAGCGACGATCCCAGCGGCAGGGCGAGCGCCAGGCCCGGAACCGTCCTGGCGTGCGGCGTCGGGCGCAAGGGTGGCGCTGGGCACACGGCCTTCTTTTGTCGACGTCGCATCTGCCATCGCAGCCGTGTAGTGCGCTGCAGGCGGTGCGACATGCAGCGGGTGACTTGGGCTGGTGGTGCATGTGGAAGACGTGGTTGGCGGCCCATGGCAGACTGCGACTGCGAGCCCAGCACCCCCCAAGCACCCTCCCCCCCCCATCGTGGCATGGCCGCTCGTATTCACGCGAGACGTCTCCGTGTGCCGATCCGCAGGCCGTCAACGTTTGATGGCCTGTGAGGGCCCTCGATCTATTTCCAGACGCCTCTTCTGCCGTGCGCCAGTGCCAGGCGGTGGGCCAGGGCGCGCCGTCCCCAGGCCCTGTCGCCGCGTCCGAGGACCCCCCTGCTAGAGGCGCGGCGGCTGGTGTCCAGCAGGCGGGATGGCAAGCATGGCATGGGCGATGGCATGTCGCGAGCGCGCGGACTGTCTGGGCCGCCATGGATGGTGGGTTCTGAGCCTGCAAAGAGGTTCCGTTGTTTCCTGCCCGCTGGCTCTGCTGGCCCTGCTGGCCCTGCTGGCCCTGTCCAAGCCGTCCAGTCCAAGCTGTCGTAGATCGTCTCCTGACGGCTGCACGCCATACGTATATTTCTGCTGCCCCCATGTCCTGAGCCTGCCTTTGCCTCTGCTTTGCTTGCCTCTGCCCCAGGACCACAGGAAAACCCACGCACCGGATAGCCACCGCCGAGCACGAGGCTTGCACGCTGCCCCTGGACCCGTCGAAAACACCAGAGCCTGCCGTCGTTGATCCACTGATTCACTGATTCACTGATTCACTGGTGACACCGGTTCTGAGCCCGCTCCTCGCCCCAAGCCTGGCTGTTCCACACTCGTTTCTGCTTCGCCGCCTCGCCGCTCGCTACTTCACAAGCACCACTTAACCCCTCGTCTCCACGTCCCCCATCGTGGCCTGTTAATCCTCTCCTCCGCTCCTCGACCCTCGCTTTCCATCCCGTGGTTGCAGTCCCCTCGTTCGCCAGTCACGGGACCACGCCCTCACACACATCAAGCAACCACCACGCCGCGTGCATGTGAATCACTTTAGATTAATTGCCCACGATCAAACTCACTGTCGCTCCCGCCCTCCCGCCAACCTTATCACCACGGCCTTGCCTCCCCGCCGGCAGCGACATCCGCCCACGACCCCCCACCGTTGCTCTGAATACTTCAACCTTGACTCTGCCGCCGACCCTCCCAGCCGCGGAATCCGCTCCGTGTGGTACCTTCCCACCTTGCCTCTGCCTCGACCGCCTCACCACCGCCGTCGCCAGCATTGTTACCCCCACCCTAAATCTTTAATCACTCCCCATCGCCGCAGTCATGGGCAAGGTTTTCTTCAACGACTGGGAGCTATGGCAGAAGATGACCTTTGTGAGTTCGCCACCGCCGCCGCCGCCGCAGCAGCAGCAGTCACATGGCGCCTGAACGACTACTGACGTGCCCACCCAGGTCCTCGCATGCGGCATTGTCGTCACTGTCTTGCTCGGTCTGTGCAAGCTGCAGTATGACAAGTACCGCATTCGCAAGTACACCAAGGTCGACAAGGGCAAGCAAGCCCAGACCCCGGAGATGCTCGAGTCGCAGCCCGTCGCACGGGAAGAGACCAAGGAAGAAATTCCGTTTGGTATCCGTGCCATCGAGAGCGGCATCGAAGTGGACGGCGTTTGGATTTCGCGCAGCAATACCCCTGCAAGCAGCCGACCATCCTCCATCAACGACTTCAAGCTGCCCAAGAGCCAGAACAACTCTCAGCTCGAACTCCCTGCCGCCATTCTCGCCTCCAGTCGCAACAGCTCACAGGCCCCGAGCTCCTTTGACCGCGCCGTCTCTGCCGAGCGCATCCCTACCAACGATTCCCGTTCGTCGTCGCCTGGCCGCCAGAACCTATACGATGCCCGCGGCCGCCCAATTGCCGCCAACTCCCGATACAGTAATTCTAATATCATCAGAAACTCCACCGCTCTCCATGCCCTAGAAGGCCAGGACTCAGGGTCTCCTACATGTAAGATTCCATGCGTCTCTAGCGTGGTGGCTGAACGCTAACAATGGTGCAGCACGTTACGAACCCTACACTGCCCAGGCCAGCTCGTCCAACTCGGGCAAGTCCAGCATTCATCGCACTAGCGACGAGACCGACTACATGAATCTCCAGGACGGCCGACCATACGAAGCAGCCTACATCAACCCCAGCAGGCACACCTCTCTCACTGTCCCCGTTGATCCACGCACTGATCTCGACCTACTCCACAACCATCGTCTGTCCCACGTTGCCGAGACCGGTCAGCTCACTCCAAGAGTCCGCCGACCAGGCAATAGCGGAGAATGGGCCAGCGTAGCGGAGAACCTGAGGTTGCCCCAAGAGATTGCCACGACCAACGGTGTTGACTATTTTGTGCCCCAGAAGACGCCATCTCCTCCACTTGCGCCCAATGCCGGCCACTCGCAAGAGACAGCCGCTCCGCTTGCACCAGTCTCCAATCAGGACGGCCACACTTCGAACCAGGCCAGGCAAGCCGTTCCGCTGCTTGAGACGTACGCTCCCAAAGCACAATTGGTCCCTGAGTCCTACCAGCCCACGGGCCCTGGCCACCAATTCTCGTATGAGACTCTGCCCTATGAGGTTCAGACGGAGCAAAACCAACGTGAAGACCATGTCATCCGCAAGGTCAACTCCGGCTTCGAAATCCTCCGTCCAGGAACTTTTGCGCCCCCGAGCCCCGAAGAAGAAAAGTCTCCAAACAGCGAGAAGCGCCAGTCGAAGCGCCTGCAAAAGAAGCGGAGATCTTCCGCTGGATCCAGAGCCTCCAACTTCGTCGAGCAGGTCTAAAATCCCTACATGGAAACCGCCGACATGACGTGTCCCGAGACATTGGTACCCTTACGCGCACGCGACGCGACCTCTGTCCTGGATATCCCTTGCTCGTTCGTTTGTACAACCCCATGGACCGGCGTTGCTTGTTTCTACGCGAGGCTCTGGAGTCGCATCGACTGACCGACGTGGCACTTGTTCCTTTACCTGCATCCGGAGTTTGAAGCGTTTGCATATAACAATGGGATGATTTTTTTCTTTGGGGGGACTATTGGTTTTGTTTCTGGCATGCATGTGTTGAGGTTTAGGTCTTCTGATTACGAACTACTACTGGTCTGGCATCCTCTCTCTCTCCCGTCCTTTTCCCCCGGGACGCGCGCACTCCGCAGGGTGGAGACGTAAAAGTCGCATTATACACCAGGCGTTTTGATGCATTAGGCACGCACATTTACAGTAATGATACCTGTGGATACTGATACGTATATTCATTTCACCTTATTCACGACCCGAGCTATTACTACTATCTTACCGTTTTTTCTACCTCGAACAATCGTCGTCCGTCTACATTGTTTCATGTTACGTTGACGTTTCATTTGGCCATTTCTTTTCTCCTAGTTACCCCCCTGGCGTCGTTGGTCGGATGATGGTGCGCCCCCATGGCATGTCGAGCAATTAGAGTTTCTCCGAGCGTATACGAGGCTGGCTGGGCAGCTGACGGGCTGCCGGCCTGACGGCGGGAAGGATTTTGTCGGCAAAGGCTGTTCAAGGCTGGAAAAACCAGCCGCACGCGCTCCATGTAATCGTCACGTCGTTTTTTTTCCTGCCTCTGCTGTCGTCTGGCCTGGTCTGGCCTGGTCTCCATCTTAATAGCCGCGCGCGCTCGCCCATCCAAGGCCAGCGAATCGGAGATGAAGAAAAGGAAGAGCGCTAGAGTCGTGTTCGACCGAGGTTCCGAAGGCGCTAGAAGAATGCGCGGGGATCGGCGGGAAGCATCTTGGACCTTTTTTTTTGTGCGCTCTTTGGGAGAGGGAGGGAAGGTTCTATCATGCTAGCTATGGGGATGGGAGAGGGGGTTGCTTGGCGGAGAGTGTGGCTGCGACCTTCCTTTCAGCCTACCTACCTACCTACCTAGCCTTGAAACCTCAAAGTCTCCGTTTATTTGGCCGCCCGTTGGAGAAGATTGTCCCGGCCGGAGAAGGAAATGGGTAGTTGCAGTACTACTATGCCAACTTGGTAGCTAGCAGTCAGGTGCAGAAATCTGCATGGAGCCATGAGCAGATGGGGAGATGACGAGGGGAGCGGGCCTGAGCGAGTGGCGAGTGGGTTTCGATCGCGTTATGTAACGCAGCGCCCGTCCTTTCGCGTCTCGATGCGATGTGATTGATGGTGAGCGGGTGGGTCATGTCCTTCCTGGACGCCTTGGGAGGATTTTTTTCTTCTCGCGCTCAGCTTGCATGCGTCTCGCCTTCGCGTTCTGTTTGCTTCTTCCCTGCGCGGGCTGTGGCGGCTGCTCCTTCCGCACGAAGCAAACACTTGTCCATGCTCCGAGCGTCCGAGCGTTGGGGAGATCGTTTGATCGAGAAGAGAAGAAGGGGAGAAAAGTACCTATTGGAGCGGAGTCGGGCGGCGAGCCACAGCGCAGGTCCGTCGACCTTTTCTTTTTGCATTATTCACGCTCTACTTCCCTGGCTATTAAGCCATCATGCGTACCTGGTACGTATTATTTTTTCCTTTCGCGCTGACCTCCGAGGCACCGAGTTAATGGGCCGAGATGGAAATGGGCCAGCAGGTCCAACGCCTTGGCTCACTTTCTTTCTCTCTCTTGTGCAGCGAGCGTGAAGATGTTTGCTTCCCCCCCCCCTTCCTTTCCATGCTCCTGGGCAACTGTGCCACGAATCCCTCTTTTTGTGGGTTCTTGCGAGCGAGCAAGTAAGCAAGCAAGCAAGCAAGCGCCTCCGCGGGGGAAGCATTTTCCTTTCATCGGGCTGTGTAGCCCTAGGAGGTCAAATCTTGCGCGCCGCGCTTACGCCCGCGTTTGCGTCCGCACCATGTTGGTTGGTATGGGGGTGGTGCCTGTGGCGTAACGTTGGAAGAGACGGATCGCGCGGCACACGGGTCCGAGGGGACGCGAGGGATGGAGAGTGGGGATGGGAATTGGTGCATGACGTTGCAATACGAGGGGGGGAGATTGGATGGGAGAGGCGTCCAGTTTAGCACGTACGTAGCTAAGTAAGCACGTGTGGAGAAACGGAACGGAAGGCATGGGATTGTGGATGGTTCATGGAGATGTATATCCTTATTTCGAGGGCGGCTAACTAACGGGTTGAGGGTTTGGGGGGGAGATGGTTTGGCTTTGGTTGATCGTAGGACCTAGATCTCTCCGGATAGCCACAATGGCTTGCGCTAAGTCACCAATGTCGAACGGAGGAAAAGATGAAACGGAAGAAGAACCTGTGGCTCGTGTGCGAGGCACAACTGTGCCGAGAGTATGTGTCGTTGAGGAGGATTGCCAATGGACTGGGCGTCTTTGGGTGTTGGCAGAGAAGTATACAATGGTGAATGCCGAGAGATATTCTGATGATGGATACGCGAACGAACGAACCGCCAATGCCACGAGGAGAATGGTAGGCCACAAGACGCCGGTTTAGTAGCGCCGGAGTAGTCCCGCAAGGGAACGATGACGGGTCGTATAACTTGAGAAGGCGAAGAACACATGTTCCCGCCTCTCTAGTGTCGTATCTAGTGCCGTAAGGAAACTTGCTTGCGAGGGCCATGGCCAGACGGCGTCTCTACTTCTGATTTGGCAGTAAAGCTTAGCTGCACAGAAACTAATTGCCGAGGGCACGTCGGTCTATGAATGCCAGAAGATGAGATTTCTTAGGTGGATTGGAGCGCCAGTTCTCTTGATCAAGATATCCCGTGGAGTATAAGCAAGGCTGTCTGAGTATAATAGGGTCTAGCATTATACTGGCAAGGGGTTTGTCTCTTCTTCTTCCAGCCTAACCTGCAGCTCCTTCATTTCCTTCTCCAGCTGTTCAACCTGCTCGTCCTTTACTTTTACGTGGCTTCAAGTATGGCTACAGCGTCCCTGGTGCTTTGCAAATCCCTTTTGATCTGCTCCTGGGCCTTCTCAAGCTCCTCAAGGCGCTGAGTAAGCGCAGCTACTCCACTGCTCGATCTGCTCTGCCACAGATTTTGGAAGTGCAAGAGCAGGCGGTCGACAAGGGCCATCTGCGTCTGGCTCTGCCTACGCTGTAGCTCCACATCCTCAGTAAGCTGGCCGTGACGTTTACGTGCGGCTTCCGAGTCGTTGTTTGTCTGCTTCTCCAGCCTATCCAGTTGGGTGGAGATCATCTGCTCCATGTCGTCGATGCGATCGCTTTGGGCTCCAAGTCGCGAGTAAAGATCCGCCTGCAGGTTCAACTGACCACGAACCAAGGCAGAGGTATTACTGCCAAGTAGCGCCCGGATGTCCTCGTCTAGTTGTTGGAATCTTCGGCTGCACACTCGGGCGAGGTCTGTGAGTTGCGCCATTGTGTGGCTGGATCTTTGTTCCAACCGTTCGATACGTCCATTTAGAAGTCCCGAGTTGCCTTGCCTTGGGTCTTCAGTACTAACTTCAGATACTGAAGCTGGTGGGCTCTGTGAAGGTGGGGTGTTGTTATTGGCCATGTCTATGCCTTCGCTGTTGATGGAGGTCGTGGTGAGACGGATGGTTCGTGGCTTCTGCTGTCGTTCCGATAAAACAAAAATAATGCTTGCTGGAATTTATTTGTTGGTGAGAAGATGTTTGCTTTCTTCACAGATGGAAAGCTTAAGATAGGATGTAGAGTTGACTGATGCCTGGGTGTTCTCAGAGGATGAAGTAAGAGGCGACCTTGTTGTGGCATCTTTATATAATTTACTTTCTTCAACCGTGCAAAATTTCCATACATTTTTAGCATCATGTAAGACAATTCTCAAGAAATTATGCGCTATTATTGTAGAGATACCCGATTTTACGCTCATCATGAGCCTTTTCGCTACAACAATCTGATGGACCATGGACAGACATATCCACATATTTTTTACAGCAGAACTTATTTCCCCCGCCCTCAAGGCTATGCAGGCTCGTCTCAGGTGTTTCAAGACTCATCATGTACATGTTGATAAAATTAAAGACAAGGCTGGGTCACTTGCATTGGGAGCAGGAACAGGTGAATGCTCTAGGACTTGATGGCATCTTAGGAAACGTTACATATCTAAAGGTGCCAAATCTTAAATCCAGGTTAATATATTTCCTGCGGGGCTTTTTGTTTGGTAGGCTCCACCTGCAAGCTTTGAATGACACAAAGCGTGGCTCGACCTGGAAACATGTATCTAGGTACCTCTCAACAAACGTACCCAGATATATAAGATTGGAGCACTCAGGCGCTGTATATTTCAAGTTCTAGTCTTTTTAAGAAAAAAAATCAATATAACAACCAGATAGATGAACACAGAGGGACACTTCTCGTTGTCTTGGCAGCATCGATTTCTATCCGTTTCCAGACGTTAGGCAGCTAATGGTGATTGGTAAGGCAGCCATCATGTGATGTCGCGTCGCGCGCTAGCGCGGATGTTTGACTTTCGCGCGTCGACCCCTCGCCACTTTGTCTTTCCACCTCATCACCCACTATTTGACTTTCCTCACTATCCACCCAATTTCAAAGTCTTTAGTAGGATACCTTCATCATGAGCGCCGAAGAGGAGCAATACGAAGACGGCGCTATGGGTGCCCCAGGCGCGCCCACTCCAGTCTCCGCGCTCGAGGTACGCGCCGCTCATCAGACGGCTTGAAAGCTCAACTGACAATGTAGGGTGTGAATGGCCTCACTAGCCGCGACATAAAGCTTATCGTTGAGGGTGGATACCACACCGTGGAGTCTATCGCATATACGTATGCTTTTCGGGCTCTCAACTGCAATTCCGCCACTAACACAGATGCAGGCCGCGGAAACAGTTGGAGCAGATAAAAGGAATCTCCGAGCAAAAGGCATCGAAGCTGCTTGTTGAGGGTGAGCCTTATAGAATGTCACAGAGGAGTCTTCGTTAATATTCTATAGCCTCAAAACTCGTGCCCATGGGTTTCACCACGGCGACCGAGATGCATCAGCGACGAAGCGAATTGATCTCAATCACCACAGGCTCTAAGCAATTGGACACTTTACTCGCAGGCGGAATCGAAACTGGTTCGATAACAGAGATTTTCGGCGAATTTAGAACCGGAAAGAGTCAGATTTGTCACACGCTGGCAGTAACATGCCAGCTGCCGTTCGATATGGGCGGTGGCGAGGGCAAGTGCCTCTACATTGATACCGAGGGAACTTTTAGACCCGTGCGTTGCCTTGCGGTTGCGAATAGGTTCGGTTTGTCTGGGGAAGAGGTCCTGGACAACGTCGCATACGCACGCGCCTACAACTCTGATCACCAGCTGGAACTCCTCAACCAGGCAGCGCAGATGATGACAGAAACACGCTTTTCGCTGCTTGTTGTCGACTCAGCTACTTCGCTCTACCGAACCGACTTCTCTGGCCGTGGAGAGCTTTCTAGCAGACAAACGCATCTGGCGAAATTCATGCGGACTCTCCAGCGTTTGGCTGACGAGTTTGGTATCGCCGTTGTCATCACGAATCAAGTCGTCGCCCAAGTAGACGGTGGACCAAGCGCCATGTTCAACCCTGATCCCAAGAAGCCTATAGGAGGTAACATCATCGCACACGCGAGCACAACGCGTCTCAGCTTGCGCAAAGGCAGGGGAGAGACGCGAGTATGCAAAATCTACGACAGTCCGTGTCTACCTGAGAGCGACTGCCTATTCGCCATTAATGAGGATGGTATAGGAGATCCAAAGGAGAAGGATCTAGAAGACCGTTGACCAGCAAAGTAGAGTGAGTTTTGTTTCCGGTGACTGTTCATGGCTCTTTTTTTTGCATTCAAAGCCGTATGGCGGGGTATAAAGATGGGATCATGGTACATTTCCGTTTCGGTGTACCTGTATTCTAGTGTCTATGCTGTAATGATTACGATGTCTTGTAAATTCGAAATCTTGCTGTGACGATATCGTCGATTCAACTGTGTTCCAGCGAGGCGGTAACTGCATCGGCTCCAGGGTGGCTGGTGACCTGTGGCTGGTGACCTGTGGCGCAAGCTCCGCCATCCCAGTCGCGACTTCCCAAAGTTTGTTTGCAGCGCGATCCAGCCTCTTACTCTGCACCTCACCCCGCCCGTCCACGCGCTCGCGCACATCGATCCCCAACCATCCTCGACAACCGCATGGGATAAGTATGGTTCGAAACGGAGGCACGTGTCTCTACAAAGAGGCGCGGCTGAACATTGAGCCTGCCTTCCCCGGTTCCACCATCTCCATCACGCTCCCGGCAACCAGCACCTCGACCTTCGGCGCGCGTACGCAGGCGAAACGCGCTGTAGTATCCGAAACACATAGCGACCAAGACGACGAGGCGTTTGCGAAGCGACACTTGGCCAGCGACGGCTCGGTCTTCTTCAGGCAGCACCATGAATACCCTCGGAGCTTCTTATGGCGCATTTTGGACAGCAGAAGGGCGCTCGAGATCCAAGCAGCAGATCTAGACCATGATGCTGGACACAACTTCGAGGCTAATCTGACCATCATCCTTCAGTTCGCCGCGCCAATCCGTCCCTTTTGCCTCGCCTTTGCAGATTCGGAGGACCGCGATGATCTGACCATCTTCGCCATAACGACCACGAACGAACTCTACACGATGACCCTTCATCGCGACTTCTTCATCAAACCGTCCGCTTCCGAACAGGATATTGGCGACTGGTGCAAGAGGAGCTGGATTAACCTCTTCCAGAATCACGTCGTGTATCGGCTGGTCGCTGTCAATGCAAATGAGCTGCTAGTGTCGCTCGAATCTGGCGGCATCGTGCGACTCACCCGAAGCGGCAGGGATGATGCGGGATGGAACGAGGCACTTTACCAGAATACTAATTGGTCGCTTTCTGTTCGAGGCTTTTTACCTTGGAAGGGACATCAGTTTGTGCGATTCGACAATACCGACCTTGAGGTCACGACTCCCGCCGCCCTGGCTGTTTCCCCGGATCACAGGCACATCCTTTCCGTTTCCTTGGACCATAAACTGAGGGCGTGGAATGTCGAGACAGGAAGAGTTGGAATTCAAACAGATCTTCTGGGCGCAAATGAACTGTCAAACGAAAAGGTGGCGTCGTATCTGATTGGGCCCTCTCATTCGACTCTGATGGCTGTAATCAACACACCTGGAGGATTGGATGGGGCAGAATACCATGTGGTGACCTACTCGCCTAAGCAGCACCAATTCAAATTCTGGGGAATCCGCGACGCAGACGATGCCAATCTGGGCATCTACGATGTTCAGCCCGACGTGGACTTCATACCTCCAGTTGATGAATTGATGGAAGCAACTGTTTGGACTATGGAAGAGTTTGTCTTTGTTCCTCCACCTGCTGGGTGGAGGGGAACGGAGCTCTGGATTCGCGCAAGATCCGGGCCTAGCAGCAAGATTTATATGCTGAAATTCGATCTTGGGGATGATGCTGCCCATCTCGCGCAGACATGGAAGCACAACTGGATTTCCGTGGATTCAGGACCGCTCACTGTAGATGTACTGAAGCAAAACCCGTCCAATCCTAGCGAGTCGGATCTCGATTTCTCAGAGATTTATGATAGCGGCTTATCCGAGCAGTGGCTGGAGTTTCTCTTCTACCCCGGACGTTTTACCGTTGCAACATTGGAAACAGCTCTCTCGATTTTCCGTAGAGGGATTGATCGGTCGCAGCCTACTAAGTTATCGAGTCGATCCTCTCTTAAGGAACGGATTTGCTCAACAGTCACAAACTTTGCGACAAGAGCACAGAATGGCCCGGCTGATCTCGATGAATATCAAAGCGCCACAGCAGTACAGTGGCAGGCCTTTTACGGACTCGTCAAGGACCTGCACAAGCGCCGCGGCGAATCTCTGTCATTTGTGTATGACCACAAGTTGGATATGCCGTGGCTTGTCATGAGCGACTATCTCTCCGCCATACGTAGAGCGAGCGATCCAGAGGCCATCGCTTTGAATGCTCCCGCATTGTCTACTCCTACACGCCTTTCAGCTCCCCTCCGCAAAGCCATTGCCGGCTCCGAAGTACGAGACATATCAAGACTGCTCAATGCGGCGGCTTCCTTCCGGAGACGATTGCCTACCTCTTTCCAGATCGATTTCAAGCGTGAGATTGAGAACGAATTGCTCCAGAGCCGATCACTCTCTGTGTTGGATCGTATGGCGTTGATGGAGCAGAACAGTGATCTTGCACAGCAGGTTTCTGATGAAGACCTCTCATTGTTGGTCGAGGAACTCGGCACAGATGTCAAAGATTTGACTACAGAAACATTCCGGAGGGCGATGCAGTCCCTGAGTCACGAGGAGCAGGGCCGGACTAACCGGAGCCGAAGGCAAATTGCGCGCTACGGCTTGAATGCTTTGGTCAGGATTTCTCAAGAAACACTTGAAGCCAATTACAACACGCTAGTGGACCTGTTGGTACTTATTCTTTTCATGCAGTTCGACGAAGACGTCTCGGAGGAGTTCGATGCCTCAGAGATCTTTGTAGAGCTTGTGGATCAGTTCAAGGACAACATGATTCTTGGTTGGCTGGCTAGAACAGTATGGTCGCGTCAAACCCCTACTGGACCCAGCTCAGAGGTTGTCATGAAGACATTAGCTGAGAGCTTGAGAAGCTGGAAGCTTCCTATCACACAGACTGTTCTAGAAGGAATCTATGGAGAGTGCGCATTCGACTTTCCTCTTTCCTCGGGACTCAAGAGCGGTCTTCTCACACATTGGGCTCGTGCATGGATAGCGTTGCCGTTCAAAGACCAGAACTTCGATCCTCTGGTCGAAGACATCATGGGCAAATTGTTATCTCAGAAGGAGTATGAGCTTGCACTGGATTTTTCGAAATTCTTGCCAGAGGACAGCTGGGCAACGTATCTCAAAGGCCGAATGCATGTTGCCTTGGGTGAAAACACGCTTGCATCAGTATGCTTCCAAAAGGCTGCCTACAATCTTGGTAAGTCTCTTAGAGAAAGACAAATGACGACCAACTGACATGGGTAGCGCTTGGACTGTTCAGCGTCGAGGATGCAGACACGGCAGTTCTAATCTCCGAACTAGAAAGGAACTCATTTTCGGAAGGACTACCCAGGTATTATCTTCATATCTTGGGTCTTTTCGAAAAAGTAAAGGCGTACTCCTATGTTGCTGATTTCGCTCGGTTGGGCCTTCGGACACTTAGGGGAAGGGAAGAAAACGGGCTGAGGACGGATCTACTACAACGACTATTCACAGCCTCCATGCAGACGTCTAGGTTCGATGAAGCATACTCAGCAATGACTAGACACTCGGATATTGCCCTGTAGGTTTTCTATATACACCGTTTGGCAATCCAAGCTAACTTTGAAAATAGGAAACACGCAGCACTTCAAAAACTCGTCGAAAGTATGGTCAAGCAGAGCCAGACCGAAATCTTACTCAAATTTCCATTTGTTGGTCTCGCTGACGAGGTCGATGCCATCCTCGCGTCACTGTGCCACAAGACACTAAACCTCGCATCGGGTCCTGCTTATCATCAGATCCTGTATTCCTTTCGCATATCTCGTAACGATTTCCGCGGTGCAGCTTCCATACTACATGAGCGTTTGCAAAGACTGAAGAGTAGCTCGTCCAAGATCCACGACCCAGCAGACGAATCACTAACGCACTGCTACTTGATGATCATCAGTGCCCTATCGTGCGTCGGTGAGGAGGATGCATACATCCTTGCAGACAAGCGTATTGATGAGGTCGGACCGCCTCAATGGGGTATCGGGAAGGCGAAGAAGATGCTCAAAAGGCAGATTATCACATTGGACACACTTCGGAAGGAATATCAGGCCGAGCTTGATCGTATGGGGGCACTCGAGTCTGGTCACTATCCGTTTGCGGAGGCTGCGGATGAGATGGATATCTTGTAGGTGTAGGTTTTTGGATTAGCGCTGGCGTTTTCAGAGGTTACTTCCGACTGAAAAATCGGGCGTCGGATGGCATTATGGGCTTGAGAGTGTGGCATGGGAAAAAGACCATCTGATTGAAATGAAAATTACATTTGGAAGTAAATGATTGTCCTTTGTATTCCATCATCTCATGTCCTGATCTGATCCGGGAGCTATTGGGGCTTCGCAGAAGCTCGGCCCTAAGAGATGTCAAGGCTGCCGTTCACTATGGAGTTTTACAAGTGACGAATGACCCAATGTCGTTCTTACGGATGAGTGTGCTTAAACGGCTTCTGATGTTCTTGTCGAAATTCCCGATTGAAAGCCTCTTGATATCATCGCAGGGAAAGGGTTTGCCAGTCGAAGGAGTACGTACAAAAATTCGCAAAAAGGCGCCCGTGGAGTCCTCTAGAACGCCGACATAACCGGGAATAGTGCAGTTATCCGTACAAGCATTGAGATCGGATAGGTCTCTGAAAATAGATGATACTGTTTATTTTGTCAGCTTCCATTTTCATGCCGTATAGTTCTTGACACAGAAATGGTCGTGACTCACCCTGTTCAGTCAACAATTCGCGGATACCCGGGTATTCTTTGGGGAAATTCCCGCCTATGAAATGAATCATAAGGTCACCCCCTGGAATTCTCCCAAGAGAGCGGGTTTTGCTATTCTGTTCACATGTCTCCTTTTGCTCCACTGCGTTCCACTGGCAGGCATAGTGGGTCAATGTGTGGTCGTAAATAAGGTCGGCAAGTTTCTGACCGGCAATACTTCCGGCCTTGACTTTGTGGATTGATATATCGGTATAGAATGTTGCATCCGTACGAGGGTAAAGAATGGGAGAACTATCTACTGGGTCCAATAACCCGGAGGCGAGTGCTACCAGAACGCACGAGATTTTCATAATGCTGTGGCGGGTAAAATTTTCGGGCTCTCTGTGATAGGAAAGAAATCAAAGTTTGGTATGAAGGAATGCGTAGGGAATTCTGGAGAATGGTGAGTGTTTAAATGTTGCACAATGCGTGAATCATAGGATGCTTAGTCAGGGGTTGAAGAGTCACCCAACTCAAGAAAGACCAACATCCATAACTCGGAGGACAGCTACTTCTGAAAACTCTACGTCTATCTAGGATATCCTGCTTCTCCAGCACTATTACACAGGTCGTTCTTCACAGTTTGCGTGCGACCCCATATCAGCTGACTTTACCACCTTCATCAAATCGCCCCTCACATTCTCGTCAAAGAACTTTGTAGCGGATTTTTGGGCTGCTTTACAGTTGAACTTCCCTTTTAAACTCCGGACACCCCAGCGTACACTAACATCAAAATGAGCACCCGTTTTCGCTTCGCGTACTCCCACGAAGTACCCGACGTTGCAAAGCCGCTTTATGTCCTCATCATAGCAGTTGCTCTGGTCTTCTGACATGACTTTGAAAGTTCCGGCAACTAAATCAACATTAGCTCTATCAAACTGTTATTGCATTGGAGAGCACCCCATAATCAGAACATGAAATGTGCTCCCTCGAGATGAGAAAGCACGTTCCAGCTAGACTAACTACTCAGGAAACACCACCTGCCTTGCTCATAAAGAAGCTTTTCGATCCCCGGATACCCACTTGGGAAATTAGCGCTTTCCAAAAAAACCATCAAGTCACCTTTCTCCCCATATGGCCCTTCAACATCTGTGGCGGCCTTTGCTGAATCATTTATGCACGTCACCTTATTTTCTTCTTTATTGTAGTAACAAAACTGGGAAATCTTCCTGTATATCACATCGTAGAGGGGTTGGCCTACTAGCGTTCCAACATTTCTATGCTTGGCGCCTAGACGAATGTAGAATGTGGAGTCGGTGCGGGGGGGGGGGGGGGGGGAGACGAGGCTGAGGCTGAGGTGAGTGTTGCTATAAAAAAGGCCAGAAGGGATAAAGGCTTCATATTTATTTGGTTGTCAACGGATCTAAATTGAACGGAATTTTTATGTTGAAAAAGGAGTAGAATTTTTTGATAAGATTGCTCTATTTATCTTGTTGTTGAGTCAAAGAAGCTGTGCGGGAAGGGGCTTTGTTAATTAAGACATCTACAATGGAATTTTGATCACATTGAGTCATTGAAAGAAGATTTCATACACTTCAAAAGTTTTCTTACATAAACATTATATTCAATAATATTAGTTTGTTGTACCCGTCAGGTGATCAGCTCGACATTCGTATATCGTGTTTTCAAGCCGGGTAGTGGCTTATGAGCTTTTGTTTCGTGATACACTTATATTTTGTATACAGTACACCTTGCTAGTGATTTATAAACTCGAAAAGATTAGTCTGTTGTGCCACCTAAAACGATAGATTCACAAGATGAGCAGGCCACAAACAGACAAGAACTTTGTTAGTCACATTACACAAGAACTTGACCATACCGAGTACCCTCCATTATTTCTGCTTTGAAATAGTAGTATTAAAGTATACCATTGGAGAGAGATTAAAAAGATTATCTGGTGGCTAATAGTTCCAATGCAGGTTGCAAATACCGGCCGGTTTCATTATTTACACTTGAACATTATGATTAAAGGATATCTTTACAGCCTAATGAGTTTCCTTATACAAAGTATTTACCAACTCAATGATTATGTGTGTATTACAATGCCCAAACGCTTTCAGCTATTGTCTATCTCCTTGTTAGTTATTATACTTATATTCTGGTAGCTTCGGAACCACGGTTCTTCACTGACTCCTAAATCAACTTTAATAAGAAATATTATTGCGAGCATTCTCTCTACAGATATTCTTGCAGCTAAGGAATTTGATTATACTTATCATCTATACATAAAATTTCCGATATCAGCATATTCTGGGTTAAACTAGCTATCTTGCAGAAAAATAATTCGTCGGCGTATTAGTGCTTTATTTGAAGTGTTCACCAGCGCAGTCTCATTTGTATATATAGTAAAGGGTCGTAACATCTGATTCCGTCCTATTCTTTGAATCTTGTCTTGCAAACTTAGTATTGTAGCGCTTGACATAGAAGATCACCCACATTATTGTATTGAAATTACCTTTCGATACTGTATCAAGACGAATACTCAAGGTGCAGACGTTATGATTAGATTAGGGAAGCAAACAGCTCTCGGATTAGTTTAAGGTGGGAGCCAAGAAAATCCCTGTCAAGATCATTAAAAAGAGAGAATCTAGCTTTGTGATTGTGGTTATGAAAGGGGGGCATATAATTTTTGCGTAAAGCAAGGTTTTGATATACAAATTACGAAATATCTCGAGAGCGCAGCACATCTTAATCAGCAACATGGACATGAAGTCTAGATATGTCTACTAGAGTATTATTTAAAATCATTTTTACGTCATTAAAACTCATTATTGTGTACTTGACTTTGTATTCGATTAGGTCAACTAATCTATCGTATACATATATTCCCGTATCGTCTCTAATAGGGAGCCTTAGTGAGGTGGCGGTTTGTCCTCAAAGGCATCACAGTGGGCATAGGTTCCCATATTCTTGACCCCCACGAGCTTACTCAGATCGTCCCTAACATTGGCATCAAAGAATTGTGTTGCAGCATTTTTCGAAGATTCGCAGTTAAACTTGTCAGGTTCACGCCAACTAGAGACTTTGACATCCATATATGAGCCCGTTTTGTCTTCGCGCACACCCAGATGTTCCATAACACTACAAAAAAGTCGGTTTTGTTCACCACGGTGGCAATTTTCCTCTATTTCGGACTGGGCTTTGAGAGTTCCGGCAACTATTATGCTCGTTAGGGAATATTATTGCTCCAATGTCTGCTGCCATCCCCAAAACAAACAGTATCTTACTTTGCTTGTATATCAAATTGTCGATTCCTGGGTAGCCGTGCGCAAACCAGCCATTGACAAGTTCTAGTGTCAAATTTCCTTGTTGCCCCAAGCCAATGATGGGTCCAAGGTCTACTGGCTTTGCTGCAGAAGGTGTACATTTCATCCGATCAACCTGCTCGTCGTAGGGACACAATTTGGACACCGCTGAGTACACAACATCATAGAGTTGTTGACTGAGAAGATTACCCACAGTCATCCTTCCCTTTCTCTTATTGTCCTCAGAAAGTCGAATGTACAAAGTGGCATCCGTGCGCGGGTGTAAGGCGGATGTGGCTTTCCCCGTAGTCGGGTAAGTCAAAGCCGGCGCCACTGAGGCGGCGAAGAGTAGGTAATAGAATTTCATGACTGAAGCTACAAATTGAGTTATGTAAAAGTTATTGTAAAAGAGAGATATTAGAATGAATGAAGGTCAAAGGAACGTTTGGGTTTTTGGAGAGGGTGGTTTATCAAGGACTCGTAGACAAACTGACTCACCAAGCGGACCTTTGACCTCAGCGCTGGGGTGAGATCATGATGAATAGATTAATTGATTTCAAGAAGTAAAATTACTTCATTTCAATTTCCATCTACATTGCTACACAAAGGTCCCAATTATTTAAGAATAGACGTGCAAATAAATCTGGAGAGTGGCTATTAGTACGTGCAAGAAGCAACATTAAAAGCGAGGAGTGTCTTCACACGGCTTCGGCTTTTATAGTTTTCTAGGTAGAGTTTGCCTGTAGTTTTGATGACTATGCCATGTAAGCTCTGACAACAAGCGACATGCATAGCCCCCGTTACGCTATGACTCATTCTTTGTATATATGTGGCCCCTCCGGGGTGTGAACAAAAAAGTATGCTTCGCCTCATGAAATCTTGCACTTGTAAAAAGAAAACCGTAAAACTCCTTGATAGAGAAGCTTTATCCACATTGTCTGCTGTTATGGAGTCTCCCGGTGCCAGCAGCCGACCCAGTGCACTCTCGAGACTTGAGGTCTTGCCAGCCGAAATCAGACAAATCATATACGAATACCTCGGTTATCCCCCTCCTTCAAACAGAATATGGATCCATCGATTCTATGCGATGTACTGCCATCATTACAAAGGGCGCGGTATCCTCAGCAAGAAGGAGCGAAGTCAAGTGCAAAGCGCAAGATTATGCCAAGTGTCTACAATAAGATTCCTCGACGCATTCGGCAAGGATACTGTGTCTCTAGGCACTCTTGTCCACACAGACCCAGATTACACGGCCCCGCGAAGGGTCCGTGGGAACGAGCCTCTGCAAGCAGGCGCACTGCTGTGGCACGGTAAACGGCCATGCTGGGCAAATTGCGAGTATTGCCGTGGTGCATCACAATGGACTAGGTTCGAGACAAACATGATGTGTTTGAACAAGCGGATACATGGGGAGTTGTGCCATTTGCTCTACTCGAAAGTGACGGTCCAGTTCGATTTTGAGTTGAGCGATCGAGCCGTCCATTCCACCAATGATGTGTGGCTCACAGGAGGGAGACGCTACTGGGCTGGCCACAGGCACATGGGGTAAGAAGACTCATTGACACAGCGTTTTTTTTAATACTGACTTGACCTTAGTACGGACTTCGCTCGCATGGCCATCTCAAATTCAACCATGGCGACCTTGACTCGTATTGCACTCCACAAGAATATCGGCACCACGACTACGACCAAGACCCCATCGCATACAAGGTACTATTACGCACGTGTATTACGCCGACAAGCCGACTCTATCCGCTTCATTGCAGACCATTGCCCTAGTCTTCGTGCGTTGAAATACTCCCCCCACGTACTGGCAGTTCAAGTCTGCAAGCAACACCAACTGCACACAATTAGCGATGCCTACAAATCACTTTACAAAGGATGCAAGTCGCTAGAGAGCTTGGAAATTGAGGCTGCACAGCATTATCGACGTTGCGGTTGTTCAACAAGAGATCCGCACGCAGTGCCAGATGAAAGTAGTGCCATCATTCGAGAGCAGATTGATATCGGACCGCTAGGGATTGATGTGACAAGGCAAATAGAAGATCGGGTCCGTAATGCACTGCTCAGAATCCGATGGCGAAAAGACCTGTTGATTGATTGTCCGAACGGTCCGTCAAACCGACCGGGCACTTACCATGGCGATTGGTCGGGGGGATTTTGTCACAAGTTGAATCGCGAAGACCATCGGCTTCCGCCAGAGTAACACCAGAGCATCAACATATGGGAACAGCAATGACGAGTTTTGTTCGATGCGGAGCATACATTCTTTACAGTATACCAAGGTCTTTCTCTAATGTTTGAAGCATTTTTTTTTTCTCATCAAGGGTTGCTCTAGGAATAGGGGGAAATATGTCCTAGAAAGGGCCACTCGTACATGGTCCACCTAATACTTGAGGTAAAAAGAAAAATCTACCATGATTGCGGCTTTTAGCTACATTACCTTATTCCGAAGAGAATCACGAGCAGGCAACAATTACAGGAGATATATTCCTTCGACGTTACTTTTGAGCAATGCTTTCGTTCCTTGCGGTACTAACCTGTTTCAACAAACATAGCGATACTATAGACACATATTGGTCGCCTGGCCATTTTGAAAACCGTCTAGGGATCAGACAAACTCAAATCGTTATCGGCCAGGGACATCCAGGTTCTGCTCCGATCCCAGGCTCGGTCAGATAACACCGAACGGATGTTCTTCGGATATCAAATGCACGTCTTTCGTATTTGCTCGACGGGCAAACGCCACGTGAATGCTGATCAAGAAGCATTCCAAGACCAAAGTGCATCTCTTAGGCCCGATCATGGTCCAACTTAATCTGACGACGAGACTGCAGACGCCGCGTCCGAGTGCTGATGGTCAGAATTTGCGCCATGAGGCCGACGTTCGACCATTCTGTCCTTTTCCAACCACGATTACCGTCATTGGCCTTGGACTCTAAAAAGTATCCAATGGATATACCTGGTCCTGTTTATGGGAGGCGTCTATTTGAAGCCGGTTCATGCAAACGGAATAGATAATCAAGGATTCGGACGTACAGGGCCAAATGCCGGTCGGAGTAGGTCTAGAGTCGGAGCGGCTGCCGAACCCCCCCGTTGGTGTCCCGAGACCGAGCGCGGAGGGTCGCCTTTCCCGCAGCCCCGATACCCTGCATAGTCGCGGCTAGCAGACAAGGAAAATCTGCCGAAAAAGGAACCATTCATCTTCATTTCTGAAGGCATCTAGAAAACGTCTCGCCCTCAGCACAGGAGCTGGCCGCTGACTGCATGAGAGGCTAAAATCCCCTCACTGCTCATCCCGAGGAATGCCCCCGAGGCCAATCAGCGACGTCTCCCCTTCATCTACGCGGGGCAACGTGCGATGGTCGACAGACTGGCCCTTGAATGTCGGCGCAAAGGACGTATGCGTCTAGAATGTAGCGTCGAAGGATTCGGTGTATGGATGTAGCAACCGCCCAGATTGCTCTATGATTGGATCTTACCGGGAAAACCAATGCCAATAACCTAACAACCTAGTCCGACCCTTGCGCGGGTATATTAATTAAAGCCAAGGCATGCCATGCCGCACGTTTTTCTCCAAGCGAACGGGACACTCTGCGGCAGGAAGCAAGATATTGTGCATATGTAGATGCTTTATGCCCCGTCGCCTTCTTCCACAGCCGATGGGGTCTGGGCGACGCATTCGCGACTCCGTGGAAGCTGTGAAGCCCTCGGCCTACTTGCTGGATCCAAAGACCCTGCAAGCCACAGGCAGATTAACCGCATGAACCTGCAAGCGTCAGAATACGATCCACCACACATCCAGCGGGCCGGTGCCGACACCAGCGGCCATTTTGTTTTGAACGCGGATCATTGCCAAAAAGGGCCTATATGCCGCTCTGCAACGATGGGTCGGAGCGATATTTACAGGAACTCGACATGGGATAGATCCGCGGCTGACAGAACGGTTACTAGTATTGGCCTGCAAAGGTACCATAGTGTCCAGCTGTGGGCCCTTCTGAACAATCAATTGGTTTTTTCCTTGTCAGGTACAGCTTCGAAAATAGTGCTACAGGGTTCTGCACAAGATGGATTCAGCTGTGTTGGAGGCAATAAATAGAGGGTTCAGCCGCCGATCTGCGGGGGAGGTCTCCAGCGGCTCCTAAGCTCTGCTCCTCAACCTTATCGCGAGGTAGCCATGATGGGTCGTGCATCTTACTTTGTTTCCCTGATCGCTGCGGCCAATTGTGTCGTTGGTGCTCCTTGGATTGGTGAGGAGAAGGAGGTCAATGGTGTGGCTTACCAGTGTAAATGCTATTCTGATAACGCTTGCTGGCCGACTACCGATGACTGGGCCGCCCTCAACACGACCGTCCAGGGCGCATTGGAGGTTGCACTGCCTCCTGGCGCTCCTTGTTATAACAGGGTTGGGAACCTCTCGCTGAACGTCCGCGATGCCGAGGCGTGTGCGGAAGTCCAGGAGAATTGGACCAACGAGCAATGGCTGTAAGATATAGAACCAATGATGACACCAACAATGACTGAAATTTCACAGCACCGATCACCCCATAGCCAACCTTTGGCCTCTATATACGAATAACACATGCCTGCCTACCGACAACCCAAATGCCACATGTACGAGGGGATTCTACGGCAACTATGTCATTTTGGCAACTGCAAGAGAGCAGATCAAGGCTGGTGTAGATGTGGGTCGATGACTGTTATGACAGCATAGGGGCAATCGAGCTAACGGTCATTAGTTTGCACGGGAGCACAACCTCCGCCTCATCATTCGGAATACAGGGCATGACTTCTTGGGTCGTTCGACTGGATATGGGTCACTCATCATAAATACCCACAGCTTCAAGGAGGCCAAGTTTGTGACAAAGTACGAGGGTCCTGGCGAGTGGACGGGAAGTGCTGCCATCGTTGGCGCCGGTGTCCAGGGCCGAGAGCTGTACCGTCAAGCTTTCGCCCAAGACCCAAAAGTCGTCATAGTCGGAGGAGAATGCCCTGTAAGTAGGCAGATGGCTACAATGTTCGAGCCTTTTCTAACGTGTCCCAGACTGTAGGATGGGGAGGCGGGTACATCCAAGGAGGAGGCCACGGCCCGTTGACCTCGATTTACGGCATGGGTGCAGACAACGTTCTGTCTTTTGACGCGATCACTGCCAACGGCGAATTCGTCACAGCCAACGCTGATGAGAACCCAGACCTCTTCTGGGCCTTGAAGGGCGGCGGTCCCAGCACGTTCGCCGTTGTGACTTCTATCACTGTCAAGACCTTCCCGGAGGTTCCTACGGCGGGAACCATCCTCGACATCAATTCTACCCACACCAACGACACAGCATTGTTCAACGAGGGCTTCCGCATCTTCCACAACCTTTCCAATCACTACACCGAGTATGGAATGTTTGCGTACTTTGAGTTCTCGGTCGGCCGCTTGCACATCGCTCCATTTGTCGGGCCCAACATGGACGAGGCCAAGCTTAACGAAGTGCTGAAGCCTCTGTACGAGCAACTTGACGCTGCCAAGGTGCCTTATTCATCGTACACCAAGGCATTCCCGACCTTTTTCGAGCTCTACATCGACATGTTCTCGGACGAGATGCCGAACCAGAACTCGGTCGTGGGTGGCCGCCTTTTCACGCAAAAGGACATTGCAGAGAATGGTACTGCTATAGCTGATGCACTCATCTTAGCGGGTGCGCCCGCCGAAGGTGTTAGCGGTGTCTCCATCGGCCACATCGTGTATCCAGGCCATGGTACACCAGTGGTGGACAATGCCATCCACCCCAAGTGGCGCAATGCGAGCAGCTTTGTGATCACGAACGTTGGCATGAACGGCGACGAGAGCTGGGAGCTGAAGCTGGAGCGCCAGAATGTGCAAACCAACATCGTCGGCAAGGCATTGAGGGAGGCCAGTCCAGATGGCGCGGCGTATGTGAACGAGGTAAGTCAGGAATGCCGAGTCCATTCCAAAGTGTTTCGACCCGTGCTGACCCAGCAACTAGGGCGATCTTTACGAGCCCAACTGGCAGGAGGCATACTGGGGATCAAACTACCCCAGGCTGTTGGAGCTCCGCAAGAAGTGGGATCCCACGGGCGTCTTCTACACGCAAACGACGCCAGGGACGGAGGACTGGGAGGTGATTGACTACGGGACCAAGCTGTGCAAGAAGACGTCGTGAGGGGGAGGCGGCGCTGGGGTTGAATGCTGGCGGATTCTCTCTGTATCGGTAGTACATAGCAATGGCTAAGACTAATGCCTGTTCCCGCTGCTGGCTGCGCGTGATGAAGGAGGCTTGGAGGCTGGCGTGGTGGAGAAGGCGATGGAACGAACGGATCAGAGGTTCGTCCTGATGCCGTGTTGGCGCCAGGCTGCATGCGGCTAGCGCGGCTTGCAGGGACTCGTTCACCTTCACAAGCCAATGTGGTATCTTGCAGGGCGATGAGCGCATCTCACCACCGTCGCAAACACCGAACCCTCTCCAAGCTTTGCTTTGTGCCACATCGCACCCAGCCCGCCCCCGAGACCTGTGCGCGCGCCCGGCTCCGCTGTCCGCCTCTGGGTGAGAGCGCTATTTGACCCCCGAACCCGCCCCTTCGTCCTCCGCATCTCGCCCATCCGCGTCATCGTAAAATAGGCACCCGTTTGCGACGCAGCCCGAAAGCGCACCCAGTGCCGGCTCGTCCGGTCCATACCGCGAGGACGCATGCGCCTTGCACGCTGAATAACCATCGAAAACCCATCCATGCCGATTGAATGCCGCCCGTTCTCAATCCCTTCTTGCGGGCCTTCTTCCGTAGCACTCTCCCCAGCCAGTGCTCGCCAGTCCAGCACCACGTATGCACCCAGTCTGCCCGAGGGGCGCATTGATGGGACTTGCGCTGACCCGTACACCAGGTCCTCTTAGTTCCCACCACCGAAGTCCTCGTCACCTCCCGCGACCGCGACACAAATGCTTCCTATGCCGACTTGAGCGGCTCCGAGGAGTTTTTGGCAAGCCATGTCCTGCGCGTGCCGGGTGGCGTTGGCCCTAACAACCAAGTCAAAGATGGGACCACTTTTAGGGAGAACCGGGGGAAGGCAAAGCAATATTCCACGGCAAACGGCCGCACCGTCATAATCAAAGATGCCTTTGTCTACAGCAACAAGGGTGCGTACCTAGTATCCAGTACCCCAGGACTGAGCGTGAAGCTTACAGTGCGTAGGCTTCAAAACTTTAAACCAGGCTCAATTGTTGAACGATATCATCTTCTACCCGGACGCTTTCGACGCTCAGCCCTGGCTAGTCTATTTCATCACCCGGCCGCTGATCGGGACCTACGAAGCGACGCCCATAATTACCGCCTCGTTACCAGCCCCAGGTCATAATGTGCCCACCAAGCAGGTCGATTCGGTCGGCGCAGCCGGCGCAAGCGGACCCAGCTCGTCTATGCCGCGAAAGAAGGAGGTCAAGTCCTTTGGAGACTTGCTCAATCATTTCCCCATGATTGCCCGCCAGATGCAGCCGGGCCTGGAGAGGCTGTTCAAAGAATTCTCGAAAGAGTTGGAAAAGCCTCTGCCACCGACACCCTCGCAACGCTCACGGCGATCATCGATGAGCTCTAAGAGACGGGGCTCGGTCTCATCTGCAGAGAGCATGCCCTTTTCGTTACACAGCAGCATGTCTCAAGGACCGAATGGTTTCATCTCGGCGTTGGAAATCGATGACGAGGAGGACATCATGCGAAGGTCTTTGGAGACTGCCGTAACCGCTGCTATAGATCTGTTCCAGATGGTCGATAAGCAACAATTGTCCCTGCTTGGAGCAACCACCGACTTGACTGGCCCCATCGTAGAGCGCATGATCGAACGCTACATCACTGAACAAGTCCACCACAATATTCTGTTCCCACGTGTGTGCCATATCCGTCGAGTAGACGACGCCGACCTCGAAGCTCGAATGAAGCAAATGGTGGATATCGACATATCTCAAGTAGGCATTGATATCGGTCACGGGCGCAAAGGCAAGCAGGAGCTCTCAATACGTCTGTCCAAAGCAGTTGATCTTTTCAAGAAAATGGGCGTTGCGGGAAGTCCCCAGGAAATGGTCGAGATACTGTTGGCTGTTCAGAAAAATATCACAATGCCCGATTCAACACCAGAGCCAAACGGCGCCCGTGGCAAGGCAGCTGCGAGCACAGAATCATACTCGGAAAAGCATGACCACCTGCTTACCATAAATGCGGATACGCTCGTCTCTTTACTGCTTATCGTCGTCATTCGATCTTCAGTACGGCATTTACAGGCGCGATTGTCGTACATGCGGCACTTCATCTTCATTGATGACGTGGAGAGCGGCGAGATGGGCTATGCACTCAGCACCTTCGAGGCCGTCCTTTCATATCTAGCGAGAGATTCAGCAGGCTTACGTAGAGCGAGCCGACAGAATCGAAAATTGTGGCAAGCGACCAAGACGGGCGACTTGGCCACAATTCAGGGTGTTTTAGAACCCGATAGGTCTTTCCATGAGGCCGCCGAAAGTGATTCTGAAGATGATGTCGTGGAGAGATCTCGACCAGTCAGGTTCGCAACGCTTCTTTCGGATTCGACTTCTTTGGCAGGAACCACCGCCAAAGGCGACTATGGCTCTACCCATATCCCCCGGCATCCATCTCCGCTGCGGGCCAGAGCAGAAGATGGTCCACTCGCTCATATATTTCCTTTTCAACGAGCCCAAACACCTCCGCCCATGGATCGGCCAAAGGTGAAGAAACGGGTGTCCATGGATACTCGCAGCATGTCGAGCTCATCTGCAGTATCCTTTAGATCCCGAACAACCTTGGATTCACGAGGCAGCGGGTTCGAAGGCGACACATCCATCGAAAAGCTGTCCAAGACCCAAGGATCTGAAGGAGAGTCTGTGCTGATGATGGCTATAGAGAATAAACAAGACAAAGCGCTGCAGTATCTTCTCGGACTGAGCGAGTACTACTCGCCGAGCTTCGTACTAGAAGACTGCAGCAATGAAGGGATTACCTTGTTAAGTGCGGCTGTCCAGTTGGGTTATTCGAAAACTACGGATACATTGCTATCCTATCTATTCGACAATATCCATGACGAAGAAGTTATCAGAGGGTACTTCGCGAAACAGGACGCCAAAGGCAGGTGTATCGGGCACTACCTATTCAATCAACCTCATCTCATAGATCGCATAGGCGATCTTGTTGACTGGCGGATGAAAGACCGGAATGGGCAAACTCCAGTGTTTGCGCTATGCCGGTCCTACGATCACGAGGAGTACCACGACATGGTGGACAAGGCACTTTTGGCTGCAACACGGGCGCAAGGGGACGGCCAACCACTCCACCTTGACGAACACATCGACAACAAAGGGAACAGCTTGCTGCATATCATCAACGACCCCCAAATTGCTGTGAAGCTATTGTATAGATGCGACTCGGATGTCAATGCACCCAACGACAAGCATTTTACGCCTTTGATGGTCGCGAGCAAATACGGCCGCACCGACCTTGTACGGGTGCTTTTCCAAGATCCACGAGTAGATCTTTCTGTAAAAGACCTCCGTGGTCTTACGGCAGTAGAATTGGCCAAGGACGATGAAGTTCGCAATCGCATAGATGACCTTGTTCTCCTTTCCAACGAACCTGGGCCTGACGGGCGAACTACCACCGTTGTCCGGTCGTTCTTCGTTGAGGATGGAACAATCCGGTTAGTGTTGAAATCTGGTGCGCCAAATGGGAACGCTACAATCACAGTGACTACCTGTCGGCGTTCTCTTCAAGACTTCGAGAGTCTTGCCAAATGGCTGGCTCAAGAACACCCGGCTTCGTGGCTACCGTCCATCAGCAATCTCGCTTCCCCTTTCCTCATACCATCACGGCCAGCTCGCTCTGTCCTACGTGATATCCAGCTTCGCCTCGATGCCTTTCTAAAGATACTCCTCACACATCCTACATTTTCCACGCACGAATTGGTGTGGGAGTTCTTTCTAGTACCCGACATCGACCCATCGATGCTTGCTGAGCGTTCGGCCCGCAAAGCGGAACTTCGTGCAGAACGAGTAAAGGAGGATTTTGCTCCAATCTACGATGTCCGTGAAGTAGAGCTCTTCGTCCAACATGCCCGCGAATCTGTCCGCTCGTTACACCATGCATCCAAGTCTGTCCTGCGGCGTACCAACAAATTGCGTTCTGCAGCCTTGGACCATGCCGAGGCTGCCAGGCTTTCTAACACTGCGCTGCACTCGTTGAAATTCCTGCCAGAAGTGCATCTCCGAGCTATTGACAGATACACAAAGACTCTCACGCAGAGTGAGGCAAGTCCTACTGCCGGATTCTATTATAACATGCACGCCATCTCAAGCACCATCAATGCGATTCTCGTCGCACTAAATCGCCCTTCCACCTTGATCACGTCTATGTCAACGACGCAAAAAGCTGTGGATCGCCACCACCTTTCGATCAGACGTTCAGATCGGTGGCCCCTTGGGCTTCTCGACGATGCTCGTTCACGCGTGCAAAGGGATGCGCAGGAGAAGATGGACCGTGCTACGGATGAGCTGGCAGGGTTGGGCAGAGAGCTTCGGTATACGCAGCAAGTAGTTGCTAGCGAGCTAGCTAGTTGGCAAGAGGGGAGAGTCGACATGGGTCGGAAAACGCTCAAAGAGTTCGCCCGCAAGATGGTCATATCCGAGAGGGCAAGACTAGAGAGTATGAAGAGGGCGATTCGAGAGCTTGGAATAACGGGTGATCGCAAGGGCAAGGCTAACCAACCGAATGGAGAAGCCCCTATCACAAATGGGACACACGCCACAGAGGAACATCACGACTACGGTGTTACCCCAAATGGCGCCAGAATTTTCATCGATGGAGAGTCTAGCCAGGACGAAGAACCAAATGTGCTAAACGGAGACGTGGATGTCACGGAAGAAGCCCAACTACTTCCATCCTCCACAGACGGCGACCTTCCGAGCAATCTTCAGAACGAAACCTCTCATATCAATAATGGGCTACACGACTAACGTTTAGCTCCACGGGAGCGCTACTCTTCCTTCTTCTTGTCTATAGTTTGACATGTGTTTGAATAGACGGTTCGGAATGTACAGGATACCAGACGTGTTGGGGCTTGGTTTTTCTGATTCAATCATCAGCGATGGGCGCTCTTGGGATAAATTTATTCGACGTATCAGGCTCAGTGGAGGGCCCTAAATAGTGTAATACAGAGAACTTTTTCTTCTTCGGCTACACCACCTTTGTAAACATGCTTATTGTTATTATGGTTGTGTGGGGGGGTTTTTTTTTCTTGTTTCTTGATGAGAGGTAAATCAAGAATTGCTGGTATCCATTCCACTACAACTCTTCCATTGCGATACAGGTTCAACTATAGCCTAATATTTGCTCACAAAGTACTTCAGCCATTCACTATCGCCAGTCGGGTTTGCAATGGCCCCAAATCGGCGATGTTCCGGTCAACGAGTGGCGTACGCCCATGTGGACCCATACGACAAATTTTCTCCCAACGCGACTCCACATAGCCTTCCTAGTCGCCGTCTGCACTCGAAGGCGCCAACGAACTAGCAATGAAGATGCAGACGTAAAAACTTGTTCCCGACCTTGCCATTTAGATGTAAAAATTTGGTATATATATTTTGCAAAAAGTTCTTCTTTCATCAATCAGCCAATCACAAGAGAAATCGGTGGTGTGGTCTAGGGGTATGACGTCGCGTTGTGGCCGCGCCAGCCTGGGGTAGGTTGGCCCACTTCCAGTGGATCTATAGCCGCAGCGATGCTAACAGCTCGCAGTTCGAGTCCCAGCACCGCCAAAATTGGTACATTCTTTTTTTGCACTTTCTAGGGGGTGGAGAAAGCCGTATCTGAATGTTGCAATGGTCTTTTTTTGGCTGCATGAGTCTAGTGAGGATAGAGGTGAGGCAGGTGCGAAGGTTTTGGGTCAATGGTTGGCATGTAGTTACTCGAAGGGCTTGATAGCCAATATATTTTGAGATCTAGGCTTGCTGTAGTAGCTATACACTAACAACTTTTGCTCTCTTGATATGAAGACGTTCCGAAAGGTCGGCATCACTCCGACCTTATTTTTCCTTCTTAACTTCGTACACCGGCAAAGGAAATGCCACACCATCTCTCTGGTTACACACTGAGAACCCCGATGCGGCGTGCGAACATTGGATGATCGTGTCATCTACGGCGCCCTTTGCGTATTTGGTAACCTTTTTGCCGTGCTTCTTGCTGCTCACGATACATCAGTACATCTCTGGAAAGAAACCATACACAACATACCTCGAATGCTGCACATCAAGATCGAAATCATAGTAATTAACATAGTCCACGAATTTGAACGCCCAAGACGGATCGGTACAATTAGCCACCTAGGAAAACATCAGCGCTTGGCTCTCAATCTCAAAGAAAGACGACAGACATAATTTGAAGGGTAACCAGTGGTTGCTTCAGTAATATCCCAATTTGTTTCGCAATATGTGCTCGACGAGTCGCTGGGGTCCGTCACGTTGAATGACACGCGGTAGACGTTGGCATTGCCCGGTCGCCCAGAAGGCTCAAAGGTGTAGAGATTTGTGACCTGGAATGGAGGAAGTGGACCGGGTCTGGCAATTACAAGCTGCGCGAGCGCAATGAAAGAGAGCGACTTGATTGAAATCATAATGTATGTACTTTGGAGAATGTACTGAGCGAGAGTGGTTGTCGACAACAGCTTGAGATATGGATGCATTGATGTGGTATTTAACCCCTGAACAAAAGTGGAGCTACTTCTTATTCATTAAGAGAGGCTCCTGAGTTAATGTTGTTAGCTATGCTATTCTTGTGTCCTGCACCTAGCGGAATGGTCTCCGATGGCGTGGACGTGCCTCTTCTAGACTACGCACCTCGTATCGGTGCTGCATCTAGCTCTCAGCTGACAAGGCCCTGCATTTAGGAATAAAACATGTCTAATGGGCGGATTGTGGTGTGTCAATGTAGTATTGCAGATGTACTCGTCTTGTTCGGTATATGCATGTGGCTCTGGCCTTTGCGTGGTTTATAAATGGCTCGGGAAATACAGGTTATTGTTCATCAAGTCACCAGTTATCAGGAATCTTAATTGCGATGTAAATTTTCGAAAAGCCTGACTTTGAGAACAATTATAACACCTTCTTTCCCGGTATGGCATAGCTGATCAGTACATACAAATGTGAAAAAACACTTCAAGGACAACTAGATGCCTTTCATAATTCTGCGATGAAACACATTCGGGATTACTCACATGAATGAAGACTTGAAACAGTCAGATATCATAGCTGATATCGAAAAGGGATCAGAGAAGGCTCCTTCAGCACGGCGAAAAGGATGCGCTACCTACCACCACCACGAACGTACCTTCTTACTGTACATTCTTGCAAAATTACTTGTATCGTCTTAAAAGCACGTCAGATTCAAGAGGACATTTCAGATTATATTAGTTCTTCGAAGAACAAACCCTTATCTTATATTATCTCCCAAATGCAGTTTTTTTTTCCACTTCCATATGCACCTAAGTACAGGTCGTATCCATCAGATGCCACGATTGGCTACATACATGTCACATATGGCCTTGGACTTTGCTTTTGCAGATTGATCCCGCGAAAAAATCAATGTCGAATGAGTTTTAGACCGATATACGTTTTGCATCCCGGCCAATTTGTGTTTCCTCTGGCAAGAATATAGCGGAAAATAGGAGCCATCCATTTTGAGTCCGCTGGAACTTCGAATTCACGTAGATTTTGCCTGCATTGTCAACCAATAACCCCGCATTTTTCAATACTTGCCCATATGAATCTATATTTCGTGATCTGCAAAAGGCAGCTCGCGTGTAGTAATGTTCCCACAAAGCACTATATATGCCTTGGCACACGCGCATTCCCAGGAAAATCTCTCGTAATATGAGCCTCTAATGCAGACAGTAAAGACTATAATACGAGCTTATTCGGTGTAAGGAGATATAAGGCTTTTGACAAAGCCATAGGGAAGAGAGAGAAAAGACAAAAAAGCATTTCCGAGTTCAAGATGGTGTCTTTGTATCGGTATGCTGCAAGGTTATGGTTCGTCCAACTAGCGGCCGCTCGTAAGTCTAGGGGCTGCCCATCGTCTACTTGAATTGATCTCGATAGAAACCTTGAGCACAACCACAGGCGCAGCAACAGAAACAGCATCTCCACCCCCGTCCCCCTCAATTTCATCCCTCCCACCACCTCCAATCATCAGCGACGCCCTCTACCACTGCTGGACCTCATACAACGACTACCTCTCGGAATACCATAGCGCAGACAACAACCGCACACCATTCGTCGAATCCTCCACAACAGGCAGAACTTCCTCTCTCTCCTGGGATACACTCGCTTCCTTCACCACCCTCTGCGATGGCATCCCACGGGCCGTCAACCCACCCGTCTCAACGTCCCTGATATACATCACCACGACCGACTACAACGCCTCGCGAACGCTATACCTCATGCCACCGCTAAGCCACAGCTCTGTATACTGCGACATCTGCGACCGCTGCTCGGCCTGCAACTCCCTCTCCTCCATCCGCGACTGGTCCTCCTCCCAATGGAGCCAACAACCCCCACCCCGAACCCCAGCAACCCTCTCCCTGAACCTCCCCTGCGTCCCCGGAACCCCGACCCCGACCCCTCCGCCCATCCCACCCGTCACCTTCCCCACAGATCCCTCCGGCCCCCGCTGCATCGTCAAGCAAAAGGACCTCGGAGCCACGCTCTTCTACTGGCCCATAACCACCGCCCCGGGCGGCGACTTCTGCGCAAACGACGGCGGCACCACGCTGACGCCGCGCCCGACCGCCAGCGACGGCAGCCCGAATACGGCCGTGTACAACGGCATGACGCTCGTGTCGCCGACGGCGGTGCTGGTCCTCGACGCGCTCACGGCGCAGGTCCAGTACCGCGCGGCCAACAGGCGGAGCTCGTGGTCGCGCATCGGGCCCACGGTGGAGCACGCCGCGCTGTCGATTGCGCCGCAGAGCCTGTCGAGCGTGCATCATCAGGGGAATAAGCTGAGTATTGGGTGGCCGCTCACGTCGCATAGCTTCGACTTTGCGGATATGAATACTGTGCCTGTGGAGAAGTACAGTAGTGCGCATTGTAAGGGGAGCTGCTGTGAGGACTGTGGGCGGATATGGGATGTGTATAGGCCCAGGGTGGGCGTTCCGCCAGAGGTTACTGGGCTGGTGGATGAGTGGGAGTTTTGCGAGGGGTGGGGGAGCGTGAGGCCTGTGGGTGTGCCTGTCACGGCTGGGGTGACGACCACGGTCGGGGTGGATGCGCCCTTGGTTACGGGAGAGCCGGAGACAGATGGTGACTTGATTCAAGGGGCTGCTGAAGACCATGTAGCTGTGGAGACTAGTGATGGGTGGTGACAAAAAGTTTCATCTACTATCCTAGTTCTATCGACTATTACAACGAATGTTTTGACATTCTGGCCGATCCACATGCGTGAGCATAACTCGAAGCGCTTGCAAGATTCAAACTTACAACAGGGTATATCCTCCTCATCAGGTGGGGCGCATCCTCCGGCCCGCATTATATGTTTCCCACTAGTCTCCCACCTGTGAATGCTACTTGTTTACTGGCCCTTCTTGGCCTCGGGCTTCGGAACAAACCTCTTGCGAACAGCCTTGACCATCTGCGAGAACCAGTAAAAGTTCAAAAGACTGAGCGCCGTGTTTCCAACGAGATAGACGCTGACCAGCCACATGGGGAGATCGCCGACCTCGCAGCTGCTGTGGTGTTCAGCCACTGTCCCGTTCACATTACCGCCGCACTTTCCGTTATCAAACAAGGATTCCATAGGCGTCGCAGGGTTTGTAAGGGCCGTGTAGATGTCGGAATAAATCCGTACAGACTGGTAGGTTCCCCAGACGAGACGACAGAAAAAGAACGAGACGAGCAAGGCGATGCCGTTGTACAGCTGGAGCTTCGAGCCGGTCATGTTCAGCTTGTCGCAGAACCAGTGGATGTTCAGGAAGGGAGTCGAGAGCTCGTAGAGGACGAAGGAAAGGCCGTAGTAGTTTGCAAAGGGTTTCTGGTAGCCAGTCAGTCGAGGGACGCACCGGTTCTGTGTTGGAGCAACTTACAAAGCCAATGCAAGTCACAGCCAGAGCGCCGATGGCATGCAGGAGTGCACTTGGGCCCGAGAGAGCAATGTACTGCGTCGAGACCTGCAGATCCCACAGGAAGTAGCCGGCAGCAAAGCCCTGGACCATGCCGCTGGCAGGCGTGTATCCCCACAGACGACCCTTCCAGTCCATCTCTTTGCGCTGGGGGTCTGCAAAGATGACATACAGGGCGGCCGTGTTTATGAACAGGGCCTGGATCATGGAGACCCAATGGATGTCCCAGTTGAGTCGCGTGCGCCTGTTGAAGCCATGATAGACCTTGGGGCAGATGAGTCGCGACAGGGCGGGCGACGCGACATGGAGGATGAAGTGGTAGCCGACAAAGCCGAGCAAGACCTCGTGCGCATGATATGGCAGGGTGGTGAGCGACCACTTCTCCGCGAAGGGCCTGGCGAGGTCCACTAGGGCAGCGGGCGCCGGGATGGGATCGCGCATGTCTGCTTACGAAGTGTCGAGGGAAAAAGGGCGCGGAGAGGTGGGTGGGTGAAGGTGTGAAGGTGGTGGAGGAAGTCAAGTCAAGACGGTAATAAGAAATGCAGGGAGAAAAACGGCGGCGGGCGCATGGCTATTAAAGATCCACGGGTCAGCTGCAGGAGGGGCGCAGGCTGGCGAGCACTGACAAGGTGAGTCGTGAGTCTGTCGGAGGAGTGTTCGGAACGCGTCGATGCCGTCACAGACAGGCGGCGGCTGGGACGGGCAGGAGCCAGTGAGAGCGGGCGCGCGGGCGGGCAGGTGGGGCGAGCGGCCTCTTTCACGTGCTGCGGCAGCGGGCAGCCCAAGGTCAAACACCAGCGCCATCACCAACACTCCTGACCTTCCGCAACCCGCCAGCATCGGTCATCACCCGCCCATCGCCCGCCGCCGGCTGCCTGGTCCCCCGACCCATCTGCCCGCTGTCTGCACCCCGCGGCTGCTCTGTGTAGGTCCCTTTCGCGCCCTTGGGACGGCGCTGCTGCAAAGCATGCACCTGCAAAAGACTAACGGGTCCGCCATGCCACGCAGCGCACGCAGCACTCTCAGCATCTCGAAGCCGCCGCGGCCCACCGTCCATCGACAGCCGTGAGGTACGATCCACCTGCACCCGCCAGATCGCGAGTCCAGATGGTGCCCCCGCCATCGAGAACATGGAGACCGGCCGGAACAACTCTAACGCCGCGCCAGCTGCCTCTGCCTCACCGCCTGCCGCCTAACGCGTTCCTGCGTTTTCTGCCCGTGGCACGTGCTCCACCACCTTCAACAACTGCCTGTGCAGCCCTGATGTATTGTTGATCGCCTTTGACTTTGAGTCGTTAGACTAGCCTCTCACTGCCTCACTTTTAGCACCGCGCAGCATGGCCGGACGCTCCCCCGCCCGCAGCCCTGGCGCCGACCGCGGCCTGGAAAACGGCTCCCCGGATCCTCAGCGCGAGAGCCCCGATGCCCAGCAACAGAAGAAGCGCAAGAAGGGGCCCGCCGCCGGAGAGGTAAGCCCTCCCGCTCCGATTTTTCATTCGACTCGTCACCAACTCGTCTCTTCTCTCTAGGGAAACAGCAAGAAACCGAGGGTTCAGGAGAACCGCGCCATCTACATCACCAACCTACCCCACGACACCACCGTCAAGGAGATTGAGGATGTCTTCAAGAAATACGGCATGATTGACCAGGGCGTTGACGGTGCACCCCGCATCAAGCTGTACCGCGACGATGATGGCAACTTCAACGGCACAGCCCTGGTCGTCTACTTCAAGAAGGACTCGGTCGACATTGCCATCAGGCTGATGGACGACTACGAATTTCGCATGGGCGACCGCTCCAACGGCACCATACGCGTCCAGGAAGCCGACATGTCCTACAAGAAGACAAAGGACAATGATGAAGCTGCCGCCAAAATGGTGCGCAAGGACAGGAAAACTGCCGAGCGCAACCGCGCTGAGATGAATCGGTTCGTGCTCTGATGGACGCCATTTGTTACAAATACTGACTACCGTCCAGCAAGCTTGCCGAATGGTCCGATAACGAAGATCAGGCCGCCGAAACCTATGCACCCAAGAAGAGCAAGTGGGAGAAGATCGCCATCGTCAAGCATGCCTTCACTCTCGCCGAGCTTGAGGACAATCCCGAGGAGATCTTCGACATTGTCGATGACATGACTGCCGAGGGCAATGAGCATGGCGAAGTCACCAATGTTACCGTCTACGACAAGGAGCCCGAGGGCATCGTCGCAGTTCGATTCAAGGATGCCAAATCTGCCGAGGAATTCAAAAAGAAGAACCACGGTCGCTGGTTTGATAAGCGCGCTCTCGATGTCAGCATCGCCGTTGAGCGACCTCGCTTCAAGAAGAGTGGCAAGGGCGGCGAGTCGGATGAGGAAGAGGAGGCTGACCGCCTGGAGCGCTTCATGACCGCCACGACCGACTAGATTGGACATGAGTTTCCATCTTAATCATATTTTTAAACTTGAAATTCAGGCGACAATCATTTGGGAATATTGGCCATTATTTAGGTATGGATTCATTAAAAAAAAAAATTAGCTGCTTGGTGGGACATGGTCGGGTTTCTTGAGCTCTGATACCCTTTCGGACTGTAATACATCATATTTTTTCCGCTGTACCCGACTTTTCAAGCGGCGCCAATGGTAAATTTCAAGTGATGATTCGAGTCATTGATTCACCGTCGATTGGCGGATGGTTTTGGGGGCTATTGGAGCTAAGCTAAGCCCCGTACTCACAGAGAGTGTAATATGAGTCGAAGTGAGCAAACAGTGCGCTTGCATTAAATATTGATGCCACTCGTCACCAACATTTCCAGGACGCCTATCTTGTTTGAACAATCATCAACGTACGCCCCTATTTTATATCAGACAGCTCGACTAAATCTTTCAAAATCTCCTGGCTAGCTGCTGAATTCGACAAACAAGCTAGCGCAATGCCGTCCATGCGCATCACGGTAGCCTTGAACGCCAAGCGTACCCAAAGGGCTCCACTTCTCGTCCCAACCTCTGCATCCCCGGATCCTGCTTCTGCCGCCTCCATCCGATCACATGTTGTCAAGGCAGCACAGTCCAAACTGAAGCTAAAGAAGCCCACGAGATTCTTCGTTGGTGGGACCGGGCAGGAGCTAAAGACGGCCCAAGAGTGGAAAGACGAATTGAACAATGATGCAGTCGTGCTCGTTTCCGCGGGCGAAGACTATGTGGGAGTGAGGAAGGAGAGTGGCCGGCATGGTGTGTACTCGTCTGCGGAAAGTTGAGAGGAATCCAGCTCACATTGCACAACAGAGGAGGCAAACTCCGACTGTCCAGTTTATGTACTCGCAGAAAACGCTCCAGTTGATGGCCTCTCGGTCACTCAGCTCACGACCACCGCGCACACGCTGCCCGGTATCGTACTTGGAGTCGGCCAGCCCGACCTACACCCAGGCACCAAGTTCCCCATTGGCGCCGTCTTTGTGTCCCAGCAATGGGTCCATCCGCCGCTCATCGGCAGTGACATCGGCTGCGGCATGGCCTGGTACAAGACCAAGCTGACCAGGAACCAGGTCGACGGCGACAAGGGCAAGAGAGTGGCAGAGAAGCTGCGAGGCCTGGAGGGTGCCTGGAGAACGCAGGCTGCGCGAGAACTGTGGCTTCAGGGTCACGATGGCTGCGACTCTAGCAGTTGTTCGGCCGGGCCGGAGTGGGACGTCGCACTCGGGACCATAGGCGCTGGCAACCACTTCGCAGAGATACAGGTCGTCGAGAAGTCCGAGAACGAAGATTCAAGCCTGCACCAAGACGAAGTGATACTCCTCGTCCACTCGGGCTCGCGAGGATATGGAGGGAGTATACTAAAGAAGCACACGTCGGACTCGCAAACCACCAGCTTTAGGGTAGGCACCAAGGAAATGCAAGACTACATGACGGACCACGACCGGGCCTGCTGCTGGGCAAAGGCTAACCGCGACCTCATCGCCGTGCGATTCCTCGCGTGCCTAGAACCGGGCGAGGAGGCATGGGAATTGGGGCGTAGCCGTGACATGGTGCTTCCAGCCGCTGGCGGCGACGGCGGCGGCGAAGGCAACGGCGACAGCGATCCCATCGTCGACCTCGCCGCCGCCATCTCGTGCGCCAAAGCCAGAGTGCGGGAACGGAGGGTGGTCGACATATGGCACAACCACGTCGAGCGCGTCAAGTGGCCTCCAGGGCCGCCATCCTCATCTCCCAGCACAGCGGATCAGGATGTCAAGGAGGGATGCGTATCCACTTCCATCGATGACATCGACGACGATGGCCAGACAAATCGCTACGCCTACATCCACCGCAAAGGCGCGGCGCCCACGCACGACCCGCTCTCCACGACCACCACGCCGCACCCCCTCCCCCTCCTGCCCCTCCCCGGCTCCCGAGGCACACCGACCCTCATGCTCAGGCCCGTCTTCTCCGCCGCCACGGGCTGGGGCGCCCGGAATGCCTTGTCCCTCGCGCACGGCGCGGGGAGGGCCATGTCGCGCGCCAGGGCTCTCGCGTCGCTGGGGCAAAAGTACAAGCACCGAGAGGGCCAGTTGCTGGAGCCCACGGCGACGGGAGGAGAACGACGGGGCACATGGGTGGTGTGCGAGGAGAGAGATTTGGTGTTTGAGGAGGCGCCCGAGGCGTATAAGGATGTCTTTGCGGTTGGCAAGGATCTGGCGAGGGAGGGGGTTGCCGAGGTGGTGGGCGTGTGTGCTGCGAGGGTGAGCTACAAGGTTAGGAAAGAGGCGCGGTAGGAGACGACGCGGCTGCAACGGCAGGCCTGTTGCTGTGCCCGTGTGACGCGAGCCGTGTGCATGTGTATATCGGAGACGATGCCAATTTCCCTGGTTGCCGGCCACTTGGATTGCGACCTGCACGCACCCACTTTCTGTAATGTGATGGGGAATGTGGGATTGCGGATATATTGCGTGATGGCACAAGGCTGCGCGCGTAGGGGGGACGCCTGCAATCTAGGGAGATTAGCGATGGTTTCTTTTTTATATTCCTGACGAGCACGGCAGCGTATGATACTTGGTCATGTAAAGAACCGATTATAAGCTTCGTAAAGGTGGGCGTATTATTTCTCGTCTGTTTACTTCGGAAATCTAAATGCTTGGGTAAATTCCAAACAGCGTTGGGGGTGAGGTAGAGTAGAAGATCATCCAGAGTGCCTTGCTATCCAAGATGACCAAGGAGAGAATCAACTGAGTATAAGCCCCCGACACTGTTCTGGATTTGCGATATGCAAAAAAAATCAAAGTGCCAGAGTTTTCCTGTGTCATTCAGTGTTACAATGACATGGCCCATTGTAGTTCTTGTTGACTACGAGGTTCATGTGTTTGAGTAATATGCTCATTCCCGCAACTGTTGGCCCTTGTAGGCCAGCATGCTACAAGAATCCACCGGCTGGGCATAATCATCAATGCACACGTGAATATTGGAATAAGGATCACTTACAATACTGTAGCTCGTAGGACCAAGGATGCTCTAGCTGCAGTATAGGTTCAGTCCCGTGAGGTTCGCTCCTGCTCAGGCTGAAATCGTAGCATTCAGGAGCTCCTGGGATACAAAGGTTAATATCTTTACATGTCTGTAGCCTGCAGGGAAAATATGCTTATTCGGTTGTTCCCCGGCAATGGTATCATTTGGTGCCAAAGTGGCACGCATGCTGTATAAAGTTTGTGGGTTCATGTCCTAACCCACGAGGAGAGACTAGAAGGCTTCCAGAGACGTTTTATGATTATCAACGCCCTGGAGAGCTGTGGGGCAACACATTAAGAATATTTCTTGGTTTCACCCCTTGTGAAACCCAGTGGCTCATCGTGAAGTAGGCCCCAAGCATTGGCTCGCTATGCTTCCCAAAATCCTCACCGTCATGGTCTGCCCCCTAGGGCTGCGAAGTCAAACGAATGAGAACTAAAAATATGCCACTCTACGACACTTAAGCGCAGCCACCCTTTTCGTAGAACATGGCATCCGCGTCCAGATGGCGAGACCGAGCGTGCAGGCCCACTTCTCCATCTGGGGAACGGGTCTCACGTTTGCCATGCCCACATGTAAGATGCCAAAAGGGCCCCACAAGGAACCCCGAAAGACGGTTCCATCGACTGTTCCTTCCCGCACCTGTCCCTGTTGCTGTTCATGATGCGACAAGCTGTCATCAACTCACCCGCGATTCTCAAACGCGTTGCCCACCACATAGCGCTAAGTCGTGCATACGTCGCCTGCAAACTTACTCCCTCGGCGATCAACATATAACCACTCACGCCCTCAAAATCAGAAACCAGTAGATCTCACCTGCTTCAAGAACGAAAAAAAAAAGTTGTAGTTGGTGCCTCAGGTAACCGGGCCTTCCATAGTCGGGCCGTACACGCTGCTGGCAGCACAACTCCTTGACACGAACCCAATGAGCCAAGCCTGGTCGCGGCATCATGCGGAAGGACAATGGCGTCTCAGAAATCGGCCTCATTGCATCGGGAGCGAGGTAGTGAGCAACGATAGTAGAGCAGAACAAGCAGAGCCCAAAACGCGGGGTTTTTTACTTTCGGCCTTTTAATATTTAACATGGCTTTGCTATTGCTCCTCTTTCTGTCTTTTCACAAACCCTACTCTTTCGCCCCACGCTCCGCGTTCGTTCTTTTCTTCTCTTTTGGCTGTTGATCGGCCTTCATTCGTTTGCCGTATTTGGGCTTTTACATTCGTTTTTAATTTTTTGACCTCTTTGTTGGGTTTGCAATCTACCGCTGAGATGCGTGTGTTGAATCTCCTTGGTCTAGTCTCCATCGCCGGCGCCGTTGAGACTTTAGGTAAGATATATCTCCCATTTGCTTACATGCACAGAACTAACGTATCTGTAGTGGATCTTGGATATGCAAAATATCAGGGCGCGAGAGTAGGCAATGGTCACGTAAATCAGTGGCTAGGAATGCGTTTTGCGGCGCCGTCTGTCCCACCACTTCGTTTTGCTGCACCACAGGCTCCAGTGCAGGAGGATGAAGTTCAGGATGCGACAAAAGAGGGACCTTTGTGTGTGGCAGCGAACCAACCCGAGGGGTTCTTGAACGACAATCCCAATCGGTTCATGGCAGAAGACTGTCTTTTCGCAGCCGTGTTTGCACCCGCAAATGCTACCGAGCAGTCGAACTTGCCTATCGTCATGTTCATAACAGGAGGCGGTTTTTCGAGTAATTCGAATGGAAACTTTAATGGCAGCGCAGTGGTTGAAGCGAGCGGAGGGAGCATGATTGTAGTGCGGGCAAACTATCGCGTTGGCATTCTGGGGTTCATAGGTGGAACAATGGTGGACGGAGATACAAATGGTGCGGTGCCCAATAACGGCTTTAACGATAGTAAGTCTCACCTACACGTCCGGGGTTTTTTTTGAAGTTTTAGTCAGAAATTGCCCGTACTGAGCTGACTTATTTTAGTGATCGCGGCGGCACGCTGGGTCAAGGAACACGCGACGAAATTCGGTGGAAATCCAGACCACATCGTACTGTACGGCGCTTCGTCAGGTGGCAATGCAATCGATATCATTTTGGCAGCGAACAATGGCGAAGGGTTTCCCGATCTCTTTGCCGGTGCCATCGCTGAGTCTACTGCCTGGGGATCGGAAGGGTATTCAGTCGACCGCGACCAGGCTCTGATGAACAACCTTGAATCGACTGGGTGCGCGAGCGCGCCAGATCCCATCGACTGCATGCGACAGATGCCCATTGGTGATTTTCAAAACAAGACCGCACCTGACGGCTGGGGACCAACGATTGACGGAAAACTCATCAATGCGGTACATTACCAAATGTATGAGCAGGGACGTTTTCAAAAGAACATCCCGGTGATATACGGCTACGCAAGCGACGAAGCCACGCCAGACTTCATCTCCAATCAGACGGTCAACACTACCGAAGAGATTGCTGCCAGTATTCAGAAGGCGGTGGGTGCGAGTATTACAGACGAAGAGGTCAATGCCATGCTCGCGGCCTATCCCGAGAGTCTGAACAACATATCCGTTTTCGGGAGGGATGTCTCGCCGCGTGCAAACGCCAGCCTGAGGAGAGGCCCAGGAGCGCAGTGGCAGCGCGATGCAGCCATCAAGACGGAGCTGAAGGAGATTTGCATTGGCGCCTTCTTCTCGGACATGTTTGCGGCCGCGGGACAGACAGCAAACTATGCATTTCGATACAATGTGCTCGACGAGACGCCCGGAGGGAATGCTGACCAAGGTTTGTTTTCGCCGCACACGTCTGCGCTATACGCCTTCTGGGGGAAGAATTCCACCGATGGGAATGATCCAGGATGCCTGGAGCTGGATCCATCAGACCCACTCAGTTGCGCCACGGGTGCTCGCTTGACACAAGCCTACTTGGTGTCTTTTATCAAGACACTGAACCCGAACACACTTCGAGCAGCTGGATCGCCCGAGTGGAGCCCGTGGAGCATTGCTGAGCCCAACCGTATCGTATTTGACAATACGCAGGCCAACATGGAAAAGATGGGAGAGTCGGATGGGGAGGTGCCCATTGCGGGAATGAAGCAGAGAGAGCGGTGTGTGAGCCTCTCGACCAATATGGCAAAGCGTGTCAACTTGGGTCTGCGTGAAGGCCAGGCACTTCCTGCTTTTGCAAATGGTACCAGGGCAGATCCCACTCTGGCAGTCCTGTCTGGCAATGGCACAGTCGCGGCGAGTGTAGCAACCAATGTGACGACCACAATCAATGGCACAGCGGTGAATGGGACATCGGTTAATGGGACAGCACCAGCAGCGGGAGGCCAGGTTCCGCCGGCAGGCCCAGGGCTGTCGCCCGAAACACTGGCGGGTCTGGGTGCCGGCGTGCCAACCATACAGCGGGGGGGTTTGGTCAGTGTTCCTCTGGTGGTGATGATTGCCGTGTTCTGCATGTCGGCATAGGTGCGATGCAGCCAGCACCCTGGCCTGCCAATATTAGCATGTAATTTACCAACGGGAGGGAAAACATGTACGTTGTATCAGACGCTTCGTCTATGACGGTAACAAACAGGTCTGTTTGTCAAGCTTTGCACTAGACGTGGTGAAACGGGCACGACTGAACCAAACGGCGATGGCATTTCTTCCAGAATGTGCCGTGCCTTTAGGCGGACGCCCAGCAATTTGCGGAAGATTGGGCGTCGGGGTTCTAGGGGAGTGGAGTGGACGTTGTGGTGCGGGATTGCAGGGGTGCATCGCTGCATCATTGCATGCCGCGAGCCGCGGGCTGGAGCCGTGAGCCGTGAGCCGTGAGCCGTGAGCCGTGCTGGCAGCGTTCGTTGTCAATAGGCCTGCGCCGTGCAAGAGTCATCGTGTGTTTTGGGAGTCGGGCGGGCGACTTGTGCGCGGGCGTCCCTCGCCGTACGACGCCGCATGGCCGCAAGGGCAGCCCGAGGCCCGGGGCGCCAGGGCGGATGGCCAGTGGGCGGTAGAGGGTGGTGGAGGCCACGGAGGGCCTGCAAGTGCTGGGCGCGCTGGTAGGCGTGGAGGCTGGAGAGCGAGTAGGGCGCGAGTGGAGAGCGAGTAGCGCTGACGATCGGGCGGAAGGCGGGGGTGGTGATTGGTAACTTTGGGAGCTATGGCCAGCCGAGAGCTTGGCCCAGCCGGCGAGCGTCAACCACAAGGTCGCTCACGGCCTGCGTCTACGCGCGCTGCGACAGCTGAGGGTGCCCAGGCGGGCGTGCCTGGAATCGGCAGGCTGGGTGCCCGCCATTCGCTGCCAGGCGCCGCCAGTGACTGCGCGCTGCTACTGCTGACGGCCAGGGCAGCAGGGCGGCGGTGCAGCGATGGGTATGCTATGTGCGGCTGCGGCGTTTCAAAACATTCGGCCCTGTGCGGAAAGCTTGTCTGTGCTGTTTCTGTGCCTTACAGCCCAGTCGGCACTCTTTTGGACGTCGACCCCTGCAGCAGCCTGCGAAAAGCCTGCATCCAGCTGATTGCGATGTGATCCCGCGAGGAATGGGGTCGGAACCGGCCTGTGGCGGAGGCTGCGAGCACGCCCTGGCCCCAACCTCCCCCAGCGCATATTTATTCTTTGCACGCCCCGCCCGGTGCAGAGAACCATCGCCAGAGATCGTCGTCGCTCGCATTGCCCTCTGTTTGACCAGCAATTCTCCGCCCTTCCTTGTTCCCGGCTGCTGTCCCCGAGTGAATGCTAGTCCAGTGACGCGCTTGCACAGACCCAGACGCCCAGGTAACCCGCGCCCCTCCCTACAAACTTCTGTCGCCTTCCTTCACCACCAAACCCTCCTCCACCCTACGCCGCTCGCCCGCCCTCGCTTCTCCGACCAATTCCCCGCTGACCACCTATAAAGGCCCCTCAGTCGCTATCAGTCCTCGCCCAATCCAACCCAGCCCAGTCCGCTCGCTTCACGCCAACCAACAACCCCAACCGTTCCATCATTCACCATGCTTGCTCAGTCCATCCTCTCCGTCTTTGCCCTGGCTGCCGCTGTTGGCGCCCAGTCCTCCTCCGTCACTCCGGCTCCCCTTGCCACAGGCAACCCTCGGGGCGCCGTGTACGTTGCCAACGTCAAGGGCAAAGGCGGCCTCATCGCTGAAGTCCATGCTACCACCGGCAAAGACGGAAATGGCGTTGAATTCACCGTCAACGTCCAGGGTCTTCCCGCCGAGGGCGGTCCTTTCATGTACCATCTCCACGAGAAGCGCGTCCCGGAAGATGGCAACTGCACGGCTACCGGCGCTCACATTGATCCTTACAAGCGTGGCGAGGTGCCCATTTGCGATGAATCCAAGCCAGAGACTTGCCAGACCGGTGACTTGAGTGGCAAGTTCGGCAACATCACTGAGCAGTCGTGGTCTCAAGTGTACGTTCGCTCCCCAACCCCCCCTTCTGTCACCACGAGTAGGCTAATCTTCTTTGCAGCTACACTGACCTCTACTCTTCCACGATTCCCGGTACTCCCGCCTTCTTTGGCGACTTGTCCGTCGTGTTCCATCTGTCTAACAAGACTCGCATTGGGTGCGCCAACTTCCAGGGTGGTGATTTCACCCCCTCGGGCACTGCCGGCTCCTCTGGAATTCCCCAGCCAACTGGCACCGGCCACTTTGGCAATGGCACCTCCACTGTCGCGCCCACTTCCACTGGTTCTGCCACCGGTACCCCCGTTGCGCCCTCAGAGCCTGCCCAGCAGACCACCAACGCCGCCCAGAAGCTCGTCGCCGGCGGTGCGGGCGTTGTCCTGGCCGCCATGGCTTTTGCCCTCTAAACGACCCACAACATCATTGCGAATCTGCCCAATTGGGTGCTAATGTGGTGGTTGATTGTAAGAACCTCACGCGATATCGGAATGCATAACCGGCGTTTTCTGGCAGATACCAAGTAAAGAACGGTCAGATGGAGCTCCCTTGCCGGATGACCCTAGGCTGAGTTCCTAGCTGGGCTTTGTACATGTCTATTTTCCTTTGCCCTTTTACCCTTTTTGTTTTCTCTACAACACCACCTTTCTATACGGAAGATTGAATCAATAATCTAATGACCTTGGGGGGAATGAATCGACAAATGAGCCGATGGATGGATGGACCAACCGACCGACGACGATACCCACACGGCGAGAATAGCTCGTCGTGAAGGCTAGTCTCGTAGATACCAACATACGATTTCTTTCAAACTTGGCCCTTTGTCTTGTTCCTTCCACGCTGACTATTCTTTTTTTTTTTTAACCCTCCATGGTTTGATGTTCGCTAAAAAAAAAGCCCCTGACTCAGGCTCGAAACATCCATCCTACGCATAGACGCTCGTTCTACAACAAGGAAACTAGTTTTCCAGATAGCAACACGCGCTAACTAGGAGCCTCCTCGTATCGTACCGGCGCCGAGCGTGCGCAGACCCTTCCCTTCCCTTCGCTTCCGTGCGGAGTCCCGAACCAGATCGCCCGGCTAGTTGGGGTTGGTCGGTCGGTAAGGGCCAGGGCCAGGGCTTTTATTTTGATGGGGAAGCTGGTTTCATGCCTGCCTGGGCTATCAGGATCGGATCGGATCAGATTCTTTGAGGGGTTGCGGGTTGTGGCGTGATGGGATCGAGGACCCTGGCCCTGCTCTTTGGTCGCTCACGCTCGTGAGCTGCACACATTTTCCAAGGAGGGGGTTGGGCGCCTCGCTCGAATGGCTGGCGTGTGTTTGGAGCTGGGGCTGGAGCTGGGGCTGGAGCTGGGGCTGAAGGTTCCAAACGTGCACGCGTGGCGAGTGATGCCGTTGTCTCTTCTCTGACCTTTTTTTTTCGCTTGGTTGGTTCCCTTTCTCCGTCTTCGTTTGGCAGCGTACCCGCCAGTTTTGGCGTTATTTTTAGCCATCTTGAGCGAGCGAACGACTCGGCCATGGCGGCTGTTTCATGGACGGTGCTGTCTAATTCAGGGCATGGCTAACTAGATGAATGGTCTGGGTGCTTTGTCTCGTTTGTCGCGGTCGCGGTGTCGAGACAGACCTGTCCAATGGTGCTGCTGCTGATGGCGGCGCGCGGGTACCTGCATTGCTTGTGGACCTGTCTCTGGCTTGCATGACTGCATGCGACTGCGCCTTTACCTTCTGTTTTTTTTGCCACCCCCAGAAGGGCGTCATACGCCACACGCCATGTATTTGCTTTCTTCTTAAAATCTGTCTCTCGTCTGCATGGGTTGCTAAGTGGTTCCTGTAGATCGCTCGCGCAATGTGATGCACGACATTGCGCAGCGAACCGTTTCAGCCATTCTTTGGGAAGAAAAAAAAACCAAGACAGAATTTTCTGGTGGGGGGGTTTTTTTTTTTTGCACTGCTCTGTTTTTCATTTCTGCCTTTAACTTGCCTCCTGTGAGTGAGGCTGTACTGTGTGGCGTTATGCTATGCTATGCCGGCACGCATGAAAAAGAAAATAGGAACGGCAAAGAGAAAAACTATGGAGACTGTTTCGTGTGAACAGTTCGGCGATGGTCAAGGTAGATCGGAGAAGAACGGCTGTGAGACGGTTGTCAGGCGATTGTTAGAAGAAAACGGTGTGTAAGTAGAGAGTGTGGGTGCACAAGTCAGTCACTGTTGTGAAGCATCTGTTTTGAGATAAGGGGACCTATGAGTTCACATTTTCAAATCATTGAAGCAGCGAGATCAAGTCGATCAATATATTGCCATTTCGATTACTTTGGATCGAGAGACTATCCAATTTGTCTCGGGTCGCCCATGTAGAGTGAGAAATTACAAACGCTATCATCAAACATTAGTACAAACTTATTAATCATACGGATCAAGTATAATGGGGCATTTGGGACTTGTCTTCCAATGCACCATGTCCGTTGGTCGAATGGCCGTTTTCAATCTTTTTGGGCGTAGGCCTCTTGAAATGGGGCTTCAATGGCTCCCAGCTCTCGGCATTGTAATCTTCTTGTACCTTCTTGCACTGCTTCAGACCCCATTCGGTCACGCCGACCATCAGACAGCTCTCGAACATGAAAGCCATGCTGCCCTCTCCAACCTTGTTCGGGTGGAGCTCGGCATTCGACGCCTTCTCATGGGTAGCCGCGTCCGGGCCGTGCCCTGACATGACGTTGTGGAGAGAGGCGCCTGCAGGCTGGAAACCGCCACCCGTTTTGGCGTCGTACTGGCCGTGGATGAGACCCATGAACTCAGACATGGTGTTGCGGTGGTACCATGGCGGGCGGAACGTGTCTTCAGCGACGAGCCAGCGGGGCGGGAAAATGACAAAATCGGCAACAGCAGTGCCGGGGTGGTCCGACTGAGCAGTGAGCACTGTGTAAATGGACGGATCGGGGTGATCAAATGAGACGCTGCCCATGGTGTTGAAGCGGCCCAGGTCGTACTTGTAGGGGTAATACAGGCCGTGCCAGGCGACAACATCAAAGGGGGTGTGATTTTGCTTGGCTTGGAAGAGGTGACCGGCGAATTTGGATAAAATGTGCCACTGTGTGCTGGTGTCTTCGTCAAAGTCGGCAACTGGAGCCTGGAAGTCGCGCGCGTTGGCAAGGCAATTGGAGCCAATAGGACCCAACTCCGGAAGTTGGAAGTGACCCTGGTACAGCTCGAGGATGTAGCCTCGCACGGGACCTTCAGGTAGCGTGACGCGGTATTTAATGCCGCGTGGGATGACGCAGATTTCGTTGGGGCGCACGAAGATGCGGCCCAGCTCGGTTTGGATGTCGAGTACGCCGTGCTGTAGGACGATGAGGAAATCGCCGTCGGCCGAGTAAAAGGCTTCATGAGGGTCCATGTCCTTTCCCGCAGCAAAGATGAACATGCCCAACCCTGTCTTCATGGTGGGGTCTCCTGCGCCTGCGACGAGGTGCAGCGAGTGCACCCAGTCCACCGTCTCATCAAGGTCGAAGGGGTCCCATCGGAGCTGGTTTGGGATGTGATGGATCTTCTCATAGGGCTTGTTTTCGGGGTTCGTGTTATATGTTGAGGATTCACGCGGCTCAAAGTTGGAGTGGCCGCAGCTTGGGAGGATGCGATACATCCACGTCTGCTGGTTCTCGTGGCGCGGAGCCGTGAATGCAGTCCCAGAGAGCTTCTCAGCATAGAGGCCGTATGGAGGCTTCTGGGGAGAGTTGGCGCCGATGGGCAGGGCGCCCTCGACGGCTTCAGACCTGGGGCGATGGGTCAATCACGCATCACGTAGCGCTGGCGGGGACGACGCACTCATGGTAGGAGTTGAAGCCATTCATGTACCGATACCTTTCTTTGTGTGCGAACTGGGAGGAAGGCATCGTGGATGTCAGTGTAGTCCGGGTTGGCAAATTCTTCGAGGTTGCGCTTGGTCAAGGGGACGACGCTCTTGGGCGGCTTCTTCTCGCGCAGCGTCAGTTTCTTAAGTAAATCGGCGAGCGGCTTTTTCGGGTGCAGGGGCGTGTCTGAGCAGTCGTAGCCGGATGAGGCCATACAATTGTGGTCGGCCATGCTGTGGGTGCGGAAGCTTGCCAGGCGGAAAGGCGGAAAGGCGCGGCTTGCGGAGAAAGAAGTGGAGTCGCGCGCTAAGCCCCGGGGCCTCGTCCGCGTCGCGCAGGATAGTTACGGAATGCTTCCGCTCGCGGGGCACGCCCACGCCCGTCCACGCCCGTCCACGCCCGCCTGCTACACCTTAGACCGAGCCGCCCGTCACGTCAGATCCGATCCCTGATGGCCTACTTAGCTGTTCCACGGGAGCCTCCCTGAGCAGAAAGACCTCGGATGTCCGGAGACACCACCTCGCCCTACCCGCCTCGTCACTGAGCTCCTCCGCAGTCATGTCGCTCCGCTCTTGGCTGGCCATTCCTCGCCACTCGCACTTCTCGCTGGCCAACATCCCCTTTGGCATCATCTCGACCGCCCCGGAGCAGACGCCGCGGGTTGCCGTTGCCATTGGGGACCATGCCCTGGACCTGGAGGCCTTTGCCGCCCACGACGGCTTCAAGGCCCTCTCCACCATCCAGCCCCATCAGGCCGTCTTCTCCCAGCCGTCACTGAATGCATTCGCAGCTCTGGGCCGACCAGTGCACTCCGTCGTGCGCAAGTACATCCAGAGCATCCTCTCCGAGGACACTCCGTTCCCTGACGTGCTCAAGACCAACGCGGCACTCCAGAAGCAAGCTCTGATCCCTCTCAATAAAGTCAAAACGCACCTACCCTTCCGGATTGGCGACTACACCGACTTTTTTGCCGGCATGAACCACGCGTTCAATGCAGGCTGTCTATTCCGCGACCCCGCAAACGCTTTGCAACCCAATTACAAGCACGTTCCCGTGGGCTATCATGGTCGCGCGTCATCAATCGTCGTGTCAGGCACTCCCATTCGTCGACCCAGCGGCCAGATTCTGACAAACCCCACTGCTGAGAAGAAGATCCCAATATTTTCCCCGTGCAAAAAGCTGGACCTCGAGCTGGAGCTGGGAGCATTCATATGCAAGCCGAACAGCCAGGGCGAGCCCGTTCCAATTGGAGAGGCAGAGGAGAGTCTCTTTGGGGTAGTGCTCATGAATGACTGGTCTGCAAGAGACATACAGGCATGGGAGTATGTGCCGTTGGGTCCCTTCAACGCAAAGAACTTCGGCACGACTATTAGCCCATGGGTGGTGTTGGCTGACGCATTGGAGCCATTCAAAACAAAAGGCATTGATAATGACACCGAGATACTACCCTATCTCAAGGAGAAGAATGAAAAGTCTGTTTACGATATCCAGCTTCAGGTCGATCTCAAGAGTGAGTCAACTTACCCGTTTGCAGATACCCCTACTGACTTCTGCAGCACAATCCGGAAACTCTTCGACCATTACGAAAGTCAGCGGGAAACACCTCCTGTGGTCATTCCCCCAGATGATAGCGCACCACACCATTACTGGCTGTCCGTTGCAGCCAGGTGATTTGTTGGGCTCAGGAACGATAAGCGGCACAACTCCAGAAGAATTTGGCAGTCTTTTGGAGCAGACAAAAAATGGAAAGAGCACTGTCTCGCTGAATGGTAAAGAGGAAAGGAAGTTCTTAGAGGACGGTGATGAGATCACCATCACGGGCGTCTGTGGCACTGACCCAGACGGCCTCGTGGGCTTTGGAGAATGCACTGGCAGGATTGAGCCCCCAGTGACTTTCAACTTCTAAACACCCTATTGGCATAGCAGACGAGTGTTCCATCATCATGTTCGCTGACTGGGGGCCGGCCAATTGGCAAAACATTTAATAATAGAGGTTTCTGACTCAACCGTCAGCAATTCACGTATGTCCCGAATCAATCATTAAGCATGACTTTGCAAAGCCTGCGTCACTGTCGAAGTTTTGACATTGGAACCTCGGTATCGGACTCTTAAGCCGTGTCCCAGGAATCGCGGGTGTACGATAGCCGCAAGGGTCTCTTAGTCTGAGACTAGAGTGGATTCTGCGACCCGTTATGCGAACCATGGTCAAATCTGACGGCGTAGTGCTTGACGGTCCCGGAAATCGCTCGGATATGAGAAAAAATACCAGGGTTTCAATATCCACAGCTTCAGAAGCATCGCGAAAGCTGCCACGCTATTCCACAACAAGCATAGACAGCGTTATCCCCGATGATTTCATTGGGCATCGCAGGGGATCTTTCCCCGCATGCAAGGCGGTCCAATTCCGCATTCCTACATCGAAGGAAGTGCCACAACTCCTCCACACCTACGCTGCACTCCTTAGTGCGCTGACCCCGCGTACTAACTACTGCGAGATGTCGGCGAGAGCTCGGCGGAAGCGGGTCACGAGTGTGGGCTCAGCAAGAAGCTTGTCCATCGAGGAGAGTGTTCGGGTAAGGACCAGTTAGAGGGGGTCTAATTGCGTCTTGCGTCAGTGTTTCCTTGGAGCTTCTTCTTGCTTTTGCCAACGTAGGCAGGTGTATAAGAGTGTCATTATTCTCTCTGTGTCGAGTCTGTCTTCAGGCCCAGTCTCCTTCCAGCTCACGAGCTCTACCTCCTCACAATGACGCTTCCCATATACATTGCAAGCGCGGCTGTCGTCTCGTTTTTCCTTTATAAGCTACTATACGGTACGGATACGCCTCGAATCAAAGGAATCCCGGAGATTCCAGGCCTCCCGCTGTTTGGAAGCTTGCTGGAACTTGGAGAGAACCACGCAAAAGTGGCCCAGGGATGGGCAAAGAAGTACGGACCAGTGTTCCAGGTTCGCATGGGCAATAGGGTAAGCCGGATATACTGGATATGAGTAGCAGTTTACTGAAAGACACCCCAGAGAATTGTATTCGCAAACACATTCGATTCTGTCCGTCATTTCTGGATCACGAACCAGTCTGCCCTGATCTCCCGCCCTACATTGCACACTTTCCATACCGTTGTCTCGTCATCCCAGGGCTTCACAATCGGCACCTCTCCATGGGACGAGTCATGTAAGGCAAGGCGCAAGGCTGCAGCCACGGCCCTGAACCGACCCGCGGTCCAGTCCTACATGCCGCTGATTGACCTCGAATCCAACGTGTCTATCAAAGAGCTCCTAGCGGATAGCAAAGGCGGTGAAATCGATTTGGACCCCCGCGCATACTGGCAAAGATATGCCCTCAACACGAGCTTGACTCTTTGCTATGGATACCGAATCGACGGCAACAAGGAGGACGAGCTTTTGCAGGAGATTACAAACGTAGAGAGGGGCATCAGCAACTTCCGCAGCACGAGCAACAACTGGCAAGACTATATCCCGCTGCTGCGGCTTTTCCCCAAGCAGAGCCAGGACGCCAACACGTTCCGCAAGAGGCGGGATGTGTATATGGACAGGCTGCTGGGAATACTGAAGGACAAGGTTGCCAAAGGCACTGACAAGCCCTGCATCACCGGAAACATTCTTAAAGACCCAGAAGCAAAGCTGAACGAAGGTATGTATTCTCATGCTCCATTACTCCGTTCTCAATCAAAGAGAGAGAGAAAAGAAGCCTAACATTCCGAAGCCGAAATCAAATCCATCTGCCTGACCATGGTCTCGGCCGGCCTCGACACCGTCCCCGGCAACCTCATCATGGGCATCGCCTACCTCGCGTCCCCGCAAGGCCAGGCCATCCAAGCCCGGGCCTACAAAGAAATCATGAAAGTGTACCCCAACAACGACGCCTGGACGCGCTGCCTCTCTGAAGAAAAGATACCCTACATCACCGCCCTCTACAAGGAGATCCTCCGCTACTTCACCGTCATCCCCATCTGCCTTCCCCGCGTGAGCATCAAGCCCATCGAATGGAACGGCGCCGTCGTCCCCGCAGGCACAACCTTCTACATGAACGCCTACGCCGCAGACTACGACCCCACCCACTTCAAGGACCCCGAAAAGTTCGACCCGGAGCGCTACCTCGAGTCCACGGATGGGACCCCGCACTATGGCTACGGCGCGGGCAGTCGCATGTGCGTCGGAAGCCACCTGGGCAACCGCGAGCTGTACACGGCCTTTGTGAGGCTCCTGTCTGCCTTTGAGTTTACGCCCCCCAGGGATCCCAGGGATATGCCCGTCTTGGATTGCCTAGAGGCGAATGCGATTCCTACGAGTTTGACCATGGAGCCAAAGTATTTCAAGGTCGGGTTCAAGCCCAGGGATCGTGCGGCGCTGGATCGGTGGATTAGGGAGAGTGAGGAGCGGACGAAGGATTTGATGTAGATTGTGAGAGGGGAGTGCAGGGAGGAAAGAAAAAAGAAAAAGAAAAACGCGGTGCGGACCATTCCTGGGGCTGTTGGCTTCCTATTTCCTCGTATATTGACATGGCAATGTAATACTTGTGTACTTCAACAACTTTTGAGTCTTCAATTGGGTCAAGCATGATTGTAACAAAACATGCTGGTGTCTTGTTGATTGAAGAAACGCCCCTTTTGATTCATTCCCAACCCTACTCAGTACATGCTGGAAAGCAGCCAAACTCCGGGCTATGCAGTGGCACCCAATTTAGGTCGTTAAATCGACCTTCCGCCTACGAAGTTAAGAATATTTGGGAGATATGATAGATAAATGGAAACTGCATCTTTAAACCATCGACCCCTGTAGATTATGCAGTGCACGCCCCCCGAATTACTCGTCTTCGTCGTCGTCATCCACGACCCGCCGTCTCTTGGTCCGGCTAACAACCACCTCCTCGTCACTGTCGTCGTATCCGCCGCGATTCCGCTTCGGACTGGACTGCTCCCTACGATGGCGCGGTGACTCGACAATTCCATCATCGTCATCATCATCGTCCTCGACGATTTCCGGCTCCTCGTCACTAGCTGCAATGAAGTCGTCTTCCTCGTCGTAGTCGTCCTCACGTGTCTTTCCACGGATACCATAGTCTTCGTCATCGCTCCAGTCCTGCTTGGCTTTAGACTTCTTGGCCCCGCCCCGTCTGCTGTTTTCGTCCAAACCGCCCATGCTGAGGCCATAGCCAGCAGAGCGAGCCCCACTGCGGCCGAGAGCTCTGTTGGCACGTTCTGCCTCACGCATCTGGTGCTTTTCTCTCGCGCGCGCCTGCTTTTGCGATTCCTTGAATCGAGCCTCCTCCCTCGCTCGAAGAAGCTCTGGATCCTCGTCGACCTTAATAAACGAAATGGCCTGGTCTGCCTCGTCGCGTCCGCGGGATGCGGCGGCGGCCAGGTCGTTCTGTAGCTTCTCAAGCGCGGCATCCTTCGTGTTCGCCGTGGGGACCACAGACAATGCCGTGGTGAACTTGTTGGTAACACGGACAACGCTGGCATCCTCATGTGGCGCAACCAGATAGGTGTAGCTTTCCTTGTACTGGTTTTGCTTGGGCTTGGATGTTATCTGGGTCGGGGTGGGGAGCTTGGGGTTGAGCTGCGGCGGCGCAAGCATGTTCGCGTTGATCTCGTATTGGTTCTGCGGGTCGCTGGCGAGCTGGAGGGTCAGCGAGCCATCGGACCAGCGGTTGATGCGGGCATTGGACTGTAGCTGCGAAGGGTTCGAGGGCGAGCGACGCCAGCGGATGGTGGACAGGGCCGTGTCGTAGGCGGAGAAGTGCTCCGAGGCCGGGCCGCGGGAGTGATGGTCGGTGGAGGGCGGCTGGAAGGTCTTGTGGCTGAAGGCGGTGGGCTCGACGGAGAGGAAGCGCGGCACCTTGAGCAGATAGAGCTCGTTGTCGGTGGGCTCGGGGATGCAGTGGCGCGCAATGTCGGCGTCCATGAAGTTGAACGTTTGTTGTTCTTGCTCCTCATCGTAGACATGCTGCTGCGCCTCTACACGGTCGTTGCGGCCGTCGTCGTCGCCCGAATCGAGGTCCTCGTCGTCAAGCTGGCGCGCGCTGCGGTGCGGGTTAGTGGATTGAAGGGCGCGGCCTGGCGTGGCCTGGCGGGTGCTACTCACGCTGCGGGCTCCTCCTGAACGTCGCCGTCATCGCCGTCGCCGCCGTCGCCGCCATCGCCAAAGAGATCGTCATCGTCGTCGTCGTCGACGTCGTCAATGCCAGGGCCATTGTCGTTGTCCTCGACCGTGTTGCGCGCGGCGGGGGTGCCGCTGCCGTCGTCGTCGCTGGCGGGCGGGCTGAGGTTGTGGAGGTCGTCGTCGGAGAGGGTGTCGGCCATGGCGGGCGGGAGGCAGTGGGTGTGGGGATGGAGGGGGCTGGAGGCAGGCTCGGGCGACGCGGTGAAGCTGGAGGTCAAGGTGAAAGTTCCGAGCACAATGGAGTCGCGAGGGCCCAAAGCGGCCTAGCGCGCGTCCTCTCCGACGCCCGCCCCTTCTCCATGCAGGCCAAAATCGCTGGCGGTCTAGAGACGTATCACCGACATCGACCGCCTCTCTCCCCTCTCAGAGTCTTGCCCGTCGTGCATTTGCTGCATTCTCCTGCGTTTGCCCATCCCGCACTAGCAGCCGAGTGCGCCCTCGACTGCCACCCCCGCCCGCCGAACCAGCTGTACCAGCAACTCTCCGCATACCGACCCTCGAGCCTGGGCCATGGCGTCCTTCTTCTCCAGCGTGTGAGTGCTTGGCGACCTTCCCCCCAATTGTCCTCTCCCCTCCTGCCCTGGGTAATGCACTGCCCGTCGCCCACGCTCCTCAACAGCCTTTGTTTCATGGGCCTGCCTGCACGCTGCATTGCGTCTCACGCACCTGCACTGCTCTAGTCGCTCGCCTATTTCTCTGCTCTGCTGCCGCTCTCCTGCCGCTGTCCCGCCCCGAGCAAGCTCCCCTCTCTGACCTCCATATCAGACGCCAAGGTCTGGCCGGCCGTTCAAATAAGAGCAACCAGCAGGCCAAAGGCAACGGCCAGGGCACGCCTTCACCCACCACGCCCTACTCGCCCTCGCCCACCTCCAGCCAGCCGCCCAACGTCCCGCCCATGCCCCATTCTCCCGCTCTGTCCTCCAACATGTCCTTCGAGAGCGCCCCCGACGCCGCAGCCCAGGCCGGCTCCCGCAGACCGCCTTTCTTCTTTCGCGACGAGTACTCCAACCTGATTGTCAAGGGCAACTTCATGACCCTGGCCGCGAAGCCCAAGCTCGTCGACGAGGGCGAGTGGCTTGCCCACCAAGGTACGTCTTCCTCATCCCATCTCGCATGGCCTGACGGAGTGCTGAGACATGTGACCAGTCGTCGAGCAGTACCGCCTGCTGGAGCAGATGATCGACATTATCAAGGCCATCGACGACCGGACCAAGCAGCCTCTCTGCAACCCTGATGTGTGCCCGACCATGTCAGCCAGTGGGTACGTACCTTGCCGCCGCCCAACTCTTGTCACCGCATGGACTAACCTTGCAGCCACACCTATACGTGGCTTGACAACAACAAGAAGCCCATCAAGATCCCCGCCATCCAGTACATCAACCTGGTCCAGAAGTGGATCGTCGGCAAGATCAACGATCCGAGCATCTTCCCTACCGACACCAGCTCCCCCCCAGCCGGTAATTGTGCCTCCCGCTCTTTTGACGTGCATGTCTAACCCCAGCCCGCAGGTCAAGCAAACATTAGCGCGTCCGGCCGTGATTGGCTGGGCAAGTCTTCGGGTTTCCCTGAGAACTTTGAGTCCGATATCAAAAGCATCTACCGCCAAATGATGCGTTGCTATGCCCACATTTATCACGGCCATTGGTTGGACCCCTTCTGGAACGTCAATGCCTACAAGGAGCTCAACACTTGCTTCATCCACTTTATCAATGTCGGCAAGCTGTACAACCTGCTTGGAGACAAGGAGGTGGAGCCCATGCAGCCCCTCGTTGACCTTTGGCTCCAAAAGGGCCTCTTGGTCCAATCGCCCCAGGCGCCAAAGGATGGTGCGCCCGCACAGGGCACCCCGCAGGCCGCTCCTGCATCTTGAGGCGACCAATTTTCCCATGAAATTTCGGCTGGCTGAGGTTGGAACAACAGAGGGCCATCTGCGATGGTCCATGATATAGCATCTAGGCGCTAGTGGCGGGAGTCAAAACTGCATCCCGATAGCCCCCCATTTTGGGCTTTTTTTCTCCTTGCATATCTAGGACGGAATTGAAATGGATCGATACAATACGGCGTTTATGGAAGTCTGTCTTTTTTTTTCTTTCCCTGGGAATGCAAATGCGAATGCAAGACGATAGAAGATCAATCATGATGTAGAAGCCGGCGAGAGAGAACGAACCAACGTTTTTCCAAGCCCAACTTGAAAACCAGAAGTTGACCAAAAAAGCAAATAATTGAAAACACAGCCATACATGTATGTGCCGTAAGGTGCCTGACTAAAAGAGGCGGCAGGGACGCATGTCGTGCTTTGAGAATCGAGGCCGTCCAGTGCCCGTCCAGCGCCACCGTGGTGGTGGCAGATCGGATGATGCGATGACATTACGTGATGGAATGGTCATCGGACCAGCAGCAGGCCTGCCCTTGTCACAAGCCAAAACGGACCACCCGTTCTCTCCATAGCGGATCTACCTAGGCATAACAAAAGGGGGGGGGGGCAGTTTCGGAGGGGGAGAAAACGAGAGTGCGAGGAGGGGAAGCCACGGCGCAGGGAAGAGAAGGGAAAAATAAAATAAAAGTAAAGACAAGGAACCGACATGGGATTTTGAAAACAATAAAACAAATGTGTGTACTACCGTGTATGTAGAGATAACTAGCATGTTCCAAAACGACTAGAGCCACCCTTTGCCGGTCGGACAGACGAGATTGATGGGTAGTAATAGTAGGATGCGACTTTTTTTTTTCCTCGAAGGAGCATCAAAACCACCATCAAGATTCAAAAACGAGCAAAAACACCACATCGCAAAGAGAAAGAGCGGTAGACCTGAGGCGTCTATAGGAGAAAAGAGGCTCAAATTGGATAGTAGCACGTAAAGTAACCAGAGAGACTGTTTCCGTTTAGACCACCAACAATCCGTGACATATGATGTAGCGATCATAGCAGTTCACAAACTCCAATGGTGAAAAAGGAAATGTGTCCGCTCCACCATCCGATTTGAAAAACACACGCACGCAAGCACAGTCATTCGTAGAGAACCCGTCATTTGTAATTTGAGGAGGTATTCAGGAGGGTCGACATGAAGAGGAGGGTCGTCTGGGCATAGGCAGACATTAACGACGTCGCACGCGTTCCGGTTCCTTAGTTGTGGCCAGCCTTGCGGAGCGAGTTGCTCAGCCATTCGAGACCCTCGTACAGACCGTCTCCCGACGTGGCGCAGGTGGACTGGATGTACTGTCCCAGGTGTTAGCGGAAACAAGCAGCAACAGGGGGTGAAGGGGGTTCGGCGTACCCAGGCGCGCTGGCGAAGGCTGTGAAGACCAAGCTTATCAGTGATTTCGGCAGCGTTCATGGCGTTCTGTCCCATCAGTGTCAGCGATGCTCGACCAAATCAGCCCATTTTGGCAGATGGCGTGCTTACGGGCAAATCCTGCTTGTTGGCGAAGACCAGGAGGAGGGCGTCCCGCAGCTCGTCCTCGTTCAACATCCTCTGGAGCTCCTCGCGCGCTTCAACGACACGATCGCGATCGTTGCTGTCGACGACGAAGATGATACCCTGGGTGTTCTGGAAGTAGTGCCTCCACAGAGGACGGATCTTGTCCTGGCCTCCGACATCCCACACGGTGAACTGGATGTTCTTGTACTCGACCGTCTCGACGTTGAAGCCTGCGGAGGGCGCTATCAGCAAGTCGGAATTGTTGAGTGGAGGGCGGGGGACGCACCGATGGTGGGGATGGTGGTGACGATTTCTCCAAGCTTGAGCTTATACAGAATGGTGGTCTTTCCGGCGGCGTCCAAACCAACCATCAGAATTCGCATCTCCTTCTTTCCCCATAGCTTGTCGAACAGCTTCGAGAATGTAAGACCCATGTTTGCGGTCGAGGTGTGTGTAGAGACCGGAGCTGGCCGAGCGCGGTGAGAGGCGGTGTGGGTAGACTCTCGAACCTGCCGTGGCTTCAAGTCAGAAACGGGATACGATAAGGTTATCGGAAGATATTTGCGGCAAGCGAGGGGGGATTCGAGGCTGCGCTGGCCCAAGTGCTTTTGTTCACCTCGTGTGGGACCACGGGGCGCCCTCCTGCGCGCGGCCAGGCAGCATTGCTCGCCGCAGAGCCAGCACGCGGAGAAAAGGGGGGCGGATTGGACCAGGCCCGCCCGCTCGTGCTGGCGGGCGCAGAGACGGCGCCGCTGGAGGTGAACAGGAGGGCGCTGGGCAGGCCATGCGATGTCGAGGGCCGAGGGCGCCTGCGATAGCCAGGCTGTAGGGAGCCGCACCGCACGGCGCAGGGGCGGCGGGTGCAGCGGTCGAATACGGGGTGCGATGTCTGGGTACTTACGGGAGCAGTTCAAGAGTGCCGGGCGGAGTTGTAGATGGGGCGGGTTGGGTGTGGTGGGTGCAATCTAATTGATGTACGGGAAGGGCTGGGTTGATGAAGAGACGTTGTGGATTTGGCGGCGGCGAAAAGTCTGGGCACCGATCCTGGAAGGTGCTCCTGTGCACGTGACGAAGCCGTGCAAGATGCCTCTCGGGATTCCGACGTCTGAAGTGCGCGCTGGCGTGTTGCTCGAGTGCCCCTGGCTTGATCGCCGCCGTTGCTTAAGTCCTCGCCGCTCTGTAGAAGACACGTTGAGCTTTGTTCCATGTGGATATCGGATGCGCAGGCAGCTGCGGCGATCGCTTTAGCCACCCCCGACTCCAGCGCGCCTGAGGCTCCCCGAGCCCTCCAGCTTCTCCCTTCTCCAGACACATGCTCCTCCACGCCTGGTCTCATCTTCGCTCCCGGCGGTGCCTCCCATTCCACCAGCTTCCGTTTGGCCGTTTGGTCCATCCAGAGCCATCCCCGACGGCCGTGGGAGCGTCGCCATCTGCACGACGCAGCCCAGCTCTTCGGGAAGACCGAGTGCCATGCCATCACAGCAGCTAAGGGCCATCAATTACGCGTAGCCTCTCCTTACCCTTGTCTCCGGGAACACCCTTCTCCCTCTGTAGGCCCCAGGGCATCGCGTGCTCCATCGGACATCTTTTACAGCGCCCAACTCGGGCTCAACACCATCACCGTCTCAGCTGACGCGAGCTCCAGCCCTTGACCTGCACAAACAATATTCTCTTTGTTTAGCTGTACATCATGGTTGACCTGGAAGCGGATTGCCTTCCGCATCGATTCCGTCCTCCGCCATTTTTTTTTTCATTTTATCTAGGGTCAAGATCCGTCACTGCATCACTCAGCCGCATCATCACCGCCACGCTATTTCCATCCATTATGGTTTGGTTCAGGCTGCAGAATTTTTTATCACCTCCCAAAAGGACAGCGAATCGTTGTTGACAAGGCCGCAGCATTACCATACCGGGTATTGGTCCAGCGACACACGCCATGTTTCAGTGCTACACTTGACAACGGTTCCGTTTTGCATTCCGCCCTTGCTGAACATTTATTCTTGTGAACAGGTTGCCTTTTGCACAGCATAGACACCGGATAAGACCCGGTTGTGCGGCTCGGTTGCCTGGCAGTCGACACCTCTGGAACGTACAAGCAACACGTTGCCCAACACTCCGAAAGCAGGCCATTGGTAGGCAGCCTAGCATAGGGCTATAGTTGCCAGCACGTCATGCAGCTATCGTGACCGTTCCATGTGGAGCCCCAGACTGCTGCATCTACAGCCTCGCCTAATGTCGCCTCCGCGGCTCTGGAGTGGGGCCCTCTGCACAATACCACGACTCCCGGGCCTAATACAAATTGCTGTCTTGTACAAAGCCGGAACCTGTCGGCAAGAGATGACATCCGCTCTACTTCGGCCCGACCTGGTTTATTGATAAAGCTTTACTGCGCAAGCCCTTCGCCATCGTTAAGTAGTTGTCTCACAGGCATCCAATGCCACTGGCACAAGACAAAACTTTAAGCAGGTACTGGCAGTGATGCAAATGCCAACACTGCATCTGCTGGATTGATATCATCCCATTTTTATCGTGATGACAGCTATTTATCGCCCGCCCATATTACAGCATTTTCACTGTTTCTTGAATTAAAACAACAAAAACCTAGTGAAGTATTGTGGGGAGCTAAGCCATTGCATCTCCATTCAAGGTACAGATCATTGAATTTTGAAACAAACAAACCCTCCATCCACTTACAATCAACCTCTCCGTCTCCTGCCACCTGCCTCGCAGCCATACAGCCACTACTCCTTACAATGTGTCAACAAGTGACCAAAAAATGTTCGGTCTGTCTCCAATCTAGTAGCTCTTCTATCAGGAATTGCGGGCATGGAATGCTGATTCTCGGCCCAACAACACGAGTCGAATGCCCCAAGATACCCTCTGACAACAAGGGCCCAGAGACAGTGGAGGAAATGTTTGTTTGTGAAGCATGTGACAAGCCTGAGCAAGACAAGGTACAAGAATGGTGTAAATGGAAGCGCAGAGAGACTGCGGAAGATGACGAAGGTGAAGGATGTGTCGTCATGTAAGGTCTGGATGCTGGACTCCTTACTATCAAGTGTCCAGGAACAACATTTCCTCTGCAGAGCTGGTATGCACAACCCTAAAGGGGGGGGGACTAGCTCTGCTCCCTCTCTTTAAGACAATTAAATCTGGTAGGTCTCACATATGCAATGGGATGCCTAGTTATCTATTATCATCTGAGATTCATTCATTGAGCTGCATAATCGTACTCTCATCTCATACACTATACATTATTATTTAAACCTCAAACTCAAGAAGCACACGCGGCTGCTCCTCACTTCCAGCGGGCATGGTGTAGGTAAAGTTCCAGAACTCGAATTCGCTATTAATCTGTTAGCCTTTCTCTTCGCAGAGCACAACATGCATAGATCACTTACTTGATCGTGTCTCCCACGCCTCCCATCATTCCATTGAACGTGACGTTGTAAGCTGGATTGACGGAACCAGTCACATTGACCTTGATACCCTCGACATCCTCCCAGCTGGCAACATCCCGCTTACCCGCGCGTGAGTTCGTTCCAACAAGGAACGAGAAACCGCTCTCAGCCGTGCCGTTCGGGTACGAGAGATCGAGCCAGCCCTCGCCGACCTCGACGTTGAGCGAGTAGACTTGCGCGTACAGGCTCATGAACCCGACGGAGCCATCGGCGCGCTTCCACTGCACGACGGCCGGGTTGAAGCTATTGGGGTTCTTGGCGGGGCCTCCGATAACGTTCTCAGAGAAGGACTCGGCGCCAATAGTCAGGTTGGGCGAGATCCAGGCCGAGATGTTGCGGGGGTACGTGTCGAAGGGCGGGGAGAAGGCGGAGGTGTTGACAAAGTGGGTGCCAGGGAAGGTCAGGAGGGCGGACTGGACGGATTCGGGGACGAGCGTGTTGTGGAAGGGGGCAACAATGGCGATGAGGGGACCGATGGCGAAGTCGTTCTTGTGACCCATGGCATAGGGCTACATTCTGGTCAGTGCTTTTGAATCGCATAATATAGGTTATTTGACATACCTTTGCGTTGATCGGGGCATTCTCCTTTCCGACCAGGGTCCACATCTGCAGGGCCAGGATGCTGAGGTACTTGTTCATGTCGAATCCGTAGCTGCGGTCCCAGGGACCAGCCACGTTCTTAATTTCAGCATTGTAGAGCTGGGCGAGGCTCTTCCAGGTCTCCTCAATCATGAGCACACCGTAGTCCTTCATGATGGAGTCCTCAGGCATGTACTTGGCCCAAAGAGTCAGCGCAAACAAGCTAACACCGGCGTACGTTCCAGAGTTGAACTCGCTCAGGGTGTTCGCCCGGGTGAAGAGGTCGACAATCTCCTGTGCGTAGTTCTCTCCTGCAATGGTCATGTTGGAGTCATTGACACGACGACCAACCCAGCCAGATGTGAACGCGCGCATAATCGATGGGTTGGAGTACGCCGGGTACAGGTTGTCACCGTCGACTCCACCGACGCGGTAGGTGTCGCCAACGGTGGTATTGAACAAAGACTCGATCATGTAGGTTTGGACGTCTTGAGGAAGAAGGTCGGGGAACTCTTCGAGCATAAGGATGAGGGTGGTGCCGACGAAGCCTCGCCAGTTCGGGTCCCATGAATTGTACATGTTGGCAGGGTACTGTTCGGTTCCAACGGTAGGCTCCTCGGGGTACTTCTGGTACGTGCCATACCTAGAGACTGTTAGCATTGGAGTTGTGCGAGTGCCTGCTACCCGGCTGTCTTGAACCGCGACAACCTCATACAGAAATTGCCAAGAACACTTGAAATGGACTGAAAAGTCTGCACCGACGGTCCAAGACACTCCAGGTTTTTACATTGGGTATTTACTCACCATTGGTCTTCGGTGACCTTGAATTGGCCATCAATGACGTTCTTGACTATCTTGACAGCCTGCTCGACGTCGTCTCCCTCGTTTCTCGCCAACAAGCCCGCCGCGTACCATGCAGACGACCGCGTCTCGTGCGTCAAGGCCATGGCGTCCAAGGAGTACAGGTAGCCATAGTCGGCGTCGTAGTACATATCCAACCAGTCCATTGATTCTTCGAGCAAGTTTTGGGCGAAAGCGCCCGTGTCGTTGCGACGAACATGCTGCGAGTTGGCGGCAAATGCGCACGACGCGAGGAGGGGAACCAGAGACCGAGTAGCCGTTAGCTGCACCATTTTGACCGAGAGCGAGGCGCTGGGGGCGACAAGCAACTAGGGGAGGCCATTGCGGGCTCTTATAGTAAAATGAACGAAGTGGTCTCGGGCGTCGGACCGAGGGTCGTACTCACGATGGCAACGGCAACCTTGGGTGGTACCCAAAATGCGGGTCAAAACACAGAATCTGGGGTGAGCTCCGCCTTGAAAGAGCGGAGATTTCGCAGGCCAAGATAACGTGTCGGGGGAAAGCGACACGAAGGGCTTAAGTCGGCGCGCCGTCGATCGATTTGGCCCGGACTTTTGCCTGTCCGGCGTTGCGCGCGACGGTCTAGCACGCTATCATCAAGTCACGAACTAAGGTCGAATTTTAGTCGAGAGATTAGTTACAATCTCACGAGATAGCCATGATATAAGGGTAGCAGTCGCTTCTGCGGAACTTCGGTATGTAACAATGTTCAGATAAACAGTCGAGAGCGAGGTGGGGCTGATTAGACAGTCTCCTGCTTTTGTGCCTGGCCATCGTGAAGCGCGGCCTTCTCCTGCTCAATGACCTTGCCGATACTAGCCCTGGATTCATCCTTTGCTTGCGCGGTAGAAACTGCGTGTATTTCATCTTCGAGTCTGGAGTGGCCCCTCTTGGTCTTCCAGGCCGGCGGTCCGTCGTCGCTGAACATGACCTCAATTTCTTCCAAGGTTTTGTTACAAGTTTCAGGGTAGGTGAACCAGAACTGGATGGCAGCAGCTATGCACAAGGTACCAAAGACAATAAAAAGTCTCCATCGGATGTTGAGGAAAGCGGGAGGAATAAAAAGGCCAATGGCTGCGTTGCATTAGTCAAGCGTGCAACTCCGCGATAATGAAGGAGCTCACCGAAGTTGAAGAGCCAATTACCAATGGCGGCGATACTCATGCCAATAGCACGAGTCTCAAGTGACCATACCTCGGCAGCATATACCCAGCAAATTGGTGCGAGGGTCATGGCGTAGATGATGATGAGGAGATAGGAGAACGCAATGACGGTGTGAGCAGGAGGTCCTACCACCCTCATCGTAACGTTCTTTTCGCCTCCTACACCCTCAGGCACGTAGGTATAGTTGGAACCCAAAACGCCACCGACGACAAAGTGGCAGAAGCCCATCGCGATTGCTCCCCAGACGAGCAGTGTCCTTCGCCCAATCTTGTCCACAAAGAAGAACATGATACTGGAGAAGATGATAAATAGAGCATACTGCACACCGGAAGAAACGAGGTTGACGTTTCCACTAAGATTTGCCATCTGGAAAATGTATACAACATAATAGGCTACGATCTCAGGTGATTAGCAACATTCCTCAGCATTCACCATGGCGCTCAACGAGTACTTACTCATGACATTCGCACCCGAAAGCTGTTGCCAGGCCTGAACACTGAATCCAGCCAGAGTTCGGCGCCACATGCCATTGTAAACAAACTTTCTCCAGCTAGAAGGCGCCAATCGCTCGGCGGTAAGTACAGTGATGATTTCTTCGTACTCTGCAATGACATAGGGATCGTCAATATTGCCGCCGGCTTGTATATTTGCCAAAACGTGGATAGCTTCTTCTGTACGGTCGACTTTTGCAAGCCATCGAGGTGATTCAGGGAGAAAGGGCAGTCCGATCATAAAGAAGGCGCAGGGAACAAATTGAATGCCCCATGCTGTTCTAAAGGACGCGGACTCGCCGGGGATAAAACTGCAGCCATAGCCAATGAAGTACCTAAAATATGTTAGAGGGATCACTTTAAAAGACTTTGCGCCAATTCTTCGGCCTACATGAACAGAATACCCCATTCGATGGCAAGTTGCTGAATGATAATGATGGCTCCGCGCTGGCTGTGTTTGGCAATCTCGGCCAAATACACGGGAACCTGGGAGGATGTGATCCCGACGGTGACTCCGTTGAGAACACGGCCGACAATGAGCATGCCACGGCTAGTTACAGCCGTCTGGAGAGCGGTTCCAGCGAGCCACCAAAGGCAAGCAAACATCAGAGAGTTTCGGCGGCCGATTTTATCAGAGATTGGCCCAGCCATAACAGAGCCGACGACGGAGCCTGCAGCCAATGCTGAACCAATGGCTCCCTGAACAATACCCGCCGGGTTATCGAAGTAGTTTCTAGGGAGGAAAGGGTCAACTGGGAGCAAGGAAGAATAACATGTTGGTAAGCGTACCGATACTGTTCGGTTCCGATGATCGCACTCATGGATGAGATGTCGAACCCGAACAGCATACCGCCCATGGTGGCGATGATGGCCAGGAAGTACACATTGTAAATCTTGGGCAATGAAAACCCCATGACGGTAGACTCAAACGCTCACGAGTTCAGTTGGAGAAAAACAAAATGAAAAAGGCCCACTGCCTGATTCTGCGCACGAAGGGAATGTTGCCAGTTGATATATTCAACCCTATGGCCTTTGGAAGGTTCCCGACACGTTCGCGTGTCGTAGCATTTCCCCATCGGAGTTGTTGCACCGGTCATTGCTGCAACATGCAAATCCTCCAAGGGTTGGCAAATTCGATGAATCGAGCACAGACTCTATGATCAGATGTTCTCGAGCTTGATGCCGGGTTAATCTTGAAGCGAAATGCAAGTTGTGCAGCGCTCATTGGTGGAATTTGACCGTAAATCTAGGGAAGCGTAGAGACAAGCGTTGTGGAGGCCTCCTCACCCGCTTCCCAGCGTCAGTGGCGCACTCAAGAGGCTCGGTAACCTCATTACATTCTTGGGCATCGAGGGCTTGCGCATTCACCTCCGATGTGATTCGGCGTGGTACATGGGTCTCCCCATGCTCGGTTCTTTGAAGTTATAAATACCAAGGTAATCATGCAACCTTGTCAGGATAGCCTGATGCGACAAGACCTCCGATAAATGCCCAGCTTTCAGATGATTTACCTCCGAGGTTCTCAGATGATTGACTTCCGAAACGTCCAAATGCTTGACTGCCCACCGAAAGCTAACACTTTTGCGCATAGTTGCTAGCATCGCCGCTTCCCTTCGTGGCAGCGTATTTCGTGTGTCTCGAGGATTGCTGATTCCAACCAAGTGTGCTGGACTTGGAAGTTGGTGTTTACGGTCGAACGATCACTCGGAGACCGGCGCAAGGATGGGTATGTTGGGTGGCACAACTGTTCTGTGTAAGAACCCCAAGCGTTCGCGAGCCTTCTCGAACAAGGAATGCCAATATGAGAATGCACATCCCGACGTCATGCATTGTTCTCGTATTCGGATGCACATGCCGTCACGGTGGTTATGCATAGCCTCCAGCAACATGATATCGAAAGGGTGTAGGCTGTAAATGTTCCTACAGAATCCATAGCCAGGTGGGATGCTTTGGTGGACGGCGGTCATATTAAAGATCATGTTGATAGAACTTGGCACTGTTATCTTAATTATCTCAGTGCCTTCTTTAGTGAAGCTGCAGTTGGAAAAATTCACATGCGGATCTGGCACATCCGTTTCTCCTCAAATGTCGGGTTCCACGTTTTGTATGGAAGATGCTTAAGGCTACCACCTCACACGCATCTCACTGCCATCAATGGTCACCGATATTTTTTAACAATAGAGAAAGGCTAGGCCTGCTGCCAAATATTGTGTACTCAGCTTCTTATGCGTGCCCATTGTTTGTCGCCAAGTCGATGATTCATCGCTAAACCCACATGGCCCCAAAATTATTCATGACTCTCATTTAGTTTGCTCCACTCTTTTGTCACGTCAGCATTTCTTTGGATTCCCGGCCCGACATTGTTAAAGAAAAGAGCATCAGAATCAAGAAACTAAACTATAGATATTTTTTACATATGACTTTTCTTCAACCAATTACATCGGCCTGATGGTCTAGTCGTATGATTCCTGCTTTGGGTTCTCTTCTCAAGCATGCAGGAGGCCCCGGGTTCAAATCCCGGTCAGGCCCTGATCAATTGGTTATTTTTTTTTTGCCAATTTTTGTATCTCATAAGGTCATGTCCACCAAAAGTCTGTCAATTTCAAAGTCAGGAAGATAGACTGTTGTGGATATAGGGCCAAGTGACGCATGTGTCTCCTCAGAGGTTATCATAGGTTAGTAGCCTCACCACACTAAGGCTGTTACGTACCTAGTGAGCGCTGCGAAAAATAACTATGGATGGATTGTCAGTCGGAAATCCTGCAAATACTTTGTAACACTAATTGATGTTTTGCCCCAGTTGTCAAATCTTTTCTGGTCATAGCTGCGTTTCCGTAGTCCAAAGATCTAGATCACCGCTCTAGCGCTAGATCGCCATTTCTATCGTCATAACTATTCATCGGCGTGGCTGTGTTTCCGTGTTCCGGGGAACTAGATCGACGCTCAAAAGGGAAATGGTATATATTTGTCGAAACCTTGTCTTCTCCCTCATCGATTCAGTACAGGTTACTGCCCTTCTGCCCTTCTACTGCTCAAGCTCTTTGTTTTTGGGACCTATCCACTGAATTACGACTAAAATGGGATCAATTAAAAAAGCAGGCGGCGCTGCCTCTTCTTTGAACGACGACTGGGAATACCGACCTACCGAAGAACCCGAATAGCTACCCATAACACTACCACACGATGCTATGCTACGTGAGGGGCGCAGAGAAGACTCCCCCTCAGGCACGCACATGGCCAACTTCCTTGGCGGCAAATACATATACCGGAAAATATGGCATGTGCCTGACAATATCTCTGGCAAGGTGATTGACCTCATCTTTGATGGCGTGTACAAACACAGTCGCGTTGTTGTCAATGGCAAAGACGTGGGGGGCTGCTTATCAGGCTGGACCAGATTTCAAGTCCGAATTGACGTCCATCTTATTGCCGGCAGCGCCAATACGATCGAGGTCCATGTCGACAATGACTGCCAATCCTCTGCGCGATGGTACACTGGATCTGGAATTCATCGCGAGGTGGCGCTTCTCGTGCGCAGCCATGACATGCTGTTGCCCGATGGCATAAGGCTCAATACTGTATCCGTGGATGGAAACGCTCATGCCGCTGTCGACATCTTATTGAATAATCCTGGAAATGTAGAGATGCCAGTAAAAGTGGAGCTCTCTCGACCGGGACACGAGATAGCAGTCTGGAAAAGCCAAACATCCGGGTCCGAAATCCACAGGAAGCTAGACGTTGTGAGGCCAGCACTTTGGTCCGCCGAGACACCAAATCTATACGACTGCACCGTGACCGTCAAGAATGACGTTTACTCTTTCAATTATTGCTTGCGTACCCTTGAATGGGTACCCCAGAAAGGGCTACTTGTCAACGGCAAGATCGTGCTGCTGCGGGGTGGATGTATCCATGCAGACAACGGGGTTTTGGGTGCAGTGAGCCTCAAAGCCGCAGAAGTTCGGCGCATGAAATTGATGAAAGAATCTGGTTTTAATGCCATACGCATGTCGCATCATCCAGCCTCGGCAGCACTTCTTGAAGCCTGCGATGAAGTGGGCATGTATGTAATGGACGAGTACTCGGACTATTGGTACATGGCAAAATCCGACCACGACGAAGCAGGCAATTTTCTCGAACGGTGGAAGACAGACATCGATGCCATGGTGGCGAGGGCGCGAAACCACGCTTCAGTCATCATGTACTCACTTGGCAACGAGGTGACTGAGCCGAGCACCGCCTTCGGCCACGCAGCTGCAAAGAATCTTCTCGATTACCAACGCTCCATCGATCCCACCCGCCCGAACACGGTAGCCGTGAACTTGATGATAGCAATAGTGTCATTCTCCAAAGTACCTCCGGGAGATCCATCTACGCCCCCGTCGATAGGAGGAGGATCAATAATGACCAACTTGGGGAGCTCGCTCTTCAATCAGCTGTTCAATCAGCTAACGGGCGTAATGAACTACATATCCATGCTCCCCTATACCAATACTGTCACCGAGACCCTGTATTCATACATGGACATTGCAGGCTATAATTACGGTTCCTGCCGTTGGTCTAGAGACGAACGCCTACACCCCTCGCGTCTGCTCCTCGGCACCGAGTCTACCCCGCCCGATGTTGTACATAACTGGGACCAGGTCAAGCGCATCCCAAACCTAGTGGGGGTGGAAAGGTTGCGAGGGGAAGAAATCGTATGTGGAGGTGGTTAGCCAATAGCAGGAGGTCGAGCTTTTCTTGAATGATCGCTCCCTTGGTCGTGCGAAGAGTGGGCTTCACACAAACTATACGGCCAAATTCACGACTCAGTATGAGCCTGGAGAGCTTGTTGCAATCGCGTACACGGACGGAGTCGAGCGCTCTCGCAGTACCGTGTCCTCAGCTGGTCCAGCCTCGCTGAAGATGATCAACGAAAAGAGTCAAGACCTTATCGCGGATGGACAAGATTTGGCCTTCATTCGATTGGAGCTGTCAGATGACAAGGACGTGCTTGAAATGAACGACGACGATGAAGTCGTGGTCGAAGTTACGGGCCCGGCGACTCTGGCAGGTCTGGGCACAGGCAAGCCTGACACTGCCGAGAGGTTTGATGACAGTTTTCACACCATGTTTCGAGGTCAGGCTCTGGCAGTTGTCCGGTCCAGCACAACCTCTGGTATGGTTGTGGTTAAGGCGACAAGCAAGAGGCACGGAAGTGCGTCAATTACCATTGCACAAAACAAGTAATCAGCTAGTTATGCATCATGGGCCATTGACACGAGGCTCAAAAATGGTATAGAGTCCGTTTTAGTAGACACGAAATAGAAAAGATTACTTGCGTACTCAAGAGGCAGCTATCCTAGCATCGGGCTCGGCTGAGGTGTTTTCGGGCTTCCCTCAGCTGCTAGCATCCCGTTTGGGAAAGGCGTAACATGCAACTGGTCAAAGCTCACTAGCCCCTTCAACTAGGGTTCAACTAAACGACACACCTCACGACCCGACTTTTCAGACAATCGCTTGGCTGCGTTCCCAATCTATTTTCCAACTAGTCCTCAAAACTATGCAGTTTCGTTGGCCTTACGGAGAAAGTCCCATCTCAGGCGCCTGGGGCACGCCGACTTCCAATCACAAGTAAGCAACTGGCGAGCCTCAACACGAAAGTTTCATACGGACAGATCGTTGACTTTATGCAGTTTCTGTGAAGAGGTATTTATTCAGTTAGCTGGCGGCTTCAATCTTGGTTAATGGATTGAAAAAGGACTACATAATAACAGAGTATGCCGGCGAGTTCGTGAACACACTGACGAATTTGATCTACGGTGAGCCCCCCCTGTTGAAGCGTTTTCCAGCAAGTGTAGTGCTGATCCAACTAGTCATTTATGGCATCCATGGCCTCCGACGAGTTTATCCTCGCCAAGACGGGGGTCTATTCTCGACTCTAGCCTTTCCATACTGGGGGCTTATAGGAGTTGGTGCACTGTCCGCCTGGTTCCATGCGACATTGAAATATCATTCTCAAATGGGTAGGCTCTTTCTTCATTCGGAAATACCTCTTATATTATCTTTAAATCCGACGGAGGCCTGCGTTTGACTATTCTATCCCCACTCCTTCTCTTTATTATCATTCCAGCATCACGCTGTTTTCATGCTCAAGCTCAGCACTCTTCCTTCGCTGCTGCACTCTCCCTTCGCCGCCTCACCACTCCACATATGTTCTCTAATAAAAGTCCCATTCCTTCTGACTCCTCCTAGGCGATGATCTCTCCATGTTCCTCGCCGTTGGCGCCCTACTTCACCAACTCTACACTTTCGATGCCCCCCGCGCCCAGCGCATCAAAGTAACCGTCTACATCCTGGGCTCCCTCATCCCCATCTCCATCTACCACTGCTGGGCCGACGAAATCATCATGCACGAGGTGGCCTTCGCCGTCATGGTCTTCCTGACGGGCCGCAAGATCCGCAAGCTCATCCGCGAGCGCATCTCCAACGAGCCCAGCCGCGAGCGCCTGCGGTCCATGGCCTCGTTCGGCACTGGCAGCGGCCTCTTTGGCTACTTCCTCTGGAGCATCGACTTCCACCTCTGCAGCCATGTCACCAGCTTCAAGAGGTCGTTGGGGCTGCCCTGGGGCTTTTTGTTCGAGCTGCATGGTTGGTGGCATATTTTCACGGGTATCGGGGCGTATGTCGGCATGGCGCTTGTTGAGTACCTGGTCACGATTGAAGAGGGCAAGACGGACAAGATTGAGGAGGGTTTCGTCTGGCCTGTAAGAGCTGTGCTGAGGGACATTGAGGGAACGGAAGATGGAAAGAAGACCGAATAGGAGGATATGAGAGGGGGGGATTTGCCTGTAGAAGGGTTGTGATGTGGAATCGATAGATCCATGCGACCTGATATTCGAGACGCATGGTGCAAAACTGTGATAGACTGGGTTAGATAGAGGACACTGTATCGCTAGTTACATTTGATAGACAGCTATTTGGAGTCGACGCGTTCTAGAACACTACAGAGCACAAATTTGCTTGTGCTAAACGCTCTCTCCATTGCCCTCGCTCGGGAGAAAAATATCCGCAACGAAGCTGTCCTCTCAATGTCGGCCACAATCTCACCGTCGGTTCAACATGGCTGCACGCTCGCTCGAGCATAGATACCGATGCCCGAGTCGAGGCGCCGGCCTCGTCCCAGTTATACAGACATCTCCGGGCACACTTCGGCCCGGTCTTGTGCTTTCCTCCGGTCGACCACAGAAACGGTTGAAGCAGGTAAAGAGCCTCATGCTAACTCCGTCGATTAACTCCCAGGTCGTGGGGTTAAGCAGCGGGCTCCATTGTGATTGGCTGAGCGCCGGAGTTAGGCTGGCGGCTAGTGCAACTCCGTCCGGGCGGCGGGGCGCACATCTACCTCTGTACAGAGACATGGCTTGTCCTGACGTATGGGGCTGCAAACAAATCTCGGGGGCGACAACGATTGTATAAAGGCGAAGAGAAAGCTGCTTTGATCATACAGAACAGCATTCGGTGATTTGAATTCGCCATCAAAGACGGACCATTTATCTCGTTGAAGACATTGAAGAGAAAACTTTGATATTCCATCTTCTTCTCTGCCCCGCAATCACCCTTCACTCAACATCACCATGGTCAAGCTCGTAGGAAAAGAAGTCGGCGATGTTGGCTACGGCCTCATGGGTATGTTTGGTGCAGTTTTGAACCTACCTTCAGCAGCACTGACTCAGTCTAGGCCTAACCTGGCGCGCAAACCCTCCTTCGCAGGAGCAATCATTCGCAGCTATGCGCACTGCGATCTCCCTCGGAGCCAAGTTCTGGAACGGCGGCGAGCTCTACGGAACCCCCGAGAGGAACTCACTGCACTTGCTCAATGAGTACTTCACCAAGTATCCCGAGGACGCGGAACAGGTTGTGCTCTCAATCAAGGGAGGTCTTGTACGCGGGCAGCTGATGCCCGACGGTAGCAAGGAGAACGTACGGCGCAGCATTGACGAATGCTTGAAAGTGCTCGATGGCAAGAAGTCGCTTGATCTTTTCGAGTGCGCGCGCGTGGACCCCAAGGTGCCAATTGAGGACACCATCAGCTACATTGCAGAGTACGTCAAGGAAGGCAAGCTAGGAGGAATCAGCTTGTCGGAGGTCGGTGCCAACACGATCCGGAAAGCACACAGTGTGCACCCGATATCGGCCGTTGAAGTCGAAGTGTCTCTGTGGTCGACAGACATCTTCGAGAACGGCGTCTTTGAGACATGCGGAGAGCTGGGCATCCCCATCGTGGCCTACTCGCCTCTCGGACGAGGCTTCTTGGTAAGATCCCTACCTTTGGGCCATTGCAACGGAGCTGACGGGCGTCTAGACTGGCCAGTTCAAGAAGCCCAGCGACATCCCCAAGGACTCGTTCCTACACCATCTCCCCCGCTTCCAGCCTGGTGTGTTCGATGAGAACCTGAAACTCCTGCGCGAGGTCGAGAAGATTGCTGCGGAGAAGGGTGCCACTCCGGCGCAAATTGCCATTGGATGGCTGCTGGCTCGCAGCGGGAAGGGAGGGGCTCAGATTATCCCCATCCCAGGCGCCACGACCACCGAGCGTGTCACGGAGAACTTGAAGCCCTCAAAGCTTAACGACCAGGACCTCGCTGTGCTGGCCGAGATTCTGAAGAAATTCCCTCCAGTCGGCACCAGGTACGACGCTGATGGAATGAAGGTGGTGGAGATGTGAACGAGGTATACGGACGTGTATAGTAGGATATCTGATAGGCGCAATTGAATGTTAGCACTGTCGACCACAATGCAAGCTGATGGTGAAGTGGAATGAAGCGAAGGGGTGTCAGATCAAGTGTAGTGTAAGAGCACTCCGCATTCGCGCCTGCGAGAAGCAGACGCGTTGGAATTGCAGAACTCTAAAACTTCATCATGCAATAATAGAGGGAGGTGTGAGCAAGGCATACATACGTGAATAGACCGGCGCACACGCACGACAGCTGGAGCGTGTGCGTGTGCGTGTGGGAGTGGTGAGGTTGGGCGAAGGATGGAGAGGCTAAAAAATATGCGGCGGCCCCAAGCAGCACCTCAACTCGGCGGCCCGTGCGTTCTCCGACGCCCATGGCTCAACACGCCGCCGCGCCGTCGTCCTTCCTTCCCTCCTTTCACAGTGAATGTTCATCGCGCATCCCGCATCTTTAACCATGGACTCGGCCAACTCAGACCTCTCCGACTATGCCTCCGACGACTTCCCCGAGGACATCAAGTCCCATCGCCTCAGCCTCGAACACACACCCGACCACGAGCCGTCGGACCGCCCCAGCAAACGCCTACGCATGAACGCGCGCGCCCAGTCAGACCCGCCCACGAGCATGCCGCCCGTCGAAGACCTCGTCGATCTCTCCGAGGATACAGATGGCTCCGTACCAGCGTCGCCGCACCACCCCGGCATGTCCGCCGACGACGACTACGGCCACGACCAGGTCACCGTGTGCAAGTGGGAGGGCTGCGAGGCCGGCGACCTGGAGAACATGGACAAACTCGTCGAGCATCTGCACGAAGACCACATCACCCCACGACAGAAGAAGTACAGCTGCGAATGGAGCGACTGCAACCGCAAGGGCATCCCCCATGCCAGCGGATATGCTCTGAGGGCACACATGCGGAGCCACACACGAGAGAAGCCCTTTTACTGCACACTTCCGGGTATGCCCGCACTGTTCTACCGCTTCTCTGCAGGTTTCAATGGCTGACTTTTCAAGAATGCGACCGCTCTTTCACACGATCCGACGCCCTCGCGAAACACATGCGAACCGTCCACGAGACCGAAGCTCTACGCCCTTCCGACCCCGTCCCCAAGCATCACTCTTCGAACCCCACGAACAAGCTTCAACGCCTGAAGCTCGTCCTCAACAACGAGAGACGCGCACAGGAGAAGGGCTCTACGCCCGCCTCACCATCCTCGCACGCCCCGAACAGTGCCTCGGTGCCTCTGAGCGCAGATGCCGAATATGCTCACAACAACATCACATACATCCAAGACACTGCTTCTCCGGGCGCGCCCACCATCGTGCAGTTTCCGCCAGACGTACAGTTCTCACCCGACGAGCTCTTACTTCCTGCCCCTGAGCTGTTCCGCCTGCTGCGCCGGCAATTGCTCTGGGCCAACCAGGAGGGGGAGCAGCTCCGCGCCGAAGCCGAGGTGCTAGAGAAGAAGCGCAGAGAGGAGTGGACACGGAAGGAGCTGCTCGTCGAGAACATCATGGAGGCCGAGCTCGCCAAGGCGAAGCGGAAGCGCATCGAGGCGGGCTTGTCCGAGGATCCGGCCATTTTCACCCGTCTCGAGGAAGACGTGGTTCCCTCGAAGAAGTTGGAGATTCCACCTGCAGATGGCAAGATCCCGTGGTGGAGGGACGAGTCGTGGCAGGTTCGGCAGGCCGAAGCAAGCCAGATCAAGGAGAGCATACAGGAGCGCGAGGTGGCTCCGTCGGAGCTGCGGCACGAAGAGATGGCGGTAGACGCGCCTACTACCGTCCAGGAAGTGGCATGAGGCCGCTACATACTACTGCCACTGCCATCTGAACTCAATCGTTGGAGTCGAACACACATCTTAGCATGACCTTATGGGGCAGAGGGCTACGGAATTGACACGATTACGCCCAAGGATGGGCAATTTTCTTCACATGATGCTCATTTGGCTCACGGTTCTTGAGCCTTGTGGCAGGTCTTTCCTAAATTCAACAGATACCAGTGCAAATAAAAGTACGCATAATATACAGATGCAGTCCCAATTCCCATTGCTGGCTCCAGGCTTTGCTTGTCAAACAATCCAAATATGCATGTCGCCTATGACATTCGTCGTCCGCGTGCCACTGTCACCAAGGCTATAGTGATGAACAGTGTCGCATCTACCAGAACCAGACAGGCTATTATGCCAGCGATCTAGTTCTTCTTCCCCTTCCTCTTGTCAGCCTCGACGTTCTTGAACGGGAACCCGGACTGGCGCTTATCGGCGCCCGTCTTCCTGCTAATCCTGCCGTCGCTGCTAGCAAACAGGATGCACCACAGCGCCACGGCTCCGAAGAAGCCACTGCCCACCACCCCAAAGCTGAAGGAAAAGATGCCCGTCTCGGTCCACATGGCGTACGAGTAGAATCCCGTGATGGCGTGGAAGAGCGCCGTGATGGTGAGCGTGGGGAGCGCGTAAGGCGCTTTGGGATCGGATTCTGAGGTTGTCGCCGCTGTGGGGGATCAAGTTAGTACCAAAGGCGCCGACCGGGTGGTGTTTGGAAAGGGAGACGGGAGAATATATCGAGGGGGAGAAGGTGGGCGGTTGATGAGAGTTGTCTGTGGAGACTTACGTTCTGCTAATCTACTCGTCAGCGGCACGGAGCCGGTAAGCAGCACATTCAGAACGCCGATCGTAAGGAGGGCAAAGCCCAAAGAGCGAGAGAAGTAGGTTTCGAGGGCTGTGATTCATAAGGTTAGAGCCTACATTCTTCTTTTTTTTCTCCAGTTACGCAGATTTGGGTTTACCTACTGGAAGGCTCCTCAGGCTTGGGGGAAAGCAGCGTGATGATCATCGTTGGGGACGAGATCATAGGTAGGGCTTGGAGCGCTGCGTGAGCTGTTAGCTTTGTTTTGTCTGGCTGTGCATGAATAGAGCCAACGCACCCATCCATGCTGCTGTTCCATAGCTGTAAAAGTAGTAGACCTTTGTCTGTCAGCTTTCTTCATCAAAGCAGAGTATAGCAATCGCGATGGCGTACATCCATGGCTTCGGCTGGTGCAATTGGAAGCTTCGTGGTTCGATTTGAGGTTTATAGAGGCTGCAAAAGGCTTTTGAAGTGGTAGATAGGAGTAATGTAGGTCGAGGGGCCGTCGGAGTGGGATGGATGAGCTTTGCCTGTGCCTGGCAGTTTGGTCTTTGAGATTGACGAACGCCTACGTCATTGTTGGTGCATGGGGCTCAGCGGCGCTTAGCCAGATGGGGCCACCGCTAGCCAGACCTGGCCAGCTGTGGATCATTTTCGGAAGAGATGGGATCGCAAGGACGGATCTGCGGCATGACAGTCTTGATTGGTATATTAGAATCTTGAGATCCGTTTTATCGCTGGCGTCATGTGAGATGCGGCCTTTGAGAGATCTCTTGTGGTGCGTCCAAGATTAGTCCTCCCCGTCGACTACTCTCTGGCTGTCAAGACGCTATTCCAGCTCAGTGTGACATGTATAATATCATCTTAAGCCTGCAATATCCAAGAGTAATACAGCCACATCTATAGTCTATTCTCTTGTGGTACCGAGCTTCTGCTACCGTGATCCCCATCTTTGGCACAATCTCCACTACCGTCTTCGGGGCAACCCGAAAGCTTCGCAATCTGTCACAGCGCTTAACATGACAGACGATCCTAACGCGGAGCTGCTTCAGGAAGCCGGAAACCCCCAGAAACTGATGCGAAACGTGATGTGCGACTAGCAAGGCTGGCACAGAGAATCGCATCTCAAACGTGACTACGGAAGAACCGTTTGATGCAAATTTGGGACCGACAATGGCGGTATGTTAGGCGAGTCAATCGATGCTGTTGTCCTGGGTATACTTGCAAGACAGTAGGTGGCGCGGTGGCTCGGGGCTATATATGGGAGTGTGCCCAGTCACCATTGTCTCACTATCCTACCGCGCATCAAAATGTGGACATGAGCGCGTGAGAGACACCCAACATAATGTCGCACAATTTCAAAAGGAGGGATTGTCATAGGTTAATAAAAAATCGAAGTGCTGGGTATCCTTTGAGTCTTCATCGCTGCCTAACCGGTTTAGGTATTTCGTCCATGATCCATTCTTCGCTGCCAGCATCTCCCTGGCTGGCCTTTCCCATGGAGATTGATCCCTCTTCTCGTTCGACTACGACCTGCGAGTTGACCGCGATCGCATTGTGCGGCAGTTCCGGGTCCGCGTCGTCGCCGCTTGAACTTGCCCAGGCAAAGTTCCGTTGCTCCCTCACATCCGGGTTGATGGACTCGATGGAGATTTCGTGCTCGAGCTTGATTTCCTTTGCCTTGCTGGAAATGGTGAATCCGGAGAGTGGTTCGAACTGGAAAGATTCCGGGCATGTGTTTTTGCCAAATCGTTTGAGCGTAGGTCTCGAGTTGGATCGGTAGGAACTGGAGAAGAATTTAGGAAACATTACGGCGAGTACTGGTTTGACGCCGGAGAGGCAGCCACATATTATGCCCAGATTCATTTCGACAGCCATGATGGCCCATACAACACATGCATTCCCTGCAATCATTAGCTCACCATACAAGATCCATCGGGTCCCAGATAGAGAAACAGGGCTTACAGAGTAAGTCGTAGTTCTCGAAATAGACTTCCAAGTAGTACATTCTGCATATTCCTGCCACACAGACGAGAGACCCAACAGAAAATAGCGTGACTAGTCCCAAGCGTTGCATCAAGGGGAGACGGAGACTCCATAAAGGTTTTGCTGGCCATCTAGCAGTGTCAGCAAACTTCAATTGTTGTAGGATCGTGTGCAATACAAGAAGACAAGAAAATCGCTGAGACTGTTCAAAGCAGCGATAGTGATGAGAGTACTTCGCATATCAATGCAAGTGAATTCAACGCTTGAGTCCCAGTATCCGCGGATCGGTTTGCACCTCAGCAATGTCAGCTCGATTAGTGATGCTATCGAGCCATCAATACTTACTGAAACAACATCAAAAGAATACATACCAAGGTGTATAGCGTAACGAAAACACTCAATGTATAGCAGAAGATTCTATCGGATCGCGATGGGAAAAGGCGGAGATAGGTAAACAGCAGTGAGATTTTGGTAACCGAGCAAGATATGGGAAAGAGAATATCAGCTGCGAATCCCATTTTGTTGTACGGTTTTGACCATTCGGGCTTCTGATCCCAAATATGTAATCCTAATCCAAAGTCGAGCGACTTCATCGCCATGATTGACACGGGAATAGAGGTGACCTGTAGTCATGTCAGCCATGAGGGCGGCAGAGCAGATGGCGGAGTAGTCTCCGTACAGTGGCTATCAGCATCATCCAGTCATCTAACTGAGGTGCCTTCTTAAGTATTCCTTTTCCGTAAAAGCGTACACCTGTAAAGATGACAACTAAAGCGAGTGTGGGTGCCGTGAGTCCAAGTACGATCCCACCACGACTTTCGGGGTCCTTAAAGTTCGGCGGCGGCCACATGGCCTTCTCCTCAGGAGTTGGGGTTGTCATTGCTGATTACGCCAGACACAGATTTGGAGCAGGAAACTGGCGTGTGGATAAAGGGCGGAACGGTCAGGGTTTTCATAAGTGGGCGATCATCGTGAGGAGTTGGAAGACAAGAGCAGGGTGGAAGAGGCGTGACTCAAATAAGGATAGGTGCACAAGCTCTCAGATCCCGCGCATCCGACCCTCCTTTGTTTTCATTGGCGGCAGATACGTGGTTGACCTCCAGGAGTCCCCGGCTCTTGAGAGACAGTTTCTACCCGCTTCGCAGATGGGAAGCGTATGAGATCGCCATGGCTGAGCTAGCGTTACAGGTCTCGCAGGTTGTTGGCAGTTGGCAGTAGGGCCGAGGGGAACTCGATCGATACTCGGGAGGGAGAGGGGCCACGCCATGGCACCCCATGGGGACGCGAGGCTAGCTATGAGCGGTTTGGCCCGAGACGACCATTGAGCTCGGATAGCCCTGCCGTCCGAGGTGCAGATGATGATCCGGCAGAAGCACGATTCGGACCTACCATGATACGCCAAAGCATACAACACAAGAAGGTATCCCGCTGTGGCGTCAGTGTTCAACTCGTCACGATGCAGGGACTCACCAAAGGTGTTCGTTGAGAAAATAAATAAGGTTCAGGACAGAGGGTCATACGCAACGGCGTACATGGGTAGCACATGGGACAGGAAAGACGTTGGCTTGGCCTTTGGGTAGCAAGGCGCTAGAATGCACTAAAGACTCCGAAGCTAAACTTTCCGATTTGCTGGGAACATCGAACGGTTGTGGTTGGAGAATTTCAAGGACCTTGCTGAAGTAGTTGATTCTTGACATGGTAAGCCCAGGCGAGCGAACCAACAATTAGAAGGTTTTCTGACAGCCTGGCCTGCATCGTGAATCCATGCGCTGTATCCGTTCTTACTTGCGCAACAAAGTGTCGCTCATTTTCTCGTGTTTCCTCGTATTCTTGTGTCAATTGAACGAGCCACAGGTCCGTTATGTAGTCACTAGTTGTGTTTTAAAGGACTCTCTGATCCTTATATCTTGATACAAAAAAGTTTGAAAAAAGTACACCGTATTTAATGGATGGCTTTCCATCCCTTGGAGCCATCGCCACACGATCCATCGTCTCCAAAAACCCTTTTTCCTGGCCAGTAGCACAATAAACCATGATAACTTACTTGGAAGCCTGTCACTGACGTATGCTTTGATTTAGGTGATGTGCTTGGCGATCATCTCGTCTGCTGTGCTGTATGGACATGGATAGAAAGAGGCCTATATACGGCGAGTAACAGCATACATGTCATTTACAGACCGAATAGCCAAGAGACTAGGATGATGCTTATTCATTCCAAAGGTATTGTCAACTTTTCGCTGGTAGCCAATCACATCATAAGATGTTGGAGTAAAAGCGAGCTTGAGAACGTCGTCTTTGCTACCGTCCTATGAAGTAAACCGATCTAAGTCTTAGCTTTTGTTGTTTCACCAGCACGAGTAGCTAGAGTAACCCCTTTGCAAAAAAAAAAAAAAAAAAAGGCGGCCAGCATCGATCTAACTAGCGGCTCGAAAATGCCTCAGATCGCGACCCAGCAAAGCACTAACGATAGCCACAACGCTGAGCTTCTTACGGGATCAGTAGCGATTGGATTCAGTGAGGTATCTGTCCCCTACAATTGTCTATCGCGATTGCTTCCGGAATGTAACTGATCTTCTCGGTCGGCCGTTCAAAGGCATCTAGGTTGTGAACTCCAAGCGAGCATGCATGCGCAGTTCTTCAACCGGACCGCACGTTCTTCACATCAAAACAAGGCCAGTCTGGTCTTTTAAATTCCTCAACAACCAAGAAATATCATTTCTGTCCTTTGATGGTCTACATACATAGGGTGTTCGAAACAGAGACCTAGCAAGCACCAAAGCGGGTATCAAATCGATAATTAAGAAGACAATGAGGATACGGAAGAATGTTAGATGATCCAACGACGATGTATTTTTCCACCAAAATCAGATTCTGAGATTCTACATGGTAGCTACAGTTTTATTGGATGAGGGATATGGATAAACCGAGGGAACTATCACGCTGGGACAATGCTCTCTCCAGAAGGCAGCCTTGCCTCGTACTCCAACTTCAGCAGACAACCTTTCCCGCCCTCTAATTTCACGTCCCAAGAAATTTCTCCGCTCTTCTTCAGCTTTGCAGTCGCGCTGCCCCAGGCGTCTCCTTTGATGGTGCCCACCGAACCACTGCTTCCCTCCTTAGCCGAAACACCGGCCTTGACCGCATCTCCCTCACGTGCCAGCCCTCTTGGGGTCGAGATGGCGATCCTAAGTCTCTCGTCTTCCGAGATGGGCGCCTGGTCCAAAACAACTAAATCAACTGGTCGAAGTTTCGTGTTGTTGAGCCAGATGGAGCGAGAAAACATTTGGGCGCTCTCCTTGCCGAATATCATACCCTGGGTGGAGCGAAGTACACTGGGCTTCGGATAGTTGACATGGATGGCAGGGTCAACTCCCAATGGAAGGTCGAAGAGCTGGCCCGGGGAGACACGCGGAATGTTGATGTTTCCCAGGAAACTGCCGTCAAGCGTGACGCCGGCCGAACCTTTCAACAGGGTGATGGTGGAGGATGGATTGCGGACCTTGGCGCGCAGGAAGGCGGCAGACCTCAGTTTTGGCACGCAAATGTGCGAAAGTTGAAGGTTGGTCGCGTTCATGGAAGCAATCTTATGGCGCCTGGTCATGGACGAGGGGGCCATGGTGCGTGTCCCAGGGACTTCATAGACCGTCACGACTCCATTTTCCTCCCAACTCGTTTCCTCGAAGTCGACTTGCTCTTGGGGTTCGGCCTCGGCCACGAACTCCTCCTCTTCATTCTCGGAAGGCGCGCTGTTGGGCTTCTCTTTCCTGCCGAAGAGCGCAGAGCCCACAACGCTTTTACTCCTGGCACTGCTGACCGATTTGCTAAGCTCTACGTTCGCCGGTTCTGCTGCCACTGAAAAAAGGGCGCTCCTTGGAGCACTTGGTGCATGGCTTGCAGGCATGGCAGAGTTACTGCCGAAGAGACCACCCCCAGGCGGAGGGTGCGTGCTGCTTGGATTGCCGAACAAACCACCAGCGCGAACCTGCCTATTGTTCGAGCTGCTGAACAAAGAACTCGAATTGTATCCTTGCTGAATTGGTAGAGGCCGCTTGGACTGTGATGTGGGGACGAAGTGATCGTCCAGCCCGAAATGCTCAGCCCGATTGAATGTAGAAGTGACTGCGCGCCCGGTCCGAGAGTTGCTCGCCTCTTCGAGGCTCAGCAAACCCCCGTCACCGGAGTGATGGCGCGAAAGTCTGATTCGCCAAGCATGCATAAAGGGAACTGCATCCTCAAGGCCCTGATATGAAGTTTGCGAGGTGGAGAAGGACAACTTCGTGTCTTTCCAGGTTTCGGATGTGCGATTCAAAAACTCGGTCCGGTAAACGATCGAGGCAGTCTTGTGAACAGTCGATATGCGGATATCGTAGCGAGGTGACCAACACGCTTCTCTGGTGACGTAAGAGAGCAAAAGTGACGTGTGGGTTGGGATAGCAGCCAAATCTGAGCCCTTCTGAGGGCTTACGTCCTCTATGCGAGAAGGCGAAGCAAGCGTGACTGAGTCCATGGAACCACGACGCGAAGAGCTGGGTGTATCCATTGATACAAGCTCGAGGATGAGCGTGACCTTGTAGATTTTTTTGGGCCAATATCGCTCCCTCTCCTGACGAAGATACTTGCTCTGTTTCCTCTTCTCCTCCTTTTGCAATGCCCGTTGGCGCTTTTCCTTTGCCTTTTGCTTCGCCTCCCTCGCTCTCCGTTTCTTTGCTTCTTTTCCAGCGAGCTTCTTCTCGTGTTCCTTGCGACTGACTTGCTTCCTGAGATCTGCTACTGCTTGGATGGCTTCGGAGTGGACCTTGAAGATTGAATGTCGTTCTTCCTTGTACTTGGCATTGAGCTTGACGAGTTCGTCGGCATTGAGATGCTCGGCTGAGGCAGTCTTTGCATACCTATCCAAGGTAGATAGGCGTTCGGTTGCAGAGTTTTGATCCTCGATCGCTTCGGTGAGTCGCAGTTGGAGGGCCTTGATCTCCTTTGAGATTTCCTTGACGGCATCTTCTTCGTCCTCGCTATCGTAGAACTCCACGTCGGATTCATCGTCAGATGACTCGGATTCATCGGGGTAGACTTCTTCGAAGATTTGGTGGTTCGGAACGAGCTCGACAGTCATATCAGCAATCGTCGCAGTGCCTTGTCCTTCGATTTGGATAGAATGTTCGTCTACGGTTGGGCTCAACCCGTAGATTTCTACCGGATTGGGCCCAGCTCGCAGAATTACATTGTCGATTTGTCGAGTGACATGTGCTCTAGTAGGATAGAGGATTACGGATTTGGTAGGGAGATCATTGATGTTGAAAGTTTGCGTGGATGTATCTGTCGGCATCCCGGCATCGGCATGCTGAATTCGACCGAAAACCATGGTTGAATTTGGATTGAGAAGGTTTATTTTGAAGGTAGAAAGGGATGGATGTTTGAGTAGCGAAATTGTGATAATTCAAGCCCAACTTATACTGGACGCTTTTGCGATGAGCTGATCCAGGCAACCGTCGGAGGCATACTCAGCCGCAGCCTAATGCTGCCTAGCGCGTTGTGGGTCCCAGCGGAGCACTTCCGATGCCACACCAAAGCAGTGACAACCCTTTTTCGGCTGTGATTCGATATGTGGAGGACACGAAAGCTGAGGTTGCCTGTCTTTTTGGAGACGAGGCGCTTGAACGATTGACGTACCTCGGTTCTGGGAGCCCTTCTTGTTCGCTCTCGGGGCCTTGCGAGACGCTCGGAGGAAATGTAAAGTAACAACAACCTTTTCTTGGGTCAACCCATCAAATAAAGCATTGCTTGATATTCAATTGTAGATGAAAGCTAATTGGCATGCCTCCTAACCCTTCTTGGGCGATCCTCCAGGCAGCAGCTATCCCGCCTCAGTAGCCTACCTTCCCGCCGCCAAGAGCTTTTGCAGCTTTGAAGATGATACGAAAGCACAGACCCACACCCGCAGCCCAAAGGCTGCTTCTAATGGCAGTAGGTCCTTGTGTGGTGTGTGTTATGTAAACCGCCGTGTACGCTTCAAACATCGTAATCAGCATCTTCACATCTGTGTGACAAGAAGCACTCTCCCTCGGACTTACCCAGTCGAATGGCCAAGAAGCTGGCAGCAAATCCAGTCAATCCACCAATTCCATCCTTCTTTATCCCAGCCATGTTACCCAGAATGACCGCCGCGGCGAAGAGGGGAAGATTCTCCATTCCATTGGCATGGCAAGCCTCAGCGCGCTCATACTTGGCAAATGTTTCTGGATCGAGGCGGTCCTTGAGCTTTGATTTCAGGGTGCTAGAGCGCGGGCACCGGTTGTCGAAGTTGGACAACTTCCCCTGACTCGCCACAGCAAGCGCATAAGAATGGGGTAGGACAGAAAGTATGTAGTAGGCCGGGATGGCCAGGATAGAAGGGTTCTGGGTGTCGAGGAAGGAAGGCATGGTTGAGGAATAATGTTTAGAATGTTGGCAAAGTCGAAAACGGACTGCACGCTCGTAGCATCAGACACGAGGGAACGACTCCCGAGGTTGATATCTCGCTTGTCTAGCACATGATGTCATGATTTCGTTGTGCGGCTATGAAATCCCTACTGCATTGCACTCCGCTTGAGTAGGCCGTTACTATTTTGGAATACATCAAAGTGGCGCGCATTGTTAACCTCGTATGGCCCATGCAGGCGTGGAGGTCTGACTATCTCCCGCTTTCCAAGGTACTTGTATACGAGAACATGGCACGTGATGTGGTGCTGCGCTAGTCCATATACGTCTACCCCCTAGTTCCCACATCCCCCCGGGGCCGACATGGAAAGCACAGCAGATCTTCCGAAGCCGCAGATAAATCGGCCGATCCGGGATGCAGCTGCTACCGGTACCGTGCTATTGTCGTGTCGGCAGACCAGATTGCCGAGATGCCAGAGTGAAACCTTCTGCCTGGGCCTCGTCTCGCGTGACCAGCCATCTGAGAACTGAGCGCAGCTGGCCTTCATGGAGCACGAGTTCGCATCACAGGGGCTTTATGACGACGAAATCAAGCACAAACAAAAACATCTGCAAATCGCGTTTTCTGTAGCAATAATGCACCTCGACATCATACTACTTTTGTCGCGATGGAAACTCCTTTCCGTCCCGCTTCCTTTGCGGAGGATCTCCCTGCTTACTACCAGGACATGGACGATGAGGACATAACAGCGGCCTTTCGAGACTTCGACAATGAGCGAAACTTTGACCTTTTCGACAGGCAGAACCGGAATCCTCGGAGCACCAACTTCTGCGTTGACTTTGGCGATGACGATGCGTGGTGTGCTTTCGATCTAGGGGCTAGCTCTTATTCGCATCTGCTATCCACCCCGAGGCCTCCAAACTTGCACACGAGATGGATCAATATCTGGATACCTTATGTTCAGAAAGACACGCTCCACGCCCTGGCAAAGCATTACGATTTCTCACCGCGGCTTCTGGGTCTCATGTGCTCTGATCCAGTAGCTCCGAGACCCAAGTCCTTGAGCACCAAGAAAAGCTCAGCGACTCTCCGTTCCAGGAAGTCTCACAAGTCTGGGAAGAGTCAAAAATCCAAAAGTTCATCAACGGATTCGGAGAGTAGCATTGGCATGACTGATCTCATGCACTCCACCCAGTTGGAGATGGTGCGAGACCTGAGCCACTATCAGATAGTCGATGACGTATGGCATTGGTCTACAGTAGATTGGGGTAGGCGATGTAAGTCGAGTTCGTATGCATCAGGTACCCACTTTCTAATTCAAGTCAGTCGTGGCTCTGGGGTACAACTCACTCCATAATGTGCGCACAAAGACTGTCCATGAGCACAACGACGATATCGATAAAAGTCAAGACATTCCACACGGAAGGCGTGTATGGAACTGGTTGTTACTGTGTGAGGATAAGACGGTGATCTCTATATCAGAGGATCCATTTCCATACAGCAACGGCAACTTGAGCGCTCATGAATTGAAAACCCTGTATACAACCCGGAGGAACTTGGTCAGTGTCTTCCGGCAGTTGACCAAGGCCCCGACACCTCTGCGGGAGAGTTCTCTGGTCATGCTTCCTGTTCGCCATCGCATCGGAAACAGTGAGGAGGAAACGGCACATCGACCGACGGATGCGCCGGGTCTGCTGTTCTATTACATTTTCGAAGACTGGTTCACGACCTATAGTCTGATTACCAGACGTGAGCATGGATATGCTGCCGAACTAGATCGCTTGGTAAGTGCATCCTGTGACATTTTAGACTCTCCAATCTAATTTCATTCAGCGCAGAGAAATGCTTGTCAAGGCAAATCTCACTCACGTTGATCAACTTCATCACATCGGCTGTCAGTTATCAGTACTCAAGCGGGTATACCAAAGTTATGAGCTGATAATTGAGCGTGTACTGAAGAAGCAAGAGGCCACACTCGCCTCATTAAAGAATTCACGCATCATGTCGGGGGCCGAATCATTAGCATCCTCCATTCCCATCAATTCGCCGCTGGGTCAAATCCCTGAGGCTGATTCCTTGCTTGGTGTTTCGCTCAGTTCTGCCGCCAGGGTCAGATTCGAGAGATTGAAAGACCGCATTCTCCTATATGCCTTGAGCGAGATTCAAGAGTGCATCGACCAGAAAGAGTCGCTGGTGATGATGGTAAGCCTACACATACCCCTCTTCCCTCGAAAGCGATCTAACCCAAGTTTAGAACTTCAACTTGATTGCCATCAAGGAATCTTTCAGCGTCGAAAGGCTTACCTGGGTGACACTGCTCCTCGCCAAAATCACCATTGTCTTCATGCCCGTCACCTTGATGACAGGGTACATGTCCATCGAATTTCGAAACACCGACTTCTCTACCACTGAATACTGGATTGCGTTTGGAATCATTCTCGCCATCACACTTATAGGATTGTTCCTTTTCAGTTTCTTTAGCGGCACTCTTGAGGGCAAAATCATCACCAGGCCCTTTAGTCGGATCATGTACGACTTTTCCAAGAACTGGCTCCTGCATTGGAGGCGCAAGAGCAAGGACTATTGATTCGCTCCGGACTTCATTCCCCCAGAAAAGAACTACCTTTGCTTCAGCCCCTGCCTCGGCTTTCTTATATCTTGCCAATCAAGGTGGCCTTCTGTGTATTCATGCAAATTTTGCTTCGCATGGTTCAATTCCATAAAACTAGCAACCTTTTGGTACTTTTTTCCTCGTCGCACCCATGTCGTCCCATTAGCCTCATGAATAAACTCAGCCCCCGCTCTAACTCTGCTCCTATGCCCTTCCTATTCGATGACGGGCGATGAGCCTATCGGACAAATGCATCTGACGTCTCACACTAGCACTGTGGAGCCGCATGAAACACGACGGGCGCAGGTACGCGCGCACTCTCCAAGCGGAGCGGAGACTGCTGGTTGCCTGGACGAGGTGCGGGGTGCGGGAGCGGAAGCGGTCATTGCGTCCCGCGCGGAGGTCCGTACAAAGTTGCGGCATGTGGGTCGGGAGGATTTTGGGGAGGCGATCCGATGGGCTGTGATCTGCTCGATGTGGCTTGAGAGGATCGTCGACCAAGTGTGCGGGGGGAAAGAATGGCCCAATCATCACGATGGTTCTGGAAGTTGGGAAGCCTGATGCATTGCATTTGGCACGCTGCGCTCATGCTGTGTCCTGCGGTGGTGTTGATGTGCTGGGTCATGCCCGGCAGTCCATAGTCCGTGGATACGAGAGTGGCATGAACTAGCAAAGATCAGCTAGGAACAAGTCCGAGAATCAGTGGCTTCAGTCTAAGACAAAGCTGATGTGTGTCAAGATAGTGTCCAAAATTTGGTTCCATGCCATTTGTCCACGGCCCGCCACGTCATCTCGAAACTCAAACTCAACGGGGCGTTATCCGTAGACCAAGGAGAACTTGGAATGGCCACCCCACTTCCTAGTTATCGGAGACTATAAAGCTTAGTATGAGTTCTACGCTATCTTATCACGTTGCCCAACCATTCTACCGATCGAAATACACCGGCAACTAATCAAGTGCCTTAGTGAAACAGAATTCTTATATTGCACTAATTTTTTATATAGAAGGTTCAAATTGATGTCGAATTCTTACAATTCTATATGACATAAGCATAGTTGTTCTTTCACGGGACTATGTACTTGATTCAAAATGCTTCAAAGATCGACAAGCTTGCGCTTTGTGTATTGGAATGCCGAGAACTTTCCGAGTCTTATATAAGAAAAAACTAATACTCGATTACCTTCCATTAACTAATATCGCTTTTATATCAAAAAGAAAACTTTGTAAACACATATACTAGACTATTGGCCCTCCAATTATAGATTTTTTCTTCTCAGGCGGAACACTGTATAGACGGCATGCGCATAGACTGTGCATCCCTCTCACACTCACAAAACTAAAGTAACCTCTAAAATGTGGTATTGATTATCTTAATTTAGCCTTCAAATACATATTCCAACACACACAGGAGCCTTCCCACAGCCTATTCATCTCACTTAACCCGCCGCCATAGCTTCCACCTCCAACCCGCCACTCTATCCTAGGAGCAAACACCTCCCCCCACCTTACACTGTCCATAAACAAAGAATTCCTATAATTTCCCACACCTCCCAGACCCTTACAACCCCTTCAAACTCCGTGGACCTCCCTACGCAAGCGAAAAAAACAAACAAACAAACCGACTACGCCGCACGCACGCAGCTACGCCAAGTACCCACCTCATCTATCCCAACCCCCCCCCCTAAAAACCCGACCCACCGTCTCAATCCCGACATTGCGTTTCCAACTCACCGTTCCCGTCTCTAGATTTTCCGTCTCCCGCCTCTCCCTCCCGCCCCCTCCTCGTGGCCGCCACCATGTCACACGCACCACGCCCCACAGTCGCATCCTCGTACCGCCCATTCCACAAGCTCGGAAACCCGAACGATTGTTGGGGAATTATTTTTTTTTAGAAAAAAAAACAGAGAGAGAGAAAAAAAAAAAGGAAGAGGCTGAGGCGAAGGTGCTGCCCGTCCCTCCCTCCTTCCCTCCCGTCCGTAGTTCCCGCTTCTTTGATGCCTGCTCGTGTGCCGATGGAGTGGTTGGGGAGATGCAGAGCACATGTGCGTTTGCGGTGCGGTACGGGAGGGAGGGAGGGAGGGAGGGACCCGACGAGGGCGGGAGGAGGCGAGAGGATGAGGGGGAGAGGGACCGGTGGTGTGGGTAGGCGAGCTATAAGGGCCAAGATGGTCTTTCTTTTTTTTTTTTTTCTTGGGAGAACGATGGGACTTTGTCGAGGGTGATGAGAGAGTGGACATGCCATACATTTCGATTGCCCTAGTACACGATGCAGTCGCGAAACAACATCACGTCAAACCCACATTATCTAAAATCCATAGAGCCCCGAGATGCATGATATGCAGCATTGCCATACCCGAATATTCATGTCCCCCCATCCCACACTTCCCCCCCAACACCAACCTCATAGAACGATCCCAACCCCACACGCAGACCTCTACACGCCCCCACCCATCCATCCATACACCTATCCCCGAACCAGAATCCAGACACTCAACCCTCTCTGCCTCAGATAAAGTGCCCAGCCCCCATGCATGTACTGACTGGCAGGTGAGACCCACAATCCCGCTCCACCCAACCACTCGCTCACTCACCTCACCCACCATCCATCCATCCATTCCTTCTAGAAGAGCGAAGAAGGAGAGATCCCCGGGGGCGGGTCTGACATGACGCACCAAGGTAGGGTAGGGCAGGGTGGGGGACTGGAGTGGGAAAAAAAGAAAAGGGAGGGTGGTACACATATCAGCATGCAGCATGCAGCACGAGGGCACGATGCGAGCGAGGGATGGGGGGCCGGCGGGACACGGTGGACACGCATGGTTGGAGAGAGAGTGTGTGTGTGTGAGTGGGCGGATGGGTGGGTGGTAGGGGGTGGGGCGCGAGAAATGGGTAGGGTTGTAGATTGGATACGAGGCGCTGGTATCCGGGACAGTGGGTGTCGCGTCTTGTTTGATGCTTGCTCTGCGTGCATTGCAGCGGTGCGCTTACCTGGGTTGTTCATGTACGGAGATGGAGGAGGAGGAGGAGGAGGAGGAGGTCAAAAAGGATGGAGTGGGGTGGGTGCATGGCTCGCGACTTGGAGAAAGAGGGACATTTGAAAAAAAAAGGCAACTTGGAAGGATGGAATGAGGGGGTAAGATGGACAGATTCCTCCAAAGAGAAAATCACGCACGCATGCATGCGAGACTATCAGGACAGCTTCTCACTCGCGTGCAATCTGTCTCTGATGGTCCGTCGTTGCCGTCGTCGTCGTCGTCGTCAGTCGTTAGTCGTCCAATTTTGCTGGTGGCATGGTTGGCTGGAAGGCTGCTTGCGACGACGTCGTACATGGCGCTGGCTGGCTAGCTCTTACTACGACAAGCTACATTGCCCACAGCCCACATCTCATAGCTCGCCTCATCGCCATCTGATCTTCCTTCTCCATCGCGGCATCAGGCACTCTGCAAGCCTCCCTTATCGGTACGCTACGCTACTCGACCCCATCGTTGCCTGCGGGACTCCACAGCGCATCACTGGGTCCCTCGCTCTACACCGGAATGCCCGCAGGCTGCAGCTTACCTCCATTTAAAGGGAGGGAGGGGCCGCTAACGCGCTGCCCGTCTGCGTCGAAACCACACAGTAGAGTCTTCTCCAATGCACAAGCACGTTTTTGACTTTATCGACCACATGGCTCAAGGGAGCGCCGTCCAGCTGTCGCATTCCAGCTTCGGGAGCGCCGGCGCACTCCCCCCTCGAGCCAAACTTTGCGACGAGTGTAGACTATGCGCGGCTGCATCCAGCTAGCTGGCTGGTTTAGCTGGTTTTACTAGGCGTGCAGGACATGTCAGCAGAAGCGTCGTTACGTCGCCGACTCTGAAGACGAAAGCTCCACAACGGATCGGCACTGCGAGGGTGGAGGAGGGGTGCCACGGGCGAGCACATTTCTAGAGTTGTTGAAAAAAGTCCCAGTACGCCGGAATGCGAGCCGGAGGGCCAGGACGGGGGCATACCTGGGACAATGGCGGGGGCGCCAGCACCAGCACCATCAACAGCACCACTGTGTGTGCCTTGCCTTAGTCCCTCCTAATGTCTCTGGATTTAGAAACCGGCGATACAAAGACACGTGCGACGCACCGTCTCGCGCAGCTGTCAAACCAAACTGCGCGCAGACAGAGATGCGAATCAGAAGCGGGCGGAAATGGGCCTGTCCTGCATGGGCAACTGCCGCCCTCACGCCGTGTTCCTCGCGATCAAGGCTCTTTAGGACTTCTTCGACCCCGCACGCCCATCCCTCCATGGCACGAGCCGCAGCAAAGGTAAAAATGGAAATGGGAGGGAATAGGCAGAGAGAGATGGGGAGACTTGCATGCCTTGTCCTCTGAGTAACCATGGGTTAGTATAGCAGGCAACCTCGCAGTGCCGGCAGAGGGGGGGGGGCGGCCCTTTTGTGTAAGGTTGCGCAACGAATCGAACGTGCGGCCGCCCACGCGCGGTGCGAGAGAATGAGCAAAAGGCAGAGACTCAACACTGTCTTTTTCGTGTTCCCCCGCCAGTTTCAGCTCAGCCGCTCATGGGCAGTTTCTAGAAGAAATGGCGGCTGCATCGTCTTTCGTCTCGCTGCACATCAGATTTTCGATAGCGGGGCCAAGGGGGGCACTGAGAAGCGCCCGCCGGAGACATCGTCCGGCCGCCCTGTGAAACCAGAGGAACTTGCTCATCGTGTCGACGTGTAATTGATTTCAAGGTTTTTCTTTACTTTGGAAAACTTCCCTTGTCCAACATGTTCGTATCTGCGGAGGAATAAAGGGATCGGCCCTTCTCGTCAGTCAGAAATTCTTGCCTGGGTTGCGTCGCTCATTGTCCGCAAAAAGCTAGTTCTGCGAGGCAGCAGAGGCCCAGGCGGAGAGGGTGCGAGAATGGTGATATCAGAGTACCGCGATTGAGGCAACATCCGCATCTTGTCCAACACGACCTACCACCCAACTGCAGGGTGCCGGTGGTTTCACCAGAGAGTGCAGTGACCGTTGCCTTGGGCGGGCGTGCGTGCATGCGCGAGGTGCGTGCGTTGAGTAGATTGCGTCGAAAGAACCATGGATGAGGCCAACGGTGTGTATGTGCGCCTACCACCTGGCGGCGTGTCCTGGGGCACCAGCCCGTCGAGCTACCGACGGCACCTCCAGCCTTGTGTCGCATCGTCGCAAGTAGCAAGTCGCCGCGGCATGGACCCAGCGGGACAGTATGCTAAAAATGAACTCGGTGTGCGGCCCCGCTGGCAGGCATGCCCAGCCCTGTGCTTTGCTGCTTGCTGGGCTTGCTGGCTTGCTGGGCTTGCTGCATGCTGCTAGCGTAGAGACACAGGGTCACCGGCTCAGACGACACCGGATCGCAAAAAAGATGCGTAGGGCTGGCGGTCGAAAGTATTGGAATCTGGGGCAGTGTCTCTGACATGACAGCCGCACGCAGCCATGGACCAGGGTCAGGAGAGGAAAGAGGAGGGAAGATGCTGACCAAGGCCGTCGCCATCCTGTCGTCGTAGTAGTCGTCTGATTACCAGCGTAGGGTCGGCTGCAGACGCCTCCAGGAACGGGGGAAAGGCAAAAGGGAAAACGAACATCATCTCCTGACATCTGAGACAGAAATAAACCTCCTAACCAGACGGGAAAAAATGGCGAAGGTAAAAGGGCTCCTTCTGGCCACATGGACGCAACGTTGAGATCCTTCCAGAGGGCACAGGCCCAGGTTCCCGTCCTGAAGCGGTGGCCGCTGCCCATCGTCATCATCATACTCATCAGCCATCACGCTTCGCAGCAAGGGACTGGACTGGACGAGGGGGCAGGCGGAGACTAGCCTATTGGAATGGAGTCCACGGCCCAGCCCTAATGCACTCAACCGCCGGCGCCATTCGCAGGGCACATCGCGGAGGGCCAATGGGGCAGGGAGACGGATCCTTCCAGGGCCCGCAAGAGGTAAGACGCACACAGCCGAGTTGCCGCTTACGGCCCAAGGAGATCAGTGTTCCGGTTTAGGTGCAGTCGTTGGAAAAGCTTGCCTAGGCGTGGTGGACGGAGGAATGTGGGTGGTGGGTGGTGGGTGATGGCTGGGTGATGGGGTGGGGGGGGGGAGGGGGGGTGGACCGATAGCCCTAACCTACTTGGGACTAGGGGAGGGTGGGGGCGGCGCATGTGAGCGGCCACGGCTTGGCCAGGCCTTGAGCCTGATCTTGCCCCGTTCAAGGCCAGGTCGGACGGAAGATTACCCTCCAGATTGTGATCGCGCGTCGTGCCGCAATTCCTCAGGTCGGCATGCCAGCGCTGCCAGCGCCGCAGATGGTAGCAGTAGTATGGCTCCCGCGTCCCGGGAAAAGGCCTCTCCTCGGAGGGACTGGGGTAGGCGATGCGCTGGGGCGACCTGGAGTCGAGGCAGACATGCTTCGCAGCCATGTAATGGTCATATCATATCACGGAGGGAATATCGACGAGCGTTGGAAACGGCTCCTCGGCGGCAGAAATTGCTGCCATGTGGAGCAGCGATGGCTGGGAGCAGCAGTTTGTCCGTTTATAGCCCCAGGGCCGGTCCGTGGCCCCATTTTGCAGTGCAGCAGGGAGAGGCGAGGCGAGCGAGGCTTGGAGGGAGCCAAAGCACCGCCAGGAGGCGGGAGGAGAAAATAATTACGACAGCCTGCGGCTGCAAGATACAGTCGAAGAGGAAGGGTGGAGAGGAGGGCTTCGCATCTCTGGCTGATTGACTGGATGGCTGACCGAATGACTGACGGAGTGACGGAGTGACGGACTGACTGCCTGACTGTTGAACGCCGCCAACGCGCAGGCAGTGACGGCTGCGGCACGCACCCGCCCACCCACGGCCCCTTCTCCCCATCCTTCCCTCCAGCCCTGTGCCTCCAGAGGACACTCGATCGGCGAGGCACCTTCCGCTCTGCGATTGGCGGGGGCTCGACTGTCCAGTCGTGGCTTTTCTGCCTCCCTCGCCTCCCGCATTCGAGGCTTGTCGCCGAACGGTTTGCCCGCCCACGCCATGGAGCGACGCCACGACATCATGCATTTCCCCTTTTGGCCTGCCATCCCCGACCATGTACACCCCCGAGTGTCGCTGCTTGGGCCTCCTCCCCCGGAGATACTCCGATGCCTGCCTGCCTGCCTGCACCTCTGCTATGCAGACGACGACAAGTCAGTCGCTCCAACACGCGCTCCCTGGTGAAGACGCCATCGTTGGGTGGCTCGTGGTTTACGCCCTCGGAGGGATAGGCTAGAAAGCGCCCATCCCTTCTTACTACGCCACCCGTTGTCGGCCAAAAGTCTGTTGGCCACTTCGTTCCAAACCCTTTTTCCCCCCCCTCTGTGCTGCTATCCACGTCCAATGCTCCCTTCGGCGCAAGGAACTCTCGCGCGATACAAGGCCGAGAGCCCTACGGAAGGTCCAGGGCCTAGCCCAGCCCTTCCCACCTCTTGCCGATTCTGCCTCACGCTAGTCCTTGGCCCAACAGCCGCTTCCGGGGCACCGACCATGGCAGTATTTCCATGTGCCCACTCTCCAACCTCCGTTAGTAACGAAATCCTCTTTTTTTTAAAAAAAAACCTTGGGCCTCGGAGCATCGAGCTCCAACGAGCCTGCCCGCAGACCCTGGGAAATCCCACGATATTTTTTTTAAATTTGATGGAGCAAAATATCGATGCGAGTTTGATGAAATTCAATGGTGTGCCTTTGGCCCGGGACCTGACCTAGCGTGTCCATGCAACACATCCAGGCCCTCCTGCTAGCATGCCCTGTCAGATGGTAATCTCTCGTCCTTCCCATCGTGGTCTAACATCGATAGATCCAATGCCTGTTGGGAAGTTGCTGTGCCTGGGGACACTGTGGTAGCGGCCAAGGCCAGGTGCCCCAGATTCGACGCCCTGTGCGCAGCGCCGTTGCGACATTGGCAGAGTCAGCATCCGGAATGCTCCAGTCCGACTGGCCCAGGGCCCGCTTGGCCGTCCAAATTCTTCTGAGACCTTTTGGTGGGTATCCAACTGGGGTGTGGGTAAGGTGGCGACGGCCATGGTGAGCGTGTGTGTACCTGGGTAGTAGCCATGGCCAAACTACGGCTGTTGGCTGTCTTGTCAGTCTCGTCTCGCCCAAATTTCCACGATTCCCGCACCAGAGGAATGCAGGGCGCCAGTCAGGGAGGGAGAAAAACAGGGGTAGCTCGAGGTGGTAAGGTAGCTGAATTGCTGCGTCTGCAGACACGTGCTTTCGCGCACATGCTCTCCCCTGCATAGCCTATATTGCTGGCTGCGTAAGTCGACGGCGCGCCCGCCTTTGCTCCTTCCAAAAACATGTACAAGGCCCCAATTTCCACCAACGGAATCCATGAGACACGAGAGAACGCACCACTGCAAGAAAGACTCCAACTTTGTTGAGACAATAGACAATAAGTTGTAATAGGTAGGTAAGTAGGTAATAGTCCAACAAGCCCCAGAAGAAAGGTCATCGTCCCTGTGAGGACCGTTTGTCAAAGTAGAAGAAAAAACCCAGACTCTATAATGCATAGCGCCATGATGCGCGGTGTCGTGATATCAAGAGAGAAGAAGCGGCAGTAGCAAGAAATTGGTTGTGACAGACAAGATTGAGAGCAGAATATCGCAAACATGAAGTGAAGAATGTACATGTAATCGCTGAAACGCAGCAAACAAAGGGGTTACTTTTTTTTCTTTCCAAATCAGGGGATGGTGTTGGTGCGGGCCCGCTGCTGAGTGCGCGAAGCGATGGACCGCTTGACCTCCTCGGGTGCGCTCTTCATCGTCACCTTGAAAGTGTCGCGGACGCGCGTGCGGAGGAGCGTCTCCAGGGCGCCGTACACGCCCCCGTCGATACCCGTCTCGGCCTGGTTGGTCGTCTTGCAGTAGCGCTCCGAGAACTTGTCAATGAGCTTCTCCACCTTGCGGAGCTCGCCGAGCACGAGCTGCGTGCGGAACGTGTCCTCATCCTCGCCCTCGAGCCGGAAGTCGCCTAGGGAGATGGGAGTGTGGGTAAAGGCCTCCATCTGCGTGTTGATGGGCGCCTCGCCCGCTGGCTGGTTGACTCCGGCCACGGCCTGGTACCACGAGAGAATCTTGACAATGGTGAAGGCAATCGTGGTGGAGAAGTGCGGGTTCTCGGAGCAAGGGCAGCCAAGGAGGACAAACAGCTTGTCAACGGCGGCCTTGTTGGTTGACAGCACAGAATCAAGCGTGGGAAGGCCATTCGAAGTGCCGTTGAAGTCACTAGCAGCCGGCTGAGATGCAGGGGGGGAGTAGAGGCTGTTCAGCGTCTGGAAGGCAAATTGTGTGCAGTCGTGGTTCTGGACAGTGGCCGAGGTGGGAGGGGTGGGCAGAGGAGCCTGAGCCATTGGCGGCGGGGAAGCCATCTTCTCGGGGGAGAACATGGGAAGAGGCTGCTGCTCGCTCATGCCGTAATAAGACGGGCTCTGCATCGGCGGCGAGTGGATGCCGTCCATGGGAGCAAACATCTCTGGCTGGCTCTGCACGCTCGTAGATCGAATGTGGCCGTGGTATGGCGAGTGAGGGGGAGGGTACTGTGGCACGCTAGGGAACATCTCCGAGGGGCTCTGGAACATGAGCTGGTCGTCGTTTGCCCAGCCTCCAACAAAGGAGCCGGATTCAGAGTAGGGCGAGTGGCCACCTTCGAAGCTGTTGGTCATGAAGGCGTCCTGGTAGTGGTATTCTGGGGTTGCTGGGCCGAAGAAGAAGGGGTCCGTGGGCTCTGGCGAGCTCTCGTTGGTGTATGAGGTGGTGCGGGGAATCATATCAGGCCTGGGACCAAGCGGTCCGCACGAGCTCGCAGGAGAGACATCGCGCATAATGGTGCCATCTGGGTTCCTGTTCTTGCGGGGCTTGCCCAACCTGAAGCTTCTGTAAGCTTCCGAATGGCAGGCAAATTGGCGTCTTGGAAAAAAGCATACCTCATGGAAGGAGAGTAGTTGCAGCAAATGCCCATGTTACCACAGCGGTGGCAGGTAGGACGGACCTTGTCGCACTTGACCTACGGGGGTGATTAGTTTTTGCTCGGACACGGAGAGCTTTTATAAATCGAAGCGTACCTTTGCACGAGAGCAGGCATCGCACGAAGCTCGCAGCTTGCGGGGCTTTGGCTGGTCGGTGGGGTTGCTGGTGATCATGGTGTTCTGGGGAGGCATGGCGGCCATGGCATCAATTGACGGAGCTGTCGAGGCGGTGGTGGTATATGTGTGGGGTACTGCTTGGAACATGGTGTGTGTGTTCTGGAACTGGCAACCTTTGGGTAGTGGTGATGGTCCAGGCTGGATGGACTTGACTGTTATATATGGGATTGGGGGCAGCAGCGGTGCAGCTTGGGCTGGACTAGCATGTCTAGGGTCAAAGTGGAAACGATCTCTGTGCAGCAGTCCAGGATGCTTCGCCCGTGAGCGTCAAGCTGACGCTTGGAGGGGGCAGGGACAGGGGCGTGCTGCACGAATTGCACTGTTGGCTGGGCTGGGTTGGGGCTGAGATCTTACAGGCCAGAGTGATGCTCCATGCGGCCTAGTGCAGGCCTGCCGGCCTGCAGCTTAAGGTGAGCACACTCACGCCCGCTAAAGGCTGCCCCCGGCGAAGCTCGTGCGCGCTGTCCACGGGTGGGTGGACTGTGCACAGATCTTATCGTGTGTGAGGGCGAGGGCCCTGGGAGATGGACGCAGCCTGCCCGTCCTCTGTGTAGATCCTTCGGTTTGCGGCCAGCGTGGATTTCCGGCCTCGAAACTCAGGAGGGTCGGCGAGCCAGGCACTCGGAGCGCTGGGGGAGCGCTGGGGGAGCGCTGGGGAGGGGTGCCGGGAGGCCTGCACCTGAGGTAGATTGCGTCCACGAGCATGTAGAATGGCCGTCCATCGACTCGGGACGCCTGGTCCAGCAGTTCTGCAATCCTGCCTTCGCCTGCCTTCGCCTGCCTCGTTTGCACCCTTTTCCCTCTGCCATGATCACAGCGATGACAGGTACGGCCAAGTTAGTCAGCTCTGCCAGACAAATCAATACTTTGACATGATTTGGCGATGATGCTGGGCGGATTAGTGCTGACTACCCCATCCGGACAGGGCACCCTCTTGTGTAAAAATAAACGGCGTGACGAGCATCCAAAGAGAGATTAGAGGGCGGCATCCCGCCAGCCTGATGCGACTGCACTGGGTGGGTATTGCCGCTGCGGGCGAGTGCTGCCATGATGCTGCCATGCTGCCATGCTGCCGCTGCTGCTGCTACGGCCGTGCTGCGCCCGCTCGACTGCCGCTGACTGCCGCCCGCCCGCTGCGCTCGCCGCTGCAAGGGCAGAGGCAGCAGCGGAGTGGAGACAGAGGCGATGGGTGGAGAGCAGCGCCCGAGGCTGCGTGCGACGTGGGACTGGTCCATGATCCATCGCAAGCCGGGTGAGATTGTCACTGAGACCGGCCCCATTGGCTTTGTTTCGAGCTCGCAAGTGTGCACCCACTTCCTCTTGTCGCAAGTCGCAAACCGCCCTCTCTGTAAGCTGCTGGCGGCGCTGGCGGCGCTGGCTTGATCCAGGTACCGCCATCTCGAGTCTGACCAACAGGCAGCGCCATTGCCCGCCGCCCTGCCCACAGCATGCCCGCAAGCCCGCCGCTGCTCTGCTCCAGCGCTCCAGCGCTCCACACAGCACCAGCCGTGGCCCATGGTGCACCTGCCCGTCTGCTGCCGTCGGGTGCCTGATGGCGCCGCAGGCTGTATGTGGGCGACCCCGGTCCGCATCACCGATCTCGCGGCATGGCAACCATCGTGGCCTTCTGCTGCCCGCTGTCGCCAAATGTCAAATTTGGTGTTGCTGCCTCGTTGCTCAGCCTCGCCGTGAGGTGGGAACACCCACCCTCTTCCTCGAGCTCGGCTGGCGCCGTCCCGCAAAGCCGCCGAGTGGCCCCAAAATAGACTGCACAATCAAGAAATGTCCCTCTCTAAGCCATCCTGCGCGGGAGCGACGACGAGCTCGCTGTCGCCCCGCCGAACATGGGAGCCAGCGACGAAGCTTGGTGCTCCTGGGGCGGATCGCTGCTCTCCTCGGGCCCACGTCTGTCGGCGTCTGGCTGGCTGCCCGTCTGTCCTTGCACAGACGCCTTCGAGGAGAGCAGAAAGCTTGGCTCCTGCGTCTGAGGCCATCCCGAGCGCCGACGGCGCCCACCATCTCAGGACTCAGCAACAGGCGCAAACCCACCCCGTGGAGCGCTTTGGGGCGCGCACACGCACTACGGGACAGGCGCCCAACCTACTGCAGCCTGCTCGCCGATCGAGCTTCTTGTCCACTGTTGATCGTCGCAACTGCCGTGCGCTTGCTCGTCGCTCTCTCTGAAGATTCCGCTCTCCAATCTCAATCCCTGGAGCCGCACGCGTTCCTGACCCTGGCAGCAAGGCCGCCCAATCTGGCGCCACGCTGGGTGGGACGGGGGCTCTGTGCTCACGGAATTTCAATAATCCCAGGAGATTTAATTTTGAAACATGTTGCTTCGCCTCAGCGGCGCCCTCTGTTAGGCTGACTGTGGTAACAAGATGCATGCATCAAGTCCGCCATCAAACTGCACGGCGTACACCTACCTGCTCCACCATGCACCTCGAGTGTGAGCAGGTTGGCACGCCTGCACGCCTGCACGCCTGCACGCCTGCACGCTGGCAAGCCATCCAACCTCGGGACCTCTCGGCGTGTACTGGGTCAGTATTGTCCCCATGTTTGGGACATTACCCCACCAGCGAAGCAGGGTCCGATTTGCCTGGGGCGTAATTGATAGTGACTTTGGGGACGGTGCCCTTGGTCGACAACGTGGGTCTGGTGAAGCTGTCGTAGCGATCCTCGGTCGAGATAGGCCGTTGATGGTCGGTATAGGCGCTGTCAATGCCGTCAAGAGAAAAAAAAAGATACTCCTTGGCTTTCTTGTCCTTCAAGCTTCATCCATGCGGACCTGCATCCAAGCACATACAATTCGCAACCCTCTCTAGGCAACGGCAGCGCAACATTCGGCTGGAGCAATGATGCGACGATGCCTACTGCTTCAGACCCAGGACGGTTGGCCCTCTGAAGGATTCGCCGGGCACCACCATAGAGTCGTTGTGCACAATGGTGGACGCAACGGTATGCAGGCTGGGACATGGTGGTCGAAGATTGAGGTCCAGGCACCCAATCAGTCCTCGCATAACCGTCAATGGGTATGTTTGTTCTCGGGGCTTCTTCCTCGTTGGCCACCCGCTTGAGATCTTCCGCTTGGAAGACGCAACACCTTCCTACCGCTCGGGAAGGACAAGAAGAGGGGTCATGGCCAGTGGGTTCGGTTTATTGTCGGCCAATATCAAAGTCCATTCACCTTAACAAGCAGAGAAACGGCGAGGTCAGATGCAATTGCCACTTGGTGATGCTTCCTTGTCGAGCTCGAGATGCTTACAGGCGCTGGGCACTGATAGAAAGGCCAATTGGTGTCTACGCCACAGATATTCGGGACCCTTCATTGAGGCCGTTGACTCGAGACCAAGTGCGTGGAGACCATGACGTTGCCACTCTTGGGGTCCAGTTTCTGCGCCCATGTTGGGGTACAAGTCCAACGCCTTGTATACCTCTCCGTGGCAAACGAGCCTGCCTGAATCAGTGTTGCTGGCCTACGCGACTCCGAGCGTTGGAAATCATGATGAATACGGGAGCGGTTAGATACGTGCTTCATGAAGGCGATGGCGGGGTCCAGTTAGGGGCCAGAACTGGCGCATGGCTGCGCCAAAATGGCTGAATGGGCTTGATCTTCAGGTTTTGACAAGGAAGCGATTGTCCCCAGAGTGCACCGGTCGAGATCAAGCCGGCAGAAATGTACAGGCCATCGTGTTGGTAATAGACTAGTGCGGGCCGATAACAACTGCAATAGGGGAGCACGTGTTCAACGGTCCACGCCGCTACTCAGAGGATCGGTTTGGAGAACGACTCCAGGTAGATTGCAAGTTGTGGACTGGATTCCTCTGGTAGTCTGACTGCAGGAGTTGCCTCCTTGCTGAATGCGGGCCGTCTGCTTGCTGGTTCTTTGTGAGAATGACGAGCCGTCGCCTCGTGTTTTCGGAAACCGAAGCCTGTGGAGGCCAGGGCAGACAAGCGGCTAAACCGGCAGAACTGGGCCATCGTCAACCAGTATCGCAATACGTAACTACTCAAACTTTTTGCTCTTGATCATGTTTGCTCCTTCTCAATTCGATGCAGGCATAAAATGCATTGCGTGTCGTAGACAACGTGCGCTCGATCCCGACTTTGATATCGGCGCGGCAGTCATCGGCAAAGCTTGCCGTCAGTATCGCACAGCAAAATCTCGTGTCTTCGTTTCTCGTAATCCTTCTTCTTAGACTGAGACATTGCTGCTGCTGTCATCTCGGCCGTTCCTGGATTGTTCCGTAGGCAATTCCGAGTTCCGCAGACCCCATCCTGGTGAACAGCCAGAACATTCTGGAGAGGCAAGGCGCGCTCCCAGCGTCGCCTCAAACACACTTGACCGAGCCCAAAGGTTCCCGAGGGCTATGTTTAGCGTAAATTCTCCGTCCCACTCGGCCGTTTCATGTTTCAGGCCGGCAGATCGCTTCTAGATGCACCATGATCACATGCATGGTGGGCTTCGTCATGTTCAATCTTTGGCCTGTGTGCTCAAGAAGAGGCGGTCATCGACTTAAGCGGGAGGCGTTGGATGGATTTGAGGTCCGTTCTCTGCTACTAGAGACTAGAACGGTCCTAGCCGTGGTCAAATCACCAACAGCCTTACCTGGTGATGCGCCAGCAAGCGGCAATTCCATACGAGTGAACGAGCCATGCTGTAGCAGCCACCAAAGACCGTGCTTCTGAACGCGAGTCAGCTACATCAAATGCAGTTTCAACCTCACCTCAATGGATCCGCGCAATGGAACACTCCATTAACATCGCTGTCCGAGGTGAGATGGGAATCGACAAAGGTATTGTGGGTCATATGGTTGGATGGCTCATCGTAACGGTCTACCGAAAGGGTAATAATTGACAGACATCCGAGGAAGGCCGACTAGTCCATGCTGATGCGAAACGTTGTGGCAAAAAATGAAACTGATCTTGTCCAGACTCTAGTTGCCTACAACGAGGCATCCATTCCACGGGTAAGCAGTTCTGGGCAGAGGTACAGCAATAGTCGCGGATTCGTCCTTAAGAACATGGAATCAACCCTCTGTGAGACCTCACCAGCCGTGAAAGAGGACACGAGACGATGGTTTAGAAATTCAATCGTTTGAAATGGGTCGGAGGCTCTATGTATACGAAGTTTCGGTGGCTGGATAGAGGCCAGTGTCGGCGGCCGGGCAATAAGGGAAACTTCGGGCCGAGGAAAGGTGCGGCAATTCGAGGGACGCAACGGTGAGACCTAAGGCATTATTTGTCGAAAGAACATTTCCTGTATCGTGATTTATCTTCGTGGAAGTGGAACATCGTACTTGTTGAAAACTGATGGGAAAGGAGGGTTCATGTAAGGTTTTTGTTGCGGCATGACCAGGGTGAGCGGCTGCCAAAACATGTTCAAGGATGGGGCCTGAACTATTTACATATAAAGTAATCAGCATTTTTCCGCGTCCTGTAATTTGCGTCTTGGATTGAACCCGTCAGTCATCTTACCAACCTGCGCGTCGTGTCAGGATCTTGATCGACTACTGGAAGGACATCTTCAACAGAGTGGTCTGCAATTATCATAATACTACTTCAATATGGTAATTACATTACCTTTGTATGCACTTTAACTTTCCCTTTGTTCTCCCACAACTTTCCGAGCCGGATATTGGAGTTTCGTACTCCGAGCGGACATCGGGGAGGTCCGGATTCGACCAAGGCTGAATACGGGCAATTAGAGAGACACTATTCGCGAGTTGAAACCAAAGCGGAGCTGTACCGAGGTATATCTACCCTCGTCAGATTCCCAAGGATATAAAGTAGTACCAGTGCTTCATATTTGAAGCTTATGCGAATTATGGACCACTTATGACGGGGATTTGGAGGCTGACATCAGCTGCAGTCCCCCCACTTGCTTCACAGCGCTTGCCAAAAAAGCCTTATTGAACCGATCATGCATTATGGACATGTTAATCTTGCATGTTACATGCCTTTTTAGGGGGAAAACGCTTTGCGGATAATTGCATCCTGACATATCAATACATCGAGAGGACCGTGATTTCAGCTTTCAGTGAACTCTGTTTTGTAAAGAGTGAGCACCACAACCAAGTACCTTCTTCTACCAATATTTTTCAGTTGCAGAGATAATTTCCACCATGCTCATTTTTGTGGCGACGGACTTCCGATCTGATTCGGAAACTTCTAGCATCGGACTTGGGGTTCATTGATTGTCTCATCTTGGCTCTTCTTGGAAATCCGTAGACATAAGATCGGGGTTGCGCACTTAAAATATCCATGTGATTGGAAGCCAATGAAGTTTTTAAAGCCCTTATCGACTGAAGATAAGCGTAGAAGAAATATGGAGGGCTTTTGGTGCCTCCGAGACAGCGTACCTGCAATCTATTGCTAAGACCGCTATGTTGACATCACAGATATGGTCAGGATATTTTGTAGCATCTCTCTAGGATCTTTTAGATCATCGGCTTTGAGGAAGTTCCTTGCAATTTGCTCCTCGCATGGTGTTAGAGGAGAATAAGTGGGGAGACAAACATACACACCGCTTCTTCCAGTTCGGCGGCTTCAGATTCCGGCATTATGGAGCATGCGACAACCAGGTCCTCACCTAGAGATTCAAGTTCCGTAAGAATACGAGCACGGTGGACAATGTTCGTCGGTACACCATTCATGGCCGCGCAGCTAGACAATTCAGACATCAAAGACGCAATCTCCGAGGAACACTTACCAGGAACCATAGCTTTCTGTGCTTCGACCTTCGCAAAAGCTGATATTGCTCAGTAAATATTCCATGAAAGTGAATCCTAGCCTGTAATTTGCTTACTTGTACAAATACGTTATCTGATCATCGATCTGTGGTGTGCCGGGGTCAATCCTTACTTCCATATGTCCGAAAGTAAGACTGGGCCTTGGTCTCAAGAACCCCAATTCGAAAATCTCTGTTAATTTCAACACATGTATATTTAGTACGAGAATCGATCGTTCCATACCGTGGAAGTGCGTAGCTCCAACCACTTTTGGTCTCTCCGGGCCAAGACCAAGAAGATGTTCGAATACGGCGCAAACCAAACCGGCGCCATCACTTGAACCTGTTCCTTTCCCAAACTCGTCCACAATCAGCAAACTCCGCCTTGTAGCAAGGTCTAATGCGAGTGATATCTGTTGAAGGTCTATCATGAAGGCGCTTTGACTACGAGATACTGATTCGCGAGTAGTGACCCTAGAAAGTATCTTGTCCGTTAGGCCTATCTTTGCACTGTCCGCTGGAACAAAACTTCCCACGTGAGCTAGGAAGACGATAAGGGCAACTTGTTTTAGATAAATGCTCTTTCCCGAATAGTTTGGTCCGGTCAAAATGAGTGTGCTTGGACCTCCATAGTTTTGAATGGTGCGCGAAGCAAGTCTTTTTGTTTCGGCATAATGGTCAAGGCTTGAAGCTGGGCCATATTTGGCATTATTTATGTCACCAGATCCGCCCATGAGGAAGGTATCGTTGGGAACAAATGAGGAGACTGTCAACTCCTGGAGAAGATGACTGAAACGTATGTTAAAGCTGAGCAAAATGAAACATGCATGGTTTGCTTACCGCCCAGATTTGATTCGGATAATATTCTCGGATGTCAATCTGGGGCGGCTAAGCCTAAATTCTTTGGATCCTTGGGCCAGAGCAAGAAGACTTGGCTGTAAGCAAAAGACAAGCCCGCCCCTTGTAGGATACTAACCTATCGACCTCTCCACATATATCCGACACTACTGTCAATAAAACTTCATACTCTAATACAAACTGGGCCAGTTCGTGCGCAATTTCAATTTCTCGATCTGAAATGATTCCATAAAGATCTCCGAGATGATCATCCATCTCACGCATCTCGTTGTTCTTGAAATATACCTGGTCTCTGGAGAAGAGTTAAATATATAGGCATGATTGACAGTATTCGAACTCACTCGGTAGAGAACATCCGTTCCCATGGATTATCAAGTCCCCCTCCATGATAAATAGCACTGTCTGTCGTTGGATCGATGGGAACAGTTGTCAGGAAGCCAATTTGGGGAAAATAAACAACATTGAGGGGAAGTTCAATGGCTTGAGGGATATTTTCGGATAGCTTTCCTGCAACTTGGTTGAGGAGAGCATCGAGCCCGTTGTAGGTTCGTTTCATCTGATCGAGTTCTTCATCCACACCAGGGAGAATGACTGTTCTGTTCTCTTCCGCAGACTTATCGAAGTCGACCTATCATTGTGAGATCGCTTAATATAGCAGCTTTGGGTCCAAATTTACCATGTCACTGATCCGCCTACCTACTTGTGCTAGGTGATATCCTTCAAATGATTCGAGAACCTAACGTGTCAGCGCTTTTTATCCGGGATATAGCAGCATAAATAGCAGTTTATTGTGTGTCAAGTTCGAGTAAACAGCTTCTATCAGAGGCCTACCTTTTTAGTAATTGTCAAGTTTTCACCCCCTATCAGCTCCGGGAATGCATCCTTAATTTTCAATGCATGATACGCAAACTAAATCCAGTTTGTTAGCTTCAAGTTATACCAATTGAAGCATGTTGGAGAGGCCTACTTCTCGTAGGCCTGACCATACACTTTTTGAAATCCCTCTGCCTTTGCTATTGCCACGACTCACACCTTTTCTCAAGTTGATCATCAAAACTCTCATGTTGTTAATTGGCCTTAGGTCTTTCATGAGGCTTTCCATTACAGCTATATTGTCGGGGCGAAGAAACGTCCCCACAGTCTCGAGTCGCTCATTAATCACTCCAAGGTTGAGGCTGGGACGAAGAAAGTACTGACGAAGAAGATATTTTCCTTGTGAAGTTCTGGCAAAAGGACGGAACAGACCATAAACAGACAGACTTTCCTTCGAGCCGGAGGTTGTCTTAGTGGGTCCTTGGTTATGAGAATTTGGATGAGACTCAGATTCCAATATCTGCAATGATTGGAGGGTATCAGCGTTGATGAACCTTGAGATGGTCAACAAACATCAACGCGCATGGCCAAGCACTGTATCATTGCGACGTACATTGTATCTCTGAGGCTGAACATTTGTAGATGCGAGATGCGGAACATCAAATATATAGCTGGATCCCCAGGAAGATAAGCAGCTGCCCGTCTACGCTGTAGGAAACTGAGAAGCGCTCCAGCACACCCAACCTAGATCTCGTCAGGCAAAGCCATGGAAAGCGGAGCAAGCACGGACTCACTGTCAGACGACTATCAAGATCTATCCGTCCAGCCAGGCGAAGAAATCGCCCCTGGCGGCTTCCAACATCCTCGTTCCCATCGAAGTCTTCAGCAGGAACGACATCACCAGGGTTGACAAGGGTGGTTTGAGTCCCGTCGACTTCGTCAAGCCGCAGATTAGCAAGCTTGCCTTTTGCTCCATCGTAGGAGTATTCTGATGTAGGCCGTATTTCGAGCACGAAGGGGAGGCGGAACTGGTCTTTTATGGCCATTTAGTGCTTAGGTATTCCTAGGCAGAGAGTCTATCCAACACTCACTTTGACCACTTTCGGAGGACACACTACGATCGGGATCAAGTTTTTCGATTACAGCATCGTCGACTTTTGTTGAGACAAGAACAATTGTTGGGTCGATATATATCCTTACTGCAATTGATCAGTGCCATCTTGCAGTGAAAGTGAGTGTGCTTCACAGGCATCAATGAAATCAATGCCGCCAAATTTCACGTCTTCCATGAAATACAGCTTCTCTTCACTTGCAACATAGTAACAGCATCCCACGGTGTCACGGTGTTGGAGGTCAATGGCCATGATGACTTCGTTGAGGCTGTCGTTATCTTCATTCTCGGCGGGGCGATCGCTTTCTCCCGAGTGCGCATCCGAAGGAACCTGGAATGACACGCCACTGCCGCGATTGACGATACGACGCCGGTCATTTGATTTTGAGGTTCTCTTGGATGTGACAGACTGAGAACGTGAAGAAGAACGATGAGAGCTGTTGCTTGTCGAGATACGCTGGCCGCTGCGGCTACTTCGAACCGACTGGCTTGACTGGTCTGCAGCAGCGTTTCTGTTATGTAGCGCACACTGTGACAGTGGTTTCGACGGCATCCTCAAAGCCGGTCAAGTGTGGTTGATGATGGGTGAAGGTGGGTGAAGGTAGAAAGTAGTGGGTGGCGGATTGAGTTGGCTGATGAGGAACCATAGACGGAAAGAACGACCGCACACTTCTGTCCCTCTTTCCCGAAGTCGCAAGGAATCACTTGAGAACCCTGGAACAGCCTACCTACTTACCTAGGTACCTAAGTAGGTAACCATATGAGATAGAATAGAACTGGGCAGATAAATGTCCAGATAGTCAGAGAGCTGGTATATAGAGCAGACAGACATACTCGAGGTAAGAGCAATAGTATCGGTATGGTGGAAGTACTGCGTATAATACATCCGTCCATCTACGAACGGCAGAGTAGAACTATTGGCCTAGATACAACTGCCCCATTATGCTATACACCTCAAGGATACAAAAAAATCAATATTATACAATCATGCCGTCATCAAAGAACTCAGAAAGACTCGAATTAGGGTCGCTTGTCCTTGTCAAAGAATATAATCGGACCTGCCGCATGCAATGCAATTTTCCTCAAGCCGCACTGTAGATGTTGAGTCCAGACTCGTCTTCCCTGACTGCCACCTTGACCACATCGCCACTCTTGACCTCCCCTCGAATCAGCTTATCGGCTAGACCATTTCCAATCTCCCTCGAGATCAATCTGTTCAGCGGGCGTGCACCGAATTTGGGATCATAGCCCCGATCGCAAAGCCACTGTTTGGCGTCGTCGGGAACCTGAAGCGTAATGCGACGGTCATCCAACTTAGCCTGGAGCTCTTTCAGTCGAATATCAACAATATCTCTCAGAGCATCCTTGGACAATCTGCGGAAGATGATGAATTCATCTAGTCGATTGAGGAACTCTGGGGGGTATGAGGAGGAAACCACGTCCATGACTGCATTCCGAATCGCCGGGGAAATCTCGCCTGTGTCGCTCTCCGCCTTGTGTAGCATGTCATCACCAACGATTATGTCGGCTCCCAAATTCGAAGTCAGGACAATGATGGTATTCCTGAAATCGACCTTTTGTCCGTGTGCATCCGTAAGATATCCCTCATCGAGGACTTGGAGCAAGAGGGTCGAAATATCCTTATGAGCCTTCTCCCATTCGTCGAAGAGGAGGACAGCGTATGGCTTTCGACGGACGGCCTCGGTGAGTTGGCCACCGTCTTCAAAACCGACATAGCCAGCGGGTGCTCCGATGAGTCTAGACACGGTGTGTTTCTCTGAGAACTCAGACATGTCGAACCTGATGACTGCCTGAGTGGTCGAGAACAAGAACTCAGCCAGGCGTTTGCACACTTCGGTCTTACCGACACCAGTGGGCCCCAGCATCATGAAAGAAGCAATGGGCCGGTTGTCTCCGGAGAGACCGGCTCGTTGCATGCGAATAGCGTTTGCGACCGCCGTGAGTGCCTCGTCCTGGCCACGGACATACTGGCGCAGAGAATCTTCCATGTGTATCAACTTCTCGCTCTCTCCTCGCATCAACTTGGAAACAGGGATGCCGGTGGTACGACTGACAACGCCTGCGATATCGTCGGCCGTTACAGAGTCGTGCAGCAACGAGTCGGAGCTCCTCTCCGCAGCTACCTCTTCTTCACGAGGTAATCTCTGCTCCAACTCAGGAATCTTTGAGTATCTCAGCTCTCCAGCCCGAGCAAAGTTGCCTTCTCGCTGGGCCTGTTCGAGCTCAACTCTCATCCTCTCCAAACTCTCCTTGACGTTCTTGAGCTCCTGAAGCTCATTACGCTCCTTCTCCCACTTTTCGTTCAACACGCTGACTTCTTCTTGCTTCTTCTTCAAATTCTCCTCCAGACGCTCTCTTCGCTCCTTGCTGGCGATGTCGGTTTCCTTTCGCAGAGATTCCAATTCGATCTGAATCGTCATGATCTGTCTGTCGAGTTCTTGAATCGCGTCAGGCTTGCTTTCTTGCTGAAGGCGCAAGGCACTAGCAGCCTCATCAACCAGATCAATGGCCTTGTCAGGCAGGAATCTATCCGTGATGTATCGATTGCTGTAAGTCGCTGCGGCGACCAGTGCGCCATCCGTGATCCTAACACCATGGTGGACCTCATATCGCTCTTTGATTCCTCGCAAGATGGATATGGTGTCCTGAACGCTCGGCTCTCCGACAATGATAGGCTGGAATCTTCTAGCGAGTGCAGCGTCCTTCTCAATCTGCCTGTATTCGTTCAAGGTCGTGGCACCGCATAGCTGAAGTTCACCTCGGGATAGGGCAGGTTTGAGCAGATTACTAGCGTCAATGCTGCCCTCTGCCTTGCCTAGACCAAGCAGGATATGAAGTTCATCCACGAAGAGTATGACACCGCCTTGGGCCTCCTCAACTTCCTTTAGCACCTTCTTGAGTCGTTCCTCAAAATCACCCCTGTATTTTGCTCCAGCAATCAGCTGCCCGAGATCGAGAGATATGACTCGCTTTTCCTTGATGGATTCGGGGACGTCGCCTTGAACTATACGTTGTGCGAGGCCCTCGAGGATAGCCGTCTTTCCTGTGCCCGCAGATCCAATGAGCACAGGATTGTTCTTGGTCCGTCTTGACAGAATCTGGATGGTCCGGTGTATCTCGCCATCTCTCCCAATGACCGGATCGAGTTTTCCGTCACGCGCTCGAGCGGTAAGGTCGACACCATACTCTTCAAGTGCTGCCTTCTCTGGCTCGCCACCCAAGTTCATGCGATGTGTTCCACCAGGAGGATGTGGCCGTCCATTGGCATATGTTCGTATGGCAGTCGCAGGGCGTATGAGATGAGTAGAAGATGGGATGGACAGCGCCGCTTCTCGGTAGAGGGGAGATGGTCGCAGCGCGAGCGATCGAGGAAGGGATCTCGTATTAGGAATGCGCCTTGCGGCGACGCGTGCTCTACTGGTCAGCATTTCGAGATGAATATACTTGATTGACCAAAAGTGTTTGGATTAAGGAGACAGCATCATTATATCTCTATTGGTGGGCGGGCGCTACTTGCATCGAGTCCAGCGCCAGACAGAACTGGACGGTTCGAGCTGTTTCTACGCCGAGCGAGCAGTATCTGCGCACTGAGCACCGAACGGGACCGACGACTGTCCAATTGTTCGAGCACTGCACTGACACAATGCTGCGCAGTATCCACGTTTACGTCGATGGGCGGGGAGCGATGTGACGTGCGTCCAGCGGGGTGTAAGAGCTCTGAAGCTCACCAGCCGATGAGATTCTTGTCCAACTAAGCGCGATGGAGCCAACCAATCAGAGCGCCCTCACCTCCGGATTGCAAGCTAGTCCCGATTCGGCCGCTCGGCCACTGGACGACATGTCAGGAGATGGTTGCTACCCGACCGCGACTGACTGTGGGGTGTCAATAGACTCCACTTGGATTGTGAATCATAGCTTGAGGCCGAGGCTTCACGGATAAACGGCGTTGGGCTGACAGAGCCAGATGGGCTTGTCCACGGGTTCGCCAGCCGCGTGGAATAGTAGCCGTCTCCTCACGAAACCCTTGGACCCTGCTATGAAACCCCATGTCTGGATTGTTTGATGCAGAAGCTGTAGAAGTGCATGTCAGCAGTCCAGCCGCTGACCAAGCATCAGCCTTGTGCATGGAGATGTGCAGCCAGCCTCGAAGGATGGACCTAGCGGGTACGGCCGATGTACGGCCCAACGCTCCGGCAACCAATGTCTGATTTTAGGGGCGGCGACCTGCCTCTTGGTTTGACATGCGACGGACGAAGACGGTCTTGCAAGCGTACCGTTTCTCCAGTCTCAGGGGCTCCATGGTGAATTTTGGACAGTTATCGTCGCGTCCTTACGAGGTGGACCCGCTTGCGGCTGCCGGCTTGTCTCCCGTTTTGTACGATCGGCCGAGGCTGGAAAAGCTTGGCAGGCTTAACACCGACATGTACGTCATTGCTGCGAAGAAAAAACAAAATCCTCTCCCAGGATACGTGCCGATTATTCTAGAACGCCTACTAGGCGGCGAGTACTCATCAGTCTGGCGCCTCCTCGGAGCCAATGGGCCTCGCTATTTCCATGGTCAAGCCCCGAAGCCCATCTGTAAGCCATGAAACATGCTCCTCGGCCGACCCTCATTTACCGTTTACGCCCGTCCATCTCCCTTTCTTGCCGACCCAAAGCGCGTGCCCTTGCTAGTCTAGGACTTAAGGCGAACTTAAGAAATCTGTAAAAGATTCTTTTCTTTTATAATACCCCCGAGGTCCCTGCTTGGGCTACCAATTGCTTTTGCTCCCACACCTACGCGCATTCGACAGCCGCATTCCACCATGGATCCCGTGGACAAATACATCTCGCAGGCAGAGGAAGACGCCAGCCCAACGCGCTTCAACCACGATCTTGAAAAGGGCGAACATGGCGAACGAATCGAGCGTACCATTTCCGCATCCTCGGTTTCGACCTCGTCCAGCTCATCGTCCGACACGTCTGCCGAGGACCGGGCCGATGGCATGTCGAGAGCACCCACACAACACGAAGACATTGCCGACATCGAGCGCCACCCTACAGCCCTCTCGCGCATCCAGACACAGCGGTCGCAGCACAGCGCCACCGTCGGCGCGAGTCTCAAGAGCAGGCAGTCGAGGAAACCTCTGCCCAGTTTCGGAGCAGGGAAGCCATTTCCGCCGCCTTTGCCAGATCGGGAGGAGTATGTCGTCGAATTCGATGGCCCCAACGACCCAATGCACGCGCAGAACTGGAGTTTCAAGAAGAAGATCTTCACTGCCGCCATGCTAGGATTCACCACCCTGACCTCCGCCTTTGGGAGCTCCATCTTCAGCGCAGCCACCCGCGTTGTAGCCGCCGAGTTCAACGTCGGCACCACTGTCGGCGTCCTGGGAACTTCACTCTATGTTTTGGGTTTTGCGACTGGCCCCATCTTTTGGGCACCCTTTTCAGAGCTCAAGGGACGGCGACTGCCGCTTGTCATTGCTTCATTTGGTTTTTCAATCTTCAACATTGGCGTTGCCACGGGCAAGGATCTTCAAACCATCTTGATCTGTCGTTTCTTCGCTGGTTTCTTTGGCGCGTGTCCATTGACCTGTGTCGCTGCTGTTTTTTCGGACATGTTTGACAACCGAACTCGTAAGTCTTGGACCCCCAGCACACTTTCAACTTCAATCACAAAGCTAACTTCCTCTCAGGTGGAATGGCTATTACGATTTTCTCCATGACTGTATTTACTGGCCCACTTCTCGCACCATTTGTCGGAGGTTTCATCGTCATGTCCCATCTGGGGTGGCGCTGGACAGAGTACATTGTCGCCATCATGGGTTTCTTCGCCTTTGGCTGCAACTTGATCTTCCTCGAGGAAACCTACCCGCCTCAGATATTGGTCGCTAAGGCGGCCGAGCTCCGCAGGCGCACCAAGAACTGGGGTATTCACGCCAAGCAGGACGAGGTGGAAATCGATCTCCGAGAGCTTTTGGAGAAGAACTTTAGTCGCCCACTGCGCATGCTGGTCTCTGAACCCATTGTTCTTTTGCGTAAGTTTTGACAACCCAATATTCATCATTGGCTTTAGCTAACGAGAACAAGTATCCATTTACATGGCTTTCATCTACGGCCTTTTGTATCTCTTCCTTACCGCGTACCCCCTCGTCTTCCAGGGCGTTCACGGCATGAACCTCGGCGTCGGTGGCCTCCCCTTCTTCGGCATGGTCACCGGCCAGCTCCTCGCCGGAACCGTAATCTTCATCCGCCAACCCGGCTACCAAAGGAAACTCGCCGCCAACCACGACATGCCCATTCCCGAGTGGCGTCTCCCCGAAGTCATCGTCGGAGGCGTCTGCTTCGCCGTCGGCATCTTCTGGTTCGGCTGGACCGGCTACACAAAGGACATCCACTGGATCGTGCCCACGCTCTCAGGTATTCTGATCGGTTTCGGCCTCTTGAGCATCTTCCTCCAAGCCCTCAACTATCTTGTCGACGCCTACCTCATGTTCGCCGCCTCCGCCATCGCCGCAAACACCTTCCTGCGCAGTATCTGCGGAGCCGTGTTTCCGCTCTTCGCACAGCAGATGTTCCAGGGTATGGGCATTCAGTATGCGGCTACGCTTCTGGGTTGTGTGGCCGTGGTGCTTGTCCCAGTACCCGTGTGGTTTTACCTTCGCGGCGGGAAGATTAGGGAGAAGAGCAAGTTTGCGCCCACGTTCAAGCCTGTTGGTTCTTCAGAGTAGATACATAATTTCTGCACTAATTTTTTGTTTGCGTGGGGTTTGGGAGGACGGTACACCAAAAGTTTGTCATTTCAGATATGAGGATTTGCTTTGCGTTCGCATGATACCACTGTTTCGCAATGTAGCGTACTTTAATTTATAGTAGTGCAGTGGCTTGAAAAGCCGAAATGAAGACTGGTAAAATAATCTGAACAACTCGTTTATGATCTAGTCTTACAGTGCCATGTGTTTTGTGTTTTGAGTGTGGTTGATGGCTCATGCCTGCGTTGCAAATCATGTTTGTTGGAGCCCCTTTTGTAAACCCATTCCCTATTACGTGGCAGCATTATGTATGCTAAAGTGACAGTCTATCAGTCCCAATCGCCCTTTGTAGCTATCATGCAAGCACCTGGCCCCTGTGGAAAGGAAAGTCTTCGGATGGGAGGATGAAGCTGGGTCATTTAGCCTGTAGACAACCAGGGCGTTCAGAGATTGCCCTGTTCTAATTTTATGGGATCTTGGTCACCAAGTGACAAGCTTCAACCACACATGTACCCAAAGGCAATGTGGATGCTTCGATTATCTACCTCTCAATATGCGCGCACCATCTTGCATGCTATATCCCTTGTTCCAATCGCCGGGTCTGAGAGCAGCGCATGCAGCATGCTAGAACCCAGCGAGGGTGTACTTGTAGATTGCTAGTGCCGATGACGATAAATTGAATGTGTATATGTGAAATAAGCATTTGGATCTTCAGGTACGGGTGCTTGACAATCTTGGCCAATGCATCATTCGAAGGATTTGGTCCTCTTTATCGTCTGTAGACTACTTGACATCAGCTGCTTCGTATGTCAAAATCCAACGACTGAAATTCGTTGCAGAATTTTTTCTCTCCCCCTATAATATGGGTGTTTAGTAATGCTTGGCCTGAAAACATCGAGCGTATGATGAGTATGTGCCCAACTGTGCTGTTGGTGGGCTGCGGGTGAATGTGCGGGTGAATTGAGAGCCCGGTACCACGTATAGTGAGCTCGTGCGGAGACATGCCCTAGCAGGGGTCTAGAATTGATGAGCAGCGGGGTTCAGGGTAGCCCAATCAATGCCGGAGCGTCCTTTCGCAATTACGGGCTTTCGACTCGGTGTCAAGCTTAAAACAGTTATGTTGTAGTGATGTATGTATGATGAGCTGAGGAGAGAGTAAAAATGGTGGCAAAAAACAGTTCGATAGCAACAGTATATACAGTATTGTAATGAATGAGCAACAAAAGAATTGAATGCTAGCTAGTAGACCAGTTCCCTGACATCAGCCCTTGCCAGCTCAATCGAATCCAGCCTGGATTTACGCTCGCGAAGGAGTTGGCTCCTCTTGATTGATGGTTGAGGGGGGCACCTAGAAGAAATTGAAATTGTTGGTGCGAGGCTCTTCTCAATGACCGGGACCGAGCCTATGATCTGATCATTCATTGTTGATCTTCATCCTCCTCCTCCTCCTCATCATCATCATCATCCCCAGGGCCAGCGGTTGGGGTTGGGCGGGGAGGAATAACAAAAGATCGGGTGCGGGAAGGAAGAGTCGGTGGGGTGGGGCGAAGAGATCGACTGAAGCTAGGCCTTGCGCTGAAAGAAGGCCGCGGGGGAAGCGACGGGCGTCCGCTAGGGGGCCCCGGAACGCTGAAACTGGGGACTGGAGGACGACCAGTAGGGAAACCTGACGGGAGGCTGAAGCTTGGAGCAGCGGGTCGACTGAAGCTTGGGAGAGCAGGCCGACTAAAGCTGGGGAAAGCTGGTCGGCTGAAGCTAGGGAAGCCTGGGAACTCAGGCTCCTCCGGATCTTCCTCATCCTGAGGAGCAGGCGCACCAGCAACAAGGCTGACACTCAAGTTAATTCATGTACCAAATGAAGGGTCTGAAATTGGGGCCCTACCTGGTTATGCCAAGCAAGTACAAGATAGTGGTAAGCTTCATTCTGCGATTGAAATTGACTCTGAAGAAAGGACTGAACGATGCTTCAATGAGGGTATAATTGAGTGAGGACACAATCCTTATATATCTCACCAACGGCCTAAGCAGCTGCAATGGGTTGGATGGCTGCAAGAAACTTTGTGAACGTCATATCAATCACGGAAAGAACAACCGATGATCCGAAAATTTCCATCACGCAAGTTGGCCTGACTGTAGAATGGCATGGGAGTGGGAGTGGACGCGCAAGTCTCCCTTCGATGCGGCCCTCGTCATATGCTTGAAGAGATGGCTCATTGGAGCGAGAAAACACGAGCAAATTCCGGAAAATAGCAACATAGAATAGCAATATAAAGATATGAAATGTGGTTTGTAACACTCCTAAATTTGGGCATCCATAAGATGACCATGGCGGTACTTCCTGGTTTTGAGAAGACCCATGATGACCGAGTTCATCATCCCGGATTTTCTCACGGTCCACAAATAACACTGAAGACCCGAGGAAACAAACTAGTGATGTAGAATCCAGAGTACTGATGCAATAAAAATAGTTTTTACTCAGTGGCTGGATGAATATGAAAGGTGCAGGCATGCGTGGTAGCAATTTTATTCTATTTGAATTATGGAACGGACGGGAACTGAATTGTAGTTTCTTGTTTGCGTTCCCTAGACCCAACTCATCATACCGCTCGAAATCTAGGTTTGTAGTATACACTGATATTGCAACAAACCGACCGCAGACACATGATAGCCCGCGAAAGCTATTGCTATGCTTTATCTCCAGTCACGATGGGGGAGGTTCAGCTTCCACATGCTGGTCTTTTGGACGCCATTTCATTCAAGTTTTGCGCACATCTGAGATTCGGTAAAGGCTGTCGTCATCATATCTGGGCTGTTATTACGCCATCCAAAGTCTCATGACGGTCTCAGTTCATCTTCTGGTTTGTTCAACCTGCACAGGCACATGGCGGTGATCCGGAGTTCCAATTCGTGAACAGACGCAATAATGATGCCATGGGCTGGAACTAGGAAAGGCGAACTCAAGCACCCGTTTAAGCTATTAACCGAACGAACCAAGGAATGAGGTCGGCAAATTGGGCTCTATGGTAGTATTATACCGATTTAAATGAAATAGCGGAGGTTGCCGCAAACATGATCGCCCGGGGAAAGCCTGGGGCTTGGGCAACGTAAGACCATTCCTGGCATATTATCTGCAAGCATTCGCGGGGTTTATAGATACCCATGCTAACAGAGCACGACTCACATGTAATGCTGGATGGTAGGTCACAGTGCCTGATGATTATGTTTGCAGGTGGGAAATTGGCGTTGGAATGTATGCAACATGTCTTTGGGGAAAAAAGCGAAACTATACTTGTGATATTTGTAGGTTTTATCATAAGAACAGCATGAGAGCACAGGTAGGAATTCTTTCAAAAGTGCTGCATAGCTTTGATTGACTTACTGCATGTTTGAACACGCAATTTGACGAACCCCGGGTGTAAAGCGACGATTGAGCGATGCACCTGGTCAAAAATGGAGCTTCCCGTTGCAAATTCTTGGTCAAGCTATAGGAGCGTGAGGAGAAATTGCTAACCCATGTGAAGCACAATATAGTAAAATGGTGGCATTCCGCAAAAGGATCGCGTGTCCAGGTGATGCGTAGAACATTCAGGCTTGGTCATCCATTAAGGCCTGGAAGAGCACCAATCCTGATCCGACGTAGTCAATGATGAAGCAGGAAGTGAGCGATGCGCTGAAGCTCTAGTCTGAAAGATGGGATGGCCCGCCTCGGCTGCGAGAGCCCCGCTTGTGCGCTAGTACCAAGGCGGTTAGGGTTCGGATAAACATTGAACCACGACCGTGAAAAAGTTCGAGAGCTTGACATAGGCCTAACAATTTCTCAGTAAAAGGAACAACCACATCACAACACAATGGCAGGCCTCAAGAGAAAGTCTGCGGTCGCGACCCAATCCGACAGCAAATCCAAGAGCAAAAAGGCCAAAGTCGACAAACCTGCGGCGAAGCGCTCCAAAGAGAGCAATGCGGTTAAGCCTGCGAAGATTTCCAAAAAGAGCAAGGTCGATGATGATTCGGACGATTTGATGGAGTCAGATACCAGCGAACCTGAAAACGGCTTCTATGGGTTCTCTGCCGATAAGTCTTCAGGCTCAAACAGCGCCGAACACGATGACAGCGACGTCGATATGTCTAGCGATGAGGATACCAAGCCCAAGGTCGATTCGCAAAAGCACAGCAAGAAGACGAGGGATAGCTTTAGTTCTGGAGAAGACAAGAAGTCCGGCGTCCCAAATGGTAAGAAATCCCACATTCAAGCACTCCAGAGACGACTAACAGGCCCTAGCGCAATCCTCGAAAGAAGCCCATGCCAAACAGAAGGCTCTAGCGAAAGAGCGCAAAGCAGCGAAACCAAATGCCGACATCATCCAACGGTCGAAGAAGCTGTGGGAGAAGCTGAGATTGAAATCACACATTGAAAAAGATGAGAGGAAGGAGCTTGTCAAGGAGCTATTCGACATCGTCACAGGCCGTGTGAAGGATCTTGTGTTCAAGCACGACTCTGTACGTGTCATTCAGTGCGCGATCAAATACTCGACAATGGAACAAAGGAGATCGATGGCTCGGGAGTTGCAAGGAGAATACAAAACCCTTGCCGAGGGCAAATACTCGAAGTTTTTGATTGCAAAGCTTCTTGAGAAGGGGTAAGTTTCCAAGGTCAAATCACATGGCTACTTCTAACATGGAAAAGTGACCCAGAAATTCGAGACTTGATCATCTCCGAATTCTACGGCCATGTGCGTCGTCTCATAAACCACCCGGAAGCTGCCTGGATTTTGGACGATACCTACCGACAAGTCGCAACTCCCGATCAGAAAAAGCGTCTCCTCCGCGAATGGTATGGGGCTGAGTTCTCAATCAAGGGATTCAAGGCCGAGGGGCCCGATACAGCGGAGCTTTCTGAAATCTTGGAGAAGTCGCCCGAGAAGCGGAAGCCGATTATGGATTATCTGGAAGCTCAGATCAACCAACTCATTCAGAAGAAACTCACTGGTTTTACGTTGCTCCACGACGCTATGCTTCAGTATTTCCTGGCCTTGAAACCTGGCTCATCTGAAGCGAACGAGTTCCTCGAACATCTTAAGCCCGATGCGACGCTCAAGGAAGGCGAGGAGGCGGACAATGTCGATCTTCTAAAGAACCTTGCATTCACAAAGCCCGGTTCTCGTCTCATGTCGCTAGCATTTGCATATGGCGGTGCAAAAGATCGCAAGCTCTTCTTGAGGCCTTACAAGGATACCATTGAGATGATGGCTTTCGATGCCAATGCACACCACGTCCTCCTCGCTGCATTGGCCGTCACTGATGATACCAAACTGACGTCCAAGTCGATATTTGGCGAATTGCTGCCCGCCAACGACAGCCTGGCCGAGAAGGTGCTCAATCTGACTAGCGATACCCGTGCTCGAACAGTTCTCCTTTATCCATTGGCGCCAGATGCCAAGTGGCTTCTTGACGACAATACTCGCGAACGGCTTGCCGAAGTTTACGAAGTACGAGCGAGGACTTCCAAAAAGGACGCCAACGTCCGTCTCCAAGAGCTCGCCAGGGCGGTTGAACCACAGCTGTTGACAGCGATCACAGCTAGAGCTACGGATTTTGCTTCATTTGGCTTTGGTCTGCAGTTCATGGGTGAGGTCTTGGTCGGCGTGCCCGAGGTCGAGCCAACGAAGCGCAAAGAGGCACTGACTGAGGTTGCACAACTTGCTCAGCAGATCCTTGATTGCTCGTTGCCCGCCGTTGGGGATGATAAGCCTGCAAGCCACGGCAAGAACATGCTAAAGACCCTTGTACAAGGCGGTAAATTCGATCCACAGACCAAGAAAGTCGTTCCCGTAGACCCGCCCTTGGGTTTTGCGGATCTATTCTGGGAGCAGATTAAAGGCAATGTAATTCAGTGGGCGACAGGACAGGGCTCATTTGTGATTGTGGGACTGGTGGAAGCTGATGGATTCACAAAGAAGGACGAGGCCTTGAAGGCTCTCAAGAAAGGTCGCAAGGAACTCCAGGCGGCGGCCAACTCGACATCCAGCGAGGCCGAGAAGCCAAAGAAGGGAAAGAAAGCACCAGGCAAGAGTGGTGGCAATGCAGGCGCAAGAATCCTGCTCGAAAAGTTGTAAATGTTTATTTATTTCGTAGTATATTGAGCAGCCCTCACGACGGTTTTTCTAATGCCGCGGAGCTTGTTCCATCACTGTACTTCGCCATCCCTAGTAACATGTCCCGTCCCCGGCAGCGTGGGGCAGGCTAGGCAGCGTCCCATATACCTCTAGAAGAGTCGAACTTTCTGGAGGCATGGTGTCCCTAGGCGTTTTATATTGCCATGCTAGCTTCCACGGTCGTGTTACGCGTCCCACAAACAAAGCCAAGAAGCTCATTTCTTTCTCAGTCAACCCTCCTTCGCACACTTCGGGCCGCTTGGTCCGCGCCCATTCCTGTCACAACTTCTGACACCAACTCCCTCAACTGACTCTGCACCTCCTCAGTCTGGAAGTCTTCACGTGCAGCCAGCTCTTCGATGCGCCGTCGTATCTCCGGGTCAGGCGCTTCTCCGGCGGCATCCTCGTCCATGGTGCCGACGTTGACCTTGACGCCGTCCGGAAGCGGCGGGGGCGGATGAACACCGCTGGTTTCCAGGGCAGCGGCGCTTGGCTGGTCTCCGCTGGGCCTCAGGCTCCTCAGATACTGGCAGACCTCGTGCGCCTCGCCCTCCTCCTCCACAATCTTCTCCTCGGCGGTCTTGCCCTCTGCGTTCCTGAGCTGCCAGTCCGCACCCAGCTCCTCGACCAAGCACCTCGCCACCTCTGCGTTCTCGGCCGCGAAGAGCGGGGTCTCGCCGTCCTCGTCTAGGATGTTGACATTGACCCTGTACTTCTGGACGAGATCGCGCAGGACGGCGAGCTGGTTGTACGACACGGAAGCATGCACGAGGGAGTAGCCGTGCGCATCGGATGCAGAGGCCAGCTGCGGGTGCTGCTCGAGCGACGTGAGGATGGAGGCGGGGCGGGTGTCGATGAGATTGAGGAGCAGGTCGATGGTGGGCGGCGGGAGCGAGGCCATGGCGGGCGCTGTGTATAGGGAGTGGTGCAGATGCGCGGAGTCCGGTAGATGGCGTGAGAGCGGCCTGGCAACGACTGCTGTTCGAGAGGGCGGACAAGAGTGCAGACGGACTTTTTTTGCGTGGGGTAATGCGAGGGAGACCCAAGATGGGATCCACCGCACGTGCGCCACAGACCCGGACGTGGCGCGTGGGATGTGGCTAAGGCGGGCCCTAAGCAGGCCTTCGTCCCGCTTCCAGCTGGGCGGCGCTGCTGGATCGACCGGAGACAATGTCCAGGCCTAGTCCCTCGCGATCTCGGGGCTTGCAGTCCATCGTCGGTCTTCTGGCGCGCGTCCATTTGGTCCGTCGCGCCCGTGTCGCTCGGTCTCGCTGCTGTCCACATCCGCAGCACCGACTGACGTTGCCAATGACCGGACCTTTACGCCTTGCCGCCGCCATGCCCAATGGCACGCCTCAGGGCGGACTGTCTCAGCGTCACCGTGCAGGGCGGCAGCAGAAACGGTTCGCGCTGCCACTGTCAGCCAAGCGCGATCAGCTTCAACACAGCCTCCGCAGGGGGGCGTCAGCGGCTTGGCGCTGTCGCGTGCGGGCGGTCCCCTTTCCGCTACGCTGACATGGCAATGCGTACATTATTCTCCCCGAGGCCTCGCTGCCGTCCCTTTGCTCACTATACCCATTTCTTCATCCCCAAGCGCCCTGAAGTGGCTGACGCGCATATCGTCGACCGCAGCCCAACACCAACTGTCGTATCCCAACGTGCCAACCGCCATTCATATCGCGCGACACCTCTTATGCGCCCACTTGCATATCACCTCTTGGAACGTCGCACCCAAGCCTCCGGGGCTTCCGTGACCTCTACTTGAACCCTCGCTCCTTCCCACGATCCCAGAACCATCCTTCGCCGGATATACCGAAAAATGAGGGCCATAAACCTGCCGTCCAAACGCCTCGTGCTGTCATACATCTTTGACTGGATCGTCATAATGTAAGTCACTCGCCTGTCGCATCCTTGGCCTCCGCCAGTCGTCTGCCCGCGCACCAGCATCAGCCCTCGCCATGATGCTGAACATCACGACTGACATTGTCCAGTGCCATCGCTGCCCTCGGTGGTGGGTGGGAATTTCTGACCCCGTTCCATCGACCGTTTTCCCCGGTCGATCTCACAATCTCTTTTCCCTTCGAGAATGACGAAACTATCCCAACATGGCTCCTCGCCGTCGTCGCTCTGGTCATTCCTGCTGCCATCACTTTCATCGTCTGTCTGGTTCTTGTGCCTGGTCCTACCGCAAGCAGGGGAACACCCCAGAGCTTGATCTGGAGGAGGAAAATGTGGGAGTGGAATACGGCATGGATGGGACTCGCGCTTTCTCTTGCGACTGCCTTCATGATCACTCAGGGCATGAAGCTACTCTTTGGAAAGCCCCGACCAGACTTTCTCTCTCGCTGCCGCCCTGATCTCTCCCGCATCCGCGAGACGGCCGTGAACCCAATTGGGGAGGACTTCAACCCTTTGTGGGTTCTTGTTACCTCGGAGATTTGCACAAACACGGACGACGACATTCTGCAGGACGGCTTCAAGTCATTCCCCAGTGGACACGCTAGTTGTAAGATTCCCTCCCAAATCTTCAGCCCTATCGTTTCTAATTCTCAAAAGTTTCTTGGGCTGGACTGTTGTACCTCACCCTGTTCCTGGCGTCCAAGTTTGCCGTCGCTATCCCATTCCTGCCTCATCGCCCTTTCAGCACGGATCCTGCGCACAGTTCAGCTATCACCCCTTCCAATCTCCGAAATTATTCCAAGAGCCTCCTTCCGAGCCACCACAAGGAAACCGGATTTTCTTCGAGCTCTGCCAGCGAGTCCGTCGTCCCAATTCGCTACCAGGCCGCGGCTCCACCTGTTTACACGCTCGTCCTTGTTCTGATTCCATTCACATCCGCCATCTACATCACCAGCACAAGATTTACCGACTTTAGACACCATGGCTTTGACCTCATCTTTGGAAGCATGATCGGCATCCTCACTGCATGGTTTAGCTTCCGCTGGTATCATCTTCCCATTTCGCGTGGAGCTGGCTGGGCATGGGGACCGCGATCTTATGAGAGAGCATGGGGGATTGGAGTTGGCGTCGGTTCGTACGTTGGAACAGAAGGCTGGAGCCACAAGGGCGAGTCGGAGACCGACCCCCATGGCCACGGGTTAGGCAACGGAATTGAGCTCAACGAGCGTGCGGGAACTACAGAGAGCCAGAGGCCGTTGGATGAGAGGCGATATGAGGGTCACCACGCAGTCTAGTTCCGGAACTTGATTTTATACTGGCGTTTGAAAGAGCGGACATGATTAAGCTCTACAGGCAGGACGGCATATATACCACTTGGGGTTTTGTACGTTGAAAAGTCAATGTTAGACAATGGCAAGATGCCGTTCAATTCTTACAAATTGTAATTGCATGGTTTGACTTCAGTCGATGCCATTTATTATTTTTTAGTTGTAATATACACATGGTTTCCCTATCTTGGTGATCACCAAGTGGGTAACAACCGTGGGACATTCCCGCACATCCGCAGTCGTCCCGGGAGTGCACCAAACACGTGCTTTGTGGTCTGTGCACACGGAAGCCTTGAACCGCGTTTTGACCGCCTTCCAATTCTGCCACAACTTTCCCATCTTCACGCAGTTCGCAACTCACGAGCTCATGTAACCAAGAATGGCGGAATACTGGAAATCAACGGTAAACCTCCCCCCCCCCCCCCGTTCGTTCTGCAGCATACGCTGACTATCGTACAGCCCAAATATTGGTGCAAGTTCTGCTCCGTCTACGTCAAAGACACCAAGTTCGAACGCCAGCAGCACGAAGCTACCGGCCGCCACCAAGGCAGCATTCAGCGCTCGTTGCGCAACCTCCACCGCGATCAGGAAATCGAAAAGCGCAAGCAGCAACAAGCCAAAGATGAAGTTGCGCGTCTCAACGGCCTTGTCGGCAGCTCTTCCGCCGGATCCTCGTCCACGAACGCCCCGGCCGCCGTAGGCGCAAGACCGGTCATTACCAAAGAACCCGAAAAACAAGCGACGGTTGAGGACAGGAAGCGCCAGTGGGCTCAGCTGGCTGCCATGGGTGTTGCGATTCCGGAGCAGGCGCGGGGCGATTTGGCCATGGCGGGTGAGTGGAAGGTGGTCGAGCAGCGCGTCATTGGGGAGATTGGGGATGATGGAGAATTCAAGCCGGCGCTGAGCAAGGGCGTGCACAAGAGGAAGCTGAACGAGGACGAGGAGGAGGAGCTGGCTGCGGCGCAGACCATCACAAAGAAGAAGGGGTGGGGGAAGACGTTCAAGTCATTTCCGGGCAATGCGGGCTCGGGCGGGGATGACGATTTGGATGCGCTTTTCAGCGGAGTGAAGAAGCCGAAAATCGAGACAGAAGCGGAGGAGGCAACCGTCAAGACAGAAGCTGAGGAATCACAGGTCAAGGATGAAGTCAAGGATGAGGATGCTCCGACTGCACTTCATGATATCCCGACCGAGGAAGAGGCTGCCACGAAGCCCGCTGTCAAGCAAGAAGAAGGAGGCGAAGCTTCTACGGCTGCACCGAAGATCGTCTTCAAGAAGCGGAAGAAGATCGCCAAATGAACATGGGCATGGAAGATTAACCTCGCACCATGAAAAGGGGATATCTTCACAGAATCCGCTCGATATACTTGAAGATGGCCTAAGCCATGCTCGAAGTTCATCGCAGGTCCAGATCAGAGCAGGCGTAAACGGGAGGTCTCACATGAATGAGTCTAGACCCGCCCTCCTTCTCCCGGATATCATGGTCGCCAAATGGCCAATGGGGGCAGATGGGAGTTGAAGCCGTATGCGGGTCATAGCAGTGAAATGCATTAGCGGACAGGACTTGGCGTGGTTAAATCACAGACTGAAATAGCCACAGGAACCAAGTATCCTGCGCACCAGAAATATACTTGATCATTCTTGTCCTACTCGTGCAAACACTTGAAAGTGAATATATCTTGCGTCGGCCATTGGCAGTGGAGACCGAAGCACCCAAACTTTATATCAACCCCTGCCTAGTTCTGTGCCAAGCAGCTTGCAACGTGCAACTTCAAACTCGCGTCTCTACGCCCCGACAACTGTCGCGAGTAACCGCATACGTGCGACTCCGGTCAACCACCCTCTCCTTCCAATCTATATCACGTTACCCCCCTTTGATGGTCGCACCCTAGCATGCAACATTTGTTTCTACAAAATCCGCGACCATGCATCTCGTCAAGCCTCTTTGGTTGACGCACCCGGGTAAGTTCATCGGCGCCGCTGCAACAACAGCTTCGGGGGCCGCATTCGCGACTGGTTTCAGCATGCTAACATCGCGTTCGCGCGCGCAGGCGAACTCAAGGACTTTGAGGTCTACAGCTGCCACGTCTCGCCAGATGGATCGCGTCTGGTCACCGCCGCCGGAGGTACGTAAACCCACCCCAAGCGGAGCTCGCTCGCGATGCGCCATTCCCAACCAACGCGACTGACCATACCAACACAGATGGATACGTGCGGATATGGTCAACCGAGGCCATTCTCAACTCGAATAACCCAGACTACACGAAGCCAAAGCAGCTCGCAGCCGTCAGCCACCATTCCGGCACGATTCACGCGGTCCGCTTCTCCTCGAATGGGAAGTACCTAGCGTCGGGCGCAGACGACAAGATTGTCTGCGTGTACGCGCTCGATCCCAACGCGCCTACACATACTGCATTTGGTGGGTCATATCCTGGAGCCGCTGATTGCTAGGTGCTGATTGTGCTAGGCTCAAACGAACCGCCGCCCGTGGAGAATTGGAGAGTACTTCGTCGTCTAATAGGACATGACAACGACGTGCAAGATCTTGGATGGTCTTTCGATTCTTCTATATTGGTCTCAGTCGGCCTGGATTCGAAAGTGGTAGTATGGTCGGGCCACACATTTGAGAAGCTCAAGACGCTTTCGAACCACCAAAGTCACGTCAAGGGCATAACTTTTGATCCAGCGAACAAGTACTTTGCGACCGCCAGCGACGACCGAACCATCAAGGTGTACCGTTTCACACCACCACCGCCAAATGCCACCGCGTCGGACCAAGTCGGAAACTTTGTGCTCGAACACACCATTACGACGCCCTTCCAGACTTCTCCTCTCACAACCTATTTCCGCCGCTGCTCTTGGTCACCGGATGGAGCACATATCGCTGCCGCCAATGCGACAAATGGGCCTGTGAGCTCAGTCGCAATCCTAACACGTGGGTCATGGGATGGTGACATTAGTTTAGTTGGTCACGAGGGGCCAACAGAGGTTTGCGCATTTTCACCCAGGCTGTTTCACCGGGAGCCACCAAATCCAAACGACCCGAACTCGGTCGCAGGCTCAGTCACCGTCGTTGCTTGTGCTGGACAGGATAAATGCTTGAGTATCTGGAACACAAGCTATGCGCGGCCATTTATCATCACGCAGGAGCTTGCTAGGAAACCGATCTCGGATCTTGCGTGGGCACCAAATGGGGAGACGCTTTTCGTAACAAGCTTAGACGGCAGTATAATGGTCGTCATGTTTGAACCTGGAGAGCTTGGTTTCCCGGCATCCATGCAAGAGAACGAGAGCGCGTTGTCCAAATATGGCGCCGGTAGAAAAGTCGGCATTGTGGAGGGCACAGATGCATTGCTTCTGGAAGAAAGCAGCAAGACCGGTGAACTTAAGGGTGTCCAGGGCAGAATGGGCGCGTTGATGGGGGATGGAGGCGCTGTTCAACCTCCTCAGATCACTAATGGCACCAACGGAACACTACCCAGCGCCCCGCTTACCAACGGTTCGGCATCTACCCAGCCACAGGTTCCAGCTGAGCCCCCAGCAGATCAACGAGTGGAGAAGCTGAAGCAGCGGGTAACAACGACAAAGGATGGCAAGAAGCGAATTACACCTATGCTGGTTTCTTCCTCTTCTGGTGTTGGAGAATCATCCTTGCCCCAAACTCAACTCATTTCCGCCACGACCACAACAGGCGGTCGAAGCGACAACCCACACAACATTCTCGATCTTTCAAAGCCTTATGATGGTTATCCTAGGGGTGGCTTGCCTTCCATGCTGCTCGGCAACAAGAGGAAATTTGCCGAGCTAGAGGGGGATGAAGACCGGCAAATTGAAAAGAGGGTGGCTAATTCAGCTCGGCCTGGAGGGGCAGCCATCGTTCTAAACGCCGAAAATGGCCTCATTCCACCAGCCGCGGCAGGTTCAAGAGGCCCCGATCTCCAGGAGACGCCGAAGGTTCTTCGACCATCTATCATCAACCCTGCTCTCAGCGTGAGTCAGGTCCGATTGGCCGTCCCCAAAGTCAGAAGCATCATTGTTCGGACTATGGACGGCAGTGAACTGCCGCAGACGAATGGAGACGCTGCAAATGTAGATACAGTCATCCTGGAGGCTAGAAACGCTCATGGGCCCTCTAGGACAGGGCGCCCACAGGACCACGATCCAGCAAGGATAACATGTTCAAAGAAGGGCCAAGCTCTTTGGCAAGACTTTGTACCAAAGTCCGTACTTCTAGTCACTGGCAATCTGAACTTTTGGGCAGCGGCATGCGAGGATGGCACAGTCTATGTTTGGACACCCGCAGGCAGACGAATCTTGAACGCCATGATTCTGGAAGCTCAGCCTATCATCATGGATTGCAGAGGATGGTATCTACTTTGCATTACTGCCGTCGGCATGGCATATGTGTGGGACCTCAAGACCATGTCCTCGCCGCACCCGCCAGTTTCGCTCGGGCCAATTCTGGATATTGCGGCACACACCCAGGGACCGCATTTGACCCGATCGCCAGGTATCATTTTTGCCCGCTTGAACTCTGAAGGCCGGATTATCGCCGCAATGTCTAACGGAGATGGCTATTCGTACTCACCAGATATGTTTGTCTGGCAGCGGATCTCAGAGCCTTGGTGGGCGGTCGGAAGTCAGTACTGGAACACGACCGACTCATCCCTCGGAAATGTCACATCTTCCAAGGAAAAGCCGGTATCAAAAGACGAAAACGATCAAGTTTCCCCTGAGAACATTTCTGCTGGGATCATTCCCACGCTGGAACGCAACACGACAAACCAGTTCCTTCTCCAAGGCCGTGCTTTCTATCTCCAACGCCTCATCAAAGCGCTTATCTCTGCAGAGGGCTACGAGACGTTTGAGTCAACCGTCTCAGTGGCACACTTGGAGAACCGCGTGGCGGCTGCCAAAGCACTAGGCGCCAAAGAAGAGTTCAAGATGTATCTCTCAATGTATGTCAAGCGCATCGGCGCGGAGGGCCTAAAGGGCAAGATCGAAGAATTGTTGCGAAGTCTGACGGATAACGTTCTCGACGGGGACGAGGATGAGGAAGGACAGCCTGATGAAGAGGATCTCATCTGTGGATGGAAGAGGGAGGAGCTTTTGAAGGAGGCGGTGTTGATTCTGGGTAAGTCACATCCACCTACAATCGCCTCGTCAGCACGTAAAATTAACGAACCATCCAGGCAAACACCGCGATCTCCAGCGCATAACGGTTCCCTACGCGCGCCTACTCGACGTCATCAAAGAGCGATCGGGTGAACAAAGCATGATCACGGATATGTAGCATAGAATACCCCCTCAGAGCAGGCTGAATGGCGTTTAGTGGTGAATTTTTTCTTCGAAAAGCATTGGGTAGCGTCTACATCGTCGTAGGTTTTGTTTCCTGCGGGTTCGGAAATGGATATATAGTAAGCAGGATGGCTTGTTTCCAACTGATGGTGCAGAGACGGGCCTGTAATTGTAGTTCAATGAATGGAAATAGATACGAGCGTTTATTCCAGATAGTTGGCTGGCTTGGATATTGCGCTTCTGTTGTGCTTGTGCCTTGGGCAGTCGTGTTTATTCCCGCAGTCCCTATTCCCACCACCCTCTTCTCGCCAGTCCTTATTTCCACCGCCCTTTTTTCCGCCGCATTTATCTCCGCTGCTATGCTTTCTCCACTTTGTAGGCACGGAGGAGTTTGCGAAAGTATTTTTGTGGGGACTGACGCGCGAGGGGATAGGCCAGTTGAGTACCATCTCCACCTTATGCTTCCCTACTAGGGCAGCGAGACTACCCCTTTGAGAAGGCTTTATGCGCCTGACGCCTAGTAATTTGCTAAGGACGGTGAGCTATGGTCGCAGACCAAGGCGGTATGACATCTCAGCGGTGCAATTAGCATTCAATTTGGAGGGGTCTCCAACGTACGGACAGTCATTCCCGGTGGAAGCATTTTCCAGCCAGACAGACAGTTTATTTTGTCTTAGAATAAGACAATGAGATATACAGTGCTCGCAGCTATGAAGAGGGTGCAATAATGTTGTGCTGGAAGGAGGACTGTAATGGTGTGCCTATTATGTCTTTCAGACTGGCCCTATCTCGAAGTCGGGTGGCATCCAGGGGCCAGGAAATAGCAGGAATACTGAATCGAAAATGTTCCTCTAAGTTGCATGCGTTCAAGGTGGGAAATCGGTTGACCTCGCAGATTTACCTCGTACGAGGGCATGCAACCAACACCCCGCAATGCTGCCGAAGACCCACGCGGATGGATTTCGGCAACACTTTTTGGCTTGCGGCTCTGTTGTCGGAGCTCTCTCCCTCTCTCTCTCTCTACGGAAGTAAAGGAATGAACTTGTATACGGTGTTGTTTATGCGGTGTTAACGGACCAAAAGTACTCTGCAGAAAAGGTTCAAATAGCACCATGGAAACCATACTCAACTTCCTCAGCACTCTTACAAGATTTCAACTACTACAGCATTAGAATTCAACCATGTTTACCTATATAATTCTCGGTTTTGCCATTTTTTATGGAATCTACCGTCTGCGACTTGTTGGATCAAGGCCTGCGGGGCTCCCTCCAGGCCCGCCAACGGAACCCATATTTGGGAACCTTCGGCAGGTAAATCAATCATTTCTCAGTCACCAAGTTTGAAAAGTTCTCACAAAAAATAGATGCCGAAATTCTCTCAATGGAGCCGTTTTATCGAATGGGGGAGACAGTATGGTCCTGTATTTTCCATCATGAAAGGTTCCAGGCCCTATGTCATCGTGAACGATCCAGAAGCAGCACGCGAGCTATTCGTCAAGCTGGGACAAAGCAGTTCTGGGCGACTCAATTCCCACACAGAGCTGGCCATCAGAGGAGGGAACAATTATCCCATGAGTGATGGTCCTCTGTGGCGAGTGGCTCGTCGGCAATGGCATTCCATGCTCAATGTTGCATCTGCTAAGAAGTACCTCCCGTACCAGACCTTGGAGGCAACAAAGCTCATGTGCGATATGCTGGAATCTCCTCAAGACTTTCAGAGGCATGTTCCGAGATATAGCAATTCGGTATCGCTCAGCATGACTGAAGGCTACCGAGTGGCCAGCTCGGACGACCCAGTCGTCGCAAAAACTCTTGCCGAGTTCGACAACTTCGCAGTGTACCTGCAGGCCGCAGACTGGGCAAACTTTTTCCCGCTTCTTTGGAAACTTCCTACACTTTTTTCGCCACCTAAAAAGCAAGGATGGGATGTGTACCAGAGCTTCATCGAGACCAATTGGAATCGCTTCTTGAAGTCAAAGACATCGGACCTCCCGTCGTTTTATCAGGTCATTGGGCAGGCACAGCAATCCCTTGGGATCAGCGATGAGCAAGCGCTCTCAATGGGAGAAAGCCTGCTTCTTGTGAGTTCTGAGACATCATATCAGGTTAATTGAGACTAATGCTTGATCTCAGGCTGGCACCGAAACCACAGCGACCTCGGTCCGCGCTTGGTTGGCAGCCATGGCACTGTTTCCCGAAAAACAACGCAAGGCCCAAGAAGGTATCGAATCACTATCCTATGCAAGATTAGCAACAAAACCTGACCAATATCAGAGATTGACCGTGTGATTGGCAACGATCGTCTACCAGGCGATGGAGATGCAGTGAACCTAGTCTATGTCAGACAGATGGTTCAAGAGTAAGTCCTACACCATCAACAGCTCCTCTCTTAAACGCTGACCGCTCTCCTTTCTTCTTCTAGATTGCATCGCTGGGCAACCGTTGCACCCCTAGGAATCACGCATGCGGCATCCAAGCCAATCGAGTGGCGTGGATATACGATCCCCCAAGGTGCCGGCCTGATATACAACACCATGGCCATTCACTTCAACGAAGAAAGATACCCCGAGCCCCAAAGCTTCGTTCCTGAGAGGTGGGAGGGCAAGCTTGAGATGGCGGCGGAGAATTCAGTCGGTGTCAGCTCGGAGCTTTTCACCTTTGGAGCCGGTCGTCGTATCTGCCCCGGGCAACATCTCGCCGAACGCAGCATCTTCCTCGTTATTTCGAATTTCCTCTGGGCATTTGAGATTTCGCAAGCGGTTGACGCGGACGGGAAGAAGAAGCCTATAAGGACGGATGAGACCAAACCCGGTATTGCGAGGGCATTCCCCGAGTTTGAAGTATCGATCAAGCCACGCAGCGAGGAGAGGGCGAGAATTATCGAAGAGACGTGGTCGCAGATGAAGGATGAGTTCTTGGATGAGAATGAGCAATGGAAGACTGCCCCAGACGGCTTCAAGGAAGTTGTCCAAAAAGCAAAAGCGCAGTCTCGCGCCAAGAATTAGACATTGTAGAGTTTTTTTCTTAAGATATAAGTTCGCAGATGGGCGTTGGTCGATAGTAGAATTAGATTCGGTATTGCTCGTAGCCTTGGAACAGCCAAGAGGCTGCACGTGACAGGCAGTCTGACTGCTTCCCAAAGCGCCCGACAGCACCGGCTGCCTGCTACGTCATCGAGCGCTCGTGTAAGAAGTTAGCAAGGAGATCCTTCGGCCAAACTGATGATCCGAGATGACGCGCACGTGAAGGTTCAATGCACTGTGGCTATCATCATCTGTTGACGTTGTCCATCATCTCAACATTCCGCCGTTCCTTCACACTCGAGCACAAAGACAGACTCAGTTACGCGCCCGAGACACCCGTCTACCCTCTGCGAAACAATCGCACTATCGTTCAAAGGTCGAGATCCATCGTCTAACTGGCCAGCCGGCGCGTTTCGCCTCGTCGCACATTAAGCGCTCAGCCACAGCCCGGCAGACCCTGCCTAGAGGCGACAAGACAAGCGCCCGGCCATTGGAGCGACAGCTTCCGCTTTATCCTGCGGCCAGCCACCCGCCTCTCACGCCCCTGAAGCCCAAGTCTTGTACGAGGGATCCGTCGCCAATCTGCACCCCGGTTGCTTTAAATTTAGAGGTCCGCCTGTCTGATGATGACATAGGAGAGGCTGTGCCTTTAAACATCCTGTCTCTGCCCAACTTTTTCGTTTTCTGGCCCTGTTGCACGCTGGATACGTTGCGCGCGACTGACGTTCCTTTTACGCCCACTACTGTCATCAAATCGACACTGCAACTACTGATTTTTTCCGCCTGAACGAGAAGCTTCTCGGACACACACGATTCGACATCGAGGTTTTTCTTTGCACTTTTGGGGAAGATGGTTTTCGGTGGCAGGAACTGTACGGTCATACCGGACGAGGTAAAGACGGATGCGGGCGTTGCAGGTGCTGGGTAAGGCCTCTATCCCCATACTGCGATCTACTTCACCAGCTGGCCCGGATCTTTGGCTCACGTTTTCGCAATAACAGTATCCTCCTCTCGTATATCATCACCAATTGTCTGTCGTTGCTACTCGCAACCATCATCATCCTGCTCAACTTGCGCAAATCCACCTCGGCGCCAATATGTCGAAAGCTACTCCTCTCCTTCTCGGATCAGCAAATCATCACGGGAATTGGCATCCAGTCTGTCGGTCTAGCCAAGATGGAGTTCATGGTTCCCTACCACTTCTTCATCATTTGGCTTCTATCCCTCCTCTCAACCGCCACTAACCTAGCTACCCTTCTTGCTCTCGTCAACGATTTCAAGCGTGACTGGGTCCTCCGCTGGCTCCGCCAATTCCTTATGCTCATCAACTTGGTCCTCGGCATCCTCTCGGGAATCTTCATCCTGCAGACCGTCACCAAGAACCTGCACCCACGTCTACCCATCGGTTGCGTCTGGGAAGTCGAGTCCCGCGGTGCCTCTTCCAACGCTGCCCTCTCCATTGCGGGCACCATCGCCGTCATCGTAGGAAACGTCGTCGTCTTCATCGCATCCACCTGGTACCTGCACAACCGCGAGAACGCGCGCTGGATCAAGAGCGTCCAAGTCGTAGGCCTCGTCATCTTGGTCGTATCCGGTGTCGGGGCTACCGTCCGCGTCGTCCGCGAGTCCCAGGCTTTTGGCAGCCCGCCCAGCGTCCTGCATCTTGTGGGGCCAAGCGAGAAGGAGTGGAGCTTTGGCCAGTTGCTTGCGCTTCTGTTGCTCGTGCTGCCCATCATCAACGTGATCGAGGTTGTGAGGGGCGAGATTCGCACGCCGCCCAGCAGAGTCGACGAGGATACCAAGCCAATTTACGACACCGAGTTGCAGCAGCAGACGCGTCCGAATGGCGATTTTCAGCCCAATCCGCTTTGGGGCACGGGGAATAGTTTTTTGAGGAAGTGAGGGGCGCTGGTGAGGATGGATAAGAAATTGCATATCTATTCAAGAGTATGAGGTGAATGGGAGAAGAGCGGCTCTCGACCTTTGTTTTGTACAAACCCAGCTGTGCCAGATTGCTACGCCACGGCTTCCGGCTTTCATGTCCGTTAAACGATATAGATTTCCTTTGCGTGCGGCAGGGAAGCTGTTCCTCCAGTCTGCAAGGCTCCTCCCCCGGAAAAGAACGACGATGCAAATGGTCAGCCAGAGGGCTCGGGCCACCTTCAGATTGGCATGGAATAGGACGTATGGGCCCGGATGAAGGAATCGGGCTTCGTTTATAGGAGAGTGTGAGGTTTTAGGAACTGCAGATTGTTCTCCCTTACATTATACTTCTTGTCGCTCCTTTGTAGAGCATGGAAGGGGAAGGTTGAGTGCTCTGAAGCATTTACGAAGAATAGAGCAGAGCTCTTTGAGCGAGTCAATGAATATTATGATATTTGGAAAATGTTGGTCTTGAGTGTTTTTGGGTGTCTTATTGGGCATGCCGTTTATACGTATGCTAATATCCTTGATGAGCAGAGATGTTGTCTCCAAATATCCAAGAGCCAAAATGGGTCTAGTTGCCTCTGCTGTCCCGAGTAGACAAGAAAGTTTTACAATCACGGTGTTCTATCTTTTTCGCATTGAAAATTAGTATGCATTGAAAGTGAGCCTGAGTACGCTGGGTTCATATCGATGTGGGGTAGAAAGTTGAACTTAATTGTTCTGAGGAGAGTGAAGATTGGGGCTAAACATGGTAATCTCTGCCCCGCATTATCTCCAACCAGGTACCTTGCAGGTGGCCAGATCCTTCACAAGGTAATGCGGAGTAAACGGACGCGTCGGCTCGACATACAACACTAGTCACTTAAAAGGCAACTCTGAACCGGTATTCTGCTCCTCCTGTCGAAAACTTATGCAACAAGAATCATATGTGTGACGGGCCGTATCATTGCACCATGACTAGTTACGAAGTACCCCTTGATTACAGCGCCCTCAAGGGCAAGACCATCCTTCTTACAGGATGTGCTACAGGAATTGGGCGCGCAACTGCCAAATTTGCTTTCGGTATGTTTTGAAGGGTACAGATTAAACCTCGCAAGCGATTGTCCGCTAATGGCGGTGGGGTAGAGAACGGCGCAAACCTCGCACTGGCAGACTACAACGACAAGGATGCAAATGAACTTGTCAAAGAGCTCAATGATAGCAGGTTCGTTGCTCCAATTTATTGTTTCTGTCCCCTTCTTGGAATTAACAACCGTAGCCGCGTTCTTTTCCGCAAGCTGGATGTGACAGACTGGTCTGCCCTTCGTGCTTTTTTTGAGGATGCAATGGAGAAATTTGGCACCATCCACACCGTGTTATCCAACGCCGGTATGCACAACGAGAACCTTCTTGCGGAATCCTTTGATTCCGCCGGGAAGCTCGAGGCACCTAGTATGAGATGTCTGGACATCAACCTAACCGCCCACTTTTACGTCACAAAACTCGCGCTATACTATTTCAAGGCCGGGCCACCGAGCAATCACCAGATTGTTTATACCGCATCCGCAGCAAGCTATATAGAGACACCACCTCTGTACCAGTACGGTGCTGCAAAATCAGGCCTTTTGGGCTTGATGCGAGCCCTGCGACCCGTTACGCAGCGATGGAATGTGACTGTCAATATCGTCACTCCATGGATGACACGTAAGTTCTCTCCAAAAATCTCAATATCCGCTAAACTCACGTGGAACTTAGTGACTCCCATGATGCCCTCGGCAATCCAAGCCATCTGGGGCGATCTCCCCACGAATAGTGGGCTTGGCATTGGCAAGACTCTACTGCTCCCGGCCATCAGGGAAGATTTGCACGGAAAAGCCTTTTGGGTTGGTGGAGATGAGATTACCGAGATTGAGGATAAAATTCGGGAAACGCAGCCGCTTTGGATGGGGGCTGAGTTGAGTGCTGGGGTCGACGAAGGGTCGCGCAGGATGCTGGCTGTAACTGTGGACCAAGATAAATATATTAAGCCAGAATAGTGTAAAGAAACATGCATATCGCTATACAATTTCATCACAGATAAGCATAGTTGGTCCACCTAAATTCGTGTATACAAAGAACTGATAGAGTACGTACGATTTGTTTTCATAAGCAAAGTAATCCATCCATGGATAAAAACCACAGATCCAATTGTTCAGATCGATAGTACTCATCTTTACACAGCGATTTCATCTTATTCTTGTGAAGAGAATCGGTTTTCGATTTTCATAACCCCTCTTCGAGGCACAAATCTTTATAAGAAGCAGGAAATAGGCAACGGTCGACTAGATCAAAAGTATGGTAGGTTTTTTGGAGATTAAAGCTGCTATAAAAGGGATCTGTAATTTGCTTGTTTTCTGAGCTAGAGACTACGGGGTCTTTCTGTGATATCTCGTGCCATTTTCCCACTCCATCCTCTAGTCATTCCCAATGTCCCTTGTCTACTTAGGCCTTGCTCGAAGGTAGTTTTTTCCTTGGAGTCAGGTTCATCATTAGCTCTCTCTGGTATGCAAACCAATACGTCTCGATACGCCAGGGATTTTTCTTATTTGCGATTTCGAAGTCGAAGTTGCGTACAAACTGCCCAAGGAACTTGTGAAGTTCAACCTAATGAAACAGTGTCAGTACCTTGTTCTTCATGGAGCAGAGATCGCCACGAAATTAGAATAACGACTGACCAGCGCAATGTTACGGCCCACGCACATCCTTGGTCCACTTCCTCCAAATGTCATGTTGGCGCTTTCAAAATGCTTCGATTTTGTCTCATCTTCTAACCAGCGGTCTGGTCGGAACTCGTCTGCATCTTCACCCCATATGTCTGTGTCCCTGTTCTGCGCAATCGGACTGATGCCGATGGTAGTGTTCTCGGGGATGCTAATACCTCGGACCGAAAAGTTGGGCGGGGCGTACCGGAGTAATTGGAAGACGATGGATGGTAACAACCTAGTAGCTTCTTTGATAACTGCTTGCAGATACGGCATCTTTTGTGCTTGCAAGTACGTCAATGGAGCGTCAAGCTGGTTCTCTTCGTAAAAGCTGTCCACTTCCCTTTGTAATCTTTTGTAGCAATCGGGGTTCGACGCTACATAGTACAAGCACGTTCGCATACCAATGGAAGTGGTATCTGCGCCAGCACCGCTGCAGGATCATCAGCCCTATGCTTGAGTTCTGGAGTAAAAATAAAACTTACATGACGTTCATTGCCTCGATGAGAATCTCTCCCAACTTAACAGGATTACCATCTTTACCTTTCATACGGCAAAAGTGCTGCAGCATATCTTCGCGCTTGACACTGTCAATGTTGTCTAGCCGATTTTGAACTTGTTGTACTACCCAATCCCGGAAGGATTGTAGCGGAGGCGCAATGCCGATGAGACTGAGAAGAACTGCTGATACGGTATTGTTCAAAACCCAGGCCTGTCCGGGGAAATGTCCAAGATTTGATAGAATCTTGAAAATGGCGAATATGTCTTTTCTGGTGTTGTTGACATCAGTCTCGGTCTTGAGCATGCCCAACTGTGATCCGAAGCCTAATTCTCCTACGACATCAAAGGCAAACGCATTGGTCCAGTCAGACATATCCAACGTTTCGCCTTTGATGGCATGCTCATGCAATCGCTCCAACAAGAGATCTAGACAGCCTTGGATGTACACCTCATACTTGAGGATCGAGGACATGGAGTAGGCGCCCGACACGCGCTTCCTCAAAAAACCGTGATTCTTCTTGTCTAGCTCCGAAAACAGCTGGGGCGCAGTCTGGGGCGGATCCCAAACTGAGTACCATGACGTCTTTGCTGCATTGTGTCCGTGACCATATAAATTCTTCATGGCCTGCTCGTCTATCACCGAGACTTCATTAGGTGCAATCCGTACGACCCGCCCATATTGTTTGTGGATTTGGAGGATATCGCTGTGCCATTTTCCTCCCAAATACTTTTTGTCTCGCCAAAGTCCGGTCAATCTTGCGACAAATGGCCCGGGTACGTGAGACAGAGGATGGAAAAATAAACGATAGACGACGACAAATGAAGAAATCGACGATACGGCAATCAAGATTGCCGCGAGGATATCTGTGACATCTGTTCCGTGACGTTCCAGCTGCAAATAGTTGAAGAGTCTCTGCAGGGCCATGGCGGGAAACTGACCAGAGGTTACAGGGAGTGTGGCGAGATAGGGAAGACAAAAGATATAGTGGACAACGACCTTGGTACATGTGCAAAACGCACGGTGCGTATAGTCTATTGCCCTTCCCAATAATCGGATATTATGGACGAAAATTTCACAAGGCAGGGAGAAAACAAGGCGCACTGGCTTTTGGAAACGATGGAGTAAACATGGGGTAACCCCCGCATAGTCAACCCTACCTGTAGAAGAGCTTGTCACCCCACACCCACACCCGACACCCCGCACAGGTTAGACCCCTCAGGCCACGAAGATACCCCACTAAATACATTTGCAAGTTCATCGATGGCATTGGACGGTCCCGTATTGGACAAATCGGTAAATAAGTAAGCTTTAGAGCTAGAATATCGCAACGCCAGCGACATCCCGTTACCACAAACTTGATCAAGACCTTCTAGCACTCTTTAACGCTTGTTGTGGGCCACTCTGCATCAAACAATATGCCTGATTGGCTGCGACAGACGAAAGGAAGCCCGGAGCCGCTTACCATTACCTTCATCCCTTTCATATCCGCTGCAATTGTAATAGCGACATGGCTTTTTCAACGCTGGCAGTTCGATAAGAAATACAAACTTCCTGTCAGAATACCTGGTGTACCATTTTTCGGTAACTCTTTCCAGTTACCACCCTTACAGCAAGGGCCATGGGCGAAAAAGATGGCCGAAAAATACGGAGAAATGTACGCGGCCGCTTGTAGTGGCATCCCGGAAGCTGTTCGACAAAAAAACAACTGGAGAATGGCGGTGCTAACAAACGTTCCAGGTTTACATGCAAGTTTGGAAATACTACATGGGTTTTCCTGAATTCCTCCCGAACGGTCAATGATCTCTTGGAGCGCCGTGCAGCGCTCTACAGTTCGCGGCCGAAATTTCCCATGACCCAAGATATCATGTCTGGCGGCTCGAGAATTGTGCTCATGCCTTACGACAGCAAATGGAAATTGCAACGGAAGATTATGCATAGGGTCTTGACGGCGCGCCAAGATGATGTTTTCATGCCGTTTCAGGATCTCGAGTCAAAGCATCTATGCTGGGATTATCTGGAGAAGCCAGATAGGTGGTGGTCAGCGAATGGCCGATACGCAAATTCGGTCATCATGAGCGTTGTCTTCGGGTGTCGATCCGTGCTAGATGACCCCGATGTTGTCGAGCTTTTCGAAACGCTGGAACTCTTCTTGGAGAATCAGCAGCCTGGAGTCAACATTGTTGATGGTTTCCCGGTTCTCAGCAAACTTCCCAAACGCCTACAGTGGTGGCGCCCACGCGGAGAACGTATTTTTGAGAAAACAATCAAGTCAGTACAAGCAGACATTTCCGATGAACACTGTTAAAATATCTTTCTAGTGTCTACAAGCGCAATTTGGCGAAATGCGAGGAGAGGATCAGAAAGGGTACCCAACGCCAATGTTTTGTCACCGATTTCCTGGAGAGCGAAGAGGTCAAATCTATGAGCGAAACAGAGAAGCTCTTCACTTTGGGCTCTCTTATGGAAGCTGGGAGCGATACTTCTCGAGTGACGATCGGTCAGATCATTGCTGGTGCAGTGACTTACCCCGACTGGGTAGCGAGGGCCCGAGAGCACTTGGACGCAGTCTGCGGCTACAACGCCGAACGGTTACCGCAGTGGAGTGACAAATCAAAGCTGAAGTACATCAATGGTGTTGTCAAAGAAGGCTTCCGTTGGAGGCCAAACATTGCAGAAATTGGCGCGCCGCACATGTTGATCAAGGACGATGAATATGAAGGTTATCGATTCCCTGCTGGAACTGTCTTCACCTGGAATGCTTGGGCAATTGCTTTGGATTCAAACGAATATAAAGAGCCTGAAAGATTTTGGCCGGAGAGGTTCTTGAATGGCGAGGAAGAGAATGCGTTGAAGGGACACTGGGCTTTCGGACCAGGTAAGCCACTGCATTGCCTTCCGCTTTCAATTCTGTTTCAGTACTCCTCTGACATTCATCTTTCAGGCCGTAGGGTATGCGCTGGTTGGAAAGTTGGAGAAATGAACGTGTGGATTGCTATCGCGCGCCTACTCTATTGTTTCGATTTCACCGAAGTACCGGGGCAGCCGATTGACACAATGACAATACCTCAAATCACGAAGCATACAGCACCGTTTGCGGTCAAGGTAACTCCAAGGAGCTTGGCTCACGCCGAGCTTGTGCGCAGGGACTGTGAAGAAGCTGTAAACACCGTTTACTAGAATGATAATCCTATTTGAAGGCTTTTCCGAACTACCTAGTGTTACACCATAGCTAGATGTTAAGTTTATTACTATGCGTTTTCTTCAACCGTGACATGGATTTTATTTAAACAAACTGTGATGCTTGAAATATAATGAGAATATATGCAGAGTGACTAGATTGCACTTATTAGAGGAATTCAAAGAAGGAATGGGCGCACTGGGTCTTGACATATTACATCCAACAGAAAGCTCACAGCAACGTAAATATGACTTGAAAAGCGCCGTTAATGCAGCCAAAATCTTGAGGAAAAGTGAAAATAGGGAAAACTGCTTGGAACTATATCTCCAAGTGGTTTGAGAGGGCATGCACAGACACAGCACTGGGTGAGGTACTGGCTGTCTGTTGGGATACTGTTACAAAACACGAATTCAGTTCCATTTATCTGAATCTGACTGATATGGCTACTCGCTGGCGGTGTTTGATGGTTTTGTGGCAGCCATCATCCAAATGATGTATCGCTTAACATATGCTTAATACAGCCATATCTCATTTCTCTTAGGCAGAGATAGTCCAAAAAGATTATTTTCGAATACAGAATAGAATGGGGTTCATATAAATGATTTTTTTGTTATTCTCCTTTATTGATATCCGAATTGAATGCGTTGTCAAAGACTGCCAATCAGGTCGCCTACTCTGTGTCGGCAGTCCCCCACATATATAACTAAACAGATCTGCCACCTTTCATGCGGTAACTGCTCATACTGTATAGTGCTGCGTAAAATCATACTCAATCGCTTTGATTCCGCCAATGATTTCTCTCATTTTGGAATCACTATCAACGTTGTTGATTGCCTTCAAGAACGGATCACGTTGAGCTACAGTTCCCGGGTCTCCATCTTGCATGACGAGAAGAGTAGAGCTCGAAACTGGATCGATTAATTGTTTGTACTTCTCGGATCTTATCTTGGAATACACATTCAAGATGGTATCGTCGGCTTTGCCATGGTACAGACCGTACAAGCAGTCGAAAAGACCACCGATATCTACAATGCCGCCTGTGAGGCCAAGGCCACCGAAGGGATTGCAGACTATCGATTGATCAGCATCAATTTAGGGTTCTGTTTTGTTGTAAATAGGACTTACGATGAGCAGCGTCTGCGGCTAGAATAAAAGGACCAACTCTCATGGACTTTGCAAGTCTTTGGTGCACCTTGTAAGGGCTAAAGTTGGTGATTTTGTACGACTCGGGGAGCGGGTTTCCAGGGAGCATCTTTTGCCACTTCTCTGCCCTCTGTTCTAATATTTCTTCTTTTGTCAGACTTGCAGAGACACCGTAGCTGACACGCCACATCCCATCTTGTGTGATCTTCGAAGCCATATGCCAGTGCTCGGGGTCGATAATAAAATTAGCATTCTGGTAGCCAAATTTTTCGAAATCGTAGTAAGCCTTTTGCTGTTATCAATACCAAAGCACACTTTGCAGGTATCGGAGCAGTTTCTCACATTTGTTGCCACAATTTGGACATCCCAGGTCTTCCCTGGGAATTCCCAATCGCCAAACAATCCTCGCCTAATTTGACTGTTGGCACCGTCACAACCAACGATATAACGGGCTCGGAGTTCTTTTTCTCCCTCAGGAGTTTTTACAACGATGAAACCGACCCCGTTGTCGTCCTTGATGTTTGCCATTACCTCGTGGTCCCACAGAATGGTAGCGAAAGGCTCGTTTTGAAGTCTTGCTAGCAAGATTTCTCCAAGCTCGTTGAGTGGCAAGCAAATGAGCCTCTCTTCATCTTCTGATATGATAGTGTGGTCTACGACGCCTAAGACTTCATTCTGGAGTGTCCTGAAAGTCAGCTTGTTTGGAAAGAAGCCTCTGGCGGCCACTTCGTCAACAACCCCCGCACGCCGCAAAACAGAGGCTGCTGGTGCTGCATAATGGGTCGCCCGTGGCTGAGAGTCTAGCTTGCTGGCCTTCTCAACCAGAGTGACTGGTATTTTAGCTCGCGCCAGCAACAAGCTTAACAGCAATCCCGATGGGCCAGCGCCAACCACGATGACAAAGGGTTCTTGCGGGTACATTGCCGAATATGCGACAGTATAGGATGAGCCGAAATAAAAGATGCAATCGGTAGCGAGGGAGGTTTAGAAAACAAGACTATGTTGACTTGGGGCCAAAACTATTTTCCTCTCCAAAAGTAATGGCTTGCAGCATATTATCAAGTGTGTTCAGCATCTAACCTGTTTCGCAGCGAATCTTCCCCACATCTGGCTGACCCCATGTTTGTCCAAAGTTACAGAGATGGGAGAATTGCAATATAGTAAAGTAGAAGGGGTACAAAGCTGCACTGTGCCTATTCTGACCCCACGTTCGCGCAGGATGCGGGGTAACCCTAAGCACGGGCAACTGCATCTTGGCAGGATTTGGGGCTTGATTAACTGAACTAGTTGATATTGACAGTGGACTGGATGAAGCGATACAAATACAATATTAAAGGGGGACGATAGTAACGGTGTTTCCAAATTAGATATATACCTAAAGGTTTGATAAATCGAGAGGTCGAGAAGAGCTCTATAGATAGGGAGCTATTCTGAACGCTTTCACTCTCTTTTATACATGTAATAAAGTAGCTACTAAGAGCAGCCCAGAGGTTTGTTGATATCAAGCCGGAATCAAAGACATTCAAGCGCCTATAGATGTGGGGTGATAATTCAAGAGTGATATTGTGACCTCATCTAAAACAAGAAACTGAGCCGATGACCTCTTGATGATTGGGATATAGAAAAACGAGAACTCCAAAATGCCGCTCGATGCAAAATGCCATGGAAATGCCAGAAAAAGACAGCCGCAAGAACGCACAATGCCTCAATACCATCCCTTGGATCAAAAGACTCCGGATTGGCTTCCGAAAGATCCGCCGAAGCCGAGCGCTTTGATTCCGTCCTCGAACAGGATTTGTTCGTCTACACTGTTCATCGGACCTCCCCATTTCATGATGCCCCGCTCATCTACAGCAAACACACCTCCCGTCTGCCACCGACAGGCGCCCTCTCCCACGGGCTGGCCCCAATTGCCCTCTTTCTTGCCGAGCATGTACTGATTGAAGCCGTTCCTAGGGTGCAAAAGGTGGCCCCAGTTTGAGATTCCCAACCCCCACAGGGCGTACAGTTCCCGTTTCTCGTCAACGATTATGTCGACGTTCCAGGAACCGCCGAGCTTCTTGACCCAATCCTTTGTGGCTTCTTGGGTGCAGTGCGACACGGCAATAAAGTGGATCGAGGTCTGGCGGTTCGCCAGGGAGCGCATGGCAAGGAACAGCTTCTGGGTGACTGCAGACCGAGTCAGTAGATTGATCCATCGATTGCACATGTTTGTCAGGGGTACCCACATGGACACCCGCAGTACCGCATGAAGAAGACGATGCAGGGGCGGCCGTCGATGGCGGGAAACTTCAGCTTGGTGCTGTTCTGCACCCTATCGCCCACGATTGGTGGCTCGCGCACATTGGTGGGTGGCGCTGGAGGGGTCTGCCAGCTGGCGAACGCCTTCGGGACACCCCATTGCACGTTGGCAAAGGGGTTTGCGAAGCCGTTCCCTTCAGGGTCGGATGCATTGTCGCCGCTTTTGTTTTTCAGGTTCCCACTTCCCCATGTGGTCTCCTTGGGCAACGAGGGAACCTTGACATCTCCAAGGCCGGCCTTATGCAGCGCAATCCTAGTCGTGAGCTTGCTGAACATTGTAAGTCGATTGCCGGCGCAGGACGGTTCCAGGGAATCCGGGCGAGGTGGAGTGAGAGGGGGGAGGGGAAGGCGAGAGGAGCAAAGGGGCGAGCTGAACTGACGGGCTTACCGACGGCGTTCTTGCAGAATGGCTTCTTTTGTAGCGAAGGAGGCGTTTGGGGTTGAAACGAGTGCTGTCGCACGGACGACATCTGCGGGTCTAGAAGGACGATGCGTCTTCACGTGAGCTGCGACGCGACACCCGCGGTCCTTCACTCGCCGCGCCGCACCGCTTCGCCGTCTCGAGGTCACCTCATCACCCCACGCGACGAGACCGGCTCCATTGGGTATACGTTTCGAAAGGTAGAAAACGCCTCCATCAATTATCGCTAGCCTTGGTATCGTCCTGCCTGAACAAAAGAAACCGCGCAAATGAGAGATAAATGTACACGACACGCGCCATCGGTATCCGACGGGCCCCGAGCCTGTTGGACCACCAACCAACACCCTCCCAGTATTAACAGTGGTAGTGGTAGTTACTTCTTGTGCGCAAAGATCGTCCCACACTCAAAGACAGTCTTGTGTTCCAGACACTCGTGCATGACTTCTGCGTCTTCCCACCACCAGCGAGGCTCTCCTGGAAGGTCATCAACAAAGCCTCCCCAGATATCCTTCCAGAGCGCTCGTCCAACACGCATCGAGAGCTCGTCGTCGACGCAGGCTGATTCAGTCGCTGCGCATGGTAGTTTGAGCGTTTGATCTTGATCTGAAGGAGTAGACAAGTCGAAGCCAGCCTCCGTCAGCCACCCAGGGACTAGCAAGCAGGGTTTTGAGCAGCGGAATAGCCGCTCCAGGTTGAGGGACAGCCTATCTTCGATCCAGGATCTCATCTTGGGCCCGGCCGTTTTACGTATGGGCGCAGCGTCCATGATCCGGATTTCGAGGATGCCGCCCGGTGCTAAGACCCTGTAGCACTCTCGGAATAGCTGTGGTAGCTTCGCCGACGGAATTAGCGACGGGAGCGTCGATGCCCGTATATGCGAAAATGCACAGTCGGGAAACGGAAAAGGCACCGCTCCCTCCTGCGTTACGGTCAAGTATGCAACGTTCTTCGGGAGCGGAATCGGCTGCTGTGGCCTGGCGGTAAGGTAATGCACCTTCTGCCTCGGGTGCATGGCAGACAGTTGATACACCTCAGCTAGCACTACTGTTAGCCAGATCTATGGCACGTGCGGGACTTCAACTTACAGAGGTTGCCATAAAGTTCCAGGATTTTTCCAGTGTTGCACTGAGGTTCAGGGGAGGCAACAGGTTTGCCTGCATTCAACAGAAGGAGCTGGAATGCTGTCAACACCCAGAGCTGTTTCTCCAATGCCCACTCTTCGTCTGCCTCTTCATTCAAGGGAACGCGCCATTCTTCCTTCATGCGATCAAGGATAATCTTTGGGCCTGCACTCCCCATCCTTCGGATGAATCGCTGGAAATGTGTCGCTTCGACGGAGCTACTGTGCGCGACGGCAATGTCGTGCTCCGGAGTCGGCGGAAGCTGCTTGCTGTGATCGGCAGTACTGCCTAGGGATATATCCCAGGTCGAAGGCGGTCTCCAGGCTACCATATCCGCATCGGCCAGTCCACTCGCATATGACGGTTGTTTTTTCGATCCCGGAAGCTCCGCCAGGCCATCCGCTGGCAGGTCTTTGAGCTTGAGTGAATCGAAATCCAGGCATCCTTCTATCTTGACAGAATAGTTTCTTCCTCAACTTAGCCTGTGCTCGTACCAGAGCCATGACGGATACCACTTACTTCTTCTTTTTCTCATCTTTCGGGCTTGGCGTCTCCGCGCGCTCTTCTGGCTCAGCGCTTTCGGTGCTCCGTCGTGTTGTGCGGGCGACAAAGGATCTCGGACTCAGTTGCTGGAGTTCATGGATTTCGTCAATAACCCTAGCCCTCCCAGTAGGCTTCAGTGCCCATTGTCGCTCATCTGAGTGCAGAAATCGGTCAGCCCAGTGATGAAACCAGAGCAACGAGGACACTTACGAGAAGAGCGCGACGCACTTGAGTTTGTATATCGTGAAGATATATCACCTTCCAACTCTGGTACTTCGTAATCGGGGGGATCTAGAGATGCGCCAGAAGGCAGCTTTGGGGAGAGCGTAGTCGTATATGTCCAAGCCGGCTGCAGTGTCGGGTCTCGTAAATCGTGCGCATCGATCTCTAGGGCCTGTGGGAGGGGAATCGACGGTCTGCGCGTGTGGTGTGTATGGCTCGTGCTACGACTTGTCTCGGGTCGGGCTTTCTTGGTTGGCTTGAGAGCTTTTGCCTTCTTCAAGCTCGTTGTCCACCACAGCTCTCGGTCATCGGGTACTGAACTGCGCGAGCTCTTAGAGCTCTTGACGGAAGGCGTCGCCGAAGATCCGGAGCGTTCCCTGGCAATCCTCTCCCTCCGCTCCCCGACCTTCTCCGTGTCCGGATCGGTCCAGGATAAATCGGCAGAGAACATAGCTGATGAGGAGTGGACACTGGCGGACGGGGCGCGAATATACTAGGCTACAAGAGCAGTGGGGGCAGAACGAGCGGCCAACTGGAGTATCATAGAAATTAACAGACACTAAGTGATATCAGGCCTCGAGGATAATAGTCAGACACCGACCGGAAAGCTGGGATGGTCGTGTCGCACCCGCCTGGAGGGGCTGCACGACGGCTCTTTTTACAGCACTATCTAGGGACGGAGGTGGTTGCACACCCCGCCTGTGGCTTTATTGGTCTGTCGAAGGATTGCTGGGAAGGGCTTCGAGATTAGGGACACGGGCGAGCTAGCATGGAAGATCTGTCGTACCCTGCTGCACGAAGCAGAGGCCGCCCAGCGGCCCGTGGGGGCCCGTCAGCTTGCCTTCACAGTAGGGTTCTCGATTCACACGTGGGCTACGCGTGTGGGGTGGCACAGCTCTGCTCAGATTGCAAAGGCACTGGCGAAAAAAGTAAACCCAAGGTCATACGACATTGATATGGTGGCTAGCTTGTTGAACGCCCTCGTCTCGACCTGTCTCTGGCTGGGTCCCCCATGGGCGTTTCAATGGCTCAATTGCGGTCAGATGCAGGTGCACAATGGTCCTGTGGCCATATGTCGCTGCCGAAAGGCACGCACTCGCTGGTGATCTGAGACAGCCAAACCTGCCTTAGGCACGGAGGCAAGTCTAGCGGAACGACATGTTTGGTGAAGCCCTGCTTCTCGTCTGCAACGAGAATCACCGGCCACGCCATCATACCTCATCTCAGAAGCAAAGATAGCGCGGAAGCTGACGAAGCCGAGCGGCAAAGGGCCGGGGCCAGGCGGCACTCCATGACTTTGCCCTGACGATGTGTAGAGTTTACCAGGTCGGCCGTTTCGCGAGGGGTGTACATCTGCGAGGCTAGTCAGGGATGAGTGTTCCCGCCAGCCCAAATCAGGTCCAGAGCGTGTCTGATCGACGCTGTTCGTTCCTGGCCAGCAGCCACGGCGATTCTCTGCCCTGAGGGTACCCCCTGACTCGCTACCCGCAGCCACCAAGGGCACAAGCTTGGGCCGATTGCCTCCCTTGCAAAATGACCAAGTTCAACAGGACAGGTCTCCACCGCAACGCATCCATTGCAGATGCGCCCTGCCGTTGTGGAAAGGCGCCGTGGCACCTTGATTATTCACGGCCATCAGTCGGTGCTGTCAGGTACGGGTGACAACCCGTTGCCGCATCTCCCCCTCTCTTTTCACTTGATGGCTTGATGCTGCCTGCAGCCTCCTGCTCTACCGTGCATCGCTTGTTTTTATTTGAAAGCCTGGGCCTCCCAAAGTGGACTTCCCTTTAACAACTCTTACACGGCCTCATCCATGGTATGAGCACCAACATCTTTGTCTTGTCAACCTCATCTATATTCGAGGCTCCCTTTATTGGACGCCCGTTATTGCATTTTGGTTGCTTCTGCTGTGCCCTGGACAAGTATTCATATAGCCGGCCTCTGAGGGTCCCTCCCTTCCGGATTGTGCAGCTGCCCTTCTGCTGTTTCACATACACTTGGAGACGCCAACAAGAGATCTACTCCTTCTAGTCTCCATCACCATGGACGCCATTCGTAGAGCAATCAACTCGGTCAATGCCTCCATGGGCGCATCAACCTTTGGGCGTATATTCCGCCTCGAAGGCTCTGGACATGTATGTTCCGTGCAGTTTCTCGGTTTTCTAGGGCGCTCTGGCTCACGTACTTGGAAGGATCAAGAGATCAAGAATGCTAGATTTACGACTGAGATACGTGCTGGCCTCACAACCTTCTTCACCATGTAAGCTTTCCTCTTGACAGATAACGCGAAATATCCTCACTGACACCGCGAAGGGCATATATCATTGCTGTCAACGTGCGTTCCCATACCGCTCATATGAGCTGTCGCTAACCTTCCAAGGCCTCGATCCTCTCCGACACTGGGGGAAATTGCGTATGCAATGATCCCAGCGATGCGCTGTGCACCGACAACAAAGAATATCTTGCCTGTACCCAAGACTTGAACCGAAATTTGATCACTGCCACGGCTGCCATCGCCGGCTTCAGTTCGTTTTTGTTCGGTTTCCTCACGAACATGCCTGTGTGCTTGGCGTACGTCCTTAGAACGCCCCTCGATATTACGAAAGCTCGCTGACCCTCTTGCAGGCCTGGCATGGGCTTGAATGCATACTTTGCCTACCAGATTGTGGGCTTCCACGGAAGTGGTATCATTTCCTGTGAGTTGCACAACTCCGCATAACCTGCGGGCAATGGTTAACCCAAGCTAGACAACCTAGCCCTTACTGCCGTCTTCATTGAGGGGTTCGTTTTCATATTCCTCTCGCTGATCGGCATGCGCCAATGGCTTGTCAAAGTCATTCCTGTGTCTTTGAAGATTGCGGCTGCATGCGGCATTGGACTGTTTCTTGCAGAAATCGGCCTCAGCTACTCTGCAGGCATCGGTGCCATTACAGGCGCTAAGTCTACGCCACTCGAGATTGCAGGCTGTCCAGAAGCCTTCAGGGATGAGGATGGCTTCTGCACGAGCAACAAAATGACCTCCCCCACAGTAAGTCGAAGCACACTACTGCAGGCTAAATGCGCTGCTGCGACACGCGCACCTGCTAACTTCTTCGCAGATGTGGATTGGCATCTTCTGCGGAGGCGTTTTCACGGCCTATCTGATGTCATACAAGGTCAAGAGCGCAATGATTGTCGGCATTGCCCTGGTGTCAATCATATCTTGGCCGTAAGTAGCGATATGCATGTCGCGGTCTGGAACAGATTACTGAACTCAATTGCAGGCGTGGGACCTCCTTCACCTACTTCCCCCACACCCCTGAAGGCGACGACCGCTTTAACTTCTTCAAGAAAGTCGCGTCTTTTCACCCAATCGACCACACGCTTAACGCGCTTGACTGGGACGTCACCAAAGCACCATCCCATTTTGCACTCGCTCTCTTCACCTTTCTTTATGTGGATATCATTGACTGTACAGCCACTCTCTACAGCATGGCGCGATTCTCTGGCGTGGTCGATCCTGAGACTGGAGACTTCCCACGCTCGACTCTCGCCTACTGCACCGACGCCTTCTGCATTTCTATTGGTGCGCTCCTTGGTTGCTCCCCAGTAACTGCCTTCATTGAGTCTGGCGCTGGCATCGCCGAAGGCGGCAAGACTGGGTTGACTGCAATGACGTGCGGGATCTGTTTCTTCATTTCCATGTTTTTCTCGCCCATCTTCGCTTCTATCCCACCATGGGCTACTGGATGCACCCTGGTCCTGGTGAGTACTTGTCGGGGAATATCAAGAGAAAACTTTATCTGACAGAACCATAGGTTGGGTGCTTGATGATGCGTCAAGTTGTCACAATCAACTGGAACTACATCGGAGATGCCGTCCCCGCTTTTGTCACGGTCATGTTCATTCCTTTCGGCTACAGCGCCGCCTACGGCCTGATTGCCGGCCTCATGACATACACAGCCCTGAACGGAATGATATGGGTGACGAGACTTGTTACCCGTGGTTATGTTGTCCCCGACGATGAGGATCAACGAGAATACTGGACAAGTAAGTTCATCGCTGTCACCCGATCTCGTAACCTAGCGCTGACAGACGACACCAGTCAAGCCACACGGGAGACTGCCGTGGTTTGTGACGGCAAGCCAGTCCCTTGCCTCCCGCTTTGGGCACGGCTCCGACCAAATGAAGCCCGATTCTGCATCGACCAAGAGCGGGGAGTCGCAGCAGCGCTTCCGCGCCGGATCCCAAGACTCTAACCAAGAACTGGAGACGGTTGTTGTAATCCGACCGAACCCCCTGGAGAAGACAGTGCTCGGCAAGGCCTGAGAGCAAGAAGAAACGCAGGGAGAGACGAAATCACGCGTCCAGTCGTGATCCTTTTTTTTCTAGGCAAGGGTGTTCAGGGGAGGCCTTCTCACGTCGGGCAGCTGGCGGCTAGACTGCGGATCTATTCAGCGACTCTATTTTCATTGCTTCACTATTGATACCAAAGATAACTCGTGGATAAATTCCAATTTACCTTTTTTTTTTCCTTTTCAATAATTATTTGACAATGCGAGTCCGAGACGCATGGACAGACTTGTGAGTCATATCCACGGTGTTTTGTTTTCTTTGATAACAAGCCTGATAGCATCGTGTCTGTGGGGCGCGGCATAGGGGTGCGACATGCGTGTGCCTGAGTCGCAAGGTTGTTACCAAAAGGAAATGCCCGCCCCGCAAGCCGATCAGGCCGCCGAACCGGCACTCCAGCCGCGTGCCACCTGAAACTCTCCGGCTACAAACTTCGAACGGCGACGAATGTAGGAGCGGAGCGGAGGCGGCCGCGACGCCCAAGTTCCCGTCACCCATGTCCCATTTGTTCAGGGTTCCCCAAATCGCCGTTCAGGACATTGCTTTCGCTTGTAGCACCACGTGAACGACTTAGCTCCATGTCCTTCGCGAGGTGGTTACAATCGATCATAAGCACTAAATTAGCGGATAGATACAGCAACCTTCTAGGCTATCTGCATCGCAAAACAAAATACAAGAGCTTGTAGGTGCCCTTGCAAAAGACATGGGCATTCGACGTGAAAAACTTCACATTTCATCACATCACAAGCTCGTCTACATGAAACGCCCCGGTCCCAGAGAATGGTTCATTCTACGATGTTGACAGGAGAAGCAAAGTTTAGCATTTCAACCCAGAACCCTGCTCCTCGCTCGCCGAACCGCGAGGGATGATGTGCATGTGGAGAGCCCTAGCGACATCGTCCTTCGCCAGTCGAGAAATCAAGAGATGAGCGCCGTTCCCGCCTGATCAGCCTTGCTTTTCCGAGTGCCGCCCCTCACGCCAGTCGACGCCATCTACCTCAAGCGCAAACGTTGTTTATCCCTAGCGCTCCGCGAATAGGGCCGTAGCCGCGTCTGCGAAGCGGCCGAGCCCAGCCCTGGGCCAAGACATGATGGGCAGTCTTTCTGACCAGAACCAGAATGACTGAGAAGAAGAGTGAACGTTAGGGGATCGTGGATGGCTGGCCGATCTCGACGATGAAGCTCAGCATAGCATACCCCCGTCTATCTGATACACCGACCCAGTGGTATAGCTGCTATCTTCGGAGAGCAGGAATCGGATAAGTTTAGCGACTTCGTCGGGTCGGGCACGGCGGCCTAGCACATTGTCGTTTGGCAATTGAAAGCCCAATTCTGCGTCTAGTCGCTCCATCATGGGTGTCTGAACAAAGCCACTGCACATCTTCGGTTAGCGACTGTACTCAGGGCTCGCTTCCATCGAGATCTGAGTTCAACTTACGGCGCGATGGCATTGATTCGGATGCCAGACGAGGTTTCTTCGCGGGCAGCGGCTTTGGTGATTCCTATCACGGCATGTTTGCTTGCGCAGTAGACTGCGCAAGATGGCTTGCCCACGAGGCCGGTAATTGAAGCTGCGTTCACGATGGACCCACCTCCCACATCACCCTTTGCCTCTCTCATGTTGCGTAGCTCTGCTGACATGCAATTGAAAGTGCCCTGGACATTGACGGCGAACACTGCCTCATAGTCTGCCGTATCGTGGTCTCTCACGGTACCAAGGTGGCCTGCTATTCCAGCCAAGTTCACGGCGCCTAGGCAGAGTCAATAGACAAATTCCCCGGCACACTCGCCCCTTATCTACATCCTCTTTCAGACAGGAAGGGCACTCACCGTCAAGTGGCCTGCCGAAGTGCTCCACAGTATCGTGTACCCAAGCGTCTGCTTCGTCGCGTAGTCGCACGTCAACTCGCTTCCAGAAGACCTCATTGCCTCCACACGTCAAACTTTCCGCAAAGCGTTTCACAGCCTGCTCATCCATATCTGCGAGCGAGAGTACAGCACCATTCTCAGCCAGTAGTGAGCACGTTGCGCGTCCAATCCCCGACGCTGCACCCGTGATGGCAATCAATTTTCCCCTGATGGAATCCATGGTAAGCTCAATAAAAGCAGAAGAGGTTGAAATGTTGGGATGAGCAGTTTCAGCTCCAGGGCCAGAGGCAGACTTTGTTTATTCATGGTTGTGGCCGTTGGCTAACCCCTTTGATTCGATGACAGCGGGTCGATGGGGGAGCCGACAACCAGATTTCCGGAGACGAGAGCCCAAAAAACCGTTTTCTTTTTTTTATGGGGAGGGAGGCGCAAGAGAAGGGCAGATCTTCGATCGAGTCAGCTACGGCCCTGAGAAAGTCGAGCAATGTCGACGTCGCATTCGCGCGCACTGCGCAAAAGTACCTAGGTGAGCACCTCGACAACGTTGGCGCATCGGCTCACCATGCCGACCGAACTATGCCAGACGTTGAGCAGCATGTTTGCTGCGACCCCCTTTCCCTTTCCCCCCCTCGCCCTTCATCCAACTCCCTCTCCGCGCATTTCCTCGGATGGACCGTAGCCTCGGACACAAGGATACGAAAGTTTGCTTTTTTGGGCCAGGTTCGCAGGTCCCGGGGTCGGGTCTAGGTCATATGACGATCACCCCAATTCACGATTATCGATTTCTTCCCACAAGCCTTTCGATTTCGTGTTCGCGTCTGCCCTTTAAGGGGAAAAGAGCTATGCTGCTATATTTGGAATTCATCTGCGAACGGTGGTACGGAGCTCGTAGGCGATCTTCCAGAATATTTGCCTGTGCATATGCAGAGCATGCGTAATGCGCCACATTCGGGAGTCCGTTGATTATTCCTTCATCTCGGCTAGGTGGTCTGCGGGATTGCGCATTGTGTGCAGCCTTGTGACCCCTTGTCTCTGTCGTACCGAGGGACGTTGTGCCACGGGATGTGTGTAAGGGCGGTGAAGATGGCGTTGGAGGACTGAGAGCCCTGCTAGTGTGACTGTGTGTCGCAGCCTGGCCGGGGCAAGCAAACGCGCAGGGAGTTATGAGATAGGTCAAGTATTTCGGTCGCCTCTTTTCGGTGCCCTATGGCGGACTAGGTATCACGTCGATGGCAAGATGCTGTTCGGTGGTGGCCAAAATCTATCTCTCCCAGTGGCCTGTCACGATGGAATGTTCGATCAGCCTCACCGTATTTTGGCCTTGCGCATTCCTCCATCTGGAGGACTTTGTGTCCCCTCAGCCTATTTGAGTAGTGCGGAAATAAACACCTGTTCAATCAGAGTTTGAATTCAAGTTTGCCTGCCGCTTTCGCGTAGGATTTATAAAGTGAGATGGCTGTTCGATTTGACAAGACCTAAGAGCCGCTTTGAACCATCATGGCACCATCACAAGAGCAAAGACATGTTGCATGCTCTAGATGCCGAGAGAGGAAGGTCAAGTGTGATGGAGGAAAGCCAAGTTGTCGGCGCTGTGAAAAGAGTGGACACCTTTGCCACTACATTCGAGGCAGGAAGCAGTACGAGAAGAATCGATGGGTGCAGCAACACACTTTTGCTCTACAATCAGGTGTGTATTTACTTGATAGAACGAATCGCAATCTAATCTACATGCTGCAGATACGTCAAGCGATGGTTTTCTACACCGGCAGGAGGCTCCAGAAGCTACGCAGCCTGAAATAGTGCATGCAAAACACCGGAGGGTCATATCATCGCTCAGCACATCAACCACGAGCATGAGGTCCCCCAGTCCTTATCCTGCGGAGGCAAATGATGCCTTGAGAAGTGATTGGAGCACACTCAGTAATGCCAGCAACAATCTCGATTATCAGTTGGATCCCACTTTCCTGGAGACACATCCTTCAGCCTTCAGTTCTCCTTTGACATTTTTCGACACAAATTACACTTACAATCTTTTGACCACCGGGGGCAATATTAGTCGAGCTATCATACCAGCTTATCGAATGATGCCTATAGACTGTAGCCTTGACACGTAAGACAACTTGAATATACAAGGCTGGTGGTGTAATATCGAACGTTCACTGACATAATGCGTAGGTACATTCATGGTCCCTCTGTACCGAATATTAATAGAGAAACAAATTACTTGGAGCTTGATGAGCCATCACCAAGGCCCTGGATTGAGCAGCCATTCGATGTTCTGCCTGGATACTGAACGAGTCTTGCAAAGCATTTTCCTATACAGATTTCTGGTTTGCGATCTCGCCTAAAATTTTCTTCAGATTGGTACGCCTAGTGAGCATAGACAAAAGAATGGGGCAATCTCCAAGTCAGCTTAGATCAATGTCTGTATACTACTACTTTTTTTGAGGGGGGGGGGGGGGGGGGTTATGCTGAAAGTAGCAACATCGGATTCGGTCACTTCGGAATGCTAAAAAAGGATTGTACAAGTATAGACTGCATCAGATATGGTTTTTGACAGCTCCTGATAATATTCCTGCTTCATTTTCCTCTCATTTTAGGTACCACCTTACTGTGTTCTTCGGAGTTTTGCCACCTAATACAAGACCCGGACATCAATGGAGTTAACAGAGACATATCAGTCGTAGAAAGTGAGTCCAGACGTTTTTTTTGGTTCAATCGAAGCACTATATAACACATAATCAATTGATTATAGGTCTAAAAAAGCATTGAGTTCAGAGTGAAACATGTGCCTGTTCTGCACTATAACAGAAGTCAACTACGTAGTATTTTGTCAAGAATACAAATATGATTACATTGAATAGCATGTTGCGATCTAATTTGTTACGTCTAAAGCTACAGCTGTTAAGTTTCAATCTAATAGGCTTGAGATATGAACTCAACCAACTGTGTTCATGTTCAAAGTCAATACAATTCGTAATGGCGACAATTGTGATGCAAAATCTCCTCACCGTCTTCAAGATAACATTTTTCCAACAATAATACCCGAAAGCTACAACGTAATCGTTGAAGATACGCGAAGTTGGTGTGGACGTATCAAAACGAAGGGAAATTGTTAGAAGGCGAGGAATTATTAGGTAAAGGTAGGTGGTATATCCAAGGCATAAGATGTCATATTATGGACTTTATTTTGTGGCCTCTAGCTGTGGCCTCCCTTGAAAGAGCAGTGCAAGGGATTCTTGATCGTCTGGGTAGGCAATAGTTGAAATAGAAGGATGGAAGGATGTCTCCACGTTTTTTTTTTCATCGATAGTGTCGAGTGAACCATGTAACCGAAGGTAAGTAGGGTGGAGCTAGCAGATAAGATAGATATTCCTTCAACATCTTCGCTTTCACCATAACAAATATTTTAGTAACTTAATTAATTTCACTTCCCAAAATCGGAATCTAGCTAACAATAAATCGATTTGTTTATACAGTATCATACCTTTCTATTCGCCTCAACTAAACCCGCTTATAAAGGAAGCGAAGCATATGCGCTACAATGAACGTGAAACGAGAGCAATCGACAAGACTGGACAAAAGTAGTTTCTGCCTTCCACCAATATAGTATGGAATTAATCAAGCCATAGTGCAAAATAGCAAAGGCTAATTGTTCAACTGGCTAACGAATCTCTTGACGTGAGCCTTTGTGCCGTCTTCCTCTTCGTCCGCTGCAACTATTTGCCCAACAGAGAATGCCACTTTCCCCTCAAGGGCTAGTAGTGGCTCTAGTAGAGGTTTCTTGAGATCCCATGGTATCCCGCTGGACGCGTCCCGAAGTGATATTTGTACGAGCTTAAGATTCTCAGCTTCATCATGGAGCAGGCGAACCTGGGCAGCAAGCCACCCATTCATGTACCAGGGCCATGTAGCAGGATCAGAAGCAGCTCGATCATCTGTGATGTTCCACATGCACATCAATTCGACCTTTCGAGCATTCTTGATGGCCGACACCGTACCCTGGCTTTGATGCTCGCCCCTTGACCATGCACTGCCAAGGGCTAAGAAGCGAAAGGTCGCGATGCCGTAATAGTAGGTGCGTACCTCGTCGGAGAGAGCCTTGCAGGTGAGAAGAAGAGCTCTGGGCGGCCCACCATGATCGATGGAAGTGATGGGTGAATTGGGGAATGGATAGCAAAGTGGCTCATTTGGGCACAATTGGCCATATATCTCGTAGCGCAGCTCAATAGGAAGACGGAAGATGGCCGGCTGTGCGGCTACAGAGTTCATAGTAGTGCAAGGTGCGCGTATGAAGTATGGATTGTTGTTTACAAGTCAAGCCAGAGTGAAATATCAAGTCGGTGATTGGAGGAGTCAAGGCTGCACGGCCAGTCGGAATCACAGGCCAGGGTCGGAAAGCGCACCGATCTTGGCATGACGCGGTGACGGGAAGTCGCGCACGGGCCGCGCGACGCGTCGAGGAAAGCGCGACCGCTTTTCGAGATCCAATTTAGGCCCTCTCCACTATCACCGTCCCCCACACAGCAATGAGCACCACCAATGTTGCCCTACGCACGGCACACACGCGCCGCCCTCTCAGAAATGCCTAGGAACCCGAGCGAAGTCCTAGACCAGCCTGCAAAGCGCGGTCTTGCGCCGAAACCTCAGCTCCCAAGTAAACGCAAGCGGGATACCATCTGCGCCTTAGGAGCCTTCAATCAGCCTTTCACGATCAAACCTCCCACGCAGTCGTCATACGAGAAACCCGTAACTTTCAAACCCGTCCGCATCATCGCCCGCTCCCAGCTCCCTCTGACCTTTCTCGATTCATTCCCTGACGAAAACCTTCCCGCGAGTAATCGCCATTTCTTCGCCTACATCGATGTGCTCGAGCAGCATCATGAGGATCGCGAAAAAGACAACAAGGCGCCTGTGGTACTCATAGCCCGCTACGAATCCAAGAGACTGTTTTATGCCATTGAGCGCGTCCAAAAGAACATTTACAGTCTTTGCAAGCTTGCCCACTGGCTCAAGGAGAAGGATGTTTCCGACATGTGGGACCCGTCAAGCCTGTCATACTTTACCACGCCTTCTAAACCTCGGGCTGTTGAGGGTGAGCCAAAGCAATGGTGGAGTGGAGCTGCTGTCAGTGCTGGGTCGGAGGAGACACCGGCGAAGCGGGTAAAGATGTCCATGTTGCGACCCAAACCGAAGGCACAGCTCATACCCACTGAGGCTGCTGCGGATGAAGCACACCAAAACCTGGTAGATGCCATATCATGTGGTCCTTCGAATATGGAGATAGAGATGCCTTCTCCCCAAGAGCAGCTCGAAGCACTTGTTCAGCAATACCTGGTCACTGTATACTTGTCCAAGACGTCTCTGGCTTACTTTGCGAAAGGACCTGTCACTCGGATTCGTACCACGTTCACTTCGCCCGAGGAAGGTGCTCCGTCTACCGAGGAACTTAAGGCGTTCCTCAAGACAATGCTCCTCAGCCACAGAGCTTCAGATAAGAAATACCGCACCAAGCTCCCAGAGATCATCAAGTCCATACCGCCAGGCTTCCTTTCAGATGAGGATGAAGTACAGGGAACCACAAAACCGAAGAAAAAGAAGAAGGCCAAGATCAATAAAGATGGAGTCTATCCTCAAGAGGAAGAATATGTGCGAAAATGGTGGACTGCAGAGCTACCCAACACAGAGACATACGGTGATGAGACTCTCGACAACCGGATCAAGCGTCGCATCGGCGACTTAAGAGTCAGGGAAACCCTTGCGCAGATGATTATCATGCTTGAAATAGTAGCCCTGGAGGCCCTGTGCTCGCAGAAAGACGCTCAAAATGAAAAGGACGCCGCACAGGAAGAAATTTCCACCAAAGAACCTCAAACTAAGGCAGCAACGCGCAAGAAGAAGCTAGAAGATATCAACGTTCAACTGGACCTATTGCTGGACAAGCTGTGCATCTGGCAGTCCATCGATGAAGCAGGTATCCTAGACTTTGATTCGAAACCATCGGGGCAAGGTGCCGACAAGAGCAATGATCGCCTACAAGGCTTTTGTGTGGAGGTCATAGTTCCTTTCTACATGAACAGGCTGCCTGAGCAAGCCAAGATGATCAACAAGAAGCTTGGAGGGCCGGTCCAGAGCTCCCCACCCAAGCGCAAGGCAATGAGGCCTCCAGCAACCTCGCGCAAATCAGGAGGCTCAAAAGAACCCGACGCGAAAAAGTCCCGCCGCTCATTTGGACGCGTTGCGACCGACACCGCGGCGCAAACTAGTCAACAGCGGGCCACACCATCCCTGAATCGCTCGACCACAGATTCTGCCCTTCTACATGGTATCAAACGAGAGGTCAGCGAACAGCCCCTTGCCGGCATTCCATTCCAGCGTAGCCCATCCAATGCGTCGAGGCAATCCATGTCACAATTCAAACATATGAAAGGGCGCCAGATCGACCTCAGTACTCCTTCTGCGGCCGCAACTGCTAAGTTGCTGCAGAAGAAGCGCGTCGAGGAGGAATTGAATGAGGCAATCACGGCCTTGAAGAAGCCGAACCGTGGTCTGGCTGCGGGAAGCTATGCTGATGAGCTCGACAAACGCGGGCCCAGCCGCACAAACAAGTCGAGGAAGCCAGCAGTCACTGTCCGCAAAATCACAAAGGACGTCCAGGTTTCGGCTACGCCGGCAGTCAGGAGAACCAAGGACTTTGTCGAGCAGACACCTCTCCGCAACCCTTTCATGCGCAACAATGAGGCCGATGTTTCGCCGCCCAGTAGCGCGTGCATTCCGTCGTCGGCCGTGCGTCCTGGGTCGACAGTGGCTCCAGGAACAGCAAGGCGTAGTGCAACGGCTCGGAATTTAGCAGGTGCAGGTGTGGCCGAGACACCATCGAAGGCGCCGAACACCAAGGCACCGTCCTTTTCATCAGGAACGGCTCGTAGGGCTATCTTTGAGACGCCGTTGAAGACCAGAGCGTCGCCTCCCTTGCCAAAGGTTAATTCCACAACGCTTAATCTGTTCGCTACGCCCACCAAGGGTACGAGCTCGACGACGCCAACGAAGATTGTTGACACACCTGCCGCTGTGCTTGCAACACCCAGCAGGGGAGCATCGATGGCGGCTGCTGTGTCGCCCACTCACAAGACAACCAGCAAAGCCCAGGACGACGAGGAGCCAGATATTTACGCGGCCATGGGCTGGAACGACGATGACGACCTTTTCTGAGATTAGATTGAGTTTTGATTTTTGCCGCATAGCGAAAGGCGCATGGATACAGGATTTGGGCTTTGATGAAGCATCACGGCGGCGTTTGAGGATGGAGTGGTGGCCATGGAGTTCAATTGGCCTGAGGCTCCCACGTAGCTACTTGTGCCGGGTGTATGGAACCGGGCTTACGAGAAAGAAATGAACGGCTCATAACAGCGTAATGCAACTAATGTGGCTCACCCACGTGCTATCGCGGTGCCATGGTGTCGACGTGGGCGTTGGAGCCGTCCGTGCGTGTGAAGGCGGCGATGGAATGCGGAACTGAACTGACGACACTGGCAGAGTCGAGATGGCTCAACGGCGCCCGCGGCCGGGGGGCATCACGATCTCAGGCCACGACAGAGGACCATTGGCAAGGCAGGGCACAGGACTACGCCGCAGGGCGTGCACGCGAGTCCTCTGCCGCCTTGAGCAGGTCGCTCCCCGGCTCCCTCATCTGGGGCCCGGTCATCCTGCCGCGTCGGGGTGACCCGTGTTGGATGGCGTTGCGTGCGTACCTAGGTACAAACAAAGGGCCACACGGGCTCGCGGCAGCAAACCAGGGGCGGCGATTCATGCGCGGACAGCTGCGGGAGGTGTCCAATATATTGGTAGCTTTGGACGGCCGTGGTTGCTTGCGTGGTGGAGAACTGGGGGAGTCGTCTTCAGTTTGTTCCTGGATTTTCTAACGCAGGGGTCTTGTAATTAGCATGAGGTCAACCGCAGGGCCCGGCCAATGAGGCTGGCAAACGGCCCGGAGAATAGTGGCGATGGCCGTGGTGCTATTCCACTTGCCGGGGATGATCGCTGGCCTTAGTGAGCCCCTAAACCGCCATGTTGAAGGGCTGCTGGCCAGTGCGGCCAACAAAGAGAACCTAATCGTCTCCCTTCCAGCGCCGTCGCGAGCTGAAATTATCGCTGTTGCACGCGTCTCCCCAGGTCTCCCACTCCAGAGTTTTGTCTTACCCCCGCGACGGTCTGGCGCTGCGTCAATTTCTAAAGAAGGCTCCGGTGTCCACCTGCTCGGAAATCCAACCATGTTCAGCTCCCGCGACCCAAGATAATATAACTCGGTCTCCATGGCAGCAAAACCTTTACCTCCCGTGCCCACTGGGCTTCCGTCGCCGCGCTCCCCAACGCTTTCCTGTGCCGAGATGATCCTGCCCGAGGGCGACACTCTGCGCAGCATCTCCCCCAGTCCCTATGTTGAGCGTCCGCCCTCCCCGCCCTCTCTCTACACGCATTCGAACCGCTCCACGCACACTATCAAGCTAGCCTCCGCACCTCCAAGCCGACGCGGCCCCTCGCCGCACGTCAAGTCCCCGCCGCTCTCCGCCCAGTCGTCGCGCTCGACACTGCGCACCATGGGCGACTCTGAAGCCTCGTCGCGGAAGCCTAGCCTGCGGCACGACGTCCTGGCCTCGTCGCCCACCATCCACCACGATGCCAGCGGCCTGCACGCGAGTGCCGCCGGCCCCTGGAACGGCGAGGACCGCCGCCTGAGCACCGCATCCAGCATCCACAGCGAGGACCTCGAGAATATGCGATGGCCCGGATTCGACTCGGCCGGCGAGTTCGACGATAGCGGGGTGGACCTGGAGGAAGAGGAGGAGCGCGCCCACTTTGCCCGCGCCGCCAATGGCGCTGACGACGCCGACCACGAACGATGGCTGGATGGACCCAGCGACGGCGAGGACGACCTCTACTCGTCCGCTGCTCTCAGCAGACGGGCGGAGATCATTCTGGCCAACGCCAAGAAACGCCTCAATGTATGCTACGCCATAGGAAGCAGTGATCAGATCCAGGCTAACAGTGCGTAGGTCATGGAAGGCAATCTCAGAGCCACTCGCCAGTCCCTTGTGGTTTCCCCGACGTTCAACCCTGTGAAGATGCAGTCAGAGCTGTCACATCAAATCGCGGTAGCGCGCGAGCGTGACCGTAGATTGTACGCTGGAAAAGGCCCCATCCCCCCTCGGACACGATCCTACTACATCACCCCCTTCTCCTCAAACAACAGTCCCGGCCATGCGAGGGGTTTGAGTGAGACGCTGCCTTTTCCGCCCACGACGCGACCGGTTCCCAGCAAGCGAGCATCAAGCGCCCTGGGCATGGGCAGCGGCCCTTGGTCGCCCGAGAGCTTTGGACAGGGACGCTTCCCGATAAGAGAATCACGGAGCTTCGAGGTCATGCGTGATCCCCGCAACGGGTGGCCGAGCAATGATGACCGCGATCACTCTCTACGCTCACACTCTAGAGGTTCGCGGTCGCCGCCGAACATGCTCGAAACCTTACCAGAAGATGGCGCGCCCAAGCTCCATCGATCTGCATCCACAACCAGCGACTTGCGTGACCAGATGAATGACCTCAAAGGCAGGATATCCAATCTCAAGCAAAAAGCAAAGGAGGACCACATGAGACGACGCAGCATGCAAAGCCTCCGTACCCCAAGTCCGTTCACCGCCGCCGCAGAGACGTGGTATTCTGGCGCCGACGGTGCCAAGAACGGTGGGTCCCCAGTGGCAGCCGACGCTGGCCTGGGTCTCAAAATGGACTCGCCAACGAGGAAGGCACTCTATGAGGATGAGGGGAGCAATTCGTCTAGATCCACACCCAAGACCAAGCCAGTTAGCACACCGCCCCAGCAGTTCGATGCAGTCAAAGTGGACCCGATGATGGAACGATCCGAGGCCGAAAACACCGACAAATTATATTCCTTGAAGGGCGTTGAGGGTGGGGCGGTACGCGAGGTCGAAGCCGGAGTCGAGGATGAGGAGGATGCAGAGGACAACGATGTGGATGATGACAGTGACTTTGTCTCGGTTGTGGATGAGGATCTGGAAGGAGGAGGTGACAGCGTTTATGAAGATGCCGTGTACGAGATGCCCGTTACCGAGCGTCACGAGGACCGCGTGGATGCATTCGACTATGAACACTTCTTCCTGCACAGTGCCATGGGGACGTATAGTTCAGTCAGCCGCAGGTCCAGTTCTAGCTACGAGTCGACGGATTCGGCAGAGACGACGCGGCCGGTGACTGCTGTGCACACCCGCCAGGACTCAGACCCTACCAAGAGAATCTCTCTCCATCAGCGAACTGGCAGTGTCGACTCGGTGTCGACCGTGGCGACTTTTGCAACTGCTGCTGAGGAGCAGTCGGACGACGAAGAGAACGAGCAGATGGATCAGTTTTCCCAACAGATTCTGTCTACGCAGCACGCGGTTACACTGCGTCACGCTACACAAAACGGGCTCACATCGCCCCGTTCCGATTCGGTGATCAATATGCGAAAGGCCAATAGCTCGCCAGGGCAGGCCTCACAAACTTCTCGCGGCTCCTCGCCTGCGAGTGACCTAGTCACTGGGCTCCAGACGTCGAAGATCTTCACCATACTGCTGGAGACGCCTACGCAGGAGCCGCGCTTGGCTCTCAACGAAGAAGAAAAACAACTCATCTACAGCCTAGCCGCAAGCTTCCAGCAAGTATGTGCCAACCTCCAGAGCACGTCGGGTGACCAGTACGAGCGCAAAGAATGGCGCCGGCGGCTCGACGAAGCCCGACGGCTACTCAATGGCGAAGAATTCGAAGGTCAGCCATTTTAATCACAACCAACTTGACGCCACTCGTTCGAAAACTCCTCCACGGAGGATACGTAATGTCTACTTTCCTATCTGCTGCACTTTAGCGACACTGCGCTGTATATCACCTACGTCTACCACCACAACACGGTCAAACTTGCTGCCAGGCCTGCGTCTCAACATCTCCTATGTAATCTGTATTTCTTAATATGCACGAAGCGGACTAGCGGGTAGGAATATACGACCCGCAGCGGACCCGGCGGGAATCTTTGGTCGCTTTGGCGGACTTCCCTGATCGAGTCATCATCGTCATCACCATCATACCACGGTCACCAACTGTGGGTTCTGGGCGGATTGAGACTTTTTTTTCCCCCTCTTCTTTTCTCCTCCCTTCTCCTTTAGACGGCTTTCCTTTGCGCCGAGGGCAGCCTTGGTCACGCGAATGTATTGATACCCGCGGACGGTGGAGTGGCACGAGCGGCTCCGGTGTGTGTGGGCACCGGTCGATGACGGCTTCGGATATTCATGTATCTATTCTCGAGGTAGCAGTAGCAATACGGTGCCCGACACATACTCTCTCCACCCCCCTCCTTCTCTTTCCCCCCCTTGACCCAAGGGCTTGGGCTTGACCGACGCGTGGGTGGTGACGGCGTGGCAGGAGCTAGAAGGACGCAGAAGCAGCGGGCGAGGGTAGGGCGCTAAAGGAGGTTCGCGGACCATGGAGACCCCCTCCTGTTTATGGGTGACAATGAGATGTTACGCCCCACCGCGCGGGCTGGTGGTGGGCGGAAGAATCAGAACTGGTGTGCGTTGTCCGGCGGTGGCATTTCGTTTGCGACGGGCCTAATGCGAGTGGTCTTGATGGTGCATTCGCGGGCCCGCCGTTAATTGCCGATGTGCTGTCAGGCGCTCCCATTGGGTCTTGGGGCCGCTCGCGGCGCTGTGAGAGGTGGACCAGGTGGTCGTCGAGACTGGCGGTGTAGGAGCATCCCCAGCCACGACAGCTCGTCTCGTAAAGGACATGGGCGGGCTAGCCAATTGCGGGGCGGCCATGTGGACAGCTTGTGGACAGCTTCGTGGGCAGGTCCGGAGAGGGTGCGGGCGCAGGGAACTTGGCCGTCGAGTGCAGCGACACCCGCCGATTCCTCCACCAACACTCTGGTGGCATGCAGTTGCGGAAGCTAGGCATTACAGAAAATTTTTAGGGCTGCCTCTGACCGGACGTCTCTTAACGCGTGCGAGCCCGAGTCCATGTCGATGCCGACGGCGTGTCATCACCCCTCACCCTCTCCCATTGCCGGACCCCATTACTGTATTGTAGCATACTTACTGTACATCACCGCCATCCCATCCCGTCTCGTCTCGGCCCCCAGCCCACCGCACCAGGGCCTACCAGCCAGCACCAGCAGCCAACAGCGGACGAGCCCGGCGCTCCCACCGCCGCCCGCCCCCCCGATTCTCTGACCACTCTCGACCCTCACCGGACGTGGATTTCGCTCGCTACATAGCCCGGCTGTGTGCCTTTGGCCCTTGAAACCGCCAATCCTTATCGCACTGCCCGCCGCATGCCCTCTCCTTGCCTCGTTTGAGCGGCCCCTAGCCTGTTACGAGCTCCCCCAGCACCGTGCAGCCGCCAAAACACGCACACACGCACACACGCACTCCCCACGCCCACCTTCAATTCGTCCCGTGTGACCACCCGCCTGTTGGCCTGCGGGAGACGGGACCAGACGCTCCACCGCCAGCGGCGACCCGTGAACCCCTTCTTTTGCCCCCCAGCCAGCCCCGACCACGCCCTGCATCGAGTCGTGCAGCACCCGCGAGAGCTTCTCTGCCCATCCCACGACGCTGGTTGATCGATCTTCCTGCATCCTCGGCACTTTTAGCTTTCCACCACCGCACCCCGAGCCTCACCACCACCGCCGCGCAAACTTCGCGATACCTGCCCTTGGTCCCGCCTACCTACGACGTCCCGCCCCGCCCGTTCGACCGTCCGCACGCCTTTTCCTCTCTCGAGCCCGCCCGCACAATCCGCGCGGATTCTCACGGCCGCTCATGTGCCCGCCTCCCCCGCCGTGCTCCCTCTACTCGCGCGCATCCAGGTACTCGCGACTCTCGCACCATGCCACCCTCCGCCAGCTCACGCCGCGCCGCCGCCGCCGATCCATATACGAGGCGAAGGACTCGGCCGTCCTCGAGGACTGGGTCGGGTGAGGCCGCCGCCGCTGCTGCTGCTGCGCGCAAGAGCTGGACGGGCATGTCAGACGGGGAAGACTGCGCGAGCGCATTCTTCTCAGACAGCTGCGCTTCGGGAAGTGCCACCGCCTGGGAGTCGGAAGACGAGCGCGAGCCCATCACGGAAATGATGGAGGGTATTTTCCAGGCGCTGGACCGGCTGGAACGCCGTGACTTGGAAAAGCGACGAGAGGACCAGGACCAGAACCCTATCTCGGTATGACGACACCAGCTTAATTTGGTCCCATCTGCCCCCCCCCCCCCCACCATCATTATTTTGGTTTCTACGCAAACCCCTTCCCCCGGCTCGAAATGTAGAGCCCCAGGTTACGACCTAAGTTGGATCATGTGGTTTCTTACCTGCCATGTTGCGGAGGTGCGACTAACTCGCAACAGATACACAACCTCTCTACCCAGTTCTCTGCACTTGCCCCATCTGCACCAGCTCCATCTACCAACCTTTGGATCGAGACTTCTCCGAGCTACGGCCTCCCACCGCCGTCCTACGATGATACCGTCGCAGACTTACCTCCCGACTACACCACCACCGATGCGCTCGCTGCGGCGCAGACGCCTGAATACACCCCGTTCCCATCACTCAACCCCTCCATCTGCTCCAATGTTCCCAACTGCTTGCGCCTGAGCTGCAACACTTCGCCAGCCTCTTCTCTCTATCTAGACGAGAAATCGTTGTACACGGATTTCGACTTTGGCTTCTCTGAAGAGGGAATCAAGTCCCACGCCAAGAAGAAAAAGGCTACGGCGAAGAAGACCACAAACGCCTTCAGCAATGCGTTCGGCGACACCCCAGACAAGAAGGACGAGGAACCTGTGGGTGGCGGTGAGGGCGGCGGCGATCCTCCGTCCGGGGGTGGCGCCGGGGGTGGCGACGGCGACAAAGACAAGGGCGACGACGATTGGAACACTTGGGGAACGGCCGGCAGTAAGAAGAAAACCAAGAAGCAGCAGGAGGAAGAAGAAGAGGCTGAACGCAAGAAAAAGGAGGAAGAGGAAGCCGAGCAGAAGCGTAAGGAAGAGGAAGAGGCGGCGGCGGCAGCGGCGGCGGCGGCGGCAGCCAGCGCCGCAAACGACCTCAGTTGGGCCGAGCCGGCTCAGGAGACCGCTGCCGGGGACGACTGGGGAAGCTTTGCCACCGCGGGGAAGAAGAAGAAGAAAAAGGGGAAGGTATGTCATGCAATCTCGGCTGCTTAAAACCACGTTGCCAATCACTAACCTCACGATAGGCGGGTGAAACCGTATCTCCGCCCCCTGACCCACCTGCAGCAGAACCCCCAACAACATTTGACGATATCCTTTTAGACGACTCCAACGGTGGTGGCGCGCCTAAAATTGACATGTTTGGCGGCAGCGGCGACGGAGGCGCAAAATCTCCTGGTTTCTTTTCTGGCGGGCTCAGCGGGTGGACTGGGGGATGGGGAGCCAAGGCGACTAGCTCATGGGGCTTCGACGATTCAAACAAAGACGCGTCTGCCGGCAACGACAACGTCTGGGGTTCTTCATCCGACAAGAAGAAGAAGGATGCGAACGGCTTCGACTTCAACTTCGACGCGTTCAATGCCCAGGAGTCAGTCCCTGCCAAGGTTGAGGAACCAGCCGAAGATGATAGCTGGGGCTTCGCTTTTGGCGACAAGTCCAAGAAGAACAAGAAGAAGGGCTCGTCTGCTCTTCTCGACGAGAGCATACCCGATTCCGAACCTGCCGCCGAGCCAGAACCCAAGGAAGATGACCCATGGAGCTTCTCCTTTGGAGGCGCAAAAGACAAAAAGGGGAAGAAGAAGAAGGGTGCCATCATTGAGGAAGCGCCCCCAGAACCTGCACCTGAACCCGTCGTAGAGCCTGAACCTGAGACAGCGAAGGTAGATGACGCATGGGGTTGGGGCACCACTTCCACCAAAAAGAAGAAGAAGGGAAAGAATGTCGAGGAGCCCAAGGTTGAAGAACCACCTCCTCCACCCCCTGAGCCCGAACCTGAGCCTGTAGTTGAGCCCGAGCCCGAGCCCGAGCCCGCACCCGAACCAGTCGTTGAGGTCGATCCCTTCGCCGGGCTCAGTAAGAGCCAAAGGAAGAAGTTGGAGAAGAAGATGAAGCAAGAAGAGGAAGCGAGGAAAGTTGAGGAAGAAGCTGCAGCGGCGGCGAAGGCTGAAGAAGATGCGGCAGCTGCGAAGCTCGCTGAGGAAGAGGCAGAAGCGGCGAGAATAGCTGAAGAAGAGGCAGCGAAACTTGCTGAAGAAGAAGCGAAGAAGGCCGAAGAAGAGGCTGCTGCTGCTGCGAAGGCAGAGGAAGAGAAAAAAAAGGACGACATCTGGGGCGACTCAACGTGGGGCACGACGACCTCTTCCAAGAAAAAGAAGAAGAAGGGCGCCAAGGAGGAACCCAAAGTCGAGGAGCCACCTCCACCTCCTCCCGAGCCTGAACCGGTCGTCGAAGAGCCGGCTCCCGAGCCTGTGGTTGTCGAAGCAAAACCTGCCGAGGACGGTTGGGGCGATTGGGGTACCACTACTTCATCTAAAAAGAAGAAGAAAAACAAAAAGGGAGCGGTTGACGATGCCCCCCCTCCCCCTCCCCCTCCCCCTGTCGAGCCCGAGCCCGAGCCAGAACCGGAACCTGCACCAGAGCCCGAGCCCGAGCCCGAGCCTACACCACCAGCCGAGCCAGAGAAGAGTGAATCCAATGATTGGGGATTCGGTTCGATCTGGGGAGGCAAGAAGAAAAAGAAGAACAAGGACCCTGAGCCCGAGCCCGAGCCTGTCGTCGAAGACCCAGCCACTGTCATGGAGCCGGATGGCATCGAGGAGCCCAAGGCCGAAGAGGAAGCCGAACGGGGGACACCATCTTGGGGTAAGAAAACCAAGTACTCCAAGAAGGATACCCCCGTCGAGGTCACCGACGATTTCACGACGGTCGAGGTCCAGAAGCCTGACGAGGACGATCCTTGGGGCAGTGCGACCTTTAACATGGGTAAAAAGGCCAAGAAGGGCAAGAAGGGTTCTATTCTTGCCCCTGCGGTTCCAACACCCCCTGGTGAACAGATCGATCTTCTCGAGTCTCTGCCTCCACCAAAAGAGATTGAAGCGCCTCCACCGCCCCCTCCTGAAGAGGACACGAAACCCAAAAAGAAGGAAACTTCAAAGGAGAGGAAGGCCCGCGAGAAACGTGAGAAGGCAGAGCAGGAGCAGCGCGAGAAAGAGGAGAAGGCCGAGCAGGAGCGTTTGGAAGAAGAACGACTGGAACAAGAGCGTTTAGAGCAAGAGCGCTTAGACGCAGAGGCCAAGGAGAAAGAAGAGCAGGAGAGAATCGAGCTTGAGGCGAAGGAGGCTGAAGAGGCGGCCGAAAAGGCGAGAATCGAGGCCGAAGAGCTTGAAAAAGCTGAAAAGGCCAAGAAAGAAGCCGAGGCTGCTGAGAAGAGTTCTGGATGGGGCAGCATCTGGGGGTCTTCCAAGAAAAAGGAGACATCGAAGCAGAAGCGTGAACGCGAGGCTCGCGAGAAGAAGGAGCGTGAAGAACAGGAGCGGCTCGAGCAGGAAGAAAGGGAACGCGCTGAACAAGAAGAGGCAGATCGACTCGCAGCAGAACAGGCCGAGGCGGAGCGTGAAGAACAAGAACGGCTCGAGCGCGAGGCCACTGAACTCGCCGATGCTGCTGAGGCTGCCGAAAAAGCAAAGGTGGACGCAGAAGAAGCTCTTGCCACGGCCCGGGACGGATTCATCCCTTCAGTGCCCAAGAAGAAGGAAAGCTCCAAAGCCAAGCGCGAGCGTGAAGCCCGCGAAAAGAAGGAGCGCGATAATATCGATAGGCTCGAGCTCGAAGCAAAAGATGCTGCGGAAGCTGCCGAGAAGGCTCATGTTGACGCTGAAGAAGCCCGTCAGGCCTTGAACAAGAGCAAAGGCATCGTCGAGGAAGAGCCAGTGCCTCCACCAGAGCCAGCTGAAGAGCCAACTGTAGAAGCACCTGAAGGCCCGCCCGAAGACCCTCCCGAAGACCCTCCCGAAGACCCGCCTGCGGATCCTCTTGCAGAGCCTCCTGCAGAACCGCCTGCGGTCGACGAAGACCTACTCGATCTCGTCAAGGATGTTCCCGCCGCCGATCTGCTCGCCGAGCTTGAAAAGGACACTGTCAAGAAGGAGGAGTCGAGCGGCGGTTGGGGCAGCATGTTCGGTGTCACTCTCCGCAAGACGAAGAAGAGCGAACCACCTCCGCCTGTGGTTGAACCTGAGCCGGAACCAGCGCCAGAACCCGAGCCTGAACCAATCGCTGAGTCAGCTCCGGAACCGCCCGTCGAAGAGAACCCACCAGAACCTCCGCCCGCTGACGAACCGGTGGTCAAGACTTCCAAATCCAAAAAGTCAAAGAAGTCTGGTCTCATTTCGGAGCGCTTAAAATCGCTACATGTCGTCGAGGCCGTGGAGCCCGAAGTGGAGCCCGAACCTGAACCGGCTCCTGAACCTGAGCCTGCGCCCGAAGAGCCGCCGCCTCCCCCTGAGCCTCCAGCAGTTGAGATCATCGAGGCAACACCTAAGAAGTCTTCCAAGTCCAAGAAAGCCTCCAAGTCATCCAAGTCAAAAACTAAGGAGCTCCCGTCTCCTGAACCGGAGCCTGTAGTTGAGCCTGAACCTGAGCCCGAGCCCGAGCCCGAGCCCGAGCCCGAGCCTGAAGTCATCCCCAAAGTTCCCTCACCTATCCCAGGTGGCTTCCCTATGGATGATGAAATGGACTTGATTGACTTGGGGACTGCCCCTCCCCCTCCTGCTGAGCCAGAGCTGGAGCCAGAACCTGAGCCCGAGCCCGAACCTGTAGTTGAGCCTGAGCCCGAACCTGCAGTTGAACCCGAGCCCGAACCCGTTCCTGAGCCTGAGCCAGAGCCTATCGTGGTCGTTTCTGGGAAGAAGTCGAAAAAGTCCAAGAAGAGCAAGTCAAGGTCGGTCCCAGTCGTCGAAGTTCTGCCGCCTCCGCCTCCGCCACCCGAGCCCATCGAGGAGGAGCCCGCCGTCGAAGAACCTCCTCCTGAAGATCCCATTGTTGAGGAGCCTCCGGTCGAGGAGCCTCCAGCCGATGAACCTCCTGCTGAAGAGGCCCCTGCCGACGAGCCTCCCGCCGAGGAACCCGTTCTTCTGGATCTTGAAGAAGACGACCCCGCAAAACCCCTGACGCCGCCTCCCGAAGACGTCGATGCGCCACCTGAGGAAGTTAGACCCCCTGAGTCATCGAGAAAGGAGCGCAGCAAGGTTGTCCGCAGCAATAATGGCGCCTCGTGGGGTTTCTGGGGTGCTGGAGCTGCAGGAGCTTCCTCTAAGTCCAAGCATGGTAGGAAGCAATCGGTTGACGAAGATGTTTCAGCCAGGCCCAGCATGTCTCGTTCCAAGTCTACGCGCGTCTCTACGAGGGAGAGGGATGTCATGTCCAAGTCATCAGGCTCCGACAAGATGGCGAAGGCATCCTCCCGCTCCAAACCCACTCGCGCTTCAACTGGCTTTGCGTCGTTGTTCAGCGCACAGCCCACTCCATCTCGTTCCAAGTCGCATCGCACTTCTGCCACCCCTAGGACCATGTCCCGGCGCGCCTCGTTTGACGGCGACGCTGCCATGATGTCCCCGCCTCAAACGGACAATGATATGAAGGTCTCGTCCAAGGCCGCCAAGCTCATGGGCATGCGAGGTCAAGTAAGCCGTAGGTCCAGCACTCGGGATAAAGGCAAATCCAGAGGTAAGAGCACCGCCCCCAAACCGCCCAGAAGGGTGAACGGCTGGGGGAGTAAGCCAATAGTACATGGAGCTAACCGAACACGATCAGCTGTTCCAGACCCTTACCCCATCGACGATGACATGGATATGGACGACGCCCCTCCCTCACCAACACACGAACAGGAAGTGAAACCATCGCGGCGAAGACATAGACGCGATCGCGAAACAGCTTCTCCTGCCGAACCTTTGACTGCACCACCTAGCGCGGACGATCCGGCCGACGTCGACCCTATGGAGATTGTCGATCCAGCCCCAGCTGAACAGCCTCGGCGTGAACGGCAACGCCGCGAGCGCGGCAACTCCAATGCAAAAGACTCCTTTGCGAATGCTGCCATGGGCGCAGCGGCAGCAGGAGGCTTGATGAGCATGTTTGGTCTTCGCAAGAAGGCCGCTGCTGCCCCCGAGGAGGACCGGCGCGACCGCCGTCGCAACGCTTACGAGACAGAGGACGAGCGCAAGCGGCGCAAACGATCGTCAACCCGCGGCGGCCTCACCGAAGAGGAATCCAAACGCTTGCGCCACGAACGACGCAGCGTTCGTCGCCCAGGTCACATGCCCGAGGGCGAGTTCGAGATGAGCGGCGCAAACGGCAGCCTAGATGCTGACCCGGAGCGCGAGGCTCGCAGGGCCGAACGCAAGGCCCGCCGACAGGCAGAGAAGGAGGGTCGAGCCGACATCGAGATGACTGGTGCGAATGGCAACGGCAGTACCGATGTCGATGCCGAGCGTGAAGTTCGCAGGGCTGAGCGTAGGGCCCGGAAACAAGCGGAGAAGGAGGCTCAGCGTGCTGAGGTCGAAGAGGCCGAGGCCAGGGCTGAACGCCGCCGCGAACGCAAGCGCGAGCAGGAGGAAGCCACTCTTGCTGAGAAGAAGGCTCGCCAGATGGCTGAGCTTGAGCGTCGCAACAAGGAGGCCGAGGCCGAGCTTCGTCGCATGGAAGAGAAGAAGCAACGACGCGCTGCTCGCGAAGAACGCAAGGCCGCTGAAGAGCGCGAGCGCGAACATCGCTCCTCTCGTCGCAAGGAGAAGGAGCGCGATGGCTCTAATCCACACAATGAACGCCGGCGATCCCAGATGGAGGAAGACCCAGAGGAACGACGACGTCGCCGCGAGGAGCGCCGTTCCAAGCGCAGCTCATCCTACCAAGCGGGCAACGAGCCTATCACCGATTATTTCGACGAACGCAACGGCTCTGCCCAACGCTCCTCTCGCCATCGCAGCTCGCGCCGCACCACCGAGGAGGACAACATGCCCTACATCAGCAAGGGCGGTGACAAGACGTCCTCTTGGGTCGACTCGCTCTCCAACGAACCCCCCCTCCCCGTCCCCATCGCCGAAACAGTCCTCGATCCCCCACCAGGCCCCGGCGAACCAGTCGGCGACCAGGAATCCCCCTCCGCTGACGAGGAGGTCCGCCTACGCATCGCGGGCCGCAAGAGCAAGCGCGACAAGGAGCGCATCCGCGCCGAACGCGAACGCGAGCGGGACCGCGAGCGGAACGCGGACCGCAAGCACTCGTCCCGCCGCAAGGCGCACTACGAGGACGAGGTCGATGACCGCGACCGCCGTCGCGAGCGCAAGAAGAGCTATGCGCCCGTCCCGCCGGCATATGTCGATCCGCCTCTCAGGACGTGGGATGGGCGGCCTGCGAATGAGGCGACGGGTGGTGCGAAGCGGGGGAGCTGGTTCAAGAAGATTGCAGGCTTTTGAGGTGACTGACTGGGCGTGGTGATGGTGGTTGTTGAAGCGAATTGCCCATCTGCCTCTTTTCTTACCTGCTCATTCGGCTCGCGTGCTCGCCTGCCAGTTCTGCCAGGTCCTTGTTCTTCCTTTTTTTTCCCTTCCCTTCTCCCTTTAACTTTGTGACGAACTGGATGAAGCATATGTGACGATGACGATTGATTTTTTGTAACCTTTTGCGACTTTATTTTTGGAAACGAATGAAGCGAGCGAGCGTTGATTCTCTCCCCTTATTTTTGTTTTCTCTTTCTTGATTTTCCCTTTCTTCTTCTTGATGGTTCTTCTTTTTCGGACCTGACAACTTTTTTTTCCTGCCCGAATGGTTAGGCTATGTTGGGTTTTTGCTTTTTCTTCGTTCGTTCAGACTCTTTTGGGATGGGTATGCATTGCGAGGCGTTTTTCGTTTGCCGCTGGCTGGGCTTCCTTTTGGCCTCAACTGGCCTTGCCTTGCCTAGCAATGCCGAGGGCTGGGGCTTTGGATGTGGCTTTGGACGGCGTGGTGGAGGATTGATGTCTCGACTCTGTGGCACCCTCCAGGCGGTTGGTGACGTAGGGATGGATAGATAGACGGGACGTACTGAGGGATGGATGGATGAGGGGATAGGTTTCCCATTCCCCTTTTTCCTTTCAACCTTCCTTCTCTTTCGTCATGGAGCGGGAGGCCTTAGCACTTATTGCGTTTGTAATACCCCCATTTTTCGGGAAATGTCATGTAAGAGTTGGTCATCATCATCGACGATTTTGTTTGGATTCGAGTGTTTGCACGCTAGACTTTTTTTTTTGTTTGATTTGCATGGGCATACTTGTCTTTGCTGAGTCGTGGCTCCGAGGCATACGTTGCCTGGTCGGTCGGTCGGTCGTCTGTCTGTATTGATGGCGCGAGGCTGAATGCGTAGCGTACAGAACAAGGCTGTGAGGTGAGAAAGAGAAGGACGGACTGACCCGAAGGAAAGAAGGACGGATGGACAGGCTCTAAAGAAAAGAGGGTCTTGGAAGGTCGATACCCCCCCCCCCCCCCCTTCGTTTTCTGCCGCATTCTGCACTGTGCTTTGCTGTTCCTCCTGCTTCTTGGTTACACGCATCAGATACCTACCCCAATCCAATCTTTTCAGACCCACGCTGTGCTGTCCACTCTATATTACCCGCCCCACCACCCACAACTCCGTTCCATATGATGCCGTAAAAAGACCCCTCCTCACCCCACGTTCCGGCCTCAGGCAATCGCGATTCCCCGTGTGAACTCTGGTTTGGGGCTGGGGTCGGCGTTGCATGACGTCGCGTGCGAGTCGTGTGTGGCTGTCGTTGGCTAGGCGAGGATGCAATCCACGGACCGTTGGGTGGATGGTGAGGGGTCGGCCATATCAGAAGCGCAGGTTAGATGACACGTACATCCAGATAACCAGTTATTGATGTAGTAATTCGTAAGAACTTGCTGGAATGGTCAAGAATCACTGTGAGTGTGCATGGGTGCCCAAACCCTGCGCTGGTCTCGTCGGTGTGTATAAAAACATGCATGGTATTAAAAGTACCCGAAGCCTAACGCCGGATCGCCTTGTTCATGCTGCCGTGTTATTCCTTCTATCGCAGGAATACATGCTGATCCCGATCCCACCCATGATATCGTAATGGACAGCTGGTCGCATTGGGCGTATGCTGCCTTGCTCGCAATGGCCAAGACTGTACGAATTTCTCGTTCATAACAGTATTGGAAAGATTCAAGTCTGTACGACAGCACCTTCCAATTCCATCTCATCTTCCTCCTCTTCGTCTTCGAGGTCCTCGTCTTCAGCCTCGAATCCCGTCTCAACGCGCGCCTGCCTGAGCCGTTCCTTCATCTGCTCCCTTTGATCCGCCTGCCATCTCGCCAATGCTGCCGAAGCATGGACCTTGAATCCAAAAACACGCGGCTCGTACCTCTTCTGAGATTTGGGGGGTAGCATCGCGGGGTACACTTGAAACAGAATGTTATGAAACGATGTTCCAAAGTATGCGCCATCGATTATGGCGTGTCGTGAGGACTTGGGATTGTAGAGATCTTCGCAGCGCGCGCAGTACAGCTTCACGGGTGAAGTGTTGGGAACGTCGGACTGGCCCATGGGAAGAAGGGGTTGTGAATCGCACATGACGCGGGGGCATTTGCCAAAGTCGGACTTCTTAAACTTCTCAAGCTGCGTTGAGTTCATGTCAATGTTGGTTCTAGAATGGTGAGCTTCAAGTGCTTACCATTTTCGCAAGGCCTCGGGTTGTGACTATGTATCGCGCGTGTACCAGACCATACAAATGTCGTGCCGATTTCTCAATCTGCTCCCGCATCTCATCGTCGCAGTCGAAGTCGAAGACATCCGTCACAAGGTCCAGCGCATATTGGTAGTACTGAACTTCGGTGTTCAATCCGGTTAGGTTGAAACGGTCGGTTAGGTACTCCTCGTCAATTTCGCAAAAGTACTCGTTGCCGCGGGATGATATGAACTAGATCATAGTCAGTATATCATGGCAAACTCCACGTTTTGCAAATATTCCTCTAGGGGCTCGACAGTGATTGAATGTCGCAGGATATCCTTCAATATGTAGACATAACAAGGCTTGGCGATAACCGTCCAAAGGCAGCGCTCGCTGGCCTGGTTGTCAACAGCAGGCATATCAAGGCTCCAGAAAGTAGCAGCCGGTAACGGAAGCATGTTTGGTCATCCAGAATAGCCCAATCACACAATGCGATCACTGTGTACAGTGGAAGAACGGCGAGTACGTACCCAGTCCCGCCAGTAGCTCGTGTAGTCGCTATCGGTATCGCTATTGAAATCGTCCATATTGTAGGCGCCCACAAAGGATACGAAATGTAGGGGTTCGGGCCGTAGTGTATTTGATTGCGCTGGATATCGTCAAATGCGAGCGGCCACCAGTCGGTGGTGGTTGTCGCACACAAACAACGCGGCGGGTGAATTGCGAAGGTGGGATGTTCTTGGCGGCCTGTGCATCGGCGGGGATATGATCCGCTCCGTGGAGCCGGATCACGTGCACTGCAACCTCGCTGAGCATTCCAAGATTGCCAATCACGTTCGGCGCTGGCCTCCGGTCCACCCTTTCAGCAACGCCGGGCATTGTCCCGCATCCCAAGAGACGGTCCATCTATGCCTGGTCAATCGTTCGATGCTGCTGCTAATCTAACCTTTCGGTGCATCAAAAGTGCCTTCGATGTCTGCTCGGCAGATGCTGTCAATGATAAACTTTTGACACAGACAGGGTTGCTGACTCCCTCAAACATGAGCTCCACCTACCAGTCTCACGATAATGTCCAGGTGACTTGAGTCAGCTCAACTTCACCCGTCCCGTTCAGACAATTTCTACGCGGAATACCGTTGCGAGATGGAAGAGCGCGACGGAAAGACGGAGGGCCGCGCGGCACAGCTTTCGGTACTCCCCATGATCCGTTCATCATACCTCGACCCAAGCTCCGCAGACTAAATATGTGCGGGAAATGTTCCGAGACTAGCTCTCGACCAAATTTGGCCGCCTGGTGCCTTCGCTTGCCACCTTCAGCTCTGAATCCTCCAAAGCTTTCCTTTTGTTTTCTCTGAAAACGGACGTGATTTTGGTCACGGCTGGCCTGTAGCGACTCACCATCCTTGCATAAAAAAAGCATGTCAGACATGTCACTCGAATGACCGGCCTCCCATGCGAGATTTTGAGTTCACAGAACTCGTGCTCCACAATGCCATGCAGAAGCAACTCCGGAGCTTGTCCCCGATCGTAACACCCCCATATATACCCTGCTGCGATCGCATACATCTTTACGATTTCTTTACGGCTCGGAGGCGCTTTCGGGATAAAAGCAACGAGGGCTCTTTGGCTGGCTCCATAAGGGCGGGTTGGACCTGCATGCCCGCTGCTCGTCTCGCATCCGCGCCCGTTCTCATAGGTCAATTGCATGTCTTAGTTTAGGGATATTGCATGTACTTGTCATCCTGAGCCGTGAGCGACTACTCCACTTGCCTACTCACAAGCCATCTGTGCTAACGCATCTCCTTATAGTCCGGTTGGACCCATTCCATGTTATGGTGCCCTACGATCCCCCCTCACTGAGCTACTTACTGTCTCTTCCCACTGTCCTGAATTCGGGTCAAGCACCTACTACTTTTGCTTGAGACCCCATCATTCATTTTCCGGCTCTTCCGATTTTTACTGAGTCCAAAAGAAATCTCATACAGTTCCTGTATCATAGGGAAATTCAGCCTTGGGTTTCGAGCAATCGTTGCGCCCCCCGCTTCATTCCCCCGAATGAGTCGCTAGACCACCAAGACGGGAGCTACTGAGGCGCTATGAACGACGTACATTTCAGGCACATAGGTCGCAAAGCCAGTAGCCCGACTCTGTCGTCCTTCGCCTCTTTCAAAATACTGCCATCGCAAATCCCCCAAATGGACGAACAACCTGATTACCCGTCAACAGTTGTGCATCCAGTTGATTCAATCCGCGGGATTGATGCTGATGAGCCGCCTGAAGTCCCTCCGAAAGAAGGGCTATACAATAGTAGACGCCTCTCGAACGACGATTTCTCTTCATATGATCTTCGACCTCCGCCGCCTACAGTATCCCAGTCAAATGCCGAACTGCTCGCCGATCGTTTGTTCTCGACCGCACATCTGAACATTATCTTGAAGGACGCTACTCTCTTCCAAAAGTTCACGAACTTTCTGAACAAATATCGGCCGCACTCTGCACCAGTGCTCGTTCGTTATCTTGAATCGCAGAAGGCTCTGGCTGCCATCCGATATGCCAATGCATTGGCAGAACAGATAGCACCCTCCTCACGGCAGAACTCCTGGGGAGAAGCGGTGGGTGTGGATCTAAAGCTGGAGAGCTTTGCAAGACGGGCCATGGATGAGCTAGTGAGCGACGCGTTGCCGGCATATGTCACATATCGCATGGTAAACTTTGCCACAGAATATCTGGTTAAAGAGATTACCGGCAGTAACACACCTGTGATGAGGGATCTTGTCCAAGGCATTGCAGAAGTGTACTGCTTGACGGATCCGTCAGTCCCGGATAATCCCATCGTCTTTGCCTCTGAGGGTAAGCATACTTCTAGCCAGTCTGTTTTGTTTGATACACCGCTAAACTTTCCTCTAGAGTTCTACAACACCACCCAGTACGGTCGAGAATATGTTATCGGGAAGAACTGTCGATTCTTGCAGGGGCCAAAGACACAACAAGCAGCTGTAAAGCGTATATCCCAGGCGCTACGCAACGGCCAGGAAGTTTGCGAAATTCTACTGAATTAGTGAGGCTTTCTTCCACCAATGCTGGTGTGTTTTGAAACTGACTAACAAACTTAGCCGCCGCGATGGAAGTCCATTCCTGAACCTAGTATGTCTTTTAATGCTTGCTATTCGCCTGATGCGTACTGACTGACTCAGGTCATGATGGCTCCGTTGATGGATGCCCGCGGAAAAGTTCGCTATTTCATCGGCTGCCAGATCGACATCAGCAAGCTCATAGAGGGTGGCCAAGGACTCGAATCTTTCCATACGCTACTTGAAAGAGAGAAAGAACGGCCAGAAACACCTATCAAGGATTCACTAGATAGTCGACCGCCTCTAAAGGTGCTTCGAGAACTGGGTGGCCTCCTCAATGACGAAGAGATCGAGATTGTGGCACATCGTGACAATCGCCGTCGCAGATCCATCGATTCTGCTATCAGCACTCCGGCTCGGAGTATCTGCGAGCCCAAGACTGCAGCACGGGAGCCAAAACCCGCACGCCGCTTCGTGGGAATGGAAGAACCTGAGCCGAATTTTTGGCCATCTTCTCATTTTGGTAGTTCAGGGCGATTACCAGGCGTATACCAAAACGTAAGCTACGCAACGCTGGTAACTGTCTAAATTATTTACTAAAAGCTCTCTAGTATCTTCTCGTACGCCCTTATCCTTCGCTGCGCATCATATTCACCTCAGCTGCCCTTCGTATACCGGGTTTATCCCAGTCAAAGCTCATGGATCGCATTGGCGGTCCTCAGCACGTCCGTGACGGCCTCATTGATGCCTTCGCCCAAGGCATTGGCGTGACCGCCAAGATATCCTGGCTCACAAATACCGCCCCACGCTCACATTCACTCGATGTGCCCGACCCCTTCGCTAGTGTAGACACAGTCTCCGAGGCAGAGATCGTCGAGGGCAAGCCTCGCTGGATTCATTGCACACCGCTTCAAGGATCCGATGGCAAACCTGGCGTCATCATGGTAGTCATGGTTGACAGAGACGATATCAATGGCACGACTAGAATTCCTGTGCGTACACCATCACGCCCTGCACTTGTGGGGAATGATTATACCAAGGAGGGGTGGCCGTTGAGAGGAATGGGCGTCGGTGCTGCCCATGCACGCTTCACACCAAGTAAATTATACGCAGACTACCTGAGGCGAGAGGGTAGGACGACGAGCACAGGAGCAACGCCGGTTGGAATGACACCTGTTGGGACGACACCAGGTGCTGCTACACCCAATGGAGCGCACGGTACAAATGGATTCAGTGGATACGGCAGGAAGAGTGTAAGGACTCCAAGCGTAACGAGTGATGATACTACGGGTGGGGGTGGAGTATTGACTGGAGCCTTTGGGGGCAGTGGGAGCGGTAGGGCTTCCGAGTGCTCGACGCCTCACCGGCGGAGCGCAAGTGTGATGAGGTGGATTAATAGCAACAAGGCCTATAATGACGAGAGCGGCATGCCAATGTAAGGACTGGATTAAGGAGGCGCAGGAGTACACGTATGACATCGCCTGGTGCGAGTCCAGTTTATTATTTCGCTTGATACCAATGACATTTAATGTATATTTTTACTCAAAAAGTAGCTCCGTCGTCTATTTGAAGCGAGTAGCCACTCTGGAGATGGCTATGTGAATGCAACCATGCGATGAATGAGATCGTTCGTTCCGAACGAACCCTCGCACCACAACATCGCTGTATGTCCCTAGCAGAACCTTCTTATGATACATAATACTGTATCGAGCTCAGTTGTTAGTCCAAAAAGATTGCAAAAAACATACAACAGCGGGGATTCGCCAGTGGTCACCCACCTGACTACTAGTCCGCCGGTACACTGCTTGAGTATGGCTGAGCGGACGGGAAGCCCTAATTTCAGTGTCCTATGGTTGTATGTGAAAGATATGTGTTTGTATTTGCAATATATAGACGTTTAATGACTCTTGTGTAGCGCCTCCTCAATCTCCTGGAAGACTTTGACGCCTTTGCGCCCCAAAGCCGTCCCCACACCAACTGCCGCTGCTCCGACCGCCCTCATTCGCTGAAAACCATCCACGTCCTCTACCCCTCCCACACCGATGATCTGTACATGCTCTAGCTCCTTGTGCTGAAACAACATGCCTTTGATCGTGTAGACGTTACCCAGAGCAAGTGGGTGTAGCGGTGCGCCAGCCAAACCTCCAATGCCCGTTCCATTCGCCGAGTTGAGCGTATGATGAAAAACCTCGCGCGGCTTGGGGCCGGAAGATGTGCTGATGGGTGATGAAGGAGCCTCGAGTTGCGGTGTGAGAAGCAGGGAAGAACCAAGCGTATTTGTGGCTGTGATGAAAGTAACCGGACATGGCAGGTGGGTCGGCTCCTGCTTTACAGAACCCAGGAGTGCGTCGATCATAGCCTGGTATTGGTCATGATATGTGTATGGCGGAGTCTTGATACCAATCGGAACATGCACCTTTCCCTCGTGCGTCGACTCCTTGCCGGAGGGCTCCAGCTGCCTGGCAACTTCGAGTTTCAAGGCCGAAAGGTAAGATAGTAATGAGGCCGAGTTGTAAGCCGGAGGAGGTTTCCCAGGGATGTTGGGACATGAGAGATTGACTTCCATGGCGAGAGCCATGCGGACCGAGTGTTGGTGGGCACAGATCAGTTTGTAGCATTCAACTACTTCATCGACGGTGCCAGTTACGGAAACGATGAATGGTTTGACGCCTTCTCTTGCATGTGACGGTCCTGGCGAATTTGGAAGAGAGGTTTCTGATATTCCATCTGATATCGTTTTGACAAAACCCAAATATTCCTTGAGGGGAATCGGACTGTATCCCAAGGTGTTCAGGCTGCCGGTTTCCTCTGCCGAGCCAGTCTGCGATTCGTTTGGCGAAGAAGCATTGTGAGTAGTGGGGTTATAGAACGTGAATTGATGAATCGAGTCGTCGTTTGGAAACCCTTCAAGAAGCGAGGTGCGTGTTGTTACTGCCCCAGTGTGAGCAGAAGCATAGAGCTCGCGAAGCTGCTCTAGGGTCGAGCACCACGGATTCGCAGAGTTTAGTAGCGGCGGGTGTATCACGAGGGGCTTCATTTTTTATGTTGGATGGTATCTTCCGTGGGGTTGTGAGGTTATCAAAGCTACGATGTCGCGGCCGTCGAATAGCCGGAGGCTATGGTGGGGTGGGCAGATAAGGTTATGAGGCACTCGTGATTTAATCTCTACCTAGAAGAAGGGTATTAGGATAATAGACGAACGCTGGGTTAGACGAAATGTATCATATACCTTAGCACCCTAATCAGATGACCTAGTACCAAAACTACGTAGGTATGAGCACGATGTGGTGTGATGAATACCCCACGTGCACGGACGCAGGAATCGCGGGGGAAGCGTTAGCACGTGAGAGCGCGAGAAGATGGCAATGCATCCGAATTGATGACAAAGCCAGAGACTAAGGAAAACAATTCTTGCTCTGCCTCCTCACCAAGTTTTCTCTCTCCACAAACTAGCTTTATATGACTAAAATAATATATTCTATCGAATTCGTTTCAAGAAGAATATCATCTATTCAAGTACCGCCGGTCTCTAGAATAACAAGCGGCGTCTAGTCTGACCGATCAACTCTGTTGATGTATTACTAAACTGACTCAACAACTGCAATCTGATACACGTGGGCGGCGATTGATATACGGGTTTTTTCTTGTTCAAGTGCAACTTCTTGCATTCTGGGGCTTTGGTGTGTATTCTGGCATAAGATTTTGGAATTTTTTTTTAACTAAAAGGTACGTTTATATGGACGGCTTGGCGCATCAAGCTGTAATCCAGTAGGCCCTGCATGATCATTGTTGTCCAAAGAACGCATTCGATGAAAATATACACAGCGCCTTATACTAGAGAGCTGTCAACGAAGTAGTATATAAAAGCAACACTCATGTTGCGTCGGCAATGTGACTGAATCGCTGACATGCCCAACCTTGAACAGAGCAGCCCATTGTAGTAAGGTTTATATTCAATGGAAAATTCCCAGTCATTGAAGAAGAAACGCCGCGGCGGATCTCGAAGAAAGACTGGTCAGTAACACCTTCAACTCAAAACTCAGTGACTAATAGCTGTAGGATGGTATGAGCTATCTGTATTCATGAATTCGAATCACTGACAGTGCATACAGTAATACGTGCAAAACACGCCATGCCAGATGTGATGAAAAGAAACCTATCTGCAGCAATTGTGAACGACTCAATCTCCAGTGTGTCCAATCGAATTTCATTGCTCCATCCGAATACAGCATCACTACCCTTGAATCGACTCCACTTCCTGAGAGTAATAGCGCTGAGCCACTACCACCCGCCTTTTCATCGGTCCCGCCAGCTATTGATGCCCCAGCCTCAACATGGGACATTTTTAAACCGCGAATATCAGGCCTCGACCAAGTGCCCTCCGAATCCCCACCCACCGACATGCTTACCTACATCAACCTGATGACTCCCGACGACACCTCCGACCGCTCCTCTACCGTCTCCTCCGTCACCCTAACCTCCGAGACCGCCTTCTTGCTGCAGACCTACCTCCGTACCGTGGCCACCTGGATGGACCTCATGGACCACACATGCACCTACCAACTATCTATCCCACGTTTCGCCCTCTCCTCCCCGCTCCTCTTCCACGGCATCTGCGCCTTCACCGCAAAGCACCTCGCCCTCGCCAACAACTGCACGAACCGCTACTGGGACCCGGTCGCGCAGGCCCACTACGGCTCCGCCCTCCGCCTCCTCATCCACGCCCTAAACTCGCACGACCACTCCCACGCCCTCACCGCCACCATCATCCTCTCTAGCTACGAGATCGTCGCCGCCCTCGGCTCCGAGCACCACCGCCGCCACTTCCTAGGGCTCACCATGTTGATCAAACACCACGGGATCACGGCGCGGAGTACGGGCATCGATGGCGCGAACTTCTGGGTCTATGTGAGGCATGAGATTGCGATTGCGTTGGGGAATGGGCAGTCGCTCGTGCTTAACCCCGAGGATTGGAATGTTTGTTGGGAGGAGGGGGAGAGGCGTGAGGATGTGTTGGGGAATCGCGTGCTGTGGATTTTGGCGCGGGTTATCAATCTGGTGTATGGGGCCGATGGGCAGACGGAGGCCGGGCGGGTGGAGAGGCAGAGGTTTTTGAACGAGTTGGAGGAGTGGAGGGCGAGTCTTAGTGATACGTTTGTTGGGGTGCCGTATGGGGACGCGGATGAGGATGGGTTTCGGAAGGTGTATTTTGGGGTTACGGCTGCGGGTGAGTTTTTGAGATTCTTTCCATTTCCACCGTTTGAATTGCGTGGATGTATTGCTGACAGAGATCTGTTGTATCACAGCTGCGGCGGCGTTTTGGTATCATGTTGTACACATCTTGCTCTACACTGAGCCTACGCTACAGGATCCTTCGTACAAGCCCCTCATCCAGGACCAAGCCATGCGCATAACCAACATTGCCATTTCAAACTTTCCGGACTCGGTCAAGGTTTTTGGTACACACGGATTGTTTTTCGGTACGTAAATGATTCCGGCACTCTATGCGTTACAGAGTTTCTAAAAGGGCTGAAATAAGCTAATTATTTCTCGATGCAATATAGCGGCAAAGCATATCAACGGCCTCACGCGCAAGGCGCGTATCTGGAATATAATTACCGATGTCGAGGCGAGACTAGGTTACCACACCCGGAACATGGTGAAAAAGCTGCAGGATTTGGTCGAGGCGGGGCTGTAGTAGGGAGCATGGACTGGCGGATTGGAGTTCGAGGCGAATGCATTCACGAACTGCAGTACAACTACTATAAAGATGAAAAGATTCAACAATCTTGTTCAATAATCAAAACATTCCCCTCAGATCCCAGCAAACTCAACATGAAAGAGCACTAAAAACACATGTATTGTACGCAAGCTGAACGAAATCCTCTAATTCCATGCAACGCTCCCTGGAAATGCAACTGAAAACCCTCAATGACAGACGAAGCAAGAATATTCCCAGAAAAAAAAAGCGATAAAAACGCCATCCATGCCTCCATCACTCTCCTCGTATACGATCATGATGCAAAGATGTGTCGAAACTCGACCAGATAAACCGACAATGCTCAAACGCAGACAATCATCTCAATCCGCTAAAACAAAACAAAAGCCCTGTATATGGGGCTGAACCCAGGGGTATCTCACCGTGTGTATGTGTATGTGTATGTATGCAGCCCACATCCTACAACTCCAACACCTCTTGTTCTTGAGCGCTGCCGCCATGGGGCCCCTCTTCGACTCCAAAGCCAACCCCAAACATCTCTTCAATATCTTGGGCATCCATGGTGCTGACAAAGGCGCGGTGGACAAATGTATACCATGGTCCATTCTGGTTATGCTTGTGGTGCTTTTTGCCATGCTTCTTCTTGCCCTTCTTCTTCTTGCCTTTCTTCTGGGAGTCCAGCTCATCCTCTAGGTCGTTGGTAAGATCCTCGTGGTCCTCGTGGTCCTCGTGGTCCTCGCTCTCACTAAGCTCGTAATCCTCCTCGGAAAGCGCTGCCTTTTTGCCTGCCTTGTCGTGTCCGATGCGCCTAGCAAGGTCGACATAGCTTCGGACAGTAAGATCCTTGAGCTTCCAGCGCTTGTCGCTCCTAGTATCGTATTCGATCTCGAAGCTAAATTTCTTGGGATGAGGTTTAGGACGTGGCTTCTTGCCTTGGTGCTTCCGGTGCTTACCCTCCTTCCACTTGTTGCTTTCCACGTTTCCGTCCTCATCAATTTCGAGGCCGAAGATGGTACGGGGCGAATTTTCATTGACTGATATCGAGCGCGACTTGGGGTCTACGAAATCATTGTTGATGCGGGTCAGGTTGGCAAAGTACTGGACGTAGCCTAGGAGCGAAAGCGGCTGTACGGAATACGCTGGGCCCGGCGGAGAAGATTTCGATGGCCCTTCCGGGATTTTGAACTTGTATTTCTTGCGTTTCTTCAGCTCCTTTTCCTTCTTCTTTTGCTTGGTCTTGATGATGGCATTGACTTCCCGCTGGTAACTCTCGTCGTCAGAGAATTGGTGGTCCGATACTGAGTTGCCGTCCAGATACTGGGAAACATTCTGTGCTGGGACTCCAATGCCCTCCAGTCCCGTGATGTCGTACTCGAAGATGCGGAGGGTGGGGAAGTAATTCGGGACCACGCTTGGTGATACGAGGGAAACGCTGTAGCGTTCGGCGTACTTCCCGCCAATCTTGTCCAGGTATTTCTTCTTATCGCTCTTTCCGCTCTTCCCGCCGTCTGTACCCTTGTTCGACGAAGAAAACATGTTTACGAGCCTTTGCCAGGCTGACGTTTCTTGCTCGTCGTCATCGAGATCCTCGGGCTCCGACAGCGATTTTCCTTTGGATTTCGGAGGCACGGGTAGTTTAGCCCATGCAGCCCCCAGGTCGAGCAGATAGTCTGATGCAGACGCCAGCGTGACCTCACCATCCTCGTAAAGAGCGACATCTCCGTCGGCAGAAGTCTTGAATGAGCTTGCGCTTGCCATTTTTCCCTTCTTTGTACTCTTCTTCAGTTGTTTGAAATCCTGCAGCATGAAGTGGTCAATGTTCATGTGGCCGAACAGCGATGTGACGATGACGTCGCGATACTGCCGCTCCCAGAGGGTGAACTTTTGCCAGCAAGTCTCGTCCCAGCTCTCCTTGCTGTCGACCCGGGCCGGTGGCACGTGACCAATCAAAATGGCCTTGAGGCCCTGCTCGCGCATCAGCTGCAGCTGGATTCGGAGCCATTCCATGTGCTCGTAACCTGGCTCTTTCTTGTCGGCGCATCCGTCGACGCCCGAGTTGGAGTCGAAAAAGTACCTAGTAGGGATTAGCGACAATGGCACCCCCACGTTGCTGGGATGGCTACCCACATGGTATTAAGACTGATGACAGCTAGTTTCCCGGGGATGACCTCCTTGTAGAACCACCCGCCCTGCTGGAACTGGTGGCGCTGGGCCTCGGGAATGAAGTCCCTCCAAATGTCCAAGTATTTCATAGTCCACTTGTTGGGCCCAGCTAGGAAAATGTTGTGCGGCATGATGTCATTGTTTCCGAAGGTAGGGACAATCGGGACGATGTAGTCGCTAGTGGAGTCATGGCCGCTGCCCTGATTGCCAAAGACTTGGGCGAATTTGCTGACGACGAACTCGTTCTGCTTGATTATCTGCTTCTGGGTGCGTGGAATCTTCTCGTCGTTGTCGTGGCGCGCCGAGTCCCCGGTCCACACAACGAAGTCGACCTTGTCCTTGATGTGCTCATCGATCCATTTGAACGTCTCGTTGACAAGCGAGTAGGGCGAGTCGCAGCCCGAGGTTTCTGCGCCATAGACGCCGGCTGGGCCGCGCTTTCGGTGGCAGGCGGCATCGGACGAAGTGGCGGCATACGTCTTGTAGAAGGGGTCTGGGTGAAAATCTGCACGCACGGTCAGCGTCGCATTTCCTCCGAGACGGCGTACCAGAGCATCCAGTTCAGGAGCGCACCCACCGGTAATGTGTAGAAAGCGGCCCTGCAGACGGCGCCCCGAGTGGCCTTCGCGGCTCTCGACTCCAGAGGCTGGGGTGCCGGTTCCTGCGCCAGACTGCGGGGCAGCCCTGCAAGCTCCGGGCAGCGCGCAGAGCCCCCAGATCAGCGCGTCCCGTGGTTTCAACATGACGGAGAAGGCAGAGAGAGGACGAGACAGCGCATGGGCGGGCGCGGGCGCGATGTATAAATAATGGGCGGAGCGGGCGAAATGGACGAAACGCGGTGAGCACCGAGATGGCAAAAAGTCTAAAAAGGCGAGGAAACGGCGCGTCAGGGCAGGCCCAGCAGCAATATCAACACGACTGATGCGCACGGCGCACGCACCGCAGCCACCCTTGCTGATTGGCCTCCTGCCGTCATCGCTCGTTGCGTCACATGGGGCGCTACCCACTCCACCACCACCGCCAACACCACATGGCCCCAGTGCTCCAGTTTCTCTCTCCCGCCCCCCAGAATCAAACAACTCACCGACGGTGCCTTTCCTCGCCGACTCGCACGGGCATTGGCCAGTCTCTCGTGTGACCCCGTCACTGTCCCCCCGCGACTGCGGCGCATGTCCGAGCTGTCAAAATCCCGCGCCTGCTCACACGACCTCTGTTGCATGCATCACGACATCACACTCTCCAGAGACAGGCCATGTATCCTTGTGCGCTTCCATTGTTTTCTAGCAACAGCGGCTAGTTCTAGAAACTGTGGTAATCAATGCTTGTTTAGTCCACCGCTGCCGTGGTACTGGATGCCTCCGATGCGGAGCAGAGGGCACGGCGAGAGAAGGAAAGAAAAAAGTGCCGCACACCATGCATCTGTGAGGAGACCAAAATCTGTGATGAGACCAAATGCAGACCCGCCTTCCATGCGAAAAAAAATGCTTCATGCCCGCCGTCCGTTTTGGTAGCCCGTGTATGCGCCCAACATGTAAGAGAGAAAAGAAGACAAAAACACCAGATAATGCACGCGCTGCCGTGGCAGGTGTGGATGCAGAAGGTAAAAGAAATGAAGATGCCGCCAACACAAGGTGGCATATCCGTAGGAACTCCAACGCTATGCACTCGATGGGGATCCACCTTGCCGAAATCAAACAACGCCTTTGTAATCAACCGTTATGCGAGTACGACGTCAACATCAACGTCGAAGGTCTTGTGCACCGTGGAATTTACGAGCCATTCGTCTGCCCGTTGGTCTTGCCGTTCATCTCCGTCGTTAGCATCTTGTTGTACATGCCCTTAACCTGGGGGACGGTGACGCCCGGCTTGGGCCAGTACTTGGTGACTGTGTATGTCCTGACTTTTGGTTAGCTGAATCCTTGCAGTGCCTTAACCACTTTATGTCACTTACCAGAGTCGCTCCTCTAGCTCCTGGTTGCTCCGCGTCTCTGCGCGAATGAAGTTACCCACCGCCAGCAGCTCGACCTTCAGAATCTTGATCATTTGCGCCTTCACTGGGTAGTTCTTGGCCGTTGCCTTCTTAAGGCGGTCGAGGTTGTCGCGGACAGGCTTGACCTTGTGCTCCAGATAGTCATCGGCCTTGGACTCCTTGCTCTTGACAGGAGTAGAGTCAACGCTGCGGTTGTGGCTGTGACTGATGGAGCGCTGTCGCTCGTCTTGATGCCGCGGGCGCTCGTGGCGTTCGTGGCGCTCGTGGCGCTCGTGGCGCTCGTGGCGCTCGTGACGTTCGTCCTTGGAGCGGGACTTGCTAACGTCTCCACTGGCCTTGCGGCGAATATCTGGCGTGTTGGTACGGTCTGAATGATGCGCCCGTCGATCGCCACGGTCCTTGTGTGAGTCGGAAACACGGTGGTGGTCCGAGTGTCGGTGACTCTTTTCGTGAGCTCGGCTCTCGGGCCTGCTTTCAGAGTGACGGCTCTCGCTATTACTATGAGGCCGGTGAGAAGGTCGCTCAGAGTCGCGCGATGATACCTTGCGAGCTTGGCCAGGCGGAGCTGGGCTAGCAGAAACGCTCGAGGCCTTGTCCATCCGCCGCGAAGCATGCAAGTGATGCTTCTTGTTGTTACGGTGGTGGTTCTCCATGAGGCGCTTGGCGTTGGGGTCTTTGCCCGACTTCTCTCTGAGGACTGTAAGGAGGTAATTGGCTCGGCGAACAAGATGGACGGCTCCAGGTGACTTTGCGTTCTTCTCGTCGGCCTTGCTTCGTTCCTCTTTCTTATCGACGCGGTGCTCTTCCAGGAAGAACTTGTCTGCCATTCCGAGTTCGGTGTCATCGCGGATTGCGACCCAGGCACCATAGCCATGTCGAGCAATGCCTACGCACAGCATGCCGTCTTCACGGACGCCCCAGTCGCACGAGTAGCTGGCCGGCTTGGTCGCATCTGGCACACGGAAGGCACGCCAATCTGATATGGCAGCAATGGCCTCTTTGAGGACGCGCATTTCGATTGGACGTTCAATGATCGTGTCAGCGTTCAGCTTTTTGACGTCGCGGAAGTTGAATAAGACAGCCTTCTTATCCTTTTTGGTAAGGGCGCGCTTCTCGTTTGTTTCCAGATCCCTGAGTCGGGCTTGCTCGGCATCGACGAGGCCCTGGCTGATGGCTATGACCTCGTCCAATGTGGACTTGATGACGTCCATGTCACGGCCGACCAGTTTCGCGTCGCGGAGCATCTCTTCGCCCCGTGTTTCGAGGGAACCGTACCGCTCGTATGCCCGAATTAGATTACGCGTCTCTTTGGTGTTGAGAGGGCGCTTGGGGTCCTTGTTGACACTAGGACCGTCGTCCGACATTTCGTCGTCCACATCAACATTCTGATTCTTTTCGCGCGCCTGCTTCTTGGCGGCTCTCTGTTGGCGATCGCTGGCTGCGGCAGCCTTGCGCTTCCGTGGGGCACTCTCTTCCAAGAGCTTCTGCGTCTCCTCATCCTCCTTCCTCTGCTGAATCTCGGCCTTGACGACTTCGAGCTCCTCTTTAGGAATGATGTCGTCCCATTCCAGATCGATCTTTACGTCCGTGTACTCGAAGTTCTTCAGGAATTCTTCGCCACCGTCGGAAGTGAGGCCCGTGGCTTGCTCGGTCTTGTGTTCTTCAGCATTCTCAAGAACCGCGTCAATATCCAACTCTTCAAGCTTCTTCTGGTTACCAGACTGCTCAAACATCTTTTGTCCACGGCGCTTCAGGATCTGGTTGATGTCATCTGCAGAGTTTGGCTCGCCCTTGAACTTGTCATTGAGCGCTTTCTGTTCACGATCCGTGATGCCACGCTGAATGGTAATGAACTCCAGCATACGCTTGTTGCGCGCTCGCTCGAGAATCTCTTCTTCGATGGTGTCTTTGGATACGAGGCGGTAGACGCTCACAGGCTTTTGCTGTCCGATTCGATGTGCACGTGCCATGGCCTGTAAATCAGCCTGCGGGTTCCAATCGGAGTCGAAGAGGATCACTGTGTCCGCTGTCATGAGGTTGATTCCGAGACCACCTGCGCGGGTGGAGAGAAGAAAGCAGTAATCCTCGCTGTCTGGCGCGTTGAAGTGATCGATGGAAACCTTGCGCTCGCTTGCAGGGACTGTGCCATCCAACCGCTGAAAGGAATAATTGCGCAGCTTGAGATAATCCGTCAAGATATCCAACATGTGGACCATCTGACTGAAGATGAGAACACGATGATTGTCAGCCTTGAGCTTGGCGAGCAGTCGATCGAGTAGCATCATCTTTCCGCTTGTGGTGATGAGCGCTTTCAGCGTCTCTTCCTTGGTGGCATTCTCTCGGATGAACTTTGCTTCGGCGTTGGGGAAGAGCAAGGCATGGTTACTAGCCTTCTTCAACTCCATGACGATGTTCAGCAAGGACTGTTTCTGTCCGGTGCCACCCTCGTTAAGAGCTTCGTAGTTTCGCGTCAGAATGTTCTTGTAGTAATCGAGCTGGATATCAGACAACTCGACTCGAAGGATCTTCTCTGACTTGGGCGGAAGATCATTTTCGACCTTCTCTTTGGTGCGACGGATCATGTAAGGCTTGATCTCCTCACTCAGCTTAGCTAGCTTCCGACTGGCATCCTCGGAGGCAAGGTCAACGTTCTCATCGACATTAATCTTTCCGGGCATGAGGAAGTCCATCAGAGCAGAGAGCTCCCCCAAAGTGTTCTGAATAGGAGTACCGGTGATGAGAAGGCGACTCGGTGCATTGAAGTTTCGCAGTCGATCGTAGAGCTGGGATTCTCGATTCTTGAGACGATGAGCCTCGTCAACTGCGAGAAATTGCCATTTCAACTGTGACAGGAATGACCAGTCTGCGAGGACGAATTCGTAGGTCGTGATGAGCACATTGAACTTGGTCTTGCGAACATTGCCATCCACGAGGAGCTCGCACTCCTGGATAATCTTTCGCGCCTCGCCATTGCCGGTGTAGATGACATAGTTCACATCCGGAGTCCAATTATTAAATGTCTCAGCCCAAGCAGGCATCGTTGAAAGCGGAACGACACAAATGAAAGGACCTTGCTGACCACGGTCATGTCGCAGCCAGTTAATGAACGACACGGTCTGTACTGTCTTGCCTAGACCCATTTCATCCGCCAAGATGACATTGTTTCCAAGACACCAATTGTGTGCAAGGAAATTTACGCCTGTCAGTTGGAAAGGACGCAGCTTCCCAAACTTGATGTAGTCAGGCTGGTTGTCGAAAACAACGTATTTAGAGCGGGTAGCCAAGTTAGACTCCCTTAGGTTGGATACGGGACGGTTCGATGAACGGTCGAGGTAGCGGTCAATCTCTAGCTGCGAGAGACGGCTGACCAATGATGCCGTCTCCCACGTGCAGAAGTCGTAGGTGAGGCCTTTCCATTTCACAAAGTACTCAGTCTCGTCTTCGCCGTCCCGAGAGTCGATAACGCGCTCAACGATGTGATACTCTTGTTGTGAATCGCGCTCGACTTCACGCGCAACCATGTGTTGCTCGTACTCCTCAGGATCCTCCTTCCTCCGAGCGTGTATGAACATGTCGGTGAGGATGGGGCCCTTAAAGTAGTTGTCCAGTTTCCGATGGCCCTTGTAGGACGAGACAGCGGAATAGTCCTCCCATGTAGAGTGGTAGTGCGCTCGGTCTTGCCACTTTATCATGTACTCAAAGTCATCCTTGGTGACCTTGGAGGGATGCAGCTCGGTACCAAGTTTCGGGCGGTGATCGAGGATCTTGTCGATGATGGGTCCTGTCTCTTCTACGGCAGTAGACCAATAGTTTGGTGTCGTCTCATCCTCGCTATCCTCGAAAGGATCCTCCTCATCTTCATTGTAGTTGGTCACCTGCTTGGTGCGGCGGGCGGAGAAGCGGACTTCCGCCTGGGACGGTGGAAGGCGACCTTCGGCTACGGCGAGTTGGCGTTGTTTGGCTTTCTTGCTGGGCACGTTCTTGCGCGCGCCAACATAACCGTCAGATTCTGAGTCCGAGTCGGCAGACTGGAAAATCGGTGTCGGTTGATTCGAAGCTGAAACGATGAGATTAGCTCCAGTCAGTACAGAGACGAAGGATGGTCACATACCTTTACGCGAGGTCGTTCGCGGTCGCTTGCGGGGTCGGTCTGAGTCGTAGTCATCGTCGCTACTGCTCTCTACCTGTAAAGAGGTTAGTCCAGAGTCTGTCGTGCTAGGAGGGGTATGCGTACGATGCGACGGTTCGGTCTCGCGCGGCCCTGTGGCATGGTCAGCTTGGTTCGATACCGGGGGGGGATGCCACGTACGCTGCGACGAAGACCGTATAGCTCAGGATTCTGCGTGATGAAGCTGTCTTCCTCGACGCTGGCTTTGCGTTTCTGTGGCCTCCTGGACTCCTGCGACGTCGAGCTACGGGAGCGGCTGCTGTCTGCTTGGGCCGGCGGCGGAGACTCAGAATCGTAGTCGCCATCAGGCTCGCCTTCGGCATCAACGTCTTCAGAGGAGTCGGAGTCGACCTCCATCTCCGGAGACTCGTCATATTCTTCTCCAGGCGCGTCTTCGTCCGACGACTCGACTTCGACAGTGGTATCTGGGGGTGGAGATTGGTCGCTCTCGCTCTGCTCGTGGGCGAGGTCGTCCGAGGCGTATGGATTGATCGTGAAAGGAGAAGCATGGCCATTAGTGAGTGGAAACAGCTCCGTATGGCCCGGAGAAGAGGGCATCGCGATGGACGCGGCTGGAGGTTGATGGTCAGTACGATATTTCAGGAAGCGCACGGCTGGAGCGCGTGGAACAAAGTGCGTTGGATAGAGCGAATCCACGCGACCCATACAACTAAGAAAGCGACTAGGAACAAGGGCAAGATGTTGAACGATGGAGGTTTGATGATACAAGGCGGTGGTGGATGATGGGAGATGAACAGGCAGACGGGCGAGCGCGGGAGGCCAATGGCCTGGCGGGCGTGTACAGGCGACAGCAGAGGCTCGAAAACACGGCGAACGGCCAGGAAACACCGCTACCAGGGGTCCGACGACCTGTTTTGGATGTGACGACGCGCAAAGGCGATGGAGATGATGGACTTGAGCGAGGCCGGCGACAGGCCCTGGGCAGCGGGGGTGCGGCGTGTGCGAAGGCTAAAGCAGAGCAAAGAGCAAGACTACTTACTGTCCATGGCTGAAGTACCCTCGCAACTGGGCGTGGGGGGTCGGGGTAGTGGTATGGGGGTGGTCGTGGTGGTGAGTGTGAGGGTCTCTCGGTCGAGTTGGGGCTTTGCCAGAGAAAGGCAGGGCAGCGATCGGATATCGCATCACGTGCTTAGTCAAGCCCCAGCCGCCCGCTCGCTCGCTTAGCGGCCAATCACGGACCTCCCAACTTGCTGACGGGAGCCCCGTTCCAAACGCTGGGTCGCTGTCCCGCGGCCGGCGACTGGTTCTGTATGCTCGATTCACTCGCAGTGTCTTTCACCCGCCGCCCTCTGCAAAAGTCCCGAGTCCAAGCGTGCACACAGGCCCGTCGTTGAAGTTGGGTGTTCTGCCTCGAGCCTGCATCCCTCTCGACGCCTTTTCTATTTCCCCGTGCCGCTGCGGCCACCCACGCACCAGTGCCCCTCCAAAACACTTCTTCCCCATCTAGCGAAGCAGTTCGCCAACACACACTCCCGCAATCATGTCGGACAAGCTCACCCGGTAGGCCTCCTCCTGTACGACCCGTTCACTTCCAGTCTGACCCTTTCCCAGTATTGCTATTGTCAACTCAGACAAGGTAGACCCCACTACCCCTCCTCGCTGCGCAAAATTTCGGTGAGCTAACATGAGGATGTGCGCCATGACAGTGCAAACCCAAGGCATGTCCCCCATTTCCACATTTACCCCCGCAGCGTTCTGACCAATATCTAGAAATGTCGCCAGGAGTGCAAAAAGGCTTGCCCTGTCGTCCGCACAGGCAAGCTGTGCATCGAAGTCGCCCCCGACTCCAAGATTGCCTTCATCTCTGAGCGGTTGTGCATCGGATGCGGTATCTGCCCGAAGAAATGTCCCTTCGACGCGATCAACATCATCAACTTGCCTACGAACCTCGAGACCCAGGTCACCCATCGATACTCGGCCAACAGCTTCAAGCTGCACAGGCTGCCTATGCCCCGTCCGGGCCAGGTGTTGGGTCTCGTTGGCACAAACGGTATTGGCAAGAGCACAGCATTGAAGATTCTCAGCGGCAAGCTGAAGCCCAACTTGGGTCGCTATGACAACCCTCCGGACTGGGAGGAGATTCTCAAGTACTTCCGTGGCTCGGAACTCCAGAGTAGGACGCACCCAATCCCCAACGGCCATTGAAATGCATAATGACGTGGGCCAGACTATTTCACCAAGGTGCTCGAGGATGACCTGAAGGCCGTCGTTAAGCCCCAGTACGTCGATCAGATTCCCAAGGCTGTCCGTGGACCGAACAAGACCGTCGGCCATCTCATCAACAGCCGGTCCCAGATGGAGAACCTCGAGGAGATTCTCGATGTCCTCGGTAAATTCAAACCCCAGGTCTTCCCTACGTCATTTTCTAATATATCCAGAACTTCGCCATGTCTTTGAGCGTGATGTCGGGTTGCTCTCTGGTGGTGAGCTGCAACGTTTTGCCATCGGAACCGTATGCGTGCAGAAGGCCGACGTGGTAAGTGACCTGTGTCTCGGTAGCTCCAACAGTATGCTGACCCAATTAGTACATGTTCGATGAGCCATCGTAAGCTAACAGTGCTCTTGTGCGAATCAAAGGACATTGCTGACAGTGACCAGTTCTTTCCTTGACGTTAAGCAGCGTCTTGCCGCCGGTCGTATGATCCGTAGCCTGCTCCGCCCCGACGACTATGTCATCGTTGTCGAGCACGACTTGGCTGTCCTCGACTACCTGTCGGACTTCATTTGTGTTCTTTATGGGCGCCCCGCCGTCTATGGTGTCGTTACCCTGCCTGCTTCCGTTCGTGAGGGTATCAACATCTTCCTTGACGGAAATATCCCCACCGAAAACTTGCGCTTCCGTGACGAATCTCTTCAATTCCGTATTGGCGAGGCCGGCGAAGAGTACCTGGTGGACAAGTCGCGTGGATACAACTACCCAGCCATGACAAAGACGCTGGGCGACTTCCACTTGTCCATTGAAAGCGGCCAGTTCACCGACTCCGAAATTCTTGTCATGATGGGTGAGAACGGTACTGGTAAGACTACCTTCTGTAAAATGTTGGCCGGCGCTCTACAACCCGACAACGGAAAGAAGGTTCCTCCCATGAACATCAGCATGAAGCCACAGAAGATTACCCCCAAGTTCCAGGGTACTGTGCGCCAGCTTTTCTTCAAAAAGATCAAGGCTGCCTTCCTGAGCCCCCAGTTTCAGACCGATGTCTACAAGCCCCTCAAAATGGACGACTTCATCGACCAGGAAGTACAGAATCTCTCTGGTGGTGAGCTGCAACGTGTGGCCATCGTCCTCGCCCTAGGTATCCCCGCCGACATCTACCTCATCGACGAGCCCAGTGCCTACCTCGATTCCGAGCAGCGTATTATTGCTGCCCGTGTCATCAAGCGCTTCATCATGCACTCCAAGAAGACCGCGTTCATCGTCGAGCACGATTTCGTCATGGCTACCTATCTTGCTGACCGTGTCATTGTCTTCGATGGCCAGCCTGCCGTTAAGGCGCGTGCCAACACTCCCGAATCCCTCCTCAGTGGTTGCAACAAGTTCTTGAAGAGCCTGGATGTCACCTTCCGTCGCGATCCCAACTCCTACCGTCCTCGTATCAACAAGTACAACTCCCAGCTTGACCACGAGCAGAAGTTGAACGGCAATTACTTCTTCCTTGAAGACGAGGCTTGAAGAGGTTATTTTCGAACATGAGACTCCACCTCCACCGCGCCGCCCTTCGGGGCAGAGCGGCGTTCGTGGGACCAAACGGGGGAATAAGAAGCGTGCTCTGAGGAGACGAGCTGTAAGCTTATTGGATGAGGAGGGCACAAATGATGAAGAAGACGAAGAAGACGACTGGATGATCGACGGTGGTCGACCTCCTGTGCTACATTGAACAATCTCGAAGCAGTGCGAGACTAGATATGCTGTAGTATGGGTCAAGTGAGGGGGCTACCGTGATAGGCATAGGTGACCAAAGTCACCCACGGTGAAAAGTATTGCTCTACTGTTTGCTACAGTCACATTCGATAAAGCCACATCTTGTGGCAACGTAGAATACAAGATTTCCGTATAAATCATCAGTGAAATGGCGTGATATGAGCAAAAGGAACATCATGGAACACGCTCAAACACTTGACTGTTCACCAGAAATGGATATTGGCAAATTCCACTCTATTATCCTTCTCTCTCCATCGCCACTATACTGGGTAGGTCACGGATGTCGCATGCTTCATGGGTACTCAGGTCCATGATTCGTATAGCATCCACGCCGAGAACACCAGCAGACATTGGCAAAAACTTGAGTTCCGCCGTGTAGCAAGCGCCAGGGGCCAGGTGCCTATCGTGCTATAATCAGCAAATCATCTCGCGTATTGTCAGGTCCTGGCAGTACATACCCTACGCGCACATCGGTTGTCATGCAGACCAGGTCTGTAACCTCTTGTCTCGCATTCTTCTGTTTTGCGTAGACAATATTCTCGTCGACGACAGCGCTTCCAACGAGCGCTTTACCGGCGGTACTCCGATATCCGCCCGCGGACGATGTCGAGGGGTGCGACCGGTGGCTCGCCATGTCCCTCTTGCGCTTCGGCACGACGACCACGGCCAATTTGCGCGACTTCTCGGAGCGGTTCACGAGGAACACATCCCAAGTGAACGGAGTGCCGACGTGCACGTCAGGCGGACCAGACACCGTGAGTGTGACGTTGATGGCCTTGCTGGCTGCCGCATCGCCCTTGATGCTCTGCTGCTCTTCCTGCGAGGGTAGTGAGTCTGGATTGGGTGGCTTTGGCGGCTGCAGCTGCGTAGTAGGGTTGCTGAGGCGATGCGCGGCCTTGACAAGGCTCTGGTTGCGCTCGGCTGTGAAGTCGACGCCCGTGTCCCACTCGATGTCAATGGCCGGGCGGCATATATCCGACACCAGGACCGTGGCCTTCATATTGACCGTCAATGAGTGACCCTGCGCGCCGTGGATGGGCGTCCCGTCCGCCGCGAGGTCGGGCGTGATCTTGTACAGGTACGTGATTTGATCGCCGGGGCGGTGGACGAGCGATTTGCCGCTGTGGTCGGCGATGGTCTTTGCGTGCCCGCCTTTCAGCGTGAGCGAGATGTTGGATATGCTGACGCTGCAACCGGTCAAGAGGGCGATTTCGAAGTCCAGCGAGGCCATTAGGGACATGTCGCTCAGGGAGCCCGGGACCTTGGAGCACCGTACCCGCCAGATGAGGGCGGGCATGGCTCGAAAGATGCGTCGTTGGCCGGCGCGGATGGGGCGAATCATTTCCTTGGCTACGGGAGCCGTCGGTGCAATCTTGTTGATGCGGAGGGCGGAAAGGCGAGGGTGGATTCCCGAAAGGGAAGGGTCATGTTCGAAGGATTGAAGTAGGTTGAGGGCCGTGGGGACTTTGCTGGGAAGATATTCGTCGTCGAGGATGCTTTTGGCCCTTCCAGCTGGTTTCAAAGACGCGGTGGGTTGAAAATATATAGCAGGTTTATGATATCTTGCTCTTGGTCGAGCTGATATACGTTAGTCTCGTTGGAATGGTGTGGATTGACGACTGGTACACACATATAAATACTTGAACCCTCCAGACAGCATATATGTGGGGATTGCTGGATTCTTCATGACGTATGATGGTTGGTTCATTCGAGATTGGAATAGTCTCGGAGAATATCAGTTCTTTTGGGGGTGGTGGTTTGGCCTCTGGATCCGGGGGTGGAGCTGTGCTAAACGCAAAAGCCTCGAGATTGATCGCCAAGCGAGCAAGATATGATCTTAGCGTATTGTCTTCTATCAACGGGGTCCGAAAGACAACATAGACAGAAACTCGCTCATCTACACGCCTGCGTATGAGTAAGAGAGCTTGCATGCCTTTGCAGGCCTAGGATAAACTAACCGAACAAAAGGACCTGCCTCTGTGAGAGGAACGGGATTATAGATTGGCTGTCCTCATCGGAGCTCCCGTCCCATGAGCTCACCTCGTCCTTGATATCAATGAAGGAGTTGATGGGGACGACGGCTTCCAGGACCGAGCTTTCTACAAACTCGGCGCTACTGCGGGGCTGGCCCTCGGCCGGGCTTGCAGCCATCTTGCACAACGTTTGATTAATGTATCTAATGATGCTGTCGCTGCGGTTGCACTTGCACGTGCCCAGACGTAGGACCCTGACGGAGCGGAAGAACCCCCGCGCCGAGGACGGGCCGTGCGTCTCCCCAAAACTTCACTGCGCGCCTCGCGAGTTAAGCTGCGACCTCTCCTTTGCGCGACAACCGTCACCACCCACGCCGGCACAATGAACGGTGTCCCACCTCTCGGCGCTGCAGCCATGCCGCAGGCCGCTTCTGGATGGCGCCAGGTCACGCAAAACGGCCAGACTTACTATCACAACACCATCACCAACGAGACCGCTTGGCAGATCCCCCCCGAGCTTTTGAGCGAGGATGAGGTACGCGTTCCGACCCTGCTTCCTTTGCAACTGAATCGTTAACACTATTTTCAGCGCGCGCTCCTTGGCACTCCGTACAAGCAATACAAGACGGAGGACGGTCGCCCGTATTGGCACAACACTGAGACCAATGTCACCACATGGGAGAAGCCCGAGGTCGTCCAACAGAATCTCGATCGTATCCGCCAGAGCGCTCCTCCTTCGCGCCCCGCCACGCAGCAGCCTCACGCGTCATGGGCCGCTCCCCCTTCCAGCGCGACTCCGTTCGACCACCGACGCGATGACCATAACGATCGTCCCGACCGGCGCGATCGTGACCGCGACCGCGACCGCGACCGCGACCGTGAAGCTGGTTATGGTGGAGGTAGCTCTGGCATCAACTTTGTGTCTGGCCCATCGACACAGTTCTCTAGCACGCAGGAGCAGGAGGCTGCTTTCCTCAAAGTCCTGAAACAGATGAAGGCTCAGCCCGACTGGTCCTTCCCCGATGTCGTCCGCCAGGGTATCAAGGATACGAATTGGCTGGCTGTACCGAACGCCGAGCGCCGCCGTGAGCTGTTCCACAAATATTGCGAGGATCTTATCGCTCAAGACAAAGCGCGCGAGGAAGAGCGCAAGGTCAAGCTGCGAGCCGATTTCATGAATATGCTCCAGTCGCACCCAGAAATCGTATACTACACTCGCTGGAATACCGCTCTGCCCATCATCCAAAACGAGACAATCTTCCGCTCCGCCAAAGATGACAATGAGCGTCGGCGACTCTTCGACGAGTACATCGAGTCCTTGAAGCAAGCCCAAGAGAAGAAGGAGGCTGAGGAGCGGACCGATGCCCTTGGCCGCCTAGAGAATCTCTTCAAGGGCCTGGATCTCGAGCCGTTCACTCATTGGGAGCAACTAGACAACAAATTCGAAGCAGATCAGGTATACGGCGACGACACATTTGCGCCCCTCCACAAACTCGACTTTCTAGCCACTTTCGAAAAACACATAAAGGCTCTCCAGAGGGATCACAATGATCATATTCAAGCCCAGCGGGCCGCACAGCATCGAGTCGAGAGCCTCAACCGCGCTCGCTTCCGGGAACTATTGGGCGAACTCCGCGATAGTGGCAAGCTTAGGGTTGGGACCAAATGGAAGGAGATTCATCCTTTGATCGAAGACGATACTCGCTTCCAAAACATGCTTGGCCAGCAGGGATCCACGCCGCTTGAGCTCTTTTGGGATATGCTCCAGATTGAAGAGACCAAGTTCCGTCAGCTGCGCCGTGTTGCCCTCGACGTACTTCAGGTTAGTATTCCCCCAGTCAAATTTCGAGTGAGTCGCAGCTAACCATAAATAGGACCTACAGTTCGAAGTCACAACGGCCACCCCCTACAATGAGTTCTTGGACGTAATGCGCATGGATTCCCGTACGGCTCGCATAGACGAACACTCAATGGCCAGCATCTACGACTACGTGATCTCTAAGGTCAAGAAGCGCGAAGAGGACGAACGCCTCGCTATGGAAGATGGCGAGCGTCGTGCCGCAGAAGACTTCCGCTACGGTCTCAAGCGCATGAAGCAGCCCGTCTTAGTGTCTGACACCTGGGATGACGTGCGTTCTCGATTCGAGCGGGAGAGGCCTGAAGAGTTCCGAGCATTGAAGTCGGACTCGCTGCGCCAGGCTGCCTTCGAGAAGTTTATCGATAGACTGAAGGAGAAGGAGAGCGAGCGCCGCGACCGTGGTAGGCGTGATCGCGATAGGGACCGTGGTGACCGTGATCGCGATCGGGACAGGGACAGGGACAGGGACAGGCGCGACAGACATCGTGAGTATCGTAATGGGGATTCTGAATCTCGCCGTCATCGCACGCGAACTCGCTCACCCGAAAATGATCCGTACGCGGCTGAACGTAAACAAGCAGTTATGGATAGGGAGGCCCGCCATAGGAACAACGATAGCACTGGACTATCCCCACCTCCTCGCCGTCGCGGCGATGACCGAGATGCTTACTCGTATCGGCCACGCCAGGGCAGTGGTGACCATTATGGACGCGAGCGCCGCGAGCGCGAGGCCGAGCGCGAGCGGTCCTACGTCAATAGGGGGGACCCTCTCAACCGAGCCGACCCTCGTGAGCGTAGCGTCAGTGAGCTGGACTACGGCGATGGAGGTAGCAACCACACGCAGTCTTCCCGGCGCCGTCGCGAGAGCGATGTCAGCAAAGACGGCCGGGCTAACAAGGTTCGTAAGATCATCTCGCTAGCTCAGGATCTTCTCCATTCCGCTTGGACTGGGGATGAGGAAAGCCATTGAGGCCTCCGGACAACCTTCCAAGTATTCAAGCTAACGTACGCAGCGCGCCCGCCTCTCACCTCGCCTTGATCGTAAGTCAAAGACTCCTGTTCCCGATCTCAAAGAAGAGGAGCGTGCGCTACGTTCTGGTAGTGAAGAGGGCGAAATCGAGGAGGACTAGTGGAGTCGCATGCGTCGGCTTCGCATGGTCCCATTCCAGGACTTTGCGAGGCCTATGCCCTCTTTACTTTTCGGAAGGTTGTCATGGCGCACCCCCCTCCTTTCTCTCGTAAGTGTCTCATGACCTTCATGACTATTCCCCAATGCCGGCTTGCCTCGTCGGTCGGATGTGTGCTTTGAGTGCATACCGCGCATCATGATGCGCGCCCGGGCCGGTTTGCTTGACTACATTACATGACGTTGGTTGGCTGTCGAACCGGCGTACTCTAATATTTGCCCGGGGCTCTTACCACAAGTTGGATGTCCCGGGAAGGCATAATGGTTTAAAAATGGATAATATGATGCAAAATCCGGGTGTAGTAGAGAGTAGTATGGTGGTTCGTGATTTACATTCTCATGATAGTGATGTGAACAATCTTGCAGCCAGGCGTCAACCGCATTCAAAGTTGCAGGACGAATGTGACATATCGATCGGCTTATTCTACCTTTTGAGAATCTGGCCGCCTAACAAGGCAATCCGCAGTATGAAAAGGAACGATATCGAAAGGGTATTCTACGTATGGACAGGCGCCGCTCATTGCTCTACTGTCCCCACTCAGGGTCTTCGGTCATGTCGGAATCGCAGGGGCTTGCAGGGGACTACCCAAGAATCGAATAAAAAGACAGCTGGAAGCGACGCTGGTTCAAACTACTGGCGTTTGGATCCGGGGGAACGAAGGCAGACCAACGTCACGAGCGCGGTCTGATTGGTTCCGACTCCGCCTCCTTCAAAGGCAGGCCGATGCCCTTCAGTCCCGAGACGACCGACGTTGACCCCAGCGCGAGCCGCTGCCGACAGCTCCAGACTCCAACACGACACCACCAGCGCCCCTCATCGCTCAATATTCCCTTCCGTCGACGGAACCCCACAAGACTACGACCCAGCCACAGTGTGATAAGGGAGCGGCTGCGACGGTGAAAAACGCACTGACCGTTGACGGAGAACGGACGTCATTACATCGATCGCACCATAGTACCTTCCAGCAAACATGGAGAACACACGGCGCCGCGTCCTGTACCAACTCAACAGCCGCTGGATTTACGGCAAAATCGTGAGTCCTCCTGTTTCGCTATACCTGCCCTCGTCTCGGCGCTGATACTTGAGCCCTCTTAACCAGCCTCTCCTTCACGCCGCCGTCTTCCTACTGCAAATGGCCGCCGTCTCTCTCCTAACCCGCAAATTCAACTCCTACTATGCACAGCGACCAGGTACAGCCCCCCCTAGTATCGTACGCATGCGACTATTTGCTCACCATGTTCCTGCAGTTCTGACGACTATGATAACCAATGCCGTACGTATCCTGGTTTTGCCACCGACCCGCCGCATCCTTCGGTCACGCACTGCTTCCCGAGCTATTCCCATGTGCAACCGTATACACATACAGGATATAAATCTGGATAGAAGAGGCTGACAGAATGGCAGGTATTGGGAGGCATAGCAGATACTGTCGCGCAGACTTTAACAGCAATCCGCCAGCGGGCGAACCGCAAAGGCAGTGTTGGCAAGGACGATTTCATCGCCATCCAGATTCATGAGCTGGACAGGCGCAACCCATATCCCGCTGGCGAGATTATTCCCGACTCGAAGCGCCTGCCGCCACCCTTTGACTTTGAGCGCTTGACGAGGTTCATGTCATACGGTTTCTTGATGGCACCGATACAACACAAATGGTTTGGGTTCTTGTCGTCAACATTTCCCATCACGAAGACTGCTGCGATGGTGCCTGCATTGAAGCGCGTAGCCTTTGACCAGTTCTTGTTCGCGCCTGTCGGTATGTGCATGCGTCAAAGGGACGAACCCCGCGGATTGCTAACACGGCACAGGTTTGGCATGCTTCTTCACATTTATGACGGTCGCAGAGGGCGGTGGAAAGCGGGCAGTTACTCGCAAGTTCCAGGATGTATATGTTCCAGCTTTGAAGGCCAACTTCATGGTGTGGCCTGGGGTCCAGATCCTCAACTTCCGTGTGATTCCCATTCAGTTTCAGATTGTACGTATGGCTCGCGCATTACGGAATGACAATGGCACTGACACGCATTATAGCCGTTCGTATCCACCATCGGTATCGCTTGGACAGCGTACCTCTCGCTCACCAACTCGTCCGAGGAAGCGTAGACGTTGCAAGGACCTTTTATGATTTTCCTCTTGGTTCGTGGCTTGTGCATAAGGTTCGGTCATGGTTTGCATTGGGATTTTTGTACGTTTTCTGCGCAGCGCGCTTGCATACGGTCGGCCGGGAGATGTTTGGCGTACTGAGCATGTTCCTGGCGCACAGGTATTCTGCTTTGGGGGGAGGCGGGCGTTTATCTTCACCTACTTTCGTTAAGGTGTTAGCATGCAATGTCAGTTTATTTTCCCTAGCAACGCGTGTCTGTCTGATGATGTGGTGATGGCTTTATTCAGCGCGGGTGAGAAGAAGCCATGTGCTCTCGGCCGCGGGAGTGAGTACTCCTTGGCCGTCGTTCAACGAAACACGAGCGGAGCCAGGAGAAAAAAGGGTGGCAAATGCTCATGTCGATTTTTTCATAGTAATGGCCCTCTGCGACTGGCTAGCCATTTTGGAGCTGGGCTCTGCCGCTCAGATTGCTGCACCAGCACTAATGGTGGGCTGGGGAGCTTGAGGGGGTGATGTCGTGAAAACATAACGCGACCAATTCCACGAAACGCGGCCGGCGCCACAAAAAGAAAACAGTGCAGCGAATAGCATTCAGCTGTTCTCAACTGCCCTTCGGCGAAAAAAGCCTCGGGAGGGCGGCGTTCCATTGCTTTTCTCGATAACAGACCGGATGGCGGGAATTTCATCACAGGGTGTCTCACCCCACCTGCAGCTTAAGTGTGCCCCGCCATATGACATAGGCCCGTTCAACAACATTCAAGTCTGACCTCTCACGCCGACAACACTTGCATCCACACCCCAAACAGCTACACATACATCGCCATCACAATGTCTCTGTCCAACAAGCTCTCAATTACCGACGTCGACCTCAAGGGCAAGAGGGTCCTTGTCCGCGTAAGTCTTACCCAGCCCGGTCAGCCCCTCCGCGACAGCGCAGCTACTTTGGTTGGAATTTCACCAATTGAATGGCCGCACATGCGGTTTCAATATGATGTCTAAATTTGAATGCCTCGGGGGTCAAGAGCACGACAAAATTCTCGGGATTTGTTTCTAACGCGATCCCAGGTCGACTTCAACGTCCCCCTTGATGCCGACAAGAAGATCACCAACAACCAGCGCATCGTCGGCGCGCTCCCCACTATCAAGCACGCCATTGAAAATGGAGCCAAGGCTGTGATTCTCATGTCGCACCTCGGCCGCCCTGACGGAAAGCCAAACCCGAAGTACAGTCTCAAGCCGGTTGTTCCCGAGCTCGAGAAGCTATTGGGCAGGAGCGTCGTCTTCACCGAGGACTGCGTCGGCAAGGAGGTCGAGGAGACGGTTAACAAGGCTAGCGACGGACAGGTGATCCTCCTCGAGAACCTCCGCTTCCACGCCGAGGAGGAGGGAAGCTCCAAGGATGCCGAGGGCAAGAAGGTCAAGGCCGACAAGGCCAAGGTTGATGAGTTCCGCAAGGGACTTACTGCCCTGGGTGACATTTACATCAGTCAGTATCCCATGAAGCCTGAGCTAGTCGAAAGCCCTGCTAACAACCGCTATAGACGATGCTTTCGGCACCGCTCACCGTGCCCACAGCTCCATGGTCGGCGTCGACCTCCCCCAGAAGGCCTCTGGCTTCCTCGTCAAGAAGGAGCTCGAGTACTTCGCAAAGGCCCTCGAGAACCCCAAGCGCCCCTTCCTCGCCATCCTCGGCGGAGCCAAGGTGTCGGACAAGATCCAGCTCATCGACAACCTCCTCGGCAAGGTCAACTCGCTGATCATCTGCGGCGGCATGTCCTTCACCTTCAAGAAGACGCTCGAGGGCGTCAACATCGGCAACAGCTTGTTCGACGAGGCCGGCAGCAAGACGGTCAAGGACCTCGTCGAGAAGGCTAAGAAGAACAACGTCAAGATCGTGCTGCCCGTCGACTACATCACAGCAGACAAGTTCGACGCAAACGCAAACACGGGCTACGCCGAGGACGCAGAGGGCATTCCCGACGGCTGGATGGGCCTCGACTGCGGCGACAAGTCGATCAAGCTGTACAAGGAGGCCATCGATGAGGCGCAGACCATCCTCTGGAACGGCCCCGCTGGCGTCTTCGAGTTCGACAAGTTCGCAAACGGCACCAAGCAGACGCTCGATGCTGCCGTCGACGCGGCCCAGAGCGGCAAGATTGTCATCATCGGCGGTGGCGATACCGCGACCGTCGCGGCCAAGTACGGCGTCGAGGACAAGCTGTCCCACGTCTCGACGGGCGGTGGTGCCTCGCTCGAGCTGTTGGAGGGCAAGGACCTGCCCGGTGTTTCGGCCCTGTCGAGTAAGTAATCGACCATGTCCTCCCCATGGTTTTAAAGGTGGTTCAATGGCCTAAAATAGAATCGTGAAGGGTCGGCGCCAAAGTTATGAGGAATGTATGTTAGTTCGTGTTTTTAGCTGTTATGGTTCAACAATCGATCTTGGGAATGAGAAACAAGTTCTTTTTTTTTGGTCCATGTCCGTTTCGCCACTGCTTGAGTGTTGGATGCTGCTTTGGGGCTGGATGGAAGTCTAGCTACCGTGCTATCGGGAGGTCAGTGTAGAATAGGTGGAGGTTGGGGCTATAAATATGATGCCAGTAGTGGGTAATCCAGTCCGACACACGGTGATGTGAGAAACTGCCAACTCCGACTTTGTGAATCTTATATTAGAGCTAAGCCGTTGGAGAGGTGGGATAGAGCCAACCCCTCCCCAGTCATACACGGACCTAATAAGCTACAACGATATAGTGGGCCACATTAGTTCAGAGTATGAAAAGAACATTGGGGGACACGGGACTTGTAATTCATGACTCCAGACCGTCCAAATATCCCGCTTTGTTTTGTTTTTCTGCTCTCTACGACTATGCCAGGCCCAGCGGTTCGTTGGGAGGAGTTAGGTGGCTCCGCGCATCCGTTCCTCGAGCGTTCAACCGTCGTCCTCACAGGCCTTTTTCGGGACGCCGATCGCTCGTCATGGTGATTCGTGAGTCGTTCATTTGCCGAGCTTCTTGAGCTCCTCCCTGGAGGATGTCAGTGTGGTATTCACAGCGGGGGTGTGTGAGTGGGTGCATAGCGCTACTGACCTCAGCTGCACGGCAAAGTCCTCGTTCGTGTCATCATCGTCCCAGCTCTCCTCCCACAGATGTGCGTTGCCGCCGGGAATCTGAGTCTCTTCTTCTGTCCAGTCTGTTGGTTTGTCAGTATATGGTTTCGTGTTGATATGCGCGCTCCTCGCCATCCATCCGTCGCGATGCATATGAAAGGAAGGCGAGCAGTATGGTGACAACAAGATGGAAAGGAGAGACATACCCTCGACGGGAAAGTCCTCAAACTCGTCGTCCTCCTCGAGCTGGGGGGCGGGCTTCTTGTCGGCCAGCTTCTCGCCGTTCTGGGGCTCTTGAACTACGGCCTTCTTCGTCTCGTCGGATCCTTGGGCAGCGCCGGACATGTTTGCGGGTTGAATATGTGCGAAGGTTGGCTCGGTGTTGTTCGAAAAGGTGTGGCGGGACTAGGGTAGAGGATGCTGGAGATGTTCGGCGATGAGGCTCTGCTGTGCTGCTTGCTGCGGTGCGGTGCGGGCGGGCCAGGCGGCGATGAGGCAGGGCGGTCGGTGCGCGGGGGGTCTCAGACACCGATCCGCCCGCTACCAGGCCCGTCACGTGCACGCCGCGCAACAGGCCAACCCATCCCTCGCCAGCACCGGGACTAATGGCCCCTCTGCCTGGGCCTCCCTGGAATTCAGGGTCCAGCTCACAGCCTGGCGATAAATTTGCGCATCACTATATTCGGGGTGGGGAGCAAGGACACGCCCGGGTGTCGCGGCCAGCACTCGCCATGCAACCACAGGCTCGGAGCGCGGCACGGCCATCGCATTCGGGTTCGCGCCAGTTGGGAAAGCCCCCGTCGCCGTGGACCAAAAGTGACGTACGCGATCGAGTTGCTTCGACCGAGGGGCGGGCCCCCGGACGCACCGCCCCAGCAGTCGCTGCCCACAGCCTGTCCCTCCTAGTGGTGTTGCAGCTAGCCTGGCGGAGCGGACATTGCTTACCTCCCTCCTCCCCCGGGCCCTCGCTCTTTTCCGTCTACTGCTTTTATTCCTCTCTCGGCAGCACCTGCCTCCCGCCTCCCACCTTTTTGCAACCAGCCCTTCTTTCAAACAGTTCTGGCTAGCGACCGCCGTCGTCAGCCTTGAAGAGGGTGGGGAGGCTCTGTGTGTTTCCTTGTCATCAAATCCCTCCGCCCGTACTCCGTCTGTCTCTCCAATTGCTTGACCGGCTGCCTCTGTTTTCCTGACACTTCTCTGCTTCCGTTCTTCTTTTATTTTCTTTTCTTCCGGCTCGGCTGTCCTACCGGACGCTTGTCTGCTTTCCCTGTGAAAAGGGTCTGCAATCTAGAATCCCCATATTCGACCCCGCGGTCCCTTGTCCGGTGAAATACCGCACAAGAGCAACCATGCTGAAGGTCGGAGGATGGCTCGGAGGTGGGAAAAACCACAAGCCGGGCCAGACAAGGAGCTTGAACGCTCTGGACGAGCTCGCACAGAGTATGGGAATTCCCTACATTTCTGCCACTCAAGATTTATCCAAGCTGACTTGTCCGAATAGTCGAAGATGCCATGTCCGGTGCGTCCACGAGTTCCCAGCTAGAGCTTACATCCAAACAAGGCATTCACTCACGCGAGCAACAGCGGTTACGCACATTATGAACGACGACGTCGATGCGGCAGAGGCACACCTCAGCAAAGGCAGTTCACCGTTCCATCAGGTGCGCTGCGCCGCTCCGGATCGCTGCGGCGGGATTTAGGCTGACCAGACTCGAGTATAGCTAGGCAAAGGCGTAGTCACCTTCATGAGAGCGACACTAGGCTTCGAACAGGAAATCATGCGCGAAGGTATTGTATATCCTTTGCGCGGGCCAACAGGTGTCGCTGATGCAGTCATGTAGCTTCGCAGACGCTATCCGACGCCGAAAATGCGGCTTACGAACACCAGCGCCGCGCGCATAGGACCCCGCATTCGTACCAGTCTCCCATCTATCCTGCCGGAACTGAATATGCCGTCTGTCTTGCCGAGGCGCAGCTCATGAGCGCCATTGTCGGTGTTTTGAACGAGAGCTTGACCGAGGCCATCAAGAGCTTTTATAAGCTGAGGAAAGCCTATCTTACCCTCGAAGGCGTCATGGATGCTGAGAAGAAGTTCCTCAACGAGAGGAGTACGAGTACACTGGCTTCTACGGGATCCAGCGGGTCGTCCAAGCCAGGATCAAGAGGCTCTAGTAGAGCTGGTAGCCCGCTGGCTGGGAGCAAGTCGAATGTCTCCACTCTGACCGACGAGACCAAAGTCGAGAAAAGCGAAAATGTGGCTCCTGCGAAGGCGGCGGAGGAGAAGAAGTCGACCCTGGGCGACGACGACGATGACGACTTCGATTTTGTAGATGCCGACGAGGACCACAAGGGCGTGACAACACCCATGGAGTACATGGGCCACCTCAATGTGCCCGCTGAAAAGGGGGGTTCGGTGGGACTGGACAACAACAAGAGAAAGCTAGACATAAAGTCTAGTTCCGCACCCAATCTCCCCTCGGAAAAGACACCCTCTGACAAGGTTCCGGGAATGGTGGAGGATTTTGAGGAACTGACCATGTCTGAAACAATCAAAAATGGCGAGGATATCTCGGTATATGGCGACCACCCAGTTGATGTGTTCATCATTTCAGGTTCCAACTTTTGCTTCGGTATCCTCTTGCTCATCATCTCCTTGGTACCCCCGGCGTTTGCGACTCTGTTAAAGATTGTTGGGTTCAAGGGAGACAGGGAGCGTGGCATTCAGATGCTTTGGCAAGCTACGAGATTTCACAATATTCACGGTGCCATGGCCGGACTCGTCTTGTTCGGCTTCTACAACGGTCTTGTTGGTTTCTGCGACATCATTCCGCGGTCTGGAGAAGGCTCTTTCCCAAAGGCTCGTCTCAGTGCGCTTCTCGTAGAGATGCGCAAGCGGTACCCGAGGAGCCATCTCTGGCTGCTCGAAGAAGCCCGAATGATGGCCTCAGAGAAGCGCATCGAAGATGCCTTGGACTTCATGGCCAAGGAAGACGAAACCCCCCTCCAGCAACTCGAAGCCCTCCGTTGGTTCGAAACGAGCCTGAACAAAATGTACATCCATGATTACGAAGGCACCGCCGCCGCCTTCCAGAAATGCGCGACGCTCAACAACTGGAGTCACGGCCTCTACTACTACATCTGCGGCGCATGCTACGTTGAGATCTACCGCCAGAATTCAAAGGACTCCACGGCCGCTGCAACCGCCAAGGAAACTGCCACCAGCTTCTTCGAGAAGGTGATTCCCAACACGGGCCGCAAGCGCTTCATGGCCAAGCAACTCCCTTTTGACGTCTTCGTCACGCGCAAGCTGCAAAAATGGGAGGCCCGCGCAAAGAGCTGGTCCTGCGACCTCATCGACGCCGTCGGCGTCAGCCCCCTCGAGGAAATGATCTACTTCTGGAACGGATACAAGCGCATGCGGCCCGAGCACCTCGAGGTTTCATTGAACAACCTCATGTGGAGTGAGTCGGCCGCGAATCCGCACTGGGAGCGCGAGGGGTTGGACGAGAAGGGCGTGCTTGCTTTGCTGCGTGCGGCCACGATGCGGAGTCTGGGTGATACCGAGACGGCCAAGGGTGTGTTGAAAGAGGAGATTATTGCCCATGATCGGATGCAGTTCAAGGGTCATTTGAAGGATAGTTGGACAGCGCCGTGTGCGCGGTATGAGATGGCGGCGTGCTTGTGGAGAGAGGTGGAGGAGTGTCCGGAGGAGCGGGGAGAGGTTCTCGCAGAGTGTAGGGATTGGCTGGAGGAGGTGGCCAAGTGGGAGGCGTATGATTTGGATGCTAGGTAAGGCTTCTTCATCTACTCACTATGAGGAGCATTTGCTAACTTGGTACAGGATTGGTATGAAGGTCACGACGGGCAAGGCTACGCTGAGGAGGTATGGTGTTGAGTGTTAGCAAGCTTCCTTCCTTAGAGGATTCGCCAATGGCTTATGTGTTATGATTGGAAAAGAAATCACCCGCTTGATGGTTTGGCATATAGACAAGGGGTTGGGTGGTACATATATATATACGAAGGCGGTGCTTTGCCTTCAATACTACGCTTGCGATTGGAATTCAACATTGATGCGGCTTGAGTTGTGCGCTAGAGAGATGTAGGACGTAAAGCTTCCAGGCTGATTTACAAGAAATACAAAGACCACGTGTTTTAGGGAGGTTTATGTCTACATCAAGCATATACTCAAATACTCACCCCTGCCTCTCGAAAAGCCTCTCGAAAAGCCTCCACGAGCCTCGCCCTCTCATAACCTCGTCTACGCCAACTTCCCCATCACAAACGGGTGTCCTGCGCTCAAACCCCCGTCCACCGCCCACGCCTGCCCATTGACATAACTCGCCTCATCGCTCCCCAAAAACAGCACCACGCGGGCAATCTCATCGGCCTGGCCGCCCCTCCTCAGCGGATTCAGCTGCCCAATCTTCCTCTCGCTGCCCCTCTTCCTCGCCGCCTCGTACGTGGCCCTCGTCATGCCCGTCTCAATCAGGCCGGGACAAATCGCATTGCACCGTATCCCCGTGCCAGCCAGCTGATACGCACACGTCTGCATCAAGCTCACCACGGCCGCCTTACTCGCGCTATAATCCGTCGGCCCGGCATTGGACCTGAGCCCCGCCACCGACGCGGTGCCAATGATGGACCCGGACGGATGCGTCTTCTCCGCGCCCGTCCGCAGCATGGCGCGGCTCGCATACTTTGCCGCCAAAAACACGCTGAGCGTGTTGGTCCGCATCATCTTCATGAAGCCCTCGCTGTCCTCCTCCCAGAACACCTTCCCGCTGCTTATCCCCGCGTTGGCGAAGAAGACGTCGAGCCGGTCGTACGTGTCCAGGGCGTGGGCGACGACGTCGCGCACCGAGGCCTCGTCGGCGGCGTCGAAGGCGCGCGTGTGCACCTCGACGGCGGGGTAGAGGGAGGCGATTTCGCGCTTGTGGGTTTCGAGGTGGGTGGGGTCGAAGTCGCAGAGGTAGAGGGCGCGGGCGGCGTTTGCGGCGTATTGGTGGGCGGTTGCGCGGCCGATGCCTAGGGGGGAGTTTGCGCCTTTGCGATGGGAAGGGACCGTGTCAGTGTGTTTCTTGGGGCGGGTTTTGAGAGCTAGGGGTATTGGGGCAGCGTACCGGTTATGATGACGACTTTGCCTTTGGCTCTCCTGCGGATGGGGGTTAGTTTTTTTACTTCATCTGGATTGTCCCCGGACGTTTGCACGATATTGAGTGCCAAGGGTAACGTACTCTCCCTTCAAATCTCCTGCTATGCTTCGTATCCTAGGAATACCCTCAAAAGTTCCTGCATCGGGAATGCCTTCTGAGAGCTCCTTGGATAGAGGCTGAGCTCCGAGCTTGGGTTCGGCCGGCATTTTTGGGGGTTCGGTCGCACTTCTCTGGTCTCAGAACAATTGATTGGATTGGAACGAAAAAAGGTGTCGAAATTGTAGTTGCGACTTCAGCGTCAATCGTACCAAGGGTTGTTGCAGGAGTAAAGAAAGAGCTCGGCTGGGCTCGGTGAGACGACGAGGGGTGCGGAGTTGACGGGGGTCAGGGAAAATCTGGGGAAGATGCCGAGGTACGATCGATTAGGTGCGGCTGATCGGGGACCCCGAGAGGTAGTGCATTGACCGCCATAGAGATGCGGCTCATCGACTGAACTGATATCATTCCCATTCCTCTTCCGCGAGGAGGTCAGATGCATGCCAGTGGTGGCACCTGCATTATTCTTTCTCTTCTTACCCCCTATCTTACGTATCTGGCTGCCTGGTATTACTGCATAGCCATTTTGCCGCCCAGAGACAACGGCTGACACTATAGGCCTATCGACACGCTTTGACTGCTTAGGTCTCAGTTGTGTTTGCCTTTTGTTCCTTTTCTTTTTCCAATCTCGCACTTTTTCGATCGTTCGATTTGCTTTCCAGTGCTGTAGCCACAGTTGTTACGTGGCCGTCCTTATGGCACAGCCACGTACTGCTCGCCTAAAATGCAGGTCGCTGTCGCTGACCGGTCGACTACATTCTAAATAAATGCGACCAGACTCAGGCTTGCTGTTGCGTGATCATCCTCTATGCTCCATCACTATCTGCACTGAACTTTGTCGTGTTTCAGTACTTTCGCTTATGCTTATAATCCTAAACGACCTTTGGATGTGTATCTCAGTTTGGTCTGCACGCAGCATACTTGCATCTTCAAAGTATGGATGATCGAACACAAGCAGTGTTCCAAACAGCATTTCGCTCCGGGATTGCTCGCGCCTACAATTTGTCCCTGCAAAGCAACACCATTAATGATCCGGAGCTGTTCTACTCGGATTTTCAGCAACATGTCGCTATATGGAATCCTAATATTCCTGAAGAGTCCAATTCAACCTTCCCTAAAGCCAATGATGTGATATGGAAGTTCCCATTAAAAGAGTCGTCATCCGAGATCAGAGACCTCCCACACTTGTGCGTCTCTTCCCCTTTCGATTCCTTCGGACGCGCCATCAGTTGCTTGACAATGCCTTATGTATCATTGGGCCTCTTAGACGCACCACCAAGCGATTTGGACATTGCTGCGGAATACGGCGTCTACGCAGATGTTGCTACAGCACCCTCTAATACCACAAAGGCTTGGGCAGGCTATCTACATGACTCGGGCGACTCGAGCCCTGATTGTGCCATGGATGTTCTGATTCGGAATAATGCTACACTAGATTTAGAAATGGTTTCGAAATGCATGCGCTTGATCTGCAAGGATTCTGCAAGTCAAGCGAACGTAGATCCAGATATCATAGGTATAGGAGTAAGAACAATTTCTCTATCCATGGAGTAGTGTGTAATTAACTGTCCACTCAGGTGTGGGCCGCATACATCATCCAATTGGGCATTTGTTTCTTCGCACCTATACTAGCAGCCTTGTTCCGACGATTATCTGAAAGAAATTTCCCGCCTTCTTGCCCAGGGAGTCACTCTAGCCAAAGTGGAGGTACCTCAACGCAAACAGATGTGGAGCGGAAGCTGTCTGGAAGTAGTCTCAAAAACATCGAGGCTGCTTTTATCACTAGCCTAGTTGACTTTCAGAAAGCTCAGTGCTACTACATTATGGCCATTCAGGTTGCGAGTATAACAACACTCCACAATTCAGCAAAAGGTACGGTCGCATATTGGCAGGCAGTTTCAACAATTGTCCGAGCCGTCTCAACATTGGATATTGTGGCTTCAACACTCATTCTTCTCTGTCTTTGGATCTTGAAGCAGCGATCGTGGTATATCCTCCTCATTACGCTCGCAGCGTCAATCATATCGACTTATGTGTTTTTTGACCCCAGAATCATGAGTGTTCCGGACCGTTTGTTCGAGGGTCCGAGACATTTGAACTTCACCGACAAAAATACCAATCCATATTCACTCTGTTCAGTAAAACTTAGCGGAGATAATCCTCGATGGCATCGTATGTCCACCGCATGGGTATTTTATCTCTGCGTTCTGATCCTGGTCTTCCTCATTGTAGACCACATCTTCAGCCTACGTCTTCCGCGTGCCAAAGATCGACCATATTTCCTGTCGTACAGCAAGTTTCAACGCAGCTTAGACCGATTTGTGGTACAACTCCGCAAGCGGGGAAAGTCGGTCCTTAGCAACGCAGGTAGAAGACGAGCCTACAAACTAGCCTACCACTTCATTCTTATGGGTGTGATTATTGCATGCCTCTGCGCCCTAGGCGAAACATACTCAGGTCTAAACATCTACTTTCAAGACACAGTCGAAACCCATGATTGGAGCTTTGGCCAAGTTGTGTCTGTAGCGATTTGGATTCCTGTTGTAGTCGACTGGTTGCAATTGTCCTTCCGTAAGTAACCGCAATTCATTTTGTACCGCTAGGCGCCGTGGATGAAAGCTAATTGACATAGGTGGAATGGAATCGGGCTCAGAATACCGCATGCCCCATCCGTACCAAGTAAAGCGCATCGACCCATCAATATCAAGAACCACAACTACGTCAGACTTTGACAGCACAACTTTAGAGCATAGAAACAGCATAGGGCTAGAGGAGGGAGCCTTCGTGGCTTCAACAAGGAGGCCCGCTACAGCAGAATTTTAACAAGCAGTACTTATATAGAGTTTCAAATTGAATAGGCAGAATCGCACGCGGACTGGGGTCCTAAATTGCACACAAACACACAGAGGCTACCCCTAACAATGCCCGGGGACACAGAAAGCGTAGAAGGCTCGCAGAAAGGGACACTATAGGGTTTCTCCAAATAAAATACACAACTTTTCTCTTTAAGTCGTTGTACACGAGCTCTTAGACCACACTAGTCCCCTGCGTGCTCTAAAAAAACAACTCTTGTAGTTTATAGTAGCACCCCAATATGAGATAGAAAGCGCACTAGCAAGCAACGCAAATCATCCACCATGCTCGCCTGCAAAAAGATCTCATGCAAACGCCTCCGATTCAACATGACCTTTTATTGGACAACACGCAACAAAGGCAGACTTCCACTCGGACTCAACTAACATATTCGAGATGATGTTACTGTCTGAGAGTACCATGCGCGCTTTCTGTATCTCCGGGCAATTTGTTTGTTAGGGACAGCCTATTGTGTGTTTATTTGTGCGCTTTGGACTTCCCAGTACCCTTTGTGCTTTACTATTCAAATTGAATATTCGAGGTGAGCAACGAAGCACACTGAGAACAACAAGTAGAGCCCCAAAACCGCCAACAGACACACGGCAGATCTTAAACCACCCCCCCTAGAACACAAACTACGTATGAAGCTCTCACACTCACTAAAAAATCCATGACATGACGTCCCAGATTCAACACGACACTTGTCCATTTCTAAAAATTAAGCACTAAACAGTACACACCACCACACAACCCAGCAAAAAAAAAAAGAGGACGTATACCACCCATCATCTGCCCATAGGCCCCAATGAGACCTCTCAGCCTGTGCATGAATATAAAAAGAAAAAGAACAAGTGTAAGAGCCAAAAAAAGACATCCGCCAACCACCCGAACCAAAGCGCCAATTAAAAAGAAAACGATGCCAGCGCCTCCCAACCAATCCCGCGAGACAGAAAACAATTTCGATTCAATATGACTTGAGAAAACAAAAGGGGGGAGAATCCAACCCTAAGTGGGAATAAGAAGCTCGAAGAGAGGAGAGACGGAGACGGAGACGGAGACAGCATGGAAAGTAAAAAAAAAAAAGACTAGGGAGGAAGCGCACAAAAATATTTGTCTTTCGCAAACGCCGTGATAGCCCCACCTACCATCCATCCTCATAGATGGAGCGCAGAGAGAGAGAGAAAAAAAAGGAAAGGGGTACTCCCATTGTTACGAAATAACCCACCATGGAAATAAAACGCCGTGTGCTGAAAATGCAAAAAGCCGTCTTTATGCAGTCTCTTCTTGGTTAACAAAGGCCGTGGGTCATCGGTTATTGATGCGTCATGGAGGTAGATGGACATGTCGTCGCGCGTTAGAAGCTGACATAACCCGAGTCGTCGTTGCCCGCATCGTCCATCCATCCAGGTCCAACCTCGCCCATTCCAGGACCTCGAATGTCTCTGGCCATGCCTTCTCCTTCTCCGCGCTCCACCCACTGCGTCTCGTTGAGGTCGCGCCAGATGCGCTGGAAGTAGAGGCGCAAAGTCCTCAGCCCACGCAGATAGCCGCGGTCGACACCATCGGGGTCCCTTGGGGGGCAGGATACATTTTCGGGCAACGCGTCTTCGGCCGTAACGCAGTTTGCAAAGTCGACAATCTTGAGTTTGATCTCTGACGGTACCTTGGACGGTGGGTTAGGCGTCGGGCCGGTGGGGTTTGGCGATGTCGGGCCGGACATGCCGTCGTTGCTCGGTGTTGAGAATCCGTTGACTACCATCGGCTCCTTGTCCTTTTGGTCGCCATCGCCGCGGTCGTACAGCATAAGCAGACTGCTGGCGTAGAAGCGGTATCCGGGCAGATTCCTTATCATGTCCTCCAAGGCGCTAATCTTTTCTAGGATGACAGGGATGTGCCGGATTGCCGCCTTGTACCCATGTCCATCCCAGAAGAAGCGCTTCAACGCATCCTGGAACTCCTTCCCCGCCTTGAGATCACGGCCAAAGTACTTGTCCTCGAACACGTAACTCTGCGTCTTGACGTTCCATATCTGCATGCCACAAACTCTAACTCCGAGTTCGCGACTAGTAGTCATTTGGCATTTGCGGCGCTGGGAACGCTGCTTCTTTTCGTCCGCCTCAATGCCGTACTGCCGCGTGCCCATCTTCAAGTCGAGCACGCAAGGCCTCGTCATGCCTGCTGTGAGGTCTTCGAGCAGCAAAAAGTGCTGCACACGCTCGTCAAATTGTTGTTGAGCCTGCTCGGGATTCGCTGGTTCTTCAATCGTGGGCGGCGAGTTCTTCGATTTGGGAGTGACCGGGGCTGGCAGCATTGTGCCACCGGGTACCTTTGCATCAAGCTGACCGTTCTCGGTGCTATGCTTGAGGATTGGGTCGGAACGTGCGCCATTCAGCTGATGATTTACTTTAGCATCTTCGTCCATAGCGAATAGCTCTTCTTCGTCCCCGCCATACCCCTCTTCTTCGTAAAACTCCAAATTGTGGCGGCGGTTCGAGTCGATTCCGCACGGCCTACGAGTGAGGCCACTCCCGGAATGACGCCTTCGCGGAAGAGTGGCTGGTGGTGGCAGCTGAAGGCTGTCGTGGTTTCCTTCCTTGCTCTCGCGGTCGAAATTGCGTGGCTGCACATGTCCACCCGAGACGTGGCGATGAGCTTCAGCTTTGAGCACCTGCTTACGCGTGGGTTCCTCTCCCAGAGGTTCGGACAGATGAGAAATATCGGCACTGTTCCTTCTCATGGAGGGCGCAGACCCCGCAATGGATGAAGATCCCGTCCTAGGCCTTCGGATGCCGTGGTGATGATGATGATGGCGATGTCGATGATGAATTGGTGGAGGCGCAAACACCTGCCGCAAGACCTCCTCTTGGAGTTTGGTGTTGATTGTAGTCACCCCCCAGCTCGAATGCTGGTTCATGGGGGGGCGCGACGGGCTTCTCTCCGACACAAAGCCTACGTCACTCTGATTCCTCCTGTGAAATTGCGACGGCAACGAAGAATTGCCCGTCCATGGATCGGGAGTAGCAGAGCGGGGTGGTATTCTAAAAAGGTTATCAGGGATGATGTGCCTGTTATTCTCAAAAATAACCTGGGGAATAGCGGTAGGCTGCTGAGAATGGCTGACGAGCCTCGGAAGATCTGTGCTCGTGCCGTTCTGACTGGGAGCACCTGAATCTGGCTTGGACGACGCTGGATCAGCGTTTGACTGCGAAGCCGAGCCCGAGTTGGTGGCATCAGCCTTGACCTTGTCCTTGAGTGTCTTCTTTCGCTTCGGCGCCTTGCGATAGGTCACGTTGAGAACGCCAATGTACCTAGAGTGACAACATAACGTTAGCAAAGCTACTCACTGATGACGTGCTCGGGAGGAGGCGATGGCATCTTTGCTGAGGTCTCAGCTTTCAAGCTACCAATAGTGGAAAAAAAAAGAAAAGGTCCGTACCTGGGCAGAAAGTCGAGCAGGTCAGGGTGATGGCGCTCTACCGTCTCGTAAAACTCGTTCTCTCGATTGTTCAGCTGTTTGCATACCGCGCGCCTTGAGAAACGATAGACTGTGGTGTGACCGCCCACTTGATGGTCGTAGGGTTTCAATTCCACCGCACCCAGAGGGGCTGGGGGCTGCGGAGCTGGCTGGTGTTGCTTCTCCTTTTTCTCCTTCTTGCGTGGTGTTGCAGTGGGCGTTGTACCTAGATCGTCAGTGGCGCTCGATTCATAACCACGAAGAGAATGCGTCGACTCCGCCAGCGACTCGTACTCGGACTCAGCCGAGGTGGTCGCGTCAGCGGTCGACAGAGGCAGCGGCTCGCTGTCTTCCTTCGGCACAGGGGCTGTCGTAGGTATATCACCATGCAGGCATTGATTTGTATCTTGGGACTGTAGAGAGATTTCTACTTCTTGAGGGGTCTTTACAGCCTCTTCCGTGTCCAAACCCTTGGGACCTTTGCCTGCACTGATTGATTTCCGTTTCCGAATGCCTTCGACCTCTGCCTTCCGAACGTCTTCTTGTGGTGGTAGCTGGTCTGGAGATTTCAATTGGCGATGAGGAAAGTAGAGGGCGGATGAGATTTGCTCCCGCTCGGATTCTTCCTCCTCAGAGCCCGGGGAGCGCTCTGCGCTCGGATCTCGTCCGGCTTGAAAGTAGTCTGAGGGCTCGTGCAGATGGGCAGTGGCACGCGATTTGATGGCATGCGCTCGGATCTTTTCTGCGGCTGCCGTGGGCAGGCTTCGGGAGAAGGAGGAGCCACGGTCGGCACCGGGGGTCAGGTTGTGGTAGTTCCTGATCTCTTCCAGCAGTCGCAGTGGAAACTCATGCCTGTGTTGAGTCTCGGCTGCCGGGTCGGATGTCTCGTTGACTGCTGCCATGAGGCGTTTCTCAGTCTCTCCGCCAGGGGTAGGCACCTTGTCAAAGTATGACTCGATTGGGCCGGCAAGAGGAGACTGGACCGTGGACGAAGTGCATGACAGTCGCTTCATATGCTCATTCAAAGCAGCGCCATCGCCCTCCTCTGGGTGTGCCTGCAGCGTCTTGTCGACCGGGCGCCGCTCCTTGGGACGGCCCTCGCGCTTCTTTTGTTCTTCTGCTGCATCGTTCTCCTTAAAGACGCGTAGGTAGTGACTCGCCTTCCGGCTCCTCGGCGCAGCAACGTGCTGCTCGGCCTTGGGCAGGGTTGCCTCGATTTTCTTGTCGACATGCTTGCCTTCGCGCGAGAGATTCTGGGTCGGATGGCCATGGAAAGGCACAGGTTTTCCTTCCCGCCACATTCTGTTCTTCAACCTCTCCTCACTGTCTGCCAGCGAATCGAGCAGCGACGGCTTCGGCATTGATTTGGTATCGGGGCTGTGTGGGGAGGCCGGGCGGTGGACGGGAGAATCGACGGGGCTCATGAAGGGGGGCGGGCTGGTCTCGCGTAGGAGGTCGAAGGTGACGCTGAAGGCGTCCTTCTTGCTCGAATTGAAGTGTGTTGAGAGAAGACCCTGATGGTCTCGGAGGGTGGCGGCAGGTGTGCGGGGGGTGTGCGGTTGGCGGAAGGTAGGGGCGTCCATCAGTCTGTGAGGGGGCGACATAGAGACTGCCATGTCGTCGGGACGGTGGGCGGCAGCATTCTCATGGAGGGCAGCGAGGCGCGAGACGGAGCGGGGGGAGGAGGCAGGACTGTCCGAGGCGAGGTAAGTGGTTGCAAAGATGCTGTCCCTCTCTGAGAGCTGGGGCTGGTCTACAGAGGGCGTCCAGATGTGGTCGACAGCAATGGGGGCCGTCCTGGAGCGGCCCGTCTGCGAGAGGGTCTTGGGCACCACGTCGTCGTCGTGGAGGGCGCGGTGGGCTCGTCGGGACGAGGGTTGGGAGGACTGGCGGGCGTCCTCCAGGCCCTGGGAGCGGTCCGCATTTGACCTCACCGGAGCGGCGGGTGAGGTATTTTTGGGGTCGTTCGAGGGCGGTGACATGGAGTCGTCGACATTGGTCAGGCGCCTGGGGCACGTTTTGGAGTGTCTGGCGGAGACCAGGTTGGGGAGTTGCGGGCGTGTGCGAGGGCGAGCGTGCGGGCAACGGGCCTGGTCTTGGGCCGCGGGGAGCGAAAGGTTGTGGGCGCGCAGGCGCACGCGGACGGGCAGCCGAATGGCGTGTAAAGCCGGGGGCGCGCGGCGCAGAGGGGTGCAGGAGGGAGGGTGCTGGGAGCTGGGAGGGTGCTGGCAGCGGGCGTGGCCAGGGGGGGGTGCAAGAAGTTGGAGAGGCGCCCGTCGGATGTAGAAGAGACCAAGAGCGTTGGAGTGCAGGAGCGCAGGAGCGCAGCGGCCCAAGAAGAAGTGGCGCAGAGACGCAGCGGCGCTGCCAACTGGCTGGCACGGGCGGGCGCTGGCGGGCGCTGGGCGCTGGGCTGCTGGGCTGCGGGCTGCGGGCGGGCTGGCTGGCTGGCTGGCTGGCTGGCGCGGCCCTGGGCAAGCGAGCAACAATGACGTACAGGCCCCAACACGCGCGCCCCTCGGTCTGCTCGTCGTCGTGGTGAAGGAGACGGAGCAGCAATGGCACAGCGGGACGCTGGATTGCACTGGGCTGTGGCGGCGGGTAGGACTTGTTCACGGGGCTGCTGGGCGGCTGCTGGGGGTGCTGGTGCTGGTGCTGGTGCTGCCACTACCGCCTCGCAATTGCTTCTTCCCCGTCGGCGCCAGGCACGCCTTATCACTCATGGAACAGCTGGCTGCGCTGCCGGCATCTGCTAACCACACGCCGGGCCGTGCGTGTCGACGCTGCGGTTCACGGCTCCCCGGGTTACGTACAACCGCCGCGCTGCTCCTCTCGATTCGCCAACGTGATCAATTGCCACTGCTCATTGGAAGTCTCATCAGGCACCGCTACGCGCACGCTGTCGTGCACTGCTCCGTCCAACACCCTGCTCCCCCGGCCGGCCCTCTGTCCGCCCTCTGCCCTCTGCCCTCTGCCTTGCACCGCGCCGCCGCGACTCATGGCCCACGGGCCTCTGCACAAAGGCCCTTCTACCCAGCTTCCCCGTCCAAACATGCTTCGTGCCCATCCCAGTGCCCTTCCGCGACTTCCATTATCAGCACACAGGCCGCCGTGTATCACTTGTGCGCAGCATGCACTCCTCGAGCAGCCCAGCCCAGCAGCCCCTCTGCGCCAATCACCCGAGAACGTGGCCGCTCACCGCAAGCTGCCAACCGGGGGGCCGAACCCAAGCAATGCTCGACCCGCTGCCGCCATCGACAACTTTGTCTTGATATCCAGATGCCCCCTAATCAAACCCCCCCGACGATCCAGCCATTCCGCCGGCGCCGCGGGGCATCATGGCCTTGACCCGTCTTCTGCCTGTATCGTGTCTGCACCCTCCATGCATCGCCGTCCGCTGTTCGCACCACGTTGCCAATCCCACCTCTCCTTTGGGCTCAACCCAGCCCTGCGAGATTGCGTGCAAATGGGCTAGCCACCCGCCCCTCCGCTATCTCCAGATCGTGAAATGACGTGGGTTCCTCCACCTGCCGCCCCGACTCCTCGTCCACCTCCCTCACCGCCGCCGCCCCGCTTGCTGCCAGTGCCATCGTCTCTTGCGATCCCTTCTCCGATGCCGTGCTGCGGAACGGGAGGCCGTTCCTGATCTTGAGCCCTACCCCCTCATTCGAGGGCGTGGGACTTTTGGCCTCCGTCCCAACAACAACAAACTCGCTTGGCTCTTCGTGGGAGAGGACAGCAAACTTAAGGCTACTCCCCCCCTGCGGCCTTGGCACCTTCTTCTTGAGCGTGCTGAATGCAAGCGGGGACGCTGCATTGAGCAGCTCCTGGGTGCTCATCGGGGCTTCCAATGCGTTGTCCGCTGCATCAGCATCAGGAGGGTGCTTTTTGTCAAACTCTGCATTGAATTTTCGGAATGGTGTGTAGGCAGGACTAGCCGGCTCGTAGTCGTAGGCGTCGTCGTCTACTCGGGATATCTCCTCTTCCATGTGGGCCAACGCTAGATTACTATCGGGCATTTCGGACGTGAATGTGCCCTGCTGAAACTCAAGCTGGGCCTGTCTCATTGCAGTCTGGGTGGAATAGTATGAGTTTCGGCTGCCGTCAAGCTCTTCTCCTTCATTCTGTTCCACGCCCTCGGTCATCTGATCAAGTGCGTTAGCTCCTCCCATCGTCTGGTCTGCCCATTCCTCATCGATAGGGGCACCTTGAACAGTGTCATCATGTGGCTCAACATCTTCGGAAGGTATTTCGTAGATGTTCCTCGCGCGCTTGGCCTCCTTCCTCTCTGCCACTGGGGAGGAGCTAAAGGTCACGGGGCGTGGCCTCGATTTTGCATTCTTGGCCTTTGACCTAGCCGGTCCAACTTTTTGATAGGCAAAGCTGTCAGGTGCCGATAACGGAGGCCCAGCTTGATCATGAGGCTGGCTTTGCCCCCATAGACCGCTCTTCGTCGCGCTTCGGCTTGCCCTTTGCTTCGTCGCCTTCTTCGTAGAAGACTGGGGGGTCCGAGCACACCTTAGCGCTGCCATATGAACTTGTTCTCGCGCGGGGGAAGTCCCAGCCATCGTCAGAGAAGTGGAGGACCGACTTGCCGTCGAGACTGCCAAGTGCGCGAGCGCTTTGGCACCAAGATAACCTTGCTTAATCGTAGTGTCCGCATCTTTGAAGAGCAAAACTGGGAGTTTTCCACTGCTGGACGATGGGATAGATATCTCTTCACAGGGTGTGCTGGGTGCAGCATTATTCGTTTGTGAAACCGAGAGACTGTGTGAAACTGCAAGTTCCAACGTGTTTGTATCTTGCTGTATATTACTGTCTTGAATCACCGAGTTGTGGAACTCTCTCTCTTGGGCATACTGCATGGTCTCCAAAGTTTCGTTGGTACCGTAGATGGGCCTGTCGACTGCAGTGGAAGACGATCTTCCAGTGGACCTGAGCGGTGATGTTATTACCATCGATGCCGATGAATATGGGGCTCCCGATTCGAGGCTCGCCTGCGCTATCCGATTGTTTGGAGATTTCGGAAGCATGATTCTTGGAGGGGCAAGCTGCAGTTCGCCCCTAGAATCTGTAGGACGAAAGCCATGTTGAATGCGTGTGGGTGAGGCTTCTTCGCGGCTATTAGCATACACCGAAGACTTTGCTGGTTTGAATTGGGGTCTTCGAAGCCAGTTGGTATCCGATTTTGAATTGCTATTGCTCTGGCCGAGGCCATCCGTTCTGGCACTGAAGAACTCTGTGGCACTGGATCGATCTGGGTAGTTTCCTCCCAGACTCACAACCGGATCAATTGTATCACCTTCGTGTTCAAATGTAGGAGCGGGTTCTGCAGCTCTTGCAGTCTCGGGTGATGCGACTGCGGATGAATCCCTCGATGGCTTGGGGGGCTTCGAAGGTTTTGAGACCTTGGAGCTTGCTTGTTGTGCACCCTGCTTCCCGGTATGGTTTCTGACTTTCGATGCTCCTCTTCTTGGTCGTTCCTTCTCTGGCGTTGCAGTGTCCTTGGTCCATGGGTTCTTCCAGCCCTTGTCGAAAGGGCCCTTGAGGCTCGCCGACTGAATGATGGGCACGGTTCCGTAGCGGAGGTACTTGTTTGCGATTATCTCGACACGTCGTCGCTTTGCTGCTTGCTCTTCTGGAGTGGCGGAGCTGCCAACCGGATCGTCGAAAGAATGGTCGGAGGGATGATCGCAGCCCTCAAAATCCAGCCCATACTTGAAGACGAAGTGGAGGGGCCGAGGCATACTGGGTCAGCGGCTTGCGGCCTTGTCTCCCAAAAGGTAGCGAGGGGTGTGGTCGTCGGCGTCGTGGGGGTGGTGGCGGCCTGGTCGAGGTGTCTCGTCGGGAGCGAGTGGGCATGGTAAGCTGTAGGGTTGTGTTGTTTGGTGGTGGTTCGGGGGGAACAAGCGGTACGGGGCCGGGGCAAACGACGTTGGCAGCAGTGACAGCAGTGACAGCAGCGACAGCAAGTGATGGACAAACGGTGCAAACGCAAACGGCCAAGCGTGGAAGAGGCGGGGGCCCCTCTCTCGTGGGTACAAGGGCGAGGCCAGGCGCGGCGGCCCGTGTTGGTGATTGACCGGAGAAAAAGGCGGTTGCTGGGGAGACGATAGCCGCCGCTCGCTATCAGCAATCATCACGTGTGATCTCCCGGGGTACCCTGCACTTCCAAGTTGCGGCCCACGGCGCCCTCGATATATTGACTTTGGACTCAACACGCGTTGCACCTACGAAGCCCGCCGGAGCGCAGCCCTGCGCGAGCATCATGCTTTTTTCGCCTATCTAGCATCATCCAAGGACGCGTGCCGGCAAAAACCACCGCCCACAACAAAGACCCGTGCTGCCCGCGCTGCCCGCCGCCCTCCCCCAGCCGCGCTCTGGAGTCGCAGTCGCAACCGCAACAACACGCGCGCAACCGCCATGAGCCAGCCGTGGCTCGAAGACCTCTCTGAGGAATGGGTCGACCAGCCCACCTCGCCGCCCGCCGACCTCGACACGACCCAAAACCCGCCCGCGATGCAGGTTTCGCACAGCAGCCCGCCCAAGCTGCGCAGCCGCCTCCCCCGCCTGCGTCACTCGCCAGGATCGCTTTCTGACATCCAGATCCGCCCCCTTCGCCCGCAAAAGCCCCAGAGCGCAGTCGCTGCCCGGAGGAGGAGCGAGAGCAAGCTGGCTACCTCGCCCGACGGCTCGCCCGTCGCGCCTTCGCGATGCGCCTCGCAGTCCTTCTCCGCCGGCGACTCGGTCGTCTATACCGGCACCGTCGCCCACAACTCGGTCGTGCGCTCACCCACCAAGGATAACGACATGCCCGAGTGGAAGAAGCGCCTGCTCAATGGCGAGATCGGCTACGGCGACCGCAAGGACTTGTTCAGCCCCATGGGCCTCGAGAACATCTTTCAGAAGCCGAGCGGCCCCCAATCTGAGGAGAAGGCCCAGCCAAAGACCAGAATTGGCCTGTTGAGGGGATTGAGCGCCATGCCTTCGAGCCCCCCACCATGGCCGTCCACCATCAACGTGGACGAATCGGCGGTAGACGATGGGGACGCGCTAGAACCAACTGACGTGACCGACGTGACCGAAGACCAAACACGCGCCGACCACTCCCTCACCGACAATTCGCGCCAGGAATACCCCCCTGAAGACTCATCTGTGTTCCAGCCCGTAGAGTCCGTGTCTGTCAACGTCACCGCACCGAACGGGCTGGAAGTGCCACGCGCTGTCAGCGGGCAGACCGAGTTGAACGAGGCGTTTAGCCCGGTATTCCTAACAACAAACCTCAAGATTGGGGGTACTCCCAAGCCCATCCCACAGTTCCGCGCTTCAGATCTCGCAAACAGGTTACGGCGGTATGGATCGATACCCCCCAACGAAGCCTCGGAATTTGTCTCGGAAGGCAATTCGCTCATCAACAGCAGGAATGATTCGTCTTTTGCGAGACTTCAAGATGATTCACTGCCTGAGGGTCTCCCCGCCGGGACACCTGACCTTGCTGATGTAGGCCGCTTTGTCGAGCTGCGGAGAGGCGGCTACTCGAGAGACAACTCCTTCCGCACGCGGCCCCTCAGCCCATCCATGCGATCCAAGGAGGTCACGCGAAGCACGCCAGAAACTGGAACAGTCCCAGCGAAGAACGAAGCGATCAAGGATCGCAAAGAGCAGAACCAGAGCCCCGTCCGCGAAGGACTTCAAGCCACCGAGCTTCTTAGTCCAGCTACTCCTCAACGTCGCGACAACTCCAAGTACCTCAGTCCCGAGCGACCAAAAAGCTCAGGCAGCCCGCTTAAGCTTTTCGATGCCCATGATACGTTTACATTCAATCACATACAGAGGCGACTCAGCCAACTAGACTCCAAACCCGAGAAATCTTCGTCTAACGACGCCCAGAAGGTCGATGATGTAACCAAGGGAGCGCAGAAACCTGCGCGCATGTCTTCGCTAGAGGAAGTCAGTATATTGAACGAGTCCCCGGCACAGCCCAGCCAATGGGTCCCTCGAAGAGTGGGCACATTTGGCGAAGGCCAGCTCAACACGTACCAATTCTCAGGCGGAGACTTTTCGGTTTTTTCTGACGATTCTGATAATTCTGAAGGCCAAGAGAGTGCCCCAGATGAGTCTCCATCTATGGATGTTGCCCCTCCAGGTAGCCGACAACCATTTCGTTTCCAAGTGGAGGGATCGCCGCTGTCGCGCGAGCCTTCTAGGTCCAAAAGACAAGGACTCACGCGCGTCTCAAATCCATTCCGGGGTGTCACCCCGACTAGACCGGAAGAGATTCCTGAACCTGCCGTCGATCATCAGCTTCCACAGCCAGAGGCCGTGCCTGAATATGCAGAAGGGAAGCGCGGCTTGACCTCACCCGTTAAAAACCGAACCTCGAAGCGTCGTAGAACCATAAATGGTACGGATGCTGAAGAAGATGGAGGTTTGTTCAGCGAGATCCGGCCGAAATCCGCGGTCGAGTCGGGAGCTGCCAAGCCATCCATGCTGATGATGCAGTACCAAGGAGATTTACGTTCCCATCAGTTGAATAACCTCGCAATCCCAGAGGTACTTGCTCGTAGACACATTCTGCGACCACGAAATCCAACTCCGAGTCAACGAAGAAGAGAAGAGCTGCAGGCAGAGATATTGGAGGCGACAGAGGCCTTCATCCAGGCATCGCCAAAGCTCAACACCATCCGGGAGCAACTTGACTCGACTAGTCTCGGGGACGTGACTACAGAAGAGACTCGGGCAGCCATTGTCGCCAAGGAGGTGGCCGCCTTCACCATAAAGCGAAAGCAAGTCGTGCGAGATGAGACTCGTAAGCGCTCCGTCACAACACAAGATTTCCTGGACGAAGCAGTGAAAATCATGGATTTCATACGCGGAAAAGGCCGGCCCGTTAGCGGCCTGACGAGTCTTGAAGAAACCGAATCCGAATCTCCAGTCGAGAATAGGAACCCCCTTCCCTCATCACCCCTGACTTTTGACAAACCTCCCAGTCGAGAGGGCAAATACTCTACGTGGCGTGAGCCAAATCGACATGAGCTAGACCCTAGTGTCATGAACCATTTGCGAAAATTTCAAGAGAGAGAGACAGATACCTTCATGGGTTCTTCAGTCAACTCTCTTCGATTTTCTCACATAGGAGACTTGACAGAGCCTGAGGACACGAGTATTGTGGTCGAACAAGATGACATCCGTATTACTGATAACTATGACCGATTCCAGCGCACCCCTACGGCAGGCCAAGAGGGATCCAACCAGCAATACAGAACCACGCGCACTCATCCATCAATAGGATCGTCTATGGGAAACACAATTGGCACCACTGCCTCTCGTAGATCGGAGCATGTGGCGACTTTGGCCCCGCAAGCGATAGCGCATTTGATTCCAAAGGAAGTTGCGGGCATGAGTTTTGATAGCCAGAAGAACATTTGGGTTCGACAAAGAAGTTCATCCAAGGAATACCGCCCACCTGCAGAATACAGCATTACAAATGCCAGCGAAGAGGATCCGTTCAACAATATTCCAGATCTCACAGTTGATGAGAGCGCCGAAGTTAAAATGAGCAAGGGATCTCCCATTCGACTGCAACCGACTGCAGAAACCTTCCTAGAAGAGACTGAGGAACCAGGCTCGGTAGAGAAAGACCGCCCAGTCACTCGCGAGGGCAAGAACTTTGCGTCAACTGAGACGAGTTCTGCCCCTTCGAAAATGTCTGGATTTGCTTGGAGCTTTCCCAAAACTGAGACTCGTGCTACCTCTTTCAACGACCCTGAGCTGAGGAACGCCGGCGCCCAAAAGATGCCCCATCTGCCAACAACTTATGCGATTCCTGAATCGGACGAAGACGATATCGAACATGAGATCCAGTATTACGAGGGACGCTCTCAGATGCGAAATAGCAGGGTTCGAGACATAACCATCTCTATAGCCGATCGAGACGAACCGCAGCATCAAGATCAAACCAGTCTGGAGCGAAATGGCCAGCAACAGTCATACTCACATACTCGTCAAAGTTCCCCTTCAAAGAAACCAGAGTGGAATACGATCAAAAGCACACAGAGTTTACCAACCGTGCGCAAAACTCGCAAACCCATCTTCGCGGATGATAACGAATTGTCTCTTTTGGAAGAGCTCCCGACAGGCAATTACCGGATGCAGCTATCGATGAATCTATCCACTGGCGCAGGACATCCGGAGACATCGGGGCCCACTCCTTCTTCTCCATTGAAGGGGGATGCTACTTTCATGCTGAGTGAACTCCCGGAGTTTACTCTCAACCAAGTGGACGAGTGCGAACTGCCAGACCGCGTTGTCGTCAAGCATGATGGCACCAAGTTCTCCAAGGCTCTGGAAGACCGATATGCACTGGGCACAGCTGAGCTGGTCAAGGCGCTGCAGGACGTAGAGCCAGACGAACCTTATTGGGAAGATCTTAGGGAGGTAGATCTACACGAGAAGGGCCTGACGAACTTGCATCGCCTAGACGAGCTTTGCTACCGCCTAGAGGAGATGAATGTATCCAGCAACAGCATCAGTCAGGTCAAAGGAATACCTTACTCGATGAGACGACTACAGGCCCAGAACAATTGCCTTACTGGTCTGACTTCTTGGACGACTCTCCAAAACCTACAGCATCTCGACATTTCAGGCAACGAGATTGACAATCTGGATGGGCTCGCCGAACTTGTACATTTACGGACGCTAAAGGTTGCTGACAATCACATCAAGTCCTTGGATGGCATCCTCCATCTTGATGGCCTCATGGAATTGAGCGCTGGTGGAAACGAGATCGAGCTGATCGACTTTTCCAGAGCAAACTTGTATGTTGCCCTGAAAACTGTACCTTGGCCACCTACTAACAAAATTGCAGGAAATCCTTGACGGAATTGGACCTGCGCAACAATGCTCTGATGGAAATCCAGGAGTTGCATCGGCTTCCGATGCTCCAGCACCTCAATTTGGGTAAGTACAACTGCTTCCAGCTCCACGAAGCAACACTGACTCGGTTAGATGACAACTGCATTGAATCTTTCCCAGTCGTATCAACTGCAGGGCGGTGTAATACGCTACGATCTCTTCGTCTATGCAGAAACGGATTGACCTCTCTCGATGTTGAGGAATATTGCCCCAAACTGGAATCTTTATATGTTGATGGCAACTCTCTCACCCAAGTCCTTGGCCTAGAATATCTACGCCATCTCCGAACTTTCTCGGCACGAGACCAAATGCTTGGGACCGACTCGGTGAACGAGAAATGTGTCGGAAATTTCTTAAGAAACCCGGATGTTCGCAACTTATACATTTCATTGAATCACACGCTCAGTCTCGACCTTTCGCAACACCTGCTCAACCTTCAAAGACTGGAGCTTTCGTCCATGGGGCTGAAAGAACTGCCCAGCGACTTTGGGCAGCTCACGCCGAATATACGACACATTAACCTAAACTTCAATTCTCTCAAAGATCTTAGACCTCTTCTGAACATCAAGAGACTGAGCGAATTGCTCTTGGCTGGTAACAAGCTAGAGCGTTTGCGAGCCAACGCAATGGTCCTGGGGAAACTGACCACCCTCTCCAAGCTAGACTGGCGGGACAATCCATTGACGCTGCGCTTCTATGCGCCGACATCTGAAAATCGCATTTTGTCGCTTAGACAAAAACCATCTGATGAGCAAACTACTGATCGGTTCATCCTTCCTGATGGAGACTCGGAAGTCGATCAGCAGTACCTGTCACGCTTGGACTACGAAACAAGGATCAGGCGAAGAGTCACTGAGATGATGCTTGCAAACTTTTGCAAAAACCTGCGAGAACTTGATGGGCTGCAGTTTGACAAAGCGCGAGTCCTCGTCAAAGACGAAATATGGGAACGCCTTCTCTTCTTGGGCGTTATACAGCGCAAAACATCGGAGTCATCCGAACTCACGGAGTAATGAACGCAACGAAAACAAAAAATACTTCAGGTTCAGACTCCCACGGGCTGGGAGAGTGCAGCGCATGACACGAGCCGTGTGCCGCGCGTGACAGGAGCGGGAGCGGACACTTATGCTGGCTGGTTTTTGGGCTGTCTATTGGCGTCTTGCTTGGGTTTCAATGGCGCCGGTAAGCAACGCATCTTGCGTCACATGGAGTTTGGTTGCTTTTGGGCCGCAGGCCAATGGGCTTGCGGAGTATCAGGGCATCAGGAGTACCATATATCTTTGTAATCATGGGAGGGGGGGTTAAAAGCGTATGTGGGAATGTCTTGACGAATTGTATTATTAATGAATGAAAGGTACCTCTGCAAATCCGTGTCTGCAAGTCATCTGTCAACGGTAGCTTCTTTCAGTGGTGACTTGAAATGTGCGGCATGAACCGGATCGCAGCAAGACCTTGCTTCCACCCACGGCCGGCAAGGCGCTCCCTGCCTGTCCCGAAGCCCCCATATGGGTCCTGGCCGCCCTCTCAGAGAGATGCGGAGGGCGTGAAACACGTGGTGAAAGACGCGTCGCTACTTTAGAGCCCCGCGACTGGCCGCACCGGTTGAAACGTCTGTGCGTTAGCGCATACCTAGTACCAAATGACCCGCCCGTGACTTAACCAACTGGCGTCTGCAGCCAGTCCATTTATCAACTCCACTTGCTCCCTGGCGCCATGTGCAAACGTCTTCACACTTTGCACAACCATGGCCGCGAACACAGCAGAGGAGGAGAGAGCTATTGAGCTCGCCCGCGACGCCCTCCAGACCGCCAAAGCCGGAAAATTATCGGACGCCGCCAGGGTGCTGCGAGAAGCCACAAACTTGGCACCAGACCTCCCACAGGTCAAAGATGCATGGCTGCAATTGAAAGAAGAAGAGGCCAAGAGCCCGTTGCTGAGCCTCTCGAGAGATTGGGTCAAGAGCCGGGATGAGGAGGACGGCGAGAAGGTACTCAAGCTCGTCAAAGGCAAAAGTCTCGACCCGAAAGAAGCAGAACAGGCCATGGAAATTTTGTACGAGTTCAAAGGCGAAGACGACGTCATGGACCATGTTACGGGCGAGTTGGTGCAAAATCCGGGGCCCCAGGTGTGGCTCGTCAAAATGATCATCGAGCACCCCACTCAGATTTACTATGAGTTGTTCGAGAGGGGTGACGATAGCATTGACGGACTGCTCAAGGTCTGCCTCAACCGGAGCTTGTGGCCCAGCGATGAAACATTTAAGCAGGGGCATCGGGATATGTTCATGCTGAGTTTGGCCATGATGATGGAGGAGGCACTCGAACACCCGGAGCGGGCGATGAAAGGTGTCGCCCAGCTGCTCGCCCACCATGCTGGAGACCTCAAGGGTATCATCGATGCAGACAGTTTCGATGTCATTCTCGAATCTCTCGATATCCGGCTTCCCAACAGCCTCCGCAGCCAGGCGACGCTCGCTACAATCAAGCTGTTCGAGCTTGCACCCGAAACTGCGTCCGAGCTCATCTCTAAGTTTGTAACGAGCCGAGTGCAGAAATCGACGGCCGAAACCTTGATGGTGGCCTTTTCCGCCGCCGCCGCCGTATTTCCCATCGCGGTAGTGCCGGCCGCTGCTCTATTCCTGACGGATGGCTTCGTTAGCACGCTGGTGCCAATGGTACAGACAAAAAAGAGCCAGAAGCTTGAGCAAGCTGCGCTGGAGCTTCTTAGCGCATCATGTGTCGACAAAAATTGCCGAGACGCCATCAACCGGCATTGCAGAATGTGGCTTGAAGACCTCGTGGCGATATCTCCGGATCAGAAACGATCCAATCTCGCTGCTCTCATCCTCGTCAAGATTGGCGATGAACAACCTCCCTCTGAGGGACCGCAAATCGTCGTCCCGGGAAAGGTCGACCAGGATGACTTGATAGCGAGCTTCAAGTCCATGATCATTTCGTCTGACACCTCAAGCAAGGCCGACCCAATTGAAGGCCTCGCATACGCTTCTCTCCAGCCCAAGGTGCGGGAGGATCTTGCCAAATCACCCAAGTTTTTGCGTCGCTTGACCGAGGCCATGAAAGACCCCGAGGGCGCGTCAAACATTCTCTTTGGCGGCTTGACGATATTTGTGAACCTCACTATGTATCTGCCGATGCAATCCGAAGAGGAAAAGAAAATAGCTCAGCTCAAGGCATACGCTAACACGCAGAAGCCTTCGGACCCAGATCCTTTGCTTAATGAAGAGCACGTCCTGGCACGCTGTAAACGCGTTCTCGAAGCCGGTATCGTCCCTATTCTCGTCACTATCTGCAAAAAGGGATCCCCATCCGTGCTCTTTCAATCCGCCCAGATCCTGCTTTCCCTATCCAAGGATCCCAAATCCCGGGGTACTCTGGCTCAACAAGGTGCCATCAAGCTCCTCGTCCAAATATGGGACCACATCACCAACTCGGGCATAACCCCCTCTCCGTTCCCCCCACAAGCGCTCCCCACTACTGCCCAAGCCCTCTCCCGGATCCTCATCTCCATCAACCCTGCCCACATCTTCAACTCGGCCCTCCCCTCCACCTCAGCGATCCGCCCCCTTCTCTCCCTCCTCAAACCAACAGAGGCCTCAACCTGGCAACTCCACGCCTTCGAGTCGCTCCTCGCCCTCACGAACCTCGCCTCCCTCGACACCCCGACCCAAGACCACATCATCCGCGCCTCCTTCGACACAATCGCAGACGACCTCCTCCTCTCCAACAACGCCCTCCTCCGCCGCGCCAGCACAGAGCTCATCTGCAACCTCATGGCCTCGCCCCTCTGCATCGCCCACTTTGCAGACGCATCCCCCCGATCGAAGCACCGCCTGCACCTCCTCCTCGCCATGACGGACGTCGACGACGCGCCCACGCGCTCCGCCGCAGGCGGTGCCCTCGCTATGCTCCTGTCCATCGACCTGGCCGTTTTCGAGCTGCTGAAGCAGGACCGTGGTGTTGACTTTTTGATCGGCTTGTGTAGGGATGAGGATGAGGGGATTCGGCACCGTGGCGTTGTGTGCTTGAACTGTGTGACGGATGTTGGAGAACAGGGGGTTGAGGCGTTGAAGAAGGCTGGGGCTATGGAGGCGCTTAAGCAGGTGCTCAAGGAGAGTAGGAGACCCGAGGTTCTTTCCCTGGGTGTGGAGACATTGAAGGTGTTGCTTGGGCAGCAGTAGGCAGCCGAGCCGAGTCGACTCGACTTTTGTAGCGCGTAGGAGCTGATTTTTCGGTGAGATTCGCAGTTCGAGATACAGAAAGGCGGGCGCTTGGTCTCTTGGGGTATATACGGTGCGTACCTGTTATGGATGGCCTCCTGCTCGACGTTCAGTCATTCAGGTTCGTCGAAGGGGGGCATATGATGTATGACGTTATACAATGATTGACATGTCACGATCACATTTTCGCTCTATTCGCGAGTTTCTGCTGTGTGCGCGCACATGTGTGTTCTCATTGCCTGGCAAAATTGATGCATTTCATTTGTGTGGCATTTATTCAATCATTCCAACTTCGTATACGTCTAACTACTATACATTCTCCACAATGACGTACTGTGCTTGCAGGTCTAGGTGGTATTACATGGAGTCCGAGGTGCCGTACGCCCAAAAATGCCGAATGCTCATCATGAGGTTCACGACTGGCAGTTATTATACAGATAAGGCTATATACAGGGAGGAAGAAAGCCCATTGGGCTTGGATGATGAGATGCCATGCTACGTTGTACATGTTATGGTATGAGCCTAGGTCACAGATTGGACCAAATAGGCAGCACCAGCTCTGTAGTCTTTTTGAAGATCTCTTGTTTAAGATTGGGGGATTGGAGGACTGACACATGAATGTCGTCGTGTTCTTTTTACATTCTTTGGGCTTCATCATGGTTTCCGTGAGCTCACGCCAGAGCGGTGTTGTTCATCCTCTTTCGGCGAGGTTGATTTGCGCCGGATCTCCGGTCTCGCCACCTCCCCAAACTCATGCGCTATCCAGGCTGCCCAAAGCGCTTCTGGATCATCAGTGGCAGGGGTTTGAGTTTGTGGTGTCTGCACTCCGTGTGCAAAAGAGGATGACTCGGGTTGGGTTTTAGCTGACTTGGTCTCAGGTTTAGGCTCATTGGAATTTACTGCCCCATCAGGTTTAGCATCATCAGACATATAGTCTGACATGGCAATGAGGACGTTGTCTGCCGCCCAAGCTGGCGCCGCAATTCCATTCTCGTGCTGAACCAGGTGCACTGTCTCCTGAAAGCCCTCCATGATGCTTTTCCTGTTGTGTCCCATCTGGACCACGTCCCGTAGAACCTGGTTGAAAAGCACCGTGTTTCCTGTCAGAGTGCATAGAGCGAGCATCTGAGAGTAAGCATGTGCCATCTGGGGCCGCCTGACTTTGTGCTTGATGCTTTCGATCTCATTCCATACGTAGAGTCCGCCATACCAATTAGCACTTCGGACGCATTCATCCAGAAACTTATTAAGGCCAGGCATGTCGAGACCCCAACCATCTTCTTTCATCTCATAGTAGATCTCCAACGCTCGCTCCAGACCCGCAAACTTGAGAACTCCTTGCATAAGGGTGTTGAAGACGACTGGCGTAGGATAGATTTTTTGATTGATCTTCACATCATTGACGCGGACAAGACGGCTTTGGCCCATCTCGTTGATGGTAGTGTCTGGGTGAGCAAGCATGAGAGCGTTGCCCACACCACGCATTCTGCCAACAAATCTGCTGAAATGATCTGGACGGTCTGTCTGAGTGTAGAAATCCAATATAGTTGTGCAAGTGATTTCGTTTGGTCGAATCTTACATGCATCAAGCGCTGCGATTACATCGTCAACTAATGCTATGCGTTTCCACCGCTTTAGCCCGATCATGAGAATGTTGAAGGTTTGAACGTCGGGCGCTGATGTCGAGACAAGTAGGTTGTGGCATATTCTGGCGACGGCAAGCGGGCTGAGTTCTTCGTGACCATCTTTATTTTTCGGCTTGTCGAAAAGTTTCTTTATTGCAGCATTCATCTGGCGGCAGATTTCGTAGAAGTCTCCATCCGGGTCCTGACTATACTGTGGCATACACGGCAAGGCCACACGTGCCCTCCAGTCTTCAATCTGTTCATATGGCATTTGACTAGGGAGATGTTCCAATATTTTCATATTCTCCAAAAATTCTTGCCGTTGAGTGCTGTGAAATTTTCTCGATCCGTCGAATGATTCAGGTCGATCTGATCTCTCTTTGATGATTTGATCAATTGCGTCTTGAAGCTGCGCAGATAGGCCAGCTAAGTCTGTCGGCTGTATTTCGTCCACTTTGGAATCCATGAGCAACGCTTGAATCAGTGCTCCAATGGAAAGCTCTTGAATAGCCAGCTTCTTCCAAGTGTGCCTCCTCCTCATGGATTTCATACGCGCAGGGTCTAGAGACCACAGAGATTGAGGGGGCAAATGATGTCGAGTGAGGGCAGGTCCAGTATTGACAGGCCAGTCCAAGGCTTGGGTACCTGGAAATCTGGAATCGTACTTTATCAAACTCCAGAGGCGCTCCGTCATATAGTCAACCTCTATCAACGCCTGCCTCTCCTGGAAAATATGGTCATCCATCATCTCTGCTCCAACTGCGCGATTTATACAGTCCCATTCAGCAGCACTTGCGAGCAATTCCTCAACGGGCGTTGTGTGCATATAGTTTTCTTGAGGTTCGGCCATCGAGGGATTCCGCCGTTTCCGTTGCGGAGCGGGCCATTCTTCTGTGTCTTTACGTAGCGCGGCAAACGCGTCATCCCACTGATCATTCCTCTTTTGCTTCATCCTAGCATCCACCGTCAATCCTGCAGCAAATATGGCCGTATATGTGAAGGTGGACGTTGGGGTCCCAAATGTCCATGGCCCTATTGCTGGAAGTGAATTGGCGCGTCTTGCGACGACCGCGGTATTTGAGATGCATGATATGCATCTACAGGTACCCGGGGGACGCGCTGCCCGGGACCAGAGAGCTAGCATAGCTATCGGGGCATGCTTTACGACGAGCGACGGAGGGAGTATAGCGGCGCAAGGAAGCGCGGAGGGCTTGCGGGGGCGGATTCGAGGATTTGCGATGATACTCGTACGATTCTAGCACTTGTACGTGTAGAGATCGCGGGAAGGGGGCATCGGAGCTTGTGTCGGGCTTCTGGTGGAGATTTCGTAGATTGTCGTTCGATCGGCTCAGGGCAAACTGAAGATCCCGACAAGTCGAAGCGTGATCACGTGCTCGGGCGGTGCCCCTCCCCCTCCAAAGCCAGAAAGCTCAGAGCGCGAAGCTCGTTACATCATCCGCGATACAAATCTTCACAATGGTGCTCGCCCTAGCTCTAACCGCCGAACTCAACGGGCATGTTCCTCCCTGCAGCTTACAGTGCCTTGCTGATCTCTCTTCTTAAGAGTTACGAACCTCCGGCCGCTCGATACCGAAGACTCTCCGTTCTTCTACACTTTCAAAGTCCAATGCACGTCATGTCGCGAGACACACCCTAATTATGTGACTGTGAATCGCTTTGTACGGCCTCCCTCTATCTCTGATCTTGCTAGGCCCTAACGACCTCCAGGAAATGAACGAGTTGAGCGGAAGCAGGGGTGAGGCCAACTTTGTGTGGAAGTGCAAGAACTGTAAGGTCAATCTCCCTACCCTATACTTTTCTTTTCTGAGCTGAAAACCCGTACAGAGGGAGCACTCGGCGAATGTCAAAGCTGCACCAGCATCATATCCCCATACAGACCCCCCGAAAACGCAGAACATCCTCGAACTCGACTGCAGGGGGCTTGAGTTCACAGATTTCAAGGCCGAGGCAAGTTTCCATCATCCGACTATTTACCCAGAGGCTAACGGAGAGTAGGGAGAATTTCTGGCCGAGGGCACCGAAACAGGCTCAAAATTCACATCGATCGACCTTTCGGAAGGCGAGTGGTTCGATTACGACGAGAAAGCTAGTGAGGAAGTCAGTATCACAAATGTGAAGTGGGAGATTCGGCGAGCTTGAGGTGTTGGCCAGGGATATGGTCATAAGGGTGAGACGTGGCACTACGAATGGAACAGCTTCTGTGCCTTTTATACGGAACATCTATCAACAGCATGGCCGGGCATGGTGTCATATCAACATCCGAATGCCCGACTACTATGAAAGGTACAGGCATATTTTTGGGCCTGCAAATGTCAGGTATTGCCACAACTCAAGAAGGCTGCGCGGAACAATACACGTTAGACTCAGTTCAGGGAGAAATTCGTGATGAATCAACGTTATAAGCCACATGTTACACTTTGTGAAAAACATATTTGCAAGACTAAATCGTTGACATACGAAACCAACCTTGCGGATATCACAGCACCAACACAACAGTACCTCTACTTTTACCAGTACAAAGAAACATAAACCATACAGACTAAGTCAACACGCGGTCTTCTTAATTTACCCCCAAGTGATATCTGTGCTCGGTTTGCCCAACTCAATCTTGTCCTTGGGTAGATCACGTCCCCAAGTCACCACTGTTGTCGGATTTCCGATAGTAAAGACATCCTTCGGCTTCTCAGCCCGCTTCTTACCCCAGATGATCTCCGTGCTCGGGGGAGTGATGACAATGTCATCACCCGGGCCGCCTTGGACCGTCCCATCACGCTTTCCCCAGATGATCTCAGAGTCGGGGGGAGTGAGTTCAATGTCGTCGGGCGGCGTTGTGCTGTCGCGTTTGCCCCACGTTATCTCCGTTGATGGCTTGCCAAGTTCGATCTTGTCTTTAGGGAGATCGCGACGGCCCCACGTCACCTCTGTTGAGGGTTTTCCGAGCTCAATGGTGTTTGGAGGGGTAATTTCCGACTGCAACATGTCAGTGGATTGTATACTACTTGTGAACAATGAACCTTACGATGGGAAGGCCGTTCACGCTGATCAAAAGAGCGCCCGCGGCGAGCACCGACACCAGGCCGTACTGCATGTCTGAGAATGGATCTGACGTAATAAAAGTTCAATAGCTTATGTGGATCCTCAGCAAGAAGATATTGTGCGGTGCAAGTATTATGATCAAGGAAGTGGGCAGTAGTAGTGGCAGTATTTTTTTATCCGTGGAACGGCCAGCAGTGTCTTCATATACTCGCCCGTACTAAAGAGTCACGGTTACCCTCGCTCCCCCAAGCATGCACCACTGTCCCTGATTTGGCGAAGGGTCGATTGTTCAACTTGTCTGCACCTATCCAGACCCCCGTATAGCTAATATGGGTAAACCATTCTGCATCAGTCCGCCATAGCATGCCATGCTTGCGACACCAAGTGGTGTGAAGAGGGCCTAACCTGCCGTGGGGTGATTGATAGAGTGCCATGATTGTGAAAGCCCAACTGACACGAAAGACTTTACTCCTTTCGCCATGTGACTGGTGGCAAGCCCATGTCATCTCTTGTGGACCAGGAAGCTAGGTGCTGGGCAGCTAGGTGCGGCGAAGACCGTTGAAAGCCAGGGTTAAATCTAGCACCGGCTCTCTCGGTCAAACAAATTAAAATCTGTGCTGGCCTAGACAATTCTATTCGGGATCCATCCCTAGGTATAAGCCAGGGGTGTTCAAAATTGATCTGCTCTGGGGTACGCAGGACCCTTTATCGAGAAAGCAGTAGATCCTCCAAACGACCAGATAATACAGCATTGTTGTGGGTCCTTTATCACCCTGTCCCAGGAGTTTGTGTCGACCGAGTTGCCAGGCATGGCGCATTTTGAGCACGGACATGGTAGTTGGTAGAGGTCTAGACTTTCGTGACGATATCCATTGGGCGAAAAGACTCTTACTAGATACGGTCGCTCAGCTGCAATCAAAGCTTGGTATATGTTGCATCACGTCGCCTGTTGATATGGGGATTGCGATATGGAGAACGACATTGGCTCGGAGGCTTCACTTCATTTATGTTTTCGGGTAGTAGCATTCTCCTCCCAAACTCAATCTAGACGCCTGATAAGCTTTTCGATATGATATTGATATGTAAAATTCTGTGATGGTCCCTTCCATTGTGAGAACGCGAACCAGATAATACGAGCCAAGGATCAACTTATGTTCGAGAGACATGGTGTGATTGGATCAAGCGTCAAGCTGAGAACGATATGCCTGTGCAGGCTAAAGTGCGTGCCGTGTGCCGTTACCAGTTCGGTGCGGCTCAGTCAAATAGGAAAGTCTAAATAAGGATGGAGCAAAAAACACGAAAGGAACTCGACTTATTAATCTGGCGAGAAAACACTGTTACATTCCAACTCTTCGTGACAAGGCACAGCCGGTTGGGCCGAGGTCTAGCAAGACAAATTTGGGATTTGCCGCAGAATGCAATCAAACTTGTGCCGTCAGGCTGCTGAGCAAAGTTCTGAAGTTTGGTTCGTGATGTGTTGAAGCGAGGGGGTTAAATTGCGGTGCAGCGTCGATTAATCTAAATAGAAAGATCCGAACGAGCTTGGCCGCGGCGAGGTCACCTTACAGGCACGCTATCACGAGAAAGGACGATAAAGCCCAGGGGTCCAAAAACTGTACTTTCCGTTCCACGCATCGGATGAAAGGCGTTATAGTGGGTTCAAAAAAGGCCTGGCGTTCGAATTGACGTCCTGGTACTACTCTCTCTCATACCTGGGTACCTATTGAGGTATTCGGTTCATCGTCAACGAACACTATTCGAACATGTCTAGGTTTTCCGATATGTCTGTCTCGACTGGAGTTGACTACCGGAGGTCGCAGACGAGATGAGAATAGACCAGCCATTAGATTCACTACACTCGACTAGAAACGAGAAATGCAGGTGGTTCAGCGCATCGGCATTACCATTCGTGTTTTGGACCACAAGAAAACTTCCGTAACCCCACTTTTCGTATTATCAGTTAGTTTCCGTGTCTTCATTGCGTGGTCTGTAAGATCGTTGAACAGCCACACGTTGTTCTTCGATGACATCGTTGGCGCAATTACTCCTCACTGTGGCGAGATTGGGTATCCATTCAAACCTGATTTGAGGGTCTGGATGACCATTATCGCAATTATCAAATGCCGCCATGCTTCGGTACCACTGTTTGAAAACACTTCCGTGGTCTTGTCCGTCATCAGCAGGGGCTCCAATGGATCTTGATCCTCTGCTCTCCAGATCCTTTCATGGATTATGATACATGCGCAATGATGAAATAAGATAGCTAAACCCCTGTAGGATAGGAACGTGAGCTGTGCTGGTCAAGATTAGTGAGGGTGGCCGGACGCTCTAAAGCGCCGAATGAATCCAAGTGAAACCACGACAGGGCGAGCAGGAAGATAGATGACCAGCCACTAGAAGAAGAAAAATCTCTTGATCATTTGATTCATTAGAAACTCTTCAATTCAAAAAATGTGTCTTTTTTTAAGAAGCTTGAACTTTTAAGCTTAAAGTAATATGAGTGAGTTGGGAATGAAAATAAAAGTAACATTAGCACGGTAAAAAAAGGAATGTGTCCAGATATATTAACGAAGCGAGCATTATAATCTAAGAATTCAAGCGTAGTGGGTACAGTGGAAGCTGCTCTAGCCGATCATTCATTAAAGAGATGGGAGGACTCGACGTATGCGGAGAACCCCACGTCATGAGATAGCCGCACCAGCCTTGCCAAGACTCTCGGATAAACCTATCTCCTACAACTTTCTTCGAACCAGAGCTACAAGCAGTACACCCCAACGACATCTCGAGCTCTGCCTCACCCACATACACTTTCCTATACACCAAGTGAAGCTCTGCGACGACCGCAAATATGGCTGTACGGAATTTCCACGCCCCGGTTTTCGCGATGCAAAGAACTAACAATCTCCAGGCCGTCGCGCCCTTCAACCCGCGCCCAATGCTAGCATCGCTGTATGTACCTACAACTGCACCGCGCGCTATGTAAATGGAATCACCAACTGACTTTGTGCAGAGTCGACCGCGACATTGTTGTACGTCTCAAGTGGGGCGACACAGAATACAAAGGCCGCCTCGTCTCAGTCGACTTGTACATGAACATCCAGCTCGCCAATACCGAAGAGTTCATTGACGGCAAGAGCTCCGGAACCTTGGGCCAAGTCCTCATTCGGTAAGGATAATGCGCAATATCTAGTGGGCATGTACATGAAGCTGACTACACTGCAGTTGCAACAACGTGCTCTGGATCGGAGACGCTAACGAAGTCGAGCCCAAGCAACCGAAAGACGTAGCAATGTCAGGATGAGCCAGATTACGAGCGGCGACACGAACCGATACGAGCTGAAAACTTAGGATGAGGGGGGAAGGGTCTGGTTCGACGAGCCCGTGAAAAGGTTGGGGGATCACTCCCGCCGCACCTCGACACGATATTGGCAGTTGTTGAGGACGAACATACTGCGATTCCTATTGAACAAAACGTTTCAGATACCATGGCGGGCAGAGGCGTGCATATCAGGCGACACTCGCAAAATATAGCATTCGAGGTTCCGAATATACGAATCCAAAGCTAGTCTACTCAATCTCTTCGATGACCGGCCCGCGTTTCTCTGATTTACTTTCTTCGATGACCGGTTGGATGTCCAGACCGCGCAGGTTGCCTGATAAGCCGAGATCAGGACCCAATCGCAAGCCTTCATCCCTGATCTTGTACACTTTCTTCATCCGCAATGTTTCCAATCCTTCGATAACACTCGCAGCGTGGTCTCGAACGAGGCCATCGTTGTCTTCGCTTCTTACCCATGCAATGACCCTCTCCACTTCATCTGTTTGTCTCGTCCCCAATCCCGCACGGCTCTCCCTCCCATACTCAAGCAGGTCATCCATTCCTCGCAATAGCCCCATAACGACCAAGACAGCTGCTCGTCTGAGAACTCCTTTAGCCTCCACAGTCTCTACAGACAAGATCATAATGACCATCTGCAACCCTGCATCGACGGTGACCTGACTCAATAACTCTAATCTCCTCTCGAAGATGTTGCCCAGGATGCTCAAGGCAGAAGCGCGAATACGAACATCCTCTTCGATCCCTGTATCCTCCCAGCCTTGCACAATCTTCAGCAACTCATCGCGCTCCTTCTGCTCCGCCGGATTCTCAGCATCTGGATCGAGCAGATTGGGGATGGGGCCACCCCACGCCGCCTCCCCCTCCTCTTGCAGTTTTTGCTCCGCCAGGAGAAGATCAGAACGAACAGAAAGCGTCTTCTTGCGCTTACCCCGGCGACTAGCTAGAGATAGGGTGGCTTCGACAATCATTTTTAGATTCCTATGCTTGGTCGCGGTATCGCCGCCGAATCGCCAGAAGTCATCGCCCAACACGATATTGTTTAGAATTTCACCGACGCGCAGACGGAAATCGAGGGCCTCTTGTATCTCCTTTTCTTTCCTCAAGCGCAGGGATTGCTCGCCGATATCTACAAAGGCATCGACGAGGATGCGGAGCGTGGGGTTGGGGGCGCGGATCGCGAGATCAACTAGCACGGGTATAGCGGCGGTGTGCACGTAAGACTCCTGGTCCGCAACCGAGGCTGAAAGAAGCATGTGCGTTGTCGAGGGAACGTCGATGAGGGTGAAAGAAGCTTGGTCTTTGATGAGTTTTCGAATGGCAGAGAGAGCCCAGGTGCGATTCGGTGGTTCGGGGGACGTAAGGTCGGCCATGGCAGTCTTCAGCGTTTCGCGGTGCTCAGCCAGAGGATCAGATGGGGTTCCCCTGGAAGCTTCAGGGTCGAGGTTTTGTAGGAGGTTTGCGGCAGCGTTTCGAAGAAGCGGTTGGATGGGAAGGGATGGCTGTGATATCGAGATGTACTGTAGAGGATCGATAACTGACGAAAGCAACGCTGGAGATATGCTGTCGCGTTTGAAGCCTGGGGATGCGATGAGCGTTGTCAGAATACTAAGAGCGAAAGAGACCAAATCTTCGGATTCATTATCGGAAACCTGGTCTTGTTCATTTGAATGAGAGGTCACAATATTTTTGAGTGCGCCCCGAGTGAGCTTATTCGATTCCATCAACTTCTTAGATCTCGACTTATGCTCCTCGACAAAATTCTGAAGAATCTGGATCATAAGTTCGATTATGTGTTGTGGGCTGCGAGCAAATTTGTCTTTGAATTTCGTGGCAAGCGCTTCTGAGAGCTTCGCATCTGCAAGATCAGCTAGGGGATCAGTATCCGAGTCATCCACCAATGTCGTCTTTGTTTTCTTTTCGGGAGAGAGCCATCTCTTAGTTGTCTGAAGGAAGATAGTCCCGGCAGAATCATCATTTATGTTCGAATCTGAGAGGAGACCGACCAAAAGGGCGATACGGGCATCCAGATCGCCGATTCGTGAAAAAATCCCATCTACGCCTCGCATCTCGATGTCCTCATGAGCCCGTTGGCGGATCTCAACGCCGCCTTGCGAGCCTGGCCCATATGTCCATGCTGGATCACCATCCCAGAACAAATTGGTTGTTATCGTATCAATCTGTTTTGGGTCACAGGATATGGACATGTATCGCGACATTATAGCCCGAGAGAGCTCTCTCCACTCTTTGTCCAAAGAAGGCCGGGCTTTGGAATAGTTCAGTAGTGCCCAAAGCGGTAAAAGTAGGGGCCCAATCAGGCGTTTGATGAAACCAGCGTGGGAGTAGGAAGAGACTATCGTAGCCATCCGTCTTAGAGCCACTCTTAGCTCTCCCTCCCCCACAATGACAGCATTTGAAATACTTTTCATGGTTGCAGTTGCAGTTGCAGTTGCAGTATTTCCCACAGGTCTCAGCACCCTGAGAAGAGGTCTGGCAAATAGCTCCCAGCCCACAGTTCCTGGTGCACCAGTGGTTTTGCGGTTCAGTATTCCACCAGCAATTATTTGGCCAGCTGCTCTACTAAGCTCTTTACCCTCACTGCCATCTAGAAGATTCAGGAGTTGGGGGGCTAGTTGGGTGAACCATTCATCCGGGTTTGTCCCACTTGGAACGGATACCAAGAGTCGAGAAGCCTGGGTGATTGCCTCGAGGGGAATAGGAAGCTTTGATTGCGGCCCGGACGCATCTTGTGGTACTCGAGAATTTTTTGATAGGTAGGAGAGAGAGAGAAACTCGACAGTATGTCTGACTCCATGAGGCCGTAATGGCACAAACGCAAGCTCTTTGGAGAGTACTGGCTTAAGCCATGACGGAAGGCTGGGTTGATGAACAAAGGACGTAAGAATTGGAAGAAGTCTCGATGTTGGCGTGGACTTAAGGATCTCTTTTAGTACTGGCATGTATTCCAACTGCAGCTCACGGCTTGTTCTGGGAGAAAGAGCCAGCTCAGCAACGGCCGAGATTATGTCGGGCAGAATCCGCTGGGAGAGGAGTGGCTGAACGCCAATGCCATCCTGCTCCAAGATAGGATGCAGAAACTTCACAACAACCGAGAGCAGAGCATCATTATGGTCCTTTGGCACAGGCAAGGTTGAAACCAAAACGGATCTCGGACGCTGATAGAAAGTGACACCCGGGGAAAGGTAAGGAAGGATCCCAAGCGTTGTGACCAGGTCCAGAAGGCCATATACAACTCCCACTAGAGATCCATCATATGGCGCATTCGGATCTGAGGCTTGTTCAGCAATATTGATAGCCTGGAGGTGAGCCACAGCTTGTTCTACCAGCTTTGGTGCATCGTGACCCGGGTTGTCCGAAGTAGTTTTCTTCGGGCCTTTGTCCAGGAATGGCCCGACAAAATCAGCGGCGGCGTCAACAGCGTCCTCTACGGCTCCCATTTTGTGTTTCCCCCTTCCAGCGATTTGAAAGAAGGGCAAACCGAGGTGGCGGAGATGAAGTGATTTTACGTGCTTACTAAAGTCGTTATGCAAGGGACTGGGGCCCTGGGGCACATGCGTGACGTCGTGTGAAAGCTAGCCCAATTATGTATTAGCGCAATCTACTAGCGTGGAACCTCTGTTTCTGCACGCTCGTGCAGAACGCGACGCGTCCAGCTGTTCGACTTCTCCTTTGTCGCTGTCACCACCACGGCAATCCTAACCCCACTCAACACCTTCTTTCGAATCAAGCTGCTATTGTCATCTTGTGGAGCTGTGCCCAGGACTTCGACTATTTTGTTGTTGTTTTCTGACCATGTCGACCTCAACGGAACAGTCGCGCAACGCTCGTTCTCCTCGTCATTCTTCTCTCGCACACCCTTTGAGGGTAGGCTCAGGTTGCATGTCGCTTTCTCTACAGTGGCCGGTGCCCTGTCTTCCTTTTTGGAATGCCTCACGGCGCCCCATTTACTGGTGCTTCGACCAACACCTATCTGAGCCTCTTGGTATGGTCTCAACGGTAGCTGGATGTTGGTTAGTGCGCTTCGATGGAGACATTGAAGTTGTAAATGGGGAGGACAGGCTCGGATCTTAACCCTAATTCTCCTACGGTTCTTCTCTTCGCCATGCGCGTAGAGAAATAGCATCGCGGTTATGTCGCCGACCTTCCGATTAACTACCTAGTAACCTGATGCCACTTCCAGCGTCTAGTGAAAGGGTCCGCAAAAGGGAGAATCGAGGCACGCAAGTTGGAGTAACATGTGCCCATAGGGGCGTTAAAGTTCTCATGCGAGGACCACGTCGGTACTTCAGCCGTGCAACAGACTCTGGTCATCAAGGATAGCTTCAGACGATTGCCTCTGGGCTGATGTGAGGAGAGACGGGGAGAAAAATGTCGGACACCTCGACAGAGGATCGTCTTTGGGGTCTTGAATTCCGTTCGAGCACTGGTACCTCGGTCCTGAAATCGTACGGAGAGCTGTTACGCTAAACACCAACAATCACCACTCGACACTTTCGCACCCTTGGCAAATGGAAAAAGGAAAAGGAGAGCACGGCGCGGGTTTCAAATGAAGCCTTACACACAGACTTATCAACCTGTTTGGCAGTAGCTGTTGCAGAGATCCACTCGTCGGAAAGGTGCCTCGTGTACCCAGCGAGGTCTCAATGCGGCTCAGGTTAATATCGTCATCATGCTTAGCATGAGTATGGCCGGCCGTCACGCTCCAGACCTTGACCTTCAAAATCTGCCAGGGATCACCGAAATGACTCAGGTGCGTTGGAGTTAAGTACGCAGCGTTACCTGTGATGACAGGCCCGAGTTGACTTGCTACAACCACGATGGAGACCCCGTGCATTTTTCCAAAAAGGATGAGAATCCTGACCCTGTCTCCAACCTCTCACAGCCCTGAGCGGCGTTGTCAAGCCTGTGTCGCGACTTTGGTCAATAGACACTTGTTACTTCGTGTAATATCCGGCCAGTCGCGTTAGTAGTTGACCCGTACGTGCAGCGTACGGCTGTATCAGCAAGCGCCATCTACTCTGGTGTTCAAACAGCTCCCATACTGTTGCGAACATATCATACGGTTTTTGAGGATGTCCTTTGTCCGTATCACAAGCTCTCCAACACTTCAATAGGACCGGAGAGAAACAAAGACTTGTCTCTGAAAGCCATGCCATGACACACAGAGCGAAGCTTCTACACTAGATGACGGCGAAGGAAAATGAGCGTTGTCGACTTGTTCTTTTGCTCCGACTAGGATCATGCAACTAATATGGCTCAGTCCTTGCCACGACAAGATCTGAGGCAGGGCGACGGAGGAGGGTGAGCGACTTGTTCCTAAGCGCCACGACTGCTACAAGGCTGATACCTGGATTCTACCGAGCACCTTGCTGGCAACCGCTACAACGACAAGAGTACTAACGCGGGATGTTCGGCTGATTGGATGTAATGGTTGTGACAGAAAGTTGTGAAGCGCGGAAGAGGTAGATATACGCACCTGCCAATGACTCTGGCGATGGGACCTCTCTCGAGTGAGTGTCAAGGTTTCGACCTGTCCATCAACATTGTCTGCGCGCTGGTGTGCTACCTGGACTGCCTCATAAAGTTCTTTTACTTTATATTTGCCGGTTGACTAGTCCTCATCCTTGTGGAAACTCTGAGCTTGAGCTGGTAGCTGTCATCGGTTTAATCTGGGACTCAGATCCTTGCGCGGTCGTGGGCGTGTAAGAGGGAGCCCGTGGTACAGGAGCGTTGGGGTCTGGCACAGACTGCCGTCACATTCGTGACGGCTCATTCTTTTTTGATAAGTCACCCAGACCGAGGGCATGTACTACTGTTGACAAGTTTAGGTGCCAGGGCTTCGTATCCCTCGGGTTTCAGCTAGCGTCACATGACAACGTGAGTCAGCCTTGTTGATTCCATGTCCTTCGAATTTGGTATTATCCACCTCTCAAATTCGGGCGACAACCTACCTATTGCCCTTGTTCTCCAGATTGTTAAATCGCTACGTATAAGAAAATGGCAAAGGAAGGCGCCGTTTATCTTGTCCCCAAATCTCGCACTGACTTGGACATCTGGGCTATCTTGTTATCCCGACAAAAAGAGCTGCGACTGAACTCTCTCAAGAGATCGCCAGAATCGTTCTCATCAACATATGAACGGGAAGTTGCCTTCTCTGATAAACAATGGGAAGCACGGCTTATGAATCCTCTCGCCTTTACCTTTGCGGCTGTTACTCGACAAGCGACTGATAGTCACCCAACAGCCGACGGCCTGAAAGAAATCGTCGAGAACGAATGGGTGGGACAAGCCGTCCTTGTTGGTCATATACACCGCACACCAGCTCCCGCAGACAGCGGGCAAACAAATTCTGACCTGAAAAGTGGAGCTACTGATTCTCTACATTTTGATATTCATGGTCTTTATGTTTTGCCTTGGGCGAGAGGATTTGGAATGGGTAAACAACTCATGCGGGCAGCTATTACTCATGCACGATCTTTGTCACAGCAAGCTGGAGCGAAGGAGGTTATAGTGAGGGTATCGGTAGTCGCATCCAACAGCCAAGCATTGGCTTTGTACAAGGGTCTTGGATTCCAGACTCTTGAACCTGAAGAATCTAAATCGGCAACAGAAGGCATAGGGCGGCACGTACTGAACATGGAGTTGCATGGTGCAGCGCCTCTGTAAAGTTCAGGTCGTCCATGCTCTTCGATGTCGTGTCTACATGGACTTCCGATGTAGGCAGAAAATCAATTAAATGACCTGAATTCGCTTCTAGTGATATCTCTTGAACCAATTTAAAAACATGATTCTGTGATCATCCTGGCTAAAATGGAGGATGTTGGGCAGGTATAGCCCTGGAGCCGAGCAATGCCAAGGTATATTCCAGATATGGTCTAGCGTATACCACTAAGCGAACGTCCGGCACGGAACACTTTTGATAAACCGTCCGCCTTGCCGAACTTCTTCTCCAACCATCCCGACAGAGCCAACCAAAGGACCATAGAAATCCCTTGGGAGACACATCATCATGTCGAAAATCTCTGTTGCCGGTGTCCGCACCAACGTTAAGGGTAAGCAACACTGCGCATGATCCTTCTAGACGACTGCTGACAGTCCTTCAGAGCTCCTTGAGTACTCCAACGAGACCAAGAAGAGGAACTTCCTCGAGACCGTCGAGCTCCAGATCGGCCTCAAGAACTATGACCCCCAGCGTGACAAGCGTTTCTCGGGAACCGTCAAGCTCCCCACCGTTCCCCGCCCTCGCATGAGCATCTGCGTTCTCGGTGACCAGCACGATATTGACCGTAAGAAATCGCGAATCTCTGGTGGCAAGCAAGCGCTAATGATAAATAGGTGCCAAGCACCACGGTGTCGATGCCATGTCCTCGGATGACTTGAAGAAGCTCAACAAGAACAAGAAGCTCATCAAGAAGCTTGCCCGCAAGTACGATGCCTTCGTCGCCTCCGACGCCTTGATCAAGCAGATCCCCCGTCTCCTTGGTCCTGGTCTCTCGAAGGCCGGCAAGTTCCCTACGCCCGTCTCCCACGCCGAGGACCTCGCCAACAAGATCACCGAGGTCAAGTCCACCATCAAGTTCCAGCTTAAGAAGGTTCTGTGCATGGGTGTCGCCGTCGGCAACGTTGGCATGACCGAGGATGAGCTGATCGGAAACATCATGTTGTCCATCAACTACCTCGTCTCTCTTCTTAAGAAGGGCTGGCAGAACGTGGGCTCCTTGACCATCAAGGCCACCATGAGCCCCCCCAAGCGTCTGTACTAGAGGGTTGTTCTTGCGCTCCGCTGGACGGGAATTGTGGCGGGTCGTTTACGGACGTCTTGCCGTGGTCAAAGTTCTAGGCTCGAAAAGGACTACGAATCAATGGGCATTAATGTAGACAGTCAATGAATTCATGAAGCCCATATCATATGCCTTGCATGCTCAATTGTGATTTGATCCGCGAATGAAAACTACGTCCGATGCTCATTACTGTTGTCAAGAATCCATTCTGCCGTGTGTCTATGTTAAATGTTTCTCAGTCCTACTGAAATCTCCCATGCGAAGTTCATGCCGCCCAAAACGCGCCTGCACGTCCCCAGCAGCGCCCGCTTTGCGTTTGCCGCGGCCCGCCCGATGGCAGAAAAATTTCCCAGCCCCATCTGCTGACTAAGACTCGCACAGACCACCCGACGGGCAGCCGACGCTCTATAAAAACCCCTCGCCCCCTCGGACCCTGCTTTCCTCTCCATCATCAGTCAGGTAATCTACATACCTAATATATCGTGGCTCCGCTAAGGCGGCTTGCTGAGGGTTATTCTCGTTTCTCCGTGAATAGTCCTCCGTTCCCGGCCCCGTAGATCAGCACCAACCGTTCTTCCTTCTCAACTACGCGCAGTCCGTGAAAAGATGGATCGGAGTTGTGGGATGGGTGGGACATATCGTCTCTCGTTCTCAATCTTTGTTATTGTCGCTTTTGTTTTCTTCTTCCTCGATTTGGGGAATGAGAAGGCCTTTTGTGCTTTCCAGCGGAGATTTCCTGCTTGCGGGGTCTTTGGGGAGGGTGATTTTTTTTTCTGTTGAGTGACAGGGTCTTGGGGAGAATTTTCGCGCCGCGGTCCGGGCGATGTCGCGCAGAGAAGTTTACATTCTCAAAACGCTTTCGCGCAAGAGACATGCGAAAAGTTTTATAATCGAAAGTATACCTGATACCTGAAGGTGTATTTAAGAAATCACATAACCCACGTGATTCTCTTAAAACGCCTCTGATTGTTAGGTCTACTTCTTTTAACCTCCAACTTTTGCATAATGGAAAGGCGCAGGTCGGAGTTGATTAACGATTTGGATTGTGTACACTATATTACAGTTTCGTATGCCATTACCATCATGTATATGCTCCATATTCTACGGCGTGGACCCCAGTGAGGTTGCATATGTTTTCCCAGCGCTTCAACCAAGACCACCGTCGTTGGGTCAGTTTTTGCATCTCCTGCGGTTATCCACAATTGCGACGCTTAGCGCTTACTCTGCTGAGACCTCCACTTGTCGAAGGCCTCCTCAGCAGACTCGCTGGTTAAGCCGCAGCGCTCTCCCACGACGCTCCACGTGCGGGTCCGTATGATCTTCTCGACAGCTCGTTCATTCCGCATCAGCATGGCCAAGCTCTCTGTCCGCGCCTCTTGCGGAAAGTATCGACCCGAGTACGGGTCCAGTCGCTCGTCGACGACGCGCTCCCTCGCCTTGTCATCTTCTATTTGACGCAGCACGCTGTCCGGATCATCGGGATCTGGGGATGTCGCGACGCCCGCGCAGTAGTCCAGTACATCGGACCGCACGGCCCAGCTTGGGAAGAGTACGCGCTGTTTGAAATCGTCGCATTGTGCTGGAGGTATAGTACGGGCGGGCGCAGAGAGCTGTCGAGCAGAGGTTGATGACGGGTCGAAGCCCATTTGGGCGGGCGTTAGGAGGGCATTGAGGTTCTGCGTTATCGAATCGTCTATGGTACCGCGGGAGATGCGAAGGAAGTCTGCGCAACGACTTGAGATTAGTTAGTGCATGAGGGTTTCTGTAGAAAGACTGATTTACCCCGTAGTGCTGTCTGATTGAAGCAGAATTGTGGCGTAAGAGAAGGACGTGAAGACGGTTGGGACATGGCGGGCTGCGGAGGGGGAGTAGGCTCCGAAGATGGAGCCTTTTGCCAGAAGTACTTCGCCAGATCGAAAACAGAACGGGTGGCTTATTTACGGGAAACAAGTGATATAGGTTAGGATTGGGTTCAAGCAAAAAAAGGCTTGCATTCAAGTCGTTGACTCTACTTAATGGGTGGACTGATCGCGGAGAAGCTTCGAGTGATGCAAGTCAAGACGAAAGATGATCCTAGTCGCCGCGGGCATGATGTCAGCAAATCTCATCACGTGAAGCTTCGCGACGCGAAGGCGCGACCAACACGCGTGTCTGCCTGCGGTTCACTCCACACAGCACTTGGCATCTTCGACCCTCAGAGTATGCTCCTGCGCCTCAATGCTTCTGCCTGCGCTACTCTGACACCTTATAAATCACTGCGGTTTCCTGCTTCTCTTTCCTCAGGCCGTTTCATTTCCTTCACAACCAATTCCCTCTGCAAGTGGCGCAGCGACCTGCCAATCTATCGTACTGTAGTCATGCCGCCCAAGCAAGCTACCCTTGGGTATGTTCGGCCTTCCCAGATGACTGTAACGTGCGGCAACCGCCTCAATCACGCAGCTGGGTGTGTAATATCGAACTAATCTTCCGCTTGCAGGAAGTTCTTCGGAAAGCCGAACGGCGCGGCCCCCAAAACCCAGCAGTCCAAGCTATCTTTCTCTACGAAAGCGAAGCCTGTCAAGAAAGATGAGGAACCCAAGGAAGAACCCGAATATTCATCAGAACAATCGAAAGTAGAAGAGATTGGCGACTCAGAGGCTACCGCTAAGGTCAAAGAGGAAGTAGATGTCGATGCTGATGCTATGGAGGTGGACAGCTCTCCTTCGGAGACAGGCAAGAAGCGACAAGTCAAAGAGGAGGAGGAGGATTCAGACGAAGAGCCCCCAACTAAGCGGCAGCGGAGAAAACCTACAAAAGCAGAACCTGCAGCGAAGAAGGGAAAGGCTACACCAAAGAAGGCAGAGAAGGCACCTGTTAAGAGCAAGAAAGCCCCTGCTGAGACCAAGGTCGAAGAGGACGAGGATGATGAGGAAGATGCTCCTGTGAAGGTGGGCAAGGGCAAAAAAAAGGAAGTCGCGAAGTCTCCTTCTCCCGCCGCTGCTGCTGAAGAAGGCGAGTCGAGCGCCAAAGAAGAAGAAGAAGAGGACCTTCCGAGCTCCGATGAAGAGCCTCCAGCTGCCAAAACAAAGGCTCGCCAAAAGGTTCAGACTACTCTCGCATCTAATTCGAAAGATCCATACCCTGACTGGAAGCCTGGGGAGCCTGTGCCTTATGCCGCACTTTGCACGACGTTTTCCAAGATTGAGATGACGACCAAGCGCCTAGAGATCATGGCACATTGTTCACTATTTCTCCGTCAAGTTCTACGCCTGACACCTTCAGATCTACTGCCAACCATTTTGCTCATGATCAACAAGCTTGCTGCCGACTATGCTGGCATTGAGTTGGGCATTGGCGAGTCATTGATCATGAAAGCTGTGTCAGAGAGTACAGGAAGAAGCTTGAAGCACATCAAGACCGATCAGAACCAGATTGGTGACCTTGGTCTAGTCGCTGCTATGAGTAGATCTAAGCAGCCAACCATGTTCAAGCCCAAGGCTCTCACTGTTCCTGGTGTGCATAAAGGTTTAATGGCCATCGCCACCACCGAAGGACAGGGCGCTCAGGGCAGGAAGGTTGACGGCATCAAAAAATTACTTTCGGCCGCTGATGCACACAACGCTGGCAAGAGTGTGGACATTGAAAAGGACAAAGGTGGTGCTAGTGAGGCCAAGTTTATTGTCCGAACATTAGAGGGCAAGTTACGCCTAGGTCTAGCCGAGAAGACGGTCCTGGTATCACTGGCTCAAGCCATGATCTTCCACGAGATGTCAAAGGACGGAAAAGTACCTTCTACTGCTGATTTGGCCAAGGCTGAGTCTACCCTCAAATCTGTCTACAGGTATGTCTGATAGGTTGGTGTTGCCGGTCTTGTACTAACGTCTTTCCTAGTGAACTTCCCAGCTACGAAGTTATCATCCCAGCAATGCTCGAGCACGGTATATTCAATCTGCGGGAGAACTGCAGGTTGCAGCCTGGTGTGCCATTGAAACCTATGCTTGCTAAACCAACCAAGTCAATTACGGAGGTGCTTGACCGGTTTGAAGGCAAAGACTTCACTTGCGAATACAAGTATGATGGAGAGCGTGCCCAGATTCATTTTGTCGCCCACGATGCCGACATGGAGCTCGCAACCGCGGCACCTACGGCAGGAAAAAGCGAAAAGGGTGTCTCCAATATCTTTTCGAGAAACTCGGAAGACCTGTCGAAGAAATACCCCGACATTCTAGCGAAACTACCTTCCTGGGTCAAGGATGGTACCAAGAGCTTTGTACTGGACTGTGAGACTGTGGCGTGGGACATGGAAGAGAAGAAGGTCCTGCCTTTCCAGCAGCTCATGACCCGGAAAAGGAAAGATGTCAAGGTTGAAGACGTGAAGGTCAAAGTTTGCGTATTCGCTTTTGATATCCTCTACCTAAACGGCGAGGTACGTTTCTCCAACACGAACCAATTTTGCAACTCCTAACATTGTCCACAGGCCTTGGTGAACAAGTCCTTCCGTGAGCGCCGCGAAGCTCTCACGAGCGCTTTCGTGCCCGTCGAAGGCGAATTCGCCTTTGCCAAATTCGAAAACACCAACGAACTCGAAGAGATCCAGACCCTGCTCGAAGATTCGGTAAAAGCCTCCTGCGAAGGCCTGATGGTCAAGATGCTCGACGGCCCCGAATCCTCCTATGAGCCCTCCAAGCGCTCCCAGAACTGGCTTAAAGTCAAGAAAGACTACCTCTCGGGCGTGGGCGACTCGCTCGACCTGGTCGTCCTGGGAGCCTACTTTGGCAAGGGAAAGCGCACCTCGGTATATGGCGCCTTCCTCCTCGCATGCTACAACCCAGCCACGCAAAACTACGAAACCGTATGCAACATCGGAACCGGCTTCTCCGAAGCCGTCCTCGAGACGCTCTACGAACAGCTCTCGGAAGTCGTCATCGACCGCCCAAAGCCTTTTTACACGCACGCCGCCGGAAAGAACGACCAGCCAGATGTCTGGTTCGAGCCTAGGTATGTGTGGGAGGTCAAGACGGCCGATCTCACACTCTCGCCCAGGTACAAGGCCGCGGCGGATGAGGTGGGGGGTGGGGGGAAGGGAGTCAGCTTGAGGTTTCCAAGGTTTATCAAGGAGAGGGATGATAAGAAGCCGGATATGGCGTCTACGAGCCGCATGATTGCGGATATGTATCAGAGGCAGGAGAGCGTGACCAAGAACAAGGGTCCGAGTGTAGATGATGATTTCGAGTATTAGGACTAGAAGGTACAGGTTGGGTGGGCAATGGGTGAGGGTGATAAAGGGTAGCATGCGCGTTATGAGGCTGGGTGGTTTTAGGAATGGGGTTATGTGCCTTTTTTTTCGGCTGGGAAAATGGGATGGAGATGGGACTATATACCTAGCTACTGCTGCTGTTCGCGCTCTTCGCGAGCTCTCCTCACTGGGACAGATTTCTCAAACTACATTTCAATGTACAAGCTAGCTATAATATGAATAAGAAGATAACAGGTCATGATACTTTCGTACATTTGTGGCATTGGGTGACTTGTACTTGGCATCCGAGGCCCGTCTCTCCAGCACTTGGCCTGCACGTTGCACTTGAATCACATTCACGCCTGGGAACCCACGCCTGGGAACCCACGCCTTTGCACATTGGAATAAGGAACAGCATGATGCATGGTTCGCCCGCCGTCGTTCATAAAGTACAGTACAAGTCGAAACTTTTTTGCTAGACCCCATTCCTTCCGCACGCCCAAGAAGCCATGAGAAGTCATGCCCGCCGTAACCGACCCGACCCGACCTGACCTGACCCGACCATCGATCCATCCCTTCATGCCTCCCTCGCAAGTCATTGATGCCGCTATATCCATGCCATGCCTTGAAAAAACACACACGCACACGCAAGAAAAGAAAAGGGAAGAAGGGGACTAAGATGGAAAAAATTGGAAAAGGATGAGCACCGACCCCATGCATTGTAAAAGTTGATCCCAGACTCCTTCCCTAACCTCCCCCGACCCAGGAAAACCGATGGGAGTTACACAGAGAGAATAGGAAAAAGAAGAAGGAATAAATCATGTGTGTATTGTTGGGAAAGGAAAAGGGAGGCTGTAAAAGGAAATTAGATGGGTGCTGCACCTCGGGCTTTCAAAAAACAAAACAGAGGTTCATGAACACTGCTGCAACGGGTATCGCCGCACGACGCCGGGGACCAAAGTAGATCGTTTGGAAATGGGAATAGGGAAAGGGGAAAGGTGGAGGTTCGTTCCCCTTTCAAATGCAGCCAAAGCCGATATCATACACGAAGGGTAGAAGTGTTCAGACACACCGTCTCTGGTGACGCGAGCCTGCATTCAAGGAGTTTCGCATCATTTAGTGGAGGAGCTGCTGGTTGTTGGGCTGCTCGACGACGTTGTCCGAAAGGTTGATCAAGAGCTGTGCAAGGCAGCGCTTAGTGGCAGCATCGTCGCGGAGGACCGATGAAAAGGTGGCATCACGGAGAGGCTCAGGAAGACACTGGCGAAGCGCCTCGCGGGCTCGGGCGTTATCGCTCAGACTATCAATGATTAGTGGTGGTTCGTGTGGACGCGGATCAGGGGCACATACCGAAGGAAGCAGCGCACAACGTGTTTGAGCAGACGGACAGTCTGCTGCTCTACCAATTGATTAACCATATTGCTAAGAACGGTTCCGACCGCGTAAAAGCGCTCGTACGTCTGGCAAATATAGGCCAGGCCCACGTCGTCCAGCAATATCTTCTGAACAATGAATATTGCGACGGTCTTGCTGAGTTCCGAGCCGGTTTCCATTATGCGCAAGCAGAGGGGGATGATCTCGGTAGTCAACAAAAAGTTGATTACTTCCGACGAGTCATTCTTGACGAGTGCGCCGATGACGCCGAGCGAAGTGAGACGGAGGTATTCGAAAGGCCGCGATTTTGACGTGGTGTTCAAGAACGGGTAGAGGAAGAGCGGGATATGCGCTGCCTTCATGTTAGCTTGACTTTCGGACGATACCAGGCTGCGGCTTACCACTCAAAAAGAGGCCACGGGTCTCTGTGTGAGATGCGACGCACTGAAGCAGCGCAAGGGCATTGCAGACGCGGTTTGAGGCGGCAGCCGTCAACTGCGAGGGGTTGAGTAGAGGATAGACGGAGATGATCTCTTGAAGGAGCGACGCCATGACACCTGATGCATGGTTAACGGGGGAGTCTTTAGAAGGGCCCTGGGGGACGTCGCTACCGAACGAGTGCCAGAGAATAAGAGCCAGCTCGGGGACTTGCTCTCGCTTCTTGCTCAACTCGAGGAGGGCCGTCTCGCGGGTGTTCTGCTTCATAAGCTGAGCGATCCACTCGAGAACGCGCCTATTCTCCTCGGTCATTCCGATGTCTGCAGCGGATGTTTGTAGGTCGTTTGCAGGGCCGCGGGGGATAATTCCGCTCCCTGGCATGGCGGAGCCGTTGTTGCCCGCAATGCGGTTGTAATGTTGCTGCTGAGCGGCGGCGGCGGCGGCGGCAGCGGCCTGCGCCTGAGCCTGCGCCTGTGCCTGCGCCTGAAGCTGGCCGTGCTGGGCTACATGGTGGTTTGGGTGCTGGTGGTGGCCCTGCGACCACTCACCCGGATATTGCTGCTGGTGGGTGAAGATGTGTTGCATTGGAACCACGTCTGGGGGTTGTCAGTCGTATTCGCGGGATCTGATGGAGCGAGTCTGGTTGCGCCGAGCAAAGGATGTGGGGAGCAGGGTCGTGGGGTTTTAATAAGGGACGTGGAGGGCAGAAAAGGTGTGGGGTGTGTTTGTCCAGGCGCATTCGAGGTGAGTGAGGTCGGCTCGCTGAAACAGACCCCACGATTGGCCCGTGCCCCAACTTGGCGACTATTGGGCGCCGATCTCCCTTCCAGGCACCGCTTCGCCGATGGCCGACGCAAAAAGCGCCGTACAACTAACTTGCCCGCACGAGGGGCTTATCAGGGTGTTCAAACGGGTCGCAGGCCTCGGGGATGGAGGGCGTTTGTGCGAGAGATGGAGAGAGAAGGAGCCCTGGGACAAGCGGGGGGGAGCAAGGCTTGTATCATACCTAGCCATCTTACCATGGGCAAACCACGACGCAAAGTCGGCCTGGCCGATAGGCAACAACAGCACCTCAAGAAATACCACAGCACAATGGCACACAATAGCTTTATCAAGGCACCAGACTGCCCCGAGACTCTTGCTTCACCCTAAATGTCCCTCAAAGTACAAAAAGAGATGGCCAGCGGCTCGCCATCCGTCAATCTAAGCAACCCCAAATTACAATGTGTCTATGCACCACAAGAAGAACAATAAACTCTGGCCTCCAAACGAGCGGCTGTTCGTTTTCAAACCCACTGCCCAATTTTTCCAGAAGCAGAAAAAACTGAATCGACGAATGAAGAATTACAAATGAGATTCGTTTGTCGTTGCTGCTGGCTACACCACGCACCAAAACAATTACCTCTCCTCCTTTGCTGGTGAAAATGCCTTGAAAACCCAATAACGCCTCGCTCGTTTACTTACAGTCGCAGCTCCGCCAGAATGGCCTGGGCCATGTTCTTGTACTGCCACGTGCCTCCATCGACCTTCTTGAACTGGATGCCGTGCAGCTGCAGCAGAGGCACCTTGACAATGAGAATCTCAAAGACAAGCGCCATGCTTCCGCCGAGGTCACTCTGCACATGCGTAGTCGTCTCGCCTGCAGCCACGGCGCGTCGCGGCCGCTGGTTCTCGTCCTTTTCCTCGCTTCCGTCGGATTCATCCGTGTTCGTATAGCTGCGGTCCGCAGCCGATGGCCGAGTGCGCGGCGTCCTCGGTGTCTGGGGATTGCGGTGCTGCTCTCGGAACTCTTCTCGCTCACGCTCGCCGCTCCTAAAGCCGGTGAAGCTGATTTTCCGTCGATGGCTTCCGCTTGGGGGAGGCCCTGCGGATGGCGAGTCAATACCCCTGTGCACATCGATGCTCGGGCTATGACGACACTTGAAACCACCCTTGATCTCAGTATACGTAATACCGAGCTGGTCCAAGACTCGGATAATGTCAGCTTGGATGAATGCCAGAGGCTTGTTGCTGGTCGTCGACACGCTGAACAGGCCTTTGAGGAAGACGGGCTTCACCGCGTCGGGGCTACGGCTTGCCTCCACATGCGACTCGGCGAGCTCAGCATCAGTTTCCTCTGGGACGTTTGATTCTCTGGCCGCCTCCCTGCGAGCACGTCGGGCTTGTATGCTCTCTCTGCGCGCATGGCCAAGGCTCTTTGCACGAGAGGCGGGAGCCCTGCGGGGACTGGCCGAGAGATCGTCCGACGCAGCGTCATTTGCTGGCTTTGTGCGCTGAGCACTCATGCTCGAGCGGTCAGAGCCGCTCGTGGGGGGCGGATTTCCTGGGTCTTCCGAGGACCTTCCTCGACGGCTCAGCCGCCTTCGGAGGTCAGCACCGTTGACACTCGTAGAACGACCGAGCGCCTTCAACTTTCGCGCTGCGCTATTTGCACTTCCAGGCGGAGAGAGCAGCTCTGGCTGGTTTGTATCGCTCGGCTGAAGGTGCGAGGCTGACTGCGCATCCTTCTCGCGTGTCCGGCGGACACTGAAGCTCTTCCTTGGAACACTAGCCGGCTCTGTGGGGCCAGAGACGGCGAGCTGCGGGGTAGGAGGGTGGTCAGTACGGTCACGGTCTGGATTTCTATGCTTCCTCGTACTGAACCTGCGCAACAAGCCGGCGGCGGTACTCTCTTTCTTGGGCTGTTCAACAGGTGGGGAGAGAACAGCAGGAGAAACGGGTGGTGGGGCATTGAAATTCATCTTCTTCAAGTCATCCGTAACCTCATCTTCGCCGTGGGTCCTTGCCCGGGGCCGAGATCGTCCGCCCGTCGGTTTCTCGCCAGCCATCTCATAAGTGGCCGAGTTAGTGTATGCTGCCTCCGGTGCTGGAAGGTCTGGCATCTTCAATGGCTTCTCCCCAGGGCTCTGTGGCATGGACGTCGCGCCGGGGTTGGCCTCGAGCCTCTCCCGATCCCTCTTCTCGCGAACAAGATAATAGACGGAAATCAAAGGGCTATATGCGTTGACTGGATCCAATCCACGCTGCACGTCCTCGGTAGAGGGGTTGGAAAGCTGTTCCCTGCTTGAGATCGAGTTGCGTCGCTTGTAAAAATCGAACATGCCCCTCTTCTTCTCCGCTTCAGGTGTCTGGGCTGTTGCCCTGCGGCCGTAGAGTCGAACCGCACGCTGGTATTCCTCCGACTGGAGAATATTAGTCAATTGGGTGGTGATGTACTCTGGGGTTCCGAAATCAAAGCCGGTCATCTTGTCGATCACTTCCTTGTCGAGAGGAAGCTGCAAGGGTTCGCGATGCGGGAGGTAGTTCTCCGGAGGGCTATTGAATCCCTTTGTCAGCCATGGATGGTTCATGATCTCTCCCAGCGTCATACGCTGGGTGGGATCGGTCTGCAGCATCCTATGGATAAGGTTGCGGCATTCTAGGATGATTAGCGAGGACGCAGGGACAAGAGGCTGTGAGACATTACCTGCAGACAACCATGGCGGGTAATCAACGTGCCCCTTCTTGATCTTGGCATGCAACTGTGGCATGCTCTGGTCATCAAACGGCACCTTTCCGCACACCAGGACGTAAAGGACTATGCCAAAGCTCCATACATCGACCTCGGGGCCAGTGTACTGCTTGGCCTGCAGCAGTTCGGGGGCAGCAAAATACAGACTACCGCAGAAGGTCTTGAGCTGGTTCCTCGGGGAGAAGAGGTTGCTCAGGCCGAAGTCGATGATCTTGATGTCGCCAGTCTTGCTGATGAGGATGTTCTCAATCTTCAAGTCTCGATGGACGATGCTGTTGCGGTGGCAGTAGTCCAGGGCGCTTGCGATCTGGCGGGCAAACTTGCGGGCCTGCTTCTCCTTCAGGCGGCCGTGCGAGATGATGTAATCCAGCATCTGGCCGCCGTTGACGAACTCGAAGAACATGTACCAGTGGTAGTTTGTCCGGACGACATCGCGCATGCCGCAGACATAGGGGTGGTTGAGGAGGCTCACGATGGCGGCCTCCCTTGCCGTGCGAACCTCCTTGGAATGGTCTGCCCGCTCGCGATCGGCCTGGCTGTGGTGCTGATCAGTCGACTGTCGAGGCACAATTTTGACAGCAACCTAAAGGGTTAGTTAGCGACTGTCACTCTGACGACTAGCAAAACTTTGGCGATCGGCCCATTGAGCCAGCATCGCCAGGGCGTGGCCCTGGATGGTGGCCCAGGGCGTCCGAGAGGGGGGCCCTCTCGGACAGACGGGCGGTGGCCTCAGGGGACTCGGTCCCCGCCAGCAGGAGTCGACGTACCTGTTCTCCAGAAGCAGCATTCTTGGCCAGCTTCACCTTGCCCATGCTGCCCGCACCAATAGTCTTCCCCAGGGCCCATTGTCCCGTGTGCGGAGCGGTGATGGTGGTCCTCCGCTTCGTGGCGCCGGCGGCGGCGGGACCCGACCTCGCACTGTCAGTAGCTACGCCGTTGATGGGCATTGCGGAAGCCGTCGACGCGTCAGACGCATAGCGCGTGTGACCCCTCCTGCTCGAGTCCGGATGGGGTGGTGCAGGGGGTTGACGGTCGCGCGAGGAGGTGCGGCGGGCGGCGGGCGAGGAGGCAAGATTGGACTGCTCGAAGTCGCGGCGGTCGACGTTGGCGAGATTGGGTTGCTGAGGGGGGTGGCGGCCGTGCGCAGGCGGGAGCTGGGGCGGGTGCTGGTGCTGGTGCTGGTGCTGGTGCTGGTGCTGCGAGGGCTGCGGGTGCTGCGAGAGCGAGGCCGGGCGCGACGACGTCGAGCTGGAGCGGTGCGGGCGGTCCTGGGGCGAGTTGGGGTTGAGCGTCTGCGGGCGCCGGGTGGACTGGGTGCGGACGGGCAGCGCGGTGGGAGCAGCGGCTGACATGGCGACGAGGCTGCTCTGGCTGCGCTGCTCTCGCTGGCTGGCTGGGTGCAAGGAGCAGATGCGGGCCTGGCTAGCGGATTCCGACGCACTGAGCGCCCTAGATTAAGAGGGGCCGACACCGTTTCGAGCGGCGACTGGCACGGGCGGCGCCTTGTCGACGAGCGAGCGTGGAGACGGCCGGGCAACGGGCGTGGTGGGCGATGCGGCGCAGATGGCGATGCGGGCGAGGAGGAGGGGACGGGGGACGGTGGATGGGGGAGAAGGGGGCTGCTGGGCGACTTGTCGCTGGGAATGAGGGAACTTGGCAGACGAGCGAGGAGGGAGTCGGTCACTCGCGCACTCATCAGCAGCCATGCATGACGACCAGAGAGCCTCAGGCCGCGGGGCTGGGCAGCAACGGCGACGACGACAGCGGCGTCAATGGCGGAAGACTGGCAAAAGAGAGAGAGACGACGGGATGCTGCGAGCGCGCGGCACTTTTATCACCCTCGGCCAGCCTCTCGGGCACACGCTCTCTCTCAGTCCACCATGGCCGGCTGCTAGCTCGCCGGCCGCGACAGCAGGTCACTCGCGCTCTGCCCTCGTCGCCGTCTGCGGAATGGGCCCGGCTGTCTACTGCCTGCGCCCGATCGTGCCCTGTCGCCCACTGCGGCGCCGCCGTGCCAGGGCCGGCCGTGTGTTGTTGTTTATGCTTTCAGGGTCTCTGCGCGGCCATGGGCGCAACCTGGTCGACGAAGCTCCAGCGGCCTGTCCAGTGCATCGACGCTTCAGGCCTAGCTCAGGTACCTCAATTGGCACACATCATTGTTGCCCGCATCCTGGTCGCCGCCGTGCAACCCAACAACACCAGCCCGCCGCCCCGCGCCGCCATGCCAGAGCCCGCTGTCGCCAGCCCGTGAGCCCGCCGCGACTTGCGTGTGCCAGCCTGCGCGTCCTCTGCCAGCCCAGTCCTCGCTGCCGCCCCGGCGCCAGTCCCCCACCCCCCCCTGTCCTCGCTGGTTGCGCCCGCCTGGGGTGCAGCGGCCTCGGCCAATGAGGTCCGCTGACTAAGCACCCGTGGTCTGGTAGCTTTGCAGCGCCGCCGATCTCCCTCGCGCCATCACAACCTCACAACCTCGACCTCGACCTTGCGCCCCGCCATACCCCCACGCGCTACCGCCCGCCAGCTCCTCTCCAGCTCCACTCGATTCCTCTCTCTCTCTTGCATGGCCCAAAACTAGAGCTTCCGTTTCGCAGTTGCGGCCCTCCGGCCCCCTCCGACGTCATTCGACGTAGCAGCCACCATGGCGTACAAACGGCCCCGTGCCTTCTCGCCTTCTGCTTCTCAGAAGCGCTACCGCGGCGGCAGCAAGCATGTAGCCAAGGTCAGCCTGGGAACCGAACTCCCCGGCGAAGATGAGCGCGACGATGGCGCTTTCGTGCCCGAATGGAAACAGATCGTGACCGACGACCGCGGCCGCCGCAGACTCCACGGCGCATTCACAGGAGGCTTCAGTGCAGGGTATGTTTGGATGTCCCATGCCCCATGAGCGCCCAGACTTCTTGACCCTACCCAGTTACTACAATACCGTTGGCTCCAAGGAAGGATGGACCCCCTCGACCTTCGTCTCCTCGCGAAAGAATCGGAACAAGGACCGGACCGATGCCTCTGCCCCCACACAGCGCCCGGAAGACTTCATGGACGAGGAGGACCTGGCTGAAGCTGCTGAATCCCGTCAGCTCGAAATGGCGCAGGCGTTTGCTGGCATTGGGCGTGCAGGTGAAGGCACCACGGATGCTTTCTTTGGTCTCTTTGCTGGCCAGGAAGAGACCGCTGGCGTCAAAATTGCCCAGAAACTCGGATGGCGACAAAGCCAAGGCGTAGGAAGCAAGATCCGCAGACTTGCCTACGAGGATGAGGGCTCCAGCGACGCGTCAGCTGCGCACATGTTCGCCCCCAAAGACTCGCGAGCAGTCTCCTCGGACCACAAGGAAACACTTCGGAAAGGGCTGGGTTACCAGTCAGAGGCTCGGCTGGGCAAAAAAGAAGAATCCAAGGACGATTCTCGCCCGCTACTTGCCTTGCCCTTTTTCGAGAATGACGGGAAAGAGAAGGCTCGCAAGAAGGCTGCGCCAAAGAAATCTTCTTTCGGAGTCGGCGTCTTGAACGACACCGGCTCTGACGACGAGGACCCTTATGAGTTGGGACCCAAGATTTCTTTTAACCGCACCATTGGAAAAGAAAAGAAGGCCAAAAAACCCAGCAAGTTCGCCAAAACCACCATTCGCCCTGCCATAGTCCCAAGAGGAGTAAAAAAGCGCCTCGATAAACCCCCGCTCCGCGGCTTCGTTGAGGCGGAGCAGTTCCAGAACTTCTCCGTCAAGCTAAGATACCCACCACCACAGATTCCGCCCGGGTGGGTTTCATCAAAGGCAAGCAGTAAATCTACCGAGCCTCAACGATTCCAATCTGTCGCGGACGCTGCGAAAAATTCTACCCTTGATGCAACATCTCGCGCCAAAATCCTGGGTGAGACTGCTCTTCCTGGCAGATCGGTCTTTGACTTTATCAAGCCGGAAGTCAGAGACCGTCTGGCAAAGATGACGGGTAGGACAGACCTCCCCGCAGGCCGTGGAATGTCAGCTCCAGAAGGGTTTCAGTCGGCAGAAAAGGCCCAACCAAATAATTTGTGGACGTTTGTGCCCGTCCTGGAGAAGGATATTGCTGCAGCTGCGTTAAGGGGGTTTATGCCTTACTCGGATGACCCAAAGAAACGTGACAGATACGTTGGCTTCTTGGAATTACGAGCTGGAAAGAAGAGCGACCTGCCTGAACGTCCTGCAAATATGCCCATCTCAGACTGGGCACAGGAACTGGCGGAATTTGTGCAGGCCGCTCGAGTTTTCAAGCCTTCGACAGGAAAGATGGCGTCTCGGTTTGTCTCGTCGACCTCATCTTTTGTGTCTGGCAATGGAGCATCGGCATCTGGCGAGAATCTCGTGCGTCAGGCCGCAGCAATACCCGAGGATCCCGCCGAACTGTCTGCCAAGGCAGGAATGTATGGTCCCATGACTCGTAGCACTTTTCCGTTCTATCCTTCCCGACTTGTATGCAAGCGCTTCGGAGTCACGCCTCCTTCCGACGCTCCGCCCGGCGACGATGACGTTGACTATAGTGCATTCTCCAAGGCAGAGGAAGCCATCTCCAAAACTACTATGCAGGATATACAACATGACTTCCTCACCCATGGCTCTGTCCTTCAGCGCCCCTCCTGGGTAGCATCAGACGCTCCCAGCTCTATGCCATCCATGGCCACAGAGCCAAAGGACAAACCTGTTGCAGTTAATCCTGAGAGCAACGATACTTTTGTCAAAGAGCGGCAGTCGGATACCGTTTTCAGCTCGATATTTGACGACGACGATGAATGATTGCCGAGAGGTATCGATTCGTAAGTCCGTGGCTGCGATACCCAGCGCCAATATTGGGTGCAATTCATCGCTTGTCAACTCGTGATCTAACCCTTGTAATGTAGTCGAGTTCGTCATGACGATACTCGTTCAGGGCAGGCATTTGGCCGTTCAAATATGCGTGCCCCGAATATAGATATATAGCCCCCTATGGTATGCCTATCACTTCATACTTTATTTTGAATAATGGTCCTTCCGCACCATCCTCTGGGCATGTGATTATTTTACCTTCATAGAACACAACTAGAAGGCTACGGTATAGACCCTTAGTGATCGAGATCATGACAACCTCTAACGAGCTCTTCCTTGAAATGGTGTTTAGACCACCAGTCACCTTTTGCTGGGTGCTCTTCACCTTGAACAAACTTGACTGGTTTCCACCTGCTATGACTCGGTCTGTGACGATGTTGGGGAAACGCCCAAAAATAGAAAACAACTCTAGGCGCTCAAAAGCCCGACAATGGTCTCAAGCCACGGTACTCGGTTGACTCACTGACTTGCGCCCCCTCAGCAACAATATTACTACGAGCGACATTTCCAAACTTACAAATATCCAACCCATTCAAGATAGCCCCCCATCCCCCGAGCTATCCAGTTTTCCATATTCTTTTACAACCCCCCTAACCCGCAACACAAAGCTACAATCCAGTCACCAACCTTACACCCATAAGAGGTTTTCCAAAGTTCCCATCCCGGACGAAGAAGCTTCCAATGCCTTTTCCCAGCCCCTTCCCCAACCTATTGCGCGGCCTGCGCCCTTTCACCATCCAAGCGGGGCTCACCATACCACCGGGGGACCGCGGCATCCGACACCCCGGACTCTACGCGTCCTTCACGCTCTCGTGCAGAGCCATCGCTGCATGTGTGCTCTTCCTCTTGTTTCTGGGCCACTCCATCACGGCCGGTATCTTCTTCGCAGCCAGAGGCGTCTGGGAGTCGGATTTGGATTAGTATTATGGTAGAGATGACTACATCTTTCTGTCCATCATTTTTTCCTCCTGGGAAATCGTCTACCGCGGAATCATGGCAAGAGCGTGGTGGGCTGGTGTAACGAGTGGTATCAACTAGACTAAAGAGTGGCAGGACACAAGATTCGGGCCGGGAAGGCCGCGAATGTATTTACGAAACACCACTTCCCTCTGTGCAGCGTTCGTTCGGACGGTAGTGGGACCTCGCTTGATGCAGGGCACAGGCAGGGTCTTGGACGTGTATTCGGGCCGTCGAGACTCACGGCAGTGCTCTCTTGCTTGGGCGGCATCTGGTTTGCATGCCAATCCTCGGTGCCGCGCTGTGATGTCCTGCCGGATCTGATCGGATGGCCCGGGGGCTGGGTTGGTGGTGTTATTTCCCTGGGGAGGCCAGGCTACGTGGCAAAGCCGCCGAGGGATCGTCATGACAGCACGGCTTTCTGCGATGAGGGTTAATTTCCTGGCGGTGTGCTGCGGATGTGTGGTCGTGGCTTTGCGAGTTTTGGCCCCCCTTGCCTAGGAGATGGGTTTGGCTTGGCTCGTATTGGCTGTAGAGTAATGTCGTTGCTGGAGGTTTGTTAGTTTTCTCGCTTGAAAAGGGATCTGATATGGGGGGATATCTTACCATTCTGATCGTCCCAGGGAGAATGTTTTGTTACTGACCGTTTGCACCACATGTATATAAAGGACATCTCACCATGACGCCTACACAAGAACATCATCCAAAATTGCTGATTGTCCGGTGAAACTTCCCCGCAATGCCCCAGACTCGTAGATCTCGCATGGTCTGCAAAGCAGCCTGCTTCAACGCCTCGAAATCCCGTACATCGCAAACGTTGGCCACGCCCTCCAAGGACGCCGGCCCGCCGCTCTCAACCCACTTTTGAACTCTGGCGGCCTCCTCGGGGCTGCGGGTCCACGGAATCTCATCCAGCTTTGGCGGAGGAGCCACTGCTGCAGAGCAGTGCCGCCGAGCATGCTGAGCAGGGACGGGGAAGAACTTTATAAACGCCAGAAGAAAGGCATAGCCCATGAAGACGCGCATCGTCTCGCACGGCGTGTTGATGGCGCACTCCCTAGCCACGCCGACGATGGACGCCGCATGGAACGCAAGGCGGCGCGCCGCCACGGCATCCCGCGCAAACATGTAGCGCAGCCGGTCCTTTGCCGTGTCGAGCTCGCGCGAGCCCGACGTCTCGCGGCCCGAGTTGCGGAAGATGTAGATGACGAGGTCCATGGCCTCGTGGGCATCGCTGAGGTGCGCGTGGTGCGCGCCGAGGCTGCCGATGTTCATGTTTACAATCTCGAAGGTGCTGGTCGGGCGGGAGAGGGCGGCTTCGAGGGCCAAGAGGGCCTGGAGGAGGGAGTGCTTTGTCTCTTGGTGGGCGGTCGCGAGGGCGGAGAGGCCGAGGTTGTTTATGCCGGCGTCTTCGACTTCTCGCAGGTCCCACAGCATGCGGCTCAGGGCGTGGACGCAGAGTCTTTTGCCCCACGCAGGCGTATGGCCAGGCACCGGCTTCCCGGCTATGATGTCCTGTAGGAGAGGGTAGAACAGCATCCCTGGCGGACTCGAGGTTGCAAAAGGGAGAATGGCTACCCATGCTTGGGCCGAGTGCGCTGACCAAATGTTTTCGCAGCATGGCAATCTGGATGGCAGTTCTGCGATTCGAAAAGCTCCCCGTTTTGAGGTCAGGGTAGACAACACGCAGTCGAATTCAAAGACCGACCATGCAATTCGCTTCTCCATCTCTTTGTCTCTCCATTGAAGCCATGCTGCTTCTAATGCTGGGGCGCTCATCTTCTTCAGCTGTTTGGGGTCAAGAGCATACACGTCATTGTTCTCCGTATCCGAGGACAAAATCCCCAGACCTCTCAGGCTGGTGACCAATAGACCACGGGATGCGTCGGCAATTTCGTATAGTCGACGGTTGCCTGTCCCTAGCGAGTATATTTGGTGGAAACATGACGCTGTAATGTAGGAAGAGTTTCGGAATGCAGTGCTGTCTTGCTGGCCCATCCAAAACAACGCCCGTTGTGTGATCTCTGCTAAGAGTGCAGCCACTTCATTTGACCCTTCAGCCGTCGAATATGTCGCTCCAATGCAAGCCATGGCAGCGAGCAACGCCGTTGGGCATTTTTCTATCCGCCATGTAGGAACATGAATGACGGGGAGAACCGCATGAAACTCGGCCAAGTAGATTTTCACAAACTCCCCCAGAAAAGCAACAGCTGGTAGGGCTTCAAGCGCTGGCGTATCGTTTAATGAAGGTATATGTGGGGCCGACAGGATTTTGATAAGATCATGGAGCGTATTCTTCTCGATAGAAGGTCGATGGCCTACTGTCTGTTCCAACACTTCTCTTAGTGGCGGCAGCGTGATTTTGCGAAATCCTTTATTCGAAGTATAGTCGAAAGGCCAAGTTTCATTACCTCCACGATCGAGTACCGCAGGCCAGGTCTCTTTGCTCTCTTTCTCTCGTGAGCTAGAAAGGCTTGCCGTTATGTGGTCGGTCCGCGATATGTTAGTCGAAGAGCTTGTTGGCGGTGCAGATATTGCAGGTTCTACGAACGCAGGTATTTCGGGTGGAGGACGATTATCAGTGCTTGGCACGCAAGCAGCTATATTGTGTAAGTTCGTGCTAGTCGTCAACGGGCTGGTATGCTCTGGCTGGCCTATCGATTCGGTGTTGAAAGCTGCGTCGTTACTCAGCGACTGCGGTACTGGGCCATCGGACGCTTCTGTCTCGCAGCCCAGCCAGTCCATCCTCGAGGATCGTAGTACATCCCAATCATAGGATTCAAACTGTGGAAATTGAGGGGTATGATTTTCCGCGGACAAAGTTGTAGGTGATGCATATTCTGGATGACCATTCATCAAGCTCCAGTCCAGTTCACCACCATTCTGTGCTTGATGAGACTCGACATTAACTGAAGATAAATGCAAATCAGTATTGCTGGCCGATTGTTCAATGAACCCAGCAGCTGATGCCAGGTCACTCAGTGTTTGCGGTTGCCACAATGAGCCTTCATCCGCACGCAAAGTCCCATCCTGCAATGGATCGTTGGAATTTTGGGCTCCTGCTGCTGATGGGCGAACATCGTAGAGGCACTCTACACCTCTTTCTAGACATGCTGAGCAGGGTAGCTCGCGTGAACATCGAAGCTTGTACTTGATACATCGATGGCACGACTTCTTTCTGCCATTGCGTCTGAGCCGTCCTGGCCCATGCACGCTACGTCTATGACGTTGATAGACGTCTTTTCTCGTGAACTGCTTATCGCATGCTGTACACGCAAAAGCTTCGACTTCGGATCTGAAGATGTGTAAGGCCACTGGTGATTGCTGTATCTGTAAAGCCTACGTTGTAGAATGAAGCTTCTGGTGGCGCTGGAGATGAGCCGCTCGCGACAGTTTGGCTCCGCATATCTCACAGCCGTATTTTTTCGCGCGAGGGGACTCGGGCGTCGAACACGCCTGGGGATCGTCGGTCCCTGAGCCAGACATGGACATATGAGAGTACTAGAGATGTAGATGTATGCCGCAATGCGTCGTCTGTTGAAGCATGTCTTCCCTCAGGTGGGACGCATCCGTGGATACCGAATTCGGCCCTTTGATGTGATCTTAGCACATCAGCTACCCCGGAGGAACCTAACACGTAGTAACGTCAGATGCGGAGAAGCTGGGGTCACGAGAGGTCTGGGCTGCCCCGGGCTGTCTCGTACATTGTTGTGCGTCGTGTACACGACCATGATGCCGTGCGCAGCCGTTCGCAACGCCGGCGCCGGACTTGGCGGTGGGGCTTCAAGCGTGAACTCTCGTTTCGTTATCCGAAATGCATGATCTGATTCATCGTTCCATCATCCTTCGCGATCACTAACTAGTTTGGATCAGACAGTCAATTCAGCATAACCTTTCTTGAAGTATTTCCTCCGGTTTCCATCCGACCAACCAGCCAACAGTCTAGACGCAGAGACTGGGTTCTAATTGAAGGCTCCTCCTTATTGCTGATACGAGGACGATAAGTTCGAAAGCATTAAAGGAGACAGTCTATCAAAAAAAAGTATTCATTCAAATTGAACAAGGCACTGCATACAATGAGCGATCCTATGTGTATTTATATGTTATGGAATTCAGACAAACTACTCTACTCGAAATGCAGTTGAAGGTTGATATAGGAGCATCTTCAGTCCCTCATTGCTCTTCAAGAGTAAGCGTGCCTGTCTTAGTAACCAGGTACTCATTCACTGCTATGTCCTTCCCCGATTCCTTTCCGAATCCCGAATCTTTCATTCCTCCAAATGGTGATTCGGCAGCCGATGCATTTCCGGTGTTCATTCCTATCATTCCAGCCTCCAGATTTTCTAATAGGCGCCATGTCCTATCGATATTCTTTGTGAAAAAATAAGACGAAAGGCCCATCTGTACCCATATCAGCAAGGTGCGGGCCTCGTTCAGAATTCACATACGCTTGTGCTGTTTGCGGCTTCAACAGCCTCGTCTTCTGTGTCGAAAGGGAAAAGGGCCAAGAGTGGACCGAAAGTCTCTTCTGAGGCGACTCTCATCTCCGATGCTGCACCTTTGATAATGGTTGGCTCAAAGAAATACCCTTGAGCGTTTTCGACACGATTTCCTCCGATCAATACAGTGGCTCCTCTTGATTTTGCGTCGTGAACCTGGCTTTCAACTTTCTGGACACCTGCTGGTGTTGTCAGAGGCCCCATTGTAGTGTCTCTTTCGATGCCGTGGCCGGTTTTGAGCTGCTTTGCTCGCTGGACTAGTATTTCGGCGAATTTCTCATATACTCCTCGTTGAACATAGACGCGGTTAGCAGTTATACATGCTTGGCCGGCATGCCGGAACTTGAGGGCCATCAGGGCTAGGGAAGTTAGCAATGGTTCTGTGCAGATCAATTTTTGACATACCATCAGCAGCTTGGTTCAAGTTCGCATCATCAAACACAAGGAAAGGACAGTTTCCTCCCAGCTCCAGCGTCAGCTTTTTCAATCCTGGAGCACAGTGTTGTGCAATGAGTTTCCCAACTCTGGTCGATCCAGTAAATGTCACCTTCTTGACCAGAGGGTGCTTGCAGAGAGCTTCACTAAGTGATGGCGTGTTATCTAAAGTGGTTGGCAGAACATTGAAGACTCCTTTCTCAAAGCCAGCCTCCTCAGCAAGATATGCTAGAGTAAGAGCTGATAAGGGAGTCTCAGGCGATGGCTTGACAATCATGGTGCAGCCAGCAGCAAGAGCGGCACTCGCTTTCCGGAGGATCATGCTGCATTCGCCTTGTCAGCATGTTTCATGCTTTGATTCATTTCGTGTTGTGATCAACTTACGCAATGGGGAAGTTCCAGGGAACTAAAGCTGCAGAAACACCAATCGGTTGTTTAATTGTAAACACACGTCTATCTGGAACGGATGGAGTAAAGTTTGTGCCCTGAATACGCTCTGCTTCTGCTGCAAACCACCTCGTGAAACTTGCTGCATATTCTATTTCCCCATATGCTTCGGCGAGGGGTTTTCCAGTTTCATATACCAATATTCTGGCAATGTCATCTTTGTTTTCTCTGATCAAGGCATCCCACTTGAATATGAGATCGGCGCGGGCCTTTCCGTTGTTTTTGCGGTATTTCTTGAATGCTGTATGCGCGGCTTGTACTGCTTCTTCAACATCTTCCGCAGCCATATCGGTGCATGTAGCCCATTTTTGATCGGATCCAGGGTCGATTATTTCAAACCGTTTCCCCGAAATTGCCTCTTTCCAAGTCCCATTAACATATGCCTGGTCCCTGAAGATACCAGGGTTCTTCAAGTCGAGCTATAGAATATTAATCATTGCGAAATCAGAGAATTGAATGCCTTTATTCACCTTGAATGACGGAATTTCTCCCATTTTGATAGATCTAAACAAAGAACTTGGGTTAAGTCAGACAAACTTGTGCCAAAGACGATTTCTTATGAGGACACTTCCACCATTAAGTACCAGGCATCTCCTATTTTTCGACTCATATTATTCTGGGGAAAATACCCCACCTTTGAATTCCGGTAGGAAGCACTCACCACAAACTCCGACGGCGCGCCTTCCAACCAAATACGCTATTTTCCTTAGCTCCGACATCGAAGTGAATTACCTGCAAGTTCGGCTCTGTGCTGACTCCATCTCGTAACGGAGGAAGATGGCACACATGTTCACAAGCAAACATGATGGTGGTGTTCTGGGGTGTGAGACATGACCAGATATCATTCTAGGAATCAATAAAGCATTGGGCATTGGAAGTAGTTGCTGTTCACAATCAATCCGAATTAGCTTCACATCTATATTTAATTGTATCATAATTTCGGGAATTGTTGTCAAGAATGATGAATTTCCTTATGGGAACTTCGATCCTACTTCACAAGAAGCTTCTTTATGTTTTCTCGAATAGCATTGCCCATCTCGCTGGTCGTAGCGGTGCCACTCATGTCCTTCGTCTTGATGCCGTTGGTCAATGTTAGATTCACCGCATCTTCGATAGCCTTCGCCTCTTCCTCCAATCCAAAACTATATCTGAGAAGCAAAGCAGCGCTCAAGATTGCACCAACAGGATTAGCAATACCCTGTCCAGCAATATCCGGGGCCGATCCATGAACAGGCTCATAGAATCCCTTGATGGGTTTGTCCCCCCACTTCTTAACAGGCAAATCAGCCAAACAAGCTGAAGGGAGAACACCCAATGTTCCTGGAATGACGGCCGCAAGATCCGAAAGAATATCGCCAAACGTGTTGTCAGCCACCATGACGCCGTTGAACATTGTCGGTTTCATCATCATAAGTGTTGTTGCGCTATCAGCCAATTGATGAACGAGTTCGACTTCGGGGTATTCCTTTGTGATGGTCTCCTCCACGACTCTCCGCCAGAGTCGCGATGTGGCCAAGACATTTGCTTTGTCGCAGCTGATGACCCGAGGAGTCCCCACGGCCTTTGACAAGGCCAACTCAGCTGCCATGCGAGCGATGCGTTCAATCTCAGATCGCTTGTATGACCACAGATCTGAAGCGTAATCTGGCGTTTCGTCCTTGGGCCCGTAAAAAGCTCCACCACAGTTTTCTCGTAATACGATAAACTTGGTGCCTTTGACAATTTCTTCCTTCAATGGAGTTCGTCCACCAGGGAAATATTCTGCGGGTCGTATGTTGGCGTACACATCGGTAACTTGACGAAGACGTAACGTAGCGCCTTCGGGGCCTTCAAATCCACGGCGCTGGGCATCCCACTTTGGGCCACCAACAGCGCCCATAAGAATAGCGTGGCATTTTCGTCCTTGTTCGAGGGTCTCATCAGTCACTGATGTCCCGTGTTTGTCGATTGAACAGCCCCCAAATAGTCTTGGAACAAATTTGAACGTAGCACGGCTGTTGGGTAGAGATGAGAGGAGATCGAGGACAGCAGTGGCTTCGCTGTTGACTTCAGGGCCAATACCATCGCCGTCAAGGACAAGAATAGAGAATTCCGGTTTTGTCATATTTGGAGATTATTCGAGAATCCAATTTACATCACAAGTCGTTTAGGGGAAACTTGGGTGTTGATGAATGGGCCCGATGTTCCCATGTCAAATAGAAGGATCCGCTATCGGAATCCTAATCAATAGCTGCCCCCGCATTGTGCGGGGTGCCCTTCAATCTGACTATGCAACACGTCTCAGCAGGATGTAGGTTGTTGGTGGGGTGATGCAGTACCCGACGTTTATTTTCGGCGGGGAGCGAGCTTTGGGAGCTTTCGGAGTTGGCGGTGGGGTCGGGATCGCCTGACTCGGTTGGTCGCCCTCCACCCCAAATCTTATCGGGGTTCGTTATACGGCCCTTCGGAACACGCGCAAAGCGGCTAAGCCTGAGCTCCCCCGCAAACGCAAAATGTGGAGTTTAGAAAGATGGTACGGTTTTCCAAAGGCTACCTTGCATCACCCAAGCCACATGCTTACTCACATACATGCCAGAGCTACCAATCTGATATTGTGGTACTCAAAAGTGCGGTACCCCTCGGTCTTAGCATGGAAAAATCCGACCACAGAGATGAGCTGCTGGTATGCCTCTACGTCGGATCATCTTTGCACTTTTGAGAATAGGAATAACACAAACTCTACTGAATAACTAGCAGTACGTATCTGGTTTTGTATATGTGACCAAATGAAGGTTATATACACAATAGCAACATAAAAATCAATATATACACTTATGAAGCCTTGGGACAGAAGTTTGCCATAGTTTTCTTTTATCAGATTGAGACTTCCTGTGTTTTTAGACGACGTAGCGGTAGCGAGGGCTCTTATCTCCCATATCCAACAATTCATCCTCAGTGTACTGAGAACAAATGTCGTCGTCGGACATTGCATCTCTTTTGTTGTTGATTCTGACCCAACTTGTCCTTAGAACCAGGGTGCAGATAATTGCGGCAGCGACAATGGCTATGCAAAAACCATATCCAAGGGGATAACTAGGCCTCTGGCTCTCGATGAAGATGTTGCTTCCGATTGCTCCACCAAAGTTACCCAAGGATATTAATAGGGCCATTCCGACTGCACGCTTCCATGAAGGTGCAAGATTGTTACTAACCCATGCCAATATACCAATGAGCGGTGGGTAAACACCAGCGGGTATAGTGAAGAGAAAGGCATAGGTAAGGCCTGGAAGCCGTGGGTGGGGAATACTCAACAAGCCTATGAGACCAAGAAGCGCAATACTGAAAGGTCCGACAATAAAAGGCCACCGAGATTTTCTTCGATCTGCCATGCGCGAAAAGACAAGAGTGCTAACAACCCCCAATACATAAATAGGGATTGTCAAAAGCTGGGCGTTTGCTGCGGTGTAGCCCATCTCGAGGATGATTGATGGAGCAGAATACGTGAAGGCGTAAAGGCAGACACTATGTTCTGTTAGTAATTTGGCCTATATCCATGAATTTGAAAACATTTTTCTTACGAGTTTCCCCAGTAAGCGATCATCGCGAAATAAATTTTCCACTCGGTCAGAGCAGCTCGGAGAAAACGCCATTGGAATTTTTCTCCCGATTTCACTCTGCCAGAAGATGTACCCGCATCTTGCTCCAGTCGGCGTGCAATGAAGAGCTTCTCGTCTGTTGTCAAGAAGGAGGCTTCTGCGGGGCTATCTGGGAGAGTCCAGGGAAGTGTGAGACCGACCAACACGGTCACAATGCCTTCCAGTATGAAAATCCAGCGCCAGCCTTCAAGACCACCCACCCCCTAGATGTCGTGAGTATTAATTATACAGTAGAAGAATCGAAACGACAGTTGCTGGTTAGGGGAGAAAACATACGCGCATCTTTTCAATGGCAAAAGCCAGCAACCCTGAAAAGGCACCCGCCATTGAAGCTGCCGAAAAGAAAACGGCCATTCGGGTCTGAACTTCAAAGCGACAGTACCAGGTGGTAAGAAGATATGTTGCTGCAGGAAAAAAGCCCGACTCTGTGAATCCGAGCAGTGTGCGTGTTACGACTAGGTGATGGTAGTTCTTGACCAAGCCCTGGAATGTCATGACCAAACCCCACGAGCACATCATTATGCAGATCCAGATCGATGGTCTGAGAAGCTTCAAAATAATGTTCGAAGGAACCTCAAAAATGGCGTAGGGGAAAAAGAATACTGTCAGGGCAATGTTATATTGCGCACTTGTCAAACCTGTTCCGGTCAGTTCATTGATGCTAAGCGCACCGTTTCGGAGTTCTCTGCATACAGAAGCTCGACAACGAAAGGGCAGGATGCAATTAGAAGAAATATTTTACCCAAGTCTTCATTCATGCCAGCCACTTTGGCATTTCCAATGTTTCCTCTGTCAAGAAATGCCAGGACATAGAGGAGCGTCAACATTGGCAGCAGCCTATAATCCACCTTTCGAAGAATACGTTGTGTCTCAATATCATGATATGATGGAAGCTAGTACAATCAATCAACCACTGATTTGAGGACTGAATAAGTTGGTAGGGATATGAAATACTTACGTTGCTTTCGTTCAACCCTGCGTTAGCCCCAGTAGGCAGGTTCTCGATCTTCTCAATACTGTCATCTTTTTCATCGTTTCCGCGGGAAAAGGGCAGATTATGCTGACTCAACGATCTTACTGGAGTCTCTGTCATATTTTGTGGGATTGCTTAGTTAATGAAGTTGTGAATGAAGAAATTCGGTAAGCGAAAAGTACTATCGTCCACTGCAGGAATATATATAGCAAATAAATGACACCCGGGCATGGCTTACAAGCTACTACTCTAACGCTAGTTTAAGTGCAAGTAATCGCGGGGAAGCGAATGTGGATCCCACAAGATGATGCACTTGTACCAATAATACCAAGCCATGCACCCCAGTATTTGTTCTTTAATAATGCGTTTTGGTCCAATCAGCACTCGTTCGGTAACAGGTTTGGAACAGGCTACCGGAGTTGACAGTGGGGAATGTTTCGGGAAGTGATCCTATCCGTTTTTGTGTCTTCAGGGCATGGGTAACCCTTTTGTGGACTGGATTTGTGGCCTGAAGCTGTGGCGTGCTTCCTCCCTCGAGAGGGTGGTACTGAAATCCGATCGTGCTGGCAAATGATCTGTCCAGGCTTGGAAACATCGAAACCTACCCCAACGGAACCAGATTGGGTAAATTCAAAACTGTATGGCTTAACAACTATACTGGGTCTATCTGTATGACCCTAAATTGATATCTGACTCATGGGCCTTCCAGATGTAAGGATGGTCAACCAAATAGTTACAAGAAAAATCTATATAGATCGTCCTCCATCTACCGAAAGATTTACCCCAGTTATGAAGGCTGCTTCATCACTAGCGAGCCACAGAGCTGCACTAGCTACATCTGATGTTTCTCCTAATCGTCCAAGTGGTACGTTGCTCAAGAAATTTTCCCTGTTCTCTGGAGTGTCCGGCACGCCAGCAAAGCTTTCAAATCTATGATCCATATTAGCTCAGATCAATTGGGCTATTCTTTGGAAACATCTGGATTGCTTACAGTCCTGTACCAGTAAGCAGGGGGCAAATGCTGTTGACTCGGATATTCTGAGGGCCAAACTCTAATGCGAGACCTTTGGTAGCCTATGATCATACGGTCAGTAAATGCAGTTCTACGTAGATTTTACCTTAAGGTACTCACATTACTCACGGCTCCTTTCGAAGCATTGTACCACACCAGCCCTTGTCGGGGCCTGTCGGCCCCGCATGAGCTGATGTTGATAGCGACGCCGCCCTTTTTTTCAACAAAGCTAGGAAAGACTGCAGCAACGCTATGGAAAATCGACAACACATTAACGTCGAAGCATCTCCTGAATTCATCTTCTGTAACCGTCAAGCTTGGCTTGTTCTTGTATGATGTTCCTGCATTATTCACGACGATATCCAGACCGCCAAACTTTTCCTTTACTGTCTTGACAGCAGAGTCCCAGTCTGACTGCGATGCGACGTTCATAGTCTGCAGAATTATCTGTTCAGGATATTGGGTGGCGAGAGACGATGCGCCTGCTGTGTTAAGATCACCAATCAGGACTTTGGCGCCTTCGCGAGCGTAGATTTGCGAGATTGCAAATCCAAAACCCGATCCGCCACCTTTGAGGTCAGGCTCAGTACTTGTAAAGCGAAAAAAGGTATCGCAAACTTACCCGTTACGAGGGCAACTTTTCCGGCCAATCTTCCAGATCCTTGGGTAGACATTGCGAGGATTTCGAATTGCTCGGTGGAAACGGTAATATAGACAATTAACAGACAGGTGGCTATTCAAGACCTGAAGTGTAGATATATAATTTACCCTTTGCTGAAAGGAACTAATGTTATAACATATCGTGCTCCACGCACGTCTCTAATTTCTCCCTTCGCCGCCGGAAGCCCTGGTGGGGCAGGGCTTGTGATTCGGCTTCCCTAAGTGAGCACTTGACATGCCACTCATACATCCGACTTCGGATCCCGACCCTGCCTTAGGCCAATATCATGTTCCCATGTAATGGCAGCGTACATCTTCCGACTCGGGAAAACGATACACGGGATTGTCTGAAAAGGGTAAGGTTGAGGGGTCGGACTTGGTTGCGGGGAGATCGGCGCGAACGCCGATGCCGCGCGGAGCTTTAACCCATTCTTTTAGAACGTGACTCAGAACTATACTCGAGCAATGGAGTTCAGAGGTGACCCTTTGCGAATAAACAACAGAAAATCGTAGAAGAGATATCTGCGGACGTCGACGCAATATGCCTATATACCACATTGGTAAATACACACTAGCTTTGACACTCGATGCTCGAGATTTAACATGTGCCAGTCCTTTTCAAGCTGAAACCTAATGTTCTACCAGAGCAGGTAGAGGAGCTCAAAGAAGCAGGAAAAGCAATGGTCGGTGTGATACCAGGCCTCAGATCGTTTGCTCTCGGCCCCCCACTGGCTTCTACAGCACACAGAGCTCAAGGATGGGACATGGGTTTAATGACTCTCATGGATACTGAACAGGACGTGCTCAATTACGCTGGCCACGAAGCACATCAGAAGTGAGTGAAAATCTTCGCAATCCCTATTCAGATCATGGTACCCCTTTTTACTGCCGCTCAACACGGGCTGATTCACATGCATAGGGTTCACAAACTAAGGGAAGCCATCTGCGATGAAACACTAGCATATGATATGGTATTTTAATATCTACAATCCATTCAAACAAGATCAAGGCTCTATTGAAAAAGTCCCTGGTGCTTTTCACTTCACCCGTCGCCTTTAGGGTGTTGCGACCTTGCCGGCCGGCACCGTGAAGGTATCCCAACCACAATCCATGAGCACGAAAATTCGCGGAACAAGGTAGGCTATTCCAACACTGCATTCCTCGTCGGATTCATTAAGTGATACGAGGCCCACGTATCCCTTTCCCCAGGTATCCCATTTCTCTGGAGGCGGTGCTTTGTTAAGTACTGAATTAAGGGCATGCTTATTGACAGTACCAAAGGAGCTCTTTCAGCAGCTAGGTGCATTTCAGATCTAAGATCTGTAGGTTTTACGATACTTGAACATGATACAACTTAGCTAATCTAGGCAGACTATAGCAGTGTACAAATACCTGCAGAACACAGCCGTCAGCACACGCATGAAGACAATTGCCAAGGATGTCGAGACAGAACTTCGGAATGTGCAGCACTTGACAAAAGTACAACTGGACTTAGCCTCCTGGTGGAGAGACTTTCTCCGAGAGCATGTGAAGTTTATTCACCGACAAGGAACCGATTGGTTGGAAAATCAAATTAAGCTCGCCAAAACTAGTAACAACACTGCTCTGAACAACTACAAACGATTGAAGGCAAGAATTGAGAAATTGGAAGGAGCAGGAAGTCCTAATAAAACACCACAGCAGGTTGACTACTACAACAAAATCAAGCCGAAACTCATACAGCTCAAGAAAGAGTGGGAGAGGGCTAAAAAAGACTTGGTATGCAGGAAAAACTGGTAAGTAAGCTGCAATGTCAATACGCTAACCTTCTAAAGCCGTGGAGAAAAGAAAAAGACGCTGCTAAGAAGCAGAGTCTCAGTGCCAGGAAAGACTCGAGGCAGAGTAAGTTGAAAGATGAAGAGGAGAAACTGTTCGAACTCAATCGGAAAGTAGGGCTCCTGTTTAGGAAAAGGCAGGAGCAAAGCTCCCGTACTTTGCAGTCGGTCATTGACAACCTGGAGGAGGACAACAAGATTCTGACTAAGTTCGAAATAGAAGCCAGGAATCTGCAGATTCCACAACCTATATAGCGGAGAGAACAATTTTTCATTTTCTGTGTTTTATTTGTTCTGTAGGATACTACATCTCCTATTAGTTGTTGATAGATTGAGCGCATGTAGACTTTCTCCCCCCTATCCCTGACAATGATAGGCTGTGTTATTGTACTACGCGTTATATATTCGTTTCACAAGACAGCCTCGACTATTGCAGTGCAGTTTAAAAAAGTTAAGGCCCGCTAGATTTTCAGGTATTTATTCTGAGTAATGCTTGTTGATATCAATACAGCCATGTTGAGGAAACAGAGGCATGTGAAACCTACAAAAACCTAAGTTCAAACTCAGTCATATTAGTGTGTACGCCAATAATTGCTGTAATAAAATTGCACGTTATTTTCCTTATATGCTCAGGGCATAGTATACTCTTTTGAGGACTGCATTTGTCTTCCATACTAGTTGTGTGGTTCCTCGAGAGAGAGGGCTGTACGAGAACATTCGATTGTGATTGTACATTAGCATCTGAGCCTGAGGCTCAGTCATCCATGGTGCCATAAAGTCATCTATGAATTTATCCCATTTCGAAGATGCATGTAACTAAATCAATGAGGTGAAATATCTCTGCTATTACCGTGCTTCAACTTATCAGATCTGATTGATCAGGTGGTCTGGTGTCAAGTCACTGAGCCAAAAGGAGAAAAAAAAAAAGCTGCCAGGGGATCATATTAGGGTACAAGTTAGTTATCAGAATCATCGCACTAATTTCGTATGTCGGAATTTGCGACTGTATGCCTGAGAAGTTGGAGGGAGCGGACTAGCAGCAGCTCAATCAACTCCTCGCTTGGGCCTGTTGCTCAGTCTCGGGGTCACGCGACCTCTTAGGTCACGGAAACCTGATATTAATATCAGCCTAGTGAAGTCATAGCCGCTCCGTGGTCCTGGAATCCAACAGCCCCAATAAGTAAGCCTGACGACTCATAATCCTTGGATGAGTTAGGCTCTATTCTCCCCAGCTCTATCGTGATCGCCCGAACTTCGGCTTTCCCGTCTGATCGACAAGCGCAGAACACACTATACCCGGTAAGACTCACACCCCTCTTGGGGGACAAAATTGGTAGCATGGCAATGAATTAGGAAAAGTCGTGAGTGGATTCGCGCATGCATCCTTCCGCCAGGAGCCGGTCAGATGAAAAGTATGGGGAGAGGACAAGCCCTTGGTACCTGGGTTGAGTTCCGGCGCTAGCAGGGGTGCGGGAAATCGTCGAGGCATAATATGGCTATAACAGACTCGGGAGCTTACCTGTGAGAGAGGTCTTCTCCGTAGGTTCAAATGCTTCTTTCCACGTCGAATTTTGTGATGCTTCTAATTCCACACTAGCAGACTCGAAAGGTGATGGTTGGATGGTTGTCCGGAAAGCCCAACCCTAGGCCAACGGCCAAGACAGACGCGGACGCATGGCGTGAATATGAGTTGAGGCTAGGCTTGCAAGGGGTGGAGCAGCCTGTTGTCCAGCCCTCCTTCAGCGCCCGTTGAAACGGCAGTGATCGACAAGAGCAAACGTTCTGCACGTTGCATCCAGACCACACGAGCTCAGAAAGCTTGCGTGTCAGACCCCCACAATCTAATGAAGGCTTTCCATGCCATGCTTCTCTAGACATGGCTGCGGGAATCGGGTTGAAGGGATCACGATTGCCCGTCCGTGCGTTATTGGTGGTCCACGTAGCACAGGAAACCAATCTACCAACAGTGTAGAAAATTGGGCCGATGCATGATACGATGTGCACAAAGACTTTCTTATGCTCGCTGCCAACGAAGTACACGCAGGTTCAGTTTATCAAGTGTAAGCAAAAGAGTGAAATTCCATTGATGATAGGATTACCATACAATCTACATTTATTCGCCTATTGTGCATCTGCGAGATGATGTCGCATTAACGAGAAAGGATTCGCGATGCTTTATGTGAGCCACGTCCGTGCCACTTAAGGCTAGCTGATTACTCAATGCAAGCATCCGTTGTCGCGAACACGATGAGAAAAAGGTCCTATTTTACGAGAGGTGTCAGCAGAGAGCTGCCAAGAGACGTAGCTAAGCATTCAGGCTATACATACGCTAATTTTTGAGTGTTGTACGAGACAGCTGAATGGCAACACGCGAGCCAAGCAATCGTATGCGGGAGTGCCTTTTTTACCCGACGCGACATCTTTCGATGTTTGCAAAGTTTGTACCAGTAAGGTTCCGAAATGTATCTACAACAGAGTCAGTTTTTCTTATAATGAAAGGCATGCAGACCTGGTAGTATATTTTGAACCAGAAACTCATATCGGACCTGAACATGGCTCCGCGGGCATGAGTCTGGCCCGTTCTGGCGGCTTGTTATTTTGGATGAGACAACGGGAGTTGTCCCTGGAAGCGCATAGCGCCACCTCCGCAACCCAAAAGCGGGCCAAAATGCCGGTGGTAGCTGACCGAAGCCAAATACGAAGACAAATAGAGAGCATGCATGCAGATACGAACTGTTGTGACTCTGAATTGATGCTGGCTACCCGTTTCGGGAAGGCATATGATGTCTGAGGCGGTGGATGAGGATCAGTTCCAGCTGGTTATTACAAGGCTCCTTGCGCCTGCCCAGGGAATAATCCAGGATTTACTCCTGACCATCGCCCGACGTTGGGGTCTTGGTATCCGGACCAGATGGTATGCTTTTCGAAAAAACGTCCCTTCGGTTATAAATTGGGCGCAAAAATATGCGGAGAATGACCTCGCTATTGGCTCAAAACTACAGCCATGAGACCCAGGTCCAACGGACATATCCTCAAACCTCTTGGCTATCGATATTGCCTCGTATTGAGACCCATGAAGCGAGAAGACCATCTACGTCACAGGCGCTCCACTCTAGAAAAATGTGCTGAGTCGGAGAAGGATAAGAAGTTGTTGAGAATTCAAGAAGTTGTCAGGTCCCACGCTTTGGTTTTGTTCGAGCAAAGATGCTGATGAAAGCAGTCAGTTTTTTCTCCGCAGTCCTGCTTGCAGGGCAGGTATATGCCGATACTTGCTCTGAAGTCGAGGCTCTGGGCTACATTAACGTTACTCGTTCTTTACATCCGGCATACATTGAAGAGCAGAGTCAATATTGGTCAATATCATGCAGCGCTCTCGCTCCCTCTTGCATAATTTTCCCAAGAACAGTGGAAGAGGTTGCCACGGTGGTAAACATTCTCAAAGGGACGTCGGAGAAGTTTGCCGTCAAATCAGGTGGCCACAATCCCAACAACTACTTCTCAAGTGTAGAAGGGGGCCCTCTGATTGTGACCGAACATCTTGATCAGGCTGATTTGGACCCTGCCACGGGCATTGTGGATGTTGGACCCGGCAACCGTCTGGATGGAATTGCAGCGAAATTAGAAGGATCTGGCTGGACGTTTGTAGGCGGGCGCATCGTGAGTCCAAACACCAACGGCATTATACGATTGGCTAATTGAGAAACCCAGGGTAACACCGGTGTCGGGGGCTTAGTCCTCGGAGGCGGCCTCTCCTACTTCTCAGGCCAGTACGGCTGGGCAGCGTCGTTGGTGAAAGAATACGAGATGGTTTTTGCCAACGGCAGCATTGGATATATCCGTGACGACAATCACCCTGATCTATTCAAGGTTCTCAAAGGAGGTGCGTTTCACCCCTCTATGAATCGAAAGCGGTCGCATTGACATTTGTTTTTCCAGGGGGCAACAATTTTGGCATCGTGACCAACTACAAACTTCAGGCGAAACCTCAGGGCAAAATCTGGGGTGGCAACCTTGTTTTCGCTCTGCGTACGCCTGAGGTGGACCGGAAGATTCTGAAAGCGGTCCGAGACTTTACCGAGTACAACGATGACCACCGAGCAGCTGTGATCGTCACGGCCGAGCGTGCGAATATCAATGCTGTTGACTCTTGGATCCTTTTCGTCTTTTACGATGGAGAGACTCCACCTGCTGACAAGTTCAAAAACTTTACTGATATTGGACCGACCCTCAACACCGCCCGTACACGTACGTACGCCGATCTGATGGCGTTCAGCAACTGGGTGGTCGTAAAGGCCTCGGTTGTAGACATCGCTACCGAAACTATTCCGCTTCCGTCGGTGGAAAACAGCGTCGAGGTTATGGAAGGGCTTCATTCTCATTGGCGAAGTGTCACCAACGACGTGCTCCTTGTTCCTGGCATTGTCGCATCCATCGCCTGGCAGCCATTCCCAAAGCGCATCGCTCAAGAAGCGCAGGCACGTGGCCCTGACCTTATCGAAGCTGACGACTCTGTCGATCGTATCATCATCGAAATGAACTATAGCTTCCTGCCGCTGACCGAGTACGAAAAAATGGCGGATGTCATGGAGGAGACATATTCCGGGATCCGAAGCAGGGTAACTGCCTGGCAAGCAGACGGCACGCTTCCCGAAGCATTCCTGCCCGTGTTCATGAACTATGGGTTCTATCGTCAGGATTACTTCGGACGCTTGAAGCCCGAAAACAGGGCTTTGGCCAGGTCGGTAGCTGAGGAGGTTGACCCTGATGGCTTGTTCCGCGACAGGACAGGAGGCTGGAAGCCATAAGAGACAGGCACGAATCCGTCGATAGAAACAAGTTCACACCGAGATACATACTTCTGACTTAATGTAATCAACCTTGGTAAAATTCGAGCCTGATCATCCCGGTTATGTATGGCCAAGCTGTTGTCGTACATTAGTGAGGCTGTGAAGAGGTAATGAATCTGAGCTGGACGACGCGTCGCGTTCACTCCAGCGCGTTTCTTGGCGCGTTTCTTGGCGCGCAACATGGATACCAAGTGCGCACTGCAGAGCACGCCCAATATATCACCCCCAGTCAGATAATCACAGAGGTCCCCAGTACAGTTATTCGTAGACCTAACTTGCCAGAGTGCTGCTGAGCATAGGTTTTCATGAGATAGATGTATATTCTGGGGCGGTACCCTAATTGCTCCGTTTAGGCCGATATGGGACCAGGGTGTGCCATGCGACAGCTCTTAGAGGCGCTCTCGAACCAGCCTCCTCATTTCCTCCCTTAAATCTACGTCATCCTCGACGCCTAGTGCCTTGTTATCAACATGAGTCCATACTTGAATACCCCCAAAGAACGGCGTTGTGAGAGATCCTGCGAGATCAGCCGACGCATACGTCCCTTTTTCTATGCTCTCTAGCGCTGCAAGTCTGGCAGCTTCGATAGAGAATGAACTCGTCTTCCACGTGACACACGATACTTCCTCGGCGATTCTGACTACCTCCTTCTGCGTCAGAACTCCGTCCGCGATATGATAAAATCGATTGCTGATCTTGGAAGGGTCATCGAAAAGCGACATGACTGCTTTGGAAACCGAAACCATAGTCGAGGCTGGAAAAGGATTGATCCCTTCGTCAGGCAGGATGGCCGTGTGGTTCTTGAAGTCTAAATTGAGGAATTTTACCTCAAGACCTGTGCAATTGTTAAAAACAATTTTTAACTGTCCACCTAGAAATAACTTACATCGCTCTAAAATCACACCAGGGTACACAGCAGCAAAATGGATCTTGTGCTCTGCTGCACGGCACAACAAGTAGTTGTGTGTCGCCCGCTTTGGCGCAAGCACCATATTTGTCGGTAGTGTAGGCCCAACCCTATCACTCGCACTGCCCATGATGCCGGCTGTGTCGAGAGCCCATTCGGATGGGATGAAATATTTTACTCCCGCATCGATTGCAGCATTGACCAGCGCAATCTGTTTTGTATCCAGACCAGTGCCCGGTAGAAGACTAGTGAATACGACTATGGCGTCCTGACCTTGGAGATGGTGAACTAAATTGGGGTGGTCTCTATAGTCGACCTGGTGTACCGAAATCTGGTTGGTCGGAAGATTCGAGTATTCATCTACGGGATTCCGCACAAGCAATTTGATCTTGTATTTCCCAGTAGCAAGGGCGAGTTTGAGAATGGGAAGCCCCAACTTGCCAGCCTGTGTGCTCATCATCACAGAAAATATTATGATTAATGTTGTAACTAACTCCAACCCAGACGATGTTTTTCAGTGCACTCATCTTTGCTATGAATTTGGATATGCAGTGTTTCGAAACTGTAGAAAGCGATATGTTGGAGGGAAAAAATTGGCCAGGCTGGAAAATGATAACATTTTTTAAATTGTACACGACAATCTGATTAAACTACTTCTGGGAACAGTTGCGACATTCAAAAGTTCTCAAGTTGAGTAATTCGGAGTGGATACCGAACCCCATTAGTGTTGAGTAAACGCTTAGTGCTTTAAACGACCAATCAATGTCTACTCCATCAGCCAGTAGCAACTCACTGGCTGAAGGTTTCCGAGGATCACTCGATGAAGAACATTTCAGCCTTAGATGAAAACCAGTGGGAGGCTTAAAGGCCCTCCTTATTTGCTGAAAATATTTTGACTCATGTCAAAGTTACAATTCAAATATCTGATGTAAAATCTAGATTGAATGCAACGAAGGTAAAGTTACAAATATGTATTAAACCCGCTGTTACGGTATTAAAGAGGCCTACAATTATGTTCAGAATCACTGCTTGAAAAGATTCTAGGATATTGAATCAGTTAACTTCTTAATTTTGGGCCGCTCGGACGGAGTCGACGTAAAACTCCATACTCACCTCAGCATTACTGGCTCGCTGGTTTCTAAGTCCGCAAGACTGAATAAGAAATGCTAATTCTAGAACATTTTTGCTCTTTGTATGTTGAAACAGAGATCTTGTCTAGGCCTCGGCATCCGAACAACGCCATCATACTTACTGACCAGGTGGTCGCATAGAAAACTCCTTTTCTCCGCATCATTTTGCTAAATATACATTTTACATTTAGATCCCGATAGATAACCTTATTTCACTACACGCAATCGATAAAACCCATTTCTTTTCGTGATTCCCTCCTATTCTCCGTCCCCAAAGGAGTTTTTGTTTAAAAAGCACACAATGGCACTTCTAATTTCCACCTGCCAACCACAGCCCATTATGTCACCCCTCCATCCCCGCATATTCATGCGACTTCAATCTCTGCTATCTCTGCTTCTTTTCTGTCATCAAATTGGACCCCTCATTCCACATGCACGCATCGCATCTGAGCCCCTGCTCGTGGCGTCCGCTACCCGAGCTGAATCCCCCACCAACACACCGCAAAGCGGGAAGTCCGACCATCGCGGCTGAGCTGGATATGCATCCTTCGCGCCCGATTGAGCATCACGAAGCGATCGATCAACTGAGCCATCCCGCAAAGGGCATAAACCGCATGCCGCGGCCAGACTGACTGGGAGGAAATTATAAGCACGTGCATCGGGATGGTGTGGATTGGGCGCAGCCTCGCCGAAGAGAGGGCTTGGATAAGGCATGCGGGTGTATGATTGCGAGGTGGATTGGCGAGTGGAAATTCCTCAGCGATGTGCGAAGTGGTGTGCATTTGGAGGGGTATGTGCTGGTGGGGAGCTGAATGTAGATTGCCATGCGCAAGGTGTGCGTCGTGGATATATTGAGTGCTCTGCACGCGCAAGAGAGACCATCTTCCCTCCAAAGCCTGGCTACCTACCTACTGTTTAATTCCGAGGCCGCTATAGAGACAAGACCATGGACTACATACCTTCAGCCTTTCGGCCGGGAGGCAGGGACCGGATCAGTTCAGTGGAGGAGGGCATGTCAGGCAGCACTCTACAACAGCCTCCCAATACAATGCGACGAGGAACAGTGAGCATCTTGAAGTATTTAAATGGCTTCATTGTTTACTAATGTACAAAAAGATAATCGAAACATCCGACCAGCTTGCCATCTTCCGCCACATGGTGGGTATCCACTCAACACGATCCTTCGCAACCTCAACCACCAACACCCTTCCCGACCTATCGCACAACAACCTTCACTTCGACGGACGAGCTGCACCCAATCTCGGAATCTACAACCGCGTAGTACATCGCGAACAGGCCGCCAAACGGGGCTACAAGTTTTCCAGCTGGCTCATCAACTCTTGTCTCGGAATCCAGGTCATCGTCGCGGCGTCCCTAACGGCCATGGGCGCTGCCAACTCGAATCACGTATCAATCACGGCGTTCGGAGCAATCAACACCGTCATCGCAGGCTTGCTGACGTACCTGAAAGGCAGCGGCTTACCGAATCGTATCCGGTACTACGAGAACGAGTGGAAGAAGGTCAGGGAATACATTGAACAACGGGAGCGTGATTTCAGTCGGCCGGACTGCAGGCTCGACGTCCACGAAGTCGTCCGTGTCATTGAGACAATGTATGAGGAGGTGAAGGCCGACGTGCAGACCAACACCCCCGACAACTACATATCCGTCAGCGATATCCGGAATCGGACGAGCGCCATGAATCCGCAGGTCCCCAAGCTAGCAGGCACGTTTTCAACGCTACAAGACAGCAGGCTCAAAGAGCTGGAGATGAAGTATGGACACAAGGTTGCCGATTTCCTAGAGGGCCTTGCAAAAAAGGAACAAGATAGGCTGGCAGGCTACGAGAAAGATGTAGAAAGGGACATCGAGAATGGAAGGGCCAGGGCGGAGAGAGAGATCGAGGAGAGAAAATCACGCGTCGTCGATGGAGCAAGGGATGCTGAGAAGGAGGCCGAGCGCAGAGGAGCTGAGGTTATTGGTGGAGTCAGGGATTTCGAGAGAGAGGTTGAAAGAAGAGCGAATCGCATCAGCGAGCTAGGTAGGGAGGCAGGCAGAGAGGTGGAACGAGACGCCGAAAGACAAAGGAGCTATCTAGGAAGGATTGGCCGGGACATCGAAGATGAAATCCATTTCCATAGACGGGATTAAGGGAGAACGGGGTGCGACATCTCTTTGGCGTTCACGGTCACGGGGGCCTTGGTATCTGTACGGTTTGGGCTTAGCATGAAGTCTTAGCACTGTGTAGGATTTCACGACTCGCTACTTACGATCTAATGGTAATCCTAACGTTGTCTCCCACACGAAACACGATGCAATGTTGAGTCAAAAGGGTGATTTGGATGGGAAAGAAAAACGAAGAGCGCTTAAAGAAATCCTATGGGGAGGGGAAAAAAAAGAAAGACGAGGAAAAGCGAGAGAGGGGTTCGCGCTCGTCATGATCCAGATCGAAGGTTCAAATAGTGCGAGCGGACTTGCTTCCCCGCATTCTGAACCCCCGCATCCAAAACGACGATCGTTTAGGCCCAAGCGCCACACTCTTTCAGTCTAGAGATAGGATTTGCTAGATCTTGAAGGTTCGGAACAGCCCGCGTAGCAGAGCCGGTTGTGCGCATCCACAAGATGCGGGGAGGCCATACAAGACCTCACCTCAAGCCCTCCACAGCACCCCCAGTTAGCCTCTTATTATCTTTTGTATCGTCATAGGACCCAGCTTTTGGTCTGATGTGATCAGATTCCACAATGTCGCCACCAAGTACTGGTCCAGTATTATGTCCGCTTTCCGAGTTTACGTCTCAAAGTTTCGACTATGTCGTCGTTGGCGGCGGGACCGCGGGCCTGGTCGTAGCCGCCCGATTGACCGAAAACCCATCCGTTCGCGTCGGCGTGATTGAGGCAGGGAAGAACCGCATGGACGACAAGATGATATCAACCCCCTCGCTGTATCCGGCTATGATCGGCCGCCCGGAGTACGATTGGTGCATGTCCTCGATTCCTCAGCCGAATGCTGGAGGAAAAACGTATTCGATGCCGCGAGGCAAGGTTCTTGGAGGAAGCTCTGCTATCAATTATTTGATGTACGTGCGCGGGTCGAAGAAGGACTATGATAGCTGGGCTGAGATGGGTAATCAAGGCTGGAGCTGGGACGAACTGGTGCCGTATTTCCGAAAGCATCAGAAACTCGATATTCCCAACCCATCGGCCCTGTCTTCAGACAAAAGGTTTATGCCCCATGCTGCCAAGGAGAGGTACCATGGGTCAGAAGGCCCCATCCACACCAGCTTCAACGACCATTATATGCCATTGGAAGAAGATTTCTGCAGGGCGGCGTACGATGTCAACGGAAAGCCATCTACACTTTCCGATGCTTGGAGCGGGGATCACATGGGATTCTACTCGTCACTCGCTGCCGTTGATCGATCGTCCGATCCAGGCAATAGGTCGTACGCGGCCACAGGATACTTGCGGCCCAATCTACAAAGAGGTAACCTACGTGTCTTGACCGAAGCATACGCTACCAAGATTCTCTTGGAAGGGAACTGTGCTGTTGGTGTCGAGTTCGTGCATTCCGGTCGTTCGCATCGTGTCAAGGCCGGGAGAGAAGTCGTCCTATCGGCAGGGGTAGTACAAACCCCTCAGCTACTTGAGTTGTCAGGCATCGGAGATCCCGAAGTTTTGAACAAGGCTGGGGTGAAATGTGTCATCGAGAACAAGTCCGTGGGTGCAAATTTTCAGGACCATGTCCTTGGTGGAATGGTTTTCGACCTGAAAGACGGTGTCTTGAGCATGGATGCATTGCAGAACGAGGATTATGCCAAAGCCCAGCTTGAGATATACGAGAAAACTCAGAAGGGACCATACGGAAGCCCGGGGATGCTGATGGGGTTTGTCAGTTACGCAAGCCTTGTTGGCGATCGAGGTGTCGAAAAAACAGTCAAGGAAATTCAGGAGAAGAGCTTGGCGCGGACCAAGTTTGAGAAAGCACAGGAGAAGGTAAGAGGCCCCTGTTCACCTGTACAAAGGCCACATACTGAGTTTATTCGGGATAGGCTATCGTGGATCAATTAGCAGACCCGACTTTCGCAAATCTGCAGACATTCTGCATACCTGCTCAGTTGGACGTAAGCGCCGGCAGCAGCCAAGTCCAGTTTTTCGCACCTCCACCGCTAGGCAAGAATCGTGTCTCACTAATAATGTGTTTGGAACACCCATTATCCCGAGGAACGGTCCACATATCTACCTCTGACCCTCAAAAACCTCCAGTCATTGACCCTGGCTACTTCCGGAACGAGGTCGATGCGAAAATATTGGCAGAGGGGATGAGGTGGCTCGACGCTGTGTCTAAACACCCGTTGGTGAAAAAGTCGCTAGGTGAGAGGGTGTTGCCACCTCCCTCCAACGCCCTCGAGACAGAGGAACAGAGGGTAGAATACGTCAAGAACCACATCTCGACGCAATACCATTTGATCGGCACTGCTTCCATGGGAGAAGTGGTGGACGACAAACTGAGAGTAATTGACGGGAGAAGGAATATCGTGAAGGGATTGAGAGTTGTCGATGCAAGCGTTTTCCCTGGACATGTAAGTGGGAATATTATGAGCACAACCTATGCTGTTGCAGAAAAAGGAGCGGATTTGATCAAGGCTGATGATGGGCGTTTCGGTACGAACGAAGGCCAAGGGGCAGCCCGGCTGTAGATGATTTACATGGTACTAAATGTTCGATGTTTGCCTGTAATCAAGCTATCATTAGTATTGCGATGAATACAGCTATCATAATCATGATGGGGGTTCAACAGAATGATCTGATGAAGCTTTGTGAGCTTGGCATCACCGCGCTTCATCAAGCAAATGGCTTCTGCAAATGATGTTGAGATGATGAGTGCTCAACCGAACAATACCAGTTCATGTCGTAGTAGACGAATAAATTGGAGAAACAAATGGGGCGCGTTCTCGCCGAAAGACGACAAAAGTTGGCCAAGCAGCTCTCACAACTCAATTCGTCTATGCGCAGCGTCTCCATCTTTTTCTTCGCCTTCGGAACAAGTAGCCGTGTGCAATCAAACTCAATCTCACAATCACCCGTGTCACCGATCCCTTGGTCGATTTTTTTTCATCTTGACATCAAGCAAAACATCTCGTATTCGTCGCTGCAAATCGCTCCGATTGCGATCCTTCACCCCACCCGGCAGGGCGAACAAGTAGGACGTCCAGGTTGATACAGCTTGCAACCGGCGGAACAAGCCGGTGTTGTTCCTGGTGCCTTGCAGCATCTAGACTGCAGCGCGAGATGAGCCAGGGGGCGGCGCGCGCATATGTCAGACCTCTGCCGCACTCCTGGGTAACGGTGTAGGGGGCGCGTTGTTTTGACTGTCATGCTGCCGCCACCTCATCCTGTCCCGGATCCCGTGGAAGCTAGAAAGTCTTTGGGCGCGCCCGCGGACCTGGTCGAGACTTTTGCGTTTCAGCGCCTGCCCCACACCCGCAGACCGCACCTTATCCACACCACTCTCTTTGAGTATCTGGGCGACGGGGGGGGGAAGACCTGGTGAACGGATGATTTGGGTACCCTGATTCCACTCAGACCACCACCATGACTTACACCGCACCTCGCGGGTAGGTGTATGCGCGCAATATCGTTCGTTTCGTTTCTACTAGGTCGAGAAATCGGCAAGCCATTTCCGAGGTTCATGCATGCCCAGCGAAAGGAGTTGTGCTTGGGCGCGCACTTCGCGTGCAAGATGAGGCAACTGAGATTGCAGAATTGACATGTTCTCGCTATTGCCATGATCGGTTGGTCGGATTCGCCTCGAGGGACAGGAATTTCAGGTCATTTGGCCTCAATCTTTGGTTTGCCGGCTAGGCCGCGTTCAAAGAAGCTTAACTTCATGCACGCGATCCCGTCCTCGTGTTATCCCCGCCATGGCAGACTCGATTCGTCCAATGCCGTTATCGAATTTTCGTACTCTTTCATCCTCCTGCCGCCTGCTGCGAACCGACACGACACATGGCTGCCTTATGTGACCTCCTCTTGATTGCTGGAATCTGAGCGAGTGTCAGGCTGCCAGAGATTTCCACGAAACACCCTACTCCACCGCAGAGAGGCCGAAGGCAAATGAAAGCTTAGGAAAGCTTGGCTTCTCACTCGCTCCACTTTCATCTGCCAAGATGGAAGTAGAACGGTACACCCAGCAGAACAATAACTGGAGACAGCCCAACTATTTCGGAAAGTCAGGAACCCAAGCGAGCATGCAGTAGCGCCCATGTTTTCTCCTTAATATTTTCTACGCGGTGTGCGTTGGCCAGCAGTGGGGTAAAATAAATTCCGTGATGCGCGCGCGTGGAGAACATTGTTCGCTTAGAGAATAGGAGGGACTGTTTCCGTTCCGAGCTCATTCAAGAGATATGGAGCGGCGCGGGCGGCGAAGGCTTGCAGGAACAGGCGGGCTACGGCTGACAGGTGCCAAATTCCGACCAAATATAGTTGGCAGTCGTTGAAACGGACGAGGACGAGGCCTCGATGGGCGTCCGGGATGGTGATGGTTCCAGACCCAATGTCCCATTGGAGGAATAACCCCGGTTGCCAAAGCTGAAACACGCCCGTATCTAGAAACGCCCCGAAGCAGACAAGCTCGAAGAAGATTGATGATACGCAATGGCGCCTTGTACGGCATTGCCCTGTAGACCTGCTCATTCAATTTCTATGCCGCTAGAGAGCTCCGCGAAGCCGCAAAGGTCTTCCGTGTGTCTTGCGCGCGTGCGAAACGCGGGCACGAAGGACGGCATCGGCGTGGTCTGGATGCGGTGAAGAGGCGCAGACCATCGAGCCCTCGGAGAGCTGAATCGCCATGGTCCGCTGCAAGGGACAGACAGTAATGGCTCTTCCGACCTTGAACTGGACGGTAACGAGGCCGCCCTGAGCGTTGTCTGCCAAGCTTCAGCCAAGCCTGAATATTTCCGCCGCCAAGAGCCATGATCCCTTTTCCAGCGGTGGAATGGTTTCAGAGGGTTCGCATGGGTCGTGTAGCGTCGGCTCGGGGGACCTTCTGGGTATTAGCTGGCGAATTAATGGAATTTGGGTCCATTCGAGTACCGTGGAGATGGCGGGTAGAGTGTTCGATGAGGGATCCAGGTCGGGAGAGTGGCGGCGAGGGAGGAGGGGTGTGCGGCGACAGCATCGTGAGCCCATTGTGTATATAAACTGCTGCTCCTCTGAAGGATTGCAAACCATCGAGCATCATCTCTTCCATTCTCTTAACCAAGTCTTTCGTTTGCCTGTGGCATCCAGTCGTTAACACACACTCTCTTTAAGCATTCATTCTTGTCCAATACTTCGAAGAATCACTCTTTTGAATCTTTCAACCAACCAACAATCACAATGAAGTTCACCATTGCCGCCTCCATCCTCGCCCTTGTGGCCCCCATCGCCGCTGGCCCCGCTCAGCAGGCTCCCAACAACTTCTTCGAGCTCACCAAGCGTGCCTCCCTCCCCGTCCCCTCTTCCAAGGGATCCGTCACCTACAAGGAGGCCAAGGTCATCTCTGGCACCTTCGACGGTGGTCTTAAGACCTACGGCCGTGGCGTTAAGTGCAGTGGCCAGGCTGAGGGTGGCGACAAGGACGCCGTCTTCATCTTGAACAACGGCGCTACCCTCAAGAACGCCATCATTGGTGCTGACCAGATCGAGGGTGTAAGTGTTCTCAGCTCATTGCTGACATCGACCATGCTGACAAAGTCTACCAGGTTCACTGCAAGGGCAGCTGCACCATCAACAACGTCTGGTGGACCAACGTCTGCGAGGATGCTCTCTCCCTCAAGGGTGACGGCAACGCCAGCATCATTGGCGGTGGTGCCCAGGGTGCTGATGACAAGGTCATCCAGCACAACGGCAAGGGTACCGTTACCATCGACGGCTTCACTGTCGTCGACTTCGGCAAGCTCTACCGTGCCTGCGGTAACTGCAAGAACTCCGTTGCCCGCAAGGTCGTCATCAAGAACGTCAAGGCCTACAACGGTAAGGTTCTTGCCGGCATCAACTCCAACTTCGGTGACTCTGCCACCATCTCCGGCACCTGCGCCTCCTCCGTCAAGACCATCTGCGAGGAGTTCAAGGGAACCACTCCCGGAAACGAGCCCAAGTCCGTTTCCAAGGGTCCCTCTTCTGCCTGCCAGTACAGCACCCTCAAGTCTTGCTAAGCGCGTGCGCTTCGCATTGACAGTGGCATTGGGGTCAACCAGCTTTTGATGGAATGCCGACATGAGTATTCGTAATGATATGCTCGACACGTGGTTGGAAAAGTTTCGAAGACCGATTCTTGTATATATCTTGTTCTAAACAGTAGCACACATGCTGTGCATGTAATACACCTTATTGAAAAAAAACTTGCATGGCTTCGGTGATGGTGTTCGATTCGGCAGTGATGTGCGGTGGAGCGATCGTCTTCCGGGTGCTCAAGGGCGATCAGCGGCGCAGGGAGTTTGATCGCCGTAAGGAAACCTGTGGATTCTGGTGTTGTGGCTGGTGTCGCATCAAAAATTCCCGAATCGTCCTTGGCCCTTGGCTCGCCGGGGATTTGTGCAGTGGAACACTGCCACAATCTATTCTCAATCATTCTCCATCGGCTGACATACTCGCAAAAGTTTTTCTCGAAAGAGATGATTGTCGTAAGCTGCCTTCTGTTGTCGTGTAACAGGGTTCGTCCAGCTGTCGCAAAGCTAACCAGAAACGGAAATCCATCGTAATACAGTGCCATGTATTGCGAAGACTACCCAGTGCATGAGGTGTAGTTTGTACACCGAGAGATGGAATAAGGGCTTTCCTTTCCGATCGAATAAACTTCCAGGCGTCCAACTGCAGGTAGTTGGTGAATTGATGTGTCAGGTCTAATAGGCCAGGTAGGCCATGCGCCAAGAACGTGATTCTCTGGACCCTCTCTAGTCGTAAGCTGAGGCTTTGCTGTTGACCTAGGTCGATTCTTTGGGTGGGATGTAGATCGTAAGGAGTTATGTTTGCGACAACGCAATGGGCCTTGGAAGTCCGTCTTAGTTGATGCAGAGCCAAATCAGCGCTATCTGTATCCGCCTCTTGAAAGGTATAAAAGCCGAGATCCAAAATGCTTCCTCCTCTTAATATTCCAAACATCTTTCCAATCTTACAAATAGCTCTTTTCAAGTCCCAGTTGAGAATCTGTCCAGCGCCATCTGCATCTTGTTGCCCGATTTTATTCAACATGGTATACATATCGAGATCCCTCTCTTATTCCCTGCTAGCATACCGAACTCTTGCGGACTATGGCTTTCCCCCTGAAGGAACTCCACCTTTGGCATATGGACTCTATTCGACCCCCGAGATCCAACATCCTATTGACCTTGAGATTGTCGGCATGATTCCGTCGTGGATATCCGGCTCGCTGTATCGCGGTGCTCATGGAGGCTGGGACGCGGGGAACTATACGGCAGGACATTGGTTCGATGGGTTTAGTCGTAACCATCGGTTTGAGATCGAAAACGGCACAGTTCGATATCGTAGTCGGAACGCCAGCGACGAACTGTATGACTGCAAGTCATTCCATCTCTTTTGATTGCCGTTATGACAGCTGACTGATCGGTAGTCGTCGAGGAAACGGGTTTCTATCCGGGCGGAAGCTTTGGCGGCGATCCTTGCAAGGTGATACTGGGAGAATTTGAGACAAAGTTCCGCGATGGCAACAATCAAGTTGGCGACGTCTCCAAAGCCACGGTAAAAGTCTCTTACATAAAGGACTTTCCCGGGCTGGACCCCAATTCAACCAACTTCGGGCCAATGCTGACGCTAGTTGCGACCACCGATGGTACGGATCTTCAGCAGATTGACCCAACGACGCTTGAGCCAATCGAACTCTTCAAAGCTGATGCCTATGGTGTACCTACAAAAGAGCATGAGTCATCTGCTCATCCAGCAATCGGAAGTGGGGGTCAATTGTACAACTATTACCTGAATACCGAGGCAGAGCCACCGATCTACAGTGTCTTTGCCATTGAAGGAGGAAAAGGGCGTATACTGGCAAACATCACGGATGCACCGCCTGCTTACATTCATTCGGTCTTCAGCACAGAAAATTTTGTCGTTTTGATTGTGTGGCAGTGTGATATCGGACCCACAGACAAGCCAACATACAATCTCATCGACGCAATCATGCCCTGGGACCCGGAACGCGAGGCACTCTTCTATGTCATCCGAAAGGACGACGGAGAAGTAGTTGCAAGGTACACTGCACCTGCTTTCTTCACATTTCATGAGATCAACTCGTTCGAGAAGGACGGTGATATCATTGTCGATTTGCCGTGGATGGCAAACCATACCTGGGTCGAGGCGCTTAGGCTTGGCGACTTTCGAGCGCACATAGCTCGCTCAAATGCCACTGCAAGCTTCGACGTCCCAGGTACTTTCCAGCGCTTCCGCCTCTCTGACTTCGCCAATGGTAAAACTGAAAATGGAACGCTAAAGGTTCGCGAAGCTCTGGTTGATTTCTCACTCCGCCACGAAGTTGGCAATATCGAGCTTCCAAAGATCAACGAAGAATACCTGCACAAGGAGTATCGCTATGCGTACGGCACCCACATAGAGAAGCGTGGATACTTCATGGACTCGATCATCAAGATTGACACCAAGACCCAGACCTCGAATGTTTGGTCACCAGAAACGAACCATGTGCCTTCAGAGCCGATCTTCGTGAGCCGGCCTGGTGCTGAGTGCGAAGACGACGGAGTTCTGTTGACAGTTGCTCTGGATGAGGCAACAAGGGTTAGTAGCCTTGTCGTCATCGATGCGAAGGAGATGGTAGAGATTGGGCGAGCGAGGCTTCCGATAGTCATGGGGTTCGGATTTCATGGTATCTGGGGGGAAAATTGAAAGAAATGAGGGTATCGAATGGGATGTGCATCTGAGGAGTTTAGCCGGTGCCAGGCTGGGCGGTCATGCTTGACCTGCATTACCTTCGTCCAAGAACAAAATTATAGGCTTTTTGGTTCGCGACATATGAATACTGTCATGGCAAAGCGACTCCAGAGAGTATCTAGGGTTGTCAGAAGATTCGATTTCTTGGGAAGAGAGCTTACCAGTCTGTAACACAAATCAGATTTTCCCAACGGTTCACTTGCGGCACTTTGAGTGAGTTCGCCAGTCGCGCCATTTGGCAGACTTTATCCAGCCCGTAACCCATATACGCCGCAAAATTAGTATGCGTAGGATCGCTGAAGCCATATCGCAGGGGATGGTTCGAAGATGATTCGCGATATTTTCTCAACACAGGTCGACAAAGTGGGAAATAAGAGGTCAAAAGTCGCTGCTGTTGTGGACGCGTCATCCCTTTGTCGCACTAATAACCAATCCCCGGCACGATATCCGCCCTCATTTTGTCACAAAGCCTTTCCACAGTCCATTACGGGTGTCTCGGTATGCTTCTTTCTGCAGAACCAGAGTTGGACTCTATGTTAACCGGGTTACGGCACGTTAGAAGCGTTTTACCAGCCCCAGGACGCCACTGTGGCCGTGCCGATTTCCGTGACTAGGCCGCTTTTGGCAAAATACTGGTGAAATCCGGCATCGGCAAAATGCATGATTTATTGTCATTTGCTGACAACACTCGTGGCTGGCACATGGATGAACAAATGCTGAGGGATATTGTTGGGATAAGGGGCCATCGTGATTAAAACTTGGGTGTTTTGATACTAGTTGGGGCGGCTAAGGTTCGTGGCTCCAACCGAAGCTCAGCCACCAATGCTTCTTCGGCGATACTCTCATTGAGCTTCGTGAAAGAATTTGAACACAATCTCTGGTAAAGGGGGGTTGTGAAGCGGTCGTTACTCTTTCTCAAAAGGAGTTCCCCTTCCAAGAGAAAAAGGAATACAGCGTGGCTTATGCAATTGACTTGGCTTCTCGTATACCCTCCACTTTTTATCCCTCGCCCTGAACATCAAGTTACCTAGGTACCCAATGCGTCTCATGATGGCGGCACGTCAAAAAATGGATGCCGATAAAGCGGTCTGGCCTTCTGCCATGGGTGTGTTGGCTATGGTGGATTAGTACGGACATATTTCGACGAATCTCACGAATTTGGCGAACCACGATAGCTAGGGGTTAATGGCCTGTCATTAGCATATGACGCATAGCACCAGTGTTCACCGATTAAGCTTTATCTTAGCGATGATTAAGAAACATTCTAAGGTGTGACAGTGGTAGTGCGCATCATGCACCTGTGTCGGAGCGACACCCCACAACACGTGATTGCGGGGCCGGGATGTGTGGGGGGTCATTCAATCCTAGACGGTTTTCCATTGGAGGTAATCGATGCGGACTATTTTCTTAGCAAATCCGCAACATCTTCTCCGTCACCATTTTATTCGTCTACCCATTAATCCCGCGCAGCCACAATGGTACCCATTACCACCGAGAAACCATTCGACATCGGAATAGTTGGAGGAGGAATTGCAGGCTTGACTCTCACCATCGCTCTACTGAAGCGCGGGATCAAACCAACCCTCTATGAAGCTGCACCACACTTCGGTGAGATTGGTGCGGGGGTGGGCTTTGAACCACATTTCGTTCGAGTCATGGAGTCCATCGCCCCCGAGATTAAAGAGGCATTCATGAACGTGGCGCAGAGTTCAGCTGCCGCCCGGACAAAGTGGTTCGATGTCCGTATTGAAGACCAAAGGAAAGCTGACAGTGAAGGTACCGTCTTCACAAAGGGGGGCTCAAAGGTCAAACTTGGAGACATCATCTTCACGATCCCCTCGACACCTGGGCCTAAGGGTGGAGTACACAGAGCGCACTTCCTCGACGAACTGGTGAAATTGGTTCCAGACGGCATCGCAAAGTTTCAAAAGAGAGTGGTTGATATTATCCCAGCAGAAGATGGCTCTGGGGATGCAATCCTCCATTTCGCAGATGGATCAACGGCACGGCATACTGCCGTGGTCGGCTGCGATGGAATCAAATCTCGGACACGGGAAGTCGTCCTTGGGAAGGAAGAAGCCCGACCTGTGTTCTCGGGAAAGTATGTTTACCGAGGACTATTGCCAATGGAAAAGGCGGTTGAAATAATGGGTGAGGGATTGCCCATGCAGCCGCAGATGCATTGTGGACACAAGGGCCATGTGCTCACATTTCCTATTGCCAAAGGGACCTTGTTGAACGGTACGTCCAAAAGGCAAGGTTTTAAAGTTCTGGATCTATCTAACGATTGCCACAGTGGTGGCATTCAATTCGAAAGATGAGTGGAATGATTCTGAATGGGTCGTTAAAACATCCAAAGAGGACATGCTCTCCGATTACGCCGGCTGGAGTTCTAAAGTGCGGGATATAATTGCCAACATGAAGAGCCCTGACATATGGGCATTATTTAATCACCAGCCTGCGCGGACGTATTTTCAGCTAGAGCCACGAATCTGTCTCCTTGGTGATGCCGCCCATGCATCGACTCCTCATCAGGGAGCGGGAGCTGGCATGTGCATCGAAGACTGTTACATCCTCGGGTCATTATTGGCCAATGCGGAAACTACGAAGGAGGTCGAAAACTCTTTTAAAGCATACGATAAGGTGAGACGCCCGAGGTCACTGAAGCTTGTCGAAACAAGCAGGCAAGCAGGCATGCTATGGGAGCTGGAAGGTCCCGAGGGCGATGACTATGAAGCGATGGAACAGAATGCAGTTACAAGGATGAAGTGGATATGGAATCACGATATGGATGTCGACCTTAATCATGCCCAAATGCTTTTCAAGCAATTGGCATGAACGTACGAGTTGATACTTCTCCGCTCAGCAATATATATAATATACACGGTCATCAAACCACTTCTACCAAATTGTTTTTTGTGCGCAGATATCGCTTAATCGAGACATTTTGGCGAGCTTATGCATGAGACTGAGCAGAGAAATCAATTTATGTGTAGGTGTTCATGTGTGTAAAAATTTTTATTCCAGATATAGACTCGTGTGATCTCAAAAGGACCCACACATTCATTGCTTAGCGTTTACTGAGGGTCACACCGTAAAACCAATTTATTAAAGTATGAGGTTACTTATTTGCTCTCTTCGCACATTTCCAGGTATGCGGATATTCCAGACCATTGGCATATGCTATGTTGTGATGGTAAAGATGTAGGGCTTAATAATAACACTCCCTTTCTGTCACGTACGGATAGCTAAATTGTAGAGCAAAGAGGCATGTGAGGATATGACACCCCGGCATAATTTCCATCACCTACAATGAAAACCTGAAATCAGGATGCTCTTCGCTCTTCGCCTCATCAGTCGCGAGCTCATGTGGGAACTCGGCAGCCCGCTGATCCCGCTTGCGATTCTCCCGAAGACACCCCAAGAATGTGATGGTCGCAGCAGTGGCTCCCATGCAAGCAAGTCCCAATCCAGTGCTGAATCCAGTGTGGAACTTTGGTTCTTCTCGCTTCAAGAAGACATTGGAGCTGACGAAAGCGCCAGCGGTTCCGAAGTTGATGATTGCGCCGATGGCAATCGCACGCTTATAGCCCTTTCCTGCGTTGATGCTAACCCAAACAATAGATATAGGCATAGCAAGGTAACATCCACAGGCCATGAAGAACATCCCCATGTAACGGACGCCAGGAGAAGGAGGGTACACAATTTCAACAATGAGACCAGTGGCTAGAACGGCCCAGCCAAAGATGTAGAAGGCGTAGCGATGACGGAGATACTCGCTCAAGTATGCAAATGCCACACTGAAAGCGGCACCTACAAGGTATACTGGGATAGTATGGACCTGAGCTTGAGTTGCAGTATATCCAAGGCCTTTCAGGATAGTAGGTTGGAAGTTGGCGAGAGAGTTGGCGTTTTCGGTAACCCCAAGGTTCATAGCAACACTGCGCACTGTCAGCACATTTAAATAGCAGGACAAGACATATCACTGCCTCTATATTCTAAGACTGAATTTACATATCAGGTTTGTACGTACCCTGCCCAAATCTTCCAATCTCTCAAATGGGTAAGTACTTGCTTGACGGTGATATCATCATCAGAGACGTGTCCACCATCTATTTTAGTACGAGCAAGAAGCAGAGACTTCTCCTCAGGAGCCAAAAATTTGCAGCTTTCTGGGAATGGTATCATAAAAGGCCATGCAGCCATGCCGACGCACATGGTCACGATACCTTCGATAATAAAAATCCTCGGTCAGTCAGTAAGAGTATCCCCCAGTAAAATTTTGGTCATGAGACTCACCATCTCCACGCACTGTATCCTGCAGTTCCATCCATCCTCGCAATGAGAGAAGAAACAAAGCCATTGATGGCGCCGGCAATGATGCCGGCGGTACAAAAGAACACGTAACGAGTCAAATACTCGTCTTTGGTGTAGTAAGCTCCGATCAAATACGCCGCACCGCTAATATAAGCAGCCTCAGCCATGCCTTCGAGGAGCCGACAAACGACTAGTTGTTCCCACCGTTTTACTAAACCACAACCAATGACCGTGATACCTGTGCCAAGTTAGAGTTTGCGTTCGGGTTAAAAAAAGCTTAACACTTCCACTTACCCCAGCAGAACATCATAACACAGAGACTTTTCGGTCCATATCTCTTAAAAGCAATAGTCAATGGAATGCCAGCAACCAGATATCCAAGATTGAAAACCCAGACACATATGTTGAAGCGCTGCCCAATGAGATTGAGCTCCTTCTCCATGCCCTGAATCTTTGCATTTCCAATGTTGGCACTGCAATGTGTCAGTCTGGAGGGAAGCAAACTGTTCACGACCCTTACCGGTCAATGAAGTTCACTAGGTACAAGATCCACAGCACGGGGAGGATTCGGATGTCGAGCTTGCGAAGCAGACGCCGCTCAGCGGCGCGGTCAAATGGCGGATGAATGCTCGACGAGGAGGACGCGGGCTCGTTAGACACCTTGCCTCCCTTCTCCACTACACTCGCGTCGGCCATGACGATCAGAATACGGGAGGGAAATGAGACCGGACAACAATATCGGAAGGCGGACAAAATTGACTTTGTCTCGTGTTTGCAGCCACGCGAACGGCCAAAGAAAGTTTATCCCAGAGAGGAGGGGGGAGGATATGTCGGCGAGAAAGCTGCAAGAAGATGCGGTAAGCCATAGCTCAGGGCATGCAATATACGCCTGTGCCGGTAGGCCAGGATTATCACCACCGCGCTACGCATAGGGCTCCAAATGCCGAGTGCGCCCTGTCCGAAATGACCAATACATGGACACAGGCGGGCAGAAATCTAGATGCCGCGAGCATGTCGACATGGCGTGAGGGGCAGCCCATCGATGATTCGCGGGAACAGCGACTGATACCGATCAGGACTTATTGTTGCATCCATCTAACCACTACGAGGAGTGATCTTCTGCCACCTTTTCGAATTCTTCATCAGCATCTGTAGAACGTAATCGGACCTATGGAGCGCGCTTGCAATTCCAGCATGCGTCGAATGAAGTTGCGAAGCCGAACGACCAAAGGTCTGGCCGTGGAACAATCATCCGATGGAGACCCTGTACGCGGCAATTTTGCAGCTCTTGACATAAAACGGTTCTTGGTGTTGCAGGTGTGTAGACCGGAGAAGGACCGCGGGCCTATCGCGAGAAGAAGAAGGCCGGTAGGCGTACCTAAATTGTGCGGGGAACCAGATCGTCGGGTCGCGGATACGAAGGCAAGATCCTGATGGCGTTAAAGAGCGGGCCCCGCACCACGGGCCGTCGACTTATGGCTCAGCGGGCGGGAACTTGTCCGAAATCCATTGGGTTAAGATTTCTCCGTATGGCTTGTTGGTGCTTGGATGGCGTGTTTGTAGGTCAAGTGTTGCAGATTGAACGATGGTGTCGGAGAATTCTTCCAGGTTATTCCTCCCAAGTTACAGCCACTAAGAGGCATATGAGCATTTGAAAATTGTGTATCGTACCGAAGGTGTGACATTCAACATCGATTTTGAGTTTCAGGGCTGAAAAGGTAGTTTGTCCATTGGCTTCCGAGTGCGAGCATGCGGGCACGCGCGTTGAGGTCCCGGACCAGCTGCAAGTCAATCTCGCACTGAGCTTCAGCTGCTCAGGGACATCGTCTCGCGTCCAGGTACATGGGCTAGCATTTTTATCATATTAAATGACAGGGCCTGAGGAGCTGATTCCATTCATAACCACTCTAGCCACTCACCACGGTTCGGAGCTGTATCCCAAATCCTGCTGAACATATCCTGGAATCGCTAGACAATGTCCCGAGTCCACCATGCCGGGCCAATACACTCGTGAACCAGCAGGGTCTTGCGCCTTCAAACTTGTCCCTGGCGTAATCTTCTCCGCGTGCAGCCAGCTGGTGCGCATGGAGTTTCAGGGGAAAATCATTGATGCAGATTGTGCCTTACGCCCCAATAATGCGAGCCGGGCCACACGGCAAGCTCCGAGATGGAGAGGAACCATAGCAGAAGGTTGTTCCGTTAAATGTGTTTAGCTCTATGAACTGAAATCGGGCAAGCGAAAAGGAGTTCAAAGATAGTATACATGAAAATTAGCAGATTTGATGGGATTGGTCGGCCTTTTCCCATGTAGCCGCATGGCTTAGTACTTTGGTTCATCTGTTAAGGAACAGTCTGTATGTTTGGACACTCCGCCGATTACAAACCAACCTTTCAGTGCTAGGAAAAATCTCAGGTAGTTCACGAAACAGCTCTACCTCCTACCACATCGTTCTTCCTGGGCCAATCTTGATTTGAGATCTGAGTTGTGCCGATTCATCATGATCTTCCAGGCTTATCCAGGAGAACAGCGAGATCTGCGATGGGTCTCCCTCACACTGACCTCAATTGCGACGCTATTGATGATTTGTAGGATGGTAGCGACCTGGAAGAATAGGGGTTGGTTTGGGTTGGAGGATGGTTTTGTGATTGCAGCGTGTGTGAGTTACGCAATGACAGAGAACTTCGGGACTATACTAACACGCAGCGAAAAGATCTTGTTGATAATATTCGCAGCAATGGTATACACGTCGACAACTTATGGGTTTGGGATGCGCGTTGTTGACATTAGGGCAACGGGAGGTGATGTGCGCACCGCCATCAAGGCAAGTCCTCGAACCCCCTTGAGAATACCGAGTGCTAACATTTCAATCACAGTATTTCTGGCTCACCCAGCTCTTCTACGTGCTCACGAATGGCTTCAACAAAATGGCCTTTCTGATGCTTTACCATCGCGTCTTCCCACTCCCCTGGTTCAGAAAGGCCTGCAAGATCCTAATGGCCATCAGTGTCGCATGGACAATATCCTTCAGCTTCGTCGTCGTTTTTCAATGCACCCCCATCGAGAGGGTCTACAATAGAACCATCCCAGGCCACTGCATATCCTTCTTCTGGCAACGGTACGCCCATTCCCCCGAGAGCCCGATCCAACGCCTCAATCACACCGAAAAGCGTCCGATCACCAGACAACCTCACCATGCTCTTGCACCCACCTCCAATCCCCAACCCCCTCCCCACCCCCTCTCATTTTCTTTCTTCCTATTTTTTCTCCTTACTACCCAGTACCCCGACCGTTGCTAACTTTGTTTCCCCATTCTAGCTGGACAAACGCAATCTCCAACCTCGCCACCGACCTCGCCATCTTCCTCCTCCCCATGCCCGCAATCTCGCACCTCCAAATGTCGCTCTCGGCCCGCATCTCCCTCGCTGTCCTCTTCAGCATGGGCTTCTTCATCTGCCTCGTGACGGCGCTGCGCATGGCGACGCTGAACCTGTCGCTGCGCGCCCGCGAGCCCACCTGGGAGTCTGCGCCCGCGAACCTGTGGTCGTTTATCGAGGCTGCGATGGGTGTGATTTGTGCGTGTCTGATTAGTCTCAGGCGCTCGGTGGGGAGGTTGTGGCCGAAGGGGTGGAGGGGGACGAAGAGCGGGAGTGGGAGGAGCGGGAGGACGGGTGCGGGGTGGTATGCGAGTGGGACGGGGGGGAGGTCGAGGAGGGGGACGGTGGTGGAGATGAAGAGTATGGAGGGGGTGGGGAAGGGGAAGACGAGTGTTAGGGTTGGTGCGGAGGGGTTAGGGGGGAGGAGTGAGAGTCAGGAGAGGATTATTGAGGGGGAGATCACGGTGACCAAGGATGTGCAGGTTTGGAGGGCGTAAGAGCGTGTGGTCCTCCTGCGGTTTTCTTTTGTCTCTTCCGTTTTCTTTTGCTCTAGAGAGCATACGTACTTGGCCAGACCATTTGTAGCAGAACTCCTACTCAACTTTTTTGTTCGATGCAATAGGTTCAAGACCTGAACTGGGGAATTATGACTGTGTACCAAACAATAAAATATGCACTAAGCATGAAGATATCGAAGTTGTTCGATTCAAATCTGAGCCTACCCGACCCAAAGATGGAAGCAGCAGTAGCCTGATTACTAAAGATTATTACCCCATGCTTTTGTTATTCACCGAACCGAAGGTGATAATATACACCTGGTGGCTTCTCAAAGCCGAACTTGATATGAGTCCAGGTCCATGGTGTCTCCCTTTGAGACACGCCTTCGAGCTGAAGAAACGCCGTCGGGCATATGGACGGCCGGTGATTAATATATAGAATTTTTTCCCCAAGTGTGAGCCTCCGATATTAAGTAAAAGTTTAGATGGGCTCATCCCTAGGCTCGATCAAAACTTCATTGACAGCCACATGCTCAGGCTGCTTCAACGCATACACAATCGAGTTCGCCACATCCTCCGGGTCCAACACCTTGGCACCCGAAGGCTCGCCAAACTTCTTGAGTGCCTCCGCATCCGTCGACATGCCCAGGAGATCCGTCGCGACGTTTCCGGGCTGAACGCTCGTGACGCGGAGTCCGGTACCGGCCGTCTCGAGACGCAGGCTCTGCAGCGTGGCCTCGACAAAGAATTTGCTGGCGGAGTAAACGCCGAGGCCTGGGAAGACCTTCCGGCCCGCATCCGACGAGATTGCGACGACGTGGCCCTTGCCGCGCTTGAGCATGGACGGGACTGTCGACGCAAGGACGTGCAAGAGACCTTTGCAGTTTACGTCAACGGTGCGGTCCCACTCCTCGGTTTGGACGTTCGCCATCATAGTGCTATCACAAGTGTTAGTCCAACTTTTGTAAGGGGGCTGACTTTGGGGTGTACTCACAAATACATTACACCAGCCACAGAAACGATAATGTCGATCGGACCAAGCTCTTGCTCGGCTGCACTCATCAGAGCCTCGACTTGGGCCTTGTCCGTCACATCGGTCTTGCGGACGATAACCTTCCCCTCTCGGATCGTGAGCTTGCTCTTGACAGCCTCGAGAGCGTCCACACGCCGAGCGCCGAGAGCAAGATGGCAACCTTCCTTCGCAAGAGCGCAGGCAACCGCAGCGCCAATACCGGACGATGCTCCCGTCACAACAACGGTCTTTCCATAGAGCGGACCGCGACGTGGAAGCTGACCGGTACCACCCTTGGCCTTGTTGGATTTCGGTGGCGATGCAAGCCAACCCCTAGCATACCAGTGGCGAGTGTAGGTTTCCAAAAGCTCCTCGTCGACCTTGGGACGTTCGATGGCGGCTCGGAAAGGCCTAGTCTTCGCATTGTCTAGTACGACAATATCCCTCAAGAACTCCACGGTCGGCATCCCGCTGCGGAGAATGTCGATGGTAAAAGCTCCGTCACCTCCTTTGGCACCACCACGCTTTTCGTTCCACAGATTAACCCAGTCTTCAAAGTCGAGCGGCTTAGTCGAGTATCCGAGACGACCGAGATCCTCAAACACCTTGCGAGTGTCAACAGGAGTAGGGTCACCAAGATGGAACACAGTCTGCTCAGCCTGGGTTTGGTTGCCAAGGTGAATGATGGCCTGGCTGACAAAGTCCACGGGTGTCATCTCAGCGCGCCAGCCCTCGACGTTGGGGTAATGGCCAATTCGAATAGACTCTACGATCAAAGCAGTCAAAAGATCCCAGGCATTGGATGCGCCTGTCTGGCTGTGACCGCTGATGGTTCCGGCACGGTGCACCTTGACGGAGAGGCCCCGTCGGCCAGCCTCAAGTACAAGCTGCTCAGCTACCCACTTCGTCTGGCCGTAGCCATCCGCGAGTTTCTCCGGAACTTCTGCAACGTCAAGCATGGAATCCTCTGACCATCCCTCGCGACCGGACGCAGGAGGAAGCACGCCGTTCGTGGAAACATACTGGAGAGTTGCTCCGGCCTTGCATGCGAGACGCAGGATTTCCTTGGTACCGTTGACGTTGGGCTTCTGGAGAGCAGCATAGGGGTATACAAGGTTGACGGTGGCAGCGGCGTGCACAATGACCTCAACGCGGGAGGAAAGCTCCGAGAAGGCCTCGGGGGCGAGGCCAAACCGTTTCCTAGACAGGTTTCCTGGGAGAATTTCTACGCGTTCCATGATCGAGTCACTCCACAATCCAAAATCCAGCAGGTTGCGTCGAATCCTCGCAATACCGGCGGGCAAATCTTCCTCAGAAGCATCGGGGAAACGAACCAAGCAGATGATCTGAGCAGAAGTGCTCTCCAGCAGATCCCTCAGCAAAAACGCACCCAGGAAGCCAGTGACGCCGGTCAAGAGTACAGTCTTGGCATCCTTGAGGGCAATGGCCTTCGCGCCTGATGGCTGAATCTCCTTGTCAAGGACCGAGTCGGCGCGCAGAATGGCAGGCAAATCTGCCTGTATGGCTGCGGTGTGCCCATCCCTAATGGCACGAACCGTGTCAAGATGGCCGTTCAGGGTTGCGGGGTTGGCAAGGCGGGCGACTGGAACTCTGAAACCGAATGTATTCGACAAACGCGCCGCCAGATCCGCGAGCAGCAAGGAGTGTCCTCCCAAGTCGAAGAAGTTGTGTTCGGCAGTAATGTCACTCGCTGAAACCCCAAGAATCGAGGCCCAAATCTGGGTGATTTGGTCAATGTCGATGGGCTGCTCGAGCTTGGGTGCCGATTTGCGTATGGGCGATTTTCCGGGGGTAGGAGGAGGCAGGCGCTTAAGATCGACCTTGCCGGAGACATCATGGGTGGGTAGCTCGTCAAGTTCGATCCAGAGCTGGGGAAGCATGTAGTGGGCGAGGTAGGGGGTGAGGACGCGCCGGGCCGCGGGGCTACGACCTGATCCGTCAAGTTCAACAGCAGGTCGGTCGGACGAAGCATCCTTGTCTGGGACAATGTATGCAACCAGCTGACGGTCCATGCCATCTCCAGTAGCAATGACCGCGCAATGGCTCACGGCAAGGTGGTTGACCACGGCGTTCTCAACCTTGCCGGGTACCACGGAGTATCCCCGAAGTTTGATCATGGCACCTACACGACCTGTAATCTCCAAGAGGCCATTGAAGAGCAACCGTGCCTTATCTCCGGTCCTGTACATGCGAGCACCGGACTGCGAGCTGAAGGGGTTAGGAGTAAAGGCCTTCGCAGTAGTCTCGGGCCGATTGAGGTATCCACGAGCGAGTAGGTGCCCACCGATGCACAATTCTCCGCTAGTCTCATCCTCGACCCTCTGGCCACTCTCATCCAGGATATAGACATACTTCCTGTCGATGATGGGTGGACCCACGGGGCAGTATTGGGCATCTTTTTCGAGGGTCTCAAGCATCTCACCAATGTCTCCACAGGCAATTTCGTGCGTTTCACAAGCACTGTAGCAGTTCAAGAGTCGCGTGCTGGGCAATGCTTTCAGGGTCCGGCGGGCCAGGTCTGTGGTGACGACCTCGCCGTTCAGGTATAGAGTCTTGAGGTTTGGCAGACGAGTCTTCAACGACTGGTGACGGGAGAGCACTGCTGCAAGCAGGGTGGGGGTCATGAGGGTCTCGGTGATGTTCTTCGAGGCCAACAGATCCACCAGCATGCGAGGATCGTAACTCGCGTCATCTGGGACGGCTACCACCGTCGCTCCCCGCAGCAGCGGGCGGATGATCTCCCAAACGAAAAACACGTTGCATGCCACACGGTCACCGGGCTGGAGATCTGAGACGCGGAACCTGAGGTCATATGAAAGGACTGCAGCTCTGTGGGGGTTTGCGATGCCTTTGGGCTTGCCGGTGGTACCGCTGGAGTAGGCTACGAAGCTCAAGCGGTCCAAGTCGGTCTCTGAAGGCAAAGGAGGGAGATCCTTTTCGTCCACGTGACCGTTTGCCTCCTCCGACTGCTCGTCCAGAGCGACAATGGGGATGCCCTCTCGGATCTTGCCGACCTCGGCGCTGGTGGTGACGATAACGGCAGGGCTGGCATCCTCGATCACGTCGGCTAGCAGGTCTGGCGGGTACGCAAGCTCAAGCACCAGAAAGGCTCCACCCGCTCGCAGGGCAGCCAGACAGGCGATGACATAGTCTGAGCTCCTCGGCAAGAGCACGCCGACGAGCTTGTCACGACCCACACCATGGCGGCGGAGGCGGTCGGCGAGGGCGGCGACCTTGTCGTGGAGCTCGGCGTAGGTATATGTGGTCTTTTCATCCTCTAGGGCGACGGCATTGGGGGTGGCGTGGACCTGCTTGGTAAAGAGTGCCGACAGGTCCTTTGTGATGTCGATGATGGGCATGGCGTGAGGGCGATCCGGGGGGGAATCATGGGTGAGAGAAGCAGCAGCGGCCATGGTGGTTTGGCGTATTTATCTGCCAACTCCCCGCAATGGCACCGAAAAGCCAGCTAGCAAAAAGCAAGGGACCGGGCGGGTTCGAAAATTGGTTGTCGCCGTGGTTGAGACGCTTGACCACTAGGAGCGTGCTTATCGAGGCTCGCTTAATCTCTCCGGCCTGGCTGGTCTTAGCGGTTCTCTCACCGGCGAAAGGGACTTGATCCCGATAACGTCATCTCGCCAATGCCTCTAGCCTCCACCCCCATTGCTCACATCTCCCGCAATGATGGATGCGAACTGCGGAGCATCGCCGACAACCCGAGTGCCAAACGCTCCATCGAGGCAATATGACAGTGCCGCGACGCGCTAGATAACAGCCATCCGCGCTTGCCAGGCTCCTTTTTATGTAACCCTCCCCACGGCCGCCGTCTGGACCAAACAAAGCGACCGCTGTGCCGGGCTCTCGTGATGCTCGAGTGGGATGCATCCCATGTGCCGTCGCCACTGCGCAATCCTGTATGCATGTGCATGTGGGAGTGCCAGAGAGTCGCCATGGCCCCTGGGGATCGACTTTCAATTTGTCCGCTCACACAGGGCTAAGGCGGTGGATCCGAACAGCACGTCAGGATCGATCTGGCCTCAGCCTTGGATCCAGACAGCCCTCGACCAAGGGGCATCAGATATCCACGTTGCGAGCATGGGCTGCAGTTCCCCCTCGGTTCTGGCCAAGCCCAAAGTGCCTACAGGCATTGCGGGTAACGCCTTGCGGATTGTCAAGGCAATTCACTATTCTCTCTCATAGCTGGCCAGTCGCAGAGGGTTGTAGACATCAAGGGAAATCTTGAGGTTGCGCATAGGGGTGCCTATTCGGGTAACGAATCGCGTGGGGACTCTTGTGGCTCCAATCCCACGTCTCTAGACTGCTATGCTATGCAGTGTCGCAGGGGAAGCAGATAACATCACGAATTACGTCCCATAAGAGCTTCGAAACTTCTTGTCAGCGACTATGCAGACAGTAAAGGAAGGTGGCAATGGAATGGTTTACCTAGGGCTCTGGCCGAATCACTACTCGACGAGCCCATTGAAAGCTTTGATGAATCAAATCCCATCTGCCTCGTCACGCGTCATCCGGGGCTCTCTCCCATCCAGTACTGCGACTGGACAAGTGCTCGCCATCATGATGGGCGTGCTTGTGCCACGGCAACGATTGCCACGATAGAGCATAACGTCGCCCCAGTACAGTGTCTGTGATGCCAGGCCACATCTCATGTAGTACGGGTCATCGAACAAGCGGGGAGTCCGCGGCAAACTTGCGGGGTGCGGTGGGTTCGTGCGGGGAGGTGCGGCAAGACGGAGCCTGCAACATGGTGAGGACGGTCACATCGCCCTCTTCACAGCATACCCTGTCTCGTATGCCATATGGTAAGTTCGTTCAAAGACGGATTCTTTGTCGGGACGATGAGAATAGAGAAGGTCAGAAAGCAGTGTGGGCGCGAACAAGATCAGACGACCGCCAAGAAGTGGAGTTCTGTCATGTCCTCTTCTGTGTTAGTGCAAGATAGCACCCGTAGTCCTAATCGATAAGATGCACCGTCCCACATGAGTCCAGAGTTGACAATGCTTACTCGCCATCCATGATTGAAGCCTTGCAAAATCACCGGATGGGTTCATCAAATTCTCAATCTACTTTCATGTGCTACGTAATCTAGAAAGGCCAACATGCATCGTGTGATAGATATCGCATATGCTACATGTGCAGTGGTCACAAGGTGTTGGTACACCGATCAGTGAGCCAAAGGCTTACATGGCAGCTATAATGGATGGCGAATGCGATGATGCAACTGTACATTCCTTGATGCGGAGGACTCTTAATCAGTGTCTCGAGTGCTTCGGCACTCTTAACAAAGACAAGACCTGCACCAGCCACTTGCGTGGGGGTTGGCGATGCCTTGAGCTTCGAGCCGTTAGTATCACGATACGTCACCGTTTCGATGGATGGGCGCTTGTGGGCAGATGCTAGTGCAAGAGGTAATCTCATGAACGGGCATTTACAGAATCTGCTCAATCGCTGAACGCAATTGAAGCACTATGGGCATGCAATGATCATTCGGTCTCGTAGAATATGCGTGCTGTCAGATGTAGGCCATGTTGAAAGGCCTAACCGCGAAAGTTTGGAAACGAAAAATCATTCGCACCCGTTGAGTGCCGACCCACCTTGCTGATACGTTGTAGAGAAAGAGATCAATGCGGTTCGTAGAAATGATGGGAACTCGAGCCCATTGTGGTCGCCTCGTTCATACGCCCACACACCCCTCCTCCTAGTTGCCATTGACACTCAGGTGAGCCACCCCATTTTCGGCGCTCGAGACACCCCCATCAAGCTCCTGGGATGAAATACTATCGTTGTCGCCATTGCCGTTAGGTATCGGAGCAGGGACGGCCAATGTTTCACCATTCGTGGTATGAGCCAGGTCTTCGGAAGAAGTGAGCCCTTTTCGGACAGCAAGAACGTTGTCAACAATGACAGCATCGATGCCTTCTTTCTCTTGTAGCTGCAGGACATTAGTACGTGGCAAATGACTGATGAAAAAGTTGTTTCACAAACCTTGACATTCTTTGGGTCGTTATTCAATGTCCCGTAACTCACGCAGACCAGACCACTCTCCTTGACAACCCTGACTAGTCTCGGGCACGCTACGAGTGGCTCGGCCGCACTCACAACACCAAGAAGGTTCCATCTGCTCGCGAAACGGATGGCTTCTTGCAGACTGGCGGCTCGAATATCGCCAACAGGGCACACACCCGCATCGGTGAGGAACAGTACCGGGATGGAAGGTTGCTTGAAGGAAAGCATGAGACAAATGTCCGGATTGAAGGAGGAGAAGATGATGTTCCGTTGTCCCATGTTGTCGTAGACCATAGTCAAAACAGTATCGACAAATGAGTTTAATTCGACCGCATACTGGTCCATTTCTTGCTCTTCCGACTCATGAAGCATAGGATACTTCATTTCAATGTTGAATCCACTCTTCTCGGGAAGCTTCTTAAACATCTCCTCGAGGGTTGCAAAAGGAGCCTGAATGAAGTTGCCTCTGCTGTTGCCCTTGTAGCCCTTCATTTTGAAGTCGCGAGTGTGTTTCATACGTTCCGAAAGTTCAAGACTGTGGCTGGTGTGGATGTTCTTCTGGGTCGAATGATCCACTGAATACGACCGCAACCGCTTCTGGGCTGGCCTTATGCCATTGCCTTGATCGAGCCGGTGGGTCTCGGGGGAGCCTGGTCGAGATTGCCGGGGGGTCTGGCCCTCACTAACATGAAGAAATTGTTCGAGAGTAAGCGTATGGACTGGAGCATCGATACCAGTCTCGCTGACGAGGAAGTCATGGTAAATGACTGGCACGTGGTCTTTCGTGAGCTGAACATCAAATTCCACATATGAGGCCCCAAGATTAGTGGCTGCAATGAATGATTCAATGGTGTTTTCTCCAAGCTGGAGAGATCTTCTTGAACCAATGTTCTTCCCCAGCCCTCGGTGACCAATGACCATCGTAGAAGACATCTTCTTCCAGTAAGTGTGGTTTTCAGAAATGGACATGTTGGGATGTGTGAACGGGGTGATGATGAGGAAATTGAAGTTGACGGATCCGATGACGTCCAAGGTCGTAGCGGCAACAATAGGAACCTTAACATCACCCTGCAAGCTGATTCGCTTCGAGCCAATGCTTGTCTTGATGCTGGACAGTAAAGCCACACCTCGACCGACAACCAGGTCCTTGGATCCAGCGTACGTTGGGACAATGTCAAACAAGAGCTTGACCTTCTCGACATTTTTCGTAGTAAATGAGATGGGTGCGGTGCTTATGTTCTCCTGGACGGGGAGATCGATGATGGTAGGTTCTCCGCTAGCACCGGAAGCTGATACAACGAGTGACAGAGCAGTATCGAGCTGAGTAGCATGCGCATCAGCCAAAGGAATATCGTCCAGTTTGACTGCTGGCACTTCTTTCCTTATGTCCATTGAGCCAAGACTCACCAGCACCATAGTTTCATTGGTGAGATATCGATGTCCGAACGTCTTGACTGGATCAGGGAGCTTTTGGTTCGTTGAAGCCTCTCGGGTCAGATTCTTTGACCTCCGCTCATCCAGTGATGATACTTGAGGAGACGATCCTGGTGGCATAGCCCGGGCTTCTTGCTGGGGAGAGTTAGGCTTCGGAGCTGGTGCGATCTCCGTAAGCTTCTCTACAATCCTCATGTGACCACGAAGCGCCGCATGTTCTTTTGGTGTCCAGCCAGAGTTGTCCACACGCTCGGTATCGGCACCTGCAGCAACCAGGAGCTCGACCATGGAGAGATGCCCATCGACACAAGCAATGAATAAAGGAGTCCAAGCAAAAGTTTTCTCGGGAACGTCGACTTGCGTCTTGTGTGCGATTGATCCTTCGAGTAGAGCCTTGGCGCACTCGTCGTGGCCATTTCGAGCTGCAACATGAAGGGCTGTCTCGCCTTGCTCATCTTGATAGTTCACATCGACTCCAGCTTCAACCAAGAGCTTGACGATTAAGACAAAATTAGACTGAGTTGCAAGCGCTAGGACTGCTCCCGACTTGGAGACATTCTTCCGCACACTCAGCTTTTCGTCACTCTTGCCTTGCCAGTTCTCGGCGTCCAGCAATGCCCTGGTGGTGAGAGGATGCCCGCCGATGACGCTCAGATGGAGTGGTGCACAACCCTCGCTATCTTGCCAGAATAGCGAGTCGATGCCTTGGGCGACGTTAAATTGGCCCCAGTCTTGCATGTGTTTGATTACAACCTGGCAGATGACCACAAAGCCGTATTGCGCAGCATAATGAAGAGGAAACCGGCCGTAGGTATCCCGTGCCAGCAGTGCAGCGCGATGGCGAGGCTCCAGGTGGTCGAGGAGATAGATCAAAAGACGGACGGACTCGTCATTCTTGCTGAGAAGCGTGCTTGATTCATCCTCGGTGTTATTGTACGGTTCAGGCTGACGAGACGGGGCGGTAGCGGGGACAATGAAATTTGGTGCATCACCGGACGTCTGGAGGACGGATCCTTTTGCTCCCAAAGCTTCGCTCTTGGCACGGCCAATATTGATCACGAGCCGATGAATACAGTTTCGGTTATTGATGTCATCCGGTTCCTCCAGAGTTGCAATGTTAGGAAGTAACCGGTCGATGCATGCTTTGGCTCTGTATGATATGGACCTCTGGAGAAAATTGAGTAAGATTTGCTGGAATGCCGAGCTTGAAGAATCATTGCTTCCCGAGGCATCAGTAAGCAGTTGCGATAGGCGCGTCGCGTCATCGCTGCGGATTGCTTGGTCTACCGCATCGAGCAGGGTCGAAGGCAGATTCAAGGCACGTCCCGAGCCTCGTCCCAGCGATGCCACGGAGTGTGTCGATCCGGAATCGTCGAACGTCTTCAAATCGCCTAGCCCTGACAGCCATTCATTGACAGCCTTCATGTCGTGATTCAGCTGTCGGTTGTGCGCAAAAGGCCTCGGGTTCACTTTGGATGACAGATAGCGCTGTTGTGTGCAGACGTTCGGGATCTTCTTGTCCAGCTTCTTCGTGATCTTGATGAAGCCGCGCTTGTTGACCTCGCCGTACCATTGCAGGTTCCTCAGCTGGGCACGCAGCTCGAGCAACGCGCCCATGAGATCCTGGGCCTCGTCCTTATCGATGCCATCGGGGATCTGAGCGGCGCGTCCGTATCGACTGTGCAGAATCTTGAGTCGCCGGGCCGAGTCTGCGTACTTTTTGTTGTAAAAGCCGTCGACATCTTCTAGGTTGCGATCGAGAGAGAAGAAAAAGGCTTGTAATGCTGTCAGCACATGCGTACAGTGGGCAATGGAGCTATACGAACCTGCCAAGTCCGGGTCTACGCCGTTTCTGACTGCTTCGGCAGCCGTCTTGATGAGCTTCTTGAGGCCCTTGTAGTTGATATATGACGAGGCCCACTCGGGGACCTGATTGCGGGGAAGGTTTTGACCAAACTTCATGCTTCCGGGGAGCTGCTGGCGGTCGTGGTATGCTTATCGGAAAAGCGCCTGGGTAGAGGAATGTGGTGGTAAGTATGCGGCAGTCAAGCGGGCTCGAGGTGCGAGTTGCGGGCGGGGCCACGTAGGCGGCAGTGCAGGAAGAACAGGAAAGCAGCAATCGAAGGTGAAAGGCCGAAGGCGCGTTCCATTCGGGGTTTTGCTTTGTTACGTTGAGCAGTGCCTCTCTGCGCGCGCTCTCTTCACGCGGTGCGGTCCTGGGCCCTGATTGGCGGTGTGCGACAAGAAGCCGGCTCGACGTCTCGCAGGGCCTGCGACATAGTTAAGATGGGGCTTGGATAGAATTTAACCAGGAGCACAGGCTGTCTGGGCGGCAATTGTGCATCGATCGGGCCCGGCGTATCTGGAGTCTTGTTTGATGGGGGGGTGTGATGGCGGTGGGGTGGGAAGGGATGGTACGGAGGAACCAACCAAATTGCTAGTACCGATGACAACCGTGGAGATTTCGCTTGGAGCAGCCCTGAGGGATATCGCTGCAGACGGTTGCGGCGAAGGCCCTTAAAGTATATATGTGTGCCACGCCCACTACGCAACCGACTAAGAAAGCTTTTTTCGGAGGGCCGGCGAGTCTTTGGCGAGGGATTGCGTCAGAGGTGTGGGGGAGAGTGCAGTGCGTCGGGGGTGCGACTCAGAGCGGATACGGGGCTGCTATGTATGTGCAACAATCTGTCGGCCGGGGCCTCGTCGTCGAAACAGGATGGCGGCATGGCGGCATGGCCGCTGCAGGACGGTTCGGCGATATGGGCAGAGGACAGCAAGATGGTGTCGCGCGGCCCAGCAAGCCACGATGCGCCGACGTGCGCTCCGCGAACAGTTCGGACTGGTGTCGCTGGCAGGAACGGAAGCTAATCACACGACCAACTGCCTCATGCAGACCCCGCGCACTGATGGCCCACCGACAGGCACACGTACAGGCACGGTTCGCGGCGGCAGACGACTGGAGTAAGCCGTGGCAACTGTACTGACTGACCGCTTCAGACCCTGCAAATCACACCGTCACGAAAAACCAAGGATCGCCTGCCGTCGGGGCGCGGTGCATGGACACTTGTCTACGAACGAACTACTCTCACGGGGGAAAGGTCCCGACGCGGGGATTCTCAACTAGCATCTGTTTGACGAGCATGCAGGCGCGCTGGAGCGCCTCTGACCGCATGCAGGGTGGCTGGACCCTGAGGAGTCATGCCGACTCTTTGCTGATGCCGTGGATAAGCCGTGCTTTCTTCAGAAACGAACGCGCATGACATGGCTCAAACGGCCATCTCGCCAACGGCCTGTGGGATTCAATAGACTCACCGAGTGCACGCGCATGGTCACGAGAAGAAAAAGGAATTGCCCTCGGCGTCCTTGCGCTGGGCCTTGGAAAAGTCCTTCTCTGGGCTATACTCTTCCCAGACGCTCGCAGGAAAGATGTGCTTGTTGCGCTCGTACCACCTCCTGTCTACTACCTTTGTGAGCCCTGGTTCGTCGTTGTACCCTTCCAATTCAGAGTCGGGCATGGAGGAGCTTCTATCTTTGTCCTTGCTGGGGCGGTCAAGAGGGTTGTACGTGGCGGCATCTTCCGCCTCGGTCTCGGAGGGGACGGGCGTCGCTTTCGTCGGCTGCGCGGAATAGTCGAAGATGAGTCCGTTGAAGCCAGAGACTTTGTTGAATAGGAAGTGATAGAAGTCATAGTGCTTTCCGAAGGTTAGCCGGCTCCAAGCCAAGAGATGCAGGAAGCTCACATGAGGGAGGATCACTTCGCCCCGGACCAGCATGAGGTCGTCCACACTGACTCTGGCCCAGTCTCTGCGGCTCTTGTCGCCACCCATGCCAAGTTCCGCACCAACTTTACGGGCCTTGTCAAGGAACAGCCATATATGCTCGCCCTTCTTAACCTTGCAACGGCCTCCAGGCGTGTCGGTGCCATCGTAGAATACAAAGGGTATGACTATGTCGGTTGCCTTGACTGCTTCCCGCATGACCAGCATTTCCTTCCGTGCCAATTCTGCCTGTTGTGCCTCGCGCTGTAGTGCAGACTTTGTCATCACCTTAGGCTTGAGAATGCCCGAATTCGCGCCGAGTTTCTTCTTGATGATCTTGCCTTCGGTTTCGGAACCGACCGCAGACGAGTCTATCGGTGTGCCGTCACGAGGGGTGAGATTCGCCGATGTAGCCGAATCGGTGTCTTCGTCTTCGTCGATGCCAAACGAAAGCTTTCCCTTCGCAGCTACCTTGCGCTTCTTCTTGAAAACCGGCTTTGGAGTTGAGGCACTGTACTTGGACAATTAGCACGTCCCTTTTTTTTGCTATATGCGCAAGACTAACCTCTCTTGCGGGGTTGTTGCCTCAGAGCCGGGATTGGAGCCAATGCGCTCCTTTTGTTCGAGCACTTCGGCGCGTCGCTTTCTGAAGTCCTGGAGATTCACCAGGCCGACCGTCTGCTCCTTAAGCATATCTTCGGTCGTCGAAGCCTGCGCAGTGAAACGCGAGTTGGCCGGAGTGCCACTGCGCGAGCGTTCGCTCGCCGAAGGTGCAAATTTGTCCATTGTGGGCGGTAGCTGGTTGATGTGTGCGGACTGAGGGGCGACGGGGTGCGCGATGGCGAATGTGCTTGCACGCGCCAAGCCCTGTGTTAAAACTGTCACGTGATTACGCGTTCAACGCTAGCCGGAGAGGAAAGCGGACCTCCGCATCGACCAAGGTACGCCTGGAAAGTCAACCACTGCCCCACCAATCCAACGCCAGCACACTTTCATCGCCACCGCGCTGGTCTCTTTTCGCCACCCACCTGTGTCGCAATGAGGGTCATCCAGGATTCAGACGACGAGTTTGAGGAGGATCTCGAGCCCGACCTCGCGCCCACCAAATCACCCGGCGCGTTTCCAAAGTATTCTGGAGTCCCCCCACAGTCTGGTGAACAGCAGGGCACTGGGTCTACAGGTATGTAGATGGCGCATTTAGGCTTATGCATGTGCGCTCGATTGATTCATAGAGCTACAGAGTCTTTGAAAAGAAGAATCGAGGATGCGCACCGCGCCCAATTCCAATCTTCAGTCGCGTCTCTCACTCGCCACTCACCCCCACACGAAGCCAAATCATTTCAATCTGCGCCAGAACACATGGATAGGAGGAGGGAAGCCACGACGCCCGTCTCCTCTGCTCTTCAGCTTGTGCCACTATCCGCTGGGGGGGCTGGGGATATTATCAGCGGCCATCTCGAGATGCAGACTGGAGCGCAACCCACATTGAGAACAACTGAGCCGCAGACTGAAGACACCTGGGTTATGGAGGGAACCTTAAGGGAGGATTACATGCGCCATGAGCCGATGACTATGTTTCCCGAGGCTTCCAGTACCATTCCAAATGCCACCTTTACACAGCAGGAGCTACTCAAAGAAGTCATGGCGCCAGGATTCTTGGGCATCGAATCCAATGCGGATGGGCCACTTTACGAGCCAGCGAAATCCTCCGTTCCGTGGTCTCAATACCTGAAGTCTCCACAAACATCACCAGACCCCACAAACCCTGGCCATTCTTCCATTAGGAACAAGACACTTTCCCAGGCTATCTCGCCGGAAAACCATAGGGCACAAATGCCAGAAGAAGCCCAAGCTTTGCCACCAACTCTAGAGTGGAATCCATCTCCACAGCGCGCTGCCGAAAATGGTCCAGCGAGCTCACCCGACCTTGTTCGCCAGAATGAACCTGCAGAAAGCGCAGATGGTCACAAACACTTCGAAAACCCACGAACAGTCTCGAACATCCCATCTATCGAAGCTGAACAGATAGGCAATTCCAACGCAGATATCAAGCAGCCTTCACAAGAAATCGATGACAGTAATATTCACCTAGCCCCAGCAGATACACTGAAGATGAAGCGCAAGGCAAAATCAGAAAAGATATCCAACGACGATGTTGCCATTATCGGTCTGCCGGAGGAGCAATACAAGCCACGACCGAGTCGCTCAAGGTCCTCACGACTTGATGTCGAAGAGGCGATTGATTACTCTGCGATACCCGAGAAAGCAGCTAAGAAATCTTCGAGAAAAACCAAATCCAAAACTAGTGCGGATCCTGCAGCTTTAGCTACTCCCCGCAGAGTACGGCAGATCTGTGATATGGGGTTTACCCCAACAACCACAGAGAGGGCGCTTATAGAGAATGGTGGCAACGTTAGCCAGACTGTGAATTGGCTGCTATGTAACGGCATGGCAGAAGATGAGCTGGCACCTCCACGAAGTTCAAGGATCAAATCTACTGCCAGGAAGAATAAGAATCCTGAGCCACCGCAGTCTCCCAAGTCAAAGAAGAGAAACAATACGTCTAGCAAATTGGCAGACATGAATTCGGCATCTTCAGGTGTTGCGACAGATGCTTTGCCAGCTGCCGTCACTGAGAAGTTGGTTGATAGCGAGCTGGTGGCTGTCGATTTGGCCGATCCCGGACCTGATATAGTTGTTCCAGAGGACAACATTATGGTAAACCAGACATTACAAACACCCAGGGCTAGGAGGTCAAAAGTGGAAGTGGTCATAACGAAATCCAAAGAGCGTAGAGTCCCGACACTGGTGCAAGAGCCACCGGAAGTTGTCAGTCCATCACAAAGACTTAGCCAACAGGACACGGATATGCCCAGTTTGAAGCGTAGGAAGATAACATCGAACGAAAAAGAACCTTCTACCGACGTACAGCAAGTATCATTACCGGCTTCTGCAAAGGAAAAGAAGAGAGGGCGAGGGCGTCCTCGCAAAGAAGTCCCCTCAATAGTATCGGCTGAAGAGGCCTCTGAAGGTGTCACTATAGACGCGAAGGAGAACATGAATTCTACAGGAAAGGAACTCGAAGAGGTTGAGTTGCCAGCATTACCTACGGCTAAAAGTGCATTGTCCAATGCAGGAGATGCTGGTAAAGGCTCATCTTCAGCCATTGAACAGCAACCATGTGCACCGGTTCCAGAACAGCACTCAACATCAATAGAACAATCTCGGACACCAGAGCAGAAAATAACGCCTGCGAAAAAAAGTGGTTCACCTCAAGGCAGCGGAAAAGTCCCATACAGAGTAGGATTGAGTCGGCGTGCGAGGATTACGCCGCTTCTGAGGATAATGAAAAAATAAGGAGCCCACTGCAAAGACCTAACGACAGCGATACCCTCATTTCTTTTCTCGGCCCAGCCGTATCCATCAGTTCCACTATGTCATATGCCTTGATGAAATAGTCACCTAGCGTAGAACTACAATTCAATGGTCGGCTTCCGGCGCAGATGGACTTCTTCATGTATAAGTATTGTGCGAGACTAAAATCCTGACTGGACCCGCGTTACAGCGCGATCCCTGTGCGACATAACCGAAGGTCACGCTTGAGATCATGTCAACGGCGTCATTGGGCTGAACAAGCGTCGTCGCTTAACGCTGTTGAAGGAAACAAGCCTAGCGACGGATGGTTGCCTACACCTGACCATTACAAGTTACAGCGAGCGGCTCGCTAGCGGCTCAAACATCCTCCGGCCTGCCAGATCTGACCGGACCTCAATCAATCAAAATTCGTTACACGGAGCTCTGCTACGTATGTAGCACACGTCGCGTGGAAAACACGAGAAGGATGCACCTCTCGCGACTAGCCCGTGGCGCGACTTAAACGAAGGAAGCCTTTGACCGGTGAGCAAAAAAAAAATCGCCCACGAAAGATTCTCTACCAAAAACGTGGTGACGCAAAAGTTGGCGACGTTTGACGACTGATCAACGGATCGGAGATGGAATTGTCGATCTGGACATTCTAATACTGGTAATCGCAGCCAACACCAACACAGACTTTTGAAAAGGCTACAAACTCGCAGCGGCGGCTGTGGGAAGAGCCTTGGTCCGGCTCGCGCGCTAACGCCAAGGTATTTCAGGGGTGCATGCCAAGCTCGAAGCCTCCCGCCCTCTTGGAGCCTACATAGCAAGGCTGATATGTCGGCCACTCAACGCCTCTTGAAGGATTGCTTCAGACGCCGGCAAATCTCCCGCTTCCTCCACGCGTGACAGTCATCCGTGATCAAATTTGCGAGAAGTAGGACAGGTGTTGACGGTATGGATAATAGCGAGCGACGTACAGTGTGCGGCGTAAGGCACCCAATGAATAGGAATCGAAGACTCTCGGGGCCGCGAAATATCGATCTGCCAACGAAGCAACAGCGCAAACAGCGGTCTCTTCTTGTCCTGGTCTATCATGTCACATCTCTCGGCATCCGTTCTTGGCCCATATTTTTAGGCGCTCGTCTACTCTTGGCGTCACAGACGACTCGATGAGACGAAGTCTTAACCTATTTGAGGGTTGGCATTCCGTAAATACATGCCATGCTGTGTTTCTGTTAGCTTTGTTCGCTCTCTCTGATAACCGAGCGAGCTCAAAGAATCGAATCCAAACGCTACGGGTCGCTGGCGGACCGGGAGTGTTTCTTTTCTCATAATGGCCCTCCGTTGTCTGGCCCCCATGGGCCCGTTTCCTGCGCTTCGAAGCATGGCATTGAACGGATGTGGGTCTCGTATCCCGAATCTTACCCTCTCAAACCTGCGAATGGCCTGCTTTGCCCCAGCATGCTGCACTAGCGGAAACTCATTCGAGCGATCCTGCGCGCCACTCCTCGGAATCCTCGTCCATTGCCATGGACAATAAAGGGATTGGCGCCTGCTTCCAGGTTGATGTTTTTCTCACCCGTTTTACTCGTCGTTGCGCGTCGGAACGCCCGTCATTCGTTTCTCCTTGAGATTCTTTGATTGTAATCATTAGTCGAGTTCTGACACCCTCTGTCGCTACCATATCCTTTGACGTATACTTTGAGTTCTTAATCAGCGGGATCCGAGAACAGTCATCGCATCGACCCACAATGCGTTTTTCCGACGTTGTTACGGCTTCTTTGGTCGCGCCACTCGTGGCCGCCCATGGTGACGGCATTCTGGGTGCTCCAAAGGTGTTCGGTTTGGGCCCCAACCCGATTGCGAAGTTGACGGGGAGGAATCCTCTTGTCGGACCTGCTCAGCGTCGGGAGCTGCCTCACCAAAACTCTCGCTCGGTGAAGCGCCAGGGAGGCGTTGGCGAGCATCGATGTGGGCCTGAGCATGAAGGTGCCAAGTGCGACGAAGGGTACTGCTGCTCATCTGCTGTAAGTCTGCTGTTACAAATATATCGCGCTCGGTATTTTGACGGCATTCCAGGGATTCTGTGGACAAGGAAAAGACTATTGCAAGGCTCCCAACTGTCTCTTTGAATATGGACCTGGCTGCGATGCCAACCGCACGCCCGATGGCGAGAGCACGAAGGACGTTTCGCGTGACCAACTAGGCGAGACTGCCTATGGAGGTGCCGGTGTCTTCCACTGCAAGGTCCCTGGCACAATTGCCATCACCTATGACGACGGACCATTCATCTACACGGACAAAGTTCTAGATACATTCAAATCCTATGATGCCAAGGCCACTTTCTTCATCACCGGAAACAACATCGGAAAGGGAGCCATCGACGACCCGAACACCGATTGGCCTGCTGTCATCAGGCGCATGGCGAACGAAGGCCACCAAGTAGCCAGCCACACCTGGTCCCACCAGGATCTAAGCAAGATCAGCAAAGAATCCCGCGAGCACCAAATCATCGCCAACGAAATGGCCATCCGCAACATCATCGGAAAGTTCCCCACATACATGCGCCCTCCCTACTCGTCCTGCGATGAGGACTCTGGCTGCTGGGAGGACATGAAGAACCTCGGATACGTAGTCTCCAACTTCAACCTCGACACTGACGGTACGTCCCCCGCCGTAATAGAAATAGTAATAATAATGAAAGTACTAACGCCAACGAATAGATTACAACAACGTCAAGCCCGAACAGATCCAAAAAGCCAAGGACAAATTCGACGAAGCCGTCGAACCCAGCAACGCCGACACGGACATGTTCCTCGTCATCGCGCACGACATCCACGAGCAGACGGCGCTCAACCTGACGGGCTACATGCTCGACCTCGTCCAAGAAAAGGGCTACAAGGCCGTCACCATGGGCGAGTGCCTCGGCGAGCCAGAGGAGTCGTGGTACCGCAGCGAGGGCGGCACTGTGTCTACGTCGAGCGCGACCAAGACGGCGTCGGCGACTTCGAGCGCGACGGGGGCTGCGGCTTCGGGGGAGAGCGAGAGTGATGAGCAGGGTGAGGGTGAGAGTGAGGAGTCTAGGACCCAGGGTGCGCCTTCGGGCGCTGCGAGCGGGGCGGCGGAGGGTACTGCTGCGCCTGAGGCTTCGACGGGTGATGCGACCAGGTACGTCTCTTTTTTCCTCTCTACTTTCTCCCGTCCCGATGTCTGGGAGTGCATGGCTAACTTATCGACTTGCAGCGGACCTGTTGCTTTCGTCCAGGCATGGTGGCCCGTCGCCGCTTTCGCGCTGCTGTTTGTATAAACGCGTTTACCCCATTCTACTGTAAGATGTTCACGAAGATAAGTTTGGATTCCCCTCCAGCATGGCCTAAGAGAGCTAGTCGGAGAAACTGCATATACGCGTTTTTTTATTTTGGCTTTATTGCGGTGGGATTTGCTACGGATTAATGGAAAATGTTAAGTGTATGCATAACGCTATTTGTGCATTTATTTCATTCTTGCTCGGGGAGGCCGAGGGTTCGCGGGGCGTGTTGCGCAGGAGAGGAGATTGTGTTGTGGATAGTGTGGCTCTAGCGCTGAGCGTTACGGCCGTAGCTGTGAATACCCAGTATGAATATTATGCATTGAAGATACAGCCGTCTCGTATTCGTTGGGACTGTACGGGGGGAGTCGATGGAGTTGGGTATGGCGGAAGGAAAGAGCGGCATGCCGGGCATCTTCCGGTTACGGACGTTAAAATAGTGTGATTATCCTTGTTGACCACGATTCTATGGTGGCCTGAAGTGGTGCGTGCAACAAGGTTGAACTTATAGCTTGTGCGTTATTCGAGGGAACTAGTGGAGTATTGGAGAAAATATTTGCAAGGATATGGTAGGGCTAAACGACTGACGTGTAGGCGTTGGAGGGACATGTGCCAGAGGCCACGAAAACTTTGGTGTGATATCCCATCCACACATGTGGGACGTATTGCACAAAGTTGGGGGAGGGTTGGAAAAAATGTCGTTTCATTCATGTACGTTCATTGAAGTATTTTTCTACCAGTCTATGGGGTATCCCATCATCATCAAGCCGGGCAGTAGTCTACTCGTCATCGCCGAAGAAGACCTTGATGGGCAACCAGGCATCGCCGCAGACCTTGAAGCGCTCAGGGAAGGCGTCAATGGTCTTGATCTCCTCGTCGGTCAGCTCCCAGCCGTCAAGCTCAAAGTTGGCCTGGATCCTGCTGGCAGTGACACTCTTGGGGATGACGCTGGTTCCGCGCTGCAGGCCCCACATGAGGAGGACCTGCTGCACCGTCTTGCCCTTGGAGTCGGCAATCTGCTTGAGCTTCTCGTTCTTGTACAGGGGCGAGTCGGTGGAGCCGAGGCAAGAGTAGGCGGTGGCGTGGATGCCCTTATCCTTGCAGTACTGGAGGAGCTTGGGCGAGGGGTTGTTGGGGTGGAGCTCGATCTGGTTGACGGCGGGGGTGATCTTGAAGTTGGGGTCCGCGAACAGCTTCTCGAGGTTCTTGATGGCGAAGTTGGAGACACCAATGGCCTTGACGCGGCCGCTGGCGGGAAGCTTCTGCATCTCGGCCCAGGTCTTCAGGAAGTCCCAGTCGGGCAAGTGCTTGCTGAGGTCCTCGGGGTCGGTGGACGAAGGCCAGTGCTGTCAATTGGGTTAGCTCTGGTCTACCACTGGCGCATGATCACGATGTATCTCGACATTGTAGTCTTGGGGTTCTGGCCACCTAGGTAGCTATCCGAGCCCTGGTCATCTGGCCACCGCTTGTCTAGTGGCAGGCATAGACTAAGACTCCAGTGTGCCGAAGATACGGCGGGAATCGGGAAAACACATACCACCAAGTAAAGGTCAACATAGTCAACGCCCAAGCTCTTCAGCGAGCTCTCAATGCCCTCCTCGACGCGCTTGTGCCATGGGTTGTCGAGCTTGGTGGTGATCCAGATCTCCTCACGGGGCACGCCGGAGTCCTTGATGCCCTGGCCGACCTCGTGCTCGTTTCCGTAGGCAAGAGCCGTGTCAATGTGACGGTAGCCAGCGAGGAGGGCGGCCTTGACGGCCTCGCGCACCTCGTTGGGCTTCGACTGCCAGGTTCCGAGGCCAATGGCGGGAATCTTGGCCCCAGTGTTGAGGGTGTAGGTCTCCTTTGTCCAGGTCTTTGGTGCCATTCTTGCGAGTGTTCTGAGCATAAAAACAAGGGTATATAATCCGACTTGGAAAAAAACGACGAGTGCGGAGAGAGAATGCAGGAGAATGCAAGTGCCCCTCTAAAAGGTGGTGTCGGAGACTCCTAAATGCTTCGCAACGTGCCATCGCACCCCACCTACATGCCGACCAACTACGTCAATCGCATTGCCCCTCGCTCCACAGCAGCCCGCTCACCCGGTGGGTGAATTTCGCGCCCTCCTCGCCCGGCGGCTCCACCAATGGGCGCGCTCCAAGTCCGCAGCCAGCCGCGTCCATTTACCCCGATCCCGCAGTCTAGGCGAGCGCTGGAGGCCGCTAGCGAAAGGGCTGTTGCAGCTTCCCGACCCGGGAACACACCCGACGCCCTCGTCTTCCAACCAAGACAGCCCCCCGACCACCTCTCGCTCCCCAACCACCACGCCATCTCCAACTTGCCGACCCGGGGTGGATGCGCTTAATCAGCAGTCATGTCTAGCGGCTTTGTGTCCGGGGGAACCGTCGACGAGCCCACCGAGCGCGATGACGCGTGGCGCGAGGCCCAGGCCGAGATTGAGCGCAAGCACCTCGAGAAGCAGCAGCAGGCTGTCGACAATGGGGGCAAGAGCTTGTACGAGGTGCTACAGGACAACAAAGGTGCATGGTTTCTTTTTGGGATATCGATGCACCCTCGGCTGACATTTTAGGTTGATTCCAGCCAAGAAGCAGGAGGCTTTTGAGGAGGTATGTAGATCCTGTGCTTTAGTACATACCGATATACTCAAGACCCACTCGAAGCTCACGTGTCCTGTAGGCTACGCGGCTGAAGAACCAGTATCGTGCCCTTGACGACTCAGAGGCCGAGTTCCTGGACTCTGTTCTTGAGTCCACCAGGAAGAAGGAGGCTGCCGTGAAGAAAGAGACATTGGAGCAGCTCGATCTGTTCAGAAAGCAGCAGGAGGAGGCCGAGCGGAAGGCGCTGGAGGATCAGACCACGGGCGGCCCCAAGGAAGACGCATCGCAGTGGATTGCGAGTGCGAGTGCGCGCAAGAGGAAGAAGGGTCCTGAAAACACCTTGCTAAAGGGTATCAAGTTGAGAAAGGCCAATCCGACTGATGGAGAGAAGAGTGGAGCGACGAAGGCACCGCGCGAGGCGACCCAGGACAAATCCAGCGAAGTCAAAAAATCTCCAGTTGCCGAAGCAAAGGCTTCACCGCCGAACAAAGCGGCTGTCCCATTGTCCAAGCCTGTCAATCCTCTTGCTCTAGGCCTAGGGTACGCCTCATCGGATGATGATGACTACTAGGCTATTCATAGCGTAAATCACCTGCACGGACTGGCGTTACTGGCTGGCAATCTTTTCGCAAAACACGGCGAACAGGAATACGTACACAATTCAAAAAGTCCCTGCTGTCCTTGGGACTCACTTTGGGTGGAATAAAGTAGATACCATGACCTCCATCCTTGGGCGGTTACTCTCGAAGCCATCACAAACCAAATTCGCCACAAATAAGGGCCATCTAAAGCACATTTGGTCATTCCGTTTGCTTGATTTCCTGCCTGCCTGTCTACCTTCAGCATCGTACCATTTTTCCGGTTGATTAGGCATTGATGCCATATTTCGGCCTGAGGCGACGAGACATGTCTTGCTGCTTTCACTCGGTTGTCAATCTTTGCTCTTTTCGGCTTAGCGCCAACCGATTTACAACTATACGACCTACATACTCGGGCGCAGCAACCCGTCCACAACAATTAAGATGGAATCATGCATGAATCTGTTCCAGATCATCTCTTCTTATTCGATACTGCACTGCTGCCTAAAATTTTGAGCGGCAACCTCCAGCCTTGCCGGCACAGTCGTTTGTCCTGGACCTAATCCAATTAGATGGCTTGATGTTTGCATGTCGTGTTACGGTTAGATAGTGAACGATAGGCCTATGGTTTATAATAACCCCTCTTACAAAACTATGCTTATCGCCAGCGCAGCAAGCCCCCAAGTAAAAAGAAAAAAAATCGACTTGGGCTCTCACAACCTTTCACTCCCCCTCCTTCTTTCACGGCGTTTCTCTCACCACCTCCCCCTCATCGTTCGCCTTTCACCCCATTTCCCTATTGTTTTTCTCACAAAACATTTCCCCCGCAACCTTTTCCCCACAACCTTTCCCCTTCAACTTCTCGCCCTCGACCTGTCTTCCACCTGTCGCCAAAGACCCCTCACCCATAACCCTCCGCTACCTTTTTGGAACGATGGCTTACAACTCTGATTGGACGCTGCCACAAGATGGGATAGATTACCTCATTCACCATGTCGTACTGCCGCCAAAGCTGCCCCAACAACATGACTCTCACGCAGAGCTCGAACGATCGCTTCTCACTACCACCATTCGTGGGCTAGAAAAGCTACAGAGTGTCGAGCCCCGCATGAAAATTAGGACTGCTATCGCCACGCTGAACAACCTTTTGCACTGCCGTGATGGCAACGGATTTGTCAACGAAGGCAAGCTCAAATCGATCTTTACTGAGCTAGACAAAGGAGCAATCAAAGGAGCTATTCCCCTCCAGATCAAAAAGCAAAACGCGGCCATAATCATCAGTAAATCTGATGAAGACATCATGTTTGAACTCTTTGAATTGTCGCCTCCGAATGACTTGGTCATGAGTGCCAAAGGCCGCCTCCGACGCTCATTCCCCAGCCAAGCCTACAAGATCCCGATCACCACGTTCCGAGAAGAGGGGCTGAAAGGGTCTATTGCTCACACCATCGCGAAACTAAGCTCACATGACATTTCAGACGTTCAGCCGACCATACAGAAAAATGGACATGACATGAATGAGGAACGGGACACCACACTTCCATACATGGTAACGAGCTATCTTGCCAACGTCATCTCAGCTATAGGCAATTCGGCCCATGTCTCCGGCATCTGGAAGAATACACGCGAAGATGTTTTGTGGGACAACTGCCTTGCTCCTTGGCGCCGATCTCCTCTTTGGCTGTTAATTAGAGTGTGCCTGCAGCTCCACTTCGATCGGAAAGAGCTGAACATTTATAAACCTACCATGGCATTTCTCATGTCCGAGATACTTCGAATTGCCACTTGTGCAGGCAAACCAACGAATAGCGAGCTCTTGTCAACCACAATGGCTAAGGTGTCTCGTCGTGTCTGGAAACTGGGACATGGGTCACGCTTGGAAAATTTTCCGACATGCTACAAACAAATTCAAGAGGCTTTGCAAATTGCTCAAGACCTCATCAATAAGAGGTGGATATCAATCATCCAGGAGTCGCATCCCCAAGTACATGAAATTGGCCCCAAGGCCTTACAGGCACAGAAGGATCTCGACATAGAGCTACCTATGCTGGATGCCTTTGTCGACAGCATGTATAGTCGGGAAAAGATTTCCAGTGTCTTCAACTTCCAACCCACTTCGGAATACCCACTCTTGGATAAAACTGAACTTCCGAATGTTTTCGTTGGCTCTGATGAAGACAAATTCTTCACGTTGGCTGCTATTGAGAGCTGGATTGAACACCATCTCAATTCATGGCTCGATTGTCACATTGCTGATGAAACGACTTGTGGAAAACTGGGATACTTGATTGAGAAATATCACTCTTCCGCCATTCAAGTATATGCCGGGGTTCCTAGAAGCATTTCCATTATGTTCCTTGCCATTGCCGAGCTATGGGTCGCATGTGATAAGTCAGCATGTCACATACACCCTCTCTTGAAAGAGTATAATCCGGAAATGGACTTTGTGTCTCTTCAGAGCCTTTCTCTCTCCCTGAAGAGCCATATGCATAGATTGGTCTCTGTAGAACTTTACGTGCGTGGCCGCAGACTCGAGTCGAACAACAATCTTCCTTCGGTCTACCGAGATTTTGGACACCATCAATCATTCGCTGTCCGATTCTTCGATCAATCACACCCACATCAAACCCTTCTATCGGATATCCAGGCCAGGGCCACAGATAAACGGGAGGAGAAACGCCGTGAGCTTATCCGCATGAAAAAGGAATATGAAAGCTTGTTGCAGCGGTACGAGAATAGCGAGTGCGAATACGAAGAAGTTTTGACGGATTCATATCATGGATATACAGAGACCAGACATGTTCGATACTGTCAGAAATGTGCTTTGATCAGTCGAGCCAATTCGATGACAATACGCATTCACGAATGGCCACTATCCCCATGTAAACCGACAGCAAAAGCAACTGTTTTCGAGCTTAAGATTCCTCTCAGTTTCAACAAATGGCGCGATACTACTATAAAGACCAAGATGGATATTTTGGGCTTCGCCTATGTTTCTAGAGAGCGGGCTGAGAATAGCTACACTTTGACCAATGATGACGGACTATCGGGCCATTTCTCATGCGATTGCTATCATCAGCGTATTAGAGTTCTGTCCAAAATCAAACCTCACATCCGCACACATCGGAACCAACAAAAAGTCACTGGACATTTGAGTGAAGCGAGCGTACTTCTCGATAACGCTCTCCGATATCGGTACCATGATAGCTATGCCTCTGTTTTCACTGCTATCACAGCCCATAAAACCAACCATGGGTTGTCGGAGTGTGTGTATGAGCTGCCAGGCCGTTCATCAGTGCTTCAGAAGTATCTCTTCAAGGCACCCTCTAGTCCTGGTTGTTTCCCCAATGAAGTGATTGCAGGCCAGTCAGATTGTCCGATGCATCTTTCCTTGGACGAATATAAAGCATTTGGAGTGCTTCCTCTTGGCCTGCATGTTTCCTATCTGAACATTCTTACACAACTTGCAATGCCCGCAGTTGATTTCGCCAAAGCTGAGACACAGGTTCTTGTGCTGCAAGCCATCCACCATGCTGGCCCTCCGTCCGGAAATAATTCCATCGAACGCATTAGCCATTCAATCCTTATGGACTCAGCGTTTGGAGACACCATGCTGAACCAACTCAAGATGGCGCTGCGGCGAACAACAGAAAACTGGGAGTCTTGGCGATCATTAGCAACATTCGTGCAAACAGCAATAAGGTTGCTTCATCTTACGGCATCAGATAGGATTCGAGACGAATGCTTTGACTACCTCATTCGATGTCGATCGGTTTGCCGTAAATGGCTCCAATTGATTACGGACAGGGTCAATACTTCAACAGACGACGAACAGAGAGTCGAGCTTCGTTACCGAGCTACGGAAGTGTCGCTCTTGTGTATTAGCACTTTCGATGTCGACCAAGAACATGCCCGCCACGTCTTCGCAAGCCAAGCATCAATCTCGGTGTTACTCAGATGCTCAATCACCGTCCAGGAGAATACGGTCTCGACAACCTCGTGGAATCGTCCCCTTTTCCAGATCATGCTTCAAGCATGGCGGTCTCTGATGTTTCGTTTATATCCAATATTTGAGAGACAGGTATTGCGTGGAGTTGGACTAAGTGCCGCTGTGAAAGCTTCCTGGTCAGCTTTTGCTCCGCATGGCTCATGGGTGTTTCTTCCTGTGCCGCAAAACCACTGGACTACCATAAAATCTGGTCAACTCCCAGTGCACTTCAACCTTCTCACGGCAGAGCTTCTAGTCAATGGAACTCCTTTGTCTCGACTGCCCTTGGAGTATATGAGACACGCCATGTACTCGCCGTTGTTTCATGGGACATCTATAGAAGTTGTGCCGACGGATGAGCCCGGTATGAGGTTCTCTGCCAAACACAAATACCAAGACTATACGCTTTTCTTTGGTATGGAAGACTCCAACTTGCTAGTGAGGGCTCATCGAGGAACCTCGAAATATGAGCTTCTTCCCGCCAAGACTTTCAAGAACTCGTTGCCTGCGGCCTTTCTGGAAAACTTCGTTCATTGGTATAATGTCAATACCAATGAAGTTGAGTTCCGTAACTTTCATGAGCCTTGGTCTACGCCTATAAAAGGTTCCACATGGGCTCTGCGGCGTTGTGGGAGGTCTTGGCGGCTTTTCGGTCGCGAAATCACTTTAGTAAACCCAACAAGCCCTACCTCACAGGCCGTTTCGAATGTGCTATCTCCAGTAGAGGCTCCGAAATACATCCATATCTCATACAAGGCTTCTTCCGGAGCTATTCATATCGAGCTTCCGAGATTGCGGATCGGCTTCCACATCAACAAAGATACCCTTGAAATTCATTCGAACCAGTATCGAGGCAAGGTGGTTGACTCAAACCAAGACATGGGAACTATTATTGGCCTCCAAAACAAACTAGTACTGAAGGATGCGCAAGGAAAAGAAGATCGTATTGTCTTAATCCCCGATGGCAACGTTTCGTACGGGAAATCCGATGGTCACGTGCAGGTTTCAATATCCCATGGCGTTGAAAGCAAGGTCTATGCCTATACGTTAGACACGGTGCTCGGACGCATCATTGATGATGGGAGCTTGCAGAGTAAGCTCTACCTAAGCTATCTGCATGGCCTTACTTCATATGCTCTTCCCGATCCTATGACGCATCATACCGGCACAGAGGCAGCCCTTTCCATACTACGCACAGCAGCAGTGAGATCGTTCAGCAAACTATCTTCACAAGAAGTCAAACTACTTGAAAACATCTGGAAGTTCACTCCAGATCGGGTTTATTATCCAAAGAATTTGACGGTCATGCAACAGGTAGATTGGGACTCGAGATTACCATTTTTATCTCAACATCCTGAGTTTTACTTGCTCGTCAGCGAGATATTCGAACAGGCTCATCAAAGCCAGTTCTTTTTCTCAAAAGAGCAGCAAATTGAACTTCCCACTCGGAAATCCATCAACCATACCCTGTACGAGCGAGACCGAATACGGAACTCTACATTCAGTGTTTCTGGATTCGGTGCCGAGGCATACGATTCGAGTCATGACAGAGAGTACTCAATACGAAATGACTCAGAATGCTTTGAGAATAGAGGCCGGTCAGCCTTTATTGCAGCCACCTTGGGCTCCCGGCACGAGACAGCGATTCATGGTGGTGTGTCCAATCTTTATTCGGTTCTTAGGCAAGGCCAATTAGAGAATAAAGACATTTCGGGGCTTCAAAAACTCTTGGATCCTTCAGAGTTAAGGTTCGACGGGAAGTGGATAGCAGGTACTGCACCTTTTCTGCCCAAAATGTGGTGCAATCTCCATTGGTCACTATCCCGACCGAATCTATTCAATCGATTCGCCTTTACGATGTGGATCTCGGCTGTTGCATTTGCCGAGGAAGTCGATCTCGGAATAATTCAGGCCTTTGTCGCGTTTTACAAGTCGCAGACTTTGGCAGCCATCGATATTCCTCAGACACCCCATATGAACTTGGCAAATGGAGACGTTTCGTCCTTAAACAATATTCAAAATTCTCTACACGCATCGACTGTCAAAAAGTCGTTCCAGCAATCTGATGAGAGTAGGATTCCAAGGCTAGCAAATGAGTCTGCATGGGCGCATGAGCAGAGGAAGAGACGCAATTTCGAGCAGAACCAGAACAATGCATTGGATCTGTTTGCCAGAGCTTTACACAACCAATGGCCCGTGGACCAACCCACTCAACCCAATACTCTCGACGCACAGAAGTATCTCGACACCACAAAAGCTATGGAAATCGTCTACCCCATGTTTGAATCCTGGTACAACAACAGGATTTTTTACAAATACCTTCAAAAGGTTTCCAGTGCCCTGGCAACGCATGCGCATAGTGCTGTACCTCAAGGTGAAATTTGCTCGATAACTCCGAGTACATACCATGGAATAGGAGATCATGAACGCTTCATGAAGACGAATGATGTCTTCGCAATTGATCCAGATGTTTCGCTAATGCCGACACCACCCAGCTCCCCTGATCTCACAAAACAAGAGGCATCTGCCACAACAACGCAAGATAAGGCAGTCACTCGCTTCAAACGCCTATGTGTAGCACTTCTTCAACAAGCAAAATCAAAATCAGAGGAGCACTATGTCTCAGACCTGGAAGACAGCTTTTCCGCTCTTCTATCCAACGATAGAATGAACAAAGCCGTATCGTCGACGCTAGTGATGAATGCCAACACGAAGCCTATGCTCGACAACTACCTTGATGGATGCAAAAAGTACCTGCATGATTTCAATCATGTACTAGCCTGTCTTTTTCGAGACATTGGAGCGGTGGATCACGAAGTAGCTCCTCTTTCTACACATTTGCCTAGGATTTCTCCCATATTCTGGCTCAGTCAACTGAATATCGACAACTGGAAAAAGTTATCGGCTACATGGAGATATTGGATGATCAGCTATGGCCTTGCTATCACGAACCTTCATCGAGCTCGCCGAATGGTTGCGCATTCATCTAATCCACAAGACCTGATGGAGGAATATCTCAACCCTGGTCACCAATCCTGGAAACCCGAAGAAAACCCAGAATACCTGCTTCTTGAGGTCGAAAGTGGGATTCTCATTCGTCAGGTGCAGGCAGAGATTGCAAACAACATGATATACCCACCCGAGAGCAATAATAGCGTCATGCAGCTAAACATGGGGGAGGGGAAATCATCAGTTATCGTACCCATGACTGCCTCAACACTGAGTGACAGGAAAGCCTTGGTTCGCGTAGTGGTAGCGAAGCCTCAATCCAAACAAATGCTTCAGATGCTAGTCTCGAAGCTAGGCGGCCTACTCAATCGACGAGTTTACCATATGCCTTTCTCACGAGCATTAAAGATTACTGAGGAGCATGCCCGGACCATCTCTAGGATGTATCATAAATGCATGAAAAACCGAGGCATATTGCTCGTTCAACCCGAGCATATTCTCTCATTCCAACTGATGGGCATCGAGTGTCGTTTAAGCGGCCTTGATAGAACTGCTGATCTACTTCTATCTACTCAGCAGTTCTTCGATGAGAAAACGCGCGACATTGTGGACGAGAGTGACGAGAATTTCAGCGTCAAATTTGCGCTGATATACACAATGGGCACACAGCGATCTGTTGAGATGAGTCCTGAACGGTGGAATTTGATCCATGCTGTTTTAGCACTTGTATCCACACTTGCCTCCGATGTGAAGGATCAACTACCTTCATCGATAGAGTTGGACATTAGAGATGGCAGATATCCTAGGGTGCGAACACTACGGGACGATGCAGATGGTATGCTTGTTCATGCTATTGCGAAGTCTATATGCGAGAAAGGTCTTCCAGGACTTGCGATTCATCAGCAGTCTAAACCTTTGAGATCTGCCATCTACCGATACATCACCAGTAGCAATTTATCCCCCAGCGAAGTTTCCGAGGTAGAATCCAGTGGTTACTGGACGGACTCAACTTGCTCGCCCCTTCTACTTGTCCGCGGTCTTCTAGCATGCGGTGTTTTACGGTTTGCTTTTAGAACGAAGCGTTGGCGAGTGAATTTTGGAGTCGATCCCAATCGAGTCCCCGCTACCAAGCTGGCCGTCCCATTTCGCTCCAAGGATGCACCCAGCCCCCGCTCGGAATTCAGCCATCCAGATGTGGTGATTGTTCTCACATCACTGACTTACTACTATGGGGGTCTGACGGATGAAGAGCTCTTCGATAGCTTCAGTCATCTGATGAATTCGGATCAAGCCGATATCGAATATATCCAGTGGGTCGCTGCAACAACGCCAGAATTTTCTCCAGCATATCACCATTTAGCTGGAATCAACCTCAAGGATAAGCACCGGTGCACAGCTGAAGTCTTTCCCCATCTCCAATATTCAAAGGGCGCAATCGACTATTTCCTTTCGCATATTGTCTTCCCAAAGGAAATGAAAGAATTCCCTTCCAAACTTTCCGCTTCTGGATGGGATTTAGGCCGCGTCAAATCGAACCCTACGACCGGCTTTAGCGGAACAAATGACTCCCAGCATGTTCTGCCGCTGAGTGTCAAGCACTTGGATCTCTCGAGACAAAAGCACACCAATGCGCTTGTGCTATCATACATCCTTCAAGATGAGAGCTCGATCGCGCTGCTCCCTCGACGATCGGGCACACAGACGGATGCAGAGCATTTGCTAGGTGTTGTCAATTTCATGCAACCGGAGACGCGTGTTATCCTTGACGTCGGAGCACAGATTCTCGAACTCAACAACCTCCAGGTTGCAGAAAAATGGCTGTTTATGAGCAATGAAAATATCCAGGCGGTGATATTTTTCGACGATAACGAAGATATATCAGTCTTGGATCGAAGTGGTCGGATTGAGATATTACAGACATCTCCATTTGCAAAGCAACTGGATCTTTGCCTTGTGTACTTGGACGAGGCACACACTAGAGGCACGGATTTAAAATTGCCGAGGAACTACAGGGCTGCAGTGACCTTGGGTGCCAATCTTACTAAAGATAGGCTCGTACAAGGTAAGTTGGAACACCATAATCTGATATGCATGAATATTCACTAACATCGTAATAGCTTGTATGCGAATGCGAAAGCTCGGGAAAGGACAATCTGCCGTGTTCTGCATCCCTGAAGAGATCCAGACAAAGATCCGAGACTGCACCTTCAAGTCTGCGAACGATAATATTGAGGTGTCCGATGTTCTCACGTGGGCGATCACCGAGACATGGATTGATACACGGAGGAGTATGCCGCTATGGGCCACCCAAGGACGTCGTTTTGAAGAACACGAGGGGCTGTTAAATGGTTCCAATACCTCCATGGAACAAGCAAAGGCTTTCCTGGAAGACGAAGCACAGACTTTGGACCAGCGTTATCGACCACGCTCACAGACCGCTGGCTCCTCCCTCAAATCCTGGGACCGATCAAACGAGAATATCGCCAAAATCATCGCTCGGTGCGAAGAGTTCGAGGCCATGAACTTCAACTCGGCAACTTTGCATGAAGAGCAAGAGCGTGAGCTCTCTCCAGAGATAGAAGAGGAACGCCAAGTGCAGCGGCCTGCGCCCATGTCACCAGAGGACCACTTTATCCATCCTGACCTGATCTACCTTATCGAATCTGGTCAGCTGAGGGAAAATTCGGACGCCTTCATACCTGCTTTCCAGTCTCTCAAGTCGACAAGTGCGGCAAAGCACTTCAACCCTGAGCAATTCCCTACCGACCTTTTAGTCACAGCAGACTACGCTAGGACTGTAAAGACGCCTTCAATTGCCCGGTCCACCAAGTCCCACATATCCGACTCCTACCATAGACCAGTGCAGTGGGTCTTGTCTGTGGCAGCAATGCACGACATCCAACGTCTCGTGGTACTCAGCCCCGCTGAGGTCGACGTACTGTGGCCCAAGATTAGAGAGACATCAAAGGTGACTTTGCATCTTTATTCTCCTCGTCACAATCAAGTTTACGAGCCTCTCGATGAATTGAAGCTATTCACAGCAGGCCGCGCCTTCTCTCCTGGGTGCGTACCGCCCACGCTGTCAGCCCAACTCAATCTCTTTGCTGGTCAACTTTATTTCCGTTCCATTGAAGAATACGTCCAGCTTTGTCAGTTCTTAGGATTGGCCTCTGATGCTGCAAAAGATGGCGAGGTAGTGTCGGCAGATGGATTCATCAATCCTCCCGTGGGTGCCTGGGGTCTGAAGAAGAGCCCTGTGCGGTTCCTCAAGGAGGTCTTGGTCAAGGTTAGACGAGAAGGGGAAGGTGCGGACAAGACCCATCTCGGTCGAATGCTGAATGGTGAGCTACTGGGGCTAGGAGATTTTGAGTAGGTTAGATGGATACAAGATGGATGGTCAGGGGTATGCGGTGTGCATGCCACTCATGAGTCTGGGGTTTTCTTGGCGAGATGCATCGGACAGTACAGGTTTAGTAACGAGATCCCACTACCTCGGCGGGATATCACGTAGACTGGTAATGGATCCATGCACTTATGAAACTACGGTTCCCATCTGGATTTGGCTGTGCCACTCAGCTAGGCCCCATCATGCTGCTGCCTGAACAGCTGCCTGTGGCTAGACGATAGAAAGTTCCAGAGTGTTTACGTGTACAATGATTTTCACCGCAAGACATCTACGAAACTAGGACGAATCATGGTTAGGGGCGTAAAAGTCATCTGTCGTATGAGTGGATCAAGGCAGAAAAATGGCATGCGGAATGCGCACAGGCCAAGTATTGCCGAGAGTCAGCCTCTAGTGTCCCGGATCCTCATGTTGTCTTAACAACGCAACCACCCTCACCGATCCTTTCCATCAGAACATCACTCGCCTTTCTTCCGACGTCACTCTGCCCCCATGTGTCTTTTGAAGACGACGCCAGCAACTCCAGGTCCGTGAATGGGCACGTGCAGATCTCCAACCGAGGCCCTCCACCCGCCCACTCTTTCACTACTTTCCAAGTAAAGACCCATCAAATGGCAGCTGCTTGGAGTTTCACACCTATTTTTTGTCGATTTCGGGTTCAGGCTGCAGCTGGGTCGTACATACAGCCTACCAAACGCGGTCTGATGAGTACACCAACCACACAGCAATCGGACACCGCCTTTTGGACCTGCGCATCTAGCGGCTGAATGAAAATTCTGCGGCACCTTGGAGCAACCCCCTAGCATGGATCCATTTAGATATAGAAAAGCCTATCAAGCTCTGTATCATGCGAGCCAACTTTTGGAGGACCGCTTAAATCACGACCCGGCAGAGGAGGGCGGGGAAGCGGCGGAAGGCGGAGCGGTGAATAGCGCCGTCTACGAGCAAGATGATTCGGACAGCATGGAGTGGCAGCCGACGGTGACTGGCACTTCGACTCCGACAGGTTGCGGGCCGCCCGTCACGGCGACGAAGATGCGCCACTTGCTGCCTGACGAAGGCGAGGGCGAGTATCAAGTGCAGAGCCAAGGCGATAATACCGTGCTCTTGCACAAGATCCAGGAGGGCGTCATCATGGACGAGTGCATCGGCAAGCTTGTGCGCGATCTGCCAGACATTTTGAGTTACAATAGCACTGCCACCTTCACCCCTTCGACGATAGAGGTGCCCAAGGACTTTGGGTTACAGCTTAGCATCTCAATCAATCATCATCTTGCCCAGGTAGCCGACCGAAAGGTGCTGGAAAAGTACCGGCGGCTTTTGGGGCATCGCAAAGATCCCGCCAAGCGGAAACCCAAGCTGGGGTTTGATCCGGTCGACCTGATCAAGAAGCAAGCCGTCACGTTTGCTGAGAACGCACCCGTCCAGGCTTCCACTCTTGACAACGAAATCCATCCGATCTTTCGGCCCGAAAACTTTCATGCATGCCCAGATGCGGTCTATGAGGTGCTCAAGCCTGCACTGCGACTTTGCACTCTGTTCTTGTTTTCTCGGGCCACGTATACGTTCTGGCACACGCTGGTCTTTGGAGACAGGAAGCCATGCCTGAAGACTTCGGAGGAATACGGGCAACCTTGCTGGCGCATACGGGAAGATGTATCGTGGACCGCAGAGCATGCTGCTGAGTTCAAGGCATTCCTTGATGCACAAGCGGACACGGTTCATTTCATGTTCCACCGCGATCCATTACCTCCGGATCCTGTGTACGCATCGATGGGCCTGGTCGCCGACTACAAGAACGGACTCATACGAAAACTTAACAGCAAGTGCCACACCAGTCGGATCTGCTTGCATTCGGACTTTTACACGACGGCCAAGAAGCTGAGCTTGTTGAGGTATCCAGACCCAGCCATGGTGCTGCGCTTCAACTTGTTCCTGGCTGTCTGCCTCGCCCACGAAATGGCGCACTTTATCGAAGTTTCCGGACCTCACCACGATCATCCACTGGGGCAGCCCGAAGTCTTCTTCAACGACAACATGTGGACCGAGTCTGGTATCGCGTTTGAACTCAAGGTTTTTGGCGGCCGCCTCCACCCAATTTCCTCCCGCGTGGATTGTGGACTCGGCCTCGCAGTCCTAAACTACCCGCTCAAGGAAGTCTACGACAAGGAAGACAACGTCCTCTACACCCTCTCCATGGAGTACATATCCAAGATGCAACAAAAGGAAACGTGGGAGCAGGACTTCAGCGAATCTGAACCGGATCAATTCTACGTACCACGCAACGGGTGCAGGTCGGTCGAAATCAACGGAACAAACCTGATGATGTGGGAGGACGAGAAGGACGCAGACATATCGGATCACATCGATGGCAGGGACACGGCGTTCCACCGCATGGACGACGGCCAGATTGTCAAGAACCCGAACTCGAATAACAGGAGGCCACAGCGACAGCCCGAAGTCAAGCGTTGGTCCCCGTACTCCCAGAAGAGGAAGAGCGGAGTGGATATTGGGTCGAATTGCGTCAGCAGGGAGGTTGTGGCCGAGGAGGCTGAGGAGGTACCGAGCACCGAGCAAGGAGAGGCAGAGGTCGTTCCGGAGTCGGGCGCAAGCACAGCCGTTGGTACCGAAGGAGGAGGTTCAGATGAGGATATGTTATAGAGGCGTTGGGTTCGATAGGGAAAATATCGGAAGGGAAGTGTTGGTCTCATTTAATGGGGTATACGGGCGGTTGCATGAAGCAAAGGCGTTTGGGGTATTTGTGTGATTTCGCATTACGACTGCATTCTGGTTCAACGCATGGCATTGCATGGCATTCTTGTTGAAGAATAGCATACTATTAGTCAGTTATACCAAGGATATATATATATGTTTATCTGAGAGTACTATGGTCTACATGAGTGAAGCCGTGGGTCGTTCTCGCCTGGCCATTGACTCGCTCATGTCACACGCCTCTCTCTCTCTCTCAACAAATCGACACGCCCACTATTGTCTACTTCGGTAGGTAATAGCCACAGTTGTAGACCGACCGAATGCTCCAGATGCCTCGCAACCGTTGCCTGGAGCCCGGATCACGTGTCAGGCAGCTGCCTAGCGCCGTCCTCGAGTATAAAGAACCGTCGTCCCCCCCTCCCACTCCTCTTCTTCTTCCCCTCATCCCAGTGCATGGGCATTACGCTGACCAGTGAAGATTCGTCTGAGGTAGCGTTTTTGCTAGTTGAAAACTGCAACTATGACCGCTTCTGTTGGCCTTCTGGTCGGCAAGGAATTTTTGACCTTTTCTTGACCCTTTCGTCAAAGGCTCGTGGCTTGTTCTGCGGCTTTGAAGAAGGATTCATCTTGGTTTGGCTGGTGGGTGAGGTCTTCTTGGTGTTGTTGAGGCTTGACATGTGGACTGCGCGGCCTGGATAGAGCATGCCGTGGTTGTTGCACATTATATCACTATATGGCTCTTGCTATTACTCTGTATAGAACATGTCATAGAAATCTACAGGTTTTTAAGAGGTTTATTCTCTCGTTATGGCACCTCTTTTCAGAGAGACGCCGAGCTCCACCATGCAGCAGTCTTGGAGTGTTGGGTGAATTCAAGCCACACGTGATGTTCGCTTACCGCAAATCTTGGCATCGTGTGGACTTCCGAAATTCCTCACTCGACACCAACCTCGACGACGTTCAACTCCCGCGACTCCGCTCAGCCCCAGACGACGGTTTTAAATTTTAGCCAACATGGCGGAAGCTCAGAAGGAAACCCCGCTCAAGGCGGTCCAGGTCGAGGCTCTGGTACGTTGCGCACAAAGAATCCACCTGCCCCGCAATCTTTCCGCGTCCGCTCGATGCTGTGCGCCTTCGCCGTGCTAATGTCTACTTGCAGGTCGTGATCAAGGTCCTCACCCATGCCAGCAAATCTTTCCCCACCATCGCGACCGGCTCCCTTGTGGGCATGGAGAAGAACGGTGTTTTGGAAATCACAAACACCTTCTCTTTCCCCACCATCGACGTCCCAACCACCGATAGCCACCAGCAGGACTCTGCCGCCAACCTCGCCGCTGCGGCCCCCCGCGCAAAGGCCAACGTCGCATACCAGAATGAGATGCTCAAGTTCCTGAGGGAGGTCAACGTGGACGCCAACAACGTCGGCTGGTACACGAGCACCAGCATGGGCAACTTTGTCAACCTGAACACAATCGAGAACCAGTTCTTCTACCAGAAGGAGATGAACGAAAGGACCGTGGCGCTCGTCCACGATGTTAGCAGGAGCTCGCAGGGTGCCCTGAGCTTGCGCGCGTACAGGCTGTCGCCCTCGTTCATGACGGCTTACAAGGAGGGCAAGTTCACGACTGAGAAGTATGCACCGCGCGCATCCCTTCTGGCGGATTCGTGTGCTGACGGTTTTCTAGCCTCCAGAAGAGCGGTCTCCGCTACCAGGACATTTTGGTGGAGCTCCCCGTGACGGTCCACAACTCTCACCTCCTCACATCTCTCCTCCACCAACTCCCTTCGGACGCGCCCAAGGAGGAGCTCAAGTTTCCCCCGAACCTCGCCGCCCTGCAGCAGGACCCCAACACCCCCCAGCCGCCTCTTTTCCCCAACTACGACTCCCTCGATCTCTCCATCGACCCCTACCTTGAGAAGCAGTGCGACCTGCTCCTCGAGAGCATCGAGAACCACCACACTGAGCTCAACAACCACCAGTACTACCAGCGATCGCTCGCCCGAGAGCAGGCCAAGATTACGGCGTGGCAGCAGAAGAGGAAGGCGGAGAACGCAGCGCGCGCAGCATCGAAACAGCCAGCGCTCCCCGAGGACGAGTGGCAGAGGCTGTTCAAGCTGCCCCAGGAGCCCAGCAGGCTGGAGACTCTCCTCAACTCCAGGCAGGTGGAGCAGTACGCAAGGCAGGTGGACGGCTTCACGGCGAGCGTCAGCTCAAAGATGTTTGCCGTCAAGAGCAATTTGTTGCCCGGGGAGTCTTCGTAGCCGGTTAGATAAAATGGGGGTTTCTTCGTAATGCTTCTTGTCATGGCATGGGCACGGCGTTGGGGGACGGTAGATTCCAGGAGCCGAGGCCGGGCCCTCTACAAGGGGGCCAGAATTGAATAATGCGAATCGAGCATAGACGGGAAAAATTCAGCGCATGCTTGGGCTGCCGGCCAATTCCAAAGTGGGCGATGCAAGGAAGCGGTAGAGCGTAGAGCTGGACGTATGAACCCCGGCCACGACGGCTGGTGCAAAACCTTGGTCGGCGGGAATCCAAGCTGGAAGCGAGACGTCCTCTTGCAATATGATGACAAAGAAATTACTTGCACGAATAAGTTAAAATTGACTTGCATGCAATATGGAACCGTGACGCGATGAGACGAACAAAGAACACGATCAGGATGACGGGGCGGTTTGCATAACCCCCATCGCGGGTCCATGCTCCCCTCGCAGGGCTATCGATAGATCTACCTCCTCAAACGTTTCTTGGCAGAGACTGCGTCTCTGCTAAAGCAGCGAGCAGCAATGGATCTGCCTCTCCACCAGCTTCGCACCGATGGCCTCCACTACCAGACGCTGCCGCCCGAGCTGCAGTCGCTCGAGGCCATCTCGGCGAGCGCCAACGACAACCTCTTCCAGCAGCGATACCATTTGGACGACGCCCCGCAGCCCGCCCACGGCCTGCATGCGACCAATCCATTCGAGCACAGCCATGGCTTGCCGCACTCGCCCTCCCATTTCCAGGCCATTGCCACGCCCTTCTCGCATGCTGCGAGCCGCTTCAACTTGATCCCGGGCCCTCCAGCGCCTCAGCACCTGCAGCCTCCGCCCGCCCAGCAGCCCCTACCGCGAGCGCCGCCCCAGCTGCCTGAGCTCGATCCGCAGCATGACTATATCCAGGCATCTGGCCAGGCCCAGGACCCTGACGATATACCGGTGTCAAACCACGGCCAGTTTGAGGGGTTGAAACTGATTCCGAACCCACCGAACTTGGACGAGTGGCGTGAACGCTTGTTCCATGTCGACGACACCATCACCCTGACTGAGGAAGAGTACGTTCAGATAGGCCCCGGAGTTTGCAGGCATTGGCTCATTCTAACGATTGCTCCAGCTTCCAGACATACTTCCCCCACGTCGACAACGTCTACTCGCACCGCTCGACCCAACGCCACAAGCGCAAGCGCTTCGTGTCCCACTACTGGGACTGCAGGCTCAAAGGACGACCGCCGGGTACAAAGAAATCGACCGACCCCGACAAGAAGAAGCGCAAGCGTGTGGCCCGCGGGCGCGACCTCTGTGATGTCAAGATCAAAATCACAGAGTATTTCGATGGCGCTGAGCTCATCGAGCAGACGGGCATGCAGCCCCCCGTCTCTGTCGAGGATACGCAGATGGAGGGTGTGGCGAATGCCTTCTTTGGCCAGGCGCAGGTCAATCCCCAGGCGTGGGGAATGCACAGCGTAGGATTATCCATGGGCCAGGAGAAGTCGCAAAAGTATTATACCATTCAGAGGGTTAATGGCAATGGGGGAAATGGGAAGGGGGATGGGGTTGCGGGTCCGCACAAGCACACGCTGGAGGAGAGTGACCGGGTCAAGAAAAACAGTGTGATACGGTGGTTGATGAAGCACGAAAAGGAGAGGAAGAAGGGACAAGTGAGTTTTATGTTTCAGCTCTTTTTTTTTCTGTTTCGATTTTCCACCACTCTCTGCTCGCAAACCCAAGATCTACGCCCGGGGCCTGTTAGTATCAGAGGCCAAGCTTGGATGACTTCCTATTCACGTAATCCGATATAGCAGCGAGCACACTTCTGCAAGATGCCTCGGATACGCCTGGCAGTCCACTTGAGTCACGTCATCTGATGTGGATCTCTTCACGGGATATTGCGGGGTCGTTTTCTTGTACTTCCTTTGGCCCTTTTCTTGCGGAAATTTCTTCATGTATTCCATGTCCAGGATCTTCTCGGTTTCCTCACGCTCGCCTTCTACACGCGCTTGGAGGTTACAAAATCATCTCCACCGCTCTCTCCCTGTTTCTGCTCGCTGTACTACATTACAGTCTTCATCTGTCTTTGCCTCTATTAGAGCCATAATGACTGATTCGAATCAGGGAGGCGACTCGTCGAAGAAGACATACCACAAAAGGGCCACCGCCAACGCTCTGGCAACCGTGAAACTTCACTCCAGGGATGAGGATCTGAAATTATTTGGCAGCTGCTTCTGGTGAGTACTTTTTCATCAACATATGATCTTCGTGTATTATGACGTCACCCTCACGGCTCACACCACCATCACCAATCACTAACCCCGTCCGCTCTAGTCCCTTTGTACAACGTGTATGGATATCGCTCGAGCACAAGCAATTGCCCTACCAGTACATAGAGGTCGATCCCTATAAGAAGCCGCAGTCCCTCCTCGACATCAACCCCCGCGGCCTCGTGCCGGCAATCCGCCATGGCCCATCATGGTCTACCCACGAATCCACCGTGATAATGGAGTACCTCGAAGATCTGGGCATCGGACGCTCTCTCTTGCCTGTCGATGCCCAAACACGCGCTACCTGCAGACTCTGGGCCGACCACGTGAACCGCCACATCGTGCCATGCTTCTACAGGCTCCTGCAGGCGCAGGATACCAACGATCAAGTCACGCATGCGACAGAATTGCGCACTGAGATCGGCAAGCTTGTCGATGCGGCGGATTCGACGGGACCTTTCTTCCTGGGCCGCGACTTTGGGTTCGTGGACGTGCAGATCGCACCCTGGGTTATCCGACTGAGGCGTGTGCTTGCGCTGTACAGGGGATGGCCAGAGCCGGAAGAAGGGTCAAGGTGGAAGCTATGGGTCGATGCGATTGAGAATGAGCGTAGTGTTAGGATGACGACGAGTGGGGATGAATTGTACAAGGATAGCTATGAGAGGTATGCAGAGAATCGGCCGGATACTAGTCAGCTGGCCAACGCGGTGAATTCTGGGAGAGGTTTGCCGTAGAAATTGAGGAACACAAAAGAGCAAAAAAGCAAAGGTCTGTATATAGAATCTTGAATAGCAGGAGATACATAGAGTGTACCTTGTGGGTTATGAACAGGTTGGTCAGGTCGCGGGATGTAAGGCGTCTCGGGGGGGTTTTTTTTTCATCTCATCATGAGGCCTTCGATGGCAAGACACGAATAGAAACTGGTCTTCAATGTTCAATGTCGCTCTCGCCGGCAGCCCTGTTGCCCGGGCTCTGACCGGACGTGCTACACGAGCCTACGTACCAAACAGCGGGATCAAGCGTCCCTGTCGATCCCCTCCCCACATATCTACACAGGCACATACGCGTAGCTTCGTACGCACAATGCTCACCCCTGCCCCTCCACAACACTTTGCACTCACTACTCCGACCACGTCCCCACGCCCCAAGATGATCTGTCGGACCACCGAAGCCGCACATCGCCCGGTCCCGAAGCCATGAATTCCCGCGGGCCCTCCGAACATACCTAACCATCCCTCCAAAATCTCTCCTCAGCATTTGACAAAAGCTTATCGAAGCTTGATTTCCGACTCTGGCCCGAGCTGAGGAGAGCTTGTCGGAGCTTGTCGGAGCTTAGCAGCAGGGTGCCAGAGTGCGCGATGCGCTCCGGCGTCAGCGCTAGAAGGGAGGGGTTGGAAGCCCGGGCTACTGCACTAGGGTGGTGCTGGGCGGTGAGCGGTGAGCGGGTGTCAACGGTGCGGTTTTGACGTGGCTGAAAGTTTTTATTTGGCTCAGATTTTGGTGGCGGGAGTGCGCGAGGGGATGGGGCTGTGGGTGAGGCTGGGGCGTGGGAGCGGGGGGGGAGCGGATGTGTGAGGCTGAGGCGGGCGCGGACGCGGACGCGGGTTTCAACGGGGTGGGCTCAGCTTGCGGGTTTGGCGATGTGGTAGGTAATGTCGAGGCGGTGGGCTCGAATGGCGTAGGTAAGCCCTATGTTGGCGTGGAGGGTGTGGTCCGGATTGGGAGGGAGGGAGTGCTGGATTGGGATGTGTGATCGACAGGGGGATTTGGATTAGATGGGGTGGCCTTGTTGTTTGAGGGTGGTTTTCTTATGAAAGGTTATTGGATTGGGGATTGGGGATTGAAGGTTTGTAATCCGTGTTTCGGGATCGAGATTGAAGGCGAGGATTTGGAATCAGGGTTTTTTGAGGGAGAGAAAGAAGCTCGTTAGGTTAGATGTTGATTATCGTTGATCTAACGAAGCATGTGAGTTTTTTTGGACTTGTGGTCTCGAAGAATGCGTACATGGATGACAATGCGGAAGCAGTACATGGGCGGAGGAAAGGTGATTTACTCTAAAACTCGCACATCTTCTTTCTTCGAGTCTGAATGGTAGTCTGTGGAATTTTTGTTTCTTTTTCCTCTCTATTAGAGTATTCAGATGAGAGTAAAGACTTTCGAAAAACCCCAAAAAAACATTTCGTAGCAATTTTGCATAGGTACATACCCAAGAAACGTGGATTCGCATATGGAATCTACAATGCGCGGCATGGTATCACTTTCAAGAGAATTCTTTTCACCAAGACATGCTTTGTATTCAATTTCATCTAGTCTAGTTGCGAATAATGTGACGAACCGACCAAATCCAAGCGCCTCGCTCAATCACTCCTGCCTGGCATTTAAGCTCCGTAGACACGTAGCGCCTGCTCAAGATGCGTCTTGGGCTTCGCATCGGGAAGCGGGGCGCTTGGCTTTCCAAATACCATCTGAGACTTGAGCGACCAGGTTGCGGGGACGTCATACGTCTTGTTGACATACGGGGTGATGGAAGGTTGGTAATGCTGGAGGTTGCAACCCAAACCCTCGGCCTCGAGGGCGGTCCAGACGATGAACTGGTGCATTCCAGAGGAGTGCTCTTCCCATTCGGGATAGTTTTTGGATAGCGCGGCGAATCGCGGGGTAAGGAAGTCGTAAGCGGCTGAATCATCGAAGAACATGCACTAGATCTTTGTTAGTAAGTTTGTCGCAGGCTGGGACATGCCCCACGAAATTGGGAGGATTTTAAATCTCAAATATTGCCTCAAACCATGATCAGCGGGGTACTTACAGTGCCATATGCATTTTGGAAGCCCTTAATCTTGGGCCCCAGGACGCCAATCGCCTGAGGCGTTTGTTCCTCGGTGATCTTGTAGCCATGTTCCCAGAGCTTGGTGTGCTCCTCGCCGAAGAGAACGATGCAGCGAGTGCTGCGGACGTTAAATGGCGAGGGGGCGTGCTTCAAGGCGTGATTGACAATCTCCAAGATGCGATCGTTGGAAATGGTGGACTCTTTGGATAGCTCATACACGGATCGACGGCCAGCGACCGCAGTGAGAAAGGGAGTGGTGGACGCCATAATGTACTGTTTTGAATTGGAAGTGGTCAAAAAAGACGAGAGATTTGGACAGGATGATAAGCTTCAAGGATGTAAGAAGCCAAGTTGCAGTGCACGGGAGAGGAGTGTCTGATGGTAAGCAAGCAATACGAAGGCTCCTTGGCTGCTTCTTGTATGCGACTGCTGCGCCGCTCACAGCCATGGTCGAGCCGGGGGCGTGCCAGTTGAGAGTTGGGGTTCAGGATCCGCAGCGCAATTTTCGGTAACCGTGTCCATTCAGCGTACGTATCCCGGGGCTTAGGCACTGGGGCTGCAACCTGGCCGTGGACCCTGTATGTGCCTGGCGCCACCATTGGGTGCTGGCTTGCACGCACCTGCGGTGAAGTGGCCGGGCCGATGGCTTGAATGGCTTGCGTGAGCGTCCTCTGGCTCCTCTGGGGGCTGTCTTACGCGAAGGATGTCCGTTGGTGTTGGATGGGGCAGATCTGCAGGGTTATGGCTGTACCGCGAGTAGACTAGCTGCGTAGAGGGATGGTTAGCCTTGGCAGAGTGCTTGTCGAGGCTTGATGATGCTTGGAGCGTGCAAAGGATCAGGCCCTGACCGTGCGTGATGGATAGCTCGACGCTCTCCGAAGCGGGGCGCCTTCTGCCGGAAGGCTCGCAACAGGGCAACAAATCTCAGAGTCGGCAGCCCCCGTCATCGCCCAATCCAAAGCCACGTCGGAGGCGCCCTCGCGAGGTTGTGTGGCTGAAGATTAGGCGCCATGGGCGGATGAACGAGATTGCTTACTCTCCCTGGCCAGGTCCGTCAATGTTGAGCGATCTTTAGCATTTTTGGGCAAGCTTAACCTTGAGCTACTTCACCTCCCTTTGGTAGACTTCTTGCAGGCGCCAGCATGTCTCAGCTGTCGAGCTATGCCTCAGGGAAGCATCCATGGTTGTGCGGCAATAAGCTGCTGAATCACGTGTCGTCTCAAGCGGGGTCAGGTTTATCCGTGCCCATTTATTCTTAGTAACGGAGTCGCCTAGACCCATTCCAGCTGCGATCAACAACGGCCATCCCCTTCCCAGTCTTCCATGGCGGAAACTTCTCCACCTGCATACACGGACTTGGCTCGTCAATGTCTGCCTGAGAGGCTGGAAAGAGCTGGATGAACATACTTTTGCGGACACGCACAGCAGTCGTCTCGTGTCGCCTTGCCCGTTGTCGTGACCCGGGTGAACCCTGCACTTGACGTGCAAAGCCATGCATGTGCAGCCCACCTTCGGATCGCTCGTTTTCCCACTACGTTTGGAGAAACGGCGCCTGTCTACCTCGGACCGTCGTTTCAGTACATTGCAAGGCTCAATCTCCGCCGGGTGGACTTGAACGTACGCACGTTGACGTTCCATCGGTTATCGAGAACAGGACGGATCCACCAGCAACTGATTGGGTTCGGCTGTCATCCTGAGCCCCAGCTTTGATTGAGATGGCGGTCCCAGCTTTGAGGCCAGCCGCTAGAAGAATGCGGCATTCACAGAACCTAAGGCCTGGGTGTACAGCCGCGTCGACCTGGGAAGGCTGCAGGTGGAGCCTGCCCGTGGCAAAGCAGCACCAGCGCTAGGGTAGACGAGACACGCGACGGGTCTACTACAGATGGCCCGCTTCCAGGTTCGCGAGTGGCTCCGGTAAGCTGACCTTAGCCATATCTTTTGCAGTAGTAGCTCTGCAGGTGTCCATCAACGTGGTGTTGTTCGTCCGTGCCTGGCTTTCTCAAAATAAACCCCCACTGGTACATATATCACTAGAGCACCACCTCAAGGTTGTACTTTAGGCACATTCGACCGTTACCAAATTACGCAATTGCATCCAACTTCAACGTCTATCTGTTACATTTCCATCCTCATCATTTTTTAGAGCCACCATGGACTCTTACAATCCTGACATGGAGGTAGACTCCATCGAGGTTCAACCTCCCCCACCATCTCGACCAGCATCATCACGAAGAAACGCCGACAAGCCTCCCAAACTTCGATCTTCTTGTGACATTTGTGCAAATGCCAAGGTCAAGTGCGACCGGGAACGACCCGTCTGCCAGAGATGTATCAACTCTGGAATGCGATGTCATTACTCTGTTTCCAGGAGAATGGGAAAGCCGCCTAGAAAAGACGCCAATGGCAACCCAATGCCTAAGAAGTCAGACCTCAAGGCTGCCGAGAGAAGATCGAGTTCTCTATCGACCCCTGAACGAGACTCAATCAGTGCCAAACTCGCCGATGACCAATTGGGCGCTGGAATCCCTGACCCTCTTGCCGATATCAACTTCGAGCAGCATCTTCTCAACTTTGACCAATCTTCTGCGCTACCCTGGAATGATCTCAATTTCATGGCAGATCCCAACAACTTTGCCTCTAACGACGCTTTCCTGTCCTCGTCTGCGTTCTTGGCCTTGGAAACTTCGATGAATTTCATGGATAATTGGGCGCCTACAGAACAAAGCGACGACCTGACTCGAGTGAACTCTGTATCATCCGAGGCACTGAGTTCTCAAGCGGCCGAGCCATCGCCATCGCCATCGCCAAGGATCCCAAAAGGTCGAGTTCCACCACATCATCCTACCCATGGAAGGAAGGAGTCGTGCACTAATCTCGCATCGGAAACCCTTCAAAGCCTTCATCTCCCTCATCATGTCTGCCAATCCAACCCTACTAGCACACCGAATGGCCTAACTCCCGCCTCATCTATTGATCAAGTCATGGCAACCAACCGCCGGGCTATACAAGTATTCAACCAGCTACTCCAATGCCCTTGCTCCGGCAATTCGGGCCTGGTTCTAGCCCTGTCGCTCATCATCTTGAAAATACTCTCTTCCTACACCGCCATCGGTCGGAGCACTACTCGCACTGCCACTACTGGATACACAGCCTCAGACAACACATCGGGCACGAGCACCCCGTGGGAAGACCGCGAGATGGTCCTTGACATACCCATCTCCATGGGAGCGTACCAGATTGACGCCGAAGATGAGATGCACTTGAAGTTGCAACTTGTCATCAACGAACTTCGAAAGGTGTCAAAGCTGATTGACGCGTTCGCGGCAAGGTACTGCAGAGGAGCACCTGGTGGAGACGGAATCTACGGATCATTGGAAAAGTTCCTGCGCTCGGAGCTCAAGACAGCATCAAAGGAGCTGAACACGGCACTACGGAACAGCGAGGATATGTGAATGGACGATAAGAGATGGGGCGGGACAGCGCAGCAATTTCCCGCACAGTTGACTGTTATTGGGTCGGTTTTCTTGGCTGCGCGTATGCTTTGGAATGTGGCTGGGGGTAGCGTGGGGTACTGTTCCTTTCTCTCTAAGATTAGATTCGGGCTCAAACTCGGCTGCTTATCATTTGCTTCTTTACGATTCATGATCGAGAGTGTCGCTACAGGTCGTTGCAACAAATTTAGACTTCTATGTACACTAGTTGAGGATTCTGGTCATGTCTAGATATTCTATACATCGCATATTATTCTGAGAACTACTTAAAGCGATGGACTTTGATTGAAAAACCTTTCGTGTCACTTCTTACACATTTGACAGTCTGTCGCAGTTCCATCGAATCCCGGCCTTATGTCAAAGCCTCCATGCGAAAGCTTGGAGTCTCAGTGTATGACGTAAAACTGGGCTGAATGACGATCCTTCAATGTGATCGGCATGGAGTTCTAAGGCATACTACGCTACATGGCGCCGGTGATCACACAGTCTTTGACAATGCAGGAACGAAGAGGCCGGCCATGCAGGCATTCTTCTTTTCCCGCTTCTCTTCTGATATGTTACCTCGTGCTTTGACAGTTCGACCCGATTGGTTTCATAGTGAATGCCTCTTTAGCTCCGCATAAAAGTCTCTTGATGAAAAATGTCGTAGCGATGCTATACTATTCTACGGCATTGTCACCCATGTCCCACTGCAGTCCCCTCAAGCTTTTCCTAAGACATACCAAGCCGGGCAGATGTCTTGGGATAGGGCTTATGTTCCGAAGGATTTGTCAAGTGATTAAAAAGTGGTAGGATCTGTGAACCTTTGAGTTATATTCCTGTGAGCAGGAATATGACGCGAGCAGCTTCAAGGTGGGGATGTTGGGTCCTTCGCAAGATCGGCTATCCTAGGCAATCCAGTTGCAGTGTGCGACACGCACCTTGTGCTGCGGCCCATCATCTAGATCCATTGTGGCGCATACGTAGCTGCGCTTGAGGCTAATTTACCCGGTGGTGGGCGCGCCAGGTGGGCTGATTATCTGATCCGGTAGCTGTCCGTGCGATCCACGCCTGTTGCCCTGCATCGTCATCCTCCACCACATCCTACAGGTGCCAAGTTGAAACGAGACATCTTGGAGTGCTCAAGCTCAGGCGGCTCGTATCAAGCATTCAGGTTCCACATTGCAACCGTCACGATCGCTTGCTGCTAGGCCAGCTCTTCCGACCATTCAGCCTGCCCGGTTCTGGCCCCAGCTTCGGGTTCCGAAAACGTTAGAGCTCCACACTACTTTGAACCAGTCCGTTTTGGGATTCGATTGGTTCGTTCGAATCGTATCTGCAATCAAAAAAACGAGACCGGCTTGTCAGTACAAGAGCAGAAGGCTGCGGCCATTTCCAGAAGTCTGGTTCACCCGCCAGCAAAATCGAAGATCCTCCCATGTAGCGCTTTGAGATATTGAGGATGAACTCAGTTCGCCTAAACCCCACGAATTTGAGCTTCTACACGTACCGTACTGCGGCAGAAGGTTACGGCCTTCTTAGCTTGTTTCGCGGGGAGGGGCCCGTGACAGGCCATCCAGAGGTTTCACACTTGGAATCCTGCCATCTGTCAAACGCATGCCGCTAGCATATTCGTCCTGTATGCATGTCCATCCTTCGTCCTACCACCAGTGGATCTCTTTCAATTGCTAAGACTTGGCCAGACAATGGGGCACTTCCTGCAAGAGTTTCCGAAGATAACAAGCTGCGCATGGATTCCAAGGAAAAGCTTGACAAGTCATTGAGCTGATCCCAGGCGAATGTCAGGTAAGACAAGCTCAGGCACCCATTGCGTCTTACGACAGCCTCACATCTGCCTTAATCGGGTATCAACTGGCCTTTTTTGGGATCGTATTCGTGCCGGAACGTCACAGACAGGACATGGCAAGTCCGCACTTCACACAGGATGCTTGAATCTGCAATGCATCCACCGAGTCTCACTCGAACCTGGTGATACTTTTGTTGCATATTTTGTCTTCAGTTCACGAGCTGATGAATACCCCGTTCCATCCTTCAACCTGACCTCTGATGACCGAGTGCATTGCATGCCCAACGAGCACCCACTCTTTGATCCACCTCGCCGACTTGTGTGCAGTGCATCAAAAAAACGACTGGACTGCGCCACCAACAGTAAACGAGGATCGTTCCGTAAACTTCTGTACGATCACCCTGCCGCCACATGCAATCTCGCACCGGTCAATACACCGGCTACTATAGCGCACTGCCGTCATGGAAGATGTCACGGGCGAAACGGGCCGTTTTATCAACAAAGTCTCAATTTTACTTCGACATTGGGGCCACCGATACACGTTTATCGGACTCGCAGTCCGCTGCCGCTCGAGGCTCTTCGGAGGCATGCCACGCGCTGCCAGCGGAATGCCTGTCCCTATTCGGGCGTGCGTCGGACACGACATAGCCCTGCATACGGGCGCGCATTGCATGGCCAAGAGCCTCTCAAGCCGGCCTTCTCGTCTTATTCGCACTCGGCGATGCTTGGTCCATTTCCCCGGGTTTCGCCTTGCGAATGCACCGGGGCGTCTAGAAGGTTTTACCCACCTGCCGCATTTGGCATGTTTTGCGGCGGAGATGCTGGTTCCTCGTGGAGATAGATTGCGGCAAGATTTTCGCATTTTTTTTCTATTCTCGAAGGTTGACTAGGCAGTACTACGATGAGGGGTACTACGATGAGGGGTACGACGATCCGTCTGGACGGGTTCTGCATCCCCACGAGACGATTACTTCGTGCTTGCTTCTACATTAGCACCACGCTGACACTTTTACTCTTTTCTCTACTTAGAGAGGGGAGTAGGTGGTCTTTTGTGTTATCCTTTTTTATCGAATTTCCTTGTTCGTGGATCCTTTCCAAAAAAAAAGACACCATTTAGATCGTTCCTCACCTGAGAGAAGTCCCGTATCTGTCGGCTCTCAGGCAGCATCGATGATTGGGAAGGCTATGTCGCTCACAAGATTGATTGTCCTAGCTTGACTACCCTTATGACACAGGATCATAGAAGCAAGTGCAGAAGTAGCAAACTCAGGCATTCCGGCTGCACTCCTTGCGTGGGTATTCCAGCTGCATGATATTACATTGTCGTTATTCTCTCTTTTTGAAGTAGCCTCCTCTTCGAGCACCTTCTGGTAGCTCGATTGGCCGTTTGTTACCTTCGCAACTCGATGTCCACAGAAGCTGTGCCTGTTCACACCATTTAAAATGTTTCAAAAAGCCATCTCGCGCATATACTCTGTCTCGAACCTCAAATGCCCATTTCTCGCACTTAGTGCCGATGATGTCCTTCTCGAGAGCAATTTGACACCCGGCACATGATGTTCCACATTCGACGTCGCCGATTACTTTATCATAATAAGGAAGTGCATACGACGCCATAAATCTGAATATTTTTTTTATTCGTTCTGGATTTGCTGTCTGGGCTTGCGCCAGTGCATTTGGTTTCCGTCCGCAAATTGAACTAATGTGATGAACAGGTGCGATCGCCATGCGGGATTTGCGCACGGATTCATCCATCGAATATATTCCAGGCAAGGTCTTAAATGATATCAGTTTGTCTAAACCGGCCTTGGCCAAGTGGGATTGCTTTCGAATAGCGTTAAGAGTTTGCCCTTGGGTTTCCGGGGCCTCTGCGAGGCATCTGAAACAGCATCGCTTCCACGTTGGGAGGAATATAAATCCGCCGAACTCGCTGCAAAGACTACAAGCCTTGGTGCATAGTGCGTTGTAGAAGTCGAGTAGAGAAATTCCGGTGGCAAGTCGTGTTCGTAATAAAGCGCAGAGAAGGTTCAATCCATGCAACACTACCATCTGATACTATTTGAGAGAGTCCACCGTCTGTCTCGATCCGAGATTTGTTTGTCGAAACTTGAATAGAGAATAAATACCCAGATGGAACAACGTGTCATGCAAGAGCTCGAGGGGTAGCCGATCGAGAGAGCCAAGTCCTGCAGTCGAAGTCCGCTGGAATGGGGTTGCTATAGTCGGACGAATATCGACGTGTTCACGAGGCGAGAACCAAATCACGGAGAGAGGATAGTCCTTGCGATGGTAGGCGGCGGTTCGAACAACGGCATCAGTCTGTTCTCCGCCGAAACGGTATTCGGTGGCGGAACGATATCCGCGAGACGTAAGGTTAGCCATTTTCGAGGTTTGTTAGTACGCTTGAGTTAAAGAGACGCTGGCCTTAGTAGACGTTGTTGGTGGGCAAAGATCTCAATAGGGCGTTTAGTAGGGTTTGTATATCACCCTTCATATTATGACCCGCGCGTCTGATCGAATTCGACACGTAATACAGTGGTTGGTAGAAACGAGGGCGTCGAGTGCCTCGTCCTTTCTGGGCAGCAGCGCGCTCAGGGCCAGATCGGCACTGATAACAATGAACCCGGGGGATAGGGGGTAGGGACAGATATGTGAAGTCGAGAATGAAATAAGGGTTCGTCGTGATCAAGAGTCAGGAGGGTTTCTATTGACCGCGACCGCGACCGCGTAACGGGTCAGGGCAGGCGATGAGAAGAAGTGGCGCCAGGGCCTGAGCCCGAAGCGGACAGTGCCAAGCCACAAACCACGTGGGAACATATCAGTGCTATTCTGCACCATCCTGTCAGTGTCGCCCTGCAAGGTAATTTTCTTCCAGGTTTTAAATTTGTAGCTTTCACCTGACAAATTTCAAAAATGTAATTAATTCAAAACTCTGACTTTTTCTATCTATAGTCTAGCTGCGTTCAAATCAAAGAACAGTAGCTACATGTCCTTGGACCGTGGTACTTGCTTTTGTTTTTTGATCACTATAGTCTGTGTCCGTAATCACGTTCTCCCACTCATCACACAGCTCGAAGTAATTGACGTACTTGTTTTTGAGTGTCGCCAGAGCATCCTTGCCAATTGGCAAACGAAGTGGCTGGGTTTTCCCCTCAGCTACCCCTTCTTGTCTCACAACATCGATCATGATATTTACTGCCTTCTCAGGATCATCTGGCTGGTTCGAATCTGCTTTTCCGAGAAAGCCATATATCATATCGTTCAAATCCTTGTAGGCATTGACAGTACGTGGAACTGCTTTGAATTTGTTGTTGTTGAGGATCTTCGTGCGGCAATGGCCAAGCTGGAAGAGGTGCGACCTGATGCCAAATGCCTCCGTTTCAAGCTTCATTGATTCAGCAACGCCTAGCTCCAAGTTAATAAGAAAGTTGTGCTGTGTAAAAACTAAAATGGCTTACTCTCGAGGGCAAATTTACTTGCGCAGTAGGCTGCCCCACCAACCTCTCCTGCAATGCTACCAAGAGAACTGAGGTAAACGATAACGCCAGACTTCTTTTCCCGGAAATGGGGCAAGAGCGCACGAGTGGTGTTGATGGATCCAAAGAGACTGGTATTGAATTGGGCGATGAATCTTTCCTGGCTTGATTGCAAAAATGTCAGCAGAGCTATCATAAGACCAAGACAAAGTGTATATCTCACGTGACTTCTTCGGCTATACCAGCCTCGATGTATCCGGCACTATTCACCACGTCATCTATGCCTCCATAGATAGCTATGGCTTTCTCGATTTTCGCGTTAATTTCAGCCTAGGTGGCCGTAACGTCGAGAGAGAGAAAAGCCACTCCAGCATCCTTGAGAGAAGCCAAACGTTCAACATGCCCACGAGCCGTTGCAATTGCTCGGTCACCTCGGGCAATTATACGGCGCACAAAAACCTCTCCAAATCCGGAAGAGCATTCGGTTACCAACCATGTAAGTTGCGTCATTTTGGCAAATATCACACCAGGTCTTGCTGTGTGAACGTGGCTTGAGCAATTGATTTTTTGAGTGCAGGAGTTGTGAATGTTTGGAATTATAGGAAGAGTCTCATTTATATGCATAAATCTAGAGGAAGAATCATTGAACGCCTGGCTGCTGAAAAACGAACATATTATGGAGTAAGATTAGTTAGTCGCCCCCAATGTGGCCTTCAGCCACTCTTGGCCTCTATTAGTTTGACTGTGCCGCAACACTGCCAAGTCTAGGGTAAGGGAAGACATAGATTTTGCACTGTCTATAAGTTCGGCTCAAGTCTAGGTTGACAGTTGGAAGATGATATTGCGTCGCAAATCAAGGTTGCATGAGCTGCCAACCGGCAGGGATGCTAGACCATCGTGATGGGCGGTTTCCGAAAAGGTGCTAAGTATTCTTTTGATCGACATCAAGTGAGCTCAATGCAATATCTATCAGGCTTACCATTATCACGATGCAAAGTAAAAGATTGGCGAGTGATGCCGAGTAGGCGTGGCAGATAAGACTTTAATTGGGAGCGGCTGACATGACATTCGTATAACAGTTATAGCCTACTTGTAGGTGCAGGGGTGCCTGTGGTTATGAGGCAAAGCAGATATTTCAGGGTCTCGAGCAAGTATTCATACTGACTATCCAAACTCGATATGATGGAAGCCTCAAAAAATCGGATCAAGTTGAATCACCACGGAAACTTGACTCGCAGTACTTCGGATGCCATCATACTGAAGATTGTTTCAGAGTTTATTCTCATTATCTAGATAACACTTTTCTCTCAAGGCAAGATACAGGTTAACCTCTGAGTATAAGCATTGCTCGCACTAATTGTTTGCCTATCTATATCAACCCTCCATTGATAATATTGATCATATATTAGGGATATCTTAAAAATAGTAGAACGCGACTAAGGCAAGTAGCACTGTATGTTATTTTACAGCATACAGATACGAGAACCTGATTTGTTTTTGCTTCTATAAACCTACTACAGTCTAGAAATTTGGTGTGAATTTCAGCAGACACACAAGAAGGGTAATTTTTCGACCTAATCATGAACCCTGACAGAATTGCATTGAAAAAGCGACCAGTGCGACGCTCTTCTAATTATTGAACTTAACCTCTATAGAAACTGACATCATACAATCAACCCGCTAACATTAATCGAGAAGCCTCCTTGCGACCATCAATAACCTTCGTTGTAAGATCAGAATCTATCGACCTGCCCTGTAGTGGCAATCGGCCGGCTAATGCTGTACCCCTGGACCCTACTTACCGGTGGCATACCCGTAGACATCTGCATTGGCGGCTGTGGCGGTGGCCTCGAAGGAACTAATGCTAGCCTTGACTCGCCATCCGCTCCCCCATGACCACCACTAGCCGGCACCGTACCTGCGTCCTTAGGGGGGACCTGTGGGGGGCCCTGCAGCTGAGGCGGCCCACCACCTGGAACGCCGGGCTTCTTCACAGGCGCAAGTTTCCACTCGACCCCGAAAGCGCCGGCGACCGCCAGACAGCTCATCACCAGAGAGATGAGAAACGTAGCTTTCAGGGCCTTGCTGTACGCCTCCTTGACGTCAGCAAGCATCGCAGGGTCGTGGACAGCTTCTCTGAGTCCGCTCGCTCCAGCGTGTATGACAGCGTGCTCGTCCAGACCGGGAATGGCGCGCAAGTACGCCTTCAGCTTATTGTTGAAGACTGCGGAGCCGACGGAGATAAACGTCGCTCCTCCGAAAAGCTTGACCCCGCTCATGAGGGCCGTTCCAATAGGAATGTCCTTCGCCTCGAGGAAGGCTTGGGCGATGAGGAGAGGCTGCTGCCAGCCAAAGCCCTGCCCGATACCAAAGAGGGCTTGGTAGCCGATCCAACGCGGAGAATTTGAAGCAGGCGTCCACGTACTAATGAGCCCGCAGCCAATGGTTGCTATGACCGATGAAGCAATCATGTAAGCTGCGTGATATTTGACCCATTTGTGCGTGTGGCCGGCGATTGTCATCCCTATCGTGAGGCCCAAGAGTGTGGGAAGCGACTGAATGCCAGACTTGAGAGGTGAAGAGTCCTTGATGGCTTGGAAGTAGATGCTGATGAAATACAGCAGAATGAAGAAACTTCCACCCATGGCATAGCAGCTGAAGGCCGCTGTCCATATGCTTCGCTGTCCAATGATGCGCGCGGGTACTGTGCCAGATTCGCCTTTCCAGTATTGGATGGCTACCCAGCCGCATATCCCCAACGCAAAGAAGAAGAGAAGAACGACGATGCGCTGGTCAGACCAAGGGTATCGTTCTCCGCCCCACTCTAGTGCGATGAACAGAGAAGTGAGCGTGCCGATGAAGACGAGTGTTCCGTGCCAGTCAAGTCGCTTGATCTTCTCGCTATTAGGCAACGAACGCAAGGCCGCATTTTGGGCAGGCTGGCGTAGGAAGAATACAATTCCCGCCAGAACTACTGCACCGAGTGGCAAGTTGATGAAGAAACACCATCGCCAAGTGACTTTGTCGGAGAAAGCGCCGCCAACCAAAGGACCAATGACGCTTGATATGCCATACATGCTCCCCAAGAGAGCGCTGTACTTTGGCCTACTAGCTGGCTTTGTTGAAAAGGCAACAATAATGAAGCTGCCAGCAAATATACCGGCAGATCCAAGGCCTGCAATCGCACGGCCAACGATCAGCATCACCGACGAAGTAGCGAGCCCGCATATAAGAGATCCGACCTCGAAAATGGTGATCGATGCCAGATATGCGTTTTTCAGATTGTAGAAAGTGTAGATGCGCCCCCAGATGAGTTGGCATGCGCAGGTTGTCAGGAAATAGCCTGATCCGTACCAGCCAACATCCGAAAGAGAGTGGAACTGGCGAACAATCTTGGGAATTGCAGTCGAAATGATTGTAGTGTCCTATTATGGACGATCAGTGTTATGTTCCTGAGCAATGAAGAGACGAAGGCTTACCAATGCTTGGAGGAAAACGGCAGTACATATACAGGTTACCAGGATGAACAGACGACCCCCGGTTGGTAGATTTTGCGTCGCTGGAGGCGGAGCCGGTTTCTGTTCCTCGAGTTGTGTGGATCTGCGAGGAGAACTCATCGACATCATCTCGAGTGTAGATTGGCTACTGCGCCCTACGGTCGCCAGATCGTCGGGAGCTTTCCATGACTCTGAGATCAATTTCTCCAGATTAGCTCTTTCCTGTTGAATAACAGTGTCATCGGCAACAGAGAAAAGCGGATCTACCGGAGGAAGATAAATGGATCTGCGCAAGGAATCACGGATCGATCTGGACCTGGAGGCTCGACTTGGGGAACGGAAGGACGCGCTGTGCGACCTACTTAGACTGATACGCCGGGACAGTGAACCAGGGCGTCGAGGCGGAGACGGTGTCAAGGGTGATGGCATGACTCCAATTTCACCATCTTCATTGGAAAGAATGGGTTCAGCATCTTCCGCACCCTCCCTCAAAGTCTTTGGAGGTGTGATGGAATGATCTCGGCGCCGACGAGCAGCAGCAGTTGCATGGCTGCCAAAATATGCCGGCTCTAGCGAAGGAGGAATGACACCGATTTGTAAATTCTCTTCTTCATTGATTCGAGGTGGTGTGGAAGACTTCGGCGTCTCGTAGTTCATAGAGCTCTCTATGCGACGTCGGATGCGCTCACGCTGGTTTTGTTGTCTCGCCTTCTCCTGCGCTTCGCGCTGCCGCTCCCGGAGTTCCACTTCCTCCCTCAGTTCTTCCCTTCGTCTCTCAACAGCCGTCCCAGTAGCAGACACGATGAGTCCTGAGATGATATCCCATTGTTCTGCCGTAAACCCTCCATCGATTTGTTGTCTTGCGGGAGTGTTTTGTAATGGTGGATCGGATGGATTTGGCCGCTCGCCAGGATGAGTAGGCGGTGATTGATTGCGATATGGGTTTCGCGAATTGAAAGTGCTTGTTCGAGAAAGAGGGGGCGATATTGAAGTAAAACGCTCTCTCTGAGAAGGAGTTACTGGTGATGTATCATGTTGATTCCGTGATGGTATTGTCGAGGGAAGAAAAAGTTCAGAAGGTTGTCTTCCACTAAAAGTACGACCTCGCGGCCGATTTGGTGGGCCATGGCCACAAGCTGGTGGTGAATCTGAATTGGATCTTTGATGATGCCTGAATGCCCCTCGTAAATTGGGGGGCGAGTAGCCACTGGCATCTGACATTGTATCACTGCTACAATCAAGATTTTCAGAATAGAGTTTCTTCAGGCGTAGAGACAGAAGAAAATGGAGGGACGCCAAGAATACTTAAGTGATATTTAGGTGACCGAAAAAAGACGGATACGCAATCGATAAAATGGCTGCATACTGCTAGTGAGCATAGCATTCTGTACTAAAGCCACCGGCATGCTTGCCACGTGCATACGTGTGCCCGATGCCATCAGCCTGCTTGACTGAATGCATGCTATACCATGAGCATGGCAACGTCCCACACGAACCCCGAACCATGGCAGTGGGAATCCTGTTATTAGAAACTGATCGACATGATGATTCTGAAGTCGTGCCCCAAAGTTTTCGGGGTGGTTAGTAGGCGCACCGCCACGGGCGCCATCCGGCGTGTGTTCGGTCTCCGAGTCGTAGCGGGAAATCGTGCGGAGGCATCTGGATTATCGGTAGACGAATCATGTGAACTAACACACATGTAGAAGAACTCTTAAAGCCCTGAAAAAATATGGTTCTTTCACACAGATGCCAGAGTTCTTTTCGGTGCTGGTAGGACTGTGATCACAGGTTGAAAGGCCGGGATAGGAGCTTACGCAATAACAAGGGTCAATAGAACTACGCGATGGGCAACCTTAAGACGCACTGCGATTGACTTTGTTCAAAATTACACCAAAGATGCATGACAACTGATGATATGACAAGATGCGCGGGGTTGGATTGGGATGAAAAGACAGTGGGGCAGCGCGTGGGAGACACGTTGGACGCGTTTTCCCGATTTGGACTAACCTTATTTGGTCAGGGTCAGGAGTCCGGAAGGCTCACTTAGCATTCCAGGTTCACAAGCTTGCTGGCCGTCCAGCGTTCTCCATGAAATGATACCATGCGGGATATCATCTGTTGGCTATGTGTATATCGTGAAGTGGAATTTCATAACCAGAACTTTGAGGAAGTCAAGGAATATTGGGGCACGGAGCCTGATTGAAGGCTTTTGCCATTTATGAGCTGTCTATAAATGAGGATCTATTAGTGCATGTTTTATCATTTGGTAGAGACGCCCAGCTGAACAGCTTCAGTATCCGAATCAGATGTAGCAGCAGACGTATCCTCATTGTCCTCTCCAGGCGCACGGTCCGGGACCAAGTAGGCACACCATGTCGTAAAAGGTACGGCTACATAAAACATGACGACAGCCACGATCAGGTTCGTCATCAAAGATGCGCTCTTTACGGACCCCACTGCATAGGCTAAGGCTTGACCTAAAGATTCGCCAGACCTTAAAACGCCCATCGTAAGCGCGATGGTGTCCGCGTCAGTGTCAAAGGATCCCAGAACCCAGTAGAGCCATGTTCCAATGATTTCATATGCAATTCTATTCCGGAATTAATATCGAAAAGGATAGTCTGAGCGTATTAAGCTTACCGGTAAATGATAAAAATGCCTACACCTGCACCAAAGTTGGAACTAGTCCAGTCGATTTCCGGATGAACCTTGGCCCACTTTTCCTGCACCACAATGTTCCATATCCAGGTCCCAGTGAACAAAGCGAGCGTAAAGAACCAATTCCATCGTGCTTGAATTGTGCGCCGAACAAGTTTGGTGTCTAGCCACCAACCCACCAGGAGATTGGTGATCGCACCCGTGACGGCAACCAAAAAGCCGGCCAATGCTCGAGACCTCACGGTGAAATAGGCTGTGAGATAGTTGCCCTGGTATGTAACGCCCCACTGTGAGGTTATGAAAGCAGGTATAAGCAACAGGACCTCTTTACGTTTGAAGACGCGGAAGAAGGCGACAGCTTGTGTCTTGAAATCTTTGCTTTGGCTCGAGAAGCTAGGTTTCTTCCCGTCTTTACGAACCAGTTTGTCTGGGGGTGAAATGAGCAAGGACAACGGGAGGCCAAGACATTGCAGAGCGATAAGAACAAGATATGTTTTTGGAGCAATGGACCCTGTTTGGTCTCCGTCCTTGTTGATTGCAAGCTGGATCGCAGTGCCGATGATCGAGCCGAGTTTCCCGAGCGCAAGCCAAATACTGACTATTATATCGCAAAATCAGTTTCGCGGACAGTAATATGAATTAAAGAAAGTACTTACTGCACAGCCCCCGTCGTTGAACTTCGGGGTAGCCAACTACGATTGCAGATTCTCCAGGCCAAAGTGCTGCCGCCTGTCGATGTCAATCTCACATAGTGTTACGTTGTGTTGGTTCATACCGATAGACCACAAGTGACAGCGCCGAAGATTAAGAACCACTGCGTACCCCATACTGAGTTGCAGTAAAGTGCGGCTGAGTAAGGCACATATCCAATACATCCAAAGATGATAACCCATCGCATGCCAATGATGTTTCCAATTATACTCGCAAGTGGTGCGAAAAACACCATTACCCTACACTTGTTAGCCATTTACAGTCGTTAAACATTCCTGTATCCCTTCTTACACAAAAGTGATGACATTCGCGGCATTGACGACATAGGGTTCTGCCTGACCACCGGCACCGATATCTGATCTTCTTAGTTTCGCTCGTGCAGCCTGGCGTAAAGATCTCACTGTTAAGGGCTGTCCAGATTCCGGGTTGAGTGAAACTGATAAGACCCAGGAGGATAGCCTGGAAGATGGTTCCACGATAAAAATCATGAGCCCACTTGTAGGTAGATGATCTCTCCTCGGGATGGGTCGACATGAGGGACGATGAAGATCACTTTGTGAATCTTAGGAGAGTCTGGGCAAACCCTTTTTCTAGTAATCTAGTTTTATATCCTTATCAAACCCTTGGTGGGCTCGAAAGTCGCGCAAGATGAAAGAAAATAACATCAGAGTGGGAACTGCGGAGACAATTCCCCAATCATGGATAGCATATCCGGATAGTTATGGGTAGAACTGCTCCAGCTGGGTTCAAGTGTTTGGTGGAGTTGAGGTTGCAACGGCGTGCGCCCAACTTATCACCATCTAGGTTGTAAATATGCATCAAAGTGGGCTTCCGACGATCAGCCGGAGATATGTATCTTGAAATCCGATGGATTGCTGCACTCGAAAGGTTCGTGAACGAATACGAAGTCAGCCAGATATCAGAGATGGACGAGTCTGTCTCAACGGACTACTTTGTCGGCGCCTGTAACCAGTCATAATACATCGATGGCACTCGGGAAATTTAGCTAGTATCCACATCTTTTTAGTTGGGATAACGTGATTCACCCCCAGTATCGCGTTCCGCGGGTCTTCTTCGGCATTAGAAGGTGGGAATGAAGTTTTACTTATTTTCGCCTAGCTGGGGAGGATGTGACTATTCCTTCCTAGGATCCTCAGAATAACGATCTTGATGCATTTGGCGTGCTTGAATCCCAGGGCTATGCCGATTTGCGTGAAGCTTGGTCCAAAGGCCGGATTCTAGACTTCTTGTATTGCCCCATCAAATTACAGATCAAGTTGACTCGGGATGTTTGGCAAAAATAATAGTGTCTAGGAACTTGATCTAATTTATAAGTCTTGAAGTCTATTTTGAAACCTTCGCTTGGATCCGGTATATGCGTCTCTCCCGGAATATATACAAGAATGGTATGAATGATGTCCTTTCTACACCTTCGAATCGCACCTTCCATCACTTGGTCGCTTGAAATGTCCACATACGATGAGAACTCTACAATCCACTGTCAATTTGCTCCACGATGTGGGTATCAGTGTATTTGTTCCACGCGTCGCACGTTTGTTTTACAACGCCTGGGATGACACTTTGATCAATCTTCTCAGGATTCTCCATAAGATTGACATACATGCCCATGCTAAGATGCCATGCAATGTGGCAGTGGAATGGCTATCAGAAGTCAGAAAACGCTTGGCAAAGGATAAAAAGGATTGCTTACCCAAACCCCAGGGTTGTCTAGGTTGTATTGCATCACCATCCACCCCTTTGGGCGGAGGTTGTGAGTGTCGCGACGTTGCGGGTTTGAAGGGTTGACGATGGTCGTGCCATCCCATTTGTCATTGCCATCATACAAGACAAACATATCATGGCCATGACTAGAGCACCGTCAGAATGACTGCCCAGCTTTCTAGGAGCAGGCTTTGAAAGCAAACTTACATGTGCATAGGATGTGGTCCAGAGGAGTTGTTCCAGATGACGACTCTCACACTCGAATTCGACCCAAAGTTGAGAACATTCCATTCTGGATGCTCGGGGTAGCTGTAGTTCTTTTGGTATGCGAGGTTAATGAGTGGGTTGTTGTAGTTTGCCATGAACGGGCTCCCGTTCATAGTGTACAGCTGGTGGCCCGTCTTATTCACGATAGTGTTGACAGTAATCTGGAATGTCGTGCTGGGTTCTGGCAATGGCTCAACATAGTATGGTACAGATTTCTCGAGAGGGTCATTCTTGCAAGTTCCATCATCGACTGGTGCGGGATAGGCCGTGGTTGCCGGAATGGAATCTTCCTGAGCTCCATCAAGCAAGACAATAGCCTTTCCCTCTGGGTTGGAGGCACGCTGACAGAACTTCCCTGATTGCAGAGTACGCATCCAAATTGCGTTGGTGCCGTTGACAGCTTTGGGGGTAAAGAGAACGTCGGAGCGCTGGCCAACACTGAGGGTGACTATCGTAGTGTTGTAGGGCTGGATGTCGGTCAAGTCGACAGAAACGATCTGAAGCGTCTGACCATCGATGCTGAAGTACTGCATACCTGCAGCTCCAGCATTTATCAGTCGAAGCTTGTACGTCTTTCCACTTTGGAACTTGAACTTGGAGTAAGAGGCTTTGCCACAGGGCGTGTTGTCCTTGACCTGGCTGCAATTGTACGGATTGCGCGCATTGATCAAGGTATTATCGGAAGGATTTGCCCAGAGAGTTGAGTTGGTGCTCATGACGTTCTTGACAATGTCGAAATAGTCTTTGTGAAACCAGTCTGCGAGCATGACTGGGCCTACATCAACATCGTAGCTGACATGCGACGGGCCATACACAACTAATGGACCGAAGAGACCGCCAGCAGCCTGGGCGCTGTAGTGCGAGTGATACCATGAAGTACCGAACACACCGGCTTGGAACTTGTAGGTGAAGCTTGCCCCAGGCGCAATCGGACACTGCGATACGCTAGGGACGCCATCATACCAAGCACTTCCGTTTTGGAAAAGGCCATGCCAATGTAGCGCAGTACCTTCAAAAGGACCAGTGATGTTGTTGGTAACTTTGACTTCGATCATGTCGCCCCTTGCTTGGAATTAGCATCGACGTGATTGGATTTTTCAGAAAAGGTGTCTTACCAATTGGCCTCAATGGTTGGACCAGGAAATTGTCCGTTAATGAGAATACCACTGGTCTTGAGATAACCATCAGGGGCAAGCTCTCCTCGACTGATTGTGAAATCATATCTCCTAGTGACTCCAGTGTTGGGAGGATTTCTAGGGTTGACCGTCTTTGGATCAACATTGCCCCACGGTGTACCACCTGGTAGAGGATTGTTGGTGAGGAAGCTGGGAAGTTTTCCTGCTTTTAGCGTTCCCCATTGGAAAGTTCTTATGCAAGTCAGATATGCGTGAAACGACGGGAAAGGGCTGTTCGCACCGATTATGTGCTTGTTCAACAGAGCATTTTGCGGAAGCTGCTGTAGCCAGGGCAAACCCTGCTAGAATCAAAAGACCCTTCATGACGACTTTGAGTAACGACGGCGATACAATGAATGCCTTTTGACAGACTGTAGAATACAAGAAAAGATTGTGTTTGTGCTGCCTGTTGCTTGTTTCCAATTTCTGGTCCTATCTTCTTATATTATCTCGCACGCAAAGTATCGCAAAGCGACCGCAAGCCTTGCCTTGTACCCGAACATCGTGACAATGCAATTACCCTTCTCTGCACTCGCTCCCCGGATGACGATGTGAAACTAGCATCGTACTTTCAATAGTACAGCTAAACTGGGACATACTTGCCACTTGTAGGTGTCGCTAAGGCCGTGTTTGGGCTAGCATAGGGTGTTGTGCTTCGGTTAGCGAATCGTCGGGGTTCCTACCGCACCACAAGTTGACATCTGCACCCAGCCCGGTTGCGCATGACAACTCGTGGCATTCCGGAGCTAAGTTATTGAAAACCAGGTTGGCGAATTTTTGTGTCCAATGTTCTTGTACGAAGGCAGTCCATAAACAAGGATGCATTAAGCACACTGCATATGTCATGCATGACATGCTTCAGCCGCTAGCAACCAAAAACAAAGGACCTCCGAGTAAATGCTGGTTCAAAGATGGGTTTCTGTTCTTTACATTAGATCAAAAAAGAAGAATCATAACTAGATACTTTTCAACATGATATATGCTATATTTCAGCCAGATTTCGAGACTTCGAAGTCGCAAAGTTATGAGTAGTGATTACTTTGGATCCAACTTCAGGCTTTGCCTCTTTTATATAAGATGTATCCGCAGACCTATGGCACAGCTCCCATGTTGCACATGCCTCCATCGACTCATGAACTCGCCACCAAGATCCCAGAACGCATCAGATATCGTCTCAGATTACTTTTGTGCCACCGTACGGCAACCTCTGGCGCAGGCGGCTAAATCCCCACCGGCCCGATCCCCTCTTTTCTCGCCTCAACCCCGCTCACATAACCGAGCAAAATTTATGAGTACAATCCACATTGAAAGCCACTAACATGAAATTCTCTTATTGTTTGTCTATATTAATTTTTTTGCCAGCTTCTCTTCCATCAAATGATTACTGGTGAGATGGCCGAGTTGGTTATGGCGCCAGGTTAAGGTCTTCTTAACACTAATTCCTGGTCACGAAAGTGGCGTGGGTTCGAGTCCCACTCTCATCAACATTCGTCCGAGCCTGGCTCGGGTTTCGGGAATCATCTTTTTTTGTGATTTTTTGCGCATCTCTTTTGGAGGTAGTGGAGTAACCAGGGAGTTTATTTTTGCGAAACTGTGGGATTCTCATGACGAACGGGATGTGAATCATCTTAATGTTTTTCTGGTATTGGTTTTGCCCATGGTCACTATGCTATTTTCTGAAGCGTCGAGGCAGCGGGGGTGGTGGCTGGCTTAGAACTGTCTTCTTAGACATTAGCCTACAACACTTAGTACTCATCTGCTGGATCCCATAACGGTCAGAAGCCTAACAAAAAAGTTAAACTAGTCTCGTTCACGGCGCGACAACTACCATACTCACTAATAAACTATTCCTTATTATTTTTTATCAGACCTTCTCCTGAATAGGCCCCATAAAGACACACTTTCACATGGAATACTAGTAGAATAGCATAGCAAGAACCCATCTTAACACAGGGCAATACCAGACCCGCCGCGATCGAAAATTTGTAAGCTCGAGGCTTGACCATACGCCGCAATCTAGCGCAGAATCCTGCAGATCCAACTCTGAACATCACAAAACATCTTCGCGCCCTCGAATCCAGAATTGAACCATGTCAACGTAGCATATTAAGACACTTTCTAATGTCTAATCTAACAGACCAAAATCACTCGAGAACCTCGTATTCTCAAGAACCCAACACGATATCCAGACAACCAAGCATAACCGATCCTCTCAAAACGCCGACCCATGCAAATCCCCCTTCTGCCGCTCAAGTAACGACTCTCTTCATGGCCGCCGCCTGCTTGGGCTCAATGAAGAGCGCCTCACCCTCGGTCAGCACCATGGGCTTCTCGCCCTTGGACTCATCCACCAGCGTCTCCAACCGGCCCTTGACCCACGCCTTCCTTCCCTCAACCTTTGTCGTCTCCGCCTTGAGGACGATAACCTGCCCCGCCATGACGGGGGCCTTGTAATCGATCTTGAGCGAAGCCGTGACGGCCACCTTATTCGGGAGAGCGGGGAAACAGCACCTAGCGAGGCCCTCATCCAGCAGCGTGGCGAGCAGCCCGCCGTGCACGATGCCCGGGTGCCCGCACAGGGCCGAGCCCAGGTACTGGATGCTGACAAAGGTGGAACCGTCCTCGGTGGTGAACTGCAGCGGGGGCACGGCAATCTTGTCCTTGCCGAGGAGGGTGCCGCCCGTGAGGTTCTGGTGGCGCATGGCCTCTGGGATCTTGAGGTGCGGGCGCGAGGCGATGTACTTTTCGTCGTCGAGGAGCGACTTGGTGAGGGGGTGCTCGAAGATAGAGCGCTCGATCTCGGCAATGTCGGCGTCGGACGGGGTGAAGAGGGTGAGGGTTTCCTCGTCGGTGGGCGGGGAGGCGACCGCGCGGACGGTCTCTATGGCGGCGGGGGCGGCCATTGTGAAGCCGAGTCCGAAGGTGAGGAGGGTGAGGGCGACGGCGAGGGGGAGGCGGATGTAAATTGGTTTTTTCGGCGGGGCAGACGTGCTAGAAGATGCGACTTGCTCCGGCGTCGGTGTAGAGTTGGCAGATGCTAAAAAACCACATGGGTTAGCCAGCGAGTCATCGGAGGTGGCTTGGAGAGTGCAAAAAGTGACATCAATGGCAGTTTCGGCTGTACGTGTTTAACAGGAATGAGAGAAGTACGTACCTTGGGCAACGCTGCTCTGGCTTCTCGCTCCAATATCGACTCGTCTCCACGTCGGCGTCGGGATGCCCGCGGGCTTTATAGGGCTCCGGCGGGGCGCGAGGTTGCGCCTCAGCAGCACGGCGCCATTCCTGCAAAAGGCCGACCTTGCGAAGGGAGACATGTTAGTCTGGCGCGCCCGGCTAGCAAGGGACCTTAGCAAAGACGGTTCGTCGCGTCCAGGTTGCGGTGAGGCCCTTGTGTAGGCTTTCGTTGGTGCTCGGGCCATCTTCGGATGCCGGTCCGGAGTGTTTTGCCTCGGCTCGGACCTGCTTTGGGCGGCTTCCGATTAGATAAGGTCATCCAGCCAAGGGAAAAAGGAGCTTGTCCATGACGAAGGGCTGAGAATTTTCTGCTAGGTCGGCCGATATTGTGCTTGGAAGTCGTTTGGGGAATCGAGGCGTCCCGGCACGGTCCCCTGTCAGGAGCCTGGGTGCGGTAGAAGGTGGCGTTATAGGAAACGAGAGGTAGTCCAATCTGGAAGTGCTTGCGCTACCGACATTACTGGCATCAATCCATCTCTTCGGAGTATTTTGGTGGATCATAGCTGCTGATGTGCATGGCTGCGATCAGCAATATAGTGGGTATGGATACTAGTTCAGGGCTTACCCAATGTCTAGTAATCTACTCATGTCTCCTGTACAGAGCTCTCCGTAGACTAACACTTCTTAACATCGTGTTACATCTTGAACACATCGTCTCAGCATTACCTACTTATGGTTGCTTTACACTTCAACTCTTCCTTTTCTAAATATATTATAACACTCTGTACGTCCATTGTTCATCCTGTAAAATGTGTGGAGTCCGTCTAAATGCTTGCAATACGAATATCTAACATCTATCTAATTTTTGGTTTGTAAATCGAAATGCATTCAAAGCACTACTCCGTGCATGTTATACAAATACCAGCAGTATCTAGAAAATAGTTTATTACACGTTTAGTAGTTTCGATAAGATGTCACACGTCAGATAGGTGCACTGTATATTAAACGTCATTTAGTTATCCTAAACTTCATCTAACAAGACGCAACGGAGAAGACTGCGAAACATGTGAGCACATTGGTTTTGCTTGACACATAGTGTACTGCTCTAGAATGTAAGTACTCTGCTCCGGCAGGCCATTTTTCGCTACTCAGTCAGAATAGTAAAAGTCGTAGTCCCAACCACTGAGAATATCCCTACAGCTGATTGGGCCATCATCGAAACGATCTTCTTCGTAGTCCCTCCTTGGAGGTACATAATTCCACTCATCCAAAGTTCTATTCTGTTCTGCGCTCCACGATGCCAACGCCCTGTCTTTGCCGTGAGGCTGATATCCTGGTTTCTGAGACTCCGCGACACGCTTCTTAGATTCCTCAATGACTAGTTCTTGCCACACAAAGGCCCGGTGAGACCAGAACTTATCTCGCAACTCGGGAAGGCATTGAACATCTCCAACGCAGTACGCAATCAGATCGTCCACAAGAGGACGCTGGTTAAAGACTTCATATGAGCCTCCATTTTCTGGACGGAATAGCTGCTCGCCTTTCTGCTTGGCCAGTTTCCAGGTAGCTAAGTCGCCACCCATCGGAATTAAGTTGCTCTCGATACATTTGGTCAGGCCGTTCAAAAGCTTTCTAGAAGCCGCTGTCTTCCTTGTCGCACTTTCCATGAGCTGAACATCTTCAACTCCCTGCAGTGCCACACCAAAATGCGCAAACAGTGCGTCCGAGTCGTTGCGGATATCAAAGAAAACCTTGGGGATCTTGTCGTTCTGGAGGATGTCTCTCAAGCTCGTAAGGCTGGCTCCTTCAGTGTCGAATGCCCGTTCGCCCAACGTGTGTATGTCGATGAGACAGGCACGCCTAGTCGCTGATCGCACGTCTATCAGAAGGGTGAAAATGGATATGTGCCCTTCGCGGCAAATGTCCGTGCCTTCAAGGTCGATGTACATCGTAGGCGAGTAATGCTTTTTCCCTTCGTGGCGAAAAACAAGCTAGTCGACTAAATCACTGATTTGCTTTGGCGTATCGATGATTTCTGTTTTTATCTTGTTTATGTTGAACATAAAGGCCATGATGATGAATGGAAATTCAGGGTCAGGTTGTCAAGTTAAGCTCAGGGTAATGCTGCACTCGAGGAATTTGCGGGACAGATCTAAAGGAGTCTCGAAGAGAGTACGCGGATTGTTATATGCAAACCATAGCGGGGTAAAGAGTGTATGCATGAAGCTCACCAATCTGACTCGTCCACGTCCCAGAAGGATGTCGGCAAAGATAGCATGCAGTACTTTACGTACGCCATTACCAATAACAGCTAGGCTCGTCGATCGTGAGATGAAAACTAAGCATGCTCAATTCTCTGAAGACTATGATAATCCTCAAATGGCTTTTTAAGTGATGCCTGCCAGTAATTGCATATGTATAAGAACCAAGGGTATTACTGATTTTTTCATGTCTTTCAAGGTTGGCACACTGTTTTGGGCACATGGTAAGGTTACTGTATCACAAAGATTCCAGTCTTCTTTATAGCTGCGTAAACACGGTAATAATATATATAATAAACTGAGTATCAGGTACCACAACCCTTTCTATATTCTGTTAGATAGAGATATATTTTAGGCAGGTACAGTTATCTTGAGTACCTAGTGGGCTTTATATGAAAGCTTGTTGTACTAGCAAAATGGGAATTATAAAAGTAGTATCCTCGATCAGCTGTTAATTGTAGAGTATCTCCCAATCAAGTCAGCAGCAGTCGGCTTGATGGCCGAGCTTTCTTACGTAGTGTGAGCGCCCAAGTCACTTGAAATCTTTAATGGAGCGACTTCACCATTCCTCACATCATGAATGTATGGTCTTCTTTATACTCTGCTTCGCTTTACTCACTCCCCATGTTTAGGTGCGCATTCGCCGTATCTGCTGGCACTTCGTCGTCGAACGAATACATCACCTTCTTATCATCTTCATGAAGTGCGATGTTTGGTATGGTTTACAGACTCCAAACAGCAAAGACCGAACTGCGCGGGGCCTTTCTCCTTAGCGTGACGGCAGCACTAGCACCAATATAAACACCACTTCAACAACGCACATGAAATGTCATCACAAATCCTCGATTCAGCAAAGCTGTCGTTCGGTATCTCGATTCCTTCCCCTTGCATTTTCACCTCCCTTCACCCTCATCCTCTATCCACCCCCATCCCACCAAAAAAACACCCTTCAAATCTATACATACATGAGTGGGGAAGAGTATCATATCCATCAGCCAGCTCCCCTAGCGTCCGAAAAAAAAAGAAAACGCCATCCACATCGCGCACCACATCCCCGCCATTCATGAAGGGAAAAAAAGATTACTCCCCACAGTCGACGAAGTTGCATGTGGGGAGGGATACTAATAAGACAGCCTATAAGCGACATTTTTGCAACATCTCCGCCGGGACCGAGAAAAAAAGATGAGAAAAAAAAAGACTCCTTTACATGCCCAAATGTGAGAACCCGCGAGACCAGATATTTTCAAAAGCGTTTGGAATGCAAAAGGGTGAGCCATGAAGCATACAGAAAAGACAAGGTGGAAAAAAAGCTATTGTTACAAACCCGCCATTCTTATTTTCATGTGTGAGAGTGTGCGTGTTGTGATCCGGCGGAAAAGAAAAGTACGAGGACATGGGCCGTAAAACGTGTCGTTTAGTAGTAGTCCCGTGCACTCTTCTGCAGCTCAATCAATCTCCATCCCCTCGTCTCGGGGTTGTTGACATCCTCGGGTATCCGAGTCACACCAATCGCATACGTGACTTGCTGGACCTTGTCGTCCATGCCGGCGGCCAGCTCGCCTGTCTTCGCATTCTTGTACGTGTGCACCTCCTGGGTCCTGGCGGTGATTACAAAAACGGGAATCTCTCCAGGCTCGAGCAGGCGGGCGTTGAGGATATCCACATTACGGATATCGACGATGCGGCCGTCCGACTTGAGGCCTGCCGTGGTGTATTGCTGCATGAGCGCTGCGTAGACCGAGTACTGGGCGGCCGAGAGCCACAGCTTGAGCACTTCAATGTCGCCCTTGACATAGGCGTCGAGGACCTCAGGGAGGATGTATTCGCGCATTTCCGTCAGGAAGGGCTCGAGCTGGAAGTTGGGGTCCATTTCGCGGAACTTCTTGATGACCATGGCCGTCTCGTTCTCGGCGAAGAAGCCTGTGATGCGATCCGAGATGCTGCGGGCAGTGGAGATGAGAGGGTTGTCTGATTCGGCGTAAGCACTCTTCATGTTGAAGAAGCCCTGCATGACGGCCGAGTTGTCCTTGAACTCCCGCCAAATCTCCTTGTACTTTGCGTCCTTGTGCAAAGTGACGTTGGTTCCCGCTCTAGGAATTGTTAGCATGCAAAGTTTAAATCGGAATGCCAACATACTCAGGGTCTTCAACCATCGGCTCGGCCTTCTTTCCGCCAGCCTTTTGGAGCTCGTTGAGTTCCCTCAATTCGCGCCTCTTCCTTCGCTCCTCCTTCTCTACCCAACCTCCGTAGCGCGATGAGCTGCCATCGTCAACAGTCTCCTTGACTGCCTGGAAAGCCTTCGATTGCCTGACTGGTCGCGTGACATATTCAAGACCGGATCCGGTGACGTTGGCAACCTTTCGTACGCCCTTGACAGGGGTGGTGTCCCAAGTCCAGGCGGCACCGGTGCCCACGGCCTTTGCAGTGGTCTTCAATGCCTCGGCAGTCTTGGTGGTTGCGACATCGGCGACCTGGGTGTAGGTGTTGCGCGCCTTCTGGACGCGGGGGTTCTGGGTGAAGTCGTTGACACCGGCGGCCAGCTGCTTCGTCGAGTCGTTCCACTCTTTCGAGGCCTGGAACTCCGTCTTCAAAGTCTCGGTGAAGACCTGCCATGGCGTCTTGTCTCCGTGGGGTGGAGGCGCGGGAGCATCCTTCTTCTTGCCCTCGCCCTCTTCGCCCTCCTTTTGTTCGCCAGACTCCTCCTCACCCTCCTTCTTCTCCTTGTTTTGCTCGCCCTCCTTGCCCTCGGCCGTCTGCTCGCCGGCGGACTGCTTCGAGGCCGATTCCGGCTCTGACTCCTTGCCCTTTACGTTTTCCTCGGTCTGCTTCTGCGCCTGCTGCTGCAGAGCGGATTGGGACGAGAATTGACGTGCATAAACGGAGGATGTGCGGAAGAGGACGTCCTGCGGCAGAAAATCGCTCCGCAGGAACTGGAGAGGGGAGGGTTGCGAGTTTTGCGACACCAAGCGCTGGCGGGTCGCGGCCGACGGTGCAGCGAGAGTGGCAGTGGATAACCACCTGTAGGCAGCGGCTCTTCCGTGGATGCTGGAGGGCGAGGCAGCCAGAGGCTGGATGGCGCCCCAGGAAGCCCTGGCGGAGAAGGCGGTCGCGGTCGGGGGTCTCATGCTCTGCAACGTGAGGCACACACAATTAAAAAGAAGAACAAGTGATATTAAGGCTCGGCGCCAGATGAACAAGCAGGATTGGGCGCGGGCGAGGATGGGAGAGAGAGAAGCAGTTGAGCAGGTAGGCGGCGATCTCATTTTCTTCCGAAGGTAGGGCGCTCGGGCCACGTGCATCTCAAACTTTCTGTCGGCTTCTGCTCCATCTGGGGGTCCATCTCAACCGCGCGCCCTCGCAGCTCCCCCATCGCCCACCCTCGCAATTGGCACGCCCGCCGCCTCTAATCCGCCATCATGGGGCCCTCCACCGCCATGCGCGCCTTCCGATCGCTTCGCCCCTCCCTCTGCGCGTCGTGGCGCCCCGCCGTGCCCTTTCAGTCTCTCTCCGCCATCCGACCCTTCTCGCAGTCGTCGCCGGGAGAGAAGGACCCCGCGACGAATGCAGGCATGGAACAGCTGATGAGCCAGCTGGGCAACGTCTCCAACAACTTCCACCGTGTCACCGACTCCTTTGGCAACATCATACCGCAGCAGGGCGACGGATACAGGAACCTCGCCATGGACGAATGGGGCGAGGAGCCCCGGCACCACTTCCACATCTACTCCACCAAGCACAACACGCACATCACATTCACCAAGCCCAATCGGGATGCCTTGATTTCGGTATCGACCGGCAACATTGGCTTCCGCAAGGCTGGCCGCGGGACCTACGACGCTGCGTACCAGCTTGCCGCCTTTGTCATGAGCAGAATACAAGACAAGGGCTTGCTCCCAAGCATCAAAGAGGTCGAGGTCATTTACAGAGGGTTTGGCCCCGGCCGAGAGGCAGTCACAAAGGCCATTTTGGGAAGCGAGGGCAAGAACATCAGGCCCAAGATCAAGAAGTTGTCAGATTCGACGAGACTGAAGTTTGGTGGTGTGAGGAGTAAGAAGCCCAGGAGACTGGGTTAGAGAAGGTGAAAACCGGTGGGGTGCACAGAGAGGATGGAGAGAGAGAGAGGCGGCGCGCGGATGGACTGTATCATATCGCATTACCAGGAGTACTGGTCAGTCCCTACCTTGTAAAAGTAGGGTGGGGTATGTAAGATTTAGTAAATGTACATGTAAGATCCCATGTGCTAGTTCATGGCAGTCACAGGGATCAACGTCACACCAAGTCTCGCGACAGCAACCACGCGTTCAGACAATCATGTTATTTGTCGAGGCAGTGGTGCGCGCTCTGCTGGAGGCATCTCCCGACCCGCAGCGTCCTTGACCGAGACCAGTCGGGGTGCATGATTTGCGGTTGAGAACCGCGGATGCCCTCTTGCGCTTCCTTGGTCACCTCGATCGCTACTGCCAGGTAAACCCTCCGTCTCATGACGCCAGCCCTCCGCCTGGTCCTCGGCTCGCTGGCGCCGTCGTTGGTCGTGGCGGAGCATAGACGATCTTTCGTCTTCAAAGTCCTCGTCAAGGAGCTCTCCATCCGCAGTATCATGATCCGGTGGCGCAATCCATTCCCGTGGCACAACGCATGGAAGAGCTACGCCTATGCTAGCGGCGCGGTTCAGCCAGCCGGGGGCGGGGCGGCCGGTGAGCTTCTCGCAGAGGTAGGAGGTGAAGTGGTTGCAGTTTTTGGTCAGGAGGTTGTACGAGGTGCCTTGGAACTGCTCGGATGCCTGAGGCTGGTCAGTCGGGGGTGCGAGGGGAGGGGTGTGGCTGCGGCCATGGTACCTCGTGAATGATTGCCTGCAGCTCTTCTTCGGGACGGAAGGAGAAGCCATGGAGAATTTCCTGCTTGAAAGTGCCCCCGGGCGGTTCCTGGCCCGGCTTCGTCCAGTATACGCCCGTTAGGCCGCGCTGATCATGACCACCATAGGCGTACTCGCGATCTCCAATGACGACTCCTGAATGCAGCAGAGAACTACCAATTGCCCACAGGACCGTCGAGACTTTTCCCGGCGGCAGCAGGTCGTATATGTGTATCTTGATCTCGGTCTTTTGTAGCGATAGTGTGGAGCGGTGGTTCCCTGAGCTCTTGCGCGACGGCTTCGGGCGGATCGAGGACGAGGACATGGCGGGATAGAGAGGGGTTGTAGATGTGGGCGCGCGCCCTCTTTGGCGGGATGCGACTCAGACTACAGTGGGCGCCTGTTGCGCTGCGCGGTGTCAGGTCTGCGACAGGCGTTTGGAGTGCCGGGCGTCGGCCTGGTTGCTAGGCGCGCGACTGGGAAGCTTGGACGGGCGGTGAGGAGGAGCAATGGGATGGAAAGATGGCGTGGATGCGGATGCGGGTACGGATGGGGGTATCGAAAGAGGGAGTATGGCGGCGGCAGAGGAGCTGGAGAAAGGGACGGCGTGGAGGAAGAAAGATGCGGGGGAGGTTGAGAGATGCGACCGGAGTTGGGCAACTCGTCGGACGGGTCGAGGCCGCGTCCAAGCGCCCAGGGAGTGGTGCAGGTAGGTGGACGCGGGCGGGCGTCATCCCAGCAGCCGCACTAGGGAGGATAGGGGCTAGCGGGGTATGTGCAATCACGTGCACTAGCTCGATCACGTGCAGTCGCCCACTGGTTAAAAATTTGCCCGGCCGGGTGTGCGAACCAAACCTGGCCCTGCCCTGCAGCCTAAGCAAGCTGCCCAAGAGCTGCCCACACGCAGAGCCTGCAGAGCCCGCAGCAGCCCACCAGTGACGGCACACAGGAGAGAGGGCTCGCTGCAGTCATCTCTCCGCCCCTCCTTCTCCCACCACGCCGCCCTCCAAGCTCCTCGTCTTTTCCTTCTCTTCTTTGATACCCACTTTTTCCCGGCCGGCAGCAAGAACTGCCATCGATTTTTCCACCGGCTCCGCCCGCTGCTACCTCTCCCCTCAATTTTGCATCACCCTCCCCCCCGCCCGCACCTACGCAAAATCCAGAAAAATGCCTCCCAAGAAAGCCGTCAAGGAGGAGAAGGTCCTTCTGGGCAGGCCCGGCAACAACCTGAAGAGCGGCATCGTGCGTAGGCGCCCTTGATTGTTAGCGCGTCTCGTTCTCACATTAACAGCACTCCTCAGGTCGGCCTTGCCAACGTCGGTAAATCGACGCTGTTCCAGGCCATTACCAAGTGCCATCTCGGTAACCCTGCCGTAAGTCGCCTGCAAAAATTCTCATGTCAATTGCGCCCCGTCCTGACCTGCCCAGAACTTCCCCTATGCCACCATCGACCCCGAGGAGGCCCGCGTGCTGGTCCCCGACGAGCGCTTCGACTGGCTCGTTGAGCACTACAAGCCCAAGTCGGTCGTGCCCGCCAACTTGACCGTCTACGACATCGCTGGTCTCACGCGCGGCGCCTCCACCGGTGCTGGTTTGGGCAATGCCTTCTTGTCGCACATTCGCGCTGTCGATGCCATCTTCCAGGTCGTGCGATGCTTCGACGACGCAGAGATCATCCACGTCGAGGGAGACGTCGATCCCATCCGTGACTTGGACATCATCAGCGAGGAGCTGCGCATCAAGGACATTGAGTTCGTCGAGAAGTCTCACGAGAAGCTCGTCAAGGACACCCGGAGAGGTGGCCAGAGCTTGGAGATGAAGAAGATGAAGGAAGAATTGGCCACTGTTGAGAAGATCCTCGAGATGCTCAAGGCGGGCAAGGACGTCCGAAAGGGCAACTGGTCCCCCAAGGAGGTATGTGGAAAAAAAAATTTTCTTCTTCCATCACCATCCCCATCAAAAGATGACAAAGAGCGATTGCTCTATAATCCCAGCTCTTTGAAAACCTCAATAACGCAGAGGCCAACTGAAAAGAAGTCCAACTCTGATCTTGATGCAAATCCCTACTCTTGTATCGTAGCAAATTTGGTTAAGGGCACGTGCTAACGATTCGAAAAGGTCGAGGTCATCAACCCTCTCTTCCTTCTGACCGCCAAGCCTGTCGTCTACCTCGTCAACTTGAGCGAGAAGGACTACATTCGCCAGAAGAACAAGCATCTCCCCAAGATTGCGGCTTGGATCAAGGAGCATGCCGAGGGTGACCCCATCATCCCCATCTCCGTCTCTTTCGAGGAGCGCCTCGCGGCCATGACTGAAGAGGAGGCCGCCGAGGAGTGCAAGAACATTGGCACCAAGTCGGCGCTTCCCAAGGTCATCACTACCATGCGTAAGGCTCTCAACTTGGGCAGCTTCTTCACAACTGGTACCGATGAGGTCAGGCAATGGACCCTCAGGAACGGCACCAAGGCGCCCCAGGCTGCCGGTGTCATCCACGGTGATTTCGAAAAGACTTTCATTCAGGCTGTCGTGTACAACTACAACGTCCTCAAGGAGGAGGGCGACGAAGCCACCGTCAAGGCCAAGGGTAAGATCATGACCAAGGGCAAGGACTACATCGTCGAGGATGGAGACATCCTGCTCATCAAGGCTGGTGCAGCCAAGTCTTGAACGAGTTGATCTTAATGATGACGAATTTCCGGTTTTGAATGATGAGTACCTAGGTAGGACACATGGGTGTTCCGGCATGGAATGGAAGTGCTCCAACCAAAAGCAGGTAGTGCTTGAATTTGAAATGAAAACATGAAAAACATTTCAATCCTCTGTTCCCTCTGCGCTCAAGACGCAACGTGGATCTGATATTGTGACCTCGGGGTGTGCAGCGAAAAATACGTCCAGAAGAATTTGTCCAATCACACGCCGAGTGGGTGCGCCAATGAAAGCCAGTCTCGTGACCCACAATTTTGGAGAGGGCTGCTCAAACCGTGACTCTTCACCTTTTGCGCCGCCAATATTCGGTAGCCTTCCTCGTGCGGGGAGATAACAACATGCCAGTGCCCGACTGAGAGTCTCGCCCGTTGCTACCGTCAACCGCCAAACTACACCATCCGCACACCTGCGCACAGGCCTTTCACCATGCCTGAGTATCTGGTTCGCCTCGTGCAAATGCACGAGAGTTTTCGCAAGGCTGAACTACAAGCCCTAGCTGACTTAAACGGAATACCAATCGAGTTTGTGAAATACGACGAAAATGTAGGTCATGAGATTTTCGCCGCGCTTCCATTAGTTCGTTCCGTTTTCGGTCGCACTTGACCATTCCCACATCAAGACTGCTCTCCATCATGTAGTCCCTGAGCATTATTTTCCTAACATCCTCAGTCTCCATTCTGTATCGTTCGCCTTCCATCCAACTCAGCGGCACGCCGTGTCATCTCCCGCAGCATTTTATCCCAAGGCATTGCCGAGATATGGGGTGAAGGGCCTGACTATCCGTCTCTCCATGCCTCCGTAAAAGCCACCTCTTCGGAGGAATGGCACAAATATAAAGACACCTCTTTTCGCTTTACTGTTGATAGCTTCCAGGGGAGCAGGACGTCAACAGAGCAGCGCAACATCGTTGAGTCGTTCTCATACCTAGACTTCCAAGGACCCATTCGTATGCGTGACCCCGAAGCATCCTTCCGGGTCTTTGAGGAGTACGAGGACAAGGCCCCAGAGCCAAAGTACTTATATCTAGGGCGATACATTGCAGACTCGGGCCGTATAGCAAAGACCACGTATGACTTGAAAAAGAGGCATTACATTAGCACCACGTCCATGGATGCAGAGCTGGCCCTGCTGACTGCCAACATCGCGCTTGCCGCACCTGGAAAGATTTACTACGATCCATTCATGGGTACTGGCGGGTTTCCATTGGCTTGCGCGCACTTTGGAGCTCTCGTCTGCGGAAGTGATATTGATGGACGCAGTATCAGAGGAACTGGGGGCAGCGCCAGGAAGGGTCAGACTGGCAAATACGACGTCCGCGGAAACTTCAAACAGTACGGCCTTGATTCGAAATATTTAGGCGCATTCATATCGGATCTCACAAACACTCCATTAAGGATTCTGCCCAACGAAACCAAGGGTGGCTATCTTGACGGCATTGTCTGCGACCCTCCGTATGGCATACGCGAAGGCTTGAAAGTCTTAGGCGCTCGAGAGGAATTGAAAGAGGAAGAACGTGCGACCCATCGAGACCGATACAAGGAAGAGACTTACATCCCTCCCAAAAAACCATACTCGTTTACTGCCATGCTGGATGATATCTTGGCATTTGCAGTGGCTACACTGGTTGAAGACGGCAGGCTCAGCATGTGGATGCCAACCGCCAACGACGAGGATATCGAGTTAATGATACCGACTCATCCATGCCTGGAGCTTCACTCAGTTTGCGTCCAACCCTTCAACAAGTGGTCTAGGAGGCTCTTGACATATCGCAAGAAGAAAGAGTCGGAGATACCCGAAGGCGCACTCGAGATGGCAAAGAAGGAGTACGAAAAGGGAATTTCGGCTGACGACTTGAACAACTTCCGAAAGAAGTATTTCGAGGGGTTCAAAGAGCTAGAGGGCTCTACGGATGGGTCGGGAGTCCGCAAGGAGACACTCCGTGATACCCGGGGCATAAGTGAGAGGTGGAGGAAGGATTAGACATGCACATCTTTATACAGACGATGGGATGTACTGTGCTGACTCGGGTTCGACACATCACATACCCCAACAAAAGCATCAACATGAATTTAAAGACACTCTCCTTCGTGTTCCTACCCCATTGCACCATGTCCTTGCCCATCCCCAACCCCCTTCGATCCCATTGGCGGAACCCCATCTCCCATCTTGCGCAAGATCACCACACGCTATCGCCTTCTCCACAACGCCTCTTTACCCCGCGATGTCACCCTAGGAACTCTTTACGCGGGGTCTTGACATCAACGGCTTTGCTTCCGCCTCGGGTGGCGGAAGCTTGGTGTGCTTCTTCAGACCCCGGTACAGCACGGCGACGATCTGGCCCCGACTGGGGTTGCGGCAGATTCCTCGGCGTGTGCGCCGACTACGATTGTGCGTTTTCCGTATAGCAACGTCATTAAATCTGAGCGTGGTTATTCCTGGTCAGTTGCGCTAGTTCTGCTCCTCTCCACTACTACGGGGATGGCGAGAGGCCGCGCGGTGAGGGCGTGCGGACCTGCATCGGCGGGCGGCGGATTGCCATCCATGAGCCTGTCGCTCTTCAATAGATCAGAGAATATATATTATGAGGCCTCTGACCGTCCAAAGGAACTCTTTTCTTTACAGCTCCTTAGACGACCATGTATCCACGTATCCTTGGCCTATCTTTAATCGCAGGAGCATCGGCTCTTGACATCAAAGTCTCGAAGACGGGAGGCAATGCAACATCTGGGTTTCAGTATGGAATCATATTCGAGGTATACCCACCGCGGTCAAAGATCCCCATGCGATTGCTCAACTTTCCAGGACATCAATCATTCCGGTGATGGCGGCCTCTATGCAGAACTCATCCGCAACCGCGCCTTCCAAGGCAGCCCCGCCCACCCTTCTGCCGTCGACCCATGGAGTGCTGTAGAGGATGCTAAATTATCACTTCAAAACCTCTCGCAGCCCTTGTCTGCAGCGTTGCCTACTTCCCTCCATGTCGAGGCGCCGAGCGGCCAGATTGGCATCTCCAATCCCGGGTTCTGGGGCATCGACGTAAAGAAGCAAGAATATACTGGGTCTTTCTGGGTCAAAGGGACATACAACGGCTCTTTTACGGCTTCATTCTATAATTATCTCTCGAATGAGACTTTGGGGAACGTGGAGGTGCCGTCCAATGCCACGGCTGATGAGTGGAGGGAGCATGCGTTTAAGCTGACGCCGGAGAAAGAGCCTGGGAACGTGAACAATACGTTCAGAATCGTCTATGATTCTTCGGTAAATCTGAATATTCCAAATATAATGTTTGGACGTTGGCTAATCATGCAGGGGACCGATGGCTCGCTCGATTTCAACTTGATCAGCGTATTCCCGCCGACGTATAACGCAAGGCCCAATGGGATGAGGCCGGAACTTATGGAGGCCCTGAAAGGACTTAACCCGGTAAGTTTCCATAATTTGATGATCTTTGATATTTTTATCTCGCTTCTACTGACAAAGTTTATGCACAGTCGTTCCTTCGTTTCCCTGGTGGCAACAATCTCGAGGGCGAAGAGCCTCCATATTACTTGAAGTGGAATGAAACCCTTGGCCCTCTGAAGGATCGCTATGGATATCCAGGGACATGGAGTTATGAGAACACCAACGGTCTCGGCCTCATCGAGTATCTCCTATGGTGCGACGACCTGAAGATGGAGCCCGTGCTGGCTGTTTGGGCAGGCTTCTATCTCGACGGTCCCGTGGTTCCCGAAAATGCCCTGCAGCCCTACATTGACGATGCGCTCAATCAGCTCGAATTCATTACCGGAGAGGCAAGCACCAAGTATGGCGCGCTCCGTGCGTCTTTGGGCTATGCAAAGCCATGGGTCATCAAGTACATCGAAGTTGGAAACGAAGACAACCTAGGTGGTGGGGCCGCCTCGTACAATGAGTACCGCTTCAAGGCTTTCAAAGACGCCATCAACAAAAAATATCCTGACATTTTCGTGTTTGCGAGCACGACTATTTTCCAATTCGCCGAGGAGAGCGATGCAGGTGAGGATTATCACCAGTATACGCGCCCTAATCGCTTTGTGGAGCAGTTTAGCTTCTTTGACAACTTTACCACGGGCTTCAGGACCATGGTTGGTACGTGCAGCTCATCAGACTGAGTCACCATTTTTCCCCTCTATTGGCACATACGGAAGAAGTGCTGACATGTTCAAGGTGAATACGCTGTCGTCCAACCCAACATCCCCCAAGGCGGCAGCGTCGACTGGAATGCTCCCCGCTGGGCATTCCCCCAATGGATCGGCACTGTCGCCGAAGCCGTCTTTGCCATCGGCACAGAACGAAACGCCGACAAGATGTTCGGCGTAGCCTACGTAAGTCCTCACCCCCCATATTGTCCCTTTAGCTCCCCTCTCCCCTCTGCTTCCCCACACCGTCAGCCCTCCCTATCCACCCCCAAACTAACCCGCGCTCAGGCTCCCATCCTCCAGAACCTAAACTCGTACCAGTGGGCCCCCGACTTGATTTCCTTCACCGCCGACCCAGAGCAAACCGTCCTCTCCACCTCCTACCACGCCATCCAACTCCTAAGCGCCCACCGCCTGACCACCACCCTGCCCGTCGAAGCCCCAGTCTTCGGCCCCGCCTACTACGTCGCCGGCCACTCGAACGCGACCAATTCGTACATTCTGAAGACGGCCGTGTATAATGCTACCGAGGCTGTGGGGATGAATGTCGCGTTTGAGGGGGTGGGCGAGGGGGCCAAGGGGTCGTTGACGGTGTTGACGGCGCCGGAGGGGGGCAGTTGGAATGAGGTTGGGAAGGATGTGGTGAAGAGGGAGGAGAGAGAGGTTGTGGCGGGGAAGGGAGGGGTGTTTGCGTTTGAGGTGGAGGATTTGAGTGTGAGTGTGTTTGAGGTTAAAGCGTAGATGGGGTGATGTGTTTGAAAGACGCTGGAGTATGAGCGGTGAAAATGGCTAGCAAGTAATGACGTAGAGGATGTTTTCTTTGGAATAAAAACATTCGTAGAGAGAGATATCTAGATACTATACTACTTTCATACCCAGTCTAATGCGAACGCCGACGCATCAGAATCAGAAAGACTGCTAGGCATAGCCGCCACGCCTGGGCGACACCATCTTCCCAAATGATGCCAGGCATCAGCAGCATCTGCCAAAGGAAAAGCATATACGCGAAAGGCATTAGAAGCGCAAAGAAAGAGCCCAAAGCAAACCCCAAGAAAAGACAAAGGAAATGGAAAGGAAAGAAGAATGGCATCCATCTATGCCATCGCCCGTCCAATGAATCCGCTCACCTCCCCAATCTTGCCTCCATCCATCATCGAGAAATGATTCGCATCCGCCAAACTCTCAATCCGCACCTTCTCCCTCCCTACCAATCGGTCCCACCCATTCGGCCCCAGGTCCTTCCGATCATTCAGCAACCACTTCATCTCCCTCGGATCATCGCTCCTCTCCTCGGGCCGCGGAATACCACTCCCCTCTTTGCACACTCCATCCCTCGCCCACACAATGTACGTAAGCGGCGCCTCTCCCTCAAACGGCCTGGCCTTGTACGTATCCAGCGCATCGATAAAGGCCAAGAAGTGCGGCAGCAGCCAGCTCGGCGGCGCCGCCCCGTGGCTCCCAAACAGGTTGATACTGTTGAAGTAGTCATACAGGCGCGTGGGCAGCTTCTCGAGGCCAATGGGGTTGGGCGAGTCGAGCAGGATGAGGCGCTCGACCTTTTCGCCAGCCCGGACGAGCGTCTGTGCGGCGTCATAGGCGCAGATGCCGCCTGCGGACCAACCGCCAAGGTAGTAGGGTCCGTGGGGCTGGCGACGGCGGATCTCGTCGAGGTAGGGTGTCGTGAGGTCGGCGAGGCCGCATTTCATGTCCTGCGGCGTCTTCATGTATGGGCAGTTGAGGCCGTAGACGGCCGTGTCGGGCGAGATGCGGGGCAGCGGTGCGTACGAGGTCGAGGAGCCGGAACCGTCGGGGAAAAGGAACAGAGTCTTTGTTGAGCTTTTAGGGGAGCCTTGGAGGAGGATGGAAGTTGCGCGGGGTAGGGCGGGCTTGGGGGTGGACTGTAGAGGGATGGAGAGCTCCTTGACGATCATTGAAGCAGTGTCTGGGGGCGAATTGTCGACGGGGGCGGCAGCAGTGATGCTGCTCGATTTGATTCCAAGAGAGGCTTCAATGGCGTTCAGGCAATCATTGGCAGAGAACAGATCAGAGGGAAGGTCCATGGAGAACTCCTCGCGGAGCCTGCCAAGGACGTTCAAGGACAGGAGACTGTCCATGCCCAGCTCGCTCAGATCCAAAGTGCCGGTGATTTCGGCCTCCTTAACTCCGATCTCCTCAGCAAGAATGCGACGGATAGAGTCAATGATGCCAGCGTCATCGCCCTCGACAGAACCACCGGTTGTGCTCTGAGCATCGCCAACTTCAGACCCGGAAGCGGGAGTAGATGCATAGGAAGAGCTGATCTCGGAAACGATCACAGCCTCCTGAACATCATTGCCACTCTTGGGCAAGAAGGCAATCAAATCCTTCACAGTCGGGCAATCGTTGAACAAGGAACTCTCAACTTCAATCTCAAGCTCTTCACGGAGACGCCCAGAGATGTTCAGGGAGAGAAGAGAGTCGACGCCAAAATCGGCGAATGCAGCGGAAGGTATCAAGTCCGATAGCGAGAGGCCAACTTCGTCAGCAATAATGGCAAGTGCCTTGTCTGCAACACTAGGGCCCGACTTGGGGGCTGGGGCAGGTACTTTCGCGGGCTTGGCCTGAAGCTTTGCGCTGACTGCCGCAGCAGGTACTGGAGCAGATTTTGCGATTGGCTTTGCAACTGGCTTGCTCGCAACAGCAGGCGCTGGTGCGGATTTGTTGGCACCTGGAAGGAGATCCAGTACGCGGCGAGGAACACCTTGGAACTGCAAACGATTAGCTCAGATAGTGTAAAGAGGTTTGATTCGAAAACTTACCTTGACGCCTCCATACATGGCAATAATAGTCTCACCATCAAAGATGTAGACATCGCCAGCATGCATTGTACCACCAACGTTCTGCATCTTGACATAGGTCTCGTATGTCTTCTCCGGGCTGAACCTCTGCGCAATCCTCAAAGAGTCCCAGCCATGGTTGATGAACACTTGGACCCTCGAATCCGTGTTGTCGTTGGCATTCATGGTGAATCCAGTGACTTGGCCAAGGCTGTCAATCCAGTATGGTGCCATGTAGTACTTGCCGTTGGTAGGATCAGGCTGGAACTTGACACGGGTGGATGTCTCAAGGTCGTCACTGTTCATGACGATCTCTTCCATGCCCTTGTACTGCTGCTCGTAGTTGACAATGGCGCCGAATAGCTTATAGGCCATGCCTCGCTTGATGAGGTTGGTGGCACCATCGTCTACACCCTTGTGCAGGGCTTCGATTCGAGAACGGATCAAGTAGGAGTTGCGCTTCCAGTCAGCCATCCAGACGTCAGGATCACCAAGTCTGATCTTGCAGTTGGCATGATCCGTAGTCTTCTTGCCTTGGTCGTTGACACTATAGATGTGGACAGCAATCTCTTTGGCTGACCAGTCTGCGACAGCCGAGGAGCGGAAGAGTTGTTTTTGGCCGGTGGCGATCAGAGGGTTCTTGACCTCCATCTCAGCAACATCCATACCATTCAGAACAGGCTTGTTCTTGCTGTTGTTGATGAGGTAATCGCCCAGGGTAAGAGCAATATCAGCGTACAGCGATGATGGACAGAGTTGGACGCCATTGACCAAATGGCCCTTGATGGCTGCGACCAGAGTAGGCTCCTGCACGTCCGACTCCATGATCACAGACGGCTTCGAGGCGTCCAGATTCTCCTCAATCATCCGCTGGACAGAAGAAGTCGACAGCTTTGTCTGAATTGGCGCTGGAAGAGCGGCCGGAACTGGCGCTGGCGCATCGCCCTTGGTGAGACAAAAGTCGTTCTGGTACTGGATCCAATACGTCTTCGCATCCCAGTTGTAAGCAGGCAGCTCAAGGACGCGGTGGGAGCTCTTGAAGTCACGGTGATATTCGTTCCAGTTGATCTCAATGCCACCGAGATGGAGGCCAGACAAGCTATTGGCAAGCACCTCGAAAGAATCCTTGTTCTTCTGCAGCGAGGGAAGCGCAGTCGTCTCGCTTCCGATAATGGATTTGACCATACCACTGCAGACGGGATGCGATCCAAGTTCCACCCACATTGTCCTCTCAGTGATGGTCTTGTTGTCGAGCGCAGCGTTGAGGCCAGAAACAAAGTCGACGGTTTCGCGGCAGGCTCGGCTGAGATAGAGATGGTTCAGTACACCCTCACTCTCGACAACCTCGCCAAGAAGGGGAGAGATAAAGGGAACAGTTGGAGCAGTAAATCGGATCTTCTCCGCGACAGCCTCAAAGTCGGCAAGGATGGCTTCAACTTGGGCCGAATGGAAAGCATATGGAACCTTGAGCTTGGTCGATTTGAACTTGGCAGACGCCAGCTCCTCAGCGAGAGCATCGATACATTCGTTCGAGCCACTGAGGACAAGGGCGTTGGGTCCGTTAATGCAAGCGACTTCGCATGGCTTACCGACAAGGTGGGTGCCAACCTGAGCAAGAGATGTCTGAACCGCCAGCATGGAGTGAGTACCCATGGAGCAGCGGGCAACCAGCAACTGGGCTCGCTTTCCAGTCAGGAAGATGGTGTCGCTAGCGGAAAGAACACCGGCAGCGTTCAGAGCGGCGTACTCTCCAAGACTGTGGCCAACCACTGCAGAGGGCGTAACACCCCAAGAAGCCCACAGTCGAGTGAGCGCCATCTGCATGCAAGTGGTACCAAGCTGAGCGATAACTGGGCTGACGTTATCCACCTCTTCCAAGGAGCCGTCGATGAGCGGCAAGATGCTTGGGAAGCCGTGGCTAGTACCAATCCTGTCAAAGCGCTGAACATCATTGCGGAACTGCGCAAAGTTCTCGTAGAGTTGCTTGCCCATTCCTGGCTGAAGCACACCCTGTCCAGTGAATGCGAAAGCGACATTGGGAACCTTTGCAGGAACTGGCTTGAGATCCTGTCGGAGAGTTCCAGCCCTCAACTTCTTAGCAATATCGTCGATCGTAGCTCCAGAAACCATGATCCGGTGGTTGTGGTGCATGCGACGAGCGGTGGTCGTGTACGAGAGGGCGGGAAGAGAGATGGAAGATTTCTTCTCCTCCAAAAAGGAAGCGAAAGACTCGAGGTTTCTCTTCAAAGAATGGATAGACCTTCCCGAGACTGCCACCACATGTGTTGACCGGGGGTCGACACTGTCGGCTCTATAGGCAGCGGGGGCATCCTCCATGAGAAGAGCAGTGTTTCCTCCAGCAGCACTGAAGTTGTTCATGAAAACGGTTCGCTTTCCACCCTCAGGTCGGGGCCATGCAGTCGGCTTGAGAGCAATATGCACGTTCCGGGCGGCCAGATCAGGGAACTTGTGGTTGAGCTTGGTTTTGATGCCGCAATGCGGAGGAATTTCGTTGTTCTTCATCATCAAGAGAACCTTGATCAGGGAAGCAACGCCCGAAGCAGATTCAGCATGGCCGATATTGGCCTTTGCAGAGCCGAGGTGAAGAGACTGAGTAGGTCGGCCTCCCTCTTTGGGCGCAAAGACCTGAAGCACAGAGCCCATCTCGACGGCATCGCCAGCCTGCGTTCCAGTTCCGTGCATCTCAATGTAGCTGACATCGAGCGGGTTGACATTCGCAGAGTTGAGCATCTTGTCGAAGATGTAGGCCTGAGCACCTACATGTGGGCGAGTCATAGATTCAGCTATGGTTCAAGTCAGTGGTTGTATCTCAGGAGTCGAGGAATGGAGGATCACCTTCTGCGCTGTGGTTTGTATAAGCCCCAAGGACAACACCATAGATGGGATCACAATCGGCTTCGGCGTCCTCAAGCCTCTTCATGATGATGGTGCCGACGGCATCTGCTCGGCAGTACCCGTTGGCCCCATCGTCGAATGTGTTGCAGTTGCCAGTGGTGGAGAGGAAATGACCACGATCCAGTCCTGCAAAGTTATCGGGGTTGGTCATGACATTGGTTCCTCCAGCAATGGCAGTGTCGCAGTCTCCTCGCCAAAGAGAGTTGCAAGCAGTGCTGATTGCATTAGCTTCTATTGCTCGTAGAGGTATTGTATTGGAGACTCACTGGATAGCAGCAAAGGAAGAAGAGCAGGCAGTATCCACGCTGAAGGAGGGACCACTGAACTTGAAGTGGTAGTTGATACGACCCGGGGTAAAGGCGCGGTTTCCGCCAGGAATGAAATAAGTATCGACATTTTGACCAGAGTTGACCTCTCGCCAATCATCACTCGTCATTCCGTAGAAAATGCCGACACGATCACGCTGGGTAGATGCTACAAATAGTTAGTGACTGACAGGCAATGAAGACACATTTTCTTGATGACTTACCGGTCCGGTTTGGAACAAATCCGGCCATCTCAAACGCTTCGTATGCAGTAGTGATGGCGAGTCGCTGTCCGGGATCCGCATTTGCAGCCTCTCGGGGGCTCATGTTGAAGAACCTAGCATCGAAAAGTCCAGGCTCTTCAATAAAGCAGCCATGGCGGACGCGCGAGGTGTTCTTCTTCTTGCCAGTGGGGTCATAGTGCGCATCTACGTCAAAGCGATCCTTGGGGATTTCCCGGTGGACGTCCTTGCCCAGGTGCAAGATCTCCCAGAACTTGTGGGTGCTTGCTGCATCGGGGAATCGGCCGGAATAGCCGACGATAGCAATCTTGGACTGTCGTGGACGAGCGTGGGGCTGCGCATTTTCATTGGTAGTTTCCGAATCGATCTTGACATTGGCAAGCCCAGCCTGAGAGAATGCGGCAGCGAGATGCTGGGATCCATTTGCGACGAAAGGAACAATGGTTGCTTGAGAGACACCCGACTTTTGGAGTTCAGCCGCAGTACCCTCGAGCAGCTTGTCCCACCGGATGGGCTCCATGAGGATTTCGCGAAGAGCGATGCGAAGAAGGTCGCCAAACGAGGCAGCATTGATGAGTTCGCCAGTGACACCAGAGAAAATCGGAATCTTAGACGAGTACCGGCTGAGGATATCAGTAGAGCTAGGGGCCAGGATTGCATCCACATCAGCCTCTGAATAGAGGTGGGAAGTGTGATAGGGTGCAAAAACCGAAACCTTGGCGGCCTTCAACTCGGAAAAGGGGGAACTCTTCAGAAGCGCCTCCAGCGTCGACGGGGGACCACTGATGGTCACATTGTTTGGCGTGATGTATGAAATGTAGGGTCGGGATGCGTGGGGAATACCCTGGTCTTCCTCAAATGCATCCAAAACCATGTTGGCACGCTGCGCAGTAAGCGGAACAATCATCGACCATGACTGAGAGTGGACACTTGGCTGTTCGATGTCGTTGCGCACTTGGGTGGTCCGCAATCCCGTCCTGAAAGCAAGGAGCACAGCCTCAATGGCTGCTGGGAAGAGCTCCGCCCAGGTCTGGGAAGTTGAGATTGCGGCCGACGACAGGAGGCCAGTGCAGACACCAACAATGTGGCTCTCGGCCGGAGATGGGTACTTTTGAGTACTCTGACCGTAGTGGCTGTGATTTGTTATTAAAAACTGTACAATAATATATTGGAATTCATCTGCGCGACATACCTGACAAAGGAAGCAAGCTGATTCAAGGTATGGAAGGCGCTCTCGAGAGCGGGGTTCCTGATCTTCGACTCGCTGCAACGGGCGAGCAGATCCTGCAGGGAAGTAAAGCGAGGAAACTGGTCCTGAAAAGCCACAGGCAAACGGTTGACCTCGGTGCGAAGAGCAAAGAACACTCTCTCAAAGAAGGTGGCGAGGAGAGCATTGTGCTTGATGGAGAGGAGACGCTTCAAGGAGACCTGAAAGGGGCTGGTCTGGTCTCCAAAGAGAAGAACTTGCGAGGACTTGTCCATTTTAGCGAGTGGATAGAGTCGTTGACTGGATTGGGAAGTCTATTGGGAAGATGACCGGCAACGAATCGAGTGTGGACGCGAACTGCAAGTGGATGGTTGTGAGTGAGATGCAGAAAACCTACGCAATTCATATACATATATACCGTATACTTGCCACATGCACGGCATGAGCCCAGGCTGTGTTGTCCGCATAATCGGGTCAGTAGCTGGGTAGCGGTATCCACCCATGTCGTTGTCCGAGTGTGTCTAGGAAGGGGAGTACTTCCAGAAGGAATGGAGATGTCCGACATTACTGCCAAGCCTCGAATTATGAGTGTAAGCACTCCGATCGTCGAGCGTAGCATAGCACAAGGTGCATTGGACAGCGAAAATCGACGGAATACATCCAGCGCGGAAATAGGATTGGTCAGTGGTGGATAGCATCGCTATGCGATGAGCGCTCTGAGTATGGTTTCGGTTCCCGAACCAGCCCTAACATCGCGTGCGGCTACGCAAGTGGCGAACCACTCATGTAAGATGCAGGATCTAAGGAATGGCATGCATCACCACGTGGGGATCAAGAATAGATCCACGAACAGATTTCGGGAAGCCATTTGTGGATTACTTCGTCATGTATTCGAAGGCCTTGGGAGCATGTCCTGTGCTTCAGTACAGGTGATGCCGCGAAGTCAGTAGAACATTTACAGCATAAATATGACCTTATGTGTATAAATCTATAGTGATCGTTGTCTTCGAGAAAGACATATCTCTCTAATGGTATGCCAGACGGATCCATCGCGATTACGAGAGTGGGTGTTCATCGCGCGTCGTGCTGGTTCGGAGACGCGACAATCCTCAGCATTGCGAGAGAGGGCGAAAGCCCAACACGAACGAGTTACGAGTCATTCAATCTCCCCAATCAACAGAAATTGATGTAGCAATCAGCTGGATGCGTGTATATGGGATGGAGTGAAGGTGGGATGAAGGTGCAGCGACGCGCCAGGCACGCGCCAGGCACGCGTCTCAAGCGATCATGATTTGTAAGCACGTGTAATGATCAGAAAGTGGCTTAGGGTGTAAGGATCAACTTGCATTTCTAACTGAAGGAAAGTCAAAAAGTAACCTAAAAAGCACGTAATATCTACATTTCGCTCTCTAATCTAAATAAACAAAAATGAACCCTTCGTTATGGAACTAAACAACCTGACCGTCACGTACGTGGTGCTCAACCCAGCCAATTGTCATCCTGGGCCAAAATCAGCATCTTTTGACTTCTGGTATCACGGGCTGCCTACTTGGACCTCTTGGTATCGGCAAAGTTTTCATGGTCCGGAATGCACTTGGTAATATATTCCGGATCAGCCTTCATCCTGACGAAGCAATCGGTATCAGGGAAAGTAGCCTGGACAATGCAGTCATAGTCGGCAACATTGGCGAACTGGGGGTCGAAGAGTTTGTTCATCTCGGTACGAGTAGCCGTCGTATTATGGGACTGCAGCCATTAAGACCTATATGAAAACCAAAATGGTATAAGGACAGGAAAACGCACCATGGCAAAGCTCAACATGCCATACTTGGCCATCAAGCCCTTTACCAGGGGACCATGGATCTCGCTCATGTAGGTGTGATAATCTTCTTCGCTCATTCCAGGCTTGCGGTACGCGCAAACGGTCCAAGCAAGAACGGGTGCCATTTTAAATCGGGAGATGAATGTATTCGAAGTGATAATGAAGGAGCTTTACACCGGCTCGAATAGAAAGCTGTGGGAATGAATCTTCTCCGATGGGAATGCTGGCACTTTAAGCAAATTCGATGGTTTTCTGCAAAGCCCGAAGGCCAAGGTATTTCCTAACATTTCGAAGCATTAGCAACAGTAGAGTCGTCGCATCACTGTTTCCGGGATTTCGCTCTCCATAAGTATGACTTGTTTTGTACTCGCGGATTGAGGGGCCGAAGCTGTCAGACATGTTCGCTCACCGAGGCACTGGTTGATGTTATACTCTCTTTATGTGGACTAGAAAGCTGCTGCAGTTAGTCTGCCCTTACGCTGTAGTCGGTATCAGGAGACTTGTATTCTTTTCATGTTCCATCACTCAAGTTTGCTGGCATGCTCTCATGAGGCGGCAACAAAGAGAAAATGGTCTAATACAGATTCGGAATAGTTTATGAAACAAAACTTGCGCACGTGTGATATCGTTGTGCATGTTGAGAGGATCCATGAGCCGTACGCATCTTTGTGAACTTTATGAAACTGTGACTAATATACTACTCATTCTCATTATATTTTTATCATTTTTCGTAGCCTACGGACATCGCAGATGCGATTCATGTCAGTTCGATTGCCTAGGAAGAGTTGGCATGATGAAATAAGGGTCGGCTTGACTCAGATTGATCCGACATTTATGAAAATAAATACACCGCGCATCAATTCAATCCCATTACTAACGATTGGGTTCAGGCACATCATTCAGGGGGAAATGCGTAGAGAGGAAAAATTGTATTGCAAATCTATAATAACTGGAATCTTAAAATACTCGCAATGCCGGAAAAAGGACAGTATTCGTCTCATCACAATCTACAACTCCAAAATCTCGCACTTGTCGAAAGGCTGGTGGCCAAACATCTTCTTCCCTCCGAAATAACTCCTTTCGATGCTCTTCCGGGCATACGCGCGCATCTTGCCCTCATACTCGCCAATGGCATTCTTGCTAGTTCCACCCTTGACGAGGCATGCCGTTAGTGTAGCAGCGTCCATAATCGCCGTCACAGCTCCGACACCACCGCATGGGCTCATGACGTGGACAGAATCTCCAAGCAATGTCACGGTAGAAGTAGGCTCCCACTCTGGAATCTGGGGCTTGGCAGTGGAGATACGAAGGGCGGAGGTTTGCTTGATATCCTGGTGCTGGAACAAGGCGCGCAGCGAAGGATCCCATTCCTCTGTCAATTTGAGTGACAAGTCTGCAGCTTCCTGGCCGCTCAGTGCGAGCAACTTGTCCGTCGAGAGACCGAAGACGTCGGAGCGAGAGATGAGCACCCAGTAGACGTAATCTTGCGGAGCCTTGGACTTGTACTCGTTTTGGACGAAGCGGACTGGCTCGAGAAGACAAGTGAGGGGCGTCTCGTCAATGTCCAGCGTCTGTGTCATGGGCGTCTTGTCCAGAATCAGAGTCATCCACTTGTGCGCACGAGCATGATATTTGGCCATGAACTCTTCAGTCATGGGGGTCTTGCCGTAGATGCACCGGCCGTTGGTGTCGACTGGCTTGTGGTCGGGGAGAAACTGCTTTCGCACAGGCGATCGGAAGCCGTCTGCGCCGACAAGCAAGATACCCTCTTCGGAGCTTCCGTCGCTAAAGTGTGCGATGACACCATTGTCGACCACCTCGTAGTGAGTAAGGGTCTTTCCGAAAGAGATTTCTTCCTCGAGACCGCGGAACAACAGGTTGCGGAGAACAGTTCGATCAGCGAGATAGGGGATGATGCCCCCACGTGTACCGGGGCCGGCGCGGCTGGCGATGATGGTGCCGTCAGGGGCGTTAATGTTCGTCTCGCCAAACTGAGACTCTGCGCATGTCTTCTCAAATTCCTCCCACTTCTCTGCGGACAGTACCGACTTTAGAGCCATGGCGCCTTCATAGTTGATCTGCTAACGTCAGAAATTGATTCCGGTACCATCTTCCGATATCCTTACCTTGATCCTATAACCCTGAGCACGAAACGCAGCCGATGGGTCTCTCTCAAAAACATGAAAGGGGATATCATTTTTCTTTAGGCCCTGGGCAAGAGAGAGACCCCCCAGTCCCGCTCCGATGATGAGGACGCGAGGGGGCAGTTGTGCGATAGAGGGCGACATTATGGGTAGTATACTGAAGGCTCAAAGTAGGATCTAGGTGAGTCTCAACGAAGACAAAATTGTAGAGGCAGTCGTCGGAGATGGTTTTGAGGGCGTTCTTCAGGGTGCTAAGCTGTAGCATGGTCGTCGGGCTGACGGCGATTTTAGTATTCTCTGAGAACGAAACGATCGTTCGACCGGACACTGGTGCGCAGTCCGATTCTCAGCATTATTAGCAGATCAAGTACGTATTCTACTACATCGTACGGTCAAATGCAGTATACGATAACCGAACGCGCTGTGATGGATGCTTCAGTCGCATGGTGTTTTCGGAAACCGAAGCGCACCGGATTGGCTGCAACACTAGTAGTCAGCAACATCAACCCAAGAACTCCAAGAGCCTTTCTGGCCCATTGATAAATCAAAAGGTCTTGTTCAGAATCTCTAATTCCAACTTTTAACTTCTGTATTTGGTTACTGCTTGACCTTATTCCTTTCATCCTTTTCGTCCACCTGCTGCGAACCGAATATACATTCTCTTGATCAAACCAGAAATCATCCAAGATGGGTTCCATGCCAGAGCTCACCATGACAGAGGAACTCGATTCCATTCTGGAAAAGTATACATCCAAGATACCTAACCACCTCCGAGGCGCTGCCTTTTCCGCCGTCAATGCCAAAGGTAGTCTCGTGTCACGATCTGTTACCGTGTTGAATTCCATGGTCTAATTTCTATGCGATAGGTGAGACAATTTATTCTCGAGCCATGGGTAGCCGCTCCATCACCGAGCAAGTCCCTCTAGAGCTCGACTCCACAATGTGGATTGGCAGCAGTACGTCCATCCCTTCCAGTCCATTCCTCCCCTCCCCAACCCCTCAACTAACACTCCCCAGTAACCAAACTCCAAACCTGCATTGCAGCCCTGATCGCCATTGACTCGGGCCTCTTCACCCTCACTACCGACGCCCGCCAGCACCTCCCCGCCCTCGCCTCCCTCCCCATCCTAACCTCCTTCGCCCCCGGCCCCTACCCGCGGACCCCCATCACCACGCCCAACACCTCCCCCATCACCGTCCTCTCCCTCCTAACCCACACCTCGGGCCTAATCTACGACTACGGCTCCCCCGCCCTCAAAGAATGGTCCGCCCACCACTCCATCACCGACACCACCTTCTCGGGCACCCTGGCCGGCTACACGAAGCCGCTCCTGCGCGCACCCGGCACCGGCTGGGCCTACTCGCCCGGCATGGACTGGGTCGGCCGGTTGATCGAGGTCACGTCCGGCCGCTCGCTCGAGGCCTTCCTGCGCGAGCACCTGTGGCAGAAGCTCGGCATGCGCGACACGACGTTCCGGCCGGACCTGCACGCCGACATGCAAGCGCGGCGCATGGCCATGGCGCATCGGGATCGGGCCACGGGCAGCATCTCGGCGGGCGTGGTGCCGCAGGAGGCCGAAGGGGCGTTTACCCCGGACTGCTGTGGCGGGGTGGGGTTGTATAGCACCATGGAGGACTGCGTCAAGGTGCTTGGTGCGCTGATGCGGCGCGACGAGCGCGTTTTGAAGAGGGAGTCGTGGGATTTGTTGACGGTGCCGCAGCTTAGTGGGGAGGAGGAGGGGTGGTTTATGGAGGTTATTCGGGGGGTGGGGCAGGGGCATTTGGGGCAGACGTGGGATAAGGAGGTGGAAGGGACGTTTGGACTTGGGAGTAGTATTATCAAGGGAGATTTTGAGGGGAGGAGGAGGGAGGGGAGCTGTAATTGGAGTGGAATGCCGGGGACGCACTGTGTGAGTTTTGGTTTTTTTTTTGTCCTTTGGAGGCTCTGCTTGATGTGGATATGTTTGGCTGACTTTGGACAGTGGCTTGATCGAAAGACGGGCGTTGGTGGTATGCTGACCACACAGATTCTGCCTCCTGGAGACCCGATGGTCACCGAACTGCTGCTAGAGATGGAGAAGTGTGTCTACAGGCATGTTCAGTCTTGAGGGCTTCAAGTTCGACCTTACTCCAGTTCTAATATGCTCCCACCTTTTTTTTAGTGGCTGCGTATGGTCAAGTATATCTAGATATTCTACATTCAAGGTCCATTGCGTGTCTATTTTGCGCTTAGAAGGATTATTAGTCTGCATGTACTTCTTACTTACCTGCTCTACAACATACACAACATTCTTGCCTAACCAAGAACCATTTTTTGTCTTGAAAAAAAAAACCCCCGTCTCCTCCAAACACCCAAGTCCACCTCACCTCACCTTATCCCAACCCCCCCGCTCTACCCCCCTCCCCGATATTCACCCAACCTGCCCCATGAGAACCACCCGCCTCGACACGCGCGATCCGCGCCCCCCACGGCCCTCCATTTCTAATCCACATCGGCCAGCACGCCGCAAAACCGCCCTTCTCTTCTTCGATCCAACACCACAGCGCCCAGCCACAACCACCATCATATTCTGCGCTCCTCCATAAAAGCCTGGGAAGTTCTGTCAGTCCATCAGCCCACATGACATGACATGACATGCCGACCGCTGGGCTGGGCTGGGCTGGGCTGGGCCAAGCCCCGCTCCGTCCCGCTCCGCTTCCTTTCGCTTCGCTGCGCTCGCATCCGTCGCACTCCATCGCACCGCATCGCACTCGCGAGTCCGAAGATCGCGGGGTCCCCAGTGCGAAGACAATCCACACCCTCTCCCGCCGAGTTGCCCAAATCGGCAATCATCACACGCCCAACCTCCCATCACGCCATGGATCGACAAATTCACAACGAATAGCAGGGGGTTGAATTAATCGCTACCGATTATAGAAAAAAGAAGAAGAAGGAGGAGGAGAAGAAGAAGAAGAAGAAGAAGAAGGGGGCTTTGTACCAAAAAGATACATGTATATATGTATGCACGCCAAGTATACACCGGCACTTCTTCTCCACCCCATGGCAACCATCAACGCCAGAACCTCCTGGACCCAAAACTCAACGGCAAATGACGACACTGGAGCGGTGGCGTGATGCACGACTTCCTCTCCCCCTCACCCTTTGCCGACTCCGATACCGGGGCCCTGCGACTCCTAATCCTGCGCCAAAACACTCCCGAAAAGAGAGATGAAAAAAAGTATGAAAGAGTTCACTAGCGGTGGTAGTGGTATTAAACATTTGGATGCTGATGATATAACAAAGGAATTAGTAAAAAGATACTTTGTGATGGAGAGAGAGAGAGGATAGACTGGTATAAGGATGGGAAAACGGGGTATCTTTGTGATGATGAAGATGATGATGTTAGTCATGACGCGGCGGATCCCGATGCGAAAAGATATACCAGAAACCAATGATAGGTGACTGCGAGAAAGCACAGCGGCCGTTTCAGAGGGAAGCTGATGCCCGGCGTCCGAGCGGCGTGCCATGTGCTTCGCTATCCTACTGGAAGATCATGGCAACGAGCACGTGGTTGGAGTCAAAGTTCCACATGTCGTGGGAGGTGAGGGGCTTGTGTTCGTCGTAGACTTTGCCGGCATAGACGATGCGAACATGGGCAAAGGGACTGATCTGTAGAAGTCAAGTTAGAAGATATAAGAGGGCATCTGCGGAGCACATGGGACACTGACCCCCGTCTTCTGCTTCAGCTTCGTTATCAGAGCCGAGACCTTTTCGTTCTTGCGCATCGAAATGACCACGTCCTTGGCGTCGGTACTGAGTCGGACGCGGACTTTGACCTGTTCGCCCAGCTCTTCGACCTCAAGGTTCTTTTCTTCCTCGAGGGCGCCGTCGGTTGCTCCTGGGGCGTCTTCCTCGGCGCTCAGCTCCTCGTCTTCGACCAGGCCTTCGGGCTCAATCACGATCCACTCGGGCATCTTGTACCAGTCTCCACTCGCGTCGAAGACGCCGCGCCAGAGCTGACCATTGGGGCATGTGCACTCGGTGGCATCGAGCAATGCCTGAGCCTCGGCAACCTCTCCCCGCTGCAGATGCTCCACCATGAGACGCACAGCACCCCAGATCTGGGGCTGGCCGCTCGTGCGCGTGTCCCACCAGTCATTACGCTCCTTTTCCAACCGCCTCCTCGTCCATTGCAGTGCCGTCGGGTCCGTGAGTGGGGTTACGTGGGTGCGATGCCTGCTGCTGCTAGTAGCAGTCGGCGAGGCGAGCGTGTTGGGCAACGACGACCGCTGGGCAGGATCGATTGGCTTCAGTGGCGCGTTGGGACGACCCCTAGATCGCGATTGGGAGGCATGGGAGGCGCGCGGCGAGGCGATTGAGCCCGGAGGCTGGGGCGAGGAAGCGGTGATGTTGCGCGAGGACGAGTCTGGGGCTTGGCCTTGGGCGTTTGCGGCGGGCTGATATGGGCCGTCGTTGTCTGCGTCGACCTCGCGCGAAGCACAGCAGCCCTGTGGACAAGTGGTTAGCTGGCGCAAGAAGTAAACTGGCGGCAGCGCGCAGCCAAGGTGCGTGTCAACGGCCCTGTCTTGGGCCGGCGCACGCGATGGCGACGCAGGTCTGATAGGCAAAGCTATAGGTCGGAGGAAAACGGTGGACACCAGCAGCCCGTTGGCGGCGCTTTTGGCAACAAAGCAAACAAAGAAGCTGCATGCAATGTCGTCGCCGCGGCTGCGCCATGGACCAGGACCCAGGGCCCAGCACGGGAGCAGCACGGGAGCAACAGGGCGTGCGTGATGCAAGTCACTCACTCACCATGATGAAAGACACAAAAACACTCAACCAGGACAGGAGCTACGAGAGTGGGTAGCGGCGAGCGAATGCAATACTGTGCAAAGAGATGCGACCATTAAGAAGGTAGAGGCGCGGCGTCGTGTGCGGAGAGGGGAGCCATCAAGTGAAAGCGTCGTTGGTGCGGGGACCAGAGCTTGCGAGGGCGCGAGTGCCAGGTCGAAGCTGTCAGGGCTGGCCCGCCGCTGCACCACTGCACCACTCCTGCACTCCTGCACCCACCTTGGTCGTCGCTTGTCGCTCCCGTGACTCGCAGCATCATCCATCGAGGCTCCGCCACCCGGTGCACTAGAAGGGCCTTTTTTCGTCGCCAGTCTGCCCGCCACCGGCCATGGCCAACCCACCTCCCAGATCGAAGGCGCGTCATGCCACCAGCGGCCTGCATGGGTCGAGTCGCTTCGCCCTCGCCAGTCAGCCATGCGCATGAACCTCATCTCCGGCCACCAGCCACCAGCCACCGCCCGAGCATGCGGAGACACACACACAGAACGTCATCATCACAAGGCACAAGAGGGATGGATGGGAACCACATTTTTCTATTAGAGATTATTAAGTGGTGGAGTGCCCTAGTGGCCGCTTGTACATCTCCTAATAAGGCTGTACGCAGGGTATCAGGGGGTATTTCGCAGTAAAACAATAAAAGACAGCCAGCGCGACCAAGACTTTGGTATCAAAAGAGAGAAACAAGTGCAGAGTGGTATCAATCTAGACAAAAGTGGGCATAAACACCGGATAGGCAAAGTAGACACCACCAAACATGTCCATGCCGCAGATCATAGCCCACGATAGAGAGTGACGGAGAGTTGGTCGAAAGGAAAACGGGTACGAGAGGGGGGTGCGTGAGCTCTGTCCAGCGACTGTGCCGAGGCGCAGCCCTGGGGGTATTGGTCGTGGTGGCAGCGGTCAAAGAAGCGACTTGCGATATCTTTGCTTTTCCGTCATTCCATCATGGCTGTCGTTGAGAAACGCGGCATCTTCCCACCATACCTTACGCAGTGGTAGCGACGGGAGGGGTGCTTTTGGGAGCCTGCCCTACTGTGACAGCGTCGGGAGTGACATCGCCGATGGCGCTGTGCTCAGTGGCGGCGGGGAGGACGGGGGCCTCGTCCTTCTTCTCCTCAGCGATGGCAGGAGTGGCCTCCTCCTTGGGCTCGGGAGTCTCCTCGACCTTGGCGGGGGTGTTGGTGGACTCCTTCTCCTTCTTGGAGGAACGGCCGGCCTTGCTGGCGTTGCGGAAGAGACCCTTGAGGCCCTGCGACTTCTCCTCGCCGTCCTTGTCCTTCTTGACGGAACCGGTCAGGTTGCCGAAGATGGAGCCACGCTTCTTCTGGGTGGTGGTGGTGGCAGGGGCCTCCTCCTCCTTCTTCTCCTCCTTGGGCTCTTCCTTGGGAGCCTCAGCGGCGGGCTCAGGAATGGGCTCAACGGGAGCGATGGGAGCAGCGGCGGAGGTCTCCTCAGCCTTTGCGGGCTCCTCGGTCTTGGGAGCCTCGGGGGCCTTCTCAGAGCTGGGGGACCTGACCTTCTCCTTGGCACCACCCAAGAATTTGCCGAACGAGAAGTGCTGCTTCTCCTTGGCGGGAGTGGTGGCAATGGGCTTAGCCTCCTCAACCTTGGGTGCCTCAGTGGTCTCAGCAGCAGGAGCAACGGCAGGGGCAGCAGCGGGCTCCTCAAGCCTGGGGGGCTCGGCAGAGACCTCGGTCTCCTTGACGGGAACGACGGGAGCGACCTCAGACTCCTTCTTCTCGGTCGTAGGGCTCTTCAGCTTCTCAACGAAGTTGCCGAAGATGGAGCCACGCTTAGCGGGCTTGGGCTTCTCCTCGACCTTCTTCTCCTCCTTGACCTCAGCAACAGGCTCGGTCGCAGGGACGGCAGGCTCATCGGCCTTGGTCTCTTCAGCAACAGGCTTGGGGAGGTCTTCGGTGATGACAGGAGCAGTGACGGGGGCGGCAGAAGCTGTCAATATTAGTAGGCGCAACAGATGCGGCGTAGATGGAAAAACATACCCTCAGCGGCGGGAGCGTCAGCGACGGCAGTCTCGTCCTTCTTGGCGGCCTCGACCTCCTCGCCTTCCTTCTTCTCCTCCTTCTTCTCTTCCTTCTTGGCTTCGGCCTTCTCCTCGACCTTGTCCTTCTTGCCGAGGAAGTTGCCGAAGATGGAAGCGCGCTTTCCGCGAGAAGCCGAGCGGCTCTTGCTCTTAGCCTTCTTCTTCTTCTTGTCCTCGTCGGACGAACTGCTAGACGAGGACCCAGTGCGGGCCGGAACGGCGGTGGGCTCCTCTGCAGAAGCGGAGGCAGCGGGCTCAGTCGTCTCCGCGGGCTTTGGGGTAGCGTCGGTGCTCTTCTTCGGGGTGGAGCCCTCCTTGGCCGCAGTGGCCGCTAGCGTGGCAGGCTTGCCTAGACTTGATGTCAGTGAGGATCCTGCAGCGGGTACAAGCGAGCAACATTTATTTTTCACGACGCGACGCGTCAGAACATGGCTGCGAAAAAAGACTTACCGAGCTTCTCGAGCTGCTCCTTGTAGCCCTCGCTGCTAACGATTCCCTCACTGGCGGCCTTGGCCTCCTCGATGGTCTTCTCGAAAGCAAGGAACCAACCGTTGCGCTCGGCAACGTTCTGGGCCTCGAAGGTGTGCTTTCCACCGTGGTACTTGAAGTGGAAAGCCTGGGCACCGTCCTTGGTGAGGTCGGTGGCATCAGCCTTGGAGAAGGGTTAGCTACTTTGCGCCATGTTGTGGCAGTGATAGTCAAGTGCATACCAGCTTCAAAACACCGGCGGGAGACTCCTTCTGGTCGGCGTGCTTGACGAAGTACAGCAGACCCTTGCCGGTCTGGCTGGACCAGGCGGCGACGCCATGTGCGACCTCGGGCTTCTCGCCGCGCAGGTAGTGGCCGAGGTTGGAGGCAGGGACGGCCTCGTCGCCGAACCAGAAGTACTTCTTGGAGAAGCGGAAGGCGCTGTCAGACTGTTAGCGCGGCTGTCACGAGGGACAGTCACGGGCAGCGAGCACTTACTTCTTGAGACCGGGGGCCTTGTAGCCCAGGGCGCCGCTGTAGATGGGCTCGGCGGGCTTCTCCTCGGGCTTCTCCTCCTTCTTCTCCTCGACGGGGGCAGCAGCCTCGCCCTCGGTCTTAGCGGGCTCCTCGACCTTGGGCTCAGCGGACTCGGTGGGCTTGTCGGCGGCGGGCTCGACGGCAGGCACGTCGGCCGCGGGGGCAGCGGGCGTGGGCTCGACGGCCGGGGCGGCAGGGGCGTCGGCAACGACAACGGGCTTCTGCTCTTCGGCCATTTCTGCGGAGCGGTGGCGGTGGGGTATCTGGGTGGTGGAGTGCGGGCGGGCGTGTGTCGTCGCGGGGGTGCGGCGAGAGATAAGGGGCGTGAGGGAGGCGAGCTCGGTGGAGGAGGGAGAGATGGAGGTATTACAAAAGCTTACGGGAAGAAGAAGTGCTCTGTGCCGGCAGGGGGCAGCGGACGAGAAGGCAGGCTCGACTGAGGGAGAGTTGCGAGCACGAGAAGAAGTGGTGTGAGGAGAGGAACAAAAAGAAAGAGTCGGGCGGCCAAGGGCTGCGAGAGCTTTAAGATGAGTGGGTGTGTTGCTAGGGCGCGGCCGGGCAGGGATTTAGTCGAAATTGGTGGTTCAGGCTTCAGCACAGGGCAGCCGCCGCCGGACCCGCTTGCCCTCGCCAGGCGTGCAGGGCAGGCGTGCAGGCGTGCAGGCCCACCGCTCCTGCCCAGCCCAGGAGGCCCTGGCGCCGTGGCCTGCGCGCCGTCGATTTCTCGCGAGTCGCTGCATTATGCACGACGCGCCGGGGAGCACTGCTGAAACGCTGTATACGTACTTTTTCCCACGACCGCCCTCTGTTTCCTGCGCGCAGGCGGCCAGCGTGCCGGCCAGAGGCTTCGTCCACGGCAGCGCGCGGCCGCCCTGCCTTGATTCGACCCGGCCAGCCTGCTTGGCCGGGGGGCTGTCCAGGTTGGCCGCCCTCAGACTCACCACCACGCTGCTGCTGCTGCTGGTCATGCGACCCCCCTCCGCCTCCGCGCGTTCGCCTCGATCGGCCGCCCTGTGTCCTCTTCTCACGGCATGGCGACATGGCATGCCACGCCCGGCCGTTTTCCGAGTCCTTTGTCTGCTGCGAGAGAGCCTGCCCGCTCCCATGACACCGCCGCCGGCCTTGTACCCCTCCACTACGCCTGCGCCGGTGCTGGAAGGAAACCTGGAAGGAACAGAAAAATGCATTGTACCTGCTGAGACGATGGTATCATCCCGGTGCTTGCTCCCCTCATCGCCATCGCCATCGCCTTCCACCATGCTGCCACGGTGCTGTATCTTGCATATCGCGGCGCACACTGGCTGGGCCATGTAGGTAGATGGAGCATCCCCCTCCCCCCCTCCCCTCCACTCCGCTCCCCTCCCCCCTTGGCCTCTGCTCTCTCGCGCACCGCGCACCGCACCGCGCAGTGCCCATGCCCACGGCAGCGCCTACGGCTGTCACGGCTGTACGCTGCCACCGGCCACAGCACCAGCCTCTCGTCTCCCCTTTGCCCTCGCGCGCCATCTGCCAGCAGCGCTGCACAAGTCCAGCACGCGGCGCTAGGCGGGAAGCGACAAGCGCAAGTGGCTTTAGCAGGCTGCATGCAGCGAATGGCGCGCCGGCCACCCCGTCGATCCCCGTTAGAGACACCAGACCCTTGCGAGACACAACGCTGAGCACGGCGGTGGGCGAATTGGCAGCGGGCAGGCGACGCCAACCGAAAGACTCTGACGAACACCAGAAGGTTGTCGCCTACCTGCTGCTCGCAGGGTGGACGGCCATCATTAAACTAGGCCGTCGCTCATTACCGAGCCTGTACCGTTGGCCATGGTCTCAGTCTCACAAGCTTTGAAACACAATCTGACATGACTGCTGGTGCTGGCGCTGCTGCAAACCGCCAACCGCCATCCGCCATCCGCCATCCGCCAACCGTTCCCCCCTCTGGCGGCCTGCCTGCTGCAGCCTCGTTCCTGGACGTTTTGGCTGCCCGGCCGGCTGCCCAGCGCGAGGGTGCGCGAGGGTGCGCCGGGCTGCACCATTACGAAAGCGTAGCCCGATATATTGGATTCTCAGGAGGGGCATTCCCAATCGAGGGCCGTCAAAGGCCGTCGAGGGCCGTGGGACCTTGGACCGCAGGTGCTGATTGATGAAAAATTGCAAGAGCCGACGGGGCACCCCCGGCGAGCGAGCTTCGGCTGATCTTGACCATCAAGCCAGCAGCGATGGCCGCCCAGGAGTCAGGCGGGGGTGCGCCGTGGTGCGCCGTGGTGCCGTCGACGGGAGGGAGAGGTCGAGTCGACGACGGGGCCTCACGTGAAAAGGGGGCCGCCGCCCATCGGGGCCATGTCCACGGCCAGCCTCAACACCCCGCCGATGATGAGAAACGTCGAGGGAGCTGCTGCATGTCACAACCCACTCGCCCAGCGCCCGCTGCTGCTTTTTCTGCCCTCCCCGCTGCAGCCCGTTGCTGAGCCAGCGGGCGCAAATGCCCGACTGCCATTTCCGAGGGCGAAAAATCCCTTTGCCTATGGCCATCCTTCATCTCGCGGTGCGCACGGCGCCCTCAGAACACGCGATAACATCCGCGAAGATCCCCCTAGTGCCGCCAGCCAATCCCCGTCCCGTCCTCACCGCCACAGCTCGCAATTTTGCAGAGCAGATGCCCCCTGCCGCTCCAGCTCGAACCACCTCCAACCAGCGCCCGCCATTCAACTTGTGCGCGGCACCCCCGACCAGCGGCCGCGTTATGCCCTCGAGCACAATCGCCGGCCTGGGCCCCTCTGCCGCTGCAATCAACCTCCCACAGCCCACATGAAATTTGGGCGCCGCGCAAACACGCCGCACATCAGAATCTCTGCCCGTCCGACGTGCTGCTCCTGTGCCTGCCCATCGCGTGCCGAGCCGTTAGCACATCGCGTCAAGCCACGCCCCCCCACCGCGCCGTGACTGCGTGTTTCAATAAAGTCTCGTGGGAGCGAGTCAAGAGGCAAGCTGAGGTCGAAACTTCTTGACTGCTCTCGTAACCCCATCTGCGTCTGCCACGGCACCAATCCAGTCCAATCCAGTCCAATCCAGCTTCACGTCCGCCCGATCGCCCGCCCATTCGCCTGCCCGGGGCCTGCATGCTGCATGCTGCTCGAGCATGAGCAACCAACACAAATCACCCAAGAAACCCCCCCATCGCGATTCTGCACCGTGACTCTTCCAGCCCACGTGCGCCAATCAAGCCAAAACGAGGCTCCAAAAATACTCGGCATGCAGTGCTCCTGCTTCATCTATTGTCCGCGGAGCCGCGTCGTGCCCGCCGGAAAAGCCCTCCAAGCCACTCAGCCCGGGCCAAATTCTCCGGCGGCCGAGTCCTGGGTGGCATTTTGGCATCTGCCACTGCCAGAGCCTCGTGGGCGAGGTCGAGGTACAATGAAGTCAAAATAAGCTCACGACTCGTCTCTTAGAGCTCTGGCGGGAAGGGGAGGAGTAGCTTCCCCATCGGGAAGAGTGTGCCTGCGCCATTTTCCACCACCAGCACCCCAAACAATCCTTCTGCCCGCCACCGGAGCCGCTGGCAATCGTCTTCCCTCCTGTCCACCTCTCCTGCTGCGACGGGCGCTCGAGATGTTCGGCATGCCACTCCATGATCCACCTGTACTATGCGCCAGCTCCTCTATCCCTCACCGCCCTGCTCCTCTGCCTTGGGCGCTCGCCGCAGTCTAGCCCCGACGGCACCTTTCCGCTGCCCGTAAAACAAACACCAAAGGGATCCTGAGGCCCGGGTTGGCCCTTTGGAGCACGTCGTCGGCAGTGCCTTGTCCTGGTTGCTGCCAGGGTTTCCCCAGACGAGGGTGCCCCTCGCGCCCCTCACCGGATGCCCGAGCTCATCTTATCGACAGCGACTGACCGCCAATGCCAGCAAAGCATCCAAGCCTTTGGGCTCTGCATGCCTCCTGCCGTGCCACTGACAGTCGCCACCATGGCATTGTCCGGAGGGAAGCTTTTCCGATCGGTGGCCGCATTGCGACACTTGAGCAGACCGTGGCACGTGAGAGATCACGCCTGAACGCCTTCCCCAGAACCGGGCCATGGCACGTCACGCTCTCTGGATGCCTTCACTGCGCCACCGTCAGACCCCCCCAGACAGCTCAGGATATCCCGTGTCGGCCAGAGCAGGACGTGTCCCTCTCTTCCGGATGCTGGGAACGGAGACAGCGGGATTTCGTCATTGCGGAACCACTGCCCGCCCTTTGCATCAATCTTCGACCAGCACTGATATCTCATCTTGATCCATATGAGGTCATTCTCGGGGTCCACGGCTACGTTTACGAGGGCAGCCCTATCGCCTTCTCTCACTGACTTGTGCAGGGACTTGCTCACATGCTTCATATTGGGACGCAAACACAACGACATGTTTCATTTACTCGCTACGACGCTTGGAAATCATATGCCGACGTGAGACCCAGATCTATTATCGTCGACCCGGTTGTGATCGAGTCATTTCAGCATGCCACTCCGAGGGGAAACTCAGATTCGAGACCACATTTTCCAAAAGGCTCACGTTTCAGCCCTCCAAGACTGCTTCAATCGCACATGTAACTGCATTGGGTTTCGCCTCGGAAGAGTTTACGTACAGCGACCAACCAGATTCGAGTGTATGCGATTAGTTGGGGCTCTGGTGACCATCTCTATGCTCTAACACTGCACTGTCAGTGGTAGCGGACACCTCGGAAATCAACGCTCTGCAGCGCTGCAGCTCAAGCGAATCTAGAGAACCGGAAATAGTGGTGCAGAGTTTTCTAGAATGTTTCAGCCTCCCGTTCAATGCGGGGTCTGCTTAAGAAACACTGACATCTATTTTGGCGTGTTTCGACTTGAGCGGCTGGTCGAGTAGTTAGTTCACCTCGCCCCAAGGTAGGTTCCCTAAATGCTCACGTCAGTGGTTGCCACTTTCGGAAAATCCTCGCCGAGTTTGAGTATGTACGCATACGTTGGGCATATTCCATTATGGTAAAGAGGTGAAAAGGTACGTCCTGAATGTAGGGGGGGACGCTAATTCTCGAACGTCTACTATCTAGACTTATCGTGTACGTCCCGAACGAGCAGCCACACGCTTGAAGCACATCGTCCACAAGCGAAACGACACGAAGATTTCCATAGAGCCTGATTAGACCAATATGCGCTGCTTCTGCAGCCTCATAGCCGTCTCCTTCTCCTCGTCGCCCGCAAAATGCAACCATCCCTTTCCATCCCACCTCTTCCAGCTTGATTCGTCGACTACTTTCTCCCACCCCTTCTTAAGGGGCGGATACCGTTTATCCATCTTCCACTGCCTCACCCTCTCTAGAATGCGATCCTTCTCCCTCTGTTGCTCCGCCTCTCTCTTCACCTTCTCCCTCCAAGCTCCCATCTGAGCCTCAATCTCCTCCTTGCCCTCCCTAGTCATATACCTCGGCATCGTAACTATGACCCCATCCTTTGTCTGCGCCAGCGTCTTCTCTTCCAGCGCCCGCTTCAACTCGTCATTTTCCTGGATCATGCCCTCGATCTTGCGATACGCAGTCTCTCGCTCTTCCTTGACGCGGCCCAAGAACGCACGCTCAGTCTCCAACTCGCGCTCCATGGCACGCACGCACGCCTGCAGCGGCTCGACCCGGTACCACTCGGGATCATTCGTCGGCAGGCGCGAGAAGTACTCGCGCACGTATCCCACCATCTCGTCGTGCTGGCTCTGCGCCAGCCCATCCGCCTCCTCGCGCTCGGCCTCCATCTGCTCCCTCGCCTTGCCCGCATCCTCCTTCCACGCGCTGCCCTCCTCCCTCGCATCCCGCAGCTCCTCCTCCAGCACCGCCTTTTCATCCTGCGCCGCCGTCAGCCGCGCCCTCAGATCCCGCTCGCGCCGCTCGAGCTCGGGGTCGTAGTGTGCGGCTGCCGTGTGCTGCAGCGCGAGGAACCGCGCTGTCTGGCCCGCGAGCTGGGCTTCGGCTTCGCGGGCGCGCGTCTTCCACGTTGAGAGCGCTTCGCTGAGGTCTGGGGCGTCTGCGGCAGTCGAGGTTGCGCGCTCAGCGAGCATGCGGCGGAGAAGGGGCAGTTCTTCTACAGCGGAAGCGTGCTCTGCGGCCTGGGCCTCCAGTGCGGATTCGAGAGCCGCTGTGTGCGAGGTGCGAAGCTCCGACAGCTCGGCCTTTGCGCCCTTCAACTCGGCCTTTGAAGTTTCCAGGGCCTGGGCTTTGGACGCGAGGTCCGTCCTGAGGCTGTCGAGCGTGGCGAGCGCGGCGCTGTGGTCTTGCCTGAGCCCATCTAGGGCCTTGCGCTCAGCGTCCAGCGCCGTCCTCGCCGCACCGTGCAGCCCCGTCTGCTCCTCCAGCGACGCCTGGAGCGCCGTCACATCCCCGTTCTTGCTCGTCTGCAGCCTCTCCGCCCGTCGGTTCGCGAGTGCGAGCTTGAGATCCATGTCCGCCCTCGCGGCTTTGGCCTGCTGGTCCACAAAGGCCATGTGCGATTTTCGCTCCGAGTCGAGTGCGGTTTGGAGTCTTTCGGCTCGCGCTTTGGAGGCTTGGAGGTCGGATTGGGTGCGCGATAGTGTGGCCTTGAGGGTTTGGTTTGCATCTTGCAGTTGGGAGGTCTCGGCTTTGGAGGCGTGGAGGTCGGATTGGGTGCTTGATAGAGTGGCCTTTAGGGTCTCGTGCCTATCTTGCAATTGGATGTGGGAGGCCAAAAAGATTGTAAGTATGGTATTTGTGAGGTGACGCAGATTCTGGACTTGAGGGGGGTCGTTCTCGTTTGTAGGGAGGGCGGGGGCCCCTGCTCCAGGGGTGGTGGAGAGACTGGCTTGGGTACTGTCACGGGCGGCTTCGAGGTCTTTTTTCAGTGCTTCGAGGGCATTTCTCAAAGCCTCATCATCGGGATTCGCCGTCGTGTTGATGCCAAATGATGTAGTCCTTGCCAAGGAAGAAGGTCCCAGCGGAGCACTCTTTGGCAAAGGCTCATGATGATCCGGACTCTTTGGCGTATCTGACCTCTTCTTGAGCCTAGAGGGCACAAAAGCCGCCCTCGCATTCCGCCCTGGAGTCTTGCTGTCAAGCCCTTCCATAAACCTATCCCCCTCTTGCTCCACACTCAAATCTGAGCCCTCCTCCTCCTCCGCTCCCCCATGCAGAATATCAACGCTCAACCCCTTCCCCAAAGCCTTCCTCTTCCTCTTCTTTTCACTCTCCGCCATCGCCTCCTTCACCGTCCCCTGCTGCCTCCGATCCCTCAGACTGACTCCATCCCCCCCTCCCCTACTCTTACGGCTCGACTTGCGCTCAAAGCTCCAGCTCTCGCTCCCGCTCCGCATACTCATGTTCCGCCTCGCCAGCTCCTCGCCCAACGTCCCCCTTCTGCGGACGTCCGCGGGCCCCGCATCACCACCGCCGCCGCCTTCGCCCTGGCTCTTGCGGCTCAACCGCCTGCCGTTGTCAAAGAGGGAGCCCGCACTACTGCTGTTGCTGTCGAACATGGCGTCATACTCGTCGGCGACCGATGCGGCGGCGGGGGACGAGGAGCCCGGGGCGGCGGGCTTGGTGCCCCAGTGCATGTCCCAAGGCTTCTTCTCGCGGCCGCTTCCGCGCCAGCTGCCGTCTCCCGAGTGGAAGCTTCCGTCTCGAGAGCTGAGACTTCCGGTAGGGCTTTTGAGGGGGTCTGATGCTGCTGCTGCTGCTGCTGCTGCTGCTGCTGCTGGGGTGGCCTGGGAAGCTTGGTTTTGGAGGCGACTTTTGGGGCGGGGAGGGGGGGTTGGAACTGGCGAGGTCAGAGCTGGGAGTGCCGGGCTTGAGAATGGGATGGGTGGAGTGGTGGGCAAAGGTGCTGGCAGTACTGCATCCACCGGTGGCCGTACGGCGGTGGCGGCGGTCACAGCTTCGTCAGGAACCTCGATTTCGCCTTTGGTCTGCTTCTGGCCTTGCTCTTGCTCCGCCGCTACTGCTCCCGGTGCCATGTCCTTGTCCCTGTTCCTGGCGCGCGAGCTGGCGGTTGCGGCCATGAAGCTAGGGGCGGCGGGGGTCTTGTGAGTCTTTGGCGTATTGGGGGGTTCAGGAGTGTTGGTGTTCCTAGGAGTATTGGGGGGCTTAGGAGATTCGGTGTTCTGAGGCGCATTGGAGTTCTTAGGAGTATTGGGATTCTTAGGGGTAATAGGTGTCTTGGGCGCATCGGGGGGTTTAGGAGTACCGGTGTTCTTGAGAGTATTGAGGCTCCTGGGAGTAGTGGGGTTTTTGGGAGTCGAGGGGTTCTTTGGAGGTGGGGGTTGCTTTTTTGGAGGCATCTTGGACGTGGAGATGGTGTTTAGCGGATGGGTTAAGTAGACCTGGAGGTGATGATGCAGGTGAGAGACTTTTTCGGTTGAGGGTGGCTCAGAGGAGTAAGACTCTACCAAGCACTCTGGTTGGTGGGTTGAATGTGATCAGGAAATCGTATGGGTTGATGTTGTTGGTTCCGAGTGTTGTGTTTGAGATGTTTGGTGGCATTTGCTCTGTACGGGGGGAGGGTAGCGGTGTTTGTAGACATTAGGGATCCGTGTCTCAACCTGAGCATTGGACCAAAATAGATTGCCTGAACTATGCTATTGTTTCGATGTCATTTTTTTCTCTATTGAAAAGGATTCATGACAAAGGCTGGCTGTGTGGGCTGGTTTCATTGTTTCTATTGTTCTGCTCGTGGACAATAGGATCCAACGTTTGTTAAGGATTTCACTACACCACCACACCAAATGTTGCCTATTGAAATCAACTGCACAAAAAGTTTCATGTTTATTATTGAGTCTGCGATGATATGGCTTAGTCTTATGTAACCTTGCAAAAGCGGCATTGGAAAGCGAAGGGTAGACTTGCTATTTGCAAACCAATGCTAGCCCGGCTGTTGACCTGCAATACTCACCAGTAGATCCCCATCCAGCTTTCACAGAACCGGAGCTTTGTGAATCTTATCTCCGTAGACTCCAATCCCCGATGGGGTTGCCTCTACGGCCCCGATGGGGTTGCCTCTACGGCACAGCTTTTTCAATTGCCCAACTTAGTTAGTGGTCTCCACTCTCAGATACTTGCTTGATCTGCCTCGTCAGCCCACACGTGCATGTCAGTCCAAGCTTTAGATTAGTCGTATGGTCCCGAGCCATGAAATTCAGTGCCCTGCTCCGCGATGCCAGCCGTTGCGAAGTTTCCGTAGCGTTCCATAGTCTGTATAAGCGAGGCATACCATGCCGACTTTTTAATGGAGCTTTCGGGAGTGGTCCACCACCTCATGTGCCAAGCTCTTTTTCGCATGGCAGTATCCAACTACGCAAACAGCTAGTATTGAAGTGGCCAAGAGTATGATATGGCTAGGAAGAAAAAAAATCGGGGAGTAGGTTCGCGGTTCGGTTCAGCTTGGGGTTCGATTATGAAGATTCTGGCCAGACCCTTGACGGGATTACCGCGCCATGACTTCCAACCCATGGTTTGCGTAGCAATATTGTGGGGGCGGAGGAAACATTTGCCGGCCGACCATACCAATGTAGGATGGTTGCATAGAGGTCCGCGGAGCAGTCATCTTGACACAAATGATTGGGACGAAGGCGAACGCCGAAGGAGTCTGGATCATGGTACGAGGCTTCCAGAGGCGCAGGGATATCGATACCGACATATGTAATTATTCAGCGAGATATCTGGAGTGGGCTATGCTGCGTTGATTAGCATTCGCAACACGAGGAAATCGGAGCGACGGAGAGTGCGATCGAAACAGTGGGTTGACGAACTTGGGATCGATGGAAGCTTTGCCCATGTAGGAGGAACTTCGACTGTGATAGTACAGATGTTTGTAATGGATGCATGGCATGGTAAAAGTGCCAGGCTGACAGGCGGCAGATGGCAGTCATTTCCTTCTGGCCCCATGTGCTAGGAAACTGTCGCGACGCTCACCCCACCTTCTGGAACGACGTGCAGGCTGCTGCTAGAGAGTAGTCATAGCAACACGGTCATTTGCCTTGATGTTTGAACACTCTAATCCCGTTTGTTGGAATGTCTGGTCAATATAGTGCCGCGTTCGTCTTGCAAACCGACGTAGCCCCTGATTCACTCTTCCAATATGACTAGACGAAGCAGCATGCCTAGTATCGTCTCGCTTGGCCGACCCAATCATTCATTGTTGGCCCAGACATGGTTGCACAACACCTGGCCAGTGTTTGGTTGTCATCCTGATTTGGCCGTAGCGTGCATTCTTGGGGCTGCCTACAGCAGGGAAACCCCCCGGCCACACATTGGTATGATCGGCCGGAAGCAACCGAGCGCTCGCTGCATGCGACGGACAGGTACGCTTGACGCCGTGTTCTGACGGCCGCGGCGTTGCGGACTGTTAGTGTGACTGCCCCCCGAGGCGTCAGCCTACCGCCACGGAGATGCCGAAGGGACGAAAACACCATGGCAACGATGCCGAGGCTTGTAGCAAATCTCACGAAAGATTGCTCAGAGTGCCATTCGGCGAGTAGACGGGACTGGCCAAGGTGATTATATGCAGTAGCGGGAGGAATCCGTATCCAGGTGCTCGGGTTTGTGATGTGTTCCAGCTTCACCGACTGCGGGTTTGCAGACCTTTATTCTCCGTCGTCGCCATGACGTTGCCGTATATCTCTTGACAAGTCTCCTTCGTGGTGACCACATGAATCTCTCGCGGATACCAAGTGTAATTCGAGGCCTGTTGTAGCAGCTTCAGCGCTCGTGAACCCTTACCCATGGTTACAGCCTTGCCATGCTTCCTCAAGGTGGTGACCTGACCCTCATGCAGCTGGCCGCCCTGAGGCCAACGCTTGAACCCGACACAGAGTATGACCGTGGAAGTCTGAGAATGCCGCATTCGACTGGCTGGGATCAACCTCAGGGCGTGAAACAGCGGCCGTGCCTCTGCTGCTTTCCAGCCAGGGTGTGGGTGCCCGCGAATGGCATTGGTGCGAGGAATGCGGGCCTCGATTCTCGTGCAACACCACACCCTCCCAGAACCCAGAGCAACGGCTGATGTAACAGACGAACCTGAGCTTAACTGTGATGAGTATCAAGTCCACATGACTCTGGTAGGCCATTGGGCAGCACGTCAGGATCGGCAGAAAGCCACAGCTGTGCCGACCCTTCACAGGGTATACGATTGCCTCTGAACCAAATTAGGCATGGGTGGCACGGCGAGGTGTTCGTGGCGCTCGTAGGCCGCAGCGTCGCTCATGGGAGGGGACTGGTGGCCGTTTTCAACCACGCGGCTCAAGCGACGTCTGATATCGCGACCTGAGAAATGATGGATCGTCCGGCAGACTAGGCTCTTATCTTTTTGCATATATTCTGTTGCCGGGGAGCGTACCACGTCCAAAAACAGCTCTGGTTCCAAATGTGGCAAGCTCTAGAAGCCCTTCACGGATCCGGTGTTCTTTGTCCGTCTTCAGCGACCAGGTGAGCTACAGTCTCTGTGAGCAGTCGACCCCGAGGCTCAGCAGTCGCTACAAATACCCGTTGAGGACTCACTTCGCCAGACAAAGAACTACTGTCTGTCAACTTGCCTCCTCGAAACTCCCCAAGTGGTTCCCTTCGACAAAGAAACACGCGAGACCACCAAATCTTAGACACTCCACGTTCTGTCTGAGGCGAACACTTGTGTCTCCTTACCGCTGGAATTGATTGCTAGGACACGGAAGAAACCTCCGGTGAGAAACGGGTATATGCAACAGGTTCGTCGCTGAGCTCTTTGCGAACTGTCATGCAGAATTGCGGCTGAAGCAAACCTGATATGCATGACAGCGCAACTCTATACGATACTAACACACATGGCCAGAAGGTTGCCCGAAACAAAGCTCTGGATCCAACAGGCATCTCTGAAAAGCGACAGAAGCCTGTTGCTCGCGTGCTCGAAGACACGGCGTACTGACAGTGGGTCTGTCTCTAAGCCAGAGAGCAGCACTTGCCACCCACGGGGAAGCGACCGGTGCCTGCGGTCCAAGTTCGCATTGCTTCTTGAAGATTGATTATCGCCGCCGCAAATCGTTTCGCGTTGAGTCCAATAGCCCACCTACGACCGGTGTCGCCACCGAAGCATTCCCACACCTTGTTGATCCATAGCGAGAAAGTCCTGATTCAATTGTGCATTGAAACGTTTCGCCATCATGAAGTCTGAGACTATTATCCACCATCATCCACCTACACCTCCGAGTGTAAGTACCGAACTGCAATCAGGCCTCCACCACGTTGCCCAGTTCAACGCAGAAGGAAGCTTCTCCTACGACGACCTGCATTCCCATGGCGCTGGGTACGGAACCCCCGGCGCAGTCATCCAGGAGGGTCTTTCGCAACATTCTTCCCATCCCGACAACACCCCTGGGGCTGACTATGGCCTGGGCATACACTATGTAAACGATTTGTCCCAAGGCAAGATGGACGTTGGCTTACATTTGACTAGGACGGCTACAGCCAAGGATCCGGATACTATCCCGATCCACATTTCAGTGGCATGCCAGTGAGTACGACCAAGGGCGACCCATGAATGATAGGCTGACAAGCAAAAGAGCAACCACACCATGTTTTCAGGCTCACCTCCGACACCGAGATCGGCGACCGAAAACGACGACCTCTCGAGACGAACGCGAAGCGGCCGGACAATCGCACCGTCCAGTTCACCACGGATTGAAGAGAAACCACGACCCAAAGCTATCCCCAAATCAAAAAAGGCAAAGGTAGGGAAAGGCGAAAAGCCAAAGACGCCAAAACCTACGGCCCCATTAAGCATATTGACCAAGGATATGGCTGGCATTCCTGTGCGAAACATGGAGGAGTGGGTGAACCGGCCAGCCGACGTGAGGAGGAAAGAGGTCGAGAGGAGAAATGGATACGTCACCCGGCCGATGAACTCCTTCATGTTGTATCGTTCAGCATACGCGGAGAGGACAAAACAATGGTGCCTGCAAAACAACCATCAAGTAGTATCGTCGGTTTCGGGAGAAAGCTGGCCGATGGAGCCGCCTGAAATCCGAGAACTGTACAACGAATACGCCAAGATCGAGCGCATCAACCACCAAAACGCACATCCTACGTACAAGTTCTCGCCAAGTAAAGCGTCGACGCCTGCAAAGAAGCGAAAGGGCGAATACACAGACGAAGAGGAACCGAGTGATTTGGATGATGCTGAATGGGCTCCAGGCCATGGCAGGACTCGCATACGAACCTCGAAGAGGCCGAACCGATCGTTAGGATACCCAGCCCATAGCATGGAGGCCGAATACTTTGACAGATCATTTGGCCCGAACGGCAGTGGCATGAACAAGTCATCGTGGGAAATGACCAACGACGGGAGACCGATGCCCATGCCCATGGGGCAAAACGACCTGTACAACAACCAGTATTTTCAGGCGTCTGTTCATCCGAATATGGGATTGGGGACCGGCATGATGGAAGACTTGCGTTTGCGGAGGGTAGATACGCCGGCCTCTTCGTTACAGTTTTCGCCCGGCCATGCACTACTGGGGTTACCGGGAGGCAACGCTGCCGACTTGATACAGCAGCTGCATTCTCACACAGGCACGCCGCTCGACGAGCCACAGGTGGACCCACTGCTATTGGCTTTTGACGGAGATCACCACCAGGACTTGGGACCGGCTGTAATACATCCTACCGAATTTCGGAACGGGCATATTGGGTTGATGGAGCGGGAACTAGACCCGAGCAGTGTGGACGCCTTGCTTGGTACTGCACCCAGCCACGAGGAATATCATCCAGAGTCGTGGCAGTCTGACCCAACCATGGCAGCTCTAGAGCCAGAGTCTGAGTTCGAAAAGTGGATGGGCGAACACTAGTCTGGCAGAGCGTTAGCCAATGTGTGTATTCGACGAGGGGCGAATCCCCCCCCCCCAATGTATCATAGAGCAAAAGGATCTGCTGGATCTGCTGTTCAAATTGTTGTTCGTAGGAGGATACAGCCACGTCCTGCTACTTAAAATGACAGTTCGAACTGCCCTGTTTCTTTGTCTCATAGTCAATCAGATTTGTATTGCGGCTAGAACTATAATTCTCGGTCATTCTTGTAGAATCATTATGCGCTGTCCATTGTGCCGTATGCAGGGGTGACTGCTAGCCCAAGTTGGGCACAACTGCTGAGGTGAGATGGCCTTGCATAGGATAACCGACGAGCATCGAATATGAGATGGAACCATGATTGGACGATGGGGGGGTGGCAGGTCGACGATGGGGACGATGAAGGGGCAAGCAGGGAGAGGACGCACGGGCCCGGCAGGTGTTGGACGCGGGCAGTGACGCGACTTCGCGCTTTTCGGGCCAGGCAAGTGCGACCGAGCAGCTTCACACCCCACCACAACGACACCTTGCACTGTGGCATTGTTCGTGTGGATCCTTCACCAGGGTTTCAATCTGACTACATTCCCATATTCCCCCCTCTGCCGTCACACGCCAGGATGTACGGGGAACTCGGCAACAAGCTGGTATGCCCCGCCTTGCCGTAGCTTTTGCCCGTGCCAAAGAAATCTGACCATGCACAGGTCCAGCACGCAAAGCGCACGCAAGCGCTTGCACACCTACCGCCCTACCAGACGGAAATGGTGCGGGCCGTCACTCGGGAAGTGCGTGATCTTGACAAGGACGTTGCCAGCATCCTCGAACCTTTTGCGGGCACATTCAACCCCTCCACCGAGCCGGCCACCGCCTGTGCCCTTCTCGTCAACCACCTTTGCATGCGAAGGAACAAGCGCTGCCTGCTGGCTTACCATCGTGTTCGATCGGACAAATTGGATGAGATGTGCTGGAGTGGCATCGACGTCTTGGAGAGGCAACACCAGCAATCAGCCAAGGCAGGCAGTGAAGGGGGTACGTCAATGGGCGTCGACGGCAGTTCAAGCAGCCTCAGTCCTGAGGAGGAGGAATATGTTCGGCAGTACAGCGATCTGCTGGCTGCATACAAGGGCCAGTGGACAGACATTGATCTTACCGGCAGTCTTGAGCCGCCAAAAGACCTCTTCATTGACGTCCGCGTGCTCAAGGACGCCGGCGAAATCCAAACCGAATACGGGTAAGTTCATGTCTGCGTGTAGTAACCATCAGGCTAATTCAGTTCTAGGGCCATCACGTTGACCAAAAACAGCCAGTTCTATGTACGTCAGGGCGACGTAGAGCGACTGATTGCCCAGGGTTATCTCCAGCGCCTGAGCTGATGCATCTACCCGACGAGTCAAACGGCAATGCGAAGGCGTGTCGCGTATACTGTGGCCACTGAGGCGATGGGAATTCCCGCGACCCTGGGCATGAGCCACTTTTGCAACTCTTCTTGGCCGTGTGCACCATGTGTGAGGCCATTTTCAGTCGCCGCTATGCCTCTGAAGTCTAGACGATGGGTCATCCGAATACCGGCTTCGACTTGTTCTTTGACAACATGATTCAAGTAAGCAGCGAAACGAGACGGCGACTTCGCACTGTGTGGATCATAGATGTCCGTTGCCTTGGGACCATGTCGTGGGGGGGCTCAGCAGCAACGACAGGGGTCGGATCACGCGCAAACCTCAACGTCTCACGTTGTTGTACGCTCACATGGCATCTCGAGGCGACATTGGCCCGCAAAATGCGGAGAAGAGGGCCGGGCGGGGAGGCGGAAAGCGGGTTTCAGGGTTTTTTCTTGAAAGAAAAGAGGGGGCTTTGTCTGGGGGCGAGCGTTTTGGTTATTTTCGGAGGCTACCGTGGTAGAAGAAATGGACATGACGACGATGCAGCCATCATGCTGCACGCTGGCATGCACGAGCGCTCCACGGAGAGGACGCGTCCAGTCGTCAGCTCTCGTTACGTGTGCATGGGCCCACTGGACAAGGACGATGGAATCAATGCCGCGCTGGGGAGCGTCGCCAAAGGGATGCGTGTTTACAAGTACGCAGACAATGTCAAAGAAATTAGGCCTTTGTTAGGCCGATCCGACGGTTCTGGGTCCGGCCAAGCGGGGTTTTCCTGTCACTACTGTTGGCAGTCTGGGCTGAGAGCGACTGCGGGACTCGACATTTCCCCGCCAACTCCCCAGGCACGAACGCGTCGAGTTGCTTTTGATTTGCCGTGCAGCGAGGCGGCGCGCGGTCGCTAATGCGCTTAACAGCGGCAGGGGTGGTAGTGCAGGCTCACATGTTCGTGGGCCCGCTGCAGAGTTTCGTCGCCATTGCCCGACGGCGTGGTGTAATAGCTCGCAATCGCAGTCCGTGGCGGGCTGGTGTGTCTCAGTGGGCAGGGTGTGCGTGAAGTGGTGTGCAATTGCGGGCTACTACGCCGTGGTGGAGAGACAGAGGGCGAGCCTGGATGGCTAAAAGTGGACTTGGCGCTATATGACGTTGGTGGGCGGGCCGAAGATAGTCTCGAAGGAAACTCCCAGCAATTTTTTCCCTACCATGCCCTCTCGAGCTGGCTTTCGCCCCTAAGCCCTGTCGCTTTCGCTCTCTGACCATCATGCAGGATTCACCAGCTGCGGCCTTCACCCTCTTTTTTCCCGTCTCTCCTGCGGCCAATTGGTGAAAGTCGATCCACCCGCCGGGACCCGCCGTGCGCATAAACGCCTGCCCGCTTGCACATTTAGCTCTGCGGCACTGGCTCTCCCCCCTCAACAACGACTTATATCCAGACCGCCCCCTCGGATATGCTGGGTAGCTCAGCCAATACCGCCTACTAGCCGTCACCATGCCCGCACGTTTCCTCCCGCGGCGTCCGGAGTCGAGCGCGAGCCGACAAGAAACGTTCCCAGGGGATGGGAATGAGGGGGACTCTGCTAGGGACCACTCGCAGGACCAGGGCTCCAGCACGTTGCCGCGATCGCGTCCCATTAGAGCCCAGTCGAGTGCCTCCAATTCGATTCTCTCCGGTTCATACTCGTCAAGGAATCCTGTCCGCTCCTTTGCCCACCAAGCCTCGCACAATATCTCTGGTACGTAGCTCTTGGACTACCACATACTGGCGTCTGCGCCCGACCGTTGCACCTCCACACAGCCTCAAGCTTTTTCCCCACCAACAACTAACTCGTTTGCAGATACCCCTCAGTACTCGTCGCATGGCGTCCGCGAGAGGACTCAGGAGCTAGCATCCTACGCCCTCGATTCAGAACCATACCAGTCGCGTCGGCGAGGACCTAGCTTTACCGAGTCGGGCGGTTTGGGCGCAGACATTGAGGGCAGGAGATCGTCCGACTCGTTCGAGACGGATGCCATCGTAGAAGACTGCGAGCCCGAATCACCAGCCACGATCATACATGAACCAGAGCGGGCCAGTGACACATTCTTCAGCCCCATGTCACGGTTCTCGGACGATTCGCGACATCAAGAAACTCGAGACAAGATACCCCATGTCAGGGTGCCCGATGTTGTGGTCCAGGATACGGAGAGGACGCCGTTGCTGCCCAAGCCTAGGCTATCGCGGGTCGGATCGCATACAAAGAAGGTAGTGAAGCGCTTTACCAGCGGATCTAGCACTCCGAGCCTCAAGGACCGTCTCGAAGAAACTTTTGCCGTTGGCCGGGACCATGTTGCTGGACTGCGACAAACGCTTTTGAGTCCCAAGACCTACACCAAGGAGTCTGCCTTGGCTGGTGCTACGGCTGGTGTGCAGATGATATCGGCCGTCTTCCTCGGTCTGCTCCTCAACATTCTCGATGCGCTCTCCTATGGCTATATCTTGTTCCCGCTCGGAAGCCCCATTTTCAGCCAGACTGGTCCAGACGGAATTTCCATTTTCTTTGTTAGCTGCATTGTTTCCCAGCTCTGCTATTCACTTGGACTTTCCATCTTCCGGGGTGGAGTAGGCTCGGAAATGATCGAGGTTGTACCCTTCTTCCACAAGATGGCCTATTCCATCATGGCAAGGATGGAAGGCGAAAGTTCCGAGGCAATCATCGCCACAGTCATAACGTCGTACTGTGTGAGCTCAATCGTCACTGGTATCGTCTTTTTTGCTCTTGGGGCTTTCAAGTGGGGAAATATTGTGAACTTTTTCCCTAGGCACATTTTGATCGGATGCATTGGAGGCGTGGGATTCTTCCTGTTCGTGACTGGCATCGAAGTCTCGGCTCGCCTCGAGGGAAACCTCAACTATGATCTCGCTACTTTGCAGAAGCTCTTCTCAGGCGACACCGTTGCACTCTGGATTTTGCCTCTGGCATTGGGAATATTCCTCTGCTTCATACGGAAAGTGAGCAAGAGCCAGTTCGTCCTTCCCGTTTTCTTTATTGGATCTTTTGCCATTTTCTACATCATTGTCAAGGGCATTCTTCGTCTCGATCTCGAGACTGCCCGCCAGTCTGGATGGATCTTTGAGAAACCAGAATCGGGTGTTCCTTTTTATCGGTTTTATTCATACTTTAGTAAGTTTCGTGTCCTACTTGGCGATTTCTCAGGCTAACGAGCGTAGAATTCGGAAGCGTGGATGTGGGAGCTCTGGCCAGCACTATACCCACAATGCTCGCTCTTTCATTCTTTGGGATTCTGCACGTTCCCATCAACATCCCCGCCCTGGGCGCAGCAGTCAAGGAGGATAATGTTAATATTAATCGAGAGCTGATCGCACACGGCATCTCCAACACTCTCTCTGGCTGCGTGGGCAGCATCCAGGTAAGTAGTACGTCATGAGTTCCAAGAATGTTGTTAACAGATGTGGCAGAACTACCTTGTGTATACCAACAGCATTCTATTCGTCAACAACGGCGGAGACAGTCGTGCTGCGGGAGTTCTTCTAGCCGTTGCTACAGGTGCAGTTTGGGTGGCAGGCCCTGCCATGATTGGATTCATTCCAATTTGCCTCGTTGGAGCCCTGATCTTCATGCTTGGCATAGATCTCATGGAGGAGGCTATTTGGGATACCTATGGCCGATGCCACAGGCTAGAATACCTGACTATCATTGTCATGGTCGTCATCATGGGCGCCTATGACTTTGTTGTTGGTATCTTCGTAGGCATTGCCCTGGCATGTCTTAACTATGTCGTCCAGACCTCTCGCACGCCCGCAGTACGAGCATCCTACAGTGGAAACGTTACTGAATCGACCGTTCGTCGTCCTCCGCTAGACCGCCGCTACCTCAAAGCAGTGCGCAACCAGATACAGGTTTTGAAGCTTAGCGGTTTCTTGTTCTTTGGAACCATTGTCTCTGTGGAGCGAATCATGCGGTCACTTGTGGAAGGAGACGCATTCCAGAAGCAATCCATCAGCTTCATAATCGTAGATTTCAAGCAGGTGACGGGCGCTGACTTGTCGAGCACAGAAGTGTTGCAGCGGATCAATCGTGTTCTGAATGAAAAGAATGTCAAGATGATCCTGTCCGGTGTTTCGTTCGATAGTCAGGTTGGACATGCACTGCAGAACGTGGGATTGCTCGACGTAGAAGCAGCTGATCCCAGGAGTCCTCCACCGCAGGTGTTCGAAGATTTGAATACGGCGCTCGAGGCATGCGAAAACGAGCTACTGGAGTCTTTTTACAAGCACTGGGGTACGACTACCAAGCGCCAAGTGACACCTCCGATGTCGATCGCTGCAAGCGAAAGTGCGGCCAACGGCCAAAACGGGGCTTCTCCGGCATCGTCGCTGCGCGTCAATCCGTTGGACCCAAGCTTCGCTTCTCCTCGGCGCGGCGCTAGGATTGAAGCTGCGAGAAGGACCATTAGTGAGGAGGAAGCAGATTTTGCTTCGATCCACGAGCCTGACCGCCAGACTTCCACAATTGTCCCTTCAAAGTGGAAGAACTTTGCCCAACCGCTGAAGATTATCCTCCAGACCTTTGAGGAGAGCTCTTCCAAGAATGAAGACTTCTGGATTGTCTTGAAGGATTACCTCGAGCGAAAAGAGTATCCCGCTGGCACGATCCTATACTCACGTGGCGACGAACCTGACGGCTTTTATATCCTAGAAAGCGGCAGGTTCAAGACACAATATCAGTTGGACCAGGGCCAGTACACCGAGGTGATCTTGCCAGGTACCACATGTGGAGAGTTGCCTTTCTTCTCTGAGACGGATCGTACGGGCACGGTCGAGGCAGAGAGAGACAGTGTTGCATGGCTACTTACTCGGGAGCAGTACAAGCGACTCGAGGCTGATCACAGGGATGTTGCAGCCGAGCTTCTCAAGGTTGGGCTGAAGCTCACAAAAGAACGCATGGACACTATTACTTCGTAAGTTTTCTGACCTCTTTATATCCACCGCAATACTGACGAGAATCCAGATATGTGCTTGTTACTGCTTCGTAACGACTTGATTGCTTGCAGACGAGTCTAGAAAGTGATGAATGATACAATCAGGATGTTAGGACGGGTGTTTTTTGAGAATTGGCGGTTTGAAAATGTCGTATATAGTCTGTTTCTTGTAGGATGGTTGACTCGGAGTGGAGAGCATGTTCGACAGCCGCGGCCAGACGGCCTACATATACCCCACCAAAATCAAATAAAAGTTCGATTTTTCCTATCCACCAACCGTTCAGTGCTTGTGGAATAGCTTGCTTCTTCATGAAAGCTAGCGAGTTCTGGCAGACTTGAGGTCGGTGGGGTCCTCTGGGCAGTTGTCGGAGGAACTGCGCTAGCGCTAGCGTCTTGGCGCGGCTCTAAAATCTTTCGCTCGCAGAAAAAATTCGAGGTCAGCCTCTACCACCACTTCGTTGCACCACGTACCGGCCTCGTGGTCTACATGCCACCAGCACCATCGTGTATCCGTGTATTGTGCATAATGGACCACGAGAGCTCTACGTGCCAGCGCTGAGCGTGGCAGCCACTGATGCGCGTCGTTGGCAACGCGAATCTAACATATCCCAGCAGCTCTGCACCGTGCAACTGACCAACTGGTAAGTTACTACTCTCTTTCCTTTCAGATTTTATGATGAAAAAATATGGTCCGTGTTAATGAGGCGGCTTAAGACCCCGCCGACTGAATACAAAACCACGCGTTTTCGCACCTCTGATCACCTTCCAAGCCTTGTCATCGCTTCGCACAGCTTTTTGAGAGCTTCCGCTAACAGCGATCAGATTATAGATTCCCTGCTTTGATTCGTAGCTGTCAATATTGACGCGTTGGATAGTAGTGCTGGGCAGCAGGTTGCCTTGCGCTCAGAGTTATAGGGCGGATACATTCGAGGCGGAGGTCCATGGAACACAAGAGAAATCAGCTCTTGGACTGTCTTGGGCGAGTTATAAGACTTTAGCCGTCGGAGAAATTGTATCCGTTGCGGGCCATGCTAGGACCTTGCGGTTCGCCGGCAGCACGACGTGATCCGGTGTGAACCGTCACTGACCCTGTCATGGTGGAGATATATAGCCAGCGGTCGGATAGCAAACCTTTCTGGGTAGCACATCCTGCGAGGCCGAATTGGACTTCCAGCTTCCGCTTTGAGCTAAATGCCATGTCTCCACTAGTAGACCGGCACTAGCAACCTTGACCCTGCCCTGCGTCATCACCATCACCTGTCCATAGCTACCCGGGTTGCTGGACTGGTAATGCGTATGTGAGACAGGTACGTTGGGGAATCATAGCATCAATCAAAAACCATTGTACCTGAATATCTTTCTGCAATACTCCATATCAATCCCCTGTAGCTCGTTACCTCAGCATCAAAACCACCATCCACCCTATCGGTCTCCGTCCCATCCACCTCAAAACCCCATCGATCACCTCACCTCCCAAACCCCAGTCCCCAAGGACCTCGGCCCTCCTCCCACCATGTAACCTCGCAACCACCCCGGCCCTTCCAAGCTTCCCCAAGCCAGGATACAAGCTCCCACCCCCGCTGATCAGCACACTCACCCGCCCTGGCCGGACGCCTTTTCCCACGACGGCTCCTGCTGTTGCTTGCGTCCTGCGTCCCGCGGCGCATCGCGCACTGCCCACAAAAACGTTCCCCCGCCCGCGCTATTTTTGCTCCGCGCGTGCGAATTGGTGGAATTGCGCGGACGAGGGAATGTTTCCCCTCGGGGGTGAGGAGCTAGCTAGCAAGTTCCCGCGCGCGGGCAGCGGGGGAAGGGACGTTTTTTTTTTGGTGCGCGGTGATGGTGTCATTGCGGGCCTGGATGGGGATGGGATGATTTGTTTCTTTTGCAGGTTGAACAGGGCAGGGCAAAGCAGGGCAGAGCAGGGGAGGGAAGGTTATATACACTGTGATGTGGCCCTCGCCGGGTAAAGCAAGGTCTTTGTTGAGCCTGCGAAGCGCAACGCGAATCCCACACCCGCCCCTCACTTCGCCTTGCTTTTTTTTTGTTCTTTGGCAATTGAGGTTGCGAATTTGTTGTGTGGGATGAAGATCCTTAGGCTTGCGGGCGCGGTTGCGCTGGCCTGTCTTGCTGGGAGGAGTACGGCGCGCGCTGTAGGCTATACGCCTGAGACTTGGGTTATCAAGGAGAGGCAAGGGCCGTTGCAGGATATTGTGAGTGCTTTTTTGGGGAAGGAGTTGAGAAAGTTTTGCTGATGTGGGGGGTAGGTTACCTGGGACGAGCATACGATCTTCGTCAATGGCGAGAGATTGTTTTTGTACAGTGGAGAGGTGCACCCGTACAGGTCAGTATTCGACTGAGAGAGCCATTGAACACGAATTTGCTGACCGACTTGCGTCAGACTTCCGGTGCCCGACCTGTACCTTGACATCTTCCAGAAGATTAGGGCGCTCGGTTACAATGGCGTGTCGTTCTACGTCGACTGGGCATTGCTCGAGGGTAAGCCTGGCGAGTACCGTGAGGAGGGCGTCTTCAGCTTGAAGCCGTTCTTCGACGCCGCTCAAGAGGCCGGCATCTATCTCATCGCGCGTCCGGGGCCTTACATCAATGCCGAATCCAGCGGCGGCGGCTTTCCCGGATGGATACAGAGGATCAACGGCACGCTGCGGACGCGCGCTACCGATTTCCTCGAGGCGACGGACAACTACATGGCGAATGTTGGCAAGACCATTGCGGAGTTTCAGATCACGAATGGCGGACCCATCATTCTGGTCCAGCCTGAGAACGAGTACACTCAGGCTACATCGGCGATTCAGCCTTTCCCAGACCCCGTGTACTTTCAGTATGTCATTGATCAGCTACGCAACGCAGGCATCATCGTGCCGCTCGTCAACAACGACGCTTCTCCTAGGGGCTTCAACGCGCCTGGCCAAGAAGCCGCCGTAGACATTTACACGCATGACGGATATCCTCTCGGTTTCGACTGCGCGAACCCTACAGTATGGCCCGACAACAGGCTGCCAACCAATTGGGGCACTCTACATCTCGAGCAGAGTCCCACCACTCCCTATTCCATTCTTGAATTCCAAGGTGGTGCCTTTGACCCCTGGGGTGGTCCCGGCTTCGAAAACTGTGGTATCCTCGTGAACGCTGAATTCGAGCGCGTATTCTACAAGAACCTGTACAGCTTTGGCGTCACGATCCTGAACATCTACATGACCTACGGAGGCACTAACTGGGGCAACCTGGGACATCCGGGTGGCTACACATCATACGACTACTCTGCCGTGATCCGCGAGGACCGCCGCGTGGACCGCGAAAAGTACTCTGAGCAGAAGCTCCAAGCCAATTTCTTCAAAGTGTCGCCTGATTACCTTGCCGCCGCACGCGGTAATGCGTCCAACACAACGTGGACGACGACTCCGGACATTCTCGTCACGCCCGCTTTTGGCGAGAACGGCACGGGATTCTACTTTTTGCGTCATGCTAGATACAACTCCCAGGCCACGACGAGCTACAAGCTGAAGATACCGACTACGGCTTTTGGAAACATCACCGTGCCTCAGCTCAACGATACGAGCCTCACGCTCAATGGCCGCGATTCCAAGGTTCATGTCAGCGACTACGATGTCGGTGGCACGACGCTCGTCTACTCTACTGCTGAGGTGTACACCTGGCACAAGTACGAGGATAGGACTGTATTGGTGGTCTATGGCGGGCCTGGAGAGACGCACGAGCTTGCTCTTGCTGTTACTGGGCTCGAGACCCTTGAGGGCGAAGTCAGGTCTATCGCTACCAGGGGCTACACGCTGGTGAACTGGCAGACAGATGGAACGAGGAAGGTCGTCAAGGTTGGTGTGGGCAACAACTTTATCTATGTCTACTTGCTTGGTAAGTCCCACATCACATTGTAGAGATGGGCATTGCTAATACAATTTTTCTATAGATCGCTACGAGGCGTTCAACTACTGGGCTGTGGACCAAGCTCCACATGACAACTCGGATGCCATTATCCTCAAGGCAGGCTACCTGGTCCGGACAGCCAAGCTAGAGGGTGACTCCCTGGCTCTGACCGGTGACTTGAATGTCACAAGCACCCCTCTCGAGATTCTCGGTGGTGTTCCCTCCACACTGTCAGAGCTCACTTTCAACGGCCAGCCCTTCGACTTTGAATTCGATTCCGAAGGCCGCGTAACCGCCACCCTCTCCTTCTCCGAGCCCGAAATCGTGCTCCCCAAACTCAACGAACTGTCTTGGAAGTCCATCGACTCCCTCCCCGAAATTCAGTCCGGCTACGACGACTCGGCCTGGACTCCCGCTGACCTCCCCAAGACGTACAACTCCCTCCGTCCCCTGACGACCCCGACCTCGCTCTACAGCTCCGACTATGGCTACCACACCGGCACGCTGCTCTACCGCGGAACCTTCACCGCGGCCTCAGCCTCAGCCTCGAGCCTCTACCTATCCGCACAGGGCGGCTCCGCCTTTGGCTTCGCCGCCTACCTCGACTCCACCTTCCTCGGCTCCTGGCGCGGCTACGACGCCGGCATAAACGGCAACGCCACCTTCTCCCTCCCCAACCTCACGCCGGGCTCCCAGTATACCATCACCGTCGTGATTGACAACATGGGCCTCGACCAGACGTGGACCATCGGCACCGAGACGGGCAAGAACCCCCGCGGCATCCTCGACTACCGCCTCGACGGCCACAACGCCTCCGCCGTCTCCTGGAAGCTGACGGGCAACCTGGGCGCAGAGGACTACCGCGACCTATCCCGCGGCCCGCTGAACGAGGGCGGATTGTGGGTCGAGCGCCAGGGCCTCTATCTCCCCGGCGCGCTCTCCACTGCCAGCGATGCAGGCTGGCAGGACAGCACGGGCCCCGTGTCAGACCCGCTGCCCTCCCCCGGAATCAAGTTCTACGCCACAGAGCTCGAGCTCGACCTGCCCCAGGGATTCGACGTGCCGCTCGCGTTCGTGTTTGCAAACACCACGGCGGCGCCTGGGAATGCGAGTAGTAGCAGCGGGGGCTCGGCGGTGCCGGCGTTTAGGGCGCAGCTCTATGTCAATGGGTGGCAGTATGGAAAGTATGTCAATAATGTGGGGCCGCAGACGCGGTTCCCGGTTCCTGAGGGCATCTTGGATTATAGGGGGAAGAATTATGTGGGTGTTTCGGTGTGGGGGCTTGATGGGGGGGAGACTGCCCTTGGGGGATTGGAGTTGGAGGCTGGAGGAATCGTTTGGGGAGGTGTAGGTGAGGTCGGTGTTGTCAAGGGAGTGGAGTATGAGAAGAGGGAGGATGCGTATTAGACACACAGCCGTAGGAGCGTAGTGCAGAAATAAACCCGTACACGCAGTTTAGATACTCGTGGCTCTTTTCAGTATATCAATACGGTGATTATTTGCTCTAGAGATAAGGTACGAATAATTTACATCATGATACCACCACCAAAACTCGCAGCCCGTGACCGCTTCTTCATGCTCATGGCCCCATTACTCCCACTCTTCCGCAACCCCGTCCCTCCCACTGGATCAAACGGCTTTCGCCGCCTGACCAGCTGATACCCCCTATCGAGCTCGACCTCAATCGCACATCGCACCTTGAGTGCCCCCACGGCAGGCCAGACGCTGCGCTCGCCCCTCAGAATCCAATAATCTAGCGCATCCTTGGTTGGATTCTCGAGCAGCTTGACAAAATCTCCCGGAGTGAGTTCCGGTACCAGTGTCAGCGAGGCGCCGGGGACGTTTTCATCGAGCAGGAAGCGGCGGATTGATGAGGGAAGCCAGCCCACTTCGTCGAGCTGGTGCAAGCGGTGCTGAATCTCCATGACGATGAGGCGCAAAACGGGCATCGAAACCCTCAGGCGGCCGTCTTGGCGAGGATTTGGGTGGTGCAGGTCTGAGCGGAGGAAGGGGGCGAGGTAGGGACGGGCTTGCGAGACAATGAAGTGGTTCACATTGAAGAGCTCTGCGATACGGTGGAGGGGAGACTCGCGATCCGAGTATGATGCGTGTGTCCAGGGCCGGAAAGTAGTCTCTTCAGGGGAAGACCAAGGAACTATCTTGCCAGACTCATCTTTACACATGAGGGTTACAGGTTGGTAAAGAGTAGAGGAAGACGCATTGGAAGCAAGGGCCGCAGACCAGATAAGCTGCGTAATGTTAGAAGAGAATCAGGAGCTGGAATGGCTATACATACCACATTAGGGGCTGTGAGATAGTTCAAGAGGTTCGGAACCCCTCCACCACCGGCTGGAGTTACTGTAATGTTCAACACGCGTTTAGTCTTTGTGTATGCCTCTTCGAACGTCAAGTCTTCGACATTGGCGCGGACAACCTGTTCAAGGATGCCGACATCCAAGAAATAGCCATCCCGGATGAAGCGCTTGACGCGTCGTATGAGTGTCTGCACCCAACTACTCTGCCCATTGGCCTGTCCAGTCTTGCCTGCACTCGAGTGTTTCGCAAAGGCAGTGAGGTCAATGTTGTTTCCATTCAGAAAATCGAGAAGCTCGTCTTCCGTATGAACTCCCACCAGAGCAGCAATCAGGGCACCAGTAGCGGTCCCGGCAATAATACGAGGCAGCAGACCTCGCAGATGCAGTGCCTTGACCACGCCGAGGTGGCAGAGCCCAAATATAGCCCCTCCTTGTAGCACCAGCACAGACCTCCCAAACGCTTGCCGGGTATCATGTAGAACGTCGAGCTTCGCCTGGTTGGTCAGGCCGGTATCCGCGTTGGCGGGCGTGGGGTACGATGTCACGTAATCGACGGCGAGCGCAATCTGCGTAACATAGTCCTCAATCAATAACTTTGTACCCGCATATGCACGATTGAACAGGCGCGGCGCGGTGATGTTCCCCAGGTTTCTCACAAGGCCCGATCGCAGTAGGCTGACCAGGCCCAGTATATCATCCTCCTCTCGGGCTTCGATGATGGCTTGCAGGCGTTCGTAGATGAGACGATAGTCGTAATACTTGCTAGTAGGATTCTGGCGCCTGTCGACGAGCGAGTAAGCTTAGGTCAGAGGGGGACGGAGACACGTCAGGGGTCTGCGTGTTGCAAATCCATACCATAGATCGTAGCCCAGGACTTCGTCTAGCTGGTAAGCAGCGCCCTCCCACTCCTCGAAGAGCCTGGCCTCGGCGATGGTCTCCAGCAGCACATCTCGGTCGCTCTTCTTGGTCCACCAAGCGTAGAGCCTCTTCAACATGCTCAAATCAGCAAATGCCAGTCAACAGCTAACTTTGAACGCGGGCTTTGCGCTCTACAACGCCATATCAAAACGCGCGCAGGGGGCACATGCAAATCAGTGATCGACCTCCCGGCAATCCCGCCTTTGCCCGAAGAAAGCAAAGGATATTGGAAGAAGCAACGAGGGGGGAGAGATGGTCGGCAAACACACAGGTATACAGTGGAGAAGGGAGACAAAGCGGGGGTGGAGGAAGGGGAAAGACTGGAGTGGAGCGAGGAAGCGCAAGACTCAATGTAAACGTGACGTACCAGCTGCCAAAAGAAGACGACGTCGAAGAAACAGCTAAATACAGCCTTCAGAGGTCCGGCAATATTCCACCCGTTGGACATGGCGAGGTCAGCCGTGCGCGCCGTGTGGCATGTCGACTTGTCATTTGACACATGGACCGGGGATATGTTGGGATTTGGGCGGATAATGCCCGCTTTGAGGAGTGACGGCTCGAGGAGGCTTGCAGCTCTGTCTTCACATGCCAAAAGCCGGCGGAAGTGCTGCGGGAGACGCTGGATGGGAGGAAAGCTTGGGCCGCGGGTGTGGCGGTGCTGCAGGCGGGGCGCACCAGCCACAGCCACAGCTCGCGGCAGAGGGACGGGACGTCAACGCATGTCATCAGGTACCGCTCGAGACGGCGGGATGCTGGAGGGGAAGTTGTGATGAGAATACCCCGAGTACTGAGCCCAGGAAATAAACCCCCGAGACTCTTTTCCGCCCTCCCAATCACCGTATATCCTCTGCCGCAAAGCGAAACCTACTTTCCCTCTCACGCAAACCACTAGCCCACCCTCCCACTGCCATCCCCACAAAACAAACATTCTTGACATCCCACCCACCACCTCACCAATCCTACACCCACCACCTACCTCATCAAAACCATACCCGCCTGACCCCCCCATCGAACAACAAGAAAAAAGAAACCATGCCCGGCTCCTCCCTCTGGCTCCTCCCCCCAAAATCCCACCCCCTAACCCCCCTCCTCCCCCCCCTCCTAACCCGCATTGCCCACCACTTCACCTCCCCCCACACCTTCCTCCCGCACATAACCCTAACCTCCGAGATCCCCCCCTCGACACACTCCCCCGACCCTCAAGCCTGGCTCGACGCCCTCCCCCTCCCCGCCGCCTCCTCCGTCGTCGTCAAGCTCGGCCCCCTCGCCAGCGAACCCGTCTTTTTCCGCAAGCTGTACGCGCGCATGGAGAAGGCAGGGGTTGCGGAGCTGGGGGCGGTGGCTAGGGGGGCAGTGCCGGGGTTTGAGGGGAGGGGGGAGGCGCGGGAGTGGGTGGAGGGGGTGTATGTGCCGCATTTGAGTTTGTTGTAGTGAGTTGGCCTCTTTTTTTTTTTTTCTTCTTCTTCTCTTTTCTTGCTGCTTCGTCGTTTTCTTACTGCAGCTTCATGTTGCTGTTGTTTTCGGGGCTCGCTTTGGGAGCGAGTGATGAGCGGGCAAGAGAGAGGCTGAGTTTGGCGCCTAGTCACGAGTGTCCGCAGGTCGGGGCGGAGGGGTTGGCAGAGGTGGAGAAGTTTGTGCGCGAGGCGGGCATCAACCTCGAAGGGGAGGGGGATATGGGCGGGTGGGTAGGAGGCAGGGTGGTGCTAGTGCCTACCGATCGTGCGATCAAGGACTGGGCACCGATCGCAGAGAGGGAGCTGTGAGGGACGGGTGGGCCATGGAGCCAAGGGGAGGAGGTCAGGTGCGCACTTGAGTGCAATCTCGATTACGGGCCGGTTACGGCCAGGGATGCTCTACGCGCACCGTGAGTTACTATACAAGGGATCTGCGTGAGCTATGCAATATGCTCCAACTCCGCCCAATGCAGACAAACTACACATAAACCACAAATCCATTGCATTTCACCCTCTCCAAACACCCATCCCTTTTCATCCTTCGTGCATGCTTGTCGTTTCTATATGGAGATGCGTTCTCTGACTCTCCACCCATCCGGTAACACCTTTACAAGATTGGCCGACTCGGAGACGTCCTGGGGTGCACGGGCAGGCAAGTCGTATACCGCCCGTCGCAGCGCGGCCTTTGCGCTCACCCCGTAGAAAGTGATGAACTTCTTTACAGAATGCTGTATCAACCCCTGTAGAACGGCGAAATGACCTGCAGTGAGAAGATTGGTGGGCGTATTGCAAACCCGGGCAACCGCTCGCCAATACTCTGACACGGGAATAGCAGGGGGCTTTCCAGTGAACTGCCTAAGTGAGAGCGATGCGTATCCAGCACTAAGACCTCGCATCCTCTGGGCGTATGAATTGGGTGTTGGGTCTGCCTTGTCGATATGAAGCCAGCCAAGACGCTGTCGGCCTTGTGCAGTGGACATCGTTCCTCGGATTCCAAAAAGGATCGGGTTCAGCTTGTGGTATTTGGCTAGGACCAGATCAGTCATGGATACTCCATTCCAGAAATAACGCGAGTCTGTGAGTAAGCTGGCTGCAATAAGTCCAATCTCCTGGATGATGAGACCGTCGTCGTTGGCAGCTTCCTTCTCGAATTGCTTGAGCAGGGCCTTGACAAAGCGCATCCATACATATAGCAAGAAGGCTGGGTATTGAGCGTCTGCATCACTGGACAATGGCGGGTATCCGTGAGACACAATATATGGCCGGATATCCACGGTCGGTCCTGGGGTGTTGAGAGCAAGGGTGAAGCATTCGTCACGTAACCTCGCAATGGCCTGCTTACTCGATTCTCGCTCCTTGGTGATCTGGCCCATTCTCAGGCGCATGTTCCGTCGAGCGTCACCGATGATGGCCTTGAGAGGGTTGTCCTTCCTTTTTTGTTCGTTCTCGAACGCAATTCGGAATTGTTTCATTCGGCCATGAAGTTCTAGGTACTTGGCGTGGATCTCCTCGATTCCAGGGGATGTTGTAGACGGGGCCACGGCAGCTACAGCAGCTGGTTGGCTGGGTGCGGTTGGTGCTGCGGGCGCTGGCGTTGGCTGGGGAGGCCGCTGGGCAGGGGTGGGAGCTACAGTAGCCGGAGCAGCGGTTGGAATCGCAGCTGGTGCAGCGGCCGCAGCCTCTCTTGCCTTGCGTTCGGCAGCTTCCCGTGCCATGGCCTGGTTCCGTTCAGCCTCTTCTCGTTGTTTTTGAGCCTGTATCCGAGCATCTGCTTCCTGAAGCTGTTTCCGTTGTTCGGCAGCCAGACGAGCAGCCTCCTCCTCCTTCTTCTTGGCCTCAAGCTGCCTTTGATGAGCCTCAGCCTCATATTTAGCCTTCTCTTGTTTTAAACGTTCGATTTCCCGTCGTTGGGCCTCCTCCCGCCGCAATTTTTCGTGTTCGTGCTCTAGAACGATGCGCTCGATTTCGAGATGCCCCCCCTGCTGGACACGCATGTGCTCCTTGACGGCCAGAGCAAGCTCCTCGTCCTGCGACTTGGCACGTTCGGCCTGCTCTTGATTGAGCTTGGAATGAAAGTCGCTGTCAGAGCGTTCGAGCAGGACATTAAATTCGAGCAGCATCTTGCGGGAGGGGCTTTCAATCACATCGACATCCTGGGTATCTCGACGGTTGCGGGCTCCATTTCTGGAGGGGGACGGCCTTGAGGGTGAGGGTCGTGAAGGCGACTGGCGCGAGGGCGAACTGCTCAACCAGCTCGACCTGAGCGAGGTTGATGTGTGCATGCTGGGGCTAGAGGTGCCCGATTGAGCAGGCATGGCAAAGACTGAGACGACGGGCTTTGACAAGCAGCCGTGCTGGAGAAATAGCGTGGTTGGTGAAGGCGCGCGTTGCTTGAAGGAAAAAGAATTCCCCGACGCGCGGTGGCCCGAGCGCAGGCATATCACGTGAAGGAGCCTTTGGCTTTGGGCGGACACTATGGGTGGATCCACAGACCCCGGCAGGCTCGGAAAGCCTAGACTCAAAAGCTAGCGTCGCTAACTACTCATCGCAGATGCTCGTGATGGCCTCCGATTCAGAACCAAACAGAAAACTGGGCGCTGGTCAGGGCTCGCCGTTTGGAGCTATCGATTCCGCCGCGCAGCCGAGGCCCAGCCGCCACCGGGGAGCGGAGAGGAGCTGCACAACGGGGGGACGAAGCTGTGCACGCGGCGGACAAAGGACACAAGGGGACAATGGCACCAATTGGGGGCGGCGCAGGCCCCGAACAAGAAGAAGAAGAGACGGACTGGACTGGCGTGGGTGCGAGCGAGAGTCGGGCCGGGCGAGGCCAGCGTGTTGCGGTGAGGTGGATGGGCGATGGGCGAGGGCGGTGGCAGCGACTTCAACGCTACAACGGCAGGCTATGCTGCTACAAGACTCGTGGACGACGGCCTCTCCCTCTCGCGGTCGCACCAGGCCCCCGCTAGGACGTTTTCTCGCTTGGCAGTTCCCGCCCGCGGCCACTGGGCACAGACGCTTTGGGCTGCGCGGGTGCCGGGAGCAGCTTGAGCAGCCTGAGCAGCTTGAGCAGCTCGCGCGAGAGCTCCCCCCGGCAGCGGTCGCGGTGCCCTGGCCAGCATAACAAACGCCAGCCGTGTTTTCGTCTGGAGCGCCAGCAGGCGCCGCCCCCGTGCCCAGCGAGGCCTGGCGGAAACTCGAGAAGCTGAGGAAGGCGTCGTTGAAACGCGGAGGACAAACGTGATACCTCACGTCGCCACCACTTGAGACCTAGCACTTGTTTCCGCACACGACCCCGGCGTGCGTGTGCCTGGCCGCCCGCCGCAGCACCTCTGTATTTATAGCGCTGCGCCGGCGAGGGCCTCAGGTCCAGCCGTCCTGTCCCTGTGTGCCTCGCCGTCTCGCAATCCCGTCCCTTTCGCATCTCTCTCTCCCTCCCTCGCTGCCTGCTGCTCGATGCTGCTAATCCGGGCGGGCTCATACTGTTAGTCTCTAATATCCATCTGCTCACGTCAGGGTGCTGGTGACGTACGCCGGTCGTTCATAGTCTGTTCGTTTGCGGAACTAGCAAGGTGCGAGGGCCAAGGGCTGCGGAGGCCAATCCAATCCAGTTGTGCACGAGGCGTGCGCCGTGCTCAGTGCTCTCTGACGAACTTCACCACTCCGCCTTCGCCTGCCACCGTCTCCGCCTTCCACCTCACCTTCATTCTTACCATCTGGGCTGCTCCCGCCTGCGCTGCGCTCTATCGCTCTCTGCCTTCGCGCACTCCCTCCGGCCTCTTTTGCACTTCTTGCCCACAGCCCGCCCCCAGGGAAACCGCTCCTTGCACCTCCACAGGTCGACCCCCCCCCGATCCTTATCACATCACCGCTGCCACCACCACCGCCCATCCCGCACGCTTCCACCACCAGCCTGTCGAGCCCGAGCCCATCACCCTCCCGGGCCCCACGTCGTTCCTCAGCCCTTAGATTTTCCTGAGAACATCGTCCTGCCTGCATCCGGCCTTGCGCAGCCTTGACCACAGTGTGAGTGCCCTCCTCGTTCCTCGCTACTAGCTAGCTCCCCCCCGTCCCCCCCGTCCCAGACGTCCCGCTGCCCAGAGCTCCCCGTCCAACCACGGCCTCCCCCGCTCTCTCTGCTTCACCCTCGCTGCCCGCTGCATTTGCCCGCCCCGGATCGGTTTGAGCCTGCTGCAAGTCCACCCGAGCTAACCTGTCCAGAGAGTTACTTTTTCGGCCAATTCGTGTCCTTAGCGGGCCTCGATTGCGTCGGGCGTCACTTTTCTGCCAACAGCACTTATATCGCACCTGCGTGGGATCCCCTCTCCCACTGCATCTTATACCATGGACCAGCAAGGCCAGCAAGGCCCCATGGGTCCCGCGGGCCGTCGCCTGCACATCGCCCATCGACGCAGCCCGTCCGAGCTGACCCCGCTGATGAGTACGTCACGTCACGCCCATCCCCTATCCGCACACAAGATGTACTTGCTGACAAAGGCCCCCCTCCAGTGGAGCAACTGGCCATCGCACAGCAGATTGAAGTCCTCCAGCAGCAGCAGCAGCAGATTGCTGCCACCCACCAGCAGTATGTCAACATGGGCATGATCCAGCCGCAGCAGCACCTGCCCGGCAACTTTCAGATGCAGGGCCAGTCGCCCAACCCGAACAACTTCCAGTTCCCCCAGCAGATGCCCCAGCAGCACCTCGCCGTGCCCATGAACGCCCCATCGCAGCCCTCGTCCCACCGCCGCAACCAGTCTGCCCTGCCCAACGTAGGCATGGGCCCGCCCCCGGCTCCGTCATCAGGCGCCTCCGGTTTCGGTGAGTTTGGCGGACAGGGCAACAACCAGGGCAGGGAGAACATCAACCCCCGTGGCAGGGGCGGCGGCGGTGCCGGCTCAGGCCATGCCCGCCGACACTCGTTGGCCCTTCCCGAAGCGAAGAAGGCTGCAGAGCTGGCCGAGCAGAAGCGGAAGACTTCTGGCTTCCAGTTCCCGCTACCTTCAGCCGATGGCTCGGGCAGCACGAACCGTGATGCCAGCCCTAGCGGTGCTCAGTCTAACGACCAGCCCCCGGCTACTCGCGGTGGTCGTGGTGGTCACGGCCGCAGCCAGAGCATGGCGGTTGGCCGCGGAGGCGGCCACGCCGTGCGTGGTGGAGGTAACTTTCAGTTCCCACCCCCTCAATCTGGTGGCGACGGCGCCAACAACGATTTCCAGCGTCGTGGCTCCCAGGGCCACGGCCGATCGGCGTCTCGCAACTTTGAGGGCAACTGGAGGCAGCCCAACAACCAGCAGCAGAATACCCCAGACAACCAGTCCCAGAACATGGGCAACTTCAACATGAACCAGACCGCCAACGCCGCTCCCTTCCAACCAGGACACCGTACGCGCGGTTCCGTCAACCAGTCCGTTGGTTCCATCGGGAACTTCCAATATCCAGGCCAGCCCCAGCTGATGCAGCTTCCCCAGGGACAGATGCTTAACCCCCAGATGATGTTTGGCCAGGGCCTCAATCCTTTGCAGATCGCCCACTTGCAGGCACTCCAGGCTGCCCAGATGAACGGCCAGGGCATGGGTGGCCTTCAGGCTAGCCAGCATGCGCAGCCGCAAATGTCGATGCAGCAACAGCAGCAGCAGCGCAAGACGCTATTCACTCCTTATTTGCCCCAGGCTACTCTCCCTGCCTTGCTCGGCGATGGACAGCTCGTTGCAGGTATCCTCCGCGTCAACAAGAAGAACCGCAGCGACGCTTACGTCACTACTACCGACCTGGATGCTGACATTTTCATTTGCGGTAGCAAGGACCGAAACCGAGCTCTTGAAGGCGACTTGGTCGCCGTCGAGCTGCTCGATGTCGATGAGGTGTGGGGACAGAAGCGTGAGAAGGAAGAGAAGAAGAAGAGGAAGGACAATGCCGACCCTCGCGGAGGAAGCATTGCTGTCAATGACGCCACCACTCAACCCGAGACGAGCCAGTCTGGCGAAGGTGGCATCCGTCGCCGTGGAAGTTTGCGTCAACGCCCTACTCAGAAGAAGAACGATGATGTCGAGGTTGAAGGGCAGAGCTTGCTGCTCATGGAAGAAGAGGAGATCAACGACGAGCAGAAGCCGCTGTATGCCGGCCACATTGTTGCCGTCATCGAGCGTGTTGCTGGCCAGATGTTCTCTGGGTAAGTCGTCTTCGTCAAGTGGCCACGAATCAATGCTAACATGATACCAGTACTTTGGGCTTGCTTCGTCCCAGCAGCCAGGCCACCAAGGAGAAGCAGGAGGCCGAGCGTGCAGCTCGTGAGGGCCATTCTGGTCGTTCGCAGCCTGAGCGCCAGCAAGACAAGCCCAAGATCGTCTGGTTCAAGCCTACTGACAAGCGTGTTCCTTTGATTGCCATTCCTACCGAGCAAGCGCCTCGGGATTTTGTCGAAAAGCACCAGGATTACGCCAACCGCATTTTTGTTGCATGCATCAAGCGATGGCCCATTACCTCGCTTCATCCTTTTGGTACCCTGGTCGAGCAGCTCGGTGAGATGGGTGATCCCAAGGTTGAGACTGATGCTCTTCTCCGCGACAACAACTTTGGACCAGATGACTTCTCTGATGCTGTCATCAAGAACGTTGGATTCGAGGATTGGTCAGTTGCCAACGATGGCGAAACTGCCTTGGAGAGTCGTCGTGACTTCCGCGACGAGGAAACCTTCACCATTGATCCCAATGGCACCAAGGAGCTCGATGATGCCCTCCACTTCAAGTACCTGGAAGACGGCCGTGTGGAGATTGGTTTCCACGTTGCTGATGTTGCTCACTTCATCAAGCCCAACTCGCTCGTCGACCGCGAGGCCAAGAAGCGTGGCACTGCCGTCTACCTCATGGACCGCACCGTCAACATGCTTCCTCCTCGTCTCTCCCACGAGATTTGCTGCCTAAGCCCGGGAGAGGACCGCTACACTGTCAGTGTCGTTTTCAAGGTCGACCCCAACTCCGGAAAGGTCTACGAGGACGAGACGTGGATTGGCAAGTCCATCATCAAGAGCTCCGGCAAGCTGTCTTATGAACAGGTCGATGCCGTTATCAGCGGCCGCGAAGTGGATATTGCAGCTGCTCGTGCTAAGGACATCAAGATGCTGCACCACATTACGCAGAGGTTCCGTGAGGCTCGCTTCGGCGATCGCAGCACCGAGATCGCCCCTCTCCGACTCATGTACCAGCTCGACGATGAGAATGTTCCGGTCGAACAGAACATCTTTGACTCTACGCCATCGCATGAGTGCATCGAGGAGCTCAGCCACAAGACCAATGCTTTTGTCGCCAAGAAGCTCGCCGCTGCTCTCCCTGAGAAGGCGCTCCTCCGCCGACAGGCTTCTCCCAGCGCTCGTCGTCTGCAGACTATTGCCGATCGCTTGAACGCCATCGGTTACAATGTCGACACGATAAGCAGTGGCACCCTGCAAAACAGCTTGTTCCAGGTCGATGACGATGACATCCGCAAGGGCATGGAGACTCTGCTCATCAAGTCCATGGCTCGTGCCAAGTACTTTGTCTCTGGCAAGCTTTCCGAGGACCAGTATCCCCACTACGCTCTCAACCTCCCTCTGTACACTCACTTCACCAACCCGTCAAGGCGTTATGCCGATATCATCGTGCACCGTCAATTGGAAGCCATCTTGTCCAACGGTGCCATTGAGTTCACTGACGACATTGAGGCCTTGGCCAAGACGGCCGAGATGTGCAACACCAAGAAGGACTCTGCTCATGCCGCCCAGGAGCAGAGCGTGCACATTGAAGCATGCCGCAAGATGGACAGGAAGCGCCAGGACCTCGGCGGTGACCTCATCAGCGAGGGCATCGTCCTCTGTGTGTACGAGTCTGCCTTTGACGTGTTGATTCCAGAGTTTGGCTTCGAGAAGCGTGTCCACTGTGACCAGCTCCCGCTCAAGAAGGCCGAGTTTGACAAGAACAAGCGCCTCTTGGAACTCTACTGGGAGAAGGGCGTTCCGTCTTCTACCTACATTCCGGAAGACGAGCGACCGAAGCACGGCTCCATCCGTGCCGCTCATGCCGCCGCTGCCGCACGCGATGCGGAGGCGGCCAAGCAGCGCGCCAAAGAACAGGAGGAGGCTCAGCGCAGGCAGATGGACACGGGAACCATGTCTACCGATGATGTCGACGCTCTGTTCGACGATGACGATGACACCAATGATCTCTCCGGTGCCATGGCAGGCGTTTCTCTCAACCCTGCGGGAGCTGACCGCCCAACTCAGAGCATGCCTCCATCCCCCACCCGGAATGGCCTGACGGGCCAGACGCCCCACCGCGTCAACTCGGACTCCAAGCTTGCCCAGAGCGCAAGCGAGGTCCCGGAGGCCAAGCTCACCAACAAGGAGAAGTACCTGAGCTGGTTCAGCCTGCGCGAGGAGAATGGAGACTACATTCAGGACGTGCGCGAGATGACTCGCGTGCCCATTATCCTGAAGACGGATCTCAGCAAGAGCCCACCGTAAGTTGACCCCCCCACGTTTCACGATGCATACGCTAAGCCATGTCCAGTTGCTTGACCATCCGCTCTCTCAACCCGTATGCTCTGTAAGAGCCGTCTGGGCCAGTGTCGTCGGCCTCTCTCAACATGGCAGAGTGATGTGCGCCAGTTTTGTGGCGCCAACATTTCCTCTTGCGAGATTGGCGCCATGACATCGGGCAGCCAGCTGCGTTTGTCTGTCTGGGCACATGTCCATTTCTTAGCTCTATTGATGGATTGCCACAGCTTTTACCGATTCCAAGGGGATTTTGTAGAGAAATTGCATGCCACGAACATATACTAGCTTGGAAAAGGGTGTGTGGTGTAGGTGAGGGAGAAAAGGGAGGAAAGGTATTTGTATTGTTGATGGACGGAGGACAAAAGCGAGGCGCTCGAATATCAGCAGCAGGTTTAATCAGAAGAGCAGAGAGTATTACATTAATGTGTGTTGATTGTAAGCAGCCCCCATGGCACAGAGTCAAATTGAGATTGCCGTTTCCACTGTTCGCACCCCTGGCTCAGGAGGGCATAGAAGGGTGCTCCATAAATGTCGTTTGGACAGCGCAAGAGCGTTGCGCCGGGCACTGGTGACACACTTGTTCGGGCAGCCTGTGCTTGGCCGCGCTTTATTGGGCACAGTCAGGTAAAACGTGCCAACTGCACCCCCAAAATACTCCGGCGGATAGGGTCAGATGCGGTTTGAGGGATGTTTATCCGCCTGAGATGGCAACGCACTGCCGGCATCCGAGCGCGGGTTGGCGGTGGGTGGGAGATTGCTGGATGGGGTAGTGGGATCTGCGCCCTATTCATGGAGTGCATTTCCCCTGTCACAGCCTCGAAATTGGCCTGGGCCTGAGGCACATGAAGATAGACGGTGGTGATGATCGCTTGTCAAGAAGCTTGGCCGGCCTTGTTGCGTTTGGAGTGCCTGAGCCACCAGGGCAGCACCCAGCCTTCTCCACCATTCGGATCACTGGCGAACCAGGCACCAAACCCTCGCCCTCACGAAGCTTCTGCGCTTCTGCACGCTGCAGTTTCGCGCGTGCTGTCTGTCGTCGCGCATCCGGCTCGTCCTCGACGGCCGCCGGTTGAAACATTCTTGTCAAATATCTCAACAGCCGTAGCGGGGCGGCTGGCTGCAGTCGTGTGGACCGGCCATGGACGAAGCTGCACCGGGCAGCGCACTGTCGACGAGGCTCGAGGTACCTGGCGATACCCGCCCGGAAAAGCAGACTCCCGTTGCTTAGCAGCCATGCGATATCAGAGCACGCCCAGAGGGTCATCTCGTTCGGCGGCTTTGCACTCTCCGTGCAGCGAAAATGCAGAGAAGTGTTCAGTGTTGTGACCGGTACAGTTTCATGGCGTGGTCTTAGCGTCGCAGCACCCATGTCCTGCTACGCCTTGCGACTTCAACCTCAACCCCCAACGCCACGCCGCGAAGTCGCTCAGCGGCTGCCACATCGTTCCCAGGCCGTTCCTGGTAGATCAGAGGCTGGTTCGGCCAAGCCCAAAAGCTTGAGTGGCCACCGATCCGGAAAGTGGACCAGGCGCGGGCGGCATCACTACGTCCGCCATCCTGCCTCGTGCTCAGCATCCGTCCCCCGAATTTGCTATGGCGTCTCAGGTGCCAGCCCTGGAGTCGCAGTGCGGGCTATAAGGTCCATTGGCCGCCCACCTCTGTTTCCCTCGAACGTTTTCTGTTGGACATCAGCTAGCAGAGGCTTTCCATTCATCGCCTTTCTTCAGTACCTAATAATCCACTCCACACTCTTTCCTTTCCATTCTGCCCGTCCCTGGTTGGACTTTTAAGGAAATTTATAATACTTCCAACGATCCCAATTCAAAGCGAGACTTTGCTGGCCGTCACTCACTCCACGGAATTTTACCCCCTCCCCCAAGACAACAACAAAAGGAACCTTAATAGCCTCCGCAATGCCGAGCCTACGCACACTCCTCACGGGCCTTGTTGCCCTGGCCCCCATGGCCATGGCCGCTCCCGCAGGCGTCATCGCCCGTCAAGAGCCTTCTCCCTCGTCCGCAGCGCCAGCCGCTTCTTCGTCTGCCGCCGCACCCCCACCAGCGGGAGAGGCTGCACCGCCTGCTGCACCTCCGGCAGGTGGCTTGAGCGATGTTGACATTCTCCAATTGTGAGTTTTTTACCGGGGGAAAGGTTGCCAGGAAGATGCATGTATCTAACGAGTACTAGCGCCCTGACCGCAGAGCATCTCGAGTCTGAGTTCTACAAGCAGGGTTTCGCCAAGTTCCCCATGGGCGACTTCATGGCCCTGGGTCTCACCGAGGGCCAGGTCAAGTCCCTGATGGGTGTCGGCCAGACTGAAGCTGTGCACGTCTCGACCCTTCTCAGTGCCATCTCTGGAGCTGGCACCAAGCCCGTCGAGCCCTGCCAGTACAACTTCGACGCCGCCCTGACCGACGCAAAGACCATGGTCGCCACTGCCCGCGTCCTCGAGGCCGTCGGTGTCTCCGCCTACCTCGGAGCCGCTCCGTTGATCAACTCGTCCGACATCCTCACCTCGGCCGCCACCATCGCGACCGTCGAGTCCCGCCACCAGGCCTTCATCCGCGTCGCCTCTGGAGCCGAGCCCGTCCCCGCCGCCTTCGACACCCCGCTGGGTCCCCGCGCTGTCTTCACCCTCGCGGCCCAGTTCATCAACTCGTGCCCCGAGGGCTCCAACCTGAACATCCAGGCCTTCCCCTCCATCATGCTCCAGAACCCCGAGCAAGCCACCGTGGGCCAGAACCTCAAGCTCGCCGACGCGGCCCAGCCCGCAGGCGCCCAGTTTTGCGCATTCGTTGCTCCGTAAGTTGATCCCGTACTCGACGAAACGAAACCTGTTTTTTTTTTGTTGCTAACATGTGACTCCAGTGGCGGCAACCAGTTCCAGGAAATCACCGATGGCAACTGCGTCGTGCCCCAGAACCTGTCGGGAGAGGTGTACATGATGATCACCAAGTCCAAGTCGGTGGCCGACGCAGAGGTCCTTGCTGGACCTTCGGTCATCCAGCCTTCGTAAACACCTGTCTCTCCCTCCCTTCTCTCTCTCTCTCGGTTTCTCTCTTTGGAAACGACAAACGCAAGAGGGGGTGTTTGAACTGGAGCAGAGGAGAATGAATGCCTTTTTGTGTTTCGTCTTCATGGTCAGCCGCGCCCCGCTACCTCCCTCTTCTTTTCCTCATCTTCTTAATACGCACACCTCTCCTCCAACCGGCAACGCCCCATGATGAACACACACTTTGCATTCTTCTCTCTTTTCTGCTTCCTTTTCTTCATCCTCTTTTCGTTTGTCAAACCCCACCAAAGAAACCCAAGAAAGAGAAGTCAACAATGCAAAACCAAAAAAAAAAAGAGGTCACAGGCTGTCAAGTTTTAATGTTTGCGGAAGCTGGGGCGGCGTTTGTACGACAGTGGGCAATCCTCCTCATCAGCATCTGCATCACCACTTCACCCGCACATCTTTTTTGCCCTTCACTACAGTCGTTGAAAAATACAAGCGTTTGATCTCAAGAATTCTTTTTTATTTGGGCTTTTTTCCTCTTTTTCATGGACGGGATTACGTCTCTTGTACCTTACCTATTTTCTCTTCCAGCTTGTTTTTTTCGTTAGACTGTCGTGGATGGGTTGGGTGATGGTGGTGGTGGTGGTAGGTGGATGGATGCGGAACGATGAGATGAGTATGGATGGGTTGTGTGGATGGGCTATCTGATAAGGAAGGTTACGAGGTGGTCGCTTTAGCGCCGCAGAATACCCCCAATTGTTAGTGAACTTGGATATTTGTTATTTTATCTCACGAATCTGTTTGTTTTTTTCATCACTGCTTGTTCTTTGCATTTTGTCGTTCATGAGCGTGGGGGTTCGTCTCGTTTTTGGTTGGTGGCAACGGGTTTGCATCGCATCTCCTGGGGAGAACAACGGCGCTTTGATTGAGGGACGCTCGAGGTCGCCTTGTGCATTACTGATTAGCGGCATTTTTTTCTTCTCTCCCGCCTCTGCAAATGAAATTCCAAATGATTAGAATTCTTCAAACATCTTCTTTGCTCGTCCTCGTCTTCCTTCGTCTTCGCCCTTTGGCGGTGACATTCCACCCCCCGCCTCTGCTACCCACGCACGACTTGCTCAATTACTCAACAAGCCCGCACCCATCAGCTCATTCTTTCCACCCCTCCAGCCCTGCGACACGGTCATGCGGTGCGGTTTGAGTACTATGGATCGGTGTCGAGGACTTGTGACTGCGCGGGTTTCGCGTGCGCCCGCTCCGGGAAGGTAGTCGACGCGACACGACGACACGACACGACACGACACGACACGGCACGGCACGACCTACTTAGCCGGGGTAGCGACCTCGTTTGGAGATGATGATCGCGGAATTGGAGAATCGGTCTAGACATCTAACCTAGCTGGGTAGGCATGGATGGATGGGCGGCGAATCACGTGCCCGACCGGTGGGCGATCCAGGGTCTCTGTGTCGGACCCTCTCTGTGGACTATTGTCGGGGAGAGTTGGTTGTAGGGGTTTTGCAGTGCGTGCAATGGCCAGGCACAGACCGCGGCCTCAGGTTGAGTGTATGGTGGCCGGCCATCTGGTAGGCTAGCCTTGTGGGCGAAACTTTTTTTCTCCTGGCCTGAAGGGTTGTGCGGCCGCCGCCGTGCCGTGGGTCGGCATGCGCGAGGCGGAGGCATGCTGAGGTGCGTAGGGTTGTAGGCGGGTTTTGCTGCCTGAGCCGTCGTTGCAGCAGACAGAAGTCAAAATAACAGGTGTGCATGCACCTATGCATGTACCAGTCCGAAGAGAGGAGAAATCGCGAAAGGGCAATGGTTTGGAGTCTGATGGGCGCTGCGTGCAGTGCATTGCATGTCCACTTCTCCGCACCATATGTAGGGCATTCGTCAGCCAACGTTGGCCTGACGCCCTTTTTTCTTTTTCCCTTCTCCTTGCTCTTGCTCCTTTCATGTGCGAGATGCACAGTCTCTGCTGTGCATGTTGCGCCCTTTCGCACATCGTTTTGGCCGTTGGTCGACGGTGCCCCAAATTCCCCAAGACGGTAAACTTGCCCACCGGCAAGCCCATGTTCTCTCTCGTCAGCCGGTGGGCTAGCCTGCACCAAACGGCATGTCTCCGAGTCCTCGCTCGGCCAGCCGCCCTTTTTCTGCGTGATGTTCGGATACGTCCCGTTAGTGCGTGGGTTGTATAGGTGGATTGACGGTCCGAACTGCCCATTGAGCGACAGGCCGGCGTTCTGCCGCGAGAGCCGACCCCAGTTCTACGAGGACCGCTTTACTCGGAGAGGAAAAGTGCGGGCTGGAATGGAGGGGATGCTGTGCAGCGACGTTTGGAGCAGTTTACCAGAGGCCCATGCCCATGGGCGCTGGCTGTTCTTCCTTTTCCTCGCTCGTTTGTCGGTCTTCGATTTGCCTCCCTACTTCGGCGTGCATTTTGTGACTCAGGCGGAGAGGACCGCGGTGCTGGCTGCAGGACGTGGTATAAATCTCGAGATCCACGGGCGATATTCTTCCCTTTCAGCTCGCTCTCTTTTTATTTCGTGGACTGATAGAGGGTGTGGTTGACATCATCGTTTGTCACGGGTTCGAGTCGTCGCCGCCTTTGGTCGACGCGGAAATAAGCGCACGAGTACTCAACCTCCAACCAAGAAGAGGAACAAGGCTGCTGTTCTGTTGCAAACCATGGCTGTCCACCATAATGCTGGGTCTTCGACTTGCGTCGTCGAGCCCGTCGAGCTTTCGGATGTGTCCCACTACCTCGACAAGCCACAGCAGGCCAAGGTCGCCGAACCTCGCTCGAGCCTGCGCATCGACGACACAAAGGGCATGCAGAGTGACGACCCGGTCGAGAAGTTGCCGTCTCCGACTACGCAGGCGGCAGAGAAGCTAGAGCGTTGGTATGCGCCGAGGACGAATCTCTGGCGGACATTTGCCGCGTTTTGGAGCTTTGTGGTCATGGGCAGCAACGATGCGGCGTATGGTGTATGTTCTCATCCGAGCGTGGTTGGGTCGATGCAAATACTGACGTTGAGATGCAGGCTTTGATTCCCTATGTAGGTACATTGATCATGCCGAAAATGATGTGAGACTGATGAAATGTAGCTCCAAGAGTACTACAACCTGACATTCGTCGTCATCTCCCTCGTCTTCCTGTCGCCGTTGGTGGGATACACTGCCTCGGCCCTGCTCAACAATAGCATTCATCTCAAATTTGGCCAACGGGGTGTTGCTGTTATAGCTCCAGGATGCCATCTGTTGGCTTATATCGTTATCGCCGTTCACCCTCCCTACCCGGTCCTGGTCATCATCTTCATGGTCGCTGGCTTCGGTAACGGCCTCGCTGATGCGGCTTGGAATGCGTGGATGGGCAACATGGCGAACCCGAACGAGATTCTGGGCTTTTTGCATGCATTCTATGGGGTTGGTGCTGTTATTGCGCCTACAGTGGCAACGACCATGATTACGAAGGGGTCGAGGCTGCCGTGGTACTCATTCTACTACGTGATGGTACGTTTAAGAATACATGTAGTGTTCTTCAGCCTGAACTGACGAACCACAGATTGGAATGGCCGTCATTGAAATCGTCACATCGTCGACCGCATTCTGGACCGCTACTGGTGCCGTCTTCAGACAGAATAACCCACGCACTACCGACACCAAGGATAATCGCATGAAGGAAGCCTTGGTCCGCCTACCTTTTGCCCGCGTCACTTGGCTCTGCGCCATGTTCTTGCTTGGCTATGTCGGTATCGAGGTTGCCCTCGGAGGCTGGATTGTCAAGTTCATGCTAGAGGTCCGAGATGCTGAAGAGTTTGCAAGCGGAATGACTGCGACGGGTTTCTGGATGGGGATCACGGTTGGTCGAATCGTACTGGGTTTTGTCACGCCGAGATTGGGAGAGAAGAGAGCTATTGCTGTGAGTATTCAAAAGCGCGCTCCCCAGCACGCCAGCTGACATTTTCCACAGATTTACCTCCCGCTTACCATGGCTCTCGAGCTCATTTTCTGGTTGGTTCCCCAATTTTACGTCTCCGCTGTTGCAGTCTCTTTCCAGGGCTTCTTTCTCGGCCCCCTGTTTCCTGCTGCTGTGGTCGCTGCGACCAAGCTGCTGCCCCGCCATCTTCACGTTAGCGCAATTGGATTCGCGGCTGCATTTGGAGGATCTGGTGCTGCCATTTTCCCATTTGCGGTCGGCGCGATTGCGCAGGCGAAGGGTGTGCAGGTCCTGCAGCCCATTGTTCTAGCGCTGCTGGGTGTGATATTGATTCTTTGGCTGTGCCTGCCACGGATTCATAAGAAGCAAGAGTAATGTCGGTGGAGAGGTGGGACACTTAGTCACAAAGCGTCATCTACGGGGTTTAACAAAAAGAGATTCATTATAGATGTATACAATTGAGACTGCATAGCAACAAAACGTGTTTGCAGCACGAGCCACCTTGATTCGGAAAGATAGAATGGTGCCTAGCACTGCCGCAACACATGGAGAGACAGCCTGTAACATCGTTGAAATAAAGCTTGGCAGGTAGGAGAAGCAGGGCGGCTGTACATTTTATACTCTAGGTAAGAAGTGCTAAAAGGGTGCATGTGAACTTCCGCACCTTCAACCTGCGATGTGATGATTGTAATCATCTTGTGTTCATATAAAGATTCTGTCTTCTTTTTACAAACTTTTCGCATGCTAAGAATTGTCTACGTATGCCTCCAAGATGTCAGTCGAAAGGCCTGTGTTCCCGCTTCCTAGCTGTAGTGAAATCAGAAGCGAAGCTTTCCGTAGCTTCTTGCGTTCATCCATTGCCAAAGGCTTTGAAAGGGTTGATATATATAACGATATGGGTAAATTTGGATTTATCTTAACCGACGTGGTGGAGAAGAGCCTGCGAAAGCTTGGGGTTATCGGAGAAGGATTTGTGGCAGAACTCTACGCAGCCATGGGAACGTGGAAACATTGGGACAAACTACTTTCACTTTATCAGGGAAAGCGGGATTTTAACGATTGGATATCCCGAGCACTCGAAGAACTCTTATGTGCAGCACAAAGGGCCGCTCTCCGAATTTGTGATCAAGCAAGGCGGCTTATCTATAATGGGACACCCACATCACCTTACATCAGTCTCGGCTCATGCACAAGCTTCATAAGACTCCTTTCGTTAAATAATTTCACTGAAGAAGGTGGACTGAGCGCGACGCTTCACATTTTCCCCATAACGGATTGCCCCCAGTACATTGCTCTGTCGTATACTTGGGAGCCGCGTTATCCACTACAAAGAATCAGGTTGAATGGAAAAGACGTTTTCATCGGGCGCAATCTATTCAACGCCCTCAAAGTCATTAGCGAGAATGTTGTGTATGACAATACAGCCTGGAATAGCTTCACTGAAAAAGCAAGAGCTTCAAATGGCACCGGATCGTCAAAAAACTGGAACCATCGAACAAGAAGGGACTTTGTGCGCAGCCCACATACTTGGAAATTGTTCTGGATCGATGAAATCTGTATTAATCAGGAAGATGACGATGAGAAAGGTCACCAAGTTAACATGATGGGGAAGATTTATTCCCAAGCCGCCTTTGTACTACTTTGGCTCGAGCTCAAACTTAGTGGAGAAACTTTAGCTTGGAAGAACCGCCTAAGCAGCCAAGGTACGAACGAATATTGGGAGCGACTTTCGATTGTACAAGAAGTCATACTCGCTAGAGAGTTGCTGATAGTCTCTCATCCCAACTGGACCGTATGGGATCACAGCTGCCATCTCCCCTCAAACGACGAATTAGTATTCAGGAACGGGAAGTACGAGATTACTAATAGAAATGTGATCAAGCTATTGCTAGAAAAGGACCGCTGGAAGACGTGACGGACGAATGGACATGAGTATTCCCTGGATTACTTGATCGAGGAACTCGGCAACCGGAAGTGCAAGGATCCAAGAGACCGAGTATATGGCCTGCTATCTTTGGTAGATACCTTGAATTCTCACCCCGATAGCACCATTACTGCGGACTATAACAAGAGCGCTGAGGATATCTACGCTGATGTTCTCAAAGCAGTCTATTGGTCGCCACGGCTATCCTCAACTACGGCTCAAATCCGGTTCCAAAGTATTCTCAAAAAGGCTCTTTGTATTAAAAGTGCAAAGCTTCCGAGTTTTGAATCGATCCAAGATGTACAAAAAGATGTTGACTTTGATGCTTGGATTGCCTGATGCATCGATTACGAGGCGTTTAGGCCTTTGTTGGATATCTTAACCAATCTTACTCATAAATTGTACATATCAGAGCGGTATTCACCCTTCTGTATTTTTCCCGCCGTTATAACAATATGAATAGATTATAAAACTATACGTGTATAGCTTTTAAATATGTTTTCTAATCCTACGTCTCTGGCTTGGTTTCAGCTAACCGAAGTATCATCGTTTATAACAGTTGCATTTCCTACCTTGACATGAATCAATACGAATTGCATATAGGAAGCTATACAGATAAGTAACAAATAATATCTACGCCCTATTTCCACACTTTTGATCGAAGATAAGACTCCTGGGTGCGACCTTGGGGCTGATCCAAGCTAGTCCCAATTAGGCATCTATAAGAGATCGCACAACATTTAGCCATCGAACATCGTTCATATAAAGAAGGCACCGAAAATACATGAGGACAGGGACCGCATATGAACTTATTGAATTCGCTTTACTTTGATACAATGTCAATCCGGCTCTCAACCAGGATTTCGATACGGTGGTCCGACGACCCGCCCTCTGAGCCCACAAATACCATCGTCCTCAGCGTAGGTTCCTATTTCATGGATCTGCGCATCGCGAAGGTCGACAAATCCATCGAATGGGCCTTTGCAGGGACCAGAGAAATACTAACACGAGATCCCCGTATGTGCTCCCAATCACGACCAAAAACAATCCGGAGCAATCACTCATGCGCGCGATCTTCCCAGTGCACTGCAGATGGTATCATATAATCGACTCAAGAGGCTCTTTCGACCCTGACGAAGGCAAATTCAAGAAATTGCCAAATGGTGATGATCTTGAAACGGGTTCCATGCCCTGCCCAGAAAAGGGTAATCAAGTCACGCCGTACGAAGAAGTGTGGAGGGAGCTTCAGCCTACTGTGGGCAGAGAGCGTGGATGGATTCTTCAAATGCAAGAGGGAAATTGTAACAAGTTCATTGGTAAATATGGAGGCGTATTTCTGGCAATGAGCCAAGACGACGGCAAGGCGTTTAGTGTGAGAAAGGAAGATCTCGTGGATGGTGAAGCTGGCTTGAAGTGGGCCCTTGATTATGAGTATGGCGATCCTAATCTCCCTTCATTGTCAAATATGGAGTTGATGAAATTTCCTGGAGAAAGGGATTGGAGGCTTGGAGATAGAGTTGCGATTGGAAACGAGACATACGAAGTACGGGCCCTGGTCGCCCAATAGAGGCTTCAGTGTACCTTGCAACATCAATTATGTGCTAGAGTATATCTTTTATCTTTCAGATGAATCAGAGATTCTTCGGAAATCAGAGGTTGCTGGTTTTCCCAGCTAGAATGCCCATTGCCTCATCCAATTTCGGATCCAATCCTCCTGTACCGCCTGCAGGCCCGCCAGGTTCTTCGATAATTTGACTGTCTCAGTTGTGCTCAAAAATAAACAGTCTTCTGTCTTCCGTGCCAAACTTTCATAAAAGTCAACTAGTTTCGCTGCCGGGTTACGTGCAACGTCACCAGTACCAGCCACACTCTCGCGCAACGCGCTAACCCACTCCGCAAGCGGCACAATCTCCATAGTCCCTTGAATATCGAGACATTTGGAAATTGTTGGTACCATTTCCTTCCATGCCACACGCTTCGGATTGGTGGCGTGGTAGACCTTTGCGCCTATGTCCGACTTGTGTGAATTGGAGTGGATTGCGAGCTCAACCACGGTCCGCCCAAGAACATCTACAGGAATCCAGTCTACGTCATTCATCACTCCCAGTTCTTCCGGCAGCTTTTTCAGATACTTTGAGCTTGTGATCAAGCTTGGAAGCCACTCCTGCTTTGGCCAAACGCCTAGCTCTGTAGTTGGGCCAGCCACCTGTCCGACACGGCAGATGTTGACTGGAATGGACGCTTCCTTTGCCGCTGTTTCGAGAATTCGCTCTGCAATAAATTTGGATTGGCCGTAACCGGTCGGTTCGGGGAGATGCCAATCTTCGAGAGGCTTCTCGGGGATACCCTCGTTGGTTGGGCTGCTGTTTGTGCCACTCCAATTGGCAACCGCAGAGATGCTGGATATGAAAAATATCTCTGCACCAAATTGAGAGTGCGACGAGAAGTCAATGAGATGACGTACGTTACGGATTTGGCTGACAAAGGAGTCGAGCGTCTTGTTGAAGTCGACGTTCCAGGCATTGTGGATGATTGTGGTGACCGACTCCAAGAGAATCTTGTACTCAGGGATGGAGAGTCCGAAATGACTTTTCGAAAAATCAGCGTCAAGAAGCTGTACCATGCTTGACAGTGGTTGTAGGCCTTTTGCCTGCTGCGACTTGTACTGTCGTTCCGAGCTTTCGGGGCCGCGGTTGAGGCAGTAGATTCGCGAGACACGCTTGTCGCTCGCCAAGGAATCGAGAATGTATGATCCGAGGGAACCCGTTGAACCGGACAATAACACTACAAGTTGACCGGATCCATTGGTCTGTGGTGATCTTGCTGAAAGGGGCATGTTTTCCGCATAAAGCTGATACAACTTTTGCATTTTCTCCTCATCACTCTTCCTTTTTATGAGTGGGTCCCTTCCTTCAAATATACCAACTACAGCAGCAGCGAGAGAAGCAATAGTGGGGTTGGTATATACAATTCTGGTTTCCACGGATAGCGACTTTCCAGCCGCTGAAAGAAGTTTGTTGATTTCTCTCGTTATAAGAGTGACCTGCAGCGAATCGAGCCTCAGCTCAAAAAGGTCTGCATTAGGATCAAGGTCGGCAGTATCGATGTCAGTGGAAGTGGCAACGATACGCTTCACAGAATCTTCTACAGTACCACTCCAATTGGCGCCGGAGGAGTTTACCATAGACTTCCCGTCAGCCTCTTTATACAATGCTTCGATTTCAGCACCATACAGATCCAAAGTCAACTTGCGTTGGACTGTTCCCTTTCCAGCTCGTAACATAGGCTTTTCCGGAGATGAAAAGAGGATCATGTGGCGGTGGACGCGCGCATGGGAAGGGACTTTTGCATTTGCTGCACGGACAGTCGGCCAAATCCTTTCGATCAGTGATTCCTTTTCGCTCTCATTGGTGGGTGGCTTGACAGCTTCGAGCAGTAGGCTTGCTTGGAAGCGACCAACCCCAGCAACAAGTGTCGCAACAATCTCAGGATGAGAATTTATCATGCCTTCCATATCGAGAGGATTAAGCTTTTCGCCCGTGGAGAACACAATGATGTCGTCTGTTCGGCCTTGGTACAGCCAAGCATTGTCCTTTGTTGGATGCTTCGTAAACAAATCTCTCATAGGCCATTCTTCCACATCAGGGAATGTGCCAAATATGCCCTGGAACTCCTCGAAATCTGGGTTCTTGACGATTACTTGTTCGTACAAGTCACCTGAATAGTGCCGATACTCATGTCCAAGCATGGGGCTTATACTCATGTAAGCCCAGTCTTCGGAATCGCATAACTCGTTGGGCAATACTCCGCATTCGGTAGATCCAAGGCAATTGATCAATCGTGTCTTAGTGCTGATGAGATCTCCAACTGCTTTTGGGCAGGGTCCCCCACCGAATGAAATCAGGTCAAGGCGGCTCAGGTTGTCCAGGTGCTCCTTGTCTTTTACTAAATCAACCAAGGTGAATGGAGCCAAACAACTGTGTTTCACGTTTCCGTGAACGTGCATCGCATTCACAACATCCACGGATGGTGGGAAAGGGCCAAGGACAACTGTGAAGCCTGCATATATAGGGCCTGGTAGCAGCATCCCGACTCCGGCACAATGAAACAAAGGGAAGGCAAGATAGACCCTCTCGCCAGCACACATACTAGGATATGTCGGTTTTTTTCCATGTGACGATATGGTTGTGAATTTATCGAGTGCAGCCCAAGTTGCATGGGTTTGAACGATTGCCTTTGGGAGGCCCGTAGAGCCGGAGGTGTGAAGGACCACAAATGGCTCCAGTCGTGCTTCAGAAAATTTCCTATCGTAAGGATACGGCTTATCCTCGGTCTCCGTTGCTTCCTCTTTGACCAGATATTGCCACTTAGGAATATTCAGTACACGCATCTTTCTTGCTTCGAGAATCCCTTTGACCACTGGCAGTGGAAAATTTGGCGGCATCAAGAGAGTATCGCATTGAGTCTCCTCAAACAGTGATACATGGGCTTCGAGTGTGTTGCGAGGCGAACTCAAGAGCACCTTGTACCCAGTTTTGATACAGGCTAGGATCAAGATTGCATAAACGACATCTTGAGGCCCCATATAAGTGAGGGTTGGAAAGTTGGGTCCGCTGGGACCAAGATTTGATTCAAGGTGCCATGCACAGCGATCCACGGATCGGGCAAAATCTTTCGCCGTGATATCGCGAAAGCCATCTGGGATATTGTTCGTCTCGGGGACAGAATATAAGACGCGTGTTGGATCTGTAGCAGCAATATTGTCCACAAGAGATGGCAATAAGCGCTTTCCGATAGACATGGTTCAGTTCTAAAGCAAATAGGTGCTTCGAGTTCGTTGTTTAAACACATGTTTGGGCCCAGGGAATCCCTTTAAATACGGTCTGAGACGTAGCCGAGGACCGCCCTACAGCGTTTTTGTATCAATATCTGCGAGATAACTTACTTATTACGCGTCTCCGGATCATTCTTAGTGCCGATCTTTGTATTTTTTACTTGAGTTTTTCGATCTCTCTCCCCCAAGTCTCCGTATGATATCATACCCCCTCTGGAATCACGATCGAATGCACAAAGGACCTGCGATCTCTTTCGGGTGATACATGGATGCGAAAGCTCATGGAATGAGCGACACTTGGTTTCGTTGAAGCGGGTTCGGCCGATGGTTCGAGTTTGAGTAGAAATATGGTAGATATGATACGAGAAAAGTAAGACGTGTGATGTGCTGCTTATGCATATGCATATGAAACGACACAGTCATGCTAAACACCCTTGTCGTCTTACATACAATTTATTGACTTGTCCTGTCATTTCCATCTTTATCAGCAATCTCACTGCGCTAAAACAGCAAAAGAACACTTCGCCGCAGTCTACGCAACGCCGAAGATCCTACACCATCAAGGATAGAGCGAGTAATCTCGGCATGTGTGTCATAGGTTTCCCTCGTGTCTTCTTTTGTTTTCTGTGCTGCTGCTTTGGCGTTGGCTATGCAATAACGCAACTGGAAGCTTGCTTTACGACGTTTTTCAGTGACTCTTTAAAGGCTATGGATATATTATTGATTTTTAAATATTTTTGGGAAAATACATCTCGTGCTTAAAATTTAAAGCACTACTATTCTCTGTAGAATTATCAATAGGGCGAACAAGGAATGGCTGCCTAAAAGTCAGTAGATTTTGACTATTACACTAATATGCAAGGTGAAATTGCCTAACTATAGAATACATTGTAGTGGAACAGACAAAAACATGTTTACTTGCATGACCACTCTATTTATATTCTGTAGAGCTTGCTCATTTACAGTCTCAAATTCGAATAGCATACATCACCGGCAAGCACAGGGGTCCTAGTCAAATCTAATCCAATTTGCGCAAACTTGGACTTTAAGGCCTATAGTATTTGGATGCAAATACCATGAAAAATTTAATAATTTAAATTGAGGCACAATTTTTTTCAGCGAGGATGAATTAAGTTACGTCTTTTCACGCTTAATCAACACTAGCAAGATGTACTGTACACAAAATATAGGGGTATCACGAAACGAAAGCTCATAAGCCATGAAATAAGTCACGTAGAATTCATCGCTGTAGAGTTTTTCGATATAATGGTTTACCAAACCTTGGCCCACGTGCGCGCTACCACTCCAGGGCGTGCTTCCACATCCTCTACCTCCCAACGCCGACACTCTTCATCTATAGCCTCTTTTCCAGCCCAAATATCCGCCTCTTTGGGATTGACAGGCTTTGTTCGTTTGAATACCTTCCAGAAAAGGTAACACACGGCCATGTAAGCAATGCCAAAGTAACTTGTAACGAATCCGGAAACCGTGAAGGGGCTGAAAACGTCGAAGCCCAAAGTCAAAAGCACAACACAGCCAAACCCAACTGCAAAGTATGCAGTATAGGGCATAAAGGGTGCTTTCCAGTGCAGAGTATCCCGCGAAATACCTTGCGCTTTCAACGCTCTGTACCAACCAATGTATGTAACGAGCATCGAAGTGTACGAGAGCACAAACGCGCAGGTAGCCAGCCCCACGAACCATCCAAAGACGACAGCACCACCGTTGGTGGACACCATAAAGGTGATACATGAGATCAAACTCACTGCGAGGACACAGTAGATGGGAATTCCAGCTTTTGTGCACTTGAGGAAGAACCTTGGGGCTTGGCCGTCCAGCGCCAACGAGTAGAGCGTGCGCGAAGATGAATACAACATGGCGTTACCACAGCTCCATCCACTGATGAGGACGAGAACATTGATGAAGCTGGCGAGGCCCTTGATGCCCAAGTTGGTGATGCCGATGACCCACGGGCTAGCGGCAGATCCGACAGCACCCTCGCCCAATGCTGCAAGAAGGCGGGGATCTTGGCTGTTGCAGATGATACCGACACCAAGTGCTCCCAGAACGTAGAATGCGAAAATCCTGGCAAAAGTTGCGCGGGCACAGCTTGGGATGTTTTTACGTGGGTTTTTCATCTCTCCGGCTGAGAGCGCGATGAAATCTGGACCAGCAATCGTAAAGGCAGCGTAAAGCATGGTTTTCCAGAAGCCTAGGAAGCGTCCCGCTGTACCCTCTGCCATGTATTCATGCATGATTCCTCCGGCATTCCAGTTGTGGAAGCCATATGCCCAATGAAGGGGATTGCCGCCGCACATGGTGATGAGCGTCAGAAGCAAAAGGCCTATTAAGAGGAGGATCTTCGTGCAAGAGAATACAAATTCCGATTCGCCATACCACCTAGTTGCAATTAGCATTGTTCTAATGATATACTTGGCTTCCTTACTTGACTGCGAAAAGGTTGAGTGCAACGCAAACGACCAAGGCCATTGCCACCCAAAGGGCGTCATTGATACCAATATCCCAGTAGCCCATAATGGTTGCGACAGCCGAAAGTTCGGCGCAAAACAGCATAGCACTGCCATAGAAATAGGTCCAACCCAAAGCAAACCCAAAGGCCGGGTCAACATATCTGCTGGCAAACTCGTAGATGCTGCCTCGGATAGGCAGATGAGTGGCCATTTCAGCGACTCCCATTGAGCAAGGGAATATGAAGATGGTCGGGTAGATGAGAAAACCGAGCAGAAGCGACAATGGACCAGACGTTCGCAGAGAGCTCCCTATACCAACGAAAAGTCCGGTTCCGATGGAGCTGGCAATGGCCATGAGCTGGACATGGCGATTAGAGAGGCCTCGCTTGGTGCTGCCATAGGTCTTGAGCACGTCTTCGGGGACATCGTTGACAACCGCGACTTCGCCGTCGCTCGTTGAAGGCGGCTTTCCCAAGGTTGAGCTCTCGGCCGGAGATTTTAGGTCCTCGGATAGCCCCATTGAGGAGATGTGAAGCAATGATTAAGTGGACCACCTACAATATTTGGCGAGCCTCGTGGTAGGAATCAGGAACAAAAGCATATACTGATACACAGCGCAGAGCAGAGTGGGTGCTGCACTTGCTTTATCTCCGCTCTAGATTTCGGCCCTTTGGCCAATTGTGCAGAATCCAGAGATTGCATGGTGCTCCAATCGAGCTGTTTGATCCGTGGCGGGATGTGCAGCGACGATAGTCTCGACGATATCTCAAGCCTTGGCGACCGCCGCAATAGAAACTTAGGGATGGATGACCGCATGGCCGCGGGCACATTCTCAGGCCGGAGAGATAAGAGTACTATGATCGCTCACGAAACGATGTTCAAAGTCAGGTCTCCTTGTTATCGTCCGAAGCATACCATCCCTGATATGGGCTAGTTATCTCCTATACATTCTCTATCCGGTTAGTTCTTTTCGGTTAGTGGGCATCGGCCGGGTCCTGCATCCGATAATGCACCCTCACAAACAGGACGGGGGGTAGTCGCCCTCAGAATTCCATTTCGTAATTGCCACACACTATGTGCGGAGAAGTTGGGGAACAGATTACCAACAAAGTTTTACTCTTACGTCGACCCAATCCGCAGGTTGTTCTCTTCTAGATTCCCCTTTGGACCAAGGGCAACGATTAGGTGGAAACGGACAGATGCCGATATATGTAGACATCCTATTGCAAGACATGTAATGGTCAGTATTCAGCTGGGAAAATGGCTGTACTAAGTCTTCCTCTCCTTCTAGCATCAGGACTGCTCGTGTGTGTAGCCATCATCGTCAAACGTATACGTTCACCGTTGTCGGCAATCCCTGGCCCATGGCTAAACAAACTTACGTCCGTTCCTTTGAAGTACCATGAGCTTCGCGCCAATCGAACCAGATACATTCAAAGCCTACACGAAAGATACGGCAATGCGGTTCGCATCGGGCCAAACGAAGTCGCATTTGCTTCGCTCGATGCCATGCGAGAAATTTACATGTCCAAGGGAAGCGGCTATGACAAGACCGAATTCTACAACCTCTTCAAGCAATTTGGTATCAGGTGCGCATTCTACTCTTTTGGAGAACTCAAGCATGGACTGTCTTGCTCACTCACATGCAGGACAATGTTTTCTACTTTGGATAAGGAAAAGGTAATAAAATACTCGTGAGATTGGTACTCAGCTGTCTAACGTACACGCAGCATGCAAAGAGAAGACGCATCATCGCTGATCGTTATGCGAATACAAATATAGTACGCGAAGAGTCTCTCCATGGTATTGAAGAGAGATCGCGAAGCTTCACTGAAAAGTGCTTGAAGCTTCCAGGACAGGAAATGGACATTTATGTAAGGCGTCTTCCCCCATGCCATGTGCGAGGGCTAACTAGATGCAAAGCTCTTCCTTCATGCCTATGCCTTCGATTGTGTCACTCACCATTTGTTCCATCCATATGGCAGCGATTCCATCAACCAGATTGCCGATGAGGAGATGTTACGCGAAACAGTTTTTGACAGCAGTCTTGTTGGTAAATCACTCTGGAAGAGAGCGATGTTGGAAAAAAAGTCTTGAACTGACCAAAGCCCAGGGCGACTGCTCATACATTATAATCCAACTTTGGGAAAATTTATCCACCAAAGTGGCGTTTTCGGCAAGCCCCGTGGCGTGGACAAGGCGAAGGCTCTCGTATTGGATGCTGTCGATAAAAGAGACGTTGCGGATTTCACCCTTGTCAACCGCTTACAGGATGAGAAACTCGGGTTGAATAAGCTGGATATTGCGTCTGAGTGCATGGACCATATGCTTGCTGGAATCGAGACGACTGGCGATGCCCTCTGCTTTCTGATGTGGCAAATTTCACAGCCAGGATACAAAACTATTCAACGAGCCCTGCACTCGGAACTTGAAGCATCTTCGCATATCCCTTTCGAGCAGCTTCCATATCTAGATGCGCTGGTAAAAGAGGGATTGAGAATGTTTCCGTCTATCCCGATGAGTTTCCCCAGATACGTTCCTCGAGGAGGGAGGTCCATTGACAATTTCTGGGTTCCCGAGGGCACAGTCGTGAGTTGCCAGCCTTTCTCGCTGCACCGTATGGATGATACCGTATTTCCGGGCCCCCATGTGTTCAGACCTGAAAGATGGCTAGAAAAGGAAGGCGAACTTGAGAGAAATAGACTATTTTTCGCGTTCTCGAATGGAGGGAGAGGGTGTATCGGACGCCAGTGAGTTTTCCACATTGTCGTGATTGGTTCCTTTCGAACTCTTCTGACGATTGTACAGTCTCGCGATCGTTGAAATGAAGGTTTTGCTTCGGGATTTATATTCCAGATTCAGCACTACACCAGCTGAAGGCATGGATGCTGACATGGCAATGGATGACCAAATCTTTACATCAAGGCCAAAGGATCAGAGGTGCATCCTGAAATTTACCACTATCGATGAAATGGACAAGATAAGATTGCGCTAAAATAATATCTGCTAAATATCGTAGAGATAGGAACTTAGAGTTCCCTGACTTTGGGTTTCGTCATGCAATTCATGTTGCATTGAATCTAGTATGCTAAGAAGTCCGGATTTGTTTTTTCTGTTTCGAGTCAGTCTAATTGAAATCAACCAATTTAAGTGTGAATAGAGTACCCACCAATATAAGACCATACGTCTCCTTTTGACTCGTCGATGAATCTGGACCATAAATCTTCTAGAATTCGGATGGCTTTTGATACATGCGGTGTACGTAGCCATTTGCCGATGTCCTCAAAAGCAGACCGTATCCTTTCTCGAGCGGGGCCGGTCGCGCATAGTCCAGCGGTGAACAGCGGTGTGCCGAGCAGCACTCTTGGGCTCGATCCAAGTGAAGGCGTCATGCTCTCGGCACATGTAATGATTCCATAGACTGAACCTTGTACTCCGGGATCAGATGATGGCAGTCTGAGTACTCCACATTGGAGATACAGGAGAGCCGTATGGAGAAAGCTTGCGTTGCTCATCGAGTAGTCTTGGATATCATCTGGAGACAGGACAGAGAGTAGATGTGAATCAAAAAATAGCCCTCCAGTCGCATCTTCCTCCAATCGATGATATATTTGCACCATTAACGCCTCTGCTTCTTTTATGATATCTCTTTCGGACAAAAGGGACTCGTAGCTACGCCTTTTAGACTTGCTTCGACGACGTTCTTCCACTAGAGCGCCGATCTCTCGCAGAAGGGAGGGAATATCCGATGCGACACCCCCAAAGACATCAAAGTAGGACATAGAGGGGTTTGTAACGCCGTCAGCCTCCAGTTGGCCTCGAAGAAGACCCGACGGCGTAAGGGCTGCTAATGCTTCCGCGTTGTTGTACCAACTTGATAGAAAGCTTTTTTCGTAAATTTGCATCTTCTCAGTTGCGGCCTTCTCCTGGGGATGAGCCGACTGAATGATTGCCCTTGCGCCATCGAGATGAGTGCGCCATGTCTTTTCGCCGCGCAAGATTTGCACCTGACAAAGAGTTCTTGCTGTCGCCAGTGCCATAGGCTGCTCAATCGAGTCACATTTATTTAGTTGATGCCGAAGATGACGATAGCTTTGTTCTTGCAAATTTGTGATCAGTGACTCTCCAATTCCAGGGAGCCCACCAATGGTTTCTAGGTGAACTGCGGCGAAAGCTAAGACTGCAAATAATAAGCACGGGCGTTGAAGAGACATGGGAACAATGAAGCGACAGATTTCAGATCGTGCGTAGGTACTGGGTGATGTGAGATGGGCTGTCTCTTGAACATAGTGTTTTAGGAGGAGGCGAGCCACTGGTGGAAGAGACGGCAGAGGCTCTAACGGACGAGATAGAGGAAACCTAGCGCAATCAATATCGCCCACCGTTTCTAGAAATTCGTGAATATTGGATATTTGATCTTCCTGATGAAGAAGGACGGCATCCGGTGGCAGTCTAGGATTTAACGTCGCTTCCTCTAAGGCCCTTGTTTCCTCTGATGGTGCAAGCTGGGACAAAGCAGCGTCAGAACTATCGTACGTTGTAAGACTTTCTGGAGAAGGTTCGGGTATCCCATCCAATGGTATATGCAACGAATAAACGAAACCGCCGCCCCTGTCGGTTGTATCCCCTGCCTTGGTCAGCTTGTGCCGGGGAGATGGAGGCGGATAGCTAACTAGATTTCTCAACGTTCTTAGATTGCCTTCCAAAGGAGGACTTGGGAAAAGGCCTTCCTCCCCATCTTAGATTGATTTCATATCGACAATTGCTGCCGGCAGTGATGCACCTGCCGCAGTGAGGCTTCTCTAAGTCGCATTTTTGGCGTCGTTGTTTGCACCGTGCACAGCCGAAACGAGATCTAGTACGTCTCTCCAGTGGTTGACATTCGCCAGGCTTGGATGATTGACCCGTCGCTTGCTTCATTATGCATTGTGGTGGATGCAGGAGTTCGTAAAAGCCCAAAGGGTATCAGACCCGCAGAATTGGAGTGCGGGGGTCGGCACCAGGTAAAAGGGCCGGCGCTTATCGGCCGGACCCACTTTTCCAACTGGCTCGCATCTTTGGCTGACTGGGCCTGATCGACTGGGGCGATATGACTTCATATTGGCTACACCTAATAGTATCAATCAATACTCCCTATAAACCACAGCGTATAGTACAGTCGGTTCATCTATGACAACCGAAATGCGACTTCCCACTCTGCAAATTAGCTCAAGGTTGCTCTGTTACTAGATCTTCTCGGTGGAAGTCCTGCACTGGAGCTCTTGGCACGTTTTCTGTGTCGATCCGTTTCACTATCTCAACCTCGACCATCTTCTGGCGCTTCGGAACACGCACTAGCCAGTATACTAAGTATGTTGCCAGTATGTTGAAAAGGATATAGATACAAAGATTTCCGATGTTGCTCCAGCGCTGAGAATATTCGATCTTGAACTGCGCCAATAGCGTGTTGGTGTTCTGCAATGGGCAGACTTCGCATAAGTCCTCTGACTGAGGGTTTATTATAGTTCCACCGGCAGAAGAAACGTATGCGTCGAGATAGTTTCCACAACTTGTTCCATTAGGTGCCGTAATTCTGAAAAGCTCGATGTCGCTGCATTCAACAAGTTTGTTTGCGACGCCAGCGGAGATCATGCCTCTAACCATGTAGGTCAGGGGTGACAGCCAATACATAAAGGTCCAAAATTTGGTTAAATCATCATAATGTACGAGAACTCCGCAGAACATAAGTATTAGATAGACAAACAGCGACCCGATGTTGACGATGGTCTCGCGATGTTCCATTTCCACTGTCATGAGATGAGCAAAAGTCGAAGTGAAGAGAAAGAATAAGAGGAAGAGCAGAAACATGAGAGCAGCTCGTTCGGTCTTTTGGTCATGGTCTTTTGGTCATCGGGCTGATTGATCTGTATTCCAATTGGGTAGTAGAAGAAAGCAAAAGCAAAGACTGAGAAAATCACTTGACAGATCGCTTCGGTGACCATTGCAGACAGAAGGAAGGCTTTCCAGGAGAATGTTTTCGCTGGACCCTCCCGAGCTTCGAAAAACGATCGCCTTTCCGTATACTGAGGCACTATTTGTTGAGACATGTTGCTGAGAAAGGTGAAGAAAACGAATACCGCAAAGATTTGAGTTTGCAAGCCTTGGAGACTGCTTGGCGTTCTCCAACATGAGAAAGCGATGGCCAGCGATGCTCCACAGGTCAACAGAAACTTTGCCCACAGAAACGATGGGACTCTCCAATACTCGACAAATGTGCGATGAATAAGGTGGCGGACTTGGTACGAAAACGATGTCGCAAACTCTTGATGACAGGTGTTGGCCGTGGCCCGACTCAAGTCTCTCTGAACGGGTTTCAACGAAGTTATCCACTCCAACAGAGTGGCTTTTTCATAAGAATTCTGCCACTCTTTGAACCATTCAATCGGGCTTGTTGGATGTGTCACTTCCATCATCCATTCAGCTGGGTTTTCGTCAGGTGCACAACGTCTTGCCCCTTTGCTTTCCAGATACCTGACCAAGGTTATTCCATTCTTGCCGAGAGGTCCAGAGTATATTGTACGTCCTTCTTTGCCTATCAATAGAAGTCGGTCAAACATCTGCAGAAGTGTAGATGAAGGTTGATGTATTGTGCAGAGAATTGCTTGGTCGTTATCCGCAAGTTTACGAAGCAGTAGACATATGTTCCATGCTGACTGACTGTCTAATCCAGAGGTAGGCTCATCTATGAATAACAAGAGCTCTGGTCTAGCCGCTAATTCCAATCCGATGGTGAGGAACCGGCGTTGAACTACATTCAGGCCGACCCCTGGGACACCAACAATCACATCGGCGTAAGACTTCATGTCCAGGACATCAAGGATTTCTTCAACGTAGGCGAGCCTTTCCTTGACGCTAATGCGTTCTGGTTGTCGCATCAGTGCACTGAAAGTCAAGGCTTCGCGCACTGTGGATGTAGGGAGATGTACGTCTTGTTGTTGCGCATAGCCTGTCTTCCGCTGGAATTCACTGTCTCGTTGTTTGCAGTCTACACATATACGGCCAGAAACAGTCCCAACTGAGGTTCTCTGGGCTATAAAGTCCAGAATTGTAGTCTTTCCCGCACAAGTTGCTCCCATAAGAGCTGTTAACGATCCAGGTTCAATGAGTCCATTCATGTCGGTGAGCAGACGTTTGAGGGTTTTCTTAATGTTGACCTCATACTTCAAATCTTCTCAATGAAAAATCGAGTCTTTTTTCGGAAGGCTTTGCGTTGATTCAGTGCCCATCCCGACTTTTTTCATACCTGTTCTTGCTGGTCAGATGCCACGTGCCGCTTCTTCATCATCCTGGCCCTTAGATGTACGGGATATGCTTCGGAGGAATATAAGAACCTCGCCTTTCGAGTTCTCCGCGAGAATCAGCTCAGAAGAGATAACATGTATGGCGCATACTCCAAATATCAAACGGAGAAGGATCCAGTAGTTTCTGACTTGAGGTTAGCATGTTTGATCTTGCATCAGAGCCCATTGACCGACCTCAACAAATGGGTCTCGGAGAGCCCGTATACGGCTTTCAGATATGTTATTCCATCCACAAAAAGCTGTCCTAGAGGCGAACCCAACCCCAGAACTGCACACACTTTCCCCGAAGGGGGTACGCCCTCATACCCAGGACCTGATGGGATATAGCTTGCGCAGGAGAATTTACGTCCATGAAACTATCCAGATACAAGTAATCAATAGACAGATTATTGACGTATCACTAGAAGGCTTACCTTGTTTATCATGAGGCTCTCAAGTGCAAAAGCCACAGGTGAAACATACCTTGTCCATGGCAACCAAGGATGTTGATGCCGAAGTGGTATAACAAAACCCGCGTAAGTAAATTAGAGTATTATGAGTATACCCAAAGGAACCATTGACTGTTGTAATGTTCGACTCATCGACCCTATGGCTCTCCAAAACATGGATATCGCCATCAAGACGGTGAAACAGAATAAAAGATACGTAAAGAAGGCTGCTGGCTCCCGACGTAGATTAGTCATAAAATACAAAGCCAGGTTAAACAACACAGTAGTTGCAAATTTCGAAGGCATGTCACATAGCATGGCTGAGATGCACTCGGCGGACGGATGATAGTAGGTATAGCGAGCATACTTTTCGCAGATTGGACGCTGGTGCAAAACAGCCATGATCTAATTGTTGCATCAGTTAATAGTTCTTACTTAATTTGGGAACAACAACCATACGAGCCTCGAAACCACTTATGAATACATTGAGGAGTACTGAAAATAATAACAATATTGACCTATTGTTCAAACTATCGCTGGTATCTTCGAGATTATAGAACAGACTGCCGATAATGACACCAATTATCGTATTCTCGATGACGGTAGAGATGAGAAGGCCAATATTGTTGCGAATTCTTTTCATGCCTCTGCCAATGCAAAGTCCGATTTGACAGATGATGGACGCTTTGTATGGAGAAGACGGTAGTCTAGTTTTTTTGTCATTAAAATAGTTCCCATGAGAAATTGGGGCTTACTTACAAGGCCAAGATCCTACTAAATAGGACTGGGTCTCACAAGGCAATAAGTAAGGAAGCGTTTTTGGTCGGTTTGGATTCATCACAGGAGATATTGTGAACCTCCATAGACGCCAAACGCTCCATAACAGCACTGCTATAATGAAGATAGTTAAAGTGTTATTGACGTCACAGACGTCTCTCAACAAGGTCATTGAATACATTTGCAAAAAAAATTTGTCACTTTTAGCCCAAATTGTAAGTTTCGGTATCAGATGAGCATCCGGTGAACCGACAAATTTCATTGCGGCGTGGTGCCAACCAACAGGTTATGTTAGTGCGCTTGTCATCACCGCCAATTGAGACGTTATCACACCTGATATCACTTGATTACCTAATTAGGGCTTATGCAAGCCGCGGGGTGTGCCGTACTAACTTGCATGCATGATTTGTTGTTGGTGCGTGTGATGCGCCTACGCCGCAACACCAAGGCAGCCCCCCTTCACTCCTCTAAACCCAACACCTCAGCAGATCTCCCGTCATCTTTTTTTGTTCCTGGTTCCCCTATTATTGGGATGTGATGTCTAGTAAACATACATTTGGTACAGTCCTAGTTACTGGTGGAGCAGGCTGGCTCGGATCACACATTTGTGAAGCCCTAATCTCGGATCGATCTTTTGATCCTATCGTGTCGAGCATCGAGCCCCAAATCCCTTCCAACCGCCGAATTCCGGGGGTGACTTATTATGATTGCAACCTTAACAACCTCCAAGAGCTTAAAAAGCTGCTGGATAGCGTCAGGCCCCGAGTGATCATACACACGATTGGCCCTTCTGTCTTTGCCCCTAAAGAAGTCCACACCAAGACGACATACGATCTCTCTAAACAGCTTGTCGCATCTGCCAGGAAGCATCCTTCTGTTCAAGCTCTCGTTTTCACGTCCACTGCCCACGTCGTACGTCTTGCACCAAAGCATAATTCTCGTCCGGTCCGCGAAGATGAGGTCCCGCTGCATAGCCTCCAGTCTGGGCCCCACGCTTATACCCGCACCAAGTCCGCCATCGACATTCTCGTACGTGAGAATAACACACCTGAAGCTTTCGAAAACACCTCTGGAGACTTTACAGACCAGCTACTTACTGCTGTACTACGCGTCACAGGCATGTACGGGCCCCGAGACCGCCAAACAATCCTCGAGATGCTCAAAGTGGCGAACACTTTCAAAACCCAGTTTCAGCTGGGCCCCAACAAACTTGTCCACGATTGGATTTATGTCGAGAGTTGCGCTCAGGCCCATGTCCTCGCAGCGAAAGCTCTGTTGAACCCAAGAGCCAAGCGCGCAGATGGAGAGGCATTCTCCGTATCCGACGGGAAGCCGATGAAATTTTGGGATTTTGTCCGTAAAGTCTGGGAGGAATGGGGCGATGCAAATTGGGCACCCGATGGGTCACACAAAGTGAGCGCTGTGATACCGATTTGGCTTATCCTGTTCGCGGTTGGGACCATCGAGTGGGCGTATTGGCTCTTTACGTTCGGTATGCTGAGGTCAAACTCTACTTGGATAACCTATGAGTACATGAAGGATGGCTGCTGGTTTGATATCGGAAAAGCAAGAGAGGTGCTGGGCTATGAACCTATGTGCGATACTGCTGAAGGAGTGCGAAGGAGCATCCAGTGGCACAAAGACAATCCAGAGTGGGGCAAAAAGCTACAGTAACTTGGTCACAGCCATTCCTTAGTAAAGAGAGACTTCGTCAATGAAAATGTGGCTCTGAATAGCGATATCCTCCATCTAAGGCCTCTCCCAAATGCCTCAAGAGCGTCGTTAACAATTCTCGCAACCAGTTTCCCTCCAGTTAGCATTGCAGTTGCACAAAAAGCAGGGGCACACTGCAATCTGGTACAGAAAAAAAGTCGGTTATTTTGGTGCGGCGCAGGCTTCATTTGACAACGAGAGGTTGCTATTGCATCCTCTCTCGCACACAACACTCACTGGCCCATTCCAACACCTGCCTATGACCGCAACTCTTACAAAAAGACAAAAAAAGAATAATGCATCGGCCGGGAATCGAACCCGGGGCTAGCCGAGCTTGAAAGATTCAGGTGTTGGCCCGATTCTTCTTATGGCAACGGCTAATTTTACCACTAAACCACCGATGCTGGTGTTCACGTGTTTGATGGAAATAGGACAATTACAAAACTTCATATAGTAATAGCAATATTTACAGCAAGCTGATGCAATTTTCCCAAATGGTGGGGCCAAGTCTGCGCGAGAGGGTGGAGCGAGCGGTGTAGAGCCGCTTGAATGCATCCGATTTGAAACGGCAAAAATTTTCCAATCAACGAAGGGAACAACAATTCCGCACAATTCTCTCTATTCTTGGGTCGACTAGTCGCCTCACATGAATTTGGCGAGAAGTAATACTTTTTGTTAGCCCAAACATATCGTGACGGTTTGTTCACATGAATGCGCTAAATTCAGATGTGATTCAATTCGAAATCCATAAATATGTTCATGCTAGCTACTTGGGTTATTATATTACATGCAACGGTCTGCAGAACTCCTTTGCTCAAGATAACCGTGTACCGCCGCTGTTCGCAGCCCCCTCAATCGTTAAGGTCGTTAATAGGGTGGCTTAGTCCATGAAGCCCTTCTTTCCATCACCATCAGCATCAATGCGTGGATTCAACTTTTCCATCAAGCTGGGCTTCCGAGCCTCCGTGGTGGACTTGTGCAGGGTACTGGTGGCTGGCGCGTTGTGGGCAGCAAATGGCTCCTGCATGGACGGAGAATGGCTCTGTCGGCCAGACATTTCAACCTTCTGGATGTTGCCGGGAGCAGTGCTGTCCATCGATCCGTGCGACTTGCCATCCAGAGGGTCAAAATCGCCATGCATGGCAGACTTGCGTAGCGATTCATCGACGTCGGCGGAGTCGCGTTTGCTCGACTTTGTGAAGCCCGACATGATGCCGCCCACCTTCTTGGGCTCGCCTGCGAAGCCGTCGAAGCGCTCTTCACGACCTCCCAGCACGCCACCTTGAGACTTGAACTCGGACATTGTCATCTCTGGCAAGGCTGTGGTTTCGTGGTGCTTTGCAGCATTATGGTGGACTTCGTGGATTGGTACAGTTGTGTGAACGACATTGGGCTGGATGGTTTCCTTGTGGACTACAGGCTGGATTGTTTCATGAATGTGCTAAGCTGTGTAAGTATTTGCCCATAGGTTGATGCTGCGACTCAATTGATCACTTACATGGTGCACATGCTCGCCTGCAAGCGACGGCTGAGCACTTTGGGTATGAGTTGTGTCTGCGACAACCGTTTCATTTTTGAATCCGCTCTGATCAGTTGCCAACGCTCTCTTGGTTTCATCGTGGCTTCGGTGGTCAAACTCCTTGTGCTGTACAGCACCAATGTTGGCAGTATGCTGTTCAGGAAGGACTTCGCGGTCCTTGACTGGCTGGACAGTTCTGTGGTAGTGGTCCTGATGGACTTCCTTATCCACAGCGGTTGTGAAGTTTTCGTGTTGGTGGGGCTTGACAGTCTCATGCTGAACAGAGGGTGCAACTGTTTCATGGACAGTGGTGTCGTGGTGGCCCGACTTGCCCATGAACTCAGTGATTGCTGCCTTGGCCTTGTTCATGTTTGAGGTATTGGGCTTGTTATAAGGAGAAAGCTAAATATGATCGCGTGTAGGGGGGAGAGATGATGTTTGGGTTGAATCTGATGGAGTAATAGGAATGTTGGAGATGCATACTCTTACGTGCGTCCATTTGCCTTTAAATGGTACTGTGCTGGATTGAATGACGCCAGTGGATCACGACGTAATGGGACATTTCGCGATGTACGAGGTTGGTTGAGCTGTGCTGTGACGTGGTGAGCAAGCTCCACATACATCCAGCCACACTAATTCGCCCCATGTGGAATGAACCATTGCGGCAGATGGAGGTTGGTGATCGGCAAATCCTCGTGAATTGCCATCTGAGATTGACCATTGGGTGACGCCAAGCTCAAGTGCGTGAGCGGACAAAGAACCGCCCCCTTGGCTCCCAATAGCAAGCCCAAAGCCTCGAAGGGCGAGTGTGTTCCAGAGCGCGTAAAAATCGCCTCTGATTATGTTCAACAAAAGGACGTTTCAGGAGCGCGTGAGAGTGTTCTTCCCGCCCTTTCCCACCTACCTTGTTGTGCGTCATATGACTACGATGAGAAGAGATGTATACAAATATCCAAATCGGGCGTCAACTTGGCTCAAAAAAGCAAAATAACAAGCAATCACATCAGGGACGGGATAAAGTGAAGTGCAAGAATGGGAGATCGGCTCTGGGATGTCGCAATGCATCGGGTCTAGTGCGGACGCGACGTGCACTAGCCGAGACCGCAGTCATCAACCATGGATGCTTTTGGCATCTGCCTTGCCCCTCTTTGGCTGCGGCGAATCATTCTCGAACATCAGTTGTCAAATCGCATGTTCCAGGCCAGCGGGTCCGATGAGGCTACGGAGGTGAGAGGCGGAATCGCCGGACGCCTGGCACCGTCCCTGTCGTCATCCCGCCTTGTCGTCTCCACTTTACAGCTCTTGCCGATGACTATGTTTTGCATGTGTTGAGGTCACAGTATGTACTGGCTATTGTTTACTCGTACTTTTTGGCGACAAGCTTAGTGCTTGTTTGGAAAAAAAAGTACGTCATCAGAGGCTTCATGCGCGCACTGGTATGGTGGCCGAGCCTACGTATGATGCCAAATCTAGCATATCCCTTTGACAGGCCATTCCTCCTCGGACAACATACTGACCAGCACTTAAGGTTTGGCTTGGTTCCTTATGCCCGTTGGCGTTTAGCCATGGTATTTGTACGTAATTGAGTCTGACACTGCATTCATTGCGCGGAACGGGAATGATTCGATAAGCGAAGTCCTCGTTCTGTCGAGATCGAGATTTCCATCATACGTTGCGTCAGTAGGTTAGCATCAGCGAAGGTCTAAGTAGATTCGGATGGTCCAGATTTCGCAGAATAGCAATGGGTCGACTGCGGCTTCCACACATTCGCGAAGTACTGAAGGGAGGGAAAGATGACGAACGGAATTCCAGATCATCAACTGAGGTATGTCAACTGAGCTGCTATAATAAAAGACGGGGCTATAACTACCGATCCTAATCTAAATCGCAGTCACTGGAAGAAGGCTCTGTCTCAAAACCTCAGGCGGGGAAATATGACGATAGGCCGCCTTCCCTTGAGGGGATCGTAGATCTTAGTGATACTGAGGATTCGGATCATTCGACTCGTTGGGCTGCAGGTAGTGATGTTCTGTGAGACCACGTTACCTCACTAATAAACAATTCTAGCCGTCACACACGAGATCATCAAGCCAATCGAGCACCACATACGCGAAGAAAGGATTTACCGAGAAATCCACAATCACGATGTATATCACCGAATTCAGCCCGTCCGCGAGATCGAAATCCTCCCCGCTCGACATTTCGTTCGCGATTCCGATGGAGACTTAAATGAAGTGTCAGCAGAGCAATTGCCTGGCTGCACTGGACAGAATCAGCGATGGGCAATTGTTGAAAACCAGCCACCTCGATCAAGCTCACCAAAGAAAAGTACGAGACTTTCGACTCCAGAGGTTATACAGGACAAAACGTACACGACACAGGAGGGGTTAGAAAAGAGATCTACTACTATCCGTCATCCACGGACTTTGGAAGACATGTCAAGTCACAAGGGACCAGCCCTGACACTGCGCTTTCGCAACCCGACTCCTGACGGCATATTTTCAAGAACGATCAAGGACGAGCACACAACAGAGTGAACAGTGTGTCGCAATGTGAATTGCCAAGACCTGCATTTCAGAATAGAGTTGTAGGCGCTTTGTTGTCTTCAAAGTCTGCTGTACTAGCATGGTTACGGAATTTATTAGCAATATTACTCTAGTTCTACAGCTTCTAATCGCCATACAGCGACATTTTTCACACGCGATGGAATACCAGTCGTGCGAGAGCAAGGTCTCAGCCAAGAGGTTCGGTGATCCTACTTGGTAATACAGGGCGTATAGTCACCGACACTCGCGCGAAAACGCCGCAAAATGCCCCTGCTACGGGAATACCGGGGCACATCTCTCGTTGACCGAAAATAAATATTAGCATGCATTTTGGCCTTCAAAGTCCCTTCACAACTTCCCGCCCGTCAATCTTGCCCGTCAATCTTGCCAAGACCGTGGTTGCCCTTCGTTTCAGCATCATCCACCTAGCTAGAAAGAGAGAACGCAACCTCATATGATGATGAATTGGATCGCATATTCAGTTGCTATTATATTCGCGATTCTTGTCGGTGTTCAAGCCGTGCCTTCTGCTACGCGCACAGTCCTACCAGGAGCCTACGGCCTCGATTTTCTAAACCTGACCTCGTAAGCGATCCATCTCCTTTCCACTTTTTTTTTTCCAAAACTCAATTAACCACTTCTATAGTCTGAGCGACGAAGGCGCCCTGGGAAGAAGCTCCGACCACGATTACTTCATCTGTACACCCTCCCTCCCCCTAACAAGAAGACTTTCGAGTTGACACCAACGTGCTAGTTTTCTACGATGCTGAAGACTGCGCCGGAAACCTCATCGACGGATTTGGAGGCAAAGGCCGCCATTCGTGCAGACCGATAGATATGCGGGCTAGGTCCATCGGCTGGCTTCCGTTCTACAGTGAGAGAACGATCCGCGTGTCGACGGCGGACACGTGCTTGGGCCTGGGGCAGAGGTATGGACCTGAGAAGGCTGGATGTCAAGAGTTTCCGGATATTTTGAAGGCGGGAGTGACGGGTTTTGAGATCTACTAAAGGGTAAAAGAGATGGGGCGATAGGCCGCTGTGTTTGCTTGTTTGCTGTCGCGTTTGCTGGGGTGGGTTGGGGTGGTAAAAAAAGGATTTGGCGCTTAAGGATATACATCTGGTTTGGATTTGCTGGTTATATCGCGAACGATACCAACAGTTATTGTAGGCGTTATCGGCAGGTATCTATAAATATATGAGTCTTTTGTAGAACCCAATAACTCTCCGGTAATCCCATCATCGGAAACGTTTACTTATCAAAGTAATCTATAAATTCTAACATGTCAGATATCGAAAAGAGCTTGGGAAAACCATTACTCTTTATTTAAAGCGTCTTCGCGAATGTTTCTGCGATGTTATGGATGTATATCCCGCTTTGCCTAAATGGGTGCCCGGCACCGTGGTTCCGCTCCCAAATCAGTCATGCAGGGATGCCAAATAATTAGGAACACCAAGCTTCAGGTGCGTCGGAAATTTGTGAGGTTCTAATGTTGATCTGAAGATCTTGAACAATGATGATATATGTGGAGACTTGGTGTAACTCTCGTGTCGGGCAGCCCAAATGTATCAGCTGGCTCAGTGTAGTGAGAGCGTGGGCGTTGGAACAAGCATGCACAATATGAGAATGACAGCGGCTGCGCTAGAAAGGCCGTCAATTTAAACATAGTCGGTTACATCGTTGATTGGATGAGGGAGTGGTGCATCTGGGACCATTCGAGCTGCGACATAGTATCGAGCGATACTAAACCAATGCTGTTCACTTAATAAGAATGACCCTGTTTCCTCCAAAGACTCACATCTTTATCCTATTCTTTCCTCTATCCCAATACAATCAGGATGATTTCCTCCATCCTCCTTTTCCTCATCCTTCCAGCCATTGCCATCTCATCCCAATCCCGTCCCGGAGGCTCACCAGACACGCCCATCACCCGCAACGGCACTAGTCTGTACCTTGGGGCCGACCGATGGACCGCCTCAGGCGCCAACGTGTACTGGCTAGGGATCGACGAGAATGTCACTCCAGCGGCTGGTGCGCCTTTTTACGCACCACTCAATGCATCATACCCTACTAAACAGCGCATCACCGAGATCATGGATACCCTGGTCGCGTTGGGTGCGAGGACAGTCCGCAGCCAAACCATGGGGGTCAGCGTTGGCAATCCATTGAGCGTGATGCCAGAGCTGGGCAAAGTTAACGAAGATGCGTTCGAAAGCATGGACTGGGCCGTAAGGGAGGCAAGGAGGGCGGGCCTAAGAATCTTTGCACCTTTTGTGAGCGGCTTCATGTTTTGTTTTTTGGGGAATCAGAAAGAAGCAAGTTAAAAAAACTTGGAAACAGGCTGACGATTCGTAGACGGACAACTATGACTACTATCATGGCGGCAAATTTGTGTTTTTGAGATGGAGGGGTATCAATATAGGGACGAATGGGGCCATGTAAGTTGAGCCACAGGGCACGTGATCGGGCTCTAACAAAGTGGACCGACAGCGACCCCAAAGTCCAGGATTTCTATACGAACCGGACCATCATCAATGACTTCAAGGCCTACATAAAGGTCATCATGACGCATCGGAACAAGTATACACATGTATTGTGGCTTGCAGTTCGTACTCATACAAGACTGACTCGCATAGTTGACCTATGCTGAAGACCCCACAATCTTCGCATACGAGACTGGCAACGAGCTCGGAGGTCCGACCTTCGGCGACAAGAATGTCCCAGTAGAATGGACGAGGGAAATCACAGGATATATCAAAGAGATCGGCCCCACCAAGTTGACCGTTGATGGGACGTACGGAATCCGCGGAATGGGTTCCGGGGAGAACGGAACCAATGGGGCCGGTTCCGTAGACATACCCAGCGTGGATATTCTCTCAGACCACTTTTATCCCATGGACATTGATAGACTTTCCATGGGTGTAGAGGCTGTGGAAAAGGTCGGAAAAGTATACTTCGCGGCCGAGTACGGGTGGACTCCACAGAGCCAGACCAAGACCAAGATCGACGCCTTCTTCAAATGGATCGAGGATAGGAACCAAGCTAACGTGACAAATCCTGTCATCGGAGGAGGTGAGTAATCTACGGCGGCCTTGGGAGGGGAAAAGGGGGTGCCAGCACTCTGGGCTTCCGCCGGAGCTACAGTCCTCGCTGGCATGGGTATCCTGCATTCCGATTCGAATACTCCGCCATTCCGGTGCGGACCGCTAACACGCCGCAGACCACTTTTGGAGCCTTTTTGGACGCAACGCACCGGACTGCAAAGACTTCGTTGATCACAATGTGAGTGCTCGTCCGAGGCCGACACTGACCGGGCAGGAGCGTATAGGCGGCTAACGATTGTGATGCGCATGCAGGACGGTTTGACGTTGCATTACGATAACCCACGGGATCCAGCCAACAGGGTCGAGCAGATCGTTAAGATTAGACAGCACCTGTTCAAGATGCAGGGCCAAGCTGTTGAGGCGGGTTTGCCACCAGTGCCATGTCCAGGGACCTGAGTAGATCCGGGGCCGGGACGGGAAGAAGAGGGCAGCAGTAGCTTGGAGTAGGTTGACTTGGAGTAGGTTGGAGTAGCGAGTCGAATCCACTTCGCGTGTGAGCCCTTCGCACAGTGGCCATGCCAACGAGAAAATTTCGATTCCTCATGTGTCATACCACCTTCTTGCAGAATGTCTCGCATAACGCAGCTGCGGGCCACCATGATGCTCGAGCCCCATGGGGGACAGCAAGGTGTCTAGCGTCTAGGGCGCGATGCTGCGCCTTCTTCAAAACACGACGGTCAAGGCCGCGTTTTCCCGGCCTCACCCCTGCTAGACTTCTCCGGACTTCTCCACGATGCATGAATTGTTAGTCGGCCGTGTGCTAGCTGGCTCCCAAGCTGTCAATCAAAGTTCGCAGGGTTAGTGCTTGGTAATGTCGATGAATCGATCTGGGGCTGGTCGTCAGTCGAGTCGAGGAGGCTTTAAGAAAGAAACAAAAGTCGCCGGTTGCGAGTCCCCCTGGACAAGTTGATTCTGCAAAATCGAGTCGCGAAACATCCGCCCGCCCACGGGTCTAGACTCAGGCTAGACGTGCCAGTACAAAAGTGTAGACTGTCACTGCTCCAAAATAGTAGGTGCTTCAGGCATGGTACCTGAATGTCTGGCGACTGGACCGCATGAAACGGCACGGACAGAAGCACGCGATCAATCCTGGGCACGTCGGCGTCTCGACTCGCCAATGTGAGACTGCCAGGAATATCCGCTTGCTCAGCTCGGCGGTCGAAGACCGTGATCGGACGGCAGTCCGATGCCAGTCAGGATCGAGCGGCCTCGTGCATTGTTCATTCTGCAGAGCTTTTTATGTTATCGTGCTGCACGCTGCAGGTTTTTGAGGGCCGCAATTTGCCTTGGCAGTTCGGCCGCGGACTGCTGCCGTGATGCGATGGCCTGGCGGGCTGCAGGGTAGCTATCTGTCTTGTATGTGTGAGATCCCAACAACAGGCTGGCGCTGGGCACGAGTAGCCGACCTAGCAAGTAGCCGATTCCCCCAGGATGAAGGGAGGCAGGGTGAATGTTTACGCCACGACACGAGGAGCTAGATTTTTATCCGAGCTATCACCGGAGTGGCCACGCTCGACCCCTCCCCGCAAAATCTGGCTGCCAGGATGTGTCTTGGATCGTCGTGTCCGCCCCACACGTTCCCGCTCGTAAGGACGACAGATTTTTTTGGGTGTGGTGCGGTGTCACCAATCCCTTTCCTCCGATGGCCAGGGGTACGAGGGCCGGGCCCAGCACATCGCTCGCTGGCATCATGGCCCTCGACGGCGGTTGACACATCGAGGACTGAGGTTGAGAAGGTCTTATGTAAAGCGGTCAGCTTCCGTCATGTGGGCGCTGGGGGACTCCAGGGATAGGAAGACGCGGAAATCACCGCCCCGCTATACCAGGTGGGCTGGCTCTTATTGGACTCGGAGCTCCACCGCCCCCTTTGAGCAAAAAAGGCCGCAATTTTGGCGGCGCGCCGTTGTCTGTGCCGGCTAGCATCTCGGCTGTGGGCAAGAATGTTGGGTTGGCCGTTGTCGACGGTCGCGATTCGACACCAATCACGTCTCAGGTGGGATACCTTTTCCGGCATGCCAGAATGCAGCGGTCCAGCAGCGCGATGAATGACGGTGCAGGTGGGAGTTGCGTGCCCACATGACTCATGCTGGGCGACGTTGAGGTCGATGAGGTCAACCAGACCCAGAGGGTCCGGGCAGCAGTCTGAACCGTCTCAAACGCCACGAGATGCCAATGCTGAGATCCACGTGAAGCCAGCCATCAGCTCAGGCGCCTCCCTAGACCGAGCAGTGGCATCGTCGACCACGAGCCGCGGCACGTCTTCTGCGCGTAGCCTACAGCTAGCCTACACCTGGGGGAGCTGCGTGGCTTTCCGCCCGAGCGAGCCTGCTGACGTCGGCCACCGCGTCGTTGCCCATATCCGGGAGCATTCTCCCGAGCCCATCCGAGAATGACCGGCGCCCTCCAACCGCCAAGGGCTGGAAACGCCGATAATCCGAATCTGGGGCCTGGGGTACGCGCTAAGTAATCCCCACTGGAGACCGGGGCGTGTCATGAGGGATAATCGCAGCAGAGTGAATCGCGAGCCGCGTGAATGGCCCCAGCCGCCTCTCCAGGAATCCACATGGCGAAATTTGGGGCAATACATAATCGGAGCGCGCCCCCCTGGGGCCCCTCGCGCGAGCCCGGTTTAGTCTTCACCCGCACTTTCCTCTCCCCATACCGACAATTGCTCAGGACGACAGCAGCAGCAGCAGTGTGTAGCCATGTCGGATTGCTCAGGATCCCCGTCTGACCATCAAGACATCCAGCCGCCCAAGCGCAAAGCCGCCCAAGCCGGAATCGATGGCAACACTACCGGACGTTCAGTGAAGAGGAGGGCTTCCAAGGCATGCCAGTGCTGTCGAGCGCGCAAGGTCCGTTGCAATGTCACCGAGCACGGCGCCCCGTGTACCAATTGCAGACTGGACGAGGTCGAGTGCATAGTATCAGAGAGCCGGAGAAAAAAGTCAGTACCTGCCACCACCGCGCCCAGTTCCACATCCGACGCTCCCTCCGTCCGTTGCTGTTGGGTCAATCAAATGTCGTCATGCAAAACATCGGCTTTTGATGTCGGCCCTTTGTGCGAAGCCAGTCAAAGCCAGCGCGCGATGGATGCGTCACGGCGAACAGTCTGGAATCTCCGCCCAGCCGCAAGCATGCACTCCGCACTTTGCCCGCCTCGGAGCCGTTTTTTTTATTTGGTCATTACTGACGCATCAGCAGGAAGTGGAACAAGGACGACGAGCACCATGCTGAGAGCACAACGTCGGCGGTGCCAAGCGCCAATCGCAAGATTGCCTCGCGCGAGGCCCTGGACAGCGTCCAAAGCCTGAGCTCAGCCTCGTCGAGACGGTCACATGAGGCTGAACCGCGGCATGATGAGCATGTGCCTCACTCCATCTGTGCGTTGTCCCCTCGATCAATCAACACCGACGTCAAACATGTCATCACATGCACTGACTCCGGCGCAGATCAGAGTCGCCTGAGCTCGATGGGAAGTTTCTCAGAGCTTCACCGCCGCATGTCAATAAACTCGCAGTCCAATGGAATGCCCGTGCTACCCTTCACACCCTTCTCAAACGATGGACGTGCGCAATTTTTTGGTAACATGGCGCCAAAGTTTGCCTCTGCAGACCTCCCGCTATTCATCAAACCGCTTCCCGCCAAGATCGGGCCCGATGAAGTTTCCTATTTGGAAAAGAAGGGAGCTTTGACTTTGCCAAAGTCTACCCTGCGCAGTGAGATGCTCCGCGCCTACGTGGAGTTTGTGCACCCCTACATGCCGCTTCTAGATCTCCATGACTTTTTGATGATTATCGATCGCCCGGATGGCAGCCTCGGCAAAGTCAGCTTGATTCTCTTCCAGGCCGTCATGTTCGCCGGATCGGCCTTTGTTGACATGCAGTTCCTGCGGGCCGCCGGATACGCTACGAGAAAGGAGGCTCGCAAGGATTTCTTCCAGAAGACTAGGGTGAGTGCATGATTCAATTTCCATTTCATTCGATCGTGTTTTGGATCCACGCTGGTTCGGCCGAGTTGACGTCGTCTGGCCGAACTTCTCACATGCCGTTCATGTGAAGATGAGATGGCCCGGCGTAACATTGATCCACCACCAACGTCAGCCATTGTGAGCTCATGAGCAGTGCGGCTAACTCGCCCGTGTAGCTTCTGTATGACTTTGACTATGAGTCAGACCGCGTTTCTCTCGTCCAAGCTCTCCTGCTCCTCACCTACTACTACGAGACGCCAGATGACCAAAAGGACACATGGCATTGGATGGGCGTCGCGACTTCGGTCGCCCACACCATTGGCCTGCACCGTAATCCGGACAAGACCAACATGGACCCTAAGCGCGTCAAGCTCTGGAAGCGTGTCTGGTGGTCGACTTACATGCGCGACCGCCTCATCGCGCTGGGAATGCGCCGCCCGACTCGGATAAAGTCCGAGGATTTTGATGTCCCCATGCTGACCTTGGATGACTTTGAACTCGCACCGCTCCCGGATTCATTGACCTGCCTGCCGGCAAACTGCCGCGTCGCCAAAGATGTCGACATCCAGCGCCAGCTGGCCATCATGTGTATTGAGAAAGCGAAACTGTGTCTCTTGATCTCCTCCGTCCTTTCCAAGCAATACTGTGTCCTGAACAACAATCAGGGTTTGCTCAATGACCGCACCACCATGATGTTGCTTCCTAAGAAGCTCGATGCCGAAAGCAGCGATGTCAAGATCTGCGACGACGACCTGCAGAGATGGGTCAACGAGTTGCCAGAGGAGGCCAAATACTCTGATACTTTTACCGGCGAGAACTCACTGGATCTGAATAGGGCACTTTTGCACATGGTCTTCTTTACGACGCTCTCCGCGCTGCACCGACCGCAGGTACTTCCCTCGTCGACTGGAGGCCCGGCCAGCATTCCACCCAAGATGAACGTGGAATCCGAGATCTTGGACGTGTCCCGCAGGAATGTGCGCCGCGCTGCCTCTGCCATTACCTCGATTGCCCAGCGTCTGGACCAAGTCGATCTGGTCAAGTATCTGCCAACGACGGGCGTCACCGTCCTGCTCCCCGCCATCATCATCCACCTGCTCGACATCAAGGCCCCCGAAGAAGAGACGCGCCGCTCCTCGCTCCGCGGCTTCTGCCAGTGCATGGCCGTCATGGGCAAGCTGCGCGACCTGTACGCCGCCGCCGACTACAGCACCGCCTTCCTCGAAGCCGCCATCCGCAAGGCGGGCATCCACATTGCGCCCTCCAACGCCGCCCAAGCCCCCGGCCTCTCCGCTGCCTCCCTGCCAAAACCCTCGCCCGTGACCTCGGTCGAGGACCTCGTCGACGCCGGCCGCCGTCTGGACATGCACTCGATACACGCCAACGCCAACGCCGCCGTCGCAAACATGATGGCCATGCAGCACCCCCAGCGCTCGACCCTGACCCCGCCCCCGGACAACACAAACACGACGTCCATGTCCGCGCTCGAGAAGGCGCCGGGCCATCCAAATGTCTCGGACGAGGAGGTTGCGCGCCGCCTAGAGACGTTCCTCGCGTCCACACCGCCAGAGTCGGATAACGACCGCGACCTCGAGCCCGGCTCCGCAACGCACCACCACGCCAGCATCACCATCGCCGAGGACGCCGAGGCGCTGACTGCGCCTGCGGGTGCGGGCTCGACGGCCGCCAACAACCCCCAGTCGGTCGCCGACATCTTCACGGCGCAGAACCCGTTCGCGGCCGCGCTGAACAAGTACTCGACCCTCGATTTGCCGCCCAATCCTTTTGCGGCCATCAACCACCACCGCGACGACGAGATGCTGTTCAGCAGCCTGCCCATGACGCACGACTTTGACGACGGTGACTTTGACTCGCTGCTCAATCTGGATGCCGTGGGCGAGACGTTTAATTTCGACGAGGGCGCGTTGGAGAGTGGGATGCAGGGGGATATGGGGATGGGGGGTGTGGAGGGGGATTGGCCGTTGGGGTTTGGGGTTGAGGAGGTGAGGGGTTGAGCAGTTGGGAAGGGAAATAAAAGTCTTTCTTACCTTTTTTTTTTTGGTTGCTCGGGGGGTTATTGGGCCCGGGCGTATGGGTTTGATGGTGGGTTGGGCGGTATGATACCAAGTCCGTTTTTTTCCCCACCGCATCTTTTAGTTTCGATTTTGGCCCGAGCAGGTTTCTTTGATTCGTGTATATACTGATGCGGAATGGGGGATCTCGGGTATTCATGGACTCGGGGAACGATTTTGGATGGGAGAGCAAGGACGGAGGAGGGCGAATAATGCGACGTCCAGTCGACCTACGTCTACGAAATCTACGAAATAAAAATGCAAAACATTGAGAATGTTCAAATATCCAATCCACTGTTCGGTTTTGGGCGCTCGTGCTCGTGTTTCACGAGCTCCGCTTGAAAGAAGCCTACCTTGACGTTGGACCATGCTCGACATTGGGACTGACTAGTCCGGCGAACCTTCAATTCGACGTTCTTCAACCTACCTAGACATCTTCCTTCCAATCTTCCCATAACGGCATATTCTATCCGCCAGCACGCCACACAATCAAAACACCTCAGCCTCAAACGTCACAATGCAAACAACTACTCGCGCAGTCACTCACTCACGCACGCTCTCACACCTCTCACGCAACACCAAAAAGAAAGACAAGCCATCCAATCAGCCAGCCAGACATTTCCCAGGTATCTGTTGAAGAAGCTACACCTCCGGAACGATTCGATCCCATCCCCTCCCGTCCGACCCCCTACCCGCGCTCCCACTCCCGCTCCACACCCGACCGCCCGACCGACCATCGGCCCCCACACCACCGCCACCATCCGACCCAACACCAGACACGCGCCTGCCGGAAAAGTAGCCATCCATCCCGCGTCCATCCGCCCGCGTCCGTCCGCCCGTTTGCTCGTTCCCCATCCACAACATCGACTTTTTCCGTCTTGTGTTGAAAGCAGCTAGCCCACCTACTTGAACCACCCACCTGCAGGCACGCACGCACGCACGCACGCATGCACGCACGCAAACCAACTAACATATTGTCAAACCCAAAGCAAAACTTTTGTACGAGACCAGGAAGGAAAATATAAAAAAAAGGGATAGAGACAAGGGATTGGTATCCCAATGCATCTACACACCGCACGCACGCGTCCAAGCAAGCAAGCAATCAAACCTCCAACCATCGCAAAACAAGATGCTCCAACCCAAGCTAGGTAAGGTAAGGCAAGCCGTGAAAAACCAGAGAGAAAAACCACGGGTGTTGAAATCCGATGGGTCCCATGCCCGTCCGTCTGGAAAGCACCTCTCTCTGTCGCGCGGGCATGTCCGTCGAGGCGGGAGTGGAATTGTCGCTTTGGGGAAGACGAAGAGTGGGGGAGGCGGGAGGCATGTCGCTAGGGTAGATATGGCTGGTGGCGCGGTGGGGTTTTTGTTGCTTTGGGGTGTTGGTTGGTTTGTTGGACTATGCCATGCCATGCCATGCCGTTTTTCGTTATCCGCGCGGGAAACTTGTCAAAATCAAAGAGAGATAGGAAGGGAAAAAAAGAGGACAACTGCAAGCAAGATCCAAAAAATGTGAGACAAGGGGAGGGGAAACCATCCACCGTATTTTTCTCTCAAAAAAAAGCGTGTGAAGAAGACTGGAGAAAAGAGACAAAGAGAGAGAAAGAAAAAAAGAGAAGATTAGTCTTGGTGTATAAGTATTCCCCCGCGCCCCATGTGGCCCCCCTCCAATTCCTACCTCTCCTACTCCTCCTGCGCCCACCTCTTCTCTCTCACCGGCACCTCAGCTCCCTCCTTCTCCCTCTCGCCCAAGTACTCCCTCTTCCATGCCCAATATTCGCCCAACCTGACCTCTGCATAATTCTTGTAATCAAACTCGATGAGCGAGATCTGCGCCTGGATCAGCGCCCAGATGCCCCAGTAGAAGCCAGGCACGCCGCGGAAGTCGTCTATCTGGGCGAACAGCGTGTCCAAGTCGGCCTCCTTGAACGACTGGTTGCGGTGCAGGGAGAAGGACTCGAGGTATGCGCGGAGGAAGGCGCGGCGGACGCGCCGCGTGGGGAGGACGGAGAAGTCGCAGTCGAAGCCGCCCCACTCTGCAAAGTGGTTTGCAATGTCAAAGGACGCGGGGGCAGGCGTCGTGTACTCGTAGTCTATGAAGGAGACGGAGAGGGCGGCGTCGGTGTCGGACTCGGCATCGGTGGCATCGGTGGCATTGTCGTCGTCGTCGTCGTCGACGTCGGAGCCGCCCGAGGCGCTGGAGCGGCGCGACGCAGAGGCCAACAAGGACGACGAGGGGGTGGGCTCGATGATGACGTTGCCGCACAGGAGGTCGCAATGGGCGAAGACGAAGGGATTGCTGCCGCCGATGCCGGGCGTGTCGCCCAGGAGCTGCGTCAACCACTGGAGCTCGCGCTGGAGCAGGTCGCGGCGGCTCTGCTGGGCCGTGGTGCTTGTTGGCAGTGCGAGAATCCACTTCTGCATTGTGGTCCACACATTGGGGATGGGCTTGCCTGGCGTGAGTTCCGCCGAGGCCACCAGTGATGCACGTTTATCTTTGGGGAGAATCTGCGTTGGGGTAGGACATGTGCTGCTGATACTCGATATAGGTATTGTTGCATGCCACTCCCCCAGCCTCCGAGCCACCCCTCGCCATACCTCTGGCCGACGAAGGTCGGCGGGCGAACACACGCTGCCTTGGATGAACTTGTATAAGAGTCCGTTTTCGAACCGGGCGAGTAACGACGGGGCTAGACCGTGGCGGGCGAGAAGCGAGTGCGAGAGCGTCTCCTCTGGGTCGTGTTAGCCTTTGGGGTGGCTGTCTCTGGGAAGGAAAAAAAAAAAGACAAAGACAAAATAAAAATGGCCGTAGTCGGTGAGACACGGTAGGGGGGGTGGCTTACTCTCGCGGTCTATCAGCACGTCGGTCCCCCTTCCGTAGGCGCGGAGCAGCACGGCGTCGTTGTCGACGTCGGCTTTGGACAGGCCGGGGAGCTTGTTGATTGCCTTGAGGAGCTGTTCCGCATGGGTCAGCACACGTCGGGGGCCCTGGGGGCAGGTTGCTTTTTGCGGCGGCGCGCAGGCGGCACGTGAGGACGCACCGTGTTTGTGATGCCGTCGGTGAAGCGAACAAACTCAATCGTGTCCTTGGACTCTCGCCATTCTGGACGCAGGGTGAGTATGAGGTTCAGGGCCGAGGCCTGGGAGTCGGAGCTGTCATAGTACAGGGGAATGTGCCGTATCGAGTCGAAGGGCGAGAGCTGCGAGGCCATGGTGCTGTGGGAGAGGGCGGTGTCTGTCTGGCGAGGTCAGTCCGCGGTTCGGTGGTCGCGAGGGCAATTGTCGGTGGGACGTCTGTGGGAAATGCACTGCAGGGCGCCGCATGTGATGGGCGCAGATCGCAGTTTCTCAGGGTCTCCGTGCGCTTGGGCTCAGGGGAGCAACGCGTACCAGATGCGCGAGGTTTTTTATATAGGGGCTATCTTCACGGCGCGTCTCCTGGGCTGTCTGGCGGGCGCTGATTGCGGGTTGCGATTGCTGAACAGCGTCGCCATGGCCGCGGTCGCGTGGGCCTTTTGAGACTCGGGCCTTCGATCCCCTGGACCCCCTGGTCTTCCATTATTCTGGCCCCGCACGAGCCGCCCGCCACAATTTTGTGACGTATGGGTGCAAACTTGTGCCTTGTGCTGGTGCTGCGCCATCGCTCCACGTATCAACCCTCACCAAACGCCTGCGACGCCTGCCAGCCTGCCCCCCCACGGCCTGCCCACCAGCTGCCCACTTGCGCTCCACACGGCCCACCACGGCAAGCACGGAAAGGGAAGCTCAGGGATGGCTTGGCGTGCAGACTCGAGTTGCGGGGTTTGTCGTCGACGCCACGGCATCGCTGTCCTGTCGAATGACGGTGTGGACATGCTATCGGCACTTTCTGCATTGCTTCCAGCACGCGTGGTGTAGGGCCGCTGCCGCAGCAGGTCCGCTGTGTCCTATCACGTGACCGCTGCGATCCAGGGCCAGCTTGGTCGCCCGCCGGGATCAATCCTGCCGCCTGGCTATCTGGACGGGCACTCGAGATCCGTATCTCATGCGAAACCCTCGGGCATCGACCATGGGCGGCCGCCGTGTTGCTGCTGCAAAGGGCTGTCCTTTCGTTAGCTCATGGCATTAGGTACTCGACGTCGATGCTCCCAAGTCTGGGTCCGCAGCTTATATGCCGCATATCCACATCTGAGGCTAATGTGGCAACTGCAGGATGAGGCACACCTCTGGTAATCCTGCAGTCTGGTAGGGTAGATTTCGACCTATTAGCTGTTTCCCGGTCCACCTGCGTTGCACATCTCAGAAGGCTTTGAGCCATCGCCAGCCAGTGAGGAAAGTACTCTGTCTACCCAGTTGGAAACCATGCCGAGTGATGTCCATTCCATCACGGTTCCGTCGTCCTATAGCTAATATTTGGAAACTCCCCGAAGCGTTATATGCGGCGCAGACCAAGAGTCTACCTCTGTTCGAATAACTGTCCTAACATTGCGCAAGACATCCTCTCCTTTTTCCAGCCGTTATTTTAGCCCACGCATCTATCCAAAACCTTCCAACAGATCTAACCGTCTAATCTACCCCTTTCATCTTGGACAAAACCCCCATGTTCATACCGATGATAATCTTGACAATGTCCCAATCGCCGCCCTCACCCACGTAATCCATCACTACCACACCAGTGCCTCCATCCCCACTCTTAGCTCTCCTCACGACAGCCTCTCCACCGCCAAAATCATCAGTCTCGTCAGTACTAGTCCGTCCAGGCTCTGCGGGAGAGGACAGGGGCTCAGCGAGATGATGCCCCATACACAACCACTCCTCCATCCCCCGATTCACCACCTTGGCAATCCTATCCGGCCAACACCCCACCCTCCAAAAGTTGCTCCCAGACAAAAAGTTGAGATGCAGAGGCCCCGCTGGCACCGGGTTCTCCGCGTCCGTGTTGACGCCTGGGATGAAGGCGGTGCACTCCGCCGCCCGGACGAGATGCTCGTTGCTGTACTGCAGCTTCTGCGCAATCGACGCGGGGTGCAACACCTCGCAGAAGTCCTGCACACAAAAGGGGCCGTGCGGCGCGTTCGTGCAGTTGTAGGGCCAGGCGGTGGCGTCGAGGCCGTAATTCTTGTCGTCGCCCGCGCCGCCGCCGAGGGAGTCGTCGAGGTTGTAGCGGCGGACCAGGACGAGTTTGCCGCGGACGTCGCCGAGGTAGGGGATTCCGGATTCTGTATACCATTTGTCCGAGTGGGGGGATATGTAGTGTTTGTGCAGTATCGAGGAAAGATGCTCGTCTGTGGCACTGCCCACGCCCTCGCGTTTCAGGGAAATGAGGATGGTCTCGCCGGGGTTCTTGTCGAGGAAATCGTAGCAGGCCTGCAGGACGGGCTCGAAGTATTTCGTACCTGTGAGGCTGACCGGAAAGGCGCCATGGACCAGATAGAGATCCTTCTTTTCGACGTCTGTGGCGTGTGATGGCTGGAGTCGGATATCGAGGAATCGTATCCCATTCTCCAGCTGAGCTTTTACTGACACTACTTGACATCTGACAGAAGGCAAAGCTCGGTAGTATGTATGGGAGTTGTGAGTCCCAGGAATGCTTAGTGCTGAAAGGGGCAGATCAGATGGCAGTGTGGACATCCATTGCGCCTGATTGTGCAAGTAATTTGTGTGGATTGTTAAATGGGGTATCGGCTCTGCCGGATGGTACAGAGCAGTATAGCTCGTCGAAGGGCTGGGTGTCAGGGGAATGAATGGGTGAGAAGACTTTTGCGTATAAGTAGGATTCGCATCGATTCGGTAACGTTCACATTCAGGTGTCTCGATAATCAACCGTATGGTGGTAGTTGCATTGTCGTCATGTGACGCGTCCGGAAGGCTGGGGGGCTTTAGGGTGTATGATTCAAATGACGACAGAGTGATGCCCAAGTCCTGATGATTAAAGGTTTGGGCATGTTCTCCGAGTGTGGGTGCTGAAGGTGCCAACGAAGTGGTGTCATTTGATGCAAACGAAAAAGCACTGGGTTTCTTGGACTGCCGTGAATTTGGATCTGCGAATCTCTCGACGCCTCTGAGGATGATGGGAGTCGAGCTCAAATTACGGACTATCAATGGTGGTGACATTAATACTGGATACATGAACAAAAAAGACGAGAGGCGTAACGAAAACCCCTATAAAGCTAGCAAACGAACAACAGGACACTGGGCGGTGTAGAACGCGAGGCTGGCCGCGGCATCAAAGGAACTAGATCGCCTGAGGAAATACGTGCCAAGACACTAGTACACATACAGCCGTGGCATCTGCATCGCAATGCCACGAGGGATGTTCTTGAGACTCAGCATCACGGGGCAAGGATCGAAATGTGTGATTTAAATGTTTCTTTGTATTTGTTCTCAACCGAACTCGGCCCATTCAATAATGAGGCAACACCAGCTACCTCGCCAGCAACAGACCGAAACTCTATGAACCCCATACGAGCCTACATATCTTGGCCAGGAGTCCGCTTGGGTATCATGATATTGAGAATGGAACGATCAATGCAAAAATCGTACACGAGCAGATTTCGTGACGAACAAACGCCAAACCATGCAACAGGCAACAACCATTGTTTGCCCACATCAGTTTTTGCAGCTGACGGTCCTCAACGCCATGAAGCAAAAAATAAACAAAAAAAAGGGTCATTTAATTCAACAAACCGCCCATGCCGCTAGGAAGTGGGCCACTAGGACGTAGTATCTCGTTCCGTTGAGAGCTTGCTGACGAGGGCCTCGATTCGTTCAGTTCGTCCATAAGTTGACGCTGGTCGGGCGTAAGTTGGTCGTGGTCGACAAATGGAGAAGGCTTGATAGGGGTGAATGTCTCCATGCTTGGCCGAGTGGGCGAAGAGTTGAAGCGCGAATCCGATGAAGAAATAGGGGCCATGCGACTCCTCATGTACTCTTTCTTGATTCCCGTCACCCTACGTTTCGGGGTCAAAGGAACTACATCCACCGTCTTCTCCAAAATCACGAGCTGGCTGTTATTCGTGGCGGTGGGAGCGCTGGCTGCATTGTACTTGGAGGGGATGAACTTGGAGGCTTGGGCGCTCGTCGGGTTTTTGGCGACCTTGAATCCATCCGTAATCCTTCGGTTGTCTTCTTGCGTCGGTTTCTTCGCTTTGCCCTTGCGGCCAGTACCCTTCTTTGGCTGTGTTTGAGCACGCTTTGCCGGGGCCTTTGCTTGCAGGGTAGTGAAAGCGTCGACCTGCGACTTTCTCTTGGCGCCTTTCTTCGTGGGAGTCGACAAATGCTCTTCCGACTCTTGCTTGACGGTCGCCCTCGCAGCAAGTCGAGGGCTCTGGACGGGTGTGAGCTGGCCCTGCACCTGCAGCACTGCGTTGGGCTTGGACTTCTTCGGGGTAGAGACGATGACCTCTGCCTTTTGCTTCTCCTTTGTCTTGCACAGCTGCTCATCCGTGACTTCCTTATAGTCCATGGGGTCATTCCATTTTCGCATGGCAGCGTAGCGGGCGACCTCATCACAGGGGCCCTTGACCACAAGGTCCCAGCAGTTTGCAAACTGGACACCAGCGGGCTCCGGGTCGTTGTTAATCCAGACGGTGATTCCATCGCGTCGGTCTCTCACGACGGCGCACATTTCACGCGCAATACGTCTGGTGCCCGGGACTTTTAGTGTTGTACCGACAACAATCACGGCGTCGGGGCGTGTGCGCAAGTCCTGGGCGGCGCACGCGCCAATGGCATCCTCATCGGGATTGGTCTCATTATACAACACCATGCGCGGGCGAAGACGGCCCACACCGCGACTCCTCATTTCCGCGACACGCCGGTTCTCGTCGTTTTGCAGGCAAGTCGGGCATGCAGGCGGCGTCGGACCGTTGAAGATCTCGGCATCAAAGTCGGACAGGGCGTGGCACTTGGAGCAAACCATGTGGTCGAGACCACCGTGTACTTGGATCGTCTTGGGCCAGGGACCTTTCTTTGGGAGGGGTATCTGGGTCTGAAGAGGAGGAAGGGACGTGTCGATGCCATCGACGTTTTGCGTGTAGAGACGCAGGAGGCGCCCTTCGTGAGCCAGGGTCGCGATGAGGTGGTGGAAGGCGGTCGGCTGTGCGGCTTTTACCTGCTGCGACAGATTGCGCACCATGGCGTGGAACGAAGACGTGGAGTCATCGTCCTGATAGACCGACGCGTCGAAGAGGTCTTTTCCAGAGGATTTGAGCTTGTGTTCCTTGCGGAGATTGTTGAACAGGCCGTTGGAGGACCGGAAGTCAGGAATGCCTGAGCTTGTTGAGATGCCAGCACCTGCTATGATGACGATTTTTCGCTTCTTGTGGACCGCGTTGATCAGGCGCTCCATGATCACCTTGTCCTCGTCGCTGAGGTCGCGGGTCAGGTCTAGGCGTTCCGTGGTTCGCTCCTTGGGCTCAGCCTTTCTCTTCTTGCGTGGGCGCGGGTCGTCGTCGTTGCTGGAAGGGGGGGTGGCCATGTTGTCGGGGGCAGGGGACGTCTTGGCAGAGGATTGCTGGGAAGCAGAGGGCGAGGGATATGGGCGCTCGGAAGCGAAGGTGAAGCCAGGGGGCGGGGTAGGGGACTTGGACAGTTCGGAGAGGTCGGAGAGGTCGGAGTCGGATGCTGCAGAGGAAGGCACTGAGCTTAGCGGTGAGCTACCTCCCTGTGAAGCGTTGAAGGCCATCATGGCGGCGACGGGGCGGGCGCAGCAGGCCCAGCCAAACCAACAGGACAATAGGGAGAAACAGCGGCGGCGGCGACTGCCTCGAGGCGGGTGCTGGGCAGGCGACAGGGGCGGGCGCGGCGTTGGCGAGGTTGAAGGTGAGGCGATTCAACAGCTGTCGTCACCGCAGGTCGTGAGGAGAGGAGGCCCAGTCGAGAAAGGCCTGCGGGTGGGGGAGGGTCGCTAAATCATGGGCGCGGACGGGGATGGCGCGGGGGATGATAGGGGCAGCAGGCGCGCGCCGGTGGTGGACGCGCTGGCGCGGTGAGGGTGGCAGCAGGGAGGGTGAAATGAAGAGGCTGGAGTCGTGTTGCGGGCGAGCGATGATGGGGAAACGGCTGACATGGACGGCGCCAAGCCTGGAACACCAAAACAGACCGACTGTTTACCTCTGGAACGAGCCGGTGCGGGCGGAACAAGTCGTGCGCCGCTCAATTGGAGCCATTGGGGCCCAGCGCAGCAGCCGGCAGGCCGTGGAGGTGCCGCATTGTGCGAGAGCCTCATGGCCGCGCTCCCAGCGTCTTCTGGGGCCTTTGTTTGCCAGCTGCCCCCGCGAGTCGCACCAGCGCCGCCGCGACATGGGCTTGGAATGGCTCCAACAGCTTCCTCTTCCAGCGCCGCGAACGCGCCCATGATCCGAGACGCATCCATGGATCCTCCCTCGGCCGTGCAGGCCGCAAAAGCACGCCCGCCCGGGCCCTTGCTACGTGCTCTGCCTCGGACGCCTCTCCAGTCTCCGGGCGAGCATGCAAAAGTGCCCGCGAACCATGGCTCGTCACACCCGGCCAACCACGACGACGTCGGCGCGAGACGCACACGATGATGAGGCTGAGATGGCGCTAGTCCCGCATGCGGACTAGCGCCTCGCTTGCACCCGATCGCATCCTGGTCCAGCCTACAACCACTCACCTGCCGCCGCCCTGCAACCTTAGCAGGCACGCGCCATCGAGTCGTTGCATGCCTTCACTTCGGCCTTCTCTCACCCCCAGCTCTCGCACTGAAGGCGGCGTCTCTCACCGCGCGGCGAACAGCCGTGCATGTGCTGCGAGCATAGCCCACCCCTTGCTGCAGCTCTTTCCATCCGCCGCCATTGTCCTCCACCACTTCCTCCTCCTCCTTCCCCCACTGAGCTTGTGATACCCGGCGTCCGGCGTTGCGTTACCTGCCGACTCCATACTCTTGCCTCTTTGACCCCCTTTATCTGTATCTGCCCTTGCCACTCCCTCCCGCGTCTGCCAATTCGTAGTCTACCATCTCTCTCTATCGCTCCATGAGAATCCATCCGTCACCATGGACGACCAGGCATACAATATGGATGTCGAGGACCTCTTTGGAGACTCGGAGCAGGTGACAATTCCGAGCATTCCCGTCCCGCCCGTAAAAGGTCTTGCTCAGCGCGTGAGTGAGCTGATCGCGAGTGGCTGTTGCCAGTAAGACTTCAATCCTCTTTGCAAAATCTCCACATTCCCCATGCATCAGCTAATGTGCCCAGGAAATTGGCCTGGTCGAAGAATGGCTGCGTTGCTTACATCACAAAAGACGGCCAGGGAGTCAATCTCCGCGTCTTCTCACGGGATCCATCCACGGGTAAATGGGACCTTGGAAAAGACAGCTCTCTCGACATTCCGCGGCGTCGGGAGAGCTTTCCTTTCGTGCACATCTCTTGGAGTCATCTGGGCAACGACATTGCAGTCATTGACGCTGCAGGTCACGTCATGATATTCTCCTGCATGATGGCCTTGGACCGTATGACCTACATGCGGACCGACCTGGGCCAGCCTGATGCCGAAATGGATGCTGTCGTTGGCATGCACTGGCTGGCCATTCTCCCTTATGAACAAAAGGTTTGTACACCACCCAAAATTCGCTAAGAAATGCTGGCTTATATTTTCAGAACCACATCGCCTGGTCAGCGAGCAATGCCAACGGGACTTGGGACTTTAGCATTGCTTCACACGTATTTAGCGACGCACACCATCCTGTGGAAGGCAAAGCGTCATTGATCTATCTGAAGAAACACGGCGAGTTGAAACTGCGCTTCCAGCAGACAGACAACAGCTGGCAGGAGGCCTCGGCCGTGTTGGGACCAATGGTTACGACTCGCGAACCCTTTACGCACGCAGCATTTGCCTCCAACAATGGTACGCTTCCATCGGCCCCTTTCTACAGTATGAGTCTGATGACTGGTTTTTACAGACAACACTCTGCTACTGGCTGCCTACGATAACTCAGAGCGCCTACATTTATATCGCGTGGAAGTGACTTGGAATGTCCAGCCACCCAAGCCGGGACACCAGCCCCACCAGCCAAAACACTTCGATAAGCCGGATCTCAAGGTGACTGAAATCACCATAGAAAATAATTGCGGTCCAAATATAGTCAACAGCGATCTCACCGGCGGGCCCGAGTCCAAGATCAATGTTCCTGCCAGATTGACACACCTCAACTTCCTCCCGACAACTCCACAAAAGGACGACGGCACGGTCCCCACCATACAAGCCATTTTCGCAACACCCACCAATGTTGCTTCATTTGACCAGACACCACAACAAAATCCGTTTAGCATCGTCGCGAAGTGGGAGGTCCGGCACACGCAACAGAACCACCTACATCCGAGTCTGGACAAGGTCACCTCGAAAAAGAAGAGCGTTAGTTCTGTACCTACCAAAGGCGTCTTTACGCTGAAGAGAGTCTCTCCCGATGTGGTCATGCATTCGGTCATTGTTTCATTTGTGCCATTGTGGTACAACATGATTCTTGCATTCTGCCATAGCGATGGCACAATCGAGTTCCGCAAGCGTTCGACGGGAGAAGTGATTACCCCGGACTACAGTACCGATACTGTGACATCGCTTCCGCAGGCGGGCTTCACATTCTCGCCTACCGAGCCTTCATTGAACGTGGCTCTCTCCCCCAATCACTGCATGGCAGTGACCATGCAGCAAGACAACACCCTAAAACTGCGTTCAATGGAGTACCAATATGGCACACTAGCCACTGATGACTTTGATCCCAAGCACTCTGCCGCTCTTGCTGCTCTCGTCCTCCAGTCAGCGTCTGCAGCCAACCAATACTTCTCGAGCGACGACATCTTCGCCATCATCGGCCCGCTCACAGAGAATCGAAAGAGTGAATTCATCAGCCTGCTTTTCGATGGTCTCAAAGTAGACATCGACTGCGGCATCAGTGACACCTCACAAAACCACCTATTACTCTTGGGGCGTTCTCCGACCTTTGTCAAGACGCTCTCGGCCGCCCACCTTTTGGGTCTAAAAGGCAGCGTGGACCGAACCTTGACCAGCAAGATGTCATGGATCATTCTGAACATCAAGTACATCACACAAATCCTGACCACCATCGCGCGTATGCATGGTCAGATAGAGAAGAACCCGCTCCGCCCAGAAGTGGTTCCACAGTTTATCGGCATCTGTCGGTGGATAATGCACTTTATGGTCTACATGATCGACGAGCTCCTTGTCGTTGGACGTGTGTTCAAAGGCACCACTCCGGACAAGGCCACACTTGAATCGAAACTTCACGAGCTTAACAAGCCAGCCTTGCTAATTCTTCTGTCGTCGTTTCCTCGGATGATGATGAAGCTGTGGTCCAACCCACTCACCTGGGTCGTACGTACCGCCTTTACCACGATGAACAATAACCCTAGCCATGAGCTCCGTGCTCTGTACTCTCCACTGCACCAGGCACTTTCTGATATTCCCTTTGACTGGCGACTGTTTGATCAACTAGTTTCCGAAGCCCATCACCTGGTTCGTAGCTCGTACCAACGAGCGGGAATGCAGGATAGGGAGCGCGGTATGGCAGAGCGGCAGCTCATTCTGGGCCACATTCCTGACGTCTTGTTCCCGGCTGCTAGACGTCTAGTCACAGACACTCTCTTCAATGACGCCCAGCCCAACGGCTGTCTCGCGGACAAGCTCGATCCGGCTAAGATTTATTTCTTTGACACCACCTGGCTCGGGTTCCAAGAATCCCGCCGTGCAAATGAATGGTTCAACACGCACGTCGTCGATGTTTGCCAGAAGATGATCATCCGCGGCACGGGTACCCAGGTTCATCCCACCATAAACTCTAGTTCGCAGAACAGAGGCCGCAGCGACAGTACCGTCAGTACGGACGGCAAGGACAAGCTCAAGGAGCGGCACCTCAGGAGGTGCGTGCGTTGCGCGGCGTACATGGAGGACGTGAGACAGGGGATGCCTGGGTACGGAGACAGGCATTTTAGCTGGCTCATGGGAGTGGCCAAGCACTGTGTTTGCGGGAACAGCTGGGTGTTGGCTGAAGAGAAGAAGGGGGCTCCGTAGAGCCCAAAATTGCGAAGGCAGAAAGTATCATCTAACTTAGCTTGGTATCTAGGAAAAAAAAAGGCACGCGATAGGTAATCCGAGGCAATGCTCTAATCTTTTTCTCAAAATCAGCGCGGGACAGGTATATTCTTTTTTATGGTCATGTTTGTTTTGTGCTCCTGTCGGTAGACCCCAAAGCGTAACTTGTACCGTATGGACTGGCTGTTCCCGTCGAACTTTGCATAGATCTATGGTATGCTACATCAGAGCGCAGCCACCCCAGATCTAGGCTGGAGAATCGAAAATCACTGGATGGACCTCCCTCAGGCATCTGCCCACGCCAACACCGCAACTCCAGACGCCATATCCCCAGAGCCAAAGATCTAGGTCCACACTACCCAATAAGAGACTGCAGATGCACAAAAGGGGCAAGCAAAGATAAAGCTTTAGCTCTTCAGAGCTTCCAAGCGGCCCCTCATCTGTGCCAGCATCTCTGCTTGGTCCTCTTCCTCCTCTTCCTCTTCGACCGGCGCAGATGGCAATTCGTCCTCCTTCGTCTTGCCCGCCGGCATCTTGTCCTTGAGAATCTCGCTGAGGACCTTATCCACCTCTCCCTCAGCCTCCTCATCCTCTCCCTCCAACAGCTCGTTATCGGGCAAAACATCTCCCACCATATCCTCAATAATGCCCGCCTTCATCAACTCAGACGATAGCTCTCGCATGGTGCCCGTAAGCTCCGGCAACCGCACCAGGGCATTTACATCCTTCATAATGCCCGTGCCCGCACGAATGCTCCCCTCAATCTTGCGCACGGCAAACGCCTCATTGACCTGCATCTGCACGCTCTGCAGCTGCGCCTTGGACGTCTGGAGGCGGGCATTCTGCTTGCGGACGCGGATGAGCTCGCGGGCGAAGATGCGGACGTCTTGGTTGGCCTGGGCCGACATGGAGGGGTTGCGCTGGGCGCGCTTGTTGGCTTGCAGGATCAGGTTCTTGGTCTTTTGCTCGGTGCCTTTGAGGGAGGTGATGTCGCGGTCGAGCTTGCGGACGTTTTGCCGGACGAGGGCGTTGCATTTGCGCTTCTACACGGGGATGGGTGGGTTAGGAGGGAGGGAGGGCGTGGGTGCGTGGGTATGGGTTGGTGGGACGGACCTGCTCCTCGGGCGTGGGCTTCCACAACAGGCCCCGAATAGTCTCCATGGCGATGGATATTCTCTTTTGTACAAAAGGAGGGTGTTGCAAGAGTGGTGATTCAGTGGTTGCGGTAGGAGTGCGACTCAAGGGTGCTCAGGTCGGTCGGACACAGCCAGGCACTGGGGCTTTAAGACGACCAGAGCCGGCCCCAGAGCTCGCTGACAGCTTTCACTCGACCCTGGGCGTCGGTTGGCAGTATGAAAAGGGAGGGTTGAGGCTGTAGTGCTGAGTGTTCGTGTATCACTGGGAGGCATAGCCGGTGCCTTGGAAGCGCTGAGGTCGGCCGTCGCGCTCGGACCGCCCTCTTGTGACGTTTCGCGGGGCAGGAGGCAGCCCACCATCGGCCAAAACATCGCCCACAATATTGCTTTGGACGCCCGCCAGAGCGCCCAAGATGCCAATTTAGAGCCTCCAGGACCCCTGTGGTCCGCAGAGGCACCGCTCAGGGCAACGATCGTGGCAGCAGGCCGCGTCCGTCTGTGGCTGCGGCTCATGTTTCTGTAGAGCTTCCATTGCCTTCCACAAGCCTCGCCACGCTAGTCCCCTCCAGAGCACCGCATTTCTGCCGCCTTCACTCGACTTCGTCACTGCCTCTGCACAGCAATCTCTTTCTCCCGACAACGACGCCTACTCCTTTCTATCTCTCCCGACTCTGACGATACCCTCGGATTCCCCTTTTACCTAATACGCACATCTCCTGCCCGCAACCATGTCGACTGTCGTCCCTGAAGGTAAGCTGCAGCCTTCCCCGTCCTCGAGCTCGATCTCGAGCTCCGGTTCCCCCCCGCTGCGCCTGCTCGCTGCCAACTCGCCGCGCAATCTCTCCTCTCGCGCTGGAGAGCCGCATGGCCCAATGCCTCTGCCCGGAGCATTCAGAGGCATCCTCGCGCGGGGTTGGGCATCTGCGACGGGCTGAGGAGCAAACAAGTCCCCGAAATTTGTCATGGGTCCGGATGCTAACTCAGTCCCAGTGACCTGGGCCCAGCGCTCATCGTCGACCGAGCCCGAGAAGAACCACGTCTTCCTCAGTATCGTCGCCGCCGACGTCCCCGAGTCAGACCTCAAGATCGACCTGCAGCCCACCAAGCTCAGCTTCAAGGGCACGTCAACATCCAAGAAGGTCACGTACGCCGTCGACCTCGAGTTCTTCGGCGAGATCGTTCCCGAGGAGTCCAAGAGCCACAACTCGGGCCGCGATGTCTCGTTCGTTCTGCGCAAGAAGGAGCTCAAGGAGGAGTACTGGCCCCGCCTCCTCAAGGACAACAAGAAGATGCACTTCCTCAAGACCGACTTCGACAAGGTGCGTTGATAGGACTGGGACTCTTTTTTTATTCTCTTTCTCTCCCGCAATTGGAACCGGGTTTTTGTTTTGCGAGGGACCTGAAGCTAACAAATCCCCAGTGGGTCGACGAGGACGAGCAAGACGAGGTTGTCGAGGATGAGGACTACATGTCCAAGATGAACCCCATGGGTGGCGCCGGCGGTGACGGTGGCTTTGGCGGCATCGACTTCAGCAAGCTGGCCGCCGCCCAGGGCGCTGGCGGTATGCCCGACCTCGGTAACTTCGAGGGCGGCGAGGGCGCCGACAGCGACGACGAGGATGACGATGACATGCCTGAGTTGGAGGAGGACGACAAGGCCAAGGCTGCCAGCGCAAGTGCTGACAAGCCCAAGATCGAGGAAGTCAAATAAATTGACGACTCACGGCTGCCTTTTCACGACGATTACGGATTGTATGGGAAAGATGGGAAAATCTCTGTCCTGGACTTGGCATGGACTAGTATTCACCCGGCGTACCGACTTTTCTGGATTCAACCCGAAGCTTTCTTCTGACTTTTTAAGTCGTCGGTTGAATGTCTGGAGGAATTGCATGTATGTCCTAGGATTCGGCTCTCCTTTTTGGGCGGCGCCAGGCAGGTGGAAGGCCAGAGGTAAATGATGAAAACACAGTTCATATGACCATTTTTTGCGTTCTTCCGCTTGTGTGCGTGCGTGCTATGTATGCGTGTCTAGGGTATCATGATATGCCAAATGTTTACGCCTGTGAAGATGCCGCCAGATCGGAACCAAACAATGCCTGCCAAAAACTTCTTGCCTCTACACTCCCTCTTTTAAAACAATAATCCCCGCTACTTGCCGTTCTGATTGAACTGCATGCTATACCCCCCACTCGCCTCATCCTTTGTAAACTGGAAATTCTCCGTACTCAAGCCAAAAGGCTTCAGTATGCCATTGCCCAGCGTCTTCAGCTTTCCCATCATATCTGCCATCTCCGCGTTCTTGGCTTGCTCGAGCTGCGCAGGTAGAGTCCTGAGCGCGCGCTGCACGGCCTCGCGGTCAAGGCTGGAGAGCTGCTCAGGCGCCTTGAGCAGTGTTGTGTAATCGTCCTGCGCGCCCTGCAGCGACGCCCATCCGCCCACCTCGTGTCGAGCCCGCGCGCGCCTCAGGAGCGCTTTCGTGCGCAGCTTGTGCACGTCTTGTAGTGTGCGTCCGGTGCGGGACAGCGCCTCGATGCGCGCCTCGGTCGCGGAGTCGACTTCTGCAACCTCGCCCGCATCCTGTGCCACCTCCCGCTGCGCATCCGAAAATGGTGCGGGGGCTGCGGCGGGAGGCGGGGGGTCGACCCTGTCGAGCGCCTCGAGCGCGAGGGTGGCGGCGTCGACGCCGTCTTTCCACTGCGCGAGCTTGAGGTGGCAGGCCGCGATGTTTGCGTGCAGGACGGCGACGTCGTACTCGAGGTAGGCGGGGCAGGTTGCGAGGGCCTTTTGGTAGCCGAGGAGGGCGGAGGGGTAGTCGGCTTGGGCGAAGGATTTGTTTGCGGAGGCTTTTGTGGAGGTGGTTTCGGTGAGGAGGGCGGATTCTTGATCTGGGGGGAGGGTGAGGGGGGTATCTTGGGCTTCTTGTTCCGAGGGTGGGGGTGGTGGAGAGGAGGGGGGCATTGTTGGTAAAGGGCAGTAGCGTTGCTGGTGGGATGGATGGAGGGTGGGTGGGTGGTTTGGGAGTTGGGGTGGTGGAGTGACGTTTCGAGGTGGGATTGGCGGGCTAGGATGAATGGGGTAGGCGGTGAGGGCGTAGCCTCGGCACGTGGAGGGGCCATTCACCGATGAGTCTGGCCGCAGAGTCCCCGCCATAGTCAATGGGTTGAGGTTTCGCTTTCAGTCCTTCTCACTCGAGCTCATTCCTCCCCTACATCTCACAACCACACACCATGGCGTCCTCAAAGTATGATTCAACCCGTCCAACCCACACTTGCGAATCCCTCCAAAAAAATGGTACTGACTCACCGCAAGCAGCCTCCCTCCTATCCGGGCCGCCCTCTTCGACATGGACGGCCTCCTCATCGACTCCGAAGACATCTACACCAACATCACCAACATCATCCTCGCGCGCTACAACCGCCCCCCAATTCCCTGGTCCATCAAGGCGCAGCTCCAAGGCCGCCCGGGCCCCCAAGCCGCCGCAATCTTCCACAACTTCGCCCAACTCCCCATCTCCAAGGAGCAATTCTCCGCCGAACAGTCGACGCTGCAACGCGAGCAGTTCCCCAGCGCGAAGCCGCTGCCCGGTGTTCCAGAGCTGCTCGAGGAGCTGCGCCGTCGCGGCGTTCACATGGCGCTCGCGACGAGCAGCCACGCACGCAACTTTGCGCTCAAGACGAGCCACATGAAGGACCTGTTCGACACGTACTTTGCTTCCGAGCATCAGGTCCTCGGTGATGATGCGCGGATCAAGCCTGGCAGGGGGAAGCCGGCGCCTGATATTTATCTGCTCGCGCTTGAGACGCTGAATGCGACGCTCAGGGCCAAGGGCGAGAAGGAGATTCTGCCGGAGGAGTGCTTGGTGTTTGAGGATAGCGTACCGGGTGTGGAGGCGGGGCGTAGGGCGGGCATGCAGGCCGTGTGGGTCCCGCATCCAGAGTTGCTCACCGAGTACAAGGGCAGGGAGGAAGAAGTTCTTGCCGGGTTGACAGGAGAGCACAAAGAGGATGAGGAGGAGCAGTTGCAGAAGACAGAGGAGGAGGTTCAGAAGGGCAAGAGGAGGGTAGGGATGCCTGGAGAGATTGGTGATGGTTGGGGGAGGCTATTGCCGAGTCTGGAGAAGTTTCCCTACGAGAGTTGGGGCATTGAACCGGCGAAGAGTTCCTAAGGATTTGCATCTAACATAGCATACGGCGAGGACGATTAGATATGACTCATGGGTTACGAACAACTCTGCTCACATGGTAGGCAGAATTTAGAGGTAGTAGACATCTCAGGCATAGGTGGGGTAGAGCATAGATGAGCGAGAGCCCTGCATATAGACTAACGATTGAAATACCCATTGGACTCAAAGGTTGAACTATCCGGATGCAGCCCAATGCACAAGATAGATATCTGTGGTGATTATATCGAACTGATTGCTGGTATACGTCTTAGAAAGTGGTAACTGCCTGATCCCATCACCAAGTAATGACAAAACTCCAACCCATGAAAACAATTGTAGCAAAATTTCTGCCAGCTTGAATCATGAACGAGCGAATCATGAGGTGGTTCCTGCATTGCTTACTTATATCAAACTCACACCGTAGACTCCACTTCTCTCATTTCCCGAATGCAAAAGGACACTGCCCCCTATCCGCGTTCAGTAACTGATCTCTAATAGCAGCACACTCGTCCAACCCCTTGCCTATCATCTTCTCCGGTCCCACTTCAAACACTGTATAACCCTCTGGCTGATACTTCTTGTCTCCATTGGGATACGGCTTGCCCATGGCCCACCTGGCCCACGAGAGCAGTGAATTACGGTTCCAAAACGTGGGCGCAATGTACCACGGCTGATTTGCATACTCTGTGCGATAGCAGCGGCCGGTCTTGGGATCTGGGTCCGTAATCTCGCGGTGGCGCAAGAAGTGAGGGCGCGGGGGCATGAGCCAGGAGAGTACGAAACGGCGGAGCTTGAGGGCGGAGATGGTCAGGAACGCATAGCTGGGCTTGGGATCTGGATACTTCATGGCGACGCGGAGGCGCTTTTCCATGAGCGAGTAGATGACCTGCTTGCCGGGACCATTTAAAAAGGCCGGGGCGTCGGCGAGGAGGAGCGCGGCGGTCTCTTCGGCAAGCTTATGGTTGTAGTCGTCCTCGACCATTTTCACTTCCTCATACTGCTCGGCCCATTCCTTGACGTCGAAGAAGAATTCGTAGCCATCGCGGAAGTTGTTGGGGCCGTGGGCGAGATCTTTGAAGTTTATACCCATGGCGTCGCCAATGTTCTTCCACTGCGTGCCACTGCGCAATGTCAGACGCGGGTTGCAAATGGGTGGGGGGCATGGGGCTAGCTTACAGCGCGCATATTTCCATGTCAGTTAGGCTGCGCCACTCGTAACGACGGATCCAGGCCTCGACCTCAATGATGAAGAGGCTCAAAGTGTAGAGCATATCTTCGTTGCTAATCTTGCCTGCTTTTTGGTAGCGGCCGTGGAGATAGTTCATGCGGGCAATGGCGGAGTTTGCTCGTACTGAGGTCGGAGAGAAGCCGAGGAATTCGACAATAAGAGTGCTGGTGTCAGCATAGCGACGTGCTGCAAATTGGTCTACGGAAAGTTGCTGAGTTTCGCAAAGAAGCTTGGAGATGGTGGGAATTCCATATGTTCTGACGTCGTTAGTTGCACCTCAGCTGAGCGGGGATGAGATGGAAGTGACAAAGCAGACAACGAGATAGGGTACATAAAGCCCAGCAATGCACAGACAAGTCCAGTGTCTGTAATTAAAAGTGGACCTACTTGAAAAGAGCGAAGGACAGGGCATTCTTGCTGATGATGGGGAACTCGAGCTCCATGATGTATTTGACAATTTCAAACGCATGCTCGCCAGTCATCTTCGCAAAGTCCTCGCGGTTCTTGTAAGGGTACTGCGCATGCTTCTGATTGCGACGTAGGAAGCGTAGACCGCGGCAGAGCGCGACATAGCATGCGAGAACTGCGAACCCTGTGGTGGTGGTGGCCCCTAGGGACTCGGGGATTTTGGCCATTGTGTCCAGTAGGGACATTTTTGGAGAAGAAGGACAGAAAGATAGGCAACAGCTGAGACCAGGAAAGCGCAAGGGACCCTCTGGCTAAAAAACAAATTCGGGGCGCTAGCGACGATCGCCATGTCTGGGACGCAAGCATGGTAATTATAGTCAACTCCCCGCCGCAACGGCTATCAGAAACACTTCCACAGAGCGAAGATGCGAGTCGGTCATCATGAGTAAGGAATTCCCTTGTCGGCATGGGTACAGCGAGATCCATTCTTCCACATGCCGGAATGTGTAGGTGTCCGAGGTTAGGACCAGGATGTGGACGAAACACAGTCATCGCGGGCAGGGCGTGGATGCAGCGCGGGAACATCTGCCCCGGTAATCAGAGTGGCTATGACAGGTTGCGGGAGCGTGCGGACGCGGGTCCTTGGCCAGCATTCCTCGTTGGCATCATGACGCCTGGACGGCTGGGTGAGGTGAAGGCACGTCTCGGGCGTTACCTCAGTAGGGAAACCCAAATGGCCAGATCGAGTCTAGCCACGCCAGCGCCTGTTTGGGACTAGGGCCACCGGTGACAGCTATCACGTGATGCACTACTGGCACGTGCCTGGATACCCTGCAGCGTCTGACAAGGCTCCCCGCGCCTCCAGACCGCCTTCTGCCCACCGCCTTCGGAACCTGGCAGTATTCCATCATTTCCCATACATCCCACCGTTCCTCAAATCAAATCTTCGACCGGGCGCAGAGGTCGCGGGCGCACACAGAGCATGGGCCGAAAACCCAATCAATTGATTCTCGAATTTTTCGAACGCGGTCCCAAGCTCGAGGACGCCAGCAACCGTTATCAGCACACATGCAAGTCTTGCGGTGAAAAGGTCCTGTACACGCCCCACATGGCCCGCGAAGCACGAGGACGCCCACAGAAGCCAAAACTGACTGTCGCATAGTTCCCCAAAGGCCGTATAGATAGCCTCACGAACCACCTCGTAAAAAAATGCCCGGCTGTCCCCCTACGCGACCGCCAGCGCGCACTGCTGCAGTTCCACGAGCTCCCTGACCTCCCCGACATGGCCCAGGCCGCTGCCGCACCCGGTCCGCTCGCCAATGGCCAGACCATGAGCCTCCCCTTTGCCCCCTCGAAGCAGGGCATGTCGGCACTGGAGACGTTGGCAGAGGTGTCGCGCCAGCATTTGGATCTCTCGGGAAAGCGCGTGTCTGGCAAGCAGCGGAAGTCACCGCCACCCCAGCCGACCAATGCTGGGAGCCACGGCGCATTGCTCGACGAGTTTCTGATACATGACGACAGGCCCGAGGGTTCTGATGGCATCAACTTTTCTCAGAGCATCGACCTATCCAATGCGCCTGCGCTGCCCTCCATATACCAGTTCAACGGCCCGCTCCAGCACTCTCCGGCTGCTTCGCCTCACCTCGGGAGCATGTCCCTCTCTAGCTCCAACTCCATGGCCCAGATGGTCCCCAATCTCGTCATGGCAGCTTCAGCGGCAAACGAGCTCATGCCTCTGAACAATGGCCTCAACATGGAGTCTGACTTTGGCATTCCCCACTCAATGCCGGACAAGTACTTCCACAATCAAGGCCGTCACCAATGGCCAAACCAGTCGCATTCGATCGACCCTCTACTGAACGATCACGGCAGGGAACCAATGCTGCCCAAGGATGATGTGATGAACAAGACCATGGCTCATCCACGGCCCATTGCGATGAACCCCAATGCGACCCAAGCCCACTTTACGACTGATTTCAGCGTTAATCAGAAGCCTGCGAAACCAAAGGTTCGGGGACGATTCTCGGATTCTCGACGTAAAGAGGTGCAAGAGGTGCGAAAACGAGGAGCGTGCATTCGGTGCCGTATGCTTAAAAAGCCCTGCTCCGGAGGAACACCCTGCAGCACTTGTCAAAATGTCGAAAGCGCCAGGCTGTGGAAGCAGCCGTGCATTCGAACTCGCATTGCCGAAGAGTTCAACCTTTACTCTGCCGGGCTCCATGGTGTCTTGGCTTTCCATGCCGTCAGTCAGGCAAAGGGCCAGGTACAGCTTGATCAGACTCCGGGCCGCATAGAAGCAACCCATTACCCTGAATCTGGGACTTTTGCAACCTTTACTCCCCTGCGTTGCCAATCACAGTCGATGCACGGATCTGACATTGACCCGGCTATTCTGGCATCAATTTCTCCTTCGGCACTCGAAATCGTCGATGGCGACGACGACATCGGCGGGAAGCTGGATCAGTATATCAAGAAGATTGGAACTGCTTTCTTCGAATCTGAAGATTCTGCCTTTATGAGAAGGACTATCCAGACGGCATTTGCAGTCTCTTCTACCAGCGCTGACAATCTCCTCAATAAAGTTTTGGAGCTCTGGAACCTGACCCGGATCCTTACGTCGCGCAATATGGAATGGCATCTCTTCTCAAATCCGTCACTCGCGCCTACCATGGCACCTGCAGTCATGTCACCTTCAGACATGGAAAATAGCACGCGCACACCAATAACTTCCGTCAACAACACGTCGTCCTATGAGCTTATCAGAATGCAACTGATGGGTGCCACAGAAAAGCGCGCGGCCTGCCTAGCCCGCGTGGTCATGAATGATCTGGAGCGGCGGCTTCTTCAGCGCCAACAGGCCAACGCGTTTGAGACCTTCCTGGTCGCCGTCATCTTGCTTGCATGCGTCGAACGCATGTGTTGGCTGTTTCGCACATGGGAAGGCCAGACGTCTGCCACGCCAGCCCCTCACTCCGCTGATCCCACCCAACAACAGCACGAGCAGCAACATCAGCAACAGCCGGCAAACCCTCACCAAACTCAATCCCCCACAGATGGTGACATTGCCCACGCCCTCCAGTCAGCCCCAGGAGGCATCGACCCCACTCTCGCCTCCCCTTCCTCGCCCATAAACTCGTCGTCCACAAAAAACCCAAAGTGGCCCTTTGACAAGCAGCCCGCGTACTACTCGCAGCAAGGCGAGCGCTTCAGCGACATTCTCTTCATGCTGCTCAAGATGCGTGGCGTGCCGCCCAAGCCCATGGCTCGCAGCGGCGACGGCATGCTCGTCATGTGGGGCGACGACGTCGACGACAAGATCCGCGAGTGGTACGATGGCATTGCCGTGACGGGCGAGGGACTTTCCGATCTGCGGAATGCCCGCTTTGTCGGCGAGGAGCCGGGGGAGTGGGAGTTGAAGTTTGTGGGCAAGATTATCGCGGGGAATTAGGTTGGGGTAGCGGAGGGGATGTACGGGACCATGTGGTTGGGAGGGTTTATTTTGTTTTGTTCTCCCTTTATTTTTTTTTGGCAAGGGGAGGGGAGGGGTCTCTGTCTGGGTTGCATTTTGCGCCTGGCGGTTGCATTGCATTGGCTGGCGACTTGGATTGGACGGATCAACTTACCGTTGCGTTTTGCTTTGGCCGGTTTGCTGTTGTGGTGATCGACTTTGACTCCCATTTTTTACCACGTTCGGTTTATTCCTTTGTTTTTCTCTTCACCATTCCCGGATTTTTGGTGGGGACGGTCGGTCGGACGTACAGCATGCATGCGCAGGTGCGTGTATACTTGCATGTACACGGCAATGGCAGCGCAGCGCAGCGCAGCAGCAGCAGCGACCGGCAACGGCATTCCCTCTCTCTCCATTCTTCTTCCTCTCCCTATTTTCTTTTTCTCTTTCGTCCGGTCGGCTGCGGCTTTCTTGCCCGTTCGTCGGCTTCATGATACCATACCCCATCAGCATATGCGGTAATACCCCCTTTCGGCCACGATATTCACATACACACATCGAACGCATTCGTATTCATACACGTGCGTATCTACCCAACTAGCTCGAAACCAAAAATGATATAGACGGGGGAGAGCGTCAGACGAGAGAAGAAAAGTTTCCACGCGACGGACAATGTGATTGATGCAAACAACCCAAAAAATAAAAATCGGGCTTCATTGCACCATCACCGTTCGTGTAGTGAGTGGGGTCCATGACAGTTGCCTGTGGAAAATAATGTGGGTGCGGATATGCATGGGATGTACAGACACTGCGTTTGCTTTAATTCGGATTCGATTCAATTCGCTGCACTCAATGCGCTGCCCAACCCTCTCTCGCCCGACTATCTTCCCGACCGCAAAACACTACAAAAAACCAACTAAACATCGTATGATTATTATGAAGATGCTGCAACGTCACCACATACCCTCGCCCAACCCATGCGGAAGAGGAAAGTAAAAAAAAAAAAAAGAGGGCCGGGTGCTGTCCGACCGACGATGACAAGTCGGTCAGTTATCTGTATTTATTACAAGAAGCATAGCCTAGCCTAGCGTGGTGTGTAAATGTATGAGGTAATAGCGAAGAACGGCCAGGCCTATACTCGAATCAAATGCCTGCCCCAAAACGCCGCGCTTGCATGGGAGAGCAACATGGAATAAAAAGAATAAAGGCATCAACAGAAGCAAAAAATACACTCGGGCATGGGCTAGATGCATTTCGAGGTGAGCTACGAGGGGAAAAGAAGACAAGGGAGAAGATCAGGAAGGTGGCCAACAAGAAGAAAGACGAGTATTGATAACGTGACGATAATGATAACGATGCATGCATGCTTTCCTTTGACCCTGGTGCTGAATCCAAAAGTCTCCCGGGGTATTTTTGGGGTATTGCGCGTTCAAAATGGGGTATGTGTTTTGTATGAATGTACATATGCCGAATATGCGTCTTGAAGGGGATAATGATAAGACGTGGCCGGATCATACAAAGTGTCGTACATGAAAAAATTGATGATTGTCCTTTATTGGACTTTGCGTCCGGTGCCTCTGCGCGCCCTGTAGCTTCCACCGCCTAGACCTAGGCCGTTCTCCAGTGTTGAGAGGCTGTCGAACGATTCTTTGCCTAGCGTGATGATCTTGACCGTATTTCCGAAGCCGACGGCGACACTTTGCTTTCCAAGCCTGGTGATGGGGCCGGGGGCGGCGACAAAGAGCTGCTCGGCCATGAGTAGGGGGTCTGCGTCTTCATCACTGAGTTCAGAAACCAAGGGACGGGCGCGGAATTCGCCGGTTGATGAAAGCGTCCAGGCTTCCCAGCTGTCCGTGTCCCCCGGAGATGCCGGGGGATAGCGTGTGCTAAAGGCAGTGTCCATCCTGCCCTGTTTTGTGGCTCGTTGTTTGAGCGCGGATGCAAGCGCGGATGGCTCAGCTGCAAAGTATCCGCTATCGACGCCTGATGCAGTTGAGGATGGCGTTGGCGACTGGACCACTCTCCTGATTCCAACAACGCTCAAGGCACTAGTCGATTCCCAAGCGCCAGCAGGTTCCACGTAGTGGACTGATTCTGTTGCACAGTCGAGACCTTTGCACTTGTGGGCTTCATTTTCGGATGGCTTTCCTAAGCAGATCTGCGAGGTTGGCGAATCGTCGAGTGTAAATGTTTGCATAATCAGGTGGTTTGTCTCTTGTTCTGAGTAAGCAATGCAAAGTGAGTGGATGGCAGGTGCTCCACAGTGGCACATGCGACGAGAGGAGTGCATGACTCTTAAGGAATTGGACCTGAAAGGGGCGATCTGGAAGGAATGGATGAGTGCCCTGCTGTTGAAGTCGAAGATTTCCACCTCTTCGGCGCGGAGCGCAAAGATGAGACCGAGTGCAGGCACACCTTGAATGTATTTGATCTTGAAGGGATTACGGCCGGGAGGGGGTCCAGGGTCCAGACCTGCGACTACTTCGGAGGACCACCGACTGTGTTCGTTGAGTTGTACAATGTGCACCTCCCCAGTCTTGTTGACATAGACGAGATTCATCTCGCCCTTAGCGCTCGGGAAAAGTGTGGCAGATAGAATGGAGCTCGAACATATGCGCTTTTTCCAGTGGATGCCAGTCTTTGCCTCCAGCTCTGTCAAATAGCCATCGGGAGTGACAATAATTAGGCTCAGTTTATCCTGTTCGGTGCCTGGTATCATTGTGAATGAGAATAGAGTCGGTGCCTGGCCGCGCAAATCAACACTTGGAAACATCAAAAACCTGGTTGTTACGAGACTCCACAGTCCAATTTGGCCTCCATCCGTACATAGTGCGAGGATCGTCCCGTTGTCATCGATGGCTGATGCCACAATTGGCCACAGTTTCGGTTTCATCGTAGCGGTTTGGAGAGTCGACTGTGTGTAACCTCGGGTGCCATGGAACCAGATGGAGGTGGAACGATCCAGGGAAATACTGGCCAGGTGGCCCTTGGGACATGAAATGAGACGGACGACGTCCAGAGTCTGGGGAGTAGGTAATGTCTTGACCGAAAACATGGCATCCTCATCCTCCTCGGCCTCGGAAAATTCAGGCAGTCCTGTCCACAAAAGGTAGTTCATGAGCAGCGTGACTCCAGCAATCAGGAAGACCACCATAAGGGCTACTGGGAAGGCATGACCCTGAGCGAACTTGCGCAAGCCCTCAATCAGGTTAGCTGGTCTGCTGGAGGTATCTCGGCCCTCTGCTTCTTTGAGAACAATCAGAATAGGATCATATACCCGGGCGACGAAACTGTGGGCGTTGGGCTTAATCATTCCAAATAGCTCCTTTGCAGTGTTGTGGTCTTGGATTCGAAGCCAGTCGGCGGGCGTTCTGGCTTGCTTGAAGGCAGGCGGGCTCCACAATGGGCCGTCCACGGACCTGGTCTTCTTTAGCAACAGCTTGTCTCGTACTGCACGCATGGAGAGTTCCCGGCCTCCCATGTCAAAAAAGTGCCAGTTGAGGGCGATGATTATAGATAGTATGGCAGCAGATCCTGCGAAACGCGTGCTGAAGGGCAGGTTGCCCTTTCGCAAAGCACCGAGCCATGTTTGACGCCCTTGAAGGCTTTTCATGGAGGCCTGATCGAAATCAATCTGCTCCAAAGAATCGGACAATTCCATTCGCTGAACATCGACACTGAGGACAGCAAGGAAGAAGGTCAGATGATAGACGAAATCTAAAACAAGTGTTACAGCCGCGAAGACACAAAAATCGGCAACCCATGGCGTTACTATTCGAGAACACAGCCAGATGAGAAGAAGGTTTTGGCCAGCCACAGCCAAGGACAGGTGCCCAACCTCTCCAATGGCGTTACCGATGCGCTGGTGCGGAGGCAGCTCCGGCGGGGTCTCGAGAACGACATTGATTAGACGGAATCTGATGGGTAATTAGCCGCGACTGGCGGTTTTGGAACGTAGTCGCCAAAGGAACCTACATGTTCCCCAAGCCAAAGCAAAAGACGACACCCGGGAACCAAGGACGGGGGATGCGTCCTAGGTTGATGCCAAGGTAGGTACAGACGGTGAAACTGGCAATGACGCAAACCGTCATCTAGATCCGGGGCTAAGCAGCGGCACAGGTGTTTCAGGGACACGGAGCTTACCTTTGCGCATATGGTTATGAGCAACCCAAACCAACTCTTGACAGCTCTCAGCTGCATCATCTTGAAGATGACGTATGCGCCCATGACCATGTACGAGGCCGCCAGAATCAGGTCGTCAACTAGGGTCATTGGCTTGAAACGGAATTCGTACGCGCGAAAGTTGGCAACAATGCCGTCTGGTGGGAAAATGGACCAATCCGTGCCCAGGTCCTTTGCCAATTGCTGGGCGCGGGCGTCCCAAATGTGGCCAATGCCTCCCTGTCTTTGGTCGAATAGCGTAAGGACTAGGGCGTCAGCGGCCTGCAGCTTCGTATTCGAAAAGACCTTGCCTGCGAAAACGGTGCTGGGGCGGAGGGTAAGGTTCATGGGGGTATGGTGCTTGGACTTGGAGTTGATGGTGTATAGGAGGTCTTGGTCCCTCTCCAAGGCGCCGAGCGAGCAGTTCCAGTACATCAGGGGCGAGTGGACACCCCACCTGGTGCTGGCAGCGCCATTGACGCAGCCAGCATCGCTCCCGACGGAAATGTGATGGCTGGCGGGGGAAGTCGGCAGGTCAGCGCCGGGCAGGTCGTGGAAACCGGAACGGATCAGGGTCTCTTGGACATGGAGAGCCTCGCGCAGGACGCGGGGCTCGATTGCGTTCATGTAGTCGCCCTGGACCCAGACCTGGCGCACCTCGACGTCGTGCGGGCGGAGCCTCTCGACCTCGGTGGTCGAGGTCCATACATGCTTGGGCAGGTTGCGCAGGCCGGCAGCGGCAGGGCTGTCGGTCTTGAAGACGGCGGGATAGCATAGCAGGACGGACACGGCGATGGTGACGAAGATGGAGAGAAGCCAATGGCGGGCCGTCGCGGTGCCATAGGCCTGGAAGGCCCGTCGGATGGGGTGCGAGGGCAGCAGCCGTGGCGGCTCAGTGGTACTTTTCGCAGCAACAGCAGCGGTTAGCTTGGGCGAGGCTGGGCTGGCCGTCTGGCGGCAGAGGGAGACTCACCCACGATACGGGTAGAGGATGTACCAGATCATTCGGCGCGGCGGGCCCTGGCAGCGAGCATGCGCTGGAGTCTCGGGGAGGGGCGCCTCAGCTTCAGCTGAAGGTTTGCGACGCACTCGAGGACGTCGTGTGCAGAGTGCAGAGGCGAGGGGTGATGTTCGGCGGTCTATTCATCGGTCGGGGCGCGCGGCGGGTTGGCAGAGCAGGGCAGAGGGGGCAGAGGGGGCAGACCAGCAACGCGGGCCAGGAGAAGCAAGTGCAGCGTGCGGACCCGCGCGGATTTATGAGTCGTCCTGGCGAGCGGTGGAGAGGTCGAGGCGGCGGCAGAGGGACGCATTGTCGCTGCTGTGGCTTTGGAGGCGCATCGCCTTGGGCGCGAGTCCGCCAAGCGATCGGATCGAGGCAGAACCTTGTCTCGCATCCCATGGCCGTCGCACCCACTTGCGCCCTCTCGCCAATGACTTCCCATCCGGCCGCCTGCTCGACGCAGGGCCAGCGACCTCAGAGCCTCCCGGAGGCCCGGCCGCGACAGCTCGCAGTCCAGCCAGCAGCCAGGTGCTGCAGTCCCGCGGGACGCGCCCCCAGCCCAACCATGACACCAAACGCCCTGTTGGGCCTCTGCTGCCACGCTCTGCCATGCTGCTGTTACTGTTACCAGGCCCGTGGGACGCTGCGTATGTGGCGGCCGTTTGCTCTGACCCAGACTGCCAAACACACATGCATCGAACACCCCAGCCCGACTGCCCATGTGCGGCCGTGGAGACGCAGGGACTGTACCACAGCCAGTCCACCTCGCATCTAGACCGCCAGACCTGGGGTGAGGGGGACAGCACTTGTCACCATCTGAAAACCGCAGGGGGCGCCAATGATTGCTATTCTGTCTATTCTATCTTCATGCGTGGAACCCGCCCTGTCTTCCGCACCGCGTAGCGTGAGTGCCCAGGGAATACGAGCATTGCTCGAATTCTGCATCTCCTCGGCGCGGAGCCTCTTCCGGTATCCTTTTGGGACGGAAAGGCCATCCCAGAAGCCCTACCGCACCAGCGTGAATCCCATCGGAGATCTCCTCTAGCGAGCGCCACTTAGAGAGCCAGAGGGCCAGACGGCCCTCAGGCCCGTTGATCTCGCTAGCATTCGCAATGAGGCACCCTAGAGGCCGATTGCGTAGGCCACAGGGTCTATGAGCAAAAGAGAAGGTCGTTGATGCAGGGGTAAAAGGTAGCCATACAGTCCTCTCCCCCCCCGGTCCAGATGTCTAGCGCGAGACGATGTATTGTTCAATCGGGTGAGCTGGGTGAGCTAGGCACGAGGCCGACAGAGCATTAATTGGCTTTTTGAAAACATGCTAGGCATCCGAGCCGGGGGGAGTACTGTTCGGCGTAGCGTCCAGATGAAGAGTTCGTTTCATGACCGAATAAGGTTGGAGACACCTGTAATAGCAACGACCTGATACCGATCACGTACCCTCCATCTCTTCGTCTCCATCCTCGTCTTCATCCTCCCATTCGCCAGCTTCGTCCTCTTCGTCGGCAGCAGGACCTAGCGAATCGAGGATACCCTTCAGAAGCTCTTCGGCATGAGTCTTTAGCCGCTCATCCTCGTATTCGAGCATAGCGTACACCTTCAAGCAGTTCTCGAGCCAGTCACGGCCTGCGCGCATGAGCGACATGGCTGTTTTGCTCTGCTCGCCCTCCTTCTGCTTTTCGGCGAGCATGTGCAAGCATAGCCCACCCAGGTACCATGCCTCGACACTGGCATCGTTTTCGCCGATTAATCTCTCCAAGACCTCAATCGCCTCGTCCTCCATTTCGGCTTCTATCAGCAGCCGCGACAAGCTGATCCTCGTAGAAAAGTCCGGCACATTAGGATCGTCCGGGTCCAGGTCCTTCCACAACGCCATGCTCCGAGACAGCGCTGCCTTTGCATCGTCGACGCGAAGCTGGGATATTCTTATCGACGCCAGAGTCTGCAACGGATCTGGCATGTTTGGCGCAACAAGCAAAGCTTCGGTAACGGCTGCCTCGCATCGGGCCTCAGCGTCATCCTCCCACGATAGATCGGTCATGTACACCTCCGCAATTCCGCAAAGAGCGTTAGCTACTTTTCTTTTCTTCTCCTCTAGCGCCTCCGTGATGTCGCTCTTCTTGACAAGCTTCCCTTCCAGTTCGCCGATCTCCCTCTTGAGCACCTCGATGCCTTTTTGGAACCACTGCACGCTCTCCGCTCCTCCTTCCTCATTTAGTTGAGCCAACCATAGGAACTTTTCGGCTCCATCAGTAGCCCCGTCCTGGTCCAGCTTGACGGCTGCTAGGAATGCCTCCTTCGCGGCATCAGGATCTCCCAATTCTACATTGATCTCGCCGAGCAGGTTCAGGGCGGGTAGAACGGCGAGCGTTGGTTCGGGTGTGGGTTGGAGAAGGTTCAGTGCTCGGCGTGCGGCGACGAGGGCCTCGTCCGGTTGTGAGGTTTGCAGAAAAGTAGCGGCCTGGATGAGGAGCTCTTCGGGCGATGCCTTTTGCTTCTTCGATTTGCCCTCCGCAGCTCCCTTTTTCGCGTTCTTTTTAGATTTCTGGGCGCGGTCCTGCGGCTTCGTTTTCGCCATGGTGAGAAAGTGTGAACAAAGACTGACTCGGAGAGGTGTTGTTGTTGGTGGGAGGACTTGTGCGGCGGAGAATTCCAAAAATTTCGAAATATGTGGTCCGAGCGCCCTGACGTGGGGAGCGGAACGAGGGCGCAAGCCCCGCCAACCTCACCTCACGGTACCATCTGTGGTATTTCACCTCGTCCGCGGTGATTTCGAATAGTTGCGCCACCTTTCGCCTAGTAAACTTGCGAAACCTGGTACATGCCGCTGGTGCCACATTAGATTTACACAACCTCTGTCTTTCAGAAATTTAATCCACCATGGGAGTTGAGGAACAAAAAGAAGAGCGCGAGGTGCTCGAATCCATCTTTCCGGATGAGATTACAGGTAAGAAAGGATATACCCCTATCGAGCCAACCCGGAGTATAGATGCAACCCATGGAGCATCCATTCAAGAAGTACCCTAACCCATCCTCCCAGACGTCTCCGAAACCGAATTTCGCGTCCTGATCAAACTGGATGTCACCGACGAAAATGGTGACGACTCCAATGCGCGTACGTCCTGGCATCCGCAGTCCCAGACCCCAATAACAAGATACTGAGCCTTCAATTCATATAGCGACCCTCATTCTCAATGTGTCCTACCCGCCCGACTACCCCGACGAAGCCCCCCGCCTCGACATAACGCAGCCCCCCAACGCGCCCAAGCACCCCTTCCTCGACATCCAAGAAGACAAGGCGCGCCTCCTCTCCTCGCTATCCGAGACCATCGAAGAGAACCTCGGCATGGCCATGGTATTTACCCTCGTCTCGACGCTCAAGGACGGCGCTGAGATGCTCATCTCGGAACGCGCAAACGCAAAGCAGGCCCAGGCCGAGGCAGTGCTGGCCGCCGCGGAGGAGGAGGAGAACCGCAAGTTTCAGGGCCAGCAGGTCACGCGCGAGAGCTTCCTTGCGTGGCGCGAAAAGTTCCGCCAGGAGTTGGCTGATGAGGAGCAGAGGAAGATTGAGGAGAAGGAGGCCGAGGATAAGAAGAAGAAGGTCAAGGAGGAGAAGAAGTTGACGGGCAAGGAGCTCTGGCAGCAGGGTCTGGTGGGCAAGGTTGATGAGGACGATGAGGGCGATGAGCTGGAGGTGGACAAGTTGAAGATTTCGGCGGCGTAGGGAGAGGGTATCCGAGGGAAAGGATTATAGAGATGCATGGATGAATGAATGGATATACCCTTCACGCGAGACGAGACTAGAACAAAAAATCATACTATAAAGTCTCATATCATGATGACTGCACTTTATTGTACAAGTGAAATTTTAAGCTTTTGCCTCGTTGCCATTCTTCTTCTTCGTCTTCTCCGGCCCCAACACCCACAACGGCCTCCGCCTCCTCCCCCTAAACACCGTCTGCCCCTCCTGAAGCGCCAACTCCGTCTCCCGATCCACAATCTCCAGCATCTGCCTCCCCTTCTCTCGCGCCTGTTCATACTCCCTACTCATCGACTCCCACGTAGCCTCAATCGTATCATTCACAGCCTGCATCCACGACCCCTCGCCTCTCTCGTCGCGAAACCCACACTCGTCCCGCAGCAGGGCATCCCACTCGTCCTCCTGTTTCGCAATCGGCGTCCAGTAATACTTAAACTCGACGCGGCGCAGGAACAGGTCCTCGCGGCGCGCGAGCTTCTGGCGCAGCATGCGGCTCAGGCTGGGCGGCTGCGGTCGCGTGAGCCGCAGGAAGGGGATTCCGCCCGTAGCGCTGAGGATGGGCACGCGGCGCTTCTTTCCCGGTGGGAGCTGGACGCGGGGCCGCACGTTGAGCACCTTTTTATCGTCGGGGAGGCATGCTTGGGGGTTTCGGGAGGGTGTGGTTTCGGGTGGGGGGCGGCGCCAGATCGGCGGCGGGGAGATGGTGCGGCGGGGGAGTGTGGCGATGAGGGAGCTGAGGTAGCCTGCGCTGGCGGCGTTGCCGGCCTTTAGAGCATCGAGGTGGTCGAGCGTCTGGTGGGTTGAGCAAAGGTCAGCTTCCGACGTTTTACTGTGTGCGTGGCTTGTTGAGAGAAACGCACCTCGTAGCCCGCCCTGAAAGTCAGACCGAGCTGGAAAGGGCTCTGTATCTTCCGGTTCTGGCGGAACTTGTTCCGGATGGCGTTGCGTAGTGAGGTCTGGTCATTAATCGGCAAGGGTGCGGAAGAACATCGCGCAAGCAGAGCTCTGTAGAGAGCGATAACTGTTGGGACAAATTAGAATGATTCAATAAAGCGACGGGGCAACTCGCCTGCCACGCGATGCTGCGCGATTTTGCTAGGGATGTAGTACTTGGGCATGCATGGGACGTTGCAGGTGGTTGAGGTTTGGAGATGCGACGCGAATTTGGGATCGCCCTCAGATCGCATGATCACGTGCACCCACGTCACTCTCGGGATTGGAGGCTTTCAAGTAGCGCATCACACGGCATTCTGAACAGTCAAGGTTTTTGCGAATATTTTGATTCTGTTGTTCATTCCATTCATCCGCGCTCAACCAAAACATACAGAGCAGGCCAGAACTCCATTCCCATGCACTACGTGATCGCGCTCGAGATTGCGCGCGTGAATTGTCCATATCCTGTCCGTCTTTGTCTCGTTATATTCTTCGTCGTGGCAGGGAAATTCGACCGTCTAGTAGGTCGAGCCCTCGGGGGGCTGGGGGAGCTTCTTGTGCTGAGGGAGAGCCATGTACCTAGATGAATTAGTGAATGATTTCAAGAGATTCCAAAAGTCTTACCGGCGAAGCTCAATCAGTATCGTTTCCATGGTGAACTCGCGCTTCCACTGGACAAGACAAGGCAGCTTTGTGGGGTCAACCTTGTATACTGTCAGCTAGTCGTCAATACGCCAGTATTGTGCCTGTACCTTTCCGTTCCGCTGGTCTACGCACGGCAGGTTGATCTTGGATGTGAAGGAGATCTCGGGAGGAACATCAGGATAGTCGGGGCCGCAGTGGATCTTCAGACTGTAGATGCGGTTCTCGTGGACACTCTGCAGGAAATGAGTATACGGATAGTATGCCGCGACTTCGAGCAATCATACGTGGGGTGGGCCGAGAATGGTTCCATTCCAATCTGACATCAACAAGTCATCGCCGTTATCGAGACCATAGGAGCAGGCCTCTGTAGTGGTCTATTAGTCTGGCATTTGGCACGTCGGTCGAGCACCTAACATACCGGCTCCGAGACCCTTTTCACCCTTCTCGAGCTCCTCCAGTAAGCGAAAGTTCCTCGGAATCTTTGCGCTCATGTTTATGGTTTGATCGGAGTGACGACCTAGAAAGTGGGCTGAACCCCGCTATCGAGAGTCTGAATCGGCGGCTGTTGTGCTGCGAAGTCCGGGACAGGCCCAGTGATCAGGTCCGTGAACTCGGAGAGGGTGCGTATTTGTATCGGGGCGGTGTCCAAGTGCGCTGGGAGTCTGTCCTGGTCTGGGCTCTTGTTTGCTGTGAGTTGGGCTGCCTGTCAAACCTCTTGGCAAGGCTAGACTTGCGGCGACGATCTTGCCGCGGTGGACCCAAGCATCTCGGCCCGGTCCAACGTTTGGCCGCACCTGGGCAGTTACAGAGCCACCTGACAGGTTGCCTTTAAACATCATCATGGCCATATAACCTCTCACGCTCATTATATTCGAAACTGTAGCCTCCGAAAAGCTCCAGGATTGTGCCCCGAAAGTCTGTGACTACCCAAAGTTCCGAATTGACCCGGGTTATCCCTTTCGATTTGAGGCCAGTTACCCTGCTCACACAACTAAACTATTGTACCGGACGTAAACGAACGCGGTATTCTGGCCGCTGGTAAAAGCATCCAGATGCCCAGGCAGTTCCACCGAGGATGACCTCACAGATTCTAGCAGCAGAGCTAGGAAATCTCATCCAAGATTCAAAGCGCAAGAATTCCGAATTAAGGAGCGCTGCGGAGAAGGCGCTGTCCGACCTCAAGTCGCTGCCAAATACTTCAGAGGCTCAGCTTTCTGCAGGTATGCGCACGAGTATTATCGCGGGAGGAACCGGCACTAACCTGAAATAAGATCTTTCTCGGCGCCCCCATTTCATCACCCCTTTCCTCATCGCATGTGGGACTCACAATGCCAAATTCGCGTCAACCGGAGTGTCTTGCCTGCAAAGGCTCAGTGTTTCTAGAGCTCTACCTAGGGATCGATTGACTGAGGTTTTAGACGGGCTCAAAGAATCTATTCCACTAAGTATGTCCGAGTCAAGAACATAGCTTGAAGAATAAACTAACATCAAAAGGCCATGATGTTCAGTTGAAGATCTTGCAAGCCCTTCCTTCATTGCTGCAGAATTATGCTGGTGAGATTCGAGGCGATTTACTCTTCAGTACGCTGCAGATATGTTCTGCGCTGCAAAATACCAAAAACTTTGCCGTAAGCAACACGGCCGCTGCAACTTTGCAGCAACTCATTATCACGGTGTTTGATAGAGTGGCATCTGAAGATGGTACATTTCTATAAGCTTCATGTTCGAGTTGGGGCTGACTATACAAAAGAAAAGGCTCTGGAAATTCCAACTGTCGCAGAGGTCACGGCGGATGGGGGCCCCACTCCCGTCAGACCAGCTGCGCATGATGCATACAAGGTCAGTCTTTCCTAATCGTTCAGATAATTAGACTAAATTGAACAGGTCTTCAATGATCTCAACCTCTTAGTGACTGGCGAAAAACCAAGTTTTGTCCGTTTTTCTTCTTTGCCATCAACTGCCACGCTCGAATTGATTGAAGCTGTTCTTTCCAACCATGGCAAGATCATGACTACACATGATGAGCAAATTCACTTGCTGCGGTCCTTGCTCATGCCAACAATCATCCGATCACTTTCAGATCGGCTCTCCTTTCCCGTAACTCTACGCATCATCCGAATCTTAAATCTACTGATTCGGAATCATCTCAACATTTTGCCTTCCGAATGTGAGATTGCGCTCGGCTTGTTGAATCATATGCTCGATCCAGAGGCGTCTTCACTATGGAAACGCGCATTATGTCTTGAGGTCTTTCGTGGCATCTACTCTGACTCTCGGCTAGTTCTGGAGATTTATTCACACTTCGACGAGCAAGAAGGCAAGAGGTGCATCTTCGGTGACAATCTTGCGGCTTTTGTACGCCTAGCGACAGAAAAGCCAGTTCTAATTGGGTTGGGACAAGGATCAACTGTACCAGCTGGTCGCGGTGACGGGAAAGATGTAGCGTCTGAGCAAGCAGTCGCGGAAGCAGGCGCTCTCGCTGGTGTCATCGGTGGTCCGGCCTCTGAACCTACCTCCACGGGTCACCCATCTGGAATCAGCACCCAGTGGAGCTCACTGAAAACACCTTGTATTGAGCACTTGGACAAGTCCGAACCTCCGGCTTTGCCTGAAACGTATGTTTATAGCCTGGTGCTGACTTGTATCACGAATGTCTCGGAGAGCCTGGCAAAATTTGTACTGCCATTGACGGTACACCACGACAACAAGAACAGGAAGAAGGCTAGAACGGAAGACTTAGCAGAAGCCGACTCGGAACCCAGCTCCCCCACGCCAGGAAAACGCCGTCTTTCCAGGACGCAATCATTTCGCAAGAAGACTATACCAGTCAATCCGCTATCTCTTTCTGAGCATCCCGCGCACGATTATATCCAGACATCAGCGGCACTAGTTACGGAGTGCTGGCCGGCAGTTCTTGCGACCTGCTCGACTTTTTTGAACGCCTCCCTTGACTCGGATTATTATCGAGCCTTGGTCCGCGCTATTCAAAAATTCACTCAAGTTGCAGGCCTTCTTAGACTGTCCACTCCTCGTGATGCCTTTCTCACTACCATGGGCAAAGCAGCGGTTCCAGCAAACCTACTCATCTCCAATATTTCATCGCCAAAGTCTTCAGCTCCTGAAAATACTGGTGTATTTTCAAACGCTAAAGGTTTGCTGAGCGTAGACAGCTTTGTTAGTCAGGCGTCTGCATCTTTGGAGAAGAATCGCCGCCCATCACACGATATTGGGACGCCCACATTAGGGCCTCGAAATCTACTTTGCCTGCGAGCACTTCTTAACTTAGCCATTGCTCTAGGGCCCACCCTCCAATCTGCATGGTCTATCGTTTTTGAGACACTTCAGGTCGCTGATTTGGTTATGGCACTATCAAATTCTGGGGGCATCCGAACACCCGGCGGGTCCGTACGAGGTGATCAGGAACAGTCTTCTGAAAAGGTGGAAGCGGAGACATCAGCGGTCCAAGCAGCAGCAAGGAGGCTGTTCGAGAGTACAGTGGATTTCCCTAATGAGTCATTCGTCGAAGTACTCCAGGCTCTCTGCGCATTGCTACACTCTGGGGTTACTGCAGAGAGTGGTCAACGCACACCCAGCACGTCTGCAAAACCACAAGCTTTACACCAGCGACGCATGGGAAGTGTTTCGGGCATCTCGTTGACAACCGAAACCAACTCGAGAGATTCTGCATTTGCCCTTAACAAAATCGGGGAACTCGCTGGCCTTAACGAGGCACGACTATCCCACTACGACCCTGAAGACAGTGGATGGGATGTATTTGTTGCGGAGCTAGTACGATTTGCCGCAGACGATCATAATGCCGCATCGACCAGACTTCTTTCTGCAGATGTCGTCGCACGGACGGTCCGAGAGATTGCAGAGCTTTCAATGTCTGATGAAGAGAGAGATGAAGTGCAAACTAGGATATTGTCAGCACTTCGACAGCTTATTTCCGCTCTCTATGTGAGCCCTGATGGCCACGAACAAGTCTATGCTGATACCGAAATGAGAATTCACCAAATTGCTCTCGATGCATTGAAAAGTGTAATTGAGCAATGCGGCGAGTCGCTAGTCGCTGGTTGGGGCTCGGTATTCGACAGCCTTCTCAGTGTATTCTCTCCATCAGCCTCGCAAACAGGCAAGAAAGGCGAGACCCTTGTCAACCCTAACGGGTATCTGGGCCAGAGCGGCGACACGGTCGAAGTCATTTCGAGACAACTTGCAAGATCGGCGTTTGGTACGGTTCAACTTGTCTGCTCTGATTTCCTCGCTGCTGTCCCCGACATTTGTCTCTCAACGCTTCTTGAACTCCTTCTCAGGTTTAGCCTTCAACAGGAGGATCTCAACATGTCCCTAACAGTAAGTCCGGTCTTGTACTAACCTGTTACACGTAGCTAACTAACGCAGACCATCACCTTTTTCTGGAACGTATCAGATTTCCTTCAGGCGCGGAGTGATCTCTCTACTCTGCCTGAAATCCTTGGCAATGCGAAGCAGCAAGACGAAATTTACCGAACAGTTCGTTCTCATTCCGAGAAAGGGACGATACCGACTCTGTGGCTTCAAGTTTTGATGAATCTGTCTGCTATCACCACAGACAGACGCGCAGAACTCCGAAACTCTGCCGTCCAAACAATCCAACGTATCTTCGAAAGCTACGTCGACCAGCTTTCATCTGATGCATGGATGCTATGCCTGCGCACTGTATTATTCGGAATGGTACAGTCTAACCTGAACGCCCAACGATCTATCCGCGAAGGAAGTCAGAGCCTACCTGAGGATGCAGGGTCATGGAATGAGACCACCAAAACAGCTTTGGACTCCGTAAGCACCTTGATTTCCATGTACATGGATAAAGTAGAAGATGCTTCAAGACTTGGAGAAGCATGGTCCGATCTTTTGGATTATCTCCAACAATATTTCGAATGCGGATCCCATGCCCTTGGATCATCCGTTTTTACGACCATCACTGGAGTCCTATCCCGAGTTGAAGACGCCAAGATTCTAGGCCAACAGCCACTTCTCAAAACAGCGACGGTATGGAAAGGTTACTTTGATCACCGCGAGGCTTGGAAGACGGCATCAGAAGGGAACCAGGAAGCATTTGTGGCATACGCCGAAGCTTTCAAGTCCATATATCGACTCTCAGAGGGTTCACTAGACTCTGATTTACCATCGATGCTCGTCAACCTTGAAGCTTGCGTTGTCGACTCGGATGCCGTGGCCTACTCTTCCGACGTGGACCACATGACGCCTCTACAAACTCAGGTCATGGAATGCCTGCAGCTTGTTCGTTCAGAAAGCCCAGGCCTGCCCACCTTTTTGATCCAGCTGCTGAGCAGATTCATTGTTCTTCCGTATACATCTGTTGCGGAGAACCCGGAAAAATCTAGCCCTACGTTTGTTGCTCTTTCAAAGGCTTCCATGAGCGCCTTGCAAACCATCTCCACCAAGCACATTTCTGAAGGAGACATTTACACCAGCGGCGCTTTCCTCTCAGCCCTACAGAGCCTTTCCAAGCCGATCCAAGAAAAGTACATCTGGCAACGCGAAGGCCGCGCTCCCACCCTGTGGCAGAAAGCTACTACTACATCCCTTGCCATCCTCGAGCCGGGTCTTTCCAACATGAAGAACCAGGACCTAGCCAAGGGGGCCACCAACTCGATCTGGGAGCAAGTCGTCACCATCGCTACGAGCATCATCAGCGCTCCAGTTCCCGTCCCACCTCCACCCAGTGTTTCCAAAGACGAATCCTTCGACATTGAAGCCTTTACACACCTACGCACCCTCATCACAATCTCCTTAGGCTCGCCCTCGCTCCCTGACTCCCTCCGCAGGACATACACCCGTAACCTCTTCACTACCTCCCTCATCCACGCGCCCTCCCCCGGCGAGATCCCCGCCCTCACCACCGCCCCCCTCCAAGACCTCTACCGCATCCGCCCCGGCGCCACCGCCACACCCCCACCCCGCATCCGCACCGAAATGGCCTACATCTGCCTCCTCGAGCTCGTCACTCTCGTCTCCGCCCACGACTCCTCCCCACCTCGCATCAAGCTCGCCCAAGCCGCTGCTCCCTATCTCATCCTGCGCGCCGCCCTCCCCCTCCGCGCCTACATCGCCGACCACCCCCTGCGCGGCCGCATGCCCGCGCCTGAGAGCCTGCGTCGCGAGCTATTGTGCGTGATTGGCGAATTGAAGCGGCTGCGGAGCGAGCCCATGGCTATTCCTGAGGCGCCTGGCGTGAGGTCGAGGTTTGCGAAGCATTTGCATCGGTTGTATCCATTGTTGACACAGGCGATGGGGGTGGGGAGGAGGGATTGGGAGGTTTTTGGAGGGTTGGAGGGGTTGGTGGAGAGGGTTGGGAGGGGGTTTGGGGTGGAAGAGGAAGGAGAGGAGTGATGAGAGATCAAATATGTCCGACGAAGAGAGTACGGAGAGTGTAATTTTAGTTTAGAATGGAAAATGAAATGGTTTGGTATATGATGAGTTGTCCTTGGGGGTGATTCAGGGGTATGGATTCATATCCACAACTTATGCGATCCCAGTGCTACTTCGGTGTGATGCTACATGTATGCGAATTGTGCCCATTGACCCAATAGAACGAACCAGAGCCGTCCCTGACTTTGCAGTACCCCATAAATATAACGAAAAAAAAATAGTACATGGTAGATTGGTACAGTGATATCCAACAGCAAAAACACACCCCTTAGGCGTTCATGCCCTCCATCAAATCCGGCTTATCAAGGATCATGCCACGCAGGAGAATCCACTCCCTCAAGCCCTCCCACTCCTCACCCTCCTCATCACCCCTCCTCCACGACTCCTTGAACCCCCACGCACACGCAATCCGATCCAGCGCCGCGCGCTCATCCTCGCGCAAATAGCGGTCCAGAAGCGGGACACCGGGCCGCCAGACGACGCGATCGAAATGGTCATTGTGCGTGGTGAGGGCGACGAAGCCCAGGGTGCCCGTACAGCCGACGTAGGTCAAGAGGCCAGCGAACGAGTACACCTTGAAGGTCCAGGGGTCAAGGTATCCGCTGTACACGCTGAGCTCCTGGGCAATCATATACAGAGCGAGGGGCGTGATGGCGGCGAGGGTGCCCGGGACGCCGAGTTTTGAGAGCGTCCTGTGGCGGCGCCAGGCCGGGGCGCAGTAGGTCATTTGCACTACATCGAGGGCGAGGGGCATGTCCTTGGTTTCTATGGCCGCGGTGAGGGCTTCTTCTGCGAGCTCGGCGGGGATGGCCTGTTTGGCGGCTTTGGGGGAGACTTTGATGTATTTTGGGGGCGAGGAGCCGAGCTCGGGGACGGGCTTGTTGGCATAGAGGTACAATATCTCAGGGAGGGCGCGCGGGCATCCGAGGAGGCGCTGCAGGCGGACGTACACCTTAAGTACATTGGGAGAGATGAAGACCTTTTCGTCTTTCAAGAGGTCCTTGGCCAAGTCGGAGAGGTATGTGGGGGAGGGCAGCTGGCTGAAGAGGTTTCCCGTCGAGTTTATCGACTTGGAGATCTTGCTCTTCGGTCTCCCGACCCTAGGCTCCGGCTCATCGCGATTGAGGGACAATATTGAGCCTGCCGAACTCTGTCTTATGGTGATTTGTTCGGGCGGCGGTTGTCGTGTCCGGATGGCAATGGCCTGGCGCGCAATGGAAAATAATTCGTCCAGCACTCCGAGTATTGTCTCCTCGGACTCGACTTTTGGCGAGGCGAAAATGGTCCGGATTTGCCTCTCGACTTCGGCCAGCTTCGCCTTCAGATCGGCTATCCGGACGTGCAATTGCTGGTCATTTTCCACCTCGGGCTCCGCGGTTTGGGCTTGGGCGGCCGTGGTCATGATGCGAGCCGGTATACGCGGCAACACGCCATGCTGCCTCGCTGCCGGGCGCCGTATCGAGGGGGTTGCTCTAAGGGTGGATGCGGTGAGGAACGAGCGGCGGTGCGCTGGCTGCTGCAGGATGTAGTCGCACAGCTGACAGATGGGCCGCGACCGGGCGCGGAGGGGCAGCGAGCCCGACTTCATGGCTGGCGTGTGGGCGGGCGGGCGTAGGCGCGAGGTGCAGGTTGGGGTGGGCTGGCCGGCGGTTGCGGTGAAAGTTGCAGTGACGAAGCCGTGCGTGGCTCAGGTCGACGCCAAGCGGGCGACTCTGACCGAAGCCCAAAGAAGACCAGGTTCCACACCTCCAACACTCACCAGCGCGGCGCGTTGCAGGCAACAGGATCCCCCAAACTGCCTCTTGAACCCTTCTGAAAGAACTGGGAAACATACTGCACCCCCCGAGAATACGCACGACGCCTACACCATGCCCGCTCCTCCACCTCCCCCTCCGCCCATGCCGCCCATGGGTCGAGGCGCTGGAGGGCCTCCCCCGCCACCTCCAATGCCCGGTATGAAGGCGCCTGGCGGCAAGCCGCCGTCTGGAGCAGGAAGAGTATGTCACCACTTTCTTGGTCATTCACCGCGGGCCCAGGACTCGGGACTCGACGTGGTGCGCAGCACGAGCTAACCATGATGCAGGGCGCTCTCCTCTCCGACATCAACAAGGGTGCTAGACTGAAGAAGGTCACACAAGTCAACGATCGCTCCGCTCCGCAGGTGGGCAAGGTCTCCGATGCACCCAGCGGGCCTCCGATTGGGGGTGCGCCGCCCGTTCCTAGCATGGGCAGGCCGCCTGCACCCCCGGGCCTTGCCCCGCCAGTTCCCGGAGGAGGAAATCGAGGGAGGAGCAACAGCGATACAGGAGGAGACGGTGGGGTTGTGGCCGCAGCGCCGCAGCTGGGAGGATTGTTTGCGGGTGGCATGCCCAAATTGCGAAAGTCGGGCGGCGTGAAGACGGGCGCAGAGAGCAGCTCTCCATATCTGTCAGACCCAGAGTCAACACGAGGCTCAGCGCCGGCACCACCACGAGGAGCTGCTCCGAAGCCTCCAGGAGCTCCGCCCGCTCCGCCAGTCCCCGGAGGCAGACCGCCTGCCGCCCCCTCCATCGCTGCGCTGAGGAACAATCTGCGATCATCTTCTTCTGCCTCGATACTATCCGCGCCAGACATTGCTGCAAAGCCAAAGCCACCTCCGCCGATTGGAAAGAAACCCCCGATACCCCCTCCGTCGTCTCGAAAGCCTTCTGGACTTACTTCTGCACCGCCCGCATCCCCAGCGCGACCACCTCCGCCACCTGGATCAGCTCCTCCAGCTCCTCCGCCACCACCCCCTGCGTCCACACCTTCAGCACCGCCTCCACCTCCACCTGCTGCTACTCCTCCAGCTCCTCCGCCACCTCCGCCAGCTGCCGCTCCCAGACCCCCACCAGCGCGCTCGACGCCTCCGCCGCCACCCCCTGCGCCTCCCAAGTCTCAGGCGCAAGACGACGACTACGACCCATACCGATACGAAGAATCAGCCTCCCGGGCCCCACCAGCGCCCGCTCCTCCCCCACCCAAAGCACCCACAAACGGAATCCCCTCGCTCGCCGAACAAGCAGCCCGCAACGCCTTCGGACGCTCATCGCCCGCTGCCCCCCCTCCACCTCCACCTGGACCTGGATCGCCGCCCCCGTCCGCACCTAGCGCCTCCGCACCTCCTCCACCGCCCGCATCTGCGCCTCCGACCCGTTCCGCAACTACGGCATCCATGCGCTCCATGCTCGACCCGAGCTCGTACACGCTGTCGAATGGCGGGTCCAAGGGCGGTTACGGTGGAGGCGGCGGTGGAGGTGGACAGAAGGGAAAGATTACGCCGATACATGATTTGAGGTGGCGGTTTGTAGATGAGGGGCAGTTTCCTAAGCCCAGGGAGTTTACTGGAGGGCAGAAGAGGTATAGGGCTGGAAGGGGGAGCAGTGTGCCGTTGGATTTGAGTGCGTATGAGTGAGCATTCATTTTTGTTTTTTTGCGAATTGGATGGGGCGGATGAGAGAAGGGAGGAAGGAAGAAGTAGATGAGAGTGGGCGGGACACAGGATTCCCGAACCTGGTCCCCTTTTTTCGAATCGATCAATCAGTCAATCAAAGCAAAGGGCGTTTTGGGCGCAAAGAGTCTTGTCACTTTATCACTCAATAGGAAGAGCTGCGTACTGGAAAGGGTTAGGCAAACCATCTTCTTGTTTTGGTTCTTTTCCTCTTAAGCTACCTTGCAGATATTATCCTCAGTTATTTCTCTCTCTCTTTTGCCTTGGGATCGTTCTTAGTGGTCGGTGGGGTTGGGATGAAAAGAAAAATGGAAAAGAAGGGTTGGCTTCTTTTGGAGATACTCTTCACTAAATTGTACATCTTTGTTGAACACCGCTGGGGTGGATGAATTGCGTGGAATGTGTGATGATGACGGCATCTCTTGTTCGTGATTCTTTATCCTACCTACTCGCGTGTGGACATGGCTTGGATACAGCTTTGCTGCTCCGTGAGAGGATCGATGCCTGGCCATAATTCCTACAGTCTGGTTGGGTGGGTCGGGAGGGTGTGCTGTGGGATCGGTGTCCGAAGCTGGCTGGCTGACTGGGCTCGGATCTCTGGGTATGGTGTCGTGACTAGAGCGTGCCATCAGCCATTCGATTCGAGCAGCACAAGGACATGAGTGTCGGGAAGACTCACACCACGCACAGCGTCTCGAAACATAGTTCCGGAAGATCGAGGCTGCGGGGCTCGACGGTGGCCGTCGCCGTGGCGAGCCGAATGGGAGTGTTTGAACTCGTGTATTGTATGCCGGCGCGCTCACAGAAAAACACCCTCTTCCCTTTCTGTGGCATCTGCATTCTCAGCAGTAGAAGCAGCAACAGTACCACTTCCATTCTGCCCCTGCTGTTCCCGAGGCTGGCCCTGCGCCGTCCCATTCACCCCAGCACCATCGCCCACACTCGCACTCGTACTCGTCCTCGCATCCGTATCCCCCACCGCCTCCTTCTTCTCCTTCTCTTCTTCAACCCACGGCATCGCCCTGACTTCGACAACCTCGACCCTCACCAACTCAATCCTCTCCTCCATCCTCTTGATAACCTCCCTGTTCTCTAGGAGCGCCTCGTAGCAGTCCCTGTCATCCTCCTGGCGCACGAATTCCTCGAGCTCTAGGTTGGATTTTTGGAGGTGAGCAATGGAGTTGCGGAGCTCGGCAACTTTGGCGTGTAGGGAGGGGAGGGAGAGGTCTTTGAGGGCGGCGGCGAAGCGCGGGGCGGAGATGGGGAGCGCGTCAGCGGACATTGTTGTTACTGGTGTTGTGGTTGTCGAGTGCTGCAGCGGCAAGGAGGAGATTTGGGCGGGTGATTATGCGGTGGATAATTCGGGGGCCGAGTATGGATTTGGCGGGAGTGCGTGGGGGGTGAGGGTTGTGGGGAGCTTGGTGAGGAGGGTTGCGGAGAGGTTTGGCGGGGGGAAGTGAGCTGTGTAGAGGCTGGTGATTACGCGAGTGTTGGCCGTTCTTGCGAAGACGAGTATCTTAATGTATCGGTGTTCGGATGGATTCTTCGAGTGGCGTGTAAAGGGAGCAGTATATAGCTTTAATCGAGCTTGACGATTATAAGCGGCGGGGAAGCTTTCGGCGAGGGGACGGCTCCATAGGGCTGGCCTGGCCCGTGCCATTGACATCTGCCGACACGCCGAACTTTTTGAATGGCACTTCGCGGCGAGCATCACCGCCGCGCTCCATGTCGACATAGCCCAGGCCTGGATTCCCTCCCCCTGTTCCCGGCGTGCTCGCCGTCTTCTTCGCCATGAGCAATGCTCTCCCAATGGCGCTGCTGCGACCCTCGTGCGCTGCTCTGCGCCCGCCCCCCGTTACCCAGCATTGGAACAGCCTGACGCTCGCCTTCGCGCGTCGCTTCTGCTCCTCGCAACAGTCGCCCTTTTATAGTCCCAAAGACCGACCCTCTGTTCTCTCTACTCTTCGCTCCTCGCCCCTGGTAGACTCGCAATGCCGTCTCTTCTCCTCGACCCTCCGATCCCGCGCCAGCGTAGATGATCCGCTCTCTGCGCAGCGTAGACGCACGGTGCGAATAGGCCCGCTACCGACTGGAAATGTAGACGATGCTACCATCAGGCGCATCTTTGGTGGTCATATTTCAGGCGTCGAAGGAAACCACATTCTCCGTATTCTACAGCATAGGCGCACCTCGGGTTCCCTCGCCGACTACGGTGTCGACAATCTGGGCAAACACTATGTGCATGTTACTCGTGAACAGGCTCTCAAGGGGCTGGAATGGCTTAGAGAAATGTTCCCTGTAGACGAGGCGCGGGCTGCGCAGGAGTGGGCAGAAAGGGAGGCAAACCGCATTGCCTATGAACTTTGGCTCGCAGACCCGGAGAACGACTCCAAATACAAGGACCCCGCTCGTGCTTTCAAGAAACACCAAGAAGAACTCAAGAAGCAACAGGAGGAGTACGAAGAGGGGCAGCGAATTGGTATGCTCCGCGTCGGAAAGTCGCAGTTTGACCGCAACATCGAGGAAAAGCGAAGGCAGAGATTGGAGGCTGTGACCAAAAAAGCCGAGGAAAAGGAGTCCAAAGAGCGTGAAATGGAAGAAAAGCTTGCTAGTGGAGAGTGGGTGCGCACTCCGGGTGGCACTCAACTCATGAAGCCTGGTCAGACCGCCTATGTGGACATTTTTGGACGCGAACAAGTCAGTCGGCGAGCCGAGATGCTGGAGAAATACCGGAAAATGGCACAAACACCTTTCAAGTCCGAGGAAGAGATGCTGAAAAGCAGCACCACGGTGAGCTTCTCCGTACGAATGTTGTATGTAAACCCTGCTAACATGGCTAGGCCCAACGCCTCTACCCTATGACAGCCTTTGTCTTTTTCGTCTGTGTATGCGCCTGGGGCTTTGCTCACTACTACATTCCGCCTTCGCCCAATTATCGCCTATTCCCCGATTGGTCGCCCACAACTGCGACAATGGGCGCACTGATTGGGTTGAATTTTCTGGTTTGCGCTCTCTGGCGTGTTGGTCCTCTCTGGCCCTTCATGTCCCGCTGGTTCATGCACACTCCTGGCTACCCCCGCGCTTTCCAGGCCGTCGGAAACACAATCTCCCACGTGCAATATGAGCACCTCTTTTCCAACATGATGTTCCTCGGACTTGCAGGTACCGTGTGCCACGATCTCGTCGACCGCGGCATCTTCCTCGGGACCTATGTCGCTGGTGGTGCTGTGGGTAGCTTGTTCACCCTCTATTGGGCCAATCTCGGAAAAGGTGTACCTTCGGCTCATTCCGTCGGAGCATCGGCCTGCATCTGGGCCATCTCTGCACTCTACTTGCTTGTCACCGACCAAGAAAAAGTCAAGATTCCCATAACTGGCCAAGAGACTGGGTTCTACCCTCTTTCTCTGCTCGCTCTCATCGTGGCAGTTGAGGTTTGGACCGCTTTCAGGAGTCTGAGGAGTATCAAGGCCACACCCATGGACCATGCCAGTCATTTTGGCGGCTTGGCCGTGGGAATGACTGTCGGTGGGTATTTGAGGGCTACAGGCTTCAACCAAAAGACGCAAAAGAAGGAAGGTGTACAGCAGAAGGCTGGTGTTCAGGATAAGACTGTGGATGTTGGAGCTCTCGTTAAAGAGGAAGCGAAGGAGGTCAAAGAGAGCATCAGCAAGGCTGTGAAATAAACGATGACAAGCTTGTATGATAGTATTGTATTGTAGGGACAGGGATACTAGTATTTCAAGATGTTTTGGCGAACTAATAGAGAAATTTCAAAAGAGACTGCAGAACTCGTGCCAGGGAAGTGTCTCAGTCATATTCCATTCTACCATCATAACCATCTATACTACTACAACAGTAAACAAGACCCTAGATGCGGAACTCAACGCAACACCAATCAAGACAATGTGCAGCATTTTCTCCTACTTCATCTCCTTCGTTCCGCGTACGAGCGACAGGCCGCCATGGTATAGCGAACTGATGCGCGACAAAAGTGAGCGTCCGACGCCCAACACCTGGCTCGATGATTGAGCGGCACGAGGAACTTGTTCCAAGGTTTTTACAGGTGGCGCAGGCGGTGCTGTTGACTGTGCAACCACCTCTTTTTCTGTCGCCAACATGGCCGTTGCTACATGTCTTCGCTGGACCTTGCCAGTCGCCGTCTTGGGCATCACCTTTGTGAAGAAGACCTTTTTCCACAGTCAGCCAACGAATCGATCAAGGAGATAGGTGACCATAAGAAAATCCCAACATACCTTCTTCGGCACCTTGAACTTTGCCGCGCGCTCCGCAAACCATCCGACCAACTCCTCCTTGCTCAACTCCGCGCCTTCCTTCAAGCACACGGCCACCGCAACATCCTGCCCATACAACTCATCCTCGATGGCAAAGCTAACCGCCTCCGCAACCAACGGATGCTGCGCGAGCACGTTGTCAATCTCAATCGGGCTAATCTTCTCTCCACCTTTATTGATAAGCTCCTTAATCCTCCCCGTAAGGAACAAATACCCCTCCCCATCTAAATACCCTTGATCCCCCGTCCTAAAATGCCCGGACCCAAAAAACGGCGACGCAATTCCAACCCCAATATACCCGGCCGTCACATTCGCACCGCGGATGCACACCTCGCCAATCTGGCCTCGCGGCAGCGCAGCCCCCTCGTCGGACATGATGGCCACCTCCACGCCCTGCGGCCTACCCACAGACCCAGCCTTGCGGCTCAGCGGCGGCAGCGGATTTGACGTCATCTGATGCGCGGCCTCGGTCATGGCGTAGGCTTCGAGCACGGGGGCGCGCAGGCGGGCCTCGAGCTGGGCGTGCACGGCGGGGGCCAGGGGGCTGGAGCAGGAGCGCACGAACCGGATCGCAGGCATGGGTTCCGGCATGGCGTTCTTGAGCAGGATCTGGTGCATGGTGGGGACGGCCGTGTACCAGTTTGCGCCGTGGGCGGTGAAGTCGTGCCAAAAGTCGGAGGCGGAGAAGCGCGGGGGGATGATGGCGGAGCCGCCGCTTTGGAGGGGGGAGAGGAAGGCGGCGAGGAGGCCGTGGACGTGGAATAGGGGCATTACGAGGAGGGTGCGGTCACGAGGGGTGAGGGCGTAGGTGGTGGTTATGTTGTTCATTGTGGTGGTGAGGTTGGCGTGGGTGAGAGGCACCTAGAGCATGTTAGATATCATTTCTTTCGTCGAGATGTTCGAGAGGGATTTTCGTCTTACAGCTTTGGGCCTTCCCGTGGTGCCAGAGGTGTGTAGAATGAGAGCGACATCCTGTCCAGAGGGCTCGTGGATGCCGGCGCGCTTCTGGACCCTCAGTCCGTCCTCTTTTCCAATTTTCAAGGCGACTTCCTCTCCATTCCAGTACACCTCTGCGATTGCGACGTTGCACTTCCGCGCTGCCTTGATCACTTCTCCATTGTCCCTGGTAGCACCACTTGGCACCAATACAAGCGGAGCCTTCAAATCCTCAAAGTAGAATTCGAACTCGTCCTGCTTATATGCTGGGTTTAAGGGAGCGCATATGGCACGCTGGAGCGATGTTGCGAGAAAAGAGACGACCAATTCGAGGCTGTTGGGAAGAGCAATAGCAACAGCTTCCTTGGGAGATATGCCGATATCTGCCAGTTTTCTCTGAAACGAGAGGGTCTGTGTGCGGAGTTGAATATGGGAGAGAATTATCGGATCATTTTCTCTGGGAATTATGATTGCAGGCTCATCTGAAGGATGTGACAGACAAACGTTTAGAGTATCCATGACACTGGATTTGGGCAGAAAAAAAATAAGTTATGAGAGGGTGAGAGAAGTAAACTTGAGGAAGAGTGCTTTCAGTCTCAATACAGCTTTTAATCTTTTCTTTTATCATCCCTTGGCTCAGTCAAACAATTTTACTTGGTACTTGGCTCAACAACCCGCGTTTGGTAGAGCCTTCGGGGAGCGTAACATACGCTTACGCGCCGCCACACGTTCGTTGCCAAGTCGGATTCCGACGACAAGTTCGGTTCCCAAAATTTCAAAACCAAACCGTTGATATATGTGATCCGTCAATGCATCGATTTTTCGGTATTTTTCGTCTTGTTGTTGATGCTCTTTGTACGACGAACTCGTGCCGTCACCAGCAAAGTCACACTTCGCCGCCGTTGTCCAGTTACCCAACATCCCAACAGCAGATTTCCTACCTTCTGCAACCGCCTATAAAGACGATACAAGAAACATCTTCAACAGTATTCATTCGCTACATCCTGAAAAATGATAGCAGAACCAATTCCACGCCCGACCGGCGCAAAGGTTATCGCGCAAACACTCCATCAACTTGGGGTCCGCGTCATTTTTGGTCTTGTCGGTATCCCCGTGGTTCAAATCGCTGAAGAAGCAATCGCTTTGGGAATTCGCTTCATCGCGTTCAGGAACGAACAAGCATGCAGCTATGCGGCTACAGCATATGGCTACCTCACATCAACACCTGGCGTATGCTTGGTCGTCGGGGGTCCTGGAGTTCTCCACGCTATGGCTGGAATCGGAAATGCAGATACGAATGCATGGCCTATGCTGCTCCTCGCAGGGTCATGTGAAACCCATCTCGTAGGGAAGGGTGCGTTCCAAGAGCTGGACGCTGTAAGCCTCTTGCGTCCCCACGTAAAGACTGCAGTCAGGCCGACCCTGGACACCATCCCGGAAACAATCAGACAAGCATATAGAAGTGCGTGGTATGGACGTCCAGGAACCGGATTCGTAGATCTTCCTGCAGATGTCATCCAAGGAAAAATGGACGAAGAGATACCAGAAGTCAGACTTGTTTCTCCACCTCCTCGCGCGGGCACCGACCCCGAAAAACTAGCCCAGATCGCCGCGCTTCTTCGCACATCAACGTCGCCCCTCATTATACTCGGAAAGGGTGCAGCATATTCGCGTGCTGAGGAGTCAATCCGCACATTCATCGAGCAGAGTGGAATTCCATTCCTCCCAACCCCCATGGGTAAAGGCATCCTACCAGACTCACATCCCCTAAACACGGCCTCCGCGCGCTCTGCAGCCCTCAAAGGTGCAGAAGTCGTTCTGGTTCTCGGAGCTCGTCTAAACTGGATCCTCCACTTTGGCGAAGACCCCAAATGGAACACGAAGGTCAAACTTATCCAAGTCGATATCAATGCCGAAGAGATTGGGAAGAACAACGGCGACGCAGAACTCGGTGTCGTAGGCGATATCAACGTCGTAGTGCCCCAATTAAGCATCGCTTTGACTGGGTTCCGGTACGATCCAGGCTCAGAGTATCTGAAGACACTCGAGGCCAGTAAGGTGAAGAACGAGGCGAACGCTGCACGGACTGCAGCTGTCGTCAAGTCTCCGATGGGCTACCACCAAGTCTTCGACATTATCAAGAGAACACTCAACAAGCTCTCGCCTCCAGAGAACGGTGACATTGTCTACGTCTCCGAAGGCGCAAACACGATGGACATCTCTCGTAGCGCCTTTCCCATCGAAGCGCCTCGGCGAAGGTTGGATGCTGGAACCCATGCTACTATGGGTGTCGGGCTTGGATATGCTATTGCAGCCCACTGCGCGTACAACAATTCTCCAGATGCGTCATCGGAGAAGAAAATTGTATGCCTGGAGGGCGACTCTGCGTTTGGGTTTTCGATGCCCGAGGTGGAGACGATGGCGAGATACAACATGCCGATACTCATTTTCGTGATGAACAATAGCGGCATATATCATGGAGATAGTGAGGAAGAGGAGCAATGGCTTAAGCTGCAAAAGAAATCTTGCAAGGGAGAGGCTGGTGGTTTGAGGAGCACGAGCCTTGGGTGGGAGGTGAGGTATGAGAAGATGGCAGAAATGTGCGGCGGAAATGGATATTTTGTTAGGACACCAGAAGAGTTGGAAAAAGCTACAGAAGAGGGGTTCAAGAGTAGAACAGTCACGGTTGTGAACGTGGTCATTGAGTCAGGCAGTGGAAAGAAGTTGGAGTTTGCGTGGCAGAAGAGTGGGGCAAGAAAATAGTGATTTGAGACTGACGTTGATTTGTTGACGTTTTGTTTTGTATTATAGTACCACAAGACTTATCACTTGAATTGTACCTGGGAAGCCTCAGTTCCATGTTTGAACTCATCCGAATTCTCAGCCAAGGTGGCTGTATTGTTTCCAAAGTATACTAGATCAGCAAGATACTTGCTTGTATATTATACATAATTAGCTTGGGGTCGTTTTATAATATGCAAGTCTTGGAAAGAGCTGCGGGAGCCCCTTTTTCTCGGCTTTTCTGGGCCAGGACTAAACAGTAAGTACATCACGAGTTTTTATTCCGTACTAGGGCATATGGGCGTCCCTACAAGTCATCCGGGAAGGCGGGGCATGGCAATATTCAATGACCAGTCTTATCTTAACGACCGACCACAATTCGGTGTCCTGTATTTATCGCAGCAACTAGGTCAACATTATGATGTTTTCAATATATTGGCTTGTACCAGTGTTTCTTTTACATACGACCATAGGACACAAAAAATAGAGCTTCCCGTCCGCTCAGCTGTACTCAAATTGTGTACCGGTGGACTAGTAGTCAGGTGGGTGACCACTGGCGAATCCCCGCTGTCGTATGTTTTTTTTTGTGCTCTAGGATTAAGGGGCCCGATTTGGGCCATATCTTGTTTCTTTGTATACCTTTGTGTTCATTCATATGGCTCCCATATTCCTCTAAAAGTACCAGTGTTTCCTGTGGTCGTAACCCATTCTGTACTAGTTTCGGCACCATCCGCTAGTGCTGTCATCGACGACCCTATTCGGTGACCGAACCTGCTATAAACGAACTCCCTCAGTACAACACCTCGCTAATCGAAAAGTTGCAGCTATTAATGTAACCCCTTCGAGTACCGATGGCTTAGATCGCTTTTTCTATATATCCATGTAGAGTTTCCGCAGAAGCCTATAAGTATCGCCCTGCACTTTTACATTTGTAGAGAACCGTACCCTCCAAACAGATATAACAACCCCACAAGCTAGTGGTATCATAGCACTCGCGTTCATAAAAACAGACATTTTCATCGAACTTCTTCTTTTAAACCTCCAGAATGCCTCCTCCGTATTTCGTAGGCTCCGGTGAGGGCAAGAAAGGTGCTCATCACGAATCCATCTCTGCGCTTTGGAACTTGAAATGGAAGAAGAGGGTAAAGAGCACTAAGTCGTCCATCAAAGGCGCCTTTTTACATCCAACAACCACAGCAGCTAACCCATTTCTTCTCTCCGGTAGGCAGCTCTCGGCATCTACCCTTTCATGGAAGGCAAGCTCGAAGATTTCGAGGAGGTCTTTGCGCATTTTGCTGAGGTCCGGTTTTATTCTCATCTGATTGAATCCAATAGAAGCTAACGAGATATGATAGAACAACATATACCCTCCCTACGACTTTGACGTATACAGCAAGCCATTCTTTCCAGTAGCTGAAAAACTGGTGGCGCGAGCTGAAGAAGCTGAAGCTTCCGGTAAGTCTTTGGTATACCTCGATGACAAGAGAAAAAACAGAGCATCGTTGACGCATTTGAGCAGGAAACAAAACCCTTGCTTCGGAACTGTACCTCCGAGCAGCATGCGTATACCGCACCGCCCGCCAACCATGCCCTATTTCATCGAACCAAAAAGTCGCCTTCAATCTCCAGAAAACAGCATACTACAAGGGTGCAGCCCTACTTGAAGCTCCATTGACTGAACATCTGATCCCACACACCCATGCCAAACCCGGTACCGCAGAACAGTACCGCTCCATTCCTGTCACAGTCCGACTTCCCGTTGGTGCGAAGCCCGGCCAAAAGTTCCCCACTGTTCTTCAAATCTATGGCCTCGATGGATACCGGACCGAACACACTATGCCATCGAGCCACCACATAGCTCGTGGCTGGGCATCCATCGCCGTCGAGATTCCCGGCACCGGCGATTGTCCCGCCGACCCCAATGATTCCACATCACCGGACCGCCTCTGGTCCTCGGTCCTCGATTGGATCGAGAAGCAGCCATGGGTGCAACAGGGCAAAGTAATGGCCTGGGGTGTGTCCTGCGGTGGCTACTACGCCATGCGCATCGCGCACACGCACCGAACCCGACTTCTCGGTGTCGTGGCCCAGGGCGGCGGGTGCCACTCCATGTTCGATCCCGAATGGCTCGAGATTGCTTCGCATATGGAATACCCCTTCGATTTAACTCAGGTCCTCGCGCTCAAGTTTGGATACGATGACGTCGAAAAGATGAAGGTGGATTCCCGATCGCGCTTCTCGCTTCTTGAAAATGGTATTCTGGACTCCCCCAACACCCGACTCTTGCTGGTCAATGGCATGCTAGATGAACTGTTCCCCATCGAAGACTGCTTGCTTCTGACAAGGTACGGCGGTGTGAAGGAATGCAGGTTCTTCGAGGACAGCAAGCATATGGGAGAACCATATGCGAGAGGTGTGATCTTGGAGTGGTTGGAGAACTTGCTGCAGACCGTCGAGCAAGTACAGGAACCTGTTCCCGGAGCAAATCATATCAGCGTTCCGAATGCTGTGACTAACTCCACTACCAATGGCTTGGTACTTTCAAATGACGTCAAGGCAGTGGCCAACGGGATCAAGGAGCCCGTTGTAAGCGTCAAAGAAATCGGCGTGACACAGACGGTGGCGTGATTTGTATCATGTGGATCAATTTGCTACTAGACTTTTCTGACTGTACTTTACGCTCTCCTTACTCAGTTGTATATGCATATCTTTATCAATCGAGCGCTAGACCCAACTCTTTCCTCCAGTATTTCGGCAATGCTCATGTTAATCTATTAGATCAAGCCTCAACTCAAGCCAATAACATCGGTTGCCCCCAAAAACAGAATTAGCTATATGTTTGTAAAGATAAAATGGTGGATAATGCCCACTATGAAGTACAACCGTAGCAGAACCAGAGAGGCCCACCACAAGTTCCGCGATGATGATTAAATACTACAATAAGGAAAGTCAAAAGAGACGTCTAATACTAATGAAGCAATCCAATCTATCTAATTAATGAAGAAAAAGGTTGATCGAGTCAACCAATTATAATGAAGTACGGTATTGCGAGTACGACCGCAATTCTAATTCTTCTTCAACTTCTTGCTGCCTTTGGGCACACGGCAGAGCCAATAGAGAAAGACAGCAGCCGCGACGTTGAAGGCGACGTAGACCCAGAGGAGACCAAAGTCCCTCCATCGATGTTCCCAGGATGAGTTGATCTGCCTGAGAAACTGGTCGGTGCTAGAGAGCTGGCAGTAACTGCAGCTATCAGTCGCCTGTCCGTTCTCGAGGTAACCGCCGGCCATGGAAATGTACTCTTCCATGTACTGGGAGCAGGTTTGGTTGGCTGGAGGGGAGAAATGCTGGAATTCGTTCGATGCGCAGTGTGCTGGTGCTTTTCCGAGCGATACGGCCATGATCGAGCTGACGAGGTAGGTGAATGGATTCACCCTATACATGAATATCCAGAATCGTGGGAGGACATTAGGTCCAGCCAGGATACCACAGAACGCATATAGCATGATGGAAAACAAGGTGGCAATTCCACCAGCCAGGTCCTCGGTGGGTGCTCCGGCGATGAGCATATGGGCAAAGGAGCTCGCAAATAGGAAGGTGACGATGATGATGAGAATAGTGTGGAAGCCTCGAATGTTTACTGCATCGGTGAATTCCGCATTCCGGTACAGGCCCACGGGATAGTACCAAACGAGGAAACAAAAGATGGCCATGATCTATTTCAAGTCAGTTGGCGGTGTGATATACGGCTGGCGAATGGGACCACTTACCACATTCCAGACCATTTCCACAACAATATTCGAGAGTACAAATGCTTGCCACATATACGTCTTCGACTGACGTTCTCTCGCCTCGTACATTGTTCTCTGAACGACAAAGTTCGGCATGATCTGGTAGAGCAACTGGATGACCACGAAGAGAAAGATGAAGATTCCGAACATCTGGTTCTGGAGGCCTTGCATGGAGTTATCCATCTTGAAGAAGGAGAAACCAATGAAAAGAGACTGTATGCACATACGTCAGCGGGTTACAGTTTGGTTGGCAGCTGAGGGTTCAACTTACACATCCGATAGATAGGATAGCCTTTGAGAATATGTATGATGGAGTCCTCCAGTATTGTTGAGCACACCGATTCGCAACGATAGAAAATTGAGTGGTGAAGGGTGCGGCGAATTCTTGGTAGACAGAGTCCTTCGAGTCCATGACTGCAGATGGCTGGTTCTTGAGCTCCTGGAGCCTAGAGAGTTCTGTGCGAACTTCAGTATATTCGGGAGAGCTCTTCCACACCTCTGGCCAGTCGATCGACGTATGAGTAGATCCGGGTGTAGCACCGATAGCATCCAGCCTGCAACCTCGTTAGTAGCTGTTCCGGGCAAGACATCAGGGTGCATACATGTACTCGGCAGGGTTCGTGCCCAGTGGACATTCGGGTCCGCCGTTCCGCCGGAAGTAGTCGATAAGAATATTGGCGTTCTGTCCGATGTCGCCGAAATAGACGGTACGTCCTCCTTTTGCTAAAAGAAGAAGACGGTCGAAACGTTGGAAGAGCATGGCGCTGGGCTGATGTATGGTACAAAGAATACTGTATTCAATCAGTTACTGGGCTTATAACAAGCCTGGATACCAACTTACGCCTGTCCGTTCTTTGTCAGCTTCTCCATCAGGTCGCAAATCGACCAGGAGGTTTGCGAATCCAGACCACTCGTAGGTTCGTCAAGGAACAGAAGAAGTTTGGGTCTGGCAGCTAGCTCAACGCCGATCGTGAGCCTCTTACGTTGTTCCACGTTCAAGCCTGATCCTGGTACGCCGACAACAGCATCGGCATACTCGCTCATATCCAAGAGACGAATGACCTATACAAGAGTCAGTCTCCAAAGGGGAAAAAGGGATGGGTCTTTTCGTACCTCATCAACATAATCCAATTTCTCCTGTCGAGAATACTCCGGAGGCTGGCGAAGAAGAGCGCTGAATTCGAGGGCTTCGCGAACCGTACTGCTGTGGAGGTGGATATCTTGCTGTAAAGAAGTCAGTCGCAGTGATATATTCTTTGATGGAGGTGACAAACCTGCATTACATAGCCCGTTTGCCTTTGGAACGAGCTGTCGCGTTCTCTTCCATCAACGAACATTGATCCGGTGATGACACCCATGGTGGTGCGACTGGCGAGGACATCCAACAAAGTAGTTTTCCCGGCACCGCTCACGCCCACTGAAAAAAAATTAGCAATTAGAAATTATGGATATAATTGGGGGGTACTTACTGAGAGCTGTCAAAGTTCCTGGCTTAATCCATCCATCAACGTTCTGGAGAATCTTCCTAGTCTCGTCCTTTATCTGCACTTCGTAGCAGACATCTTCCCAATGAAAGATACTGGTCTGCTTTTCGACGTTGATGCTGGAGGTTCCGCTGCCATTGTGTTTTTCGCTTTGGACCACCGGGTCCCGGCCAGATTCCTCGTCCGTCCTTTGAAGCTTGGAGCGGGCCTTCAGATGTTTCCTGCGGAATACAAGCACTTCTCCCTTTGAACGAGCACTGGCAACGAGCTCAGACATGACTAGATGCAGCGCGCAAAGGCCGATGATGAATGCGATAAGGATACCGAAATTGCGCCATCGGTTGCCGTACTCGTATTGGTATGATACGCTCGCAAACGCGGTCCCATTGACGTAATCGACTCCAGGAACAGCACCTTTGACGGCGCAGGCTCGTTGATTGGGCTCAACGTTGTTGTACGAAGGACCAGATGGGATGAATTGAGCACACGGGAACTGACGGCCGTCGAACTCGTTGACGATGGCGGACTCGAAGCCAAAAGCTATGGGGTTCAAATACCGCAGCCATGATGCCCATCCTCTCATGTAGCTGATAGGGATGGCAAATCCTGGCAAAATCAGTCAACTTTCGTGGTGTTGCGGGGAAGCAAAGGGGGCATGGATAACCTACCTGTATACAACACCAAACCCATAAGAATAATGGAGCTTGGAGCCAAAGCCTGAGCAATTGTCTTCGTGATACTGGCAAAAAACCGGAAAAACATGGACATTGACAACGTCATGGAAAAGGCAATGAGCATGAAGAAGAAGAAAGGGCCAGCCTCGCGTCGCAGGTTCGCCATGAAGTACAACGTTGAGTTGACTATGATCGAATTGACGATTTTGTAAGGCAAGTCTACTGTCAAAGACGCGAGAGATTCAGCGGAAGGGTGGTAAAGAGCATATCGCTTGTGCTAAGTCCAACAGTCAGACTACGATCCCAAAAAGAGGCTTGCCTACTCACTTTTTCGACAATCTCTCGCTTTGCATAAAGCGACATGATCTCCAACATGGAACCAAATGCATTCAGAAGAACCATCATGAACAGGACAGCACCTCTGGAAAAGAAGGAAGATGTGTCGCGAGGAAGATTGTAAAAGATGCTGGCGATGATCAAGGCCTCGATAAAGTTGATGAACAGCATAGAAATTGGAACACTGGGATCCGCTTTCAGTCTCTGTACATCTCTCCACATGCATAACTTGACCTGGCCAAGGTATGACAAGGTGTAAGGGGAGTTCTCGCGCTGGTTCTTCGACTTTTCGAGCCTTCTCGCTAGGGCGAAGGTTTCGTGGTCAGGACCCTCCAATGGGTGGTTCTTGGAATACTCTTCGATCTGTCCCAGAAGAATTTTTCTTTCTTTGCTCTGTTTCCAGCAGCGGGCAAAATCGTCAGAGGTCCTTGGTACCGAGTTTTCGAATCCGGGCTTGACAACTCGCTCAGAAGGGCTTGTCATAGAAGTTAAAAAGTCTACGAGGTAATTAGCAGGGTAAAAAGTGAAATCACTGAGGTAAAACAAACCCGGCACAGTCTGGGCATCGGGACACACGAATCCAAGTTCCTCGAAGTAGGATTTGGCTTGTGCCGCAGGGCCAAAGTATATCTGACGACCTTCGTATAGAACGGTGACCTTGTCAAAGAGGTCATAGGCGGCCTGTGGGCTTTGGTAGATTGCCACAAAGGTAGAGAATCCAAAAACGTCGCATTGGGTACGAAGAGTCCTGCAGAATTCGATGGCGTTGGCGGAGTCGAGGCCTCGGGTCGAGTTGTCCCTATGCGGATACTTAGTAGCTGCACATTCACTATAATTGTGCGAAGTGATTCTCGTGGAATGGGCAATTATTCGTGAAGCATGGTGTTGCTCGAAAATTGTAAACTTACCAGCATTGAACAGGGGAGTAATTCAGGCATGCCTCGGCAATCGTGACTCTCTTCCTCTCACCTGTCTCAGAGGTTAGCGAAGGGATTGAAAACCACGCCGACAATTGATAATAGAATGTATGTTTGCTAGGGAAAACGGGGGGTGAGCTCACCACCGGAGACTCCGCGAACAAAGTCATTGCCCGTTCGGGTATTTGCCGTATGGCTGATTCCAAACATTGCCATTACGACCTTTGTCAAAACCTCTGCGTATTGCTCGCGCGACACGCCACCAGGAATTTCTCGAGGAGTACGAGCAAGCCTAATGATTTCATCAATCAAATCAACCTTTCTGAGCAGGGAAGGAATATCTTTACTTACGCAGCAAAGTAGAGCGTTGTCCAAACAGGTAGCTGTGGATAGTGAACGTCCACTTCAGCTGTGTACGTGACCTCGCCCCTGAACTTGCCATGCATCTGCTCTCGAGGGATGCCCTGATAGTTGGTGTAGGAATCTGGGCTGACTTGAAATCCGTGCGTCTCTCCAGCTATCGTCTTGAGAAGGGTCGAGGAACCCGAACCAGGAGGGGCGAGCACACAACATTGCTGAAAAAAGGTAACCTGTTAGCAGATTTTCCAAAGACATTTCTGTTAATCTCACCTCTCCGGGCAACACAAGTCCTTCCAAGTCACGTAAGATATCGATCTTCTGTGTACCTCTTCCAAACAGCGAGGGAAGCTTCAGAATTGAATTTCCCACACTAGTCTGGAAGTCGGTTGGCGAACCAACACCCCAAACGTTCAAATTCTTGAAAGCCACACCAGCCTGTCGAGGAGGTGCATTGGTCGAGCTTCGAGCATTGAAAAACGCTCTAGCCCAATCTTTGGCTTTGAAGTTCGGAGAACTTGGGTCAAGGCTACTACCCTCTGGGGCTTGGAACGGTGATTCATGGTGCGAGTGGTGTGATTGCTCTGTGAACTTGCGCGCTAGAGCATGGACTGCCTCGTCGTGGATTTGCCCCTGTTCCTGAGGTGTCTTGACATCAAACTCTGAGCTGGAGCTTGATTGATCAAGGTCCTGGGGATGCTCTCGATGTTGAGGGCCCTCGTGGGTGCCGGTGCGACTCAGCGCCGCAGACATGACGGGCCTGACGTACTAGACGTCCCGAAGTTGGTCGTTGAGGAAAATATATCCAACCAAAAACACACCACCAATGTAGTGGTTCTGGGGGTGTTCGCAATGGTGTTTTGTGTTGAGAGTGACTCGAGGAAACAATAGTCAGCGTTCAACCGTGGCCCCAAGACTCAACGATCTCAATCAAAGGGGGACAAAAAGACTTTCACAAGGAACGAAGATACCTTCACTCTAGGATGAAGATGCACCTAGGTTCCAAGGGCAAGGGAAAATGCCGGTAGCGAGACTATGCTCATGGTTGGCATGGGAAAGTATATGAAGTATAGGAGCATCATCTCGAGAAATTGTGGGCTGTCTAATGACACAAGATCAAAATCCGCGCTCGCGCGCGCGCCGAAGCTCCAGCTACGCGGGCCGCCAAGCAGGCTGCTTTTGCTGGGCGCGCTCATCCTTCTCTACGAATTAGGAGAAGAACACGAGATTCAGCCCTGTAGGGTTGCGTATTGACGAGCCATTATGATTAGAAATTAGCGTTTGACACGCCAGACACGGAAAACCATGAGTCCGGGGGTCCAGGACGTAGTCATTGTCGAGTGTTGGATTGCATCCCAGGGACCGAAGTTGCGGGAGAAGTGGAGAATTCGCCCAGAGAAGACCGGATCCCTCGCGTCCCGCGGTGTTTCGCACTCCGAAAGCCCGTGCACGTGAACTTCGTGATGAGACAGCTCCTTGATGCTGTAACAGCTGGAGTCGACTTGATAGCTGCGCAATGTTGGATAAGGCTATGTAGGAAGCCAAACCTCCAGTCCGGCAGAAGAAAGTCCATAACCCGTACCGCCGCCCCACCCCCAGTGGAGGGCAACCGCCGAGATGAAGCTAGCCGTGAGCATGTGTTTCGTGCTATGCATTCAATAACTTTGCTAATGTGGATACTCAGTGTCTACGATGCAAGCACAAAAAGGTCAGCTCACGTGAGTCGTTTGTGGCCATGTACTGATGAAACTGTGGAAGATCAAATGCGATAAAGGAGAACCAATATGCCATCAATGCATTACAGCACACAGCGAGTGTACATATGTTGAGCGCAGAAAACGCCCTAGATTGGCACAGTTAGTACTTATTATATTGTACCTGTGTCTACGTATCGATTTGCTGAATTCTGTATCAGGCAAAAAGTTGAAGTAAGGAACTTGAGCAGGCGGCTAGAGTTTCTTGAAAGGCAGATCACCAATGGTGAACGGGTCTCCCCTTCTTCTCCGAACGAAGCATCGCCCGACGAGTCTGTCAATGCCACTAGTCCTCGCATGGCCCCACCGGAGGCTTCTCTGGTCGCCGAAGAAGGTCAAGACTGTAAGCCGTCTTCTGTCGGGCCATTTGAAAACCTTTGATGCTCATCACTGCAGCATGGATCTATCGCCTTGCCAACGATGCTAAGCGAAACTTCGAGAAATGTAACACAAACCCCCAGAACACACCCATTGACGCGACCCCGGGTCCTCACCTAGATAGCGCCATGTCTGCACTGGATGAAGCCCTTGAGGACCTGGGAAAGCTGAGAGTTCGCCCGGAAAATGGTATGTCTGGAGGAACTACTCTCGACCTCTCTATCGAACAAGCAAAGGACTGCGTAGAAGCCTTTATCAACCTCCTCACGACAATGGTAGTGCCAGATGTCTTTGTCGGCAATGTCGACTTTGATATTTTGCGCAGTTTGCCGGACATTTACAAATCGCCTTTCATATCCATTGACCCCGCACTCTTGGTCTTGTTCTACAACGCTCTGTTCTACGGTATCTCCGATCGTTTTGGCACGGGATGCCTCATTGCCCAGCAAGCATACAAGAAGATCTTGGAAGCAGTTCCTGCATGGCTTGAAGGTGCAACAGGCAGCGATCTGGATGCTCATACAGCGGCATTGACTTGTTGGACCAGCATCAGCATGCTTGACTGTAAGTTACGTCCCAGACAGTACTACCTTTAGTACAATCAACACTTCTTATGTCGAACCGTTGTTTAAGAAATATGCTAATGGAGGCTTCAAAACCAAGATCACCTTTCATGGCAAGTATGTTCAGTTGCTAAATCATCCTACTTTAGCTTAGGCTGATACAGCTTTGACAGTTTCATTGCAAATGTTGCCAGTTCCTTCAATTACGCGGCATGGATAACCTCGATGCAACTCCAGCCAAGACATCAGAGGAGGAGCAGTCAAGACAAGATTACCGATTGTGAGTTATAGCTTTTTTTTTTGAAAACACAGGGCACTTCGGAAATCGGAACCTTTCTGATCTACTTGGTACGAAACAGTGGCAGACCTCAAAGCCCAACGGAATCTCCCGCCTTCAACCCTCTACTAATGAAGCTAGTCTCTATTTCCATGTTCTCCAGACTGATGCACTATTTCGACTATTCTATGGTAAACCTGGCGCTATGCGTTGGTCCCGTAACAAAGTCAACCCTCCAACAGTCTTTTCGCCTCGCAACATGCAACCTAAGGCATCAACAGTAATAATGCTCGTCGCATGGTTGAGGACGACAATAATGACAACAGATCTTCTCCGAGATCTTGATACCTCGCCAACAGATTCTGATGAACGCATTGAAGTTTTCAGTGTCAAGATGGAGGACCTGATAGTGGACTATGACTTAGTATGCACTTTCTGCCCTATTTCCTCGGCTTTGTTCCACCATGCACTCACACATGAACGGTTAACTAAGAGCCGATACGTAGGAGACAAGAATCCGTGACGAGCGGATGGCCCTGCATATTCGCTTTCTATTCGCAGACCACTTGAGTGAGTCACATGTTCGTGATACGGAGGCTCAAGATGCTAATAGAGCAGTGTCATATCTTTTGATGATAATTGGTATGCGCAGAAAGCTTAAATCTCAACTGAACGAAGGAAGTGGCATTGATAAAGTCACATTGCGATCGGCGAGAAAGGTCCTCAGCATCCTTTTCTACTTCCAACAATTTCATTGGGTACCTAAAGAGGATAAGACTTCAGTATATCACCACTTCATCACATTTTTCCCTTTTTGCGCTATCTTCGCGCTCTACGAACACATTCTCAGCTGCACCGACCTTACCGAGTGCAAGGAAGACTTAGACTCGTTGGAACGTATAGGCGATGCTATGAAGCATGCGGCAGCCGGGCGCAAGGACTTTCTGCCCTTTTCGAACACAGTCAACGCCCTCAACAAAGTCTCTCGAACCATGCTAGAAGAAAAGACAGGCCGCACGAGCGATACATCCCCTTCTGTCTCGACGCAGGACATGACGCCCCAAACACCAAACCAGCCATCGCAATTTCCGGACCGCGGTTTCAATTTCCCCTCTTCGACGGGTGATCCATCGCTAAACTTCCTCAGCTCTATGCAGCAGGACCTTGGCGATTCTGGCCTCGCCTTTCTCCAGGACTTTCCTCCCATGGACGGCGATTTCCAACCTCAGGGGTTCATCCGGGCTGTTGAGAATGATTTCATGGGTCGAAATTGGCATGAGAGCTGGTGGGATATGCAGGGCGGGATTGATACGGGAATTCCGCTTGATTCCACAACGTACGTATATCCTTTGTCGCATTTACAAGTAGATACCTGCTAACGTTTGCACAGTGGAGGGACACCAGGCTTTAACATGCCGCCCACTCCTCACGTTCCTTAGCCCATGGAGTTATCGTTTTCCCACAAATGTATCAACACCTGTACCTTTTTTAGAAGATTGTAATTTGCAGCACAGTGAAAACAGCTTTCACAAGAAATGGATTGTTCTCGTTCAATGCGCGCGTTTTGGGCATCTATTGATTGGGCTCTTCGAAATAACCAAATTGGGTATTACTTTGAAAATGTGTCGATTGCAGTCTCCACCGCGGGGCACCCGCTCCCCCCCAGTCCTTGCCACACAGCTGCCCAAAGCTCCTCGATAGACCCCTCTTGCGGGGCATTGAACTTCGGGACTCAGCCACACATACCCACACTAATTTTATCCAAAGTCGTGTTTGATGACGACAATGACACTTGACTTCTGTAATTTCATTCTCCATTGACAAGATGTCGACAACGCTGCCGCTCAGGAGATCTTTCCCCTACTCGGCCATTGCAGCCCCTCCATCATTTTCGTCGACCCTTCGCAACGTGAAAAAGACTCCCGAAATTGCACCATGTCACTTTGGCGCAAAGTCGCCCTCTGTTGGACCAGTGAAGTTCAGTTCTACGAAATCATAGTAGGATACATGACCGACTGCCTCAAAAATGACTTGGCAAAAATTTCAGGGATAGAACAGGAGCATGATGGCTCCTCCACTGAGAAGAATTGCTCAGCGCAGATGGTTATGGAACATTAGTCTGACTATTATCTTACTTTCAACAAAAGAGCCCACACCACCAAGGTGGCGAAAGGTGATAATACTGTCCTTCTTTATGGATACGCTCTGAAGCCTATATACTAGCCCAGTGCTTTTCCCTCCAGGACAATTGAGCCTCGAATTTCTCATTGGCTTCCGGTTCTGCATAAATCTCAGCGATATATATATGCGCCCAACAACCTCGCTCAACGGACTTGAGCGTTTGTGTATGAAGGGAAAATTTGTGGTATGATGAAAGCTCCAATCTAAAACCAAGATGCAAACAGAGGAAACAACGACCTACATCAAAAACTTATAAGCAAGCGCACACACATATTGTTTTCATGTACATGGACTGCGCTCTGGCTGGCGATGGTGGGAGTGGATGCTAGTCAAGTCTCAAAGGATACTACTTAATCACTACCTTCTAAGAAACTAAGAAAGCTTCGAGGCTGTCAAACGTGTCATTTATTAATTATATACTTGGAGTCTTCCAGGAAATGACACTGAAAACGGAAAAGGGGAGCCAAGCTAGTATAAGCCCTGGAAGTGCCACGATACCCAATGCTCATGACAGCAACCACCGCATACTGGCCCTCGTGCAACACCAACCCACGCGCTCGACCCGTGGCACAACCCAATCCCGCTCCCTCCTTCCACTTGAAGCAACAAAGTGCGACGGTCATACCAGTCATCGGCGCCGTTCAATTGCACGCCCGCCCGCCCGCACACTCGCGTACCCCGCGTAGCCGCTATTCACATACGTCCATATAGACGAACAGACAGACAGACAAACAGATGGGAACAGAGAAAAATCCCCCCCCCCCTACCCACCCATCCATCCAGACATGCACACACACACTGACACCTCCTGACTCACCCCATTGCGAACCACACTTCCCACCCTCCCTCCTGCCCAACAAAAACCCCCGCACACGTCGGCCCTCAGACTCATCCCCTCCCCTTCCTTTTCCACCTCCATTCTGCCTTACTCACACTCCCTCACGTCGAAATGAGTCTTAACCCCCAACCAACCACCCAATGACTGCAAGATTGCTCATTTCCCCGCGTCCTCACTCACCCACATAAGAAGAGGAGTCATGCACGGCCCGCCAGCCAATCACTCCTCTCGCCGCGACGCCGGGGCACTGTCACGTTTTCGCCACTCCAGTCCGCGGTTGCGCACACAGTCATACGTTGCGAAACAAAAAAAAAATGAGAGTCAGAGTCACACGTCGCGTAGCACAAAACCACAGACCACCAAGGAGGGTGGATGTTGGATTTAAGAGTCACCATCGGAGTCATTCAAGTTTGGAGGACAAAAAATTTGGAATATAAGAGGGGACGGTTTGTCCCCCTTTGTGTGTATATAAGAAGGCAGAGGCTTCGGAAGGAAGCATGCCACCACCACACTAAATCTTGTCTCTGAGATTTATGCATACAGCAGGAGAAGAATAAGGACAGTGGTAAATGCCCACACCCCCGACCCAGGCGCCGGCGATGGAACAAGGGAAAAAAATAATTAAGAAGCAGCAGCAAAAGCCCGAAGGAGTCAATCAACCCCAAACAAGGGGAGACATCACAACGGCTATTCCAACAACCAAAAAAAGGAAAAGAGGACAACAGCATAGGAAATGGTGTCTCGAAACCATACTGTCCACCGAGGGGGATGGGAGCAGGTGAGAATCGTCCCGCGAAAAAACACAAAGACACTGAAGAGTAGGAAATGTGTGTGTTGCCCGAAGGCATTAGCTGGCGAGGCTGGGCCTCACCAGCTCCTCTGAGACCACTGAATCGATACCGAACCGAGAGACAAGAGTTTACGGTCCAGTGTAACCCTGCTCATAGGCGATCCTCTTCCACTTCTCCACCTCGGCCTCTAGCTCTGCATTTCGGGATTCCAATCGGTTGACATGGTCGAACTTGCGCTGCCTCGAGTCGCGAGCCGCAAGAGTATTGCGGGCGCGCTTCAAGGCGATCTTGTCGGCAGGGTCCACAGTGATTGGAGGTAGTGGACCTTTGCGGCGGCGAGGCTTGTTGACACCGGCGCTGGGAGCGGGGGAGCCAGCGACGGAAGACTTTCTCCTGTGAGGGTTGTCCAAGACGAGGGGCGAGCCGGTGCTCGATGACGTTGATCGGGCCATGGACTGGCTGCTGGCGGTGCGCTCGAGCGATGGGGTTGACGGGGGCTGTTGCGCAAAGGAAGAAGCAGCAGACTTGGAGTCCTCCTCGGGGAACAGAGTGTACCAATTCTCGGGAGCCATGACAGCGTCACCTTGGAACATGGGCGACGTGTCATAGCTGTCGGCGCCGAGGAAGGGCGACTCATTGATGTCAGGGGAAGTCAAGTTCGTGAAAGCCGTCGAGGGCGGGGCAGATCCAAGCGGATCAGCGAAGATGTCCTTGGGAGACACAGTGCGGATGCTTGCGGCATCCGACTGCTGGTTGATTGAGGTGAAGGCCGAAGCCATCGGGGCGTTCCAAGAAGAATCTCCGCTGAGTCCGGGCATCAGGCTGGCGCCCGAATCGAAGGAGTTGTTGCTGTAAAGATCTGCGGGATAGGTGAGTTTGGGCTGACTAAGACCGTGGAGTGCACGGTGACTCGTACCTGCCATGTTTGCGACGCTGTTAACGGAGGGTTGCGAAATGGAGTTGGATATGTTGTTGCTAGAGCTAGAGAACAAGGGGACCGGGGGACGTTGCTGTTGTCGTAACTGAGGCTGAGACTGCTGCTGCTGAAATCCTGTGGTTGATGATGGGGCAGAATTTGCGTAGAAGTTGTTGCCTGGGTTAAACGTATGCCCAGATTGAGGAGCGCTCGGTGCACGCTGTGGCCGATGGGAGACCTGCAGTTGCTGTTCGAAGAGCACAAAGTCCGTCTGCGGATGCGCGAATTCGGTATGGGACGTATTCAGTGGTTGCCGTGAGGCGTGGGGAGCTGGTGAGGGAAGCCATGTTGACTGGTGAGAAGCCGTGGTGAACGACGTAAAGTCGAGCGTGGGAAGGGTGGTTTCCGACGAACTAGAGCTGCACGGGGCTGGGCTGTAGTTCAGAGGTTCCGGGAAGGAAGACTCTGAGGGGTTGGTGTTTGGAGGGGAGATGGGTGGGGTTCTGAGGGGATCCAAGGTGTCGGCTTGAAAAGTCGACTGAGAAGCGCTGAAAGGCTTAGAAGGCGGCCATGCTGGAGGACGTCTTGAGTGTGTTGTGCTTGTAATGGTGTATGGAGGGGATGGGGAAGAGAAGAGAGAAAAAGGTCAGGCAGCAAGGGCGGCGGCGGGCTTTTGTGCGCGCGCACGCGGGACCGGGGGGCGCCAAGGCTGGCAGTGTGACTCATTGCCATCCCATGTCGGGCCAAACGAACCACGCCCGCCCGCTAGGCGCAGCCGGCCGCCATTGGCCTGCGCCGCCGGCCTCCCTGTCGCGAAGCTGATCGTCGAGGGCCGCTAGCACCGCGCCCGAGAGCGCCGCCGCTCAAACAGAGCATCGTGCGACACCCTCCAGCGCCTGCGACGCGACAACGCATGCTGCTCTGCCTCCTCACCACCGTGTCGTCGCCTCGACGTACTTCGACGTGGCCTCGAGGCCTGCCAGCCGCCAGCTGCCCGCCGCCAGCACGCCCTGCGCCCGCACCGGGGCGTCAGCATACGCACATCCAACCTGGCATCCTGACATCCTGACATCCTGACATCCCGGCCTCCCAGCATCCCAGCACCCCAGCATCCCAGCCTACCTAGCAGCGTAGCGTAATCAGCCCTCTCTCTGCCTGTCGATAGCGACTCTCAGGCGTCGCCAGTAGGGCGCGCGTCACGGGCCGAGGCCACCCCAGCCAGCTGATGAGGCTTTGGACCGGTCGCCCTCTTTACGAGCACTAAGCCCGAGAACGGCATCAGCACGCCCAAGACTTGGTTGCCTGCGCTCCATGGTGCTTTGCATCCAGGGCGGAGCAGCGGAGCCAGGCAACCAGCGCCGCCCTTTTTTCTCGCCTCCCCTTCCAAGCTTTCCCTCCATTGACAACTCCGGGGCCTGGAGCTGCGCGTACGGCGGCGCGTCGGGTCGCCGGCGCATGCAACTACAAGTGCGCCTGCACGTGCAAAAGCCCAAAAGCCCACCAATTGCCTGGGGAGTTGTTGTCAATGGAAACCAACCCTGTCGTTGTTTTTTATTCCGGGCTTTCTTTTTCTCGTACTTGTGCGTGCCGGAAAGCCCAGAGGGACATCCCAACCGGGCCCCGCCGCGGCGAGACCCAAGACACAGGTCAATCAACACAATACGGCGGGCAATGCCAAAGGAGCGGTGAGGAGGATGGCGGCCGCCTCGATGGACACGGGGGGCTTTGCGAAGCTCAACCTGCGCAGTTGGCGAGGCCGCCTCTTATTCGCAACGCGCAGGATGACTCAAGACGACTCGCAGCATGCCAATATATCGATCTGGAACTCAGCCCCAAGCTTTGGGTATGCAACGCTGCGGAGTACCGTGGCCCCCCAACGCTGATCCGGTGGAGATTAATTAGCGAGCGAGGTCTTCCAGCCCTTGGCGCACACTGGTCCATATGTACCTCCCGGCTACCGCACGCCATGCCCTCGAGTTGCTGAACGCGGCCGTTAGACACGATGCCCCGCCATTGACTGCTGTTGCGCTGCCATCTCGACCACCCGATCAGACCAGATCCGAGCCCCCTTGGGCCGTCTACCTGCGCGCGCCCTTCTCACTACATGACATGCCATCCATCTCCGAACACCGGCCTTGGTGCCGCCCCTGCCCCCTCTGCCCGCGTCTCCGTTTGGTGGAGACTACTATCACGACGGTGCGATTGCTCTAACATCCAAATTTTCATTTAGTGACGCCGAAGATCGCGGCCAGCCCTTTCTCACCCCATACATGAGCCCGGCTGATGCGGTGCGGCCGCCCAGAGTACGGCCGCGGATGGGCCTCACCGTGTGCGTGCGTGTGGGAAACTCACTTCCCCATCGACAGCCGCGCTCCCCTTTGCTCGGATGCGATGCCACGGTTGGGGCATAGCCCCAATCTGACTGACTGACAGCAAGCATCCATCGGTCGGCACCATGCGCGCTGATTGCTGTAGGTAGACAAGAGACAGTACCTAGCAGTAGCAGCATACGTGCCGAGCAAAAGAGTAAAAAAAAAAAAAAGGTAGGTGATGGGCGAAGGTTTGTGCCGGCCTCGGGGCGGCGGCTCCCTTAGTCGTTTCTGTGCGTCTGCATGTCTGTCTATCTTCTGCTTCCTCAGCAATCACCAGCACACTCCCTGCACCGCACGGCGATACATGCAAGATGCGATTGGACCTCTCTCCCCCCGCGCGCCCCTTTCTTACACGCAGGCTGCGCCCGTGCGTAGCCTCAAGGCAGCACTTTGCGAGCGTACGGTAGACGAAATCCATCAGCATCTGAAAGTTGCGGAAGATAGTCGTAGTAGTCTGATTAGAGAAAAAAAATTCCAGCGCGCTCACGAGGGGCCGATTGCTGCATGTGCCCTCCCGCTCGGGGCGCACCATCTACCATCCTAACCGCGGGGTTCCCTCGCGAGACGTGCTCGATTCGTCCAGGTGCTTTGTAATGCGCCCGCAGATCTGGTTCCCAGACACGCACTCTCCCGCCTGCTTCCACGACGAGGAAGACGAAGAAAGAAGCTACTCTACTTGCCTTCTCCCTTGCCCGCCTTTCCCGCCGGAAAACCCATTTGCCAATGCCGGCCGGCGTGCGGTACGGGGAGTCTGCGCTTTGTTAGGCCAACCCAAAACCATGCCCTCCGCCGGTGCGGCCGGCCAGCCAGCCAGCCGATCACTAAACCTGCCGTGCCCTGCCCTCGCATTCCAGACGCACGATACGTGGTAATACATCCCAGACCAGATACGTCGTGCCGCGCCGTGCCCTACCATGCCCGGTCTGCTCCGCAAACGCTGCCGCCGCCGTCGGAGTCGGAGTTTTTTCTGGTCCTGAACGCCGCCGAACTCCCCCTCGGCGTTCGTCCCGTCGTAGTCGGGTCGGCGCCTGGTGAGCGCGTCGCCGGGCCTAGTCGTCATGCCTTGTCTTGTCTTTGACCCATTGAGCGTTCCGGAATTCAGGGACGTGGCCAGACTACAGTGAGTAACTAGGGGCCGGGTGGTGCAGGACTTTCTGGCACTTGTGATGCGTCAGCGAGGCCTGATCGGGCAGCTCGGTGTGTCTCGAGGGGTTGCGGGAATTCTGGGAGGGCTAAGGGTAAGGCTGGAGATAAGGGTCGGTTCTTCGCCGGCCGTTGGGGGAAGGGTGTGGATGCCGGACTTGGTTTTTCGAGGCAGGTTGTGTCCATGGCAGCTTGGGACGAGGCCGGTCGAGATGGCGCGGGTTTGAGGGCATTTGCAGGTGGGTGGCGACTAGGCTGGTGGCTAATATGTTGATCATGATGGATTGTCCAGATAGCGTGCTGCTTCTGCCTTGGGAGGGAAATGCCGAGTGTAATGCTCGCGTCGAGTTGCATGTTGGGGCTTATACCCTGGGTGGTGAGGCAGATATGGTCTTTGATATTGTCACGTTCGTTTGTCGATCGTCGAGCTGTGATAGTTGAAAGGTACGTGGTTTTCTTTGGAAAAGCATACAAGGTAATGGATCGGTATCCGTTTGAAAGAATATCCATCTCTCAATACAGCTGTGTTATACGTGAACGGTGATTATCTTCACACCAGTGTTGAATTTCCTAGGGCGTGGCAGGTATAGGTATAGCTGCTCTACACGGTCTCACAATCAGAACACTGCCTCATATTCATCACGGACATTGACCTTCATTTTTACAATATCTCATTATTATACCTTTTTCTTGTTAGTGTCTTTGCCATAACCTCCTTTGCACCCCTATCGTTTACTCCATCGTTTACCCCGTCGTCAACTTCATTCTCTAACCCTGGCGGTCTTGAACAACACCAAAATTGTCATGTTCTTGCTTTTAAAGCTACTATACATTGATTTGATTCTAGGGCAAGGAATTTGTAGGTTTTTGGGCATGAAAAAGAAAAGGGGGGAAGTGACACTGCGCTTGAACGAAGGTGTGCCGATAGACTTAATATTGTTGCTGCTTGACTACAACCCTTTATATATACATTTTTCTATAAATTTTCCTATTCTATAGAAAAGCTTAACCTATGTATTGTGCATAGTGGGAATATATTATCTAGAGATGATGTCTGTGTTTAAGCACTTAAATAGGTGTGCATTCCAGCTCTTGTAACTTGATGGGATGTGTAGAGACAATATTAGGTATAAGTAGAAGCGGGACATGGCTTTGTTAGTTTGCTTTTCTAATAAGTCTAGTTAGTGCTGTTAGCTAAAAGGAATTCTCCAAGTCACTGCTTTTAATTAAGTAGGGGAGTATGCTAAAAAGATATTAATGCTATAAACTGCATATGTGAAATAGCCTAAAGAATATTTCCCGGACTTGATTCCTTTGGTAGAGTCAAAAGTAAGGATATGCCGGGGATTTAAGATAGCTGTACAGGCAAAGCTTCAGTAGTATATCTTTCTGCCTGGTGACAGCAAAGAACCCCAATGGATGCCAAAACCAAGACGCCATAGAATAATTTTCAGAAAAGCCAATGAACTTCCCTCAAGGTCTCAAAGATTTAGATTCAAATATTTTCCTCATTTTCAGTATATGTATGTCTCGGCTCATTCGGTAGAATCGTTGGGTTACTTGGAAGCTGGTGCCCATAACAGCCAGACCAAATACCAATGTTCATTCCAGCCAGCCCAAATGCACCCTAGAAGTGTGGCCTGGCTCTGACATGTTACTCGGATTTGATGATGTCTTTAAGGGAATCCTTGAACTTCCGAATTCCTTCGTTCGTCTCCCACCATTTTGGGGGCGGTACTTGTTGTGTGTGAGGATTCGGACGAGGATGAAATCTTCTAGGCGGCCTGGGGAACTGAAGAATTGAGAGAGCGGAGAATCGATCGCCGTTCCGTACCCCAATCATTTGAAGCCACGGATAAGAAGACCGGTAGAAGATCCCTGCGCACGACTCCAAAGATGAGGGCTTATCACTTTGACTGAGAAAGCCGTGTCCGATGTAGAATGCCTCGAGACTGGCTGCTGAACTTAATAAACAGAAAGTACTCTTTGCCACGGAAGGATGAGTATATGCGAGTCGCTTGGTATCGATGTGCCACTCGTATACCAAAACTTTTCGAACAAGGTGGATCTGACGAAAGTTGTGGATCAAGAAGCCGTTCAGCTCATCCAAAGACTGGAATGAAAATATGTTCTTTCCATAAAAGACATTGGATGCCTCTGCAATTATTACCGTGCAGACTGATAGTAGTGGTATCGAGAGATTGGAACCTGACTTACGGTTGCGCAGCCTGCACAGAGCCTCAGCGCTTAGGCGGTTGTCGGGCCTGACCTGTGGCTTTTCTAGGCACTCTAGCGTTAATGATCTCCGGCGCCCAAGGGACTTATCTTCGAATTGTATGGTATGCGCATAGTCGACCAATAGGTTCTCGAATATCGTGATCCTTATTTCTGTTGGCAGATCCAAAAGCGAGACCGGCGCTTTAGGGAGTGTGTCTGGCATGATTGACTGCAATTTGACGCAGTATATTGCCACACAGAGTAGCTTGATCGGGATTTTGGTTATATGAGATGGATGGTGCGATTAATCTGAGCAACTTTCAGCCCTTGAAGGTTAACCTCGGACAGGTAAGGGTTTGGGCTGTTGTTGAAAAATGGTCAAAGGTAGGTTATATATCCCTACTTAGCCGCAAAACATGCTACTCCCAACTAAATGCCAAGTAGCTTGGTGAGGGACGAAATCAGTAAATACTGTGAGAGAAATAATAAAGTAATTCGGTGAGGTAATGCGGCTATTTGTTAGCTATAAGCTGTACTGTGGAGTTTGAAACCTAGGAAGTCGCTGGTAAGGGAGGCTTGAGATGAAAAATACAATTTCTTTGGATATACAGTAAAGTTAGCAGTAGCATGTTTTCACTTTGTCTTGGAATGGCGCATCCCACGACTGGAGCCAGATGCACGATGAGGAAGCACTGAGTTCAGCGACTCCACGGTCGGCAAGAATCTGTTGAAATGACGTAGCTTTAGTTGATAGATAAAGATACCCAATGACATAACCGATTCATGTTTCATTCTGGAAGAATCATGCCAAAGTGATATTCATGATGGAAAGTGTCGGCCTTCGCGTCTCTTCCGAACATCGGCTAAACCTGCTGTCGTGTCGATCCGGCCTGTTCTCGGCGCTTACTTATCCCCTCAGCCCTACGAACCAGTCGTGCTGCCTCAGATTACCGCATCCGCGTAACAGTCATCGAATTGTCCAAGCCTCTCCACTACTATATATCCTTCGCTTACCCTCCAGGCCATAAGATTCGAATGGTTCTTGGCGTGTTGTATCCTACGGAAGCATTATGCCCGAGCCAAAGACATCGGAAAAGCTGCATGCTGCCTGCGATGAGTGCCGTGAGTCGACACAGCCCCCTGTTTCCGTGGCCAACCGCGTGATTAACATGGAAATCAGGAACAAGGAAGTTAAAGTGCTCCGGAGAGAGCCCGACGTGTAGTCGATGCGACAGGGAGAAAATCAACTGTGTTTATTCACCCCAGAAACAAATGGGGCGGCCGAGGAAGAGAAGAAGAGAGGAATCTGCTCCTGCCGATCACTCACCAGCAGATGTGCAGCACACAGTTACTACGACGAGTAGTTTCCAGGCAGCTACCATCGCCGAATTTGGATATATTTCGCCCCCAGAGCTGGATGGCTTTCCCGGTTTCTCAGATTTTCAGGGCGACGGCGCAATAGACGGCCCTCTTATTTCTCCACTCCACGCCGATGTCTCTCTGGCGAGTGCTTATGCGGGACCCACTCCAGATCTTGAGTAAGCTTCCATCGTGCCAAATTTGATATGCGATCTTTGATCTGCACATCTCTAATCTTTGAATAGCTTCAACATCGACCCTTCCTTGTGGGACGCTCTACCCACTACAGATGCGAACAAAGATGCCACTCCGTCTTTCGCACCCAATCCATCCGCATCCAACACGACGCCGGATTCGGCACCATGCACATGCCTCTCAATCATGTATCTCGCCATCTCCGACCTTCAAAGTCTCTCCTCTTTCAGCTTCCCCAGCGTGATCGTGCCACTGCGACAAGCGATGAACACGGCCTCTACCATGCTACGTTGTGAAAAATGTCCCAGAGAGGCCTTTTCTACGATCCAAAACGTCCAGTCGCTCTCGGCACTCTTATCCGCTATAGCCGAGCGCTTCCACAAGGTTCTCGCGGAAATCGATGCCGAAGCATCGCGTCTAGAGCTTACAGGGGAGAAAAAGCCGTTCCGGATAGGCGATTTCAACCCAAGTACTATGCATCTACATACAGCGACGCCTGATTGCCCCATGGGATTCAATATCGAGCTTGAGGCCAAGGACTGGAGGCTACTGGCGAAGAAAGCGTTGAAGACCGAGGTTCTTGGTGGCGGAGCCCAGACACCATTCGTCATGTTATTGGATGAGATGGAGCAAAGGCAGCATAGGTGGCATACCGATATCAATTTGCACCGTGAGGAAAGGGAGAAGTTGTTTGGACCTCAAAATTGTGGGGCGAATGCAGGGAAAGATGCACAATGTGTTAAAATGGTCGGAAGTATCCGCCAGATGGTTAATCGTCTGGCTTGGGATTAGAACCATCGTAGATTTCTTTGTTTCAAGTAAAGCTGGGTGTTTTTCTCTCTTGATATCAACTGCATACGGCACTCCTCACTCCCCCATGTTCATCGGTTTCGAATTGGTTATAACGGCGCGGCATTTGTTGCATTGCGTTTATTTATATAGTGTTGGGTGAATGTATGAATGTTACTCATACTGACATGATAGTTTACCAATGCAATAGCCATGTGGTGTGCCCACCCCGGACTACGTGGCAAAACAGTATGCAAGCCGCATACGTGACGACGCCAAAGCCGAGCAACGACAATATAGCCGACTTTTTGGAAACACCATTCCGGTCGTCCTGCAAATACAATTTAGTGTTGTCCATATCACGAATGTGCTCAGAGTCTTACACCTGGCGCTGGCAAGCATCCCTTCTCGCCCTGGAATCCTTTTTCAAGGTCTTCTGGCAAGGATACAGCTTTGATAGATTTGATAGAAAGCGAAAAGTCGCCTTCCTGATCGCCAAAGAAGCTATTGACGTTAGTCAGAGGACATGTAGGTCGTGGCGTAGTACTGACCTTCGCATCATGATACTGAAACGCTTTATGTTTGTCAAATCCAAATTTCTTGCGTCTTTTTGCTCTTTACCGCGATACGTTGGCTTAAGCTGATCCCAAGCAATGAATATAGTGGAGCTCTCTGAAAAGGCCGAAGCATCAGATAACGTAAAATCATACTCCCAAGAAGTAGTAGATTGCTCCCGACCGTTCTCCGGGTTACGGGGAAGAATTTCGTCTTTTAGGTTAAAAGTGTAGCGTTTGCTATCCGCCTTTCCTACGTGAAGGGTAATGCCGTCATATGCAGATAGATCCCATGACCTATCATCTCCTGTAGTGCGTTGGGAGGCGAAGCCGGCGCCTCCGAGAGTTTTGATGTCGAGGTTGCCATGAAATCGAGCACCCGACGACGAAACCTCGAGGTAGGACTAAGATGAGTGAGTCAAAGGTAACCGATACAAAAGTGTAGAGATAGTGGATACCTGTGACTTTCCGCCGCGTACCCTATCATCACTCGCTGTCCAATCTGAGGCGTCCCATCCTCTTCCGAACGGTCAACGACGTTCATCCCCGCGATTTCGGGGTGCAGCTTACCTTTCACCACCAAACAAAGCTAGTTCATTCTTCTTCACCATTTTTTCCGTCGTATATAAGGAGTGTGGGTGATTTTCTGGCGCTCACAGAGTGTAGAGTAGAAGTAACCACGCGCTTTTGCGTGATCACGAGCGATCGATGATCTCACCTGGGCACCCCACTATTTCCCCAAACGGCCCGTGCGTCGACCGGATTCATGCATCGCGTGCGCTCATCCAACCGCATCCACTTCATTCCTCATTTCACTGCAGTCGCATTTTCGCACACGCTCTCTTTGGAATAAATTAGAATTAGCTTCTCTGAAGCTAAAGGTCCGTTCGGGTTAGGTAAAATCGTGACTCGTGTTTTCTCAACAGAACAAGCATAGAAGAGCAGGGTTGGGGCCCCCGTCAAGATGGATTTCAGATCCTTGAACCGCATGGATGGGTCTGATCAAGCTCTTCTAGATGCGCCGTTTCGACCATTCTATGCCTTCTTCCAGCCGAAGCCCGTCCTAGTCAAACAGTATGTCGTCTTCTTCCGTCCCAATCCGCATCATCCGGATCGACCCTTGAGAGGTGTTTCCTCCTGCAGATCCTTGACAATGGGCTTTACTCCTATTCTTCGCATATCAAATTCGTGATCAATGAAGACTGACAGTTCTCAGGGATAATGACTATGACCGTGTAGTGTTCAAGGAAAGGCCCCTGCTTGGTACTTTGCTCTTTGATAACAATGCAAGCGACGCGAGAGATCATGCTGCAAATGAGAGAAGTAGGCCTAAGCATCGTGGCTGAGAAACTCTACCGCTAACATACACGAAGCTTTCCTATCGTGGTTGAGACTGAGCATTTATATGGCCATTGTTGCTGTCGCCATCATCGTGTCGTTCCATCTCAAAACTAAGGCTAGTGATGTCGGTACGTGAACTTCATGTTTTTGCTAAATACTGTCCAACCCTTTTTTCCGGAATTTCAACTGTCACCCGAGAATTGATTTAACTAATGTTTTACAGAGAGAAAGATTGCGTTGCCTCTGGGACTCATATTCTGGGCTCTCTCCGTTGCATGCCTGATATCTGGCCTGGCGAACTACATCAAAACAGTCACGAGGTACAGTCAACGAGCGGCGCTTGTCCAAGCAGGATGGAAGACTCAAGTGGTTTTCACAGTTGTTGCCACCACTATTGTGGCGGCGTGTGTCTTGTTCCTCTCAACCAATGCGCAAAGTAGTCGGTGATTGTTTTCATTACGTGGAAATGTATTCCTATCATAAGCACCATACGCAGCAGTTCTTTCTAGAATGCCTCATATAGTGCCTGTTTCTTTCGCCAGCTACGTGATTGTAGCATGTAATGTATACGGTCCCAATCTATCCTTTAATTTGGCTCAAGAACAGCCCAGGTCGAGTCGTCAATGGTCGTGTAGATGAGACCTCCTTCCAGCAGCTGATCGCCTGCTCTCGCAACCTCTGCAGTATCCAGGCCCAAGTCGGCGGCGATTTTCTGCTGGTGCAGGCCCTCGTCGGTCTGATTGGCATCAAACATGTACTGGAAAACCTTCCTCGCCACGGGTTGGTATCCAGTCATATCCTGGCCGCCAATATGAAGAGGACCTGCTGCTCCCGACTGCTGTGCCCGTCCTTGATTTCCGTTGGCGCCAGCCGCATCGCTGCTTGCACCGCCCGGAGGCCCATGTAATTTGTGCAGGTGCACAGCTGTTGCATCGAGGAGGTGATACGAAACTTCATTCATATCTTCTAATGGACGTATAATGTTTGCGGCGACGTGTCTCTTGTCGTTGTAGTTCTTGAGCTTGCCATACACCCTGCAATATTCACCTTCGACGAGTTTGTGCTTGAGAGAATTTTCGGGCTCCGCTTCCGCATCCATCCATTGCTTGGCTTCTATGCTGCCTGTGCCGTCATCGAGCTTGTATGTGGTGTTGGTCGTCTGGGTGACGACATTGCGTATTTGAGCGACAAGAGTTATTTGCGTCAACAGATGGTTGTCGATTCTGGTCTCGTCGCCCATTATTTCAGCATCTACAAGTTGCTTGATCGTGACTGGGCGCAAGGTGTCTTGGCCGAAGTCCTAGAAATACTTGGTCAGTAACATCGAAGATGTAAATGTCACGACGACATACTTTGCGACCGCCTGGACTCTGGCTGCTCTCTCCTGCCATGAAGCCACCACCTCCGCCACCACCTCCGCCACCGTAACTGTCGTAATTGTAGTCTGCCACGTTAGCACTCTACAGCAGAGCAATGGGAAGACTTTGGCTACACACTCATTCTGAAAATGCAGCACTAATCGTACGTGCAAGGTATGGGAAGTTGGCAGGACTTGGGGTTATGATGTCGCGGAGGGGTACGCGACGCCCGACGCGTCTTAGGAAATCTCGACCCCACGTGAACGCGCTAGCCAAGATTTCGAATGTGGTCCGTGCAAAAATTTCATCGACCTGCAACTTCAAGCTCCAGACGACATGTGCGCTTCACCACCAACACTTTCTCGAGCCGCTCCCACGACGAGCTTTCCGACCGACCATGGCCCCTCGAGCGAGCTCGCCGGCGCTGTCGGAATTTGAATTCGACATCTCCAACGCCCTCACCGGAGGTGACGACATAGGCGGAAAAGAGCCGGGGCACACAGCAGATTTGGGAATCGATTTGGATATCGGAGGCGACGATGGCTCGGATGATGAGACTTTTATTGCTGCCAAGCAGGCTGCATCAAATCGCAAGGCCTCGAATCTCAAGGGCAAGACTGTCAAAAAGGGTGGTGGCTTTCAGGCAATGGGTCTAAATGCTGCGCTTTTGAAGGCAATCACGCGCAAGGGCTTCTCAATCCCCACTCCCATTCAGCGCAAGGCGGTCCCCCTGATACTCGACGGACAAGATGTGGTGGGCATGGCGCGTACTGGTTCCGGCAAAACTGCAGCATTCTGTATTCCCATGATCGAAAAACTAAAAACCCATTCTGTTAAAGTCGGAGCAAGAGCCATCGTCTTATCCCCCTCGCGTGAGCTTGCTCTCCAGACTCTGAAAGTCGTAAAGGAACTTGGGAGAGGCACAGATTTGAGAACCATTCTGTTGGTCGGAGGAGACTCGCTAGAAGAGCGTATGTTTCATTTTCTCATCACTATCACGCGACGCTAACACAGAAAATAGAATTCAGCTCCATGACCACGAATCCCGACATTATCATTGCAACCCCGGGTCGGTTTCTGCATCTGAAAGTAGAAATGGGACTTGATTTGTCATCTGTAAGGTACATCGTGTTCGACGAAGCCGACCGCCTGTTTGAGATGGGATTTGCGGCCCAACTTTCCGAGATTCTTCACGCACTACCCACCACTCGGCAGTCCCTTCTGTTTTCAGCAACGCTTCCAAAGTCGTTGGTGGAGTTTGCTCGCGCTGGCCTGTCCGAGCCCAAACTCATTCGCTTAGACGCGGAATCCAAATTATCTCCGGATCTGGAAAACGCCTTTTTCACGGTCAAGGAGGACGCCAAAGACGGCGCGCTGCTCCACCTGCTAGATAAGGTAATCAAGATGCCAATGGGAGAGACGGAGGCCGCAAAACAAGCGAAGGGTACCGGCGCCAAAGGACCCAGCAAAAAGCGCAAGAGAGGACCAGACGCTCCTACTGGGTCGGACACGCCGACCGCCCACTCCACCATTGTGTTCGCTGCCACGAAACATCGAGTAGAGTACCTGAATTCTCTGCTACGCGCTGCCGGCTATTCCGTTAGTTACGGTAAGGTCACACCCGTGTAGCAGTGCCATTGGCCCTTCTGACATATTACAGTTTACGGTAACTTGGACCAGACGGCCCGAAAGCTCCAAGTGCAAGACTTCAGGGCAGGGCTGACGAATCTGTTGGTTGTCACCGATGTCGCGGCTCGTGGTCTTGATTTGCCCTACCTGGCAAATGTTATCAACTATGACTTTCCGTCCCAACCAAAGGTCTTTGTGCATCGTACGGGACGTACAGCCCGTGCAGGACGCAAGGGTTGGAGCTAGTAAGTTTGTTTTGTGGTTCCGAGCAAAAGTTGCTGCGGTACCGAAGTTTCACGGGGGGGCATGATCTGACAGCCATTACAGTAGCTTGCTTCGCAACTCGGACGTTCCCTACATGATTGACCTGCAGCTGTTCTTGGGGAAACGGCTGATCGGGAGATCGACTTCGTCGTCATCGGAAGCCAACTTCGCCGAGGATATGGTGGTGGGCCAGTTCATCCAGAGTGAGCTCGAATCATCCGTGGAGCTAGTCACAAAGTTGCTGGACGACGATCCGGATCTCGACAACCTTCGGATAGTTGCCAACAAAGGAGAATCACAGTATATCCGAACACGGAATTCGGCATCTTCCGAATCGGTGAGGAGAGCCAAAGATCTGCAGACATCCGGAATTTTGACAGGCCCACATTTGATATTTGGCGATGAAGTTCACGACGCACTCCGAGAAAAAGAAAAGATGTTGGAGCGTATCAGCTCATTCAGGCCGGCGGAGACGGTCTTTGAGATTGGCAAACGTGGCGCCGTCGGAGAAGCAGCTGAGGTCATGCGCCGCAGGAGGCAGCAAATCGACGCACAGAAGAAGAAGAAGCAGACCAGGGACTTGGCGGCCGGCACGTCTTCCCCAGCTCGGGTAGACTTGTCGTCCGACGACGGCGATGAGGCGGGAAATATGAATGATGATGCATCAGGTGAGGTTGAGGCAGCGTATGACTCGGACTCCGACGATCTCGAGGTATCGGTATCGCAACCTGCGTCACGGAAAACAACTGGCAACACTTGGCAGGATGCGGAAATTTTCATGGGCTACACACCAAAGGGACTCAACCTGGCTGAAGACCGAGCCTATGGCGTTCATTCAGGGTCATACAATACGGCGCAACAAAACTCAAACTTCGTTGAGGCGGCCCGAGGAGCGACAATGGACCTCACCAACGACGAGATCCGCGGGTTTGCTGAGGCGAGCAAAGCTCGGGGCATGCGCTGGGACAAGAAGAGCAAAAAATACGTGGCCAGGGTCAACGACGAGGACGGATCCAAGGGGGCGAAGATGGTCACGGGCGAGAGCGGACTCAAAATCGCCGCGAGTTTCCGCAGTGGGCGGTTTGATGAATGGCGCAAGTCCAACAAATTGGGACGCATGCCGAGGGTGGGTGAATTAGAGTCTACCAGCAACCGACCCGCTCACTTCCACGGTGGTGGTGCTGGAGGGCCAGGCGGCGGCCGATACTACAAGCACAAGATGGAAAAAGCACCAAAGGAGGCGGATCGGTACCGCGACGATTACCACACGCAGAAGAAGAGAGTGGACGAGGCCAAGCAGAAGCGCATTGGCAAGTTCAAGGACGGCACGGGCAAGAACGAGTTGAAGGGCGTCGAGGACGTCCGGAAGCAACGCAACCTGGAGCAGAGGCGCCGCGAAAAGAACGCACGACCATCGAAGAAGCGGAAGGTTTGAGTTGTTGTTGTTGTTGCTGGTGGGCGGCGGCGGCGGCAGTGGTGGTGGTGGTGGTGGTGGTAGCCGCAGCAGGCAGGGTTCGCCGAAAACGTAGGATTGGGGATTTTGGAATCTTGCATAGAAAGGGAAACGAAGTGAAGACACAAAAATGAGATGAGATAGTAATCAGATGCGTTCAGTCAGTCCGATCCATGTGATGAGATGTGTGCATGTGTGCGTGTGTGCATGCTCCAAGATTTCGGGCATTTGGTCGATTCTGGTCATCCAACTTTGCCAGCCAGCCAGCCAGCCTCCACATAGCCACCTCTCCCCCGTATCGAAAAACGAACAGGCCTTGACCTACCCACTCAAGCTCGAGCTACTGTTATTATGATACATGCCTCTTTCTCCTCCTCGCCTACTCATTCCGAGAAACGTCCCATCCACTCCCTTCGTAGCCCACCCCCAACAAAACCAAAAAAAAAGGCACCAATCTCTCCCAAGAAAGCCCGCGCGCCCACCCACCCGCACGCACGCACGCACGCACGCAGCTGCATATGCACCATTGCGGCGCAGGCAGGCAGACAGGCAGGCAGGCAGGCTCGCGCTCCACCCTAGACTGCTTACCTACCTAGGTAGGTAGAGGAAGGGGTGGATAGGTGTGTGGGCAGCTGGGCAGTGCTCGGTCGGGACGAAGGGGGGGATGTAACGCACAAACGGCATGGCATGGCATGCACTGACTAGATCGGATGAAGCAATCGCAGGAGAGGAGGAAGGGATTTGGGAAAACGCCGTGTTCTGCCCTGGACCTCACGATCCTTTTTATTCTTCTTTGGGCGGAACGAGGGAGGGTTTCGATGCTATATCCACCCCCTTGGCGGGTTGTTCTTCCCCCTGCGTTAGTTTGTTGATTGATGGGATGGATGGGATGGATGAAGGGGGGGGGGGGGGGCAGAATAAACTCGCCCCCCCCATCTATTCTCGTCTTTGCCCTTTTCGTTGCGGAAGGGAGATGGATGGATGGTGACGATGACGGCTCTTGCATGGATGGGACTGTGGACGGTGGATGATATGCAGGCGCAGCGCAGTACAGTACAGTACAGTACACTGCAGTACAGTGCCGTGCCGTGCAGCATACACGCGCGCGCGAGCGAGCGACGGGGATTCCGAGAATGGAACGACATTAGGTGTGCTGCTGTGCTGTGCTGTGTCTGTGCCTGTGCAGTACCTAGGCCTATGCCGGCCAGCCGCTGTGAACGACCATCTCTGTAATGTCACTGCCCCCCTCCCATGAGAGTATGTGAACATGTGCGTGTCAACTGTGCCACAATCCCGCATCCCTCGACGCGTCGACGGGCCAAAATGACATCAAATCAAATCAAATGGAGCGCAGTTCTCGTTACCAAACATCCAGTTAGCCATTAGCCAGCCAGCCAGCCATCCATCCATCGGACCATCCAGCCAGCACTTGACCGCACTAAGAAAAGTAACGGTAGGCACGTAAAAACCGTAGCGTGCGTAGCGTGCGTAGCGTAGCGGTAGCTTGGCCTAGCTCAGGCCAGGCAATGTTAGTCGAGCAAAGACAGACAGAGACAGCACAATGGAACGGTACAGTGCGATGCGGTACGGTGCGGTGCGGTGCGGTGCGGTGCGATGCGGTTGTATGGAAGCATGCATCCATCCCATCCTCGGGGCCTGGCCTGGCCTGGCCTGGGCGGGCGGCGACCGGAAATGTAACTCTTCCTTCCCCTACTCTACTCTCTCTTCTCTCGTGCCTTGGTCGCAGAAATCTACCCAACGCGGTATAGCGATGAGGCTTGCGTCAAAGCACCCTCCCCTCTCCTCGCCCTCGCGCAAATTGAGAAGGGGGTGGTCCTTTTTTTTTCGTTGGAGCGATAGCGCGAGAAAAAAGAGTGTAGGGCGTGGCGTTTTCGATTGGAGGGGGTGTGGAGAAGGGGGAGGGGGGCAGATCCATCGTACCACGTAAAAAAACACTCCGCCTCCTCGTGCGGTGGCGGACTATCAATCGTACGTTATTTTGTTTTATGATTTGCTTGCTCGCTTTGACTTTTGTCGTTGAGTTCCTTTTGGGAAAGGACAAGGGACTGCTTTTGCGCGATCTGACCGATTTCGCGTTGGGGCTAGCTAGTAATGTCGGGTTGCTTGGTTGATTAGTTGAGGGGAGGGGACTAGTGAACCATGGCTTGGCTCGGCGAACTGGCCTGACTAGTGGGTGAATAAGGTGAATATCGATAAGCTTGCCGGGCGGCCTGCCCGCGGCAATGGGTGGGCGATGCAGAGTGGCATGGTCAGGAGAAAGAGGCGAGGTGGGCTCTGCCGCAGCGCAGCGCAGCGCAATGCAGCGCAATGCAGTAATGGCGATAGAATCTGCTGCTGCTGCTGCTGCTGCAAGACGGCGGACGGCGGCGGGCTGCAAGACTAATTTATTACCCGAGATCCCGGGTCTAGTTTGCCGTACAAGAGCAGAGAGGCGCAGGGCAGGGCAGAGCAGACGGAGCAAAGCAGAGCAAAGCAAAAAAAAAAAGAAAAGGAAAGAGGCGTAGCAATGCTAGTAGGAATTGCTTGCTAACTACGGGCCATGGGCAATTGCAAGTCGGGCGACGCAGGTTAATCTGTGGCTCCCCAAGGCGACATGGTTTATTGACGGGGACGATAGAGTTGACATCTGACAGGCGACGGCGTATTGGGAAGAGGGGCCTGGCGCGGGCGCGGGCGCGGCGGGGGCACTCGGGCCCCAATATAGAGGCGAAAAAGTCCGACGGGCATCCGGTTGGCGATGGGAGGGAAGCGGGCAGAGGATCTGAGTACGAGAGGGGTGGTTGGCGGAGCAGGGACATGGCAGGAGCACCGGCGGCCAGTCCAACGAACGAACAGGCCAGGCGGGCAGACACATGGGTGGCAGCGCGCGTCATCCCCAAGGAGATTTTTGAGCCGAGGAAAAATAGCCCGCGCTATTCCAAGATGCATCCGCGAAGCCGCAGCATCAAGCCCCATTGGGCAGTCCCCCAGCCAGGGTGCAGCCGGGCATCTCGATACAGCTATTGCCTTGGATGCCGTCGAGTTGGCTTACCCGTTTCTACGCCCCCCCATGCCCGTGGCCAGCCTTCGAGAAGGCGCCACAGATGCGTCTTCGAAGGGGGCCGAGAACCACACGGCAGGCCTGGGGTGCTGCGCCATGATGCCAGCAGCGGCACATATCCGCATCGTGCGTCCGGGTCCCTCTTCGCCTGCATGCGCATACGAGCCAGAACGAGCAGATGCTCATCTTTCATGTGGGCTGGCCTCGGGGTTGGCCATGTTCTGGGGCAAGCTGGGGCAAGCCAGGCAGGCAGGTGGGTGGAAGGAATGAGCAGGTATTTGGCTTCGGGCGAGAGAGATGCAGCATCGCAAGCGCTTGGGTTTTGGACGAGACTCGGCCTTGTCGCTCGCCCGCACGCCTGCCCAGCGCTCTTCGTCCTGTATCACGCCCTTCATTTCCCACGCGGAGGACTGACTTCCTGTAACATCTGGCTTCCCTAGACCCCCAACGGCTTTCTGATATCAATGACGCCAGAAACGGGTCGGGTTAATTTCACGGACGTCGGATCGAGCACGTTTTTCTCCTCCTGCTCGTGATGGCGGACTCGCCCGCCAATCACGTCCCACGACGAGGCGAGGGACAGCCGCGGTGATACGCAACCCAACGGTTTCCTGGAAAGGATCCCGTGAAAAAAACGAGAGGAGGCACAGCAACAGCAGCTAGAGAGGCGAGAAGGAGATGCACACCCCTGGCCGGCAAGGCAGTGCTAGAGGCTAGCCAGCCGCCCGACTACTCGACGATGGATGCGGCGTCGTCCCTCGCGCGCTACTACAGACGGAAATTTCTCGCTCCGGCGTATAACGAAAGCTGCAGGGATGTCCGATGAGGAAATTGGTTCTATAGCGAGCGGGATCCTGCAACAGGGCTCGCGTGCGACAGGCTGCGCGCGCGCGGGGTCCCAGCCAGCCCGGGAGCTGGAGGGAGACCAAGACGCGGCGAGCCGCACCTGCAGCAAGAGAAGGGACGTCAGATGGATCAAGGGCTGCCATGCCGTGGGAAGAGAGGCCAGGCGTTTTGACGGATGTCGGGCTTGGGGGCAGACAATCCAACAAGGGAGCCTGCTCGGGCCGCACCCAGTCGCAAATCGAGGAATGGGGCCCGGTCGCGTGCAAGGGCCCTGGACTGCCGTGGTGGAGAGGGACGGCCAGGCCAGGGATTTTTTCAATATCGAGGCCCCGGTCGTGACTGGGCTACTTTTGGCACAAGAACGTGTCAGTCGTCAGGAACCGTTCGCAGATCCCGCGGTTGAATCCGCCAGCCTTGTGCCCTGGTCATCCAATTCACCCTCCCTCGCCGGGTGGGTGATGGAGGGGCCGCGGAGGTTCGAGGGCATCAGGGGTCCATTTGGCGCGCGCTCGCACACGCGTCCCCCCCCCGTGGAGCTCTCCCTCTCCCTCTCCACAGGAGGGAGGTGTCGTGTGTCGCAAGAAGTCTTGTCCACGGGTCCGCTGGTGGCGGGCGGGCGCCTGCGTAAGGAGCGGAAAAGTCCCGGCCAGGGCGCCAATCAGACAGGCACCTTCCTGGTGACACGGCTTACCGCGCCCGACGCAAAGGCAGAGAAGGGTGCAGAGGGCAGAGGGCAGAGGGCAGGAGTCTTTCCAATTCCCGACGACGGGGCGGCGGGCAGGGCGGACGCTGTACGCAAGAGGAAGAGGAAGCTGGAGGGATGCAGCGCAGCAGCAGATGGGACGACGAGGCCGTCATCTCTGAACACGATGAAGCAATAACCGGAGGGGCTATAAGACCTTCTGTTATTGTCAATACTTCCGCAGCCATGCTTGGCGTGTGGTCGTTAAAGGCTAAAGTCATGGGATTCTTTGGGCAGGGCCTCCACGCTCCCACTTAAAGCTCCGTCAGCGGGCGCAGGCTGGCGCTGCTGCTGCTGCTGCTGCTGCCGCCGCCGCCCGCTTGCTGCCGTGGTACGGTCGGACTCGGGCTGGGCAGTGGTCGCGGGCGCACAAAGGACATCCGGCACGTTTTTGCTCAGGATGTACCTCGGACGACGCGCCCTCGACTTGCTCGTTTGAGCGCAAGCGAGCGGACCGTCGTCGGTGCTGTGGAGCTGACAGGGCCGGAGAATCTCACCAGGCCTTGGGCCTTGCCAGATTCAAGAAGAAAAACGCTCCTGCAAGCCCGAGGCCAGATGATTCCCCTGGCCAGCTCCACAGCTGCCCGGCCTCCTTCTCTGCTCGCTCGTTTCGCTCGTTTCGCTCGTTTCGCATGTCGACAGCATATTCCTTCTTGGAGCGGTGGTGGCGCGCACGTTCAGCCTGCAGGGACCGAAGCTCCGAAGAGAGGTGAGGGCGAGCGGGCGAGCGAGGATGCCGGATGATTGAATCATGGCGTGTGTGGTGGGAGGTGGTGAGGGGAAGGGCGGCACCGCACGTCAATGGGCAGTCATCATGCACGCATCGCATCGAGGGGGGCCTATTCTTATCGCAGCGCTCGCCGTGTGTAGCCTGGCCGTGGAGTGGGCTCTGAGGGAGGGCGCCTGCGGTGGACCATCGTCGAGCCTCTGCGGCGGGAATGGACGTGGGCGCACGGGGCTCGCTTGGGATGGCCTGCCGCGATTCCGAGTTCAAGCTTCTCACCTTGAATCGTGGAGAATTGTGCCGGCAGCAGGCTCCTCGGCCAGCCGAGCTCTCGACACGGCACCACACGCCACCGCCCGACTTGCACATGCCAGCCCCGCCACGGTACGAAGGGCCTCATTTCGCGAAGGGCTCGCTGGCGGCCCTGGTGCCATTTGGCCGCGACGACGGCGGGAGGGGGAGGGCAGGCAGAGGCTGACGAGGGGAGAGAGTCAGGCGCTGTACGGGTACCGCCAGTGCGGCGTGCATGACGGCCAACTATCGAAGGCAATTGCCTTTTTGCTCGCACCATGATATCAAACAATATATGTGGCACGACGAGGCTCAATGCGCCGGTTCCCCAATGCCACAGAGCAGTGACGCGGGCGGGACCATGAATCAGTCAATCTCCGTAGTGTTTCTCGGACGTTTTTGGGAGATCGTCGACGGCAAGCCAGGATGGCCGTCGAGCCAGGGCCGCCAGCACCGGAGCATTTTTCTGGGAGATTGCCATCTACGTACGTCGATGCACGCAGGGCGGCACGGCTATATCGCAGTCGATATAACGGCTGGCCTGTTTGCGAGCATGGCGTGGAGGTCGGGGGGGGGCAGGGCGTGGGCATTGGACGCCACGGGCTAGCGCATTAATATCGACGCAGCAGAGGCGAGGCTTGTCGCGGGCGGCCGGCCAGAGCAGAGCAGAGGAGGGCAGAGGGAGGGCCCAGGATCGTCTGACTGCAGCAGCAGTCGAGTCCAAGTCCAAGTCGGCGCCCGCTGGTGGACTGCTGGTGGACTGCTGGGTGCTGGATGTCGCCATGTCGCCATGCCGCCCTGCCGCCGTGCCGGCCACGCAGCGTCGACCCTTCGGCAGCCTTCGCGCTCCCCGGGGCTGTGGGGAGAGAGGGACGCTGTCGACGCTGGCGACGCTGGCGACGCCGGCCCAAAAAGGAAAGACGGAATCACATGCAGCTAGCGACGGCGGTGCCGTTATTTTTTCTCTCTGCTGGTGGGCTGCACGATGGTGGGCGGCCAGATGGGATGGAATAGAGTTGGGGTGGCCGTCGACGAAGCCGTGACAGCAGGGTGGCCTGTGGCTCAGCTGGGCAAATACAGTTTCGATCCCGGCGGGCCTACGACGGCCCTACAGGCGCCAGCAGACGCCTACAGACGCAACGCATCCGGCATGACATGCGGCTGCCTCCGCCGCTGGGCGGCCGACGAACGGCGGTAGCTTTGGAGCAGAGGGGGGCGCGCGCTGCCAATAGCGAGCTGCCTCAAGCCGCATCGCCTGGCCGATCCCAGGTGAAGCCATAACCGCAGGGCGCGTCGATCTGGAGTGCAGCCAGCGTGCATGCATACACAGACTCTGTCTTGTTCTCTGCACGATGAAGTGGCGGGCGAGGGCGAGGGCGAGGGCGAGGGCGAGGGCAGAGACGTCGGTGAAGCTGCCCATGGGTGAGGGAGTGAATGTCGCAGCAACACGGCCAGCACCAACACCAACACCAGCACCAGCACCACCGCCCGTCTGCCAGTCCATGGCAGCAAAGAAGAAAGCATCGATTGCCTTTATGGCTGGCAGCAGTCAGTGCGAGCAATGGTGCCATCGCCGGGCGCGCTGCAAATAGCGCGTGCGCGCGCAATCGCTAGCTGGGGGACAGGCCGGGACATGCTGGGACATGCTGGGACAGGCCCGCGACATTCACTCCCCCCGGCCCATGGCCGTGCCCGTAGGCGAGCAGCTACCCAAGCCGCTCCCACCCTCGTCGCCCATGTCGCCCATGTAGCCCATGTCGGCCATGTAGCCCATGGCAAGCTGCCCTTGCCCGCCGCCCATCCCATGCATCTCCACGCCGCTGGTCAGCGCTCGCCGCTCGCCGCTCGCGCATGCTTCCGCGGCTGCACTCGACCGTCGCCTGGCTTTGTCAAAGAACGATCAGCCGAACGAGGCCACCATGTCCTCCCCCCTTCCCTGCCCTTCCCTGCTCTTCCCAATGCCCATGCTTCCCATGGCCCGGGGCTCACCGTGGCCCCGTGTTATGGCTGTCATCCATCATCTGCAGGTGTAGGCAGGGATCCACTGGAAGATCTGTGAGCACCGTCAACACAACCGATCGTGGTTATTAGAGGGATCTCCGCCGAGCGACTCTCGTACCCTCCTGCGTCGTGGGTGTTGCTCTGCACGCACCGACTGGCTCCACTGCCCATCCCTCCCTCTCCGCCCACCTCTCCGCTGCCCTCTGCCTCACCGTCTCACCTCACCGCGGACTCTCAAGTCACGGAAACATACGCCCTGACGCCCCAGCGAACCTCCGACCACACACGCCCTGCTCCCCCAACCACTCCCTGCTATTCTCCGGATTTCCTTCTTCGCTCCGGCCCAATATCAAAAAGGTACCCAGCCGTAGCCACACCCTCCCCTCTTACTTATACGCACCGCCTGCTTCCATCCCACCCCTGCTCCTCCTCGGACTTCGTCCCCCAAGACCCATGTCATCCATTCTCCGTCGAGGGGAATAGTATGTAAATGTATGTTGGCGCCTTCCTCCTCTTGTAGTAGAAGACGTTCCCCCTCCACACCCCCCCTTCCAACCGTTCCAACCGTTGTCCCTCGTTTGCCTCCCTGTCTCCCGTTCGTGTGGCGATCGTCAAGACTCACTCGCTCGACATGCAGACCCAGCAGCCACCCAGCTTCTTCGACGAGTCCCGCCAGGGTCACCCGTCTCACCACCTCGCCTTCCCCACCATCTACACCGAGCATTGTGCTCCCGCCACACCCACGGCGTTCGAGCGCTGCACTGGTCAAGCTATGCAGAGTCTGTCCTTACCTCCTCCAACCGCACTACCTCCCACGCCGTTCGGGCGCCGTCAAGAGCCGGGCAACAGCCTGGCCAAATTCTCCTCCCACCACCACCAGACGTTCAGTCCGGCCCGGCCTGAGCATCCTCACCACCAGCACAGCTATCCCTCTCCTCCCATGTCAGATTCCCACTCTCCAGGCCGTCGCCCAGCCCACATTGTTGAACCCGAAGGACGTTCTTACGCTCCCGTGAGCGACCAGCGCATCCCCCAGGGCATTGCCCCGCCGCCACAGCACTATCTTGGACATCGACCTGCAGATTCTCCCCAGGTCATCCCACATCAGCGACCGCTGTATCCAGGAGAACCGCAGCACCATAGGCAGCACCAGCACCAACAGCAGCATCAGCCACCGCCGCCGCCGCCGCAGCACCAGCAGCACCAGCAGCATCAGCAGCAGCATCACTACCAGCCAGCCCGCGCCATTGAGCCCACCTCGTACGGCGGCATGCAGATTGCGCAAAACTACGCCTATGGCTACCCAGGCCATGGCGTGCCCTCCTACCTCGGACCGCAAGGCCCGGGTCCCCAAGCCCAGCCCGCTGCCATCATAGCACCGCCGCCTCTCAGGACTCATAAGCCTGCGAGGAGGACCAAGGCCCACGTTGCTTCGGCCTGTGTCAATTGCAAGAAGGCGCACCTTAGCTGCGACGTCCAGCGCCCGTGTGGTCGGTGCGTAGCTTCTGGAAAACAGGTCAGTGTCCCTCCCGAGCTAAGCGTAGACTAGCGAGATCGCGCGCATAACGCATAGGCCTGAGACTGACTTGAATGCACCAAACAGGACACTTGCAAGGACGTGCAGCACAAGAAGAGAGGCCGGCCCAGACTGCGGGACGACAAGGACTTTGGCAGGACCGACGAGTCTCGAGCCGCTCCCACGCAGCTGCTGGGCACCTTGCCTCCGTCGGCCACCAAGGGCTACCCTCAGCAGTCACCCTACCCACCCACAGCGCATCGCGGCTCAGACCCCCTCCGCGGCCTGAGGACTAGCACGCAGGATCTGCCGAATGTGCACCCCCAGTCCATCTCTCCGTCGTCGGCACGGCGTCCATCGACGGTTCGGAGCTACAGCTATGGCTCCACGCCATACTCTGCGGGGCCGACTTTGGCGTACCATTCGCTTCCCGTCGCATTCCTCAATCTGGACCTCGTGCTCCTAAAATCTAATCAGGCATTCCAGGATCTAGTGTCGTTCCTAGGCGATGTTCGCGGAAAGAATCTGGCAGATCTCTTGGAGGCGCGCCAGACCGACGTCTTGCAGCGCATACGAAACGAGCTCCGTGACGAACGAGAGGAGCGTGAGCCCACGTACATGGCGCCTATCACACCCCTCGGGCAGGATCCATTGCATGCCGTGAGCGAAAGGGAGGTCGACCAAGTGAGCCAGGGATACACCGACAGGCCCTTCCTGCTCAACTTCCGCCTGCCCAACAGCCAATACCAGTCTCTTCAAACCCAGATTCGTCTTGCGAAGACGTCGCTTTACTTTGTCACCCTGGTCGTCCACACCCCTCCAAGGCCGACCGGTCCTCCTCTTCTAACCCAACAGCTCGCCCCACCCACCCCGGTCGGGGTCGCGCAGTCGCTCTCAGCACAGGAGAGAAGCCATTCTAGAGACTTTGGAGTCTATTCTGCCCGTCCGCCTTCTTCTGCCAGCTCGGCGCCGACGTCTCCCTACTTCAACTTCTCGCAAGTCCGCACTTCTCTTCCAACCATTAGTTCCAGCACGTATGGAAACAGCCCATCATACAGCTACTCCCCAACTGCTGGTCCCGAGCAGGGATATTTCTCGACTATCCAGCCGCCATCCCAGCCGGGAGCGTACCCCTCACCGTATCCTCCTGTCTCTAGGAACTCGTCCGTGACGTCGGAGCTTCTACGCACCGAGAATAGTCGTCCTGGAGGGAGGCTTGAGGGGCTACAACTGCCACCTATACGTACAGCGCCCGTGACGGTACCACCACCGCTTGCGTCGCCGCTTGCGACGCAGGAATTCAACAACGACGGCGCCCGTGAACGGGTAAGGCGACGTGACTCTCCTTCGTCAACCGATCATGGACCCGAGACGCCGGATGCCGGGAAACGAAGGCGGCTGAACATTCATGAAGTCCTCGAGTAGATCAACGTAGAGAGTAAATGCCTCAAGTCAAGACAAAGGACGCGCCGAGGAAGAAGAAGAATAAGAAAAGGGGGGAAGAAGAAAAACACGACGATGATGCATTGTTGGAACGCCGGGATACATAAAACATACTCCAGGGGTTGGCCTGTAATATATACCTGACCGATATTTTTTGGTTGTCTCGATCGAGAAGTTAAAGAAGCAGTCGAAAAACCGAAAGGGCATTCCTCGTGATAATCACCCGCGCCGACGGAATCGTACATATATAAAACACATACATACCCGGCTACCGCTGCCCCGGCAAGCCGGCCTTGTCGCATGGGGAGCTTGTCATGCAGAGACAGGGCATCGCAATTCTCCCGTCGTCGGACCGGACGCGTCAATATCAGGACGGTTCCTTTTTCCATTAAACGTCCCTACCCTTGTGTCTTCGTACCAAGGGAGAGGGTCTTTCATTTTCAGTCGTTGTCGTTTTTTTTCCTTCTTTCCCATATCTCCTTGCTCTTTGCATGTCAATCTTGTATTCGCCATCGCTTGTTTCCCCATTATCAACATCAACATCATCATCATCATCATCATCATCATCGTCATCGTCATCGTCATCTTGTTTTATCAATACCATCATCTCAGAGATACCATCTGTTTTTGTGTTCCTCTTTAGAGACTAGTTAGCAGGGTAGGGGGGGTAGAAGGCTATTCAATGACAGTCCAGGCATCCGCTCCGCATCTTATCGATTCCCATCTCTTTCTCCTTGCACACGTCATGGTTGTGGAGTATATCAGTTGGGCAGACAGGCAATTCGTCGGCGGACGGCAGTGGTGGTGGTATAATACCTGCGCGTTTGTCCCACGCGCGACGCGGCTCGCGGCAGGGGCAAAGAGATATGGCAGGACGGACGGACATGGGCACACGCGACGGGCACCACGCTTCTATAGGGGACTGACTCCGCAACGGCGTGCGCAGGCAGTGCAGGTGGACAAGGCAGCATCGCACACTATGACCACCACCAACCCCCCGAACGGGACCCTCTCCGTGCTGCCGTGGCGCGACACCTCCTTGCTCGCTCGCTCGTTCGCTGCGCTCCCCCACCCACACCCCCCATCGTCCAACGGGTACTACTTGTACGCGTCCGTTCGACCCAGATCGTCTGTCCGCTTCTTGTCTCGTTGCTTCCCTGTTCCTTGACCAACCTGCTGCTTGCTCGCTGGTCTCCAACCCCCGCCCGTCCGCGCGCAACAAATGTCTTACCCACCCACTGAGGCGGAGCCATCATTCGGTGTTGGCCGTTGACCGTTGGCTACCGGCCATGTGCTGGCTGGGCGATGGGCGATGGGCGATGGGGCGAACCGGTTCCCCCCCTTCCCCTCGAGTGCCGGTCCTGGTATTGGTGCTGGTGCCAGTTGCTGGTTTCCGGTTTCTGGTTTGCTGCGCGCGCCCGCCGGACGCTGTCTCGCATCACCCCCACCCCCGTGATTGGCGCGTGCCGAGCCATTGTAGGTCCGCGCCCTCTCGGAGAAATTCCGATGGACAAGGGGGTGTGAGGGTTGCGCTGGGGATGCAGGTCCCGGGGCGCTAGTTTGGCGGGCGAGCGAGCGAGCGGGTGGGTAGGGTCAGGCAGGCAGGTAGGCCATTAGGCAGGTGGGCTCGGGAGTTGGGATGGTGTAGTTGCCTAGCTTTTGGGGTGGGTGTCGGGGCGCGTGGTGGGTTGGGGAGGAATGGGAGGAAGGGATGGACGGATGGGCATTTGGAAGTTTGGTTCTCAGATGGGACACGGCCGAGGAGGTATACTTTTTTGCTCAGACTACTTACTACTACTGCTACTATATATGATTCTATAACTACCACGGGTAATGACGATGCTGCCATCTCTATATCAAGCATCCACCTGCCCCCCTCTCTTTGTTCCCCTCGTCCCACTCCCTCTTGCTTTACTCATCCGCTCCTAGGCCAATACATACCTGCCTATGCCTTGGTGTATGTATGCCTAGAGCCTCTCCCCTTCCTTGCTGCCTTTTCGCCACACTCGCGGCCTTTTCTGCCATCCCAACGCGCAACGCGTGTTGTGCCTTATACCTAACCTAGGTATGCGTGCATGCGCTGTGCGTGTGTGGTTCAAGCGCGGTCAACCGATCGACCGACCGACCGACCGCTGCGATGTCACACATGTGGCTCCCTGCCCGCACGCACAGTCGCCTTAAAACGGCGCATAAGGCCGGCATTTGGGGAGAGTGGGAGAGTGGGAGCATGCAGCGGGGCGGCGGACATGGTGTCGTAGACGAGAGTACTGGAATGCCGAGTAAGGATACAGGAGTCTCCACGCTTTGCCGGTCAGGTCGAGATCGACAAAGGGGGTGGAGAGAAAGGGGGTATTCGTTCAATTGCAGATGAGTGGACTATCTATCTATGCCATCATATCCCATCCTATCCATGCTGGTGTGGCTCCCACGGAGGAGAGGGAAAAAAAAAAGGGAAGCCACCCCAGCTAGAAAGAAAACAAACGCCATGGACACCGTAGAACCTGCCCCAGGCTTTCTTGACAGAGAGAGCCTGCGCAGGTAGAATGCACACACACACACACACACACTTCGGTCCCGTCCTAATGCCGTGCAAGCATGGTGGTTGCATCCGGCAAGGAAGGCCAATTGGAAGGGAGGCGGGGGGGGGGCGCATACACACGACTCTGCAGCTCGCATTTCAACCCAAAGCCTTGATCTTCTTCTTCTTCTTCTTGTTGCCGGCGTCATCACCGCCGCCAGCTGCTCCGGCGCCACTCGCAGCGCCCTTCTTGCCCTTCTGAAAGTCGCGCCAGCTGTTGATGCGCGTATCGCGCGTATTTTCCCACGCACTATCCTGCTCGCGCTTGCGCTTGCGCTCGGCCATTTCCTCCTCTTCCTTGCGCTGCTGGCGGCCCTCCTCGCGCAGCTGCGCCTTGAGCCGGCGCTGCTTGCGCAGCTCCTCCTCGCGGATGACCCACGTCGTCTTCTCGAGCCAGGCCTTGGCGAAGTCCTCGCTTTTTACTTCCTCGTCGTCGGCCGTGAGCTTGCGCTCGCGCATCACGAGCATGCGCGCGTCGGCAATGTACTCGTCCAGCTCGGTGCGCAACTTCTCGTCCATGAGTACCGTCTGCGCCTTCTTGAGGCGGTCAAAGGCCTCGGGGGCCTTGGGGTTGGTCGTCTTGTCCGGATGGATGAGGAGGGATTTTGTGCGGTACGTCTTTTTGATGTCGTTTTCGGGGACGCCGGGTTGGAGGTCGAGGACGGCGTAGGCGTTGTTGCGGAAGACGGATAGGATGCCTGGAGGGTTTCTTCTGTGAGACTTCTGTGTATCTGTGTGCCCAAGGGGGCTGTAGAGGGGTTCAAATTGGGGGCTTGCATACGGTCAATCTCCTGGTCCTGCGAGCTGTTAGCCATGCTGTACCTATACCCTAGGTAGTAGGTGGGCACGAGATCTCACCTTGTCAAACTCCTTGCCCATGGCCTCGAGCTCCGAATCGAGCTGTGCATCTTCCTTGTCGCCTGCCATGTTTGCGCCGGTGGTGAATCGCTTGCGAAAAAAGGCCCGGTGGTGAGTGTCGGAAGTGTTCGAGGGCCCCGACCTGTTCGAGCGAAGTAAATGTTGCTCGCCCGCGGAGGGCAGGGCGGCGACCAGTGACATCCCCGCCGCGCACGGACCACCGAGATTTTCATCTGGGATTAAATTTCTGGGTCCCGTTGCGAACCTTCGAACTTTTTCTCCATTTCTCTTCCCCGTCCTATTCACCGACGCGTAACTACAATGGTTGCCTCTGGAATCACAGGTCGCACGCGACCTACCAAGGTCAAAAAGCAGGTCGCGCAGTCCAAGCGCAAGCGCGACGACGTCGATGTGGAGAAGTTGGAGCAGGCCGTTGCGGAGCTGGTAGGCGGTTTCTTGTAGCTTTTGCAGCCGGGCCAATATTTGCTAACACACGCAGGATATCAAGAGTGGCGCATACAAGGACTTCACCGATCTTCCTCTCTCCGACCCGACCAAGCAAGGCCTCAAGTCGTCCCATTTCTCCGTCATGACCGATATCCAAGCAAAGGCAATCCCGCTCGCACTCCAGGGCCACGATATTCTCGGTGCGGCAAAGACGGGTAGCGGAAAGACACTTTCTTTTATCATTCCGGTGTTGGAGAACCTGTACCGCCTGCAGCACGTTGGCGCGGACGCTGGATTGGGCGCATTGATCATTTCGCCAACTCGAGAACTTGCCATCCAAATCTTCGACGTTTTGTGCAAGCTGGGAAAACACGGGCACATGTTCGCAGCAGGTTTGGTCATTGGAGGAAAGAGCATGGAGGCGGAAAGACAAGCATTGACTAGGATGAACATTCTGGTGGGCACGCCTGGCCGCATTCTGCAGCATCTGTCGCAGACGGTCGCCTTCAATGTGGATGACTTGAAGATGTTGGTCTTGGACGAGGCAGACCGAATCTTGGACATGGGCTTCCAGAGAGATGTGGATGCCATCATTGAGTACCTGCCGAGGGAGAGGCAGACACTGCTCTTCTCTGCAACCCAGTCGAAGAGAGTCTCGGATCTGGCCCGACTGAGCCTACAGGATCCAGAGTACGTTTCGGTCCATGCCGAGGACAAATCTGCGACCCCAAAGTCACTTCAGCAAAACTACATCATCTGCCCGCTGGAAGAAAAGCTGGACACGCTGTGGAGTTTTATTCAGGCGAGCAAGAAGTCGAAAATTCTTTGCTTTTTCTCTTCCGCCAAAGTGGTTCGATTTGTCTACGAGTCCTTCCGTCACATGCAGCCTGGTATCCCGCTACTCCACATCCATGGTCGCCAGAAGCAGGGCGCTCGTTTAGATGTCACATCCAAATTCTCCGCTGCGAAGTATTCTTGTCTTTTCGCCACCGATGTGGCAGCCAGAGGATTGGATTTCCCAGCCGTGGATTTTGTCATCCAGGTTGACTGTCCCGAAGACGTGGATACCTATATCCACCGTGTCGGTCGTACAGCACGCTACAATCGCGAGGGACGCGGGGTCATCTTCCTGACCCCTAGCGAGGAGGAAGGAATGCTTGAGAGGCTAGCAGCGAAAAAAGTGCCCGTGGAGATGATTAATGTCCGGCAAAAGAAGAAGCAGTCCATCAAGAGCCAGCTCGTCCACATGAACTTCAAGGATCCTGCACTCAAGTACTTGGCACAAAAAGCGTTCATCACATATGTCAAGTCTCTCTATCTTCAAAAGGATAAGGAGATTTTCAAGCTCAAAGAGTACGACTTTGAGGCATACGCTGCTAGTCTAGGATTGCCCGGTGCGCCCAAGATTAAGTTCTTGAAGAGCGATGATAGCAAGGCAAAGAAGGATGCCTCGAGACAGGCACTCGAGGTTTCCGACTCAGACGAGGACGAAGAAGACAAGAAGAAGCCCAAGGCTGTTCGCACCAAATACGACCGCATGTTTGAGAGGCAGAACCAGGATGTTCTGGCAGATCACTACAAGAAGCTTGTCCAAGATGAGGATGACGAGGGTGCATCAGGATCGGAGGATGACTTTACAGGTGGGCAGGCGGCAGCGAATGGCGACGACGATGACTTCCTCGCCGTCAAGAGGAGGATACCGGCTGAACCAGACAAAACTGCCGACATGTCCGAGAGTGACGAAGAGGCTGCGCCTGCAGGTGGCAAAGTGGTCCATCTGCCGGGCGCATCTCAGCCCCTTGTCGTCGACAGCAACCGCCGAGAGAAGTTGCTCAAGTCGAAGAAGAAGCTACTCAAGCTCATGGACAAGGGCAAGAAGCTGGTCTACGATGATGAAGGCAATGCCCATGAAATATACGAACTTGAAAACGAAGAGGACTTCAAAGCCAGGGGCCGCCCAGAAGAGCAGAGACGCAAATTCCTCGAGTCTGCCAAGGAGGTGGTCGCACAGGCCGACGTTGAGGACAAGGCCATGGCCAAGGCAAAAAGAAAGGAAAAGATGCGGAAACGCAAGGAACGCGAAAGGGGCACGATTGGCTCGGACAAGAGTGACGGCGAGGAGGAGGAGGATGATGATGGTGGAGTGGAACTTGGAGAGGCCGAGGAGGATCTGCTGGCAAACTTCCGTGCTGATGCAGAATCTAGCGAAGACGAGGATGCCGTGTCACCACCAAAGAAACAAAAGAAGTGGTTCCAGTCTGACTCGGAGGATGAGGCACGCGGCAGCAAGAAGCGCAAGAAAGGAAAGAAGGTGGATCGCCAGGTGGTGGAACAACCAGAGACGTTGGAGGACATGGAAGCGCTGGCTGCAGGCCTGCTTGGATGAGGCCCAGGATGTAGATAGTATTGAACAATGGCACCTGCGGGTGGGAAGTATGTTTCCGCCAGTTGTTCAGATGGGGGACCCTGGCATCAACGGTAGGCGTTTGCCAGGTGGCGTCTATCGGTTTGATATGTATGCAGAATTGATCACCCTCCCAGACATGGCACATGCCCGTTAGCTTTTGGGGAACTTCGGAAGTGTTAGCTGCAGGATCACTTGCATATGTCTTGGAGTCTTCGGGCCTGATCCTTGATCTGGCGTTGCACACCGATCATAACTGTGGCTGCTATTGCTTTTTGGAAGTTTTCCTCAGTCTAATGCACGAGCATGACAGTGGAAAGAGATGGCGGTAATGCGAGCCGCCAGTCCAGCCACGAACCACGAACCCAGTCGTATCAGGCCCCCCCTTTCAAAGTGACAGCTAACAGCAGTTCCAGGATACCGGGGCATCGAGGTCGCTTATGAGGTCGTTGAGGCGACGATCTAGAGCCGCATGTGCTCGGTGACGTTCACGACGGTCTTGACCGGCCCAGGCTAGCGCCAACTCTATGGTGTCGGGGGGAAAAGGAAGCACTTGCAGCGTCTCCACTCGGCCACGCGCACCCTGAACGCATCTGAGGCGCGAGACGGCAAGAGGTACCGAGAATGTCTCCTTTGCAATTCCGTTGCTTTTGGAGCCATTGCTTCTTCAGTACGACGGTACGCAGTACCAGCACCCAGCACGTAGCACACGAGCTCGGGAAAAGGGACCAGAATGATCGGTCTGCCGCCACACGTCCTGCCTCGCCCTACTTTCCCTGCCGGTGCCGACTCAGGAGGCGTACTCGGTGGCGGGTCATGGTGAGGGGCTCGGTAACCCGCACCTCTACCGCGTCGTCGACTTCCCGTGTCGAAAAGCCCACATTTAAGTTTGGCCTCGCAGCCTCGGAGCGCACAAGGGGCCTCTTGCCAGAGCGACGGCGCCATCTCGGTCGTCCCGTATGGCGCAGATAACGACACGGGCACTCCGTCTCTAGTCGTTCCCACGCCGACAAGCAAGCCAACAACAAGCACGCCAACAAGCAAGCATCTCGTCCCCGCGCTGCCTGGTATACGGTTTCATGCATCCCATTGCGTCCTTTTCGGCCTAGGGCCAGATCATAGCTAGTCGGTCCGTTACTGATTGAGATACTTCGCTGTCCCCGTTCGGTAATCGGATACCCGGCCTCGTACATCCGACCCCGACTGGACTCGAGCACGCTGAGATTACGGCAGCGCAGGCCCACGCCCCAAGAAACGACCTGATGTCGGGACTACAAATCATCGACCTATCGGCTCAGGGCGGGTCGACGCCAACGCGGGAGGGGCTTGGACCGTCCAGTGCGGCCACGGTGGGGGCAGGGCCTGCCACCGCTGCTACTGCGGCTCCAGCTCCCGGCCCAACTGTACAAGCAGCAGTGGCAGGTGGGAACCCACCTCAAACGTCCAAGAAGGGCCGCAAGTTCTTCCACAAGGTCCAGCCGACCTTTTCCATTGCCCCGTCCGCACCGCAGACGCAGCTGTGCTTCCTCGACAATTCCGACCCCAAGAAGGACGCCATCGTCAGGAAGAAGGCGCGCGAGTGGGTCTGGAAGAACAAGCACAAGAACACCGACGCCAGCAAACACAAAGATGGGACTAGGAAAGCGGCCAAGTCCGAGGGTGACAGGAGAAGCGAGCATGGCCAGATGGTCATGTTCCGCGGAGTAGATCGACGGAAGGTGTCTCCGCTCAACGACATCAGCATGGGCAGCGTCGATCCCTTTGGGACCCTCCCAGCCGTCGGGAGGAAGATCGACCACATTATAGAGTACTGTAAGTTCGTGTTGTTTCAGGGGTCCTCGCCCTGTTTGTCTTTGCTCGCAAGGACCAATGTCCATTGGCTCAGGACACTCGTCTATCGGTTTGTTTAGTAATACATGCTAACATCGTGAGTAGTCTTGACCTCTTGCCCGGAGCAGATACCATGTTGTGACGGTATGTGCTGGAGACTCCTGTCATGGTGGTGGTCAGCATCTGATAAGCGTAGACTATCGTGCCTGGCGCCCGCCACAAGGCGCCCTCCTTAAGACGCAAGAGAACACCATATTGGGTCACATGTCCGGCGAGCACGTCTCTTTCATAGTGTGGCTACATGCTACTACACTGATTCGAGATGGAATAGCCGGACGCTGGGATTCAGAGGAAGCCCATTTTTATTTCCGGCTGGCCTTGACTACTATGCGAGAAGCGAGCCAACGTCCGGTTCAAGACTATACCGATACGTTTCTAGGGGCCATGGGCTGTTTTACGGCATGCGCGGTGAGTACTTGGCTTGATATTGGGCTCTAGACTTCAATGCACAGGTATTGTATGTGGCTAGTGCTGACTGTGACTGCAGTGCTTTTCGGGCATGTACGAGGCAGCTGAACATCACAGCAGTGCTCTCGTCAGGGCTCTGAAGCTCAAAGGTAATGGCGACCTCACGGCCGGCTTCATGGCACTCAAGCCGTGGATGAGGAAGGCTTTGCAATGGTCAGTGAAACCTGTTGCCGAATGCATTAGAAAATGGTAACCTTTTTATTAGGTGCGAATATGGGGTGGCTTCTGCAGGCCCTCGAATGCCTATACTTCCCCGCACGCCTCAACCAAAAGCCGGCATAATTCCGCCGGCAGTTGTTACTGAAGCAGACCGTCTAACTCTGATAACACTGGCCAACCTTCCACCCCTTGCGGACCCTCTGTGCAATATCATTCGACTGACGCATCAGATCACCATCATGCACGCTGAGCCAAAGTCCGAATACAGCACCTGGGGCGGCCGTGCTACACTAAATCCAGCGGTCCTTCAACCACTTTATGACGTGGAGATGGTCATTCTTGAGGTCCTGACAGCTGAGAAAGAGTCTGGACGTCGTTTCACAGAGGTAGAAATCCTGCTTGCGGAAGTTTCTCAACTGTACTTTTGGGTGGCTCTGAGAGCATTGCCTCCAATGATGAGAATGTGCGAGCTCTTCGTTACGAGGGTAAAAGTGGCGTTGATCCCGCTACTGAACTCAACTTCACGTCCAGCTTACAGTACAACCGGCTCATCGACATCATCGATTATAGACGGAAGGGGAACCGCTGCTTCCGCTTCAGCAGGCTCCGAGAGCAGTGCTCAGGCAACAAAATTTGGCATGAATCCGGTCGACAACCTCATCACTTGGGCTTTCTTCTTGGGAACACTTGTCTCTAGTGTGAATTTCAGACCTGAGTATCCCTGGTACTTGGAGCAATTTCGCCTTCATGCTCGAAGTAGAGGTATGATCAGAGACACGGCAGATCTCGAACGGGTGTTGAAACTCTTCCCCTATCTCGAAGGGTTCTGTGGGCTAGGGATAAAAAAATTGAACATGGATTTTGGGGTGTAAAGACGCCCGACGACTACGATACCCAAGAACTCTGGATGAAATTTGGAGTTGTTGGGTTAGGATTTTCCCGGTTTGGTATATTCTCTTTTTTTGTGTTAAAAGTATTTTAATTTTTGTGCATCATTACTGTTACAGTACCATGGTTAAAAGTTGCTTCAAGCCAGCTCGTCAATCTTTGTTCTTGAGCCCAACACACTTATCCAACGATTTTGAGTCCTGTTTTCGATGGTTAATGGTGCTTCAACATACCAATGTTAACTACGACTATTGTACTAAATTGTTCTTCAGTTCCTGCGTTTCCTCTTAATCACTCTTGCACTACATCAGCATAATTCTTGCCTCCAAACCCCCTCTGCCATTCAAGTTACACAGAGAAAAGCATACCAAACAGCAAAAATATATTTTACCAATATGGAAAATGTAATGGCAGTAGCTGCCCCTTACCTTCTCCTGGAACAACGGTTACCATGGAGCTCTTCACGACCAGCCCCACCCCGCTCCTGGACGTCAACCCTCCCCTCCACAGACTCAGCACCTCACCGGGCTCGTCCAAAGCCATTAGAAGTTGTCGATTCTTCTGAGAGCGCACTCGCCTCGCCAACGACGACAAGGAGGCACGACTCGCACTCCACCCCACCTCTGTCGTCATCTCCTCATCCTTCGTCTTCCTCGTCTTCTTCTGCGCGAGAATTTTCAGACGAAGAAATATCCGATTATGATTCTGCCCCTGAGCTGGGCATTGCTCGCGTGGTGCCACTGACCCACGCCTTTTCATATGCTGGCCAGCGGCAGCCACAACCGCCGCCGCCGCCGCCACCGCAGCAGCACCAGCGCCGCACCCGACGACGGGACAGCGCGGTGCGCTTTTTGAAAACCGCCCTCCGGGCTCCGATTAGGTGTCTTCGGGAGAGCAGGGAGAGCAGTGAGAAGAAGGGTGCTGTGGAGGAGGGATTGGGTGCTCCTGTGTTCCCCGCATCTGGCCCTGCTCCTTATGCCACTGCCACTGCCACTTCTTCTAGGTGGTGGAGAGAGAACAAGGAAGAGGGTCGACAGAGGAAGAGGTTGCAGAAGAAGAGGCCCGAGGGGAAGAAAAAGCCCAGAGAGGATATGAGGCCTGGGGAGATGAGGGAAGTGTGGTGGTGAGGGGTGGTGTTGCTGTAGGGACTGCAGCATCAATTCATGTCTGTCTGTTTACTACCTCACCATTCTCTTCAAAAACCTTGGGCATGGTGGTGCAGTCAATCTTGAAGCTGGATTAAAAAATGTTGGTGAAGCATCATCACCCCCATCAAACATGTCATTTTTTCCCTCCTTCACCCCACTCAGACACAGCACCGCATCGAAGCGTTAAAGCCCTCACAATACAGAAATGTCTTCCATCTTCAACTCCCTCTATGAACAACATCCACATGTATGAGTGGGTTTTTGCATCCTCCCTAGAACCCCCCCAACACAAGCTTGTTTCCCCTCCCCAAAAACATGCGACAACCATTCACCCCATCAACCGCCCACCCTTCATCTTCCTCAGGCACCGCGTCTCATCTCGCCTCGTCTCACCTCCCCATCTTGAAACACGACAACAACGCCCATCGCGCACCGAGATTGAACACGTATGCAAAACAAAGTCAAGGGAAAAAAAAAACTTGGAGTGTTTGTGCAATCGAAACGCGACGCGACGCGATGCGCTGCGATGCGTTGGGAGGAGGGGAGAGATGGAGGGGGGAATCGGGGTAGAGCATATTGTGATAGCCAGTCGATACGAAGTGATGGCCGTGGGATCCTCGATTGCGTTTCTGATGGTCCGTTTGACATTTTTTTTCTTCTTCCCTTTTCTATGAGCTTGGTCGGGCTTTATGTTTCTCGCTCTGCCTGCCCTCTGCGCGCCTTTGGCATCTGGAGTTTTTGCACGTCTAGGGTCCTCATCTACACTACAAAGCGATACGAGGGATGCGCTGGCTACGGACGAACCCCCGCGCAGACATGCATCATCACCCCCAAAGGTAAAGAGACTTGCACATTGAGTCATTCTGTTTCAGCCTCGTTCAACGAATTCGACGTTCACAACACTCGAGCGATCGTCAAGGTTCGGAGATAAAAATGCACATGTACAAGCGTTGAGGGGAGATTTGCGGAAGAAGCACAGTTTATCATCACCTTTTATCATCACAATGACGCATGGCAAGAGAGGGTACGGTTGGACCTTTTTTTGATAATTTTCATTTCGTATTTCGATTTCTTCGACTTTGATTTATCTTTGGAGTTTTCAATTCATGCAGGTAAAGGGTATCATGAGGGACCTCCGCCCAGATATGCACATGAAAATGAGAAAACCCTTTATCCTCCACGTTACCGCCGCGCGCCAATACCATAAGTAGTGCTGTCCGTTCAAAATAAGTAGCGACAAAAGTAGTGCCGTCCCTCGTGTCCGCATGTGAGCTTCATGCATTCAGGGAGCTTCCTGCCGTAATACGCTCAGAGTGAATAGAGAATCAGAAAATAAGGTGAAGTTGCCCCAGTAGCCCCGGAAAGATTTTGCTTCGAGTCCCGCAATGCGCCGAGTTCGCAAAACGCCTTTCGAAAAAAAATCCAAAACTGTGTAAAGTCCTCTCTTCTAGAATTTCGCCCCGATATATCAAACATGTCTCATCGGCGTACGCCGCCCACCTCGACTTGGTGGGAAGTTCTTTCAAATGCGAGCCGCCTTTTCTTGGCCAGGTTGCCCTGGGGATTGTCTTCGCCGCCTGTTGAGTCTGCTCCGAAATCATCGGTGAATCCCTCGCCGTAGCCTTGGAATGAGCTGTCGTTGTACTGGCGCTTGGAGCCCGCGCGCTCGGGTCTCGATATCCTTGATGCCGCCGAGGCGTTGGCGGGGTTGGGCGTGGTTGCAGCAGACCGCTCTGCCATGCTGTCCGGACCTTTTGCTTTGACTGTCTCGTCCGTGGCCATGTAAGCTTTGAACTTTGATGCCTCGTGAGGGGGTAGTGGACCCGGGGCCATGCCAGCAAAAGCGCCGTTGAGCAGTGAGTCGAACCTGGAGCTGAGTGCGGACTTGTCGGGAGTGAGTGCCCCCTGTATCTCTTTGCCGTTGACTTTCTGCATGTCATACTCGAAGTCTGGGAATTGCATGAGGCCGGTCATCATGCCCTCCATCTTGGTGGCCTTGGGCTTTCCGGCAATCTTCATGAGCTTAATGTGGCCCTCGTAGGACTTGCGCAGCTTGTTAATCTTCTCGCCCGTCACGGGGTCGTTTCTGGCGACCGAGTTGGCAAGTTTGTTCAAGCCGTAGAGCTCGATAAGGTTCTGCGAGCCGTGCGGTCGGGACACCTCAGGAGCTATCCAGCAAAAACGTGTCAGACAAGCTAAGAGCAAAATGGCGCTGCAATCATAGAAACCTTACCTTTTTCGCAGAGCTTGAACAACTGAGAGCCGAAGATGCCTTCTGCGGCAGCGACGCCGCCGCGGCGAGACCAGACGTCGTCTCTGCTTTGCCGGTTGTGGTTGGAGTGCCTGTGTGAGAAGTCGTGAGGGTCGTCCATGAGGGCATCGCCGTCGCTGTCGAGGTTGGACGAGGACATGACGCCGGTGGTGCTGGCAGGGGTGGGAAAGGGCATTGGGTTGTTTGCCGATGATGCCGAGTGGTGTGGGTGCGACGACTTGTGGACCGACGACGGCGGGGTCATGTCGGGACCTGGCGCAGTGGCAGAGGTGGTGTGGGCTCCATGGGATTGCGAATTCATGGGTAGATAGGGCGGCGAGGTGGGCGTGTTGGGGTGGACGATGGGCTTTGTCTGGTCGGTCTTGGCAGAAGCGTGGTATGGAGGAGAGGCCGGTGAAAAGGATCCCGTCAAGCGCTGTCGCTTCGAGCTGTGCTCCGACATATGGGCCGCGGCGTCTCTGGGAGAGGACGGGCAGGCGGACGGTCGGAGGGGGCGCGCGGGGTGGAGCGTGGCTTTGTCGCGGCAGTCGAGCGGGCAGAGCAGCGCTGGGAGAGGGCGGGTGAAGCGCTCACGCTGGGTGCGGATCGACCGCGGCTGTGGGAGGCGCACTAGGCGGAGCGCATTCGCGGGCAGTGTCGTCGGGGCTGGCGGCGATGGAGTCGCAGAACTGGCGGATGCGACGGAGACGTTGGGGACGGGGTGGGGGGTGTGGGTGTGGGTGGTGGTGGTGTGAAGAGGAGAATAGATGAGCAGGATCTCGGCCGCCGCTGGCTCTGGCAGAGGAGCGAAGGGCCGGGAGGCTGAACTTGCCAAGCCCCTCAGCCCACACGTGACCGTCCCGACACCACCTGGGCGCCCCGATCGGCCGCCCGCGCCCGATTGCCTGAGACGGGCCAGCGACGAGCCAGTGACAAGCCAGTGAGACGCCCCAGCTGAGGCGGTCGCGTCGCCGTGTCTCGTCTCGTCGCGTCGCCGTCATCGCCGTATATCCGCTTCCTCTCCCCTCGCTCTCCCCTCTCCCCTCTCCCCTCTCCTCTCCCCTGCTCCCTCTCTCCATGTCTACACTTCCTCACGCCTCCGACGCCGCATCCCGCGCCACCGCCCATGCCCGCCCCGCCCAGCATGGATGACAGCACCGCGGCCGACACGTCGCCGCCAGCGCAAGCTGCCGCTGCCACCGCCAAAGTCCAGCAGCCTAAGCCCCAGGCCCTGCCCACCCGCGCCGGCCCCGGCTCCATCCTCGTCTCGCCGCGCCAAAAGGGCAATCCCATTCTGAACAGCGTGCGCTCTGTCGCCTGGGAGTACTCCGACATCCCCGCCGACTACGTGCTCGGTGCCACCACCTGCGCCCTCTTCCTGTCGCTCAAGTACCATCGCCTGCACCCCGAGTATATATACAACCGCATCCGCGACCTGCGCGGCCAGTACAACCTCCGCATCCTGCTCACCATGGTCGACATCGAGAACCACGAGGAGTCGCTGCGGGAGCTGTCCAAGACGTCGCTCTTCAACAACGTCACCGTCATGCTCTGCTGGAGCGCACAGGAGGCCGGCCGCTATCTTGAGCTGTTCAAGACGTTTGAGCACGCGGCACCCACGAGCATACGCGCCCAGCAGTCGGCTGAGTACTCGGACAAGCTGGTTGACTTCATCACCGTTCCGCGCAGCATCAACAAGACAGACGCCCTTGGCCTGGTGTCCAACTTTGGCAGCATCCGCACCGCCGTCAACGCTGGCCCCGAAGAGGTTGGCCTTATTGCTGGCTGGGGCGAGAAAAAGGTTCAGCGCTGGTGCGGTGCTGTCAGAGAGCCCTTCAGGACCAAGCAGTCAGCAAGGCGTGGCCCTGCTCCCGATGATTACCGGGCAGCGGAACAGAACAGCCGCGTAGGGGATGACATGGACCAAGCTGCTCAGGCTAGGAGCGAGCATACAGTGCCGGCGGCTGTGGGAATGGCAGCAACCGCACCGCTGAATTCCGCCAAAGCCGATGCGGATAGAAGGCCTGCGCAACGGCCTGCCGAGGATGAAGAGCTCGTCATGCGAGAAATTGAGGCCGCGGAAACCTCAAATGCTGGCACACGGAAGCTTGCTCAAAGTAGTACTAGTAGTAGCAGCACCAAGGCCGAGGACACTCAGGCAGGCAAAAGGAAAGCGGATGAAGAAGTCAGTGATGGCATACTGGCGGCGCTGAACAAACTAAGAAAGCAGTGATGCGTGGGGCCAGTGGTGACTGCAGCCTAATGTCACATTTTGTGCCGCAGCATACCCGTCAGAGGGTGGACTGCAAACGACATCATCACTCATACCGTTCTTGACTCCACCACTGCGATGACATCTGTGACACAGCGTATTAAACAGAGCATATCGTTTCGTTTGTTTGTTTCACTTGGTCGGTATGCGCACCTGAGAGAACCCGTTCGCTAAGAGATGGGGTTCCTAGCCACTGGTAGACCTACCTAGGTAGGTACTATAAGCCAACCCCTCAGCTTCCCGCCTCTTTCACCTGACTGCAGCCTGCTTCACCTTGCAACTCCAACCAGCCAACTCGCTGTGCAATTCTTTTGTGTCCTGAACTTGAGATTTCTTTCACAAGCGCCCTGCCACCTGCAAACGCCGCCACCATGCCTAACTTGGCTCAGCTGCCCGCCGAGCTGCAGATAGACATCTTTGGCTACCTCGGATCCGTCGATCTCAAGTCAGTCCGGAGTGTTTGCAAAACTTTCCGCAACAATGCATCACCGGCCTTGTTCCGGACCATTGTGGCTTGCTGCCGCTACCAAGCAATGGGCGCCTTCCAGAACATCTCACTGCATCCCGTCTTCGCCCCCTACGTCAACGAGATCATCTTTGATGGCTCCGTTTACGACTACGAGCCAGCCACTGACGAGAGTCTCTATCATCGTCTGGCCGATGCGATTGTCGAGTCGCGGGGCTTTCCGTGGCATAGGCATTCGAGGTAGGTTCTGGTATCGAGCCAAGGCTCCAGCCACTGACAATGGCCAAGGTTCAAACGTTATCAGGAACTGTTCCGCGAGCAAGAAGACATTCAGAACTCGGGTGTTCTACTCCAAACTGTTGCTCGAGCCCTAGATTGGATGAAAAACATCACGACTGTCATTTACTCGCCTGGTCCTCATTGCATACCAATTGAAGCTAAACTTGTGCGGGATCTTCTTCCTCGTGGTGTAGTTGATCACGGGAACTACAACGAGTGGTCCATACGTCCTCGGATTCCTTCTCAACACGGTATACACCACCTCATTGCTGCCTTCTACACTGCAAATTACAATGGTGTCCGTGTATTCCGGATGAATAGGCCCAACCTTCCACACTCCAATGGACGGCGGATCATCGGGGAGACGACGAGTATATCGAATTTCAAATTCCCGAGACCAAACGATATAATAGCTGCTAAACACTTCTTCTGCAGGTTACATACCCTGACCCTTAACATGTCGCTGCTGGGTGCTAGGTCTGCTTCGGACAACTTGGACGCACTATCCCACCTCGCTTTCCTCCTATCCAGTGCAAGAGATCTGCAAGAACTCAATTTTCATCTTCTTGACTGGGACTGTGAGCCCCACCACGCATACGGACATATTATACCTGACGGCCAGCCGATATTTTCTTACTTGGGGCTCTCCGCTAAATGGCCTCACCTGCAGAAGATCAGCCTCGAAGGAGTCTACGCAACCCAAGACGAGTTACAGTCTATTATGCGCCGTAATGGAAAAACCCTGAGCGAGGTTCGGTTCGGTTTCTGTAGTCTTCTTGTCGGACATTGGTCGAACCTTGTCGACGACGTCGTATACAGCTCCAGGGTCTCAACTTTTGCTCTTGACCATGTCAACGAAGCCTTCATTCAAGGTGTACCTTTTCACCAATTGGACGAAGTGGACAGGAGCGGATGGCAATACGTGGGCGAACTGAAGTTGGATTCTGCGAATGAGCGATATTTTGTACAATTAACCCTGCCCATTTTTTAGCAACACCACGCTGACTATTCCAGGATCAATCCAGGGGGAAATCGGTATATGATTGGCGCGAATTAACTGATGACGATTCGGAAGACCTGCACTATATACCTTGAGATATGGTTCCTGCAAAGTCACGTTATTCGGTTGGGCGGACTTGAAGAGGAATGAGAGAACGCTACGAACCACAAGCCAATGCCATCGAAGGTGATGGCTGCCGTTCAAACCATTCTACATTCTAGCTGGTTCGGAACTTCAGGTAGTCATATTGCGTAGGGCAGGGACGACAGCATCCGCTGCCGCCTTATTGGTTAGCAAACCATACGTTGGCAAAGGTATGCAGGGCTCCCTCACCTTATTCCCTTCTACAGACGACGCTTGCCCTCTTGTAAGGTTCCAATCCGTTCTATTTTTGTTCGTTACGCATACCCCAGTCAATCTGTATCGCCGCCGTTGCACGTGGGGAAGCAGCGTCAGCTCCGCTTTTCGGGAGCCGATATGCAGCCCTGCCGCCCAAACAAGGCTGGTCTACAGCCCTTTCGTACTAGCAATTGTGGTTCTGTTCCCTGCTCGCACCACCGAACATGCTGTAGTTGCTAAAAAAAACCAGTGACAACCTTTTTAACCGACACGCAACTGTTTTTCCATTTGCATTCATAGTTTGCCATGCCCGCCTCTGCGTCTAGCTGAAATGTCTTACCTGAACTTCTTTTCTTGTACCCCTCCATTCGCATACATCTCCAGTCGCGTGCCGAGCACAGTACTCGCCCACCAAGCCAGCCCTATTTGTTGCTGCCCACTCAGCTCGTACCCACACCTGACGCTATCACCATGCTATCCTGGAAGGTTGATCACCACGCTGGCGGTTATTATGCTATCAGACGCCTTATCGAGTACTCGCCTCGGATGAAAACCGGGTCAATCTCTACACTCACCGGTCTTGTTCCAGGTTACGGTCTAGAATAGCATCATCGCAGCTAATCGTCATGTGGGCAAAGTTCTCTATACATGCACGACAGGACGTTCCGCCTGGGCATTTCGCGCGACCGCGGCGACTATTCTTCGTGGAACCCCGCCGTTTGGGCAGCCAAATCGCAGAGTACACGCGCCTCCTTCGTCCTGTGATTCGCCCCCGAACTGGCCCTGTCGCCATTTGGCGGCTCGGCCCCTGCCCTGTTGTTTCTTCGACCGCCTTTCCCACCAACCCATGTCTGCCTTCGCCGTACCGCCCTCCATTACACACGCGCACTGTTGACGGCCGCCTCTTCGCCCCTCACGTTTCCCCGGGTGTCGCCGCTGCTGCGCTGGCCATGACGAAGGGCGGTTTCTTATCCTGGAGGAGCATCGAGGTCTCAATCTATCTTGGTCCTGCGGGATAGACCAGGGGCACATGACTCAGATTGGCGAACCTAGTCACGCCGAAGCGTGATAGCAGGCGGTATGCCTCTGGGAAGACGCACGCAAAGTCAGGACCTCTCTTGCCAGTTCATCAGATATACGAATCCAGTGGCCTGGTTGCCTGGCTGCCTGGGCCGACGCGTTGCGGTGCATTGGCAAGCTCCAAAATGCCTCTGCCACATCCGCCGCACTCTGCACTACCTTAGTCCTTGCTATATCAACGCGGGCCCTCCCACTGACCTTTGCCTCCTGTCTCTGCTACCACCTCCACACACACCGAACAGACACAACACCCACACACTTAACCACGGCCCCTCTGCTCGACTTGCTCCTCTTGCCTTCCCCAAAAGGGTTTGGCAAATTATCCAAACGCTCACTTTACGTCCTTGCAAGCATTCTTCTTGCATCGCCCCTGGCACCGTACCTGTTGGCTCCAACGGGCATCCACACTGCATCCAAGATGCCATCCCAAGATGGACACGACGACGGCTCCCGTCGTCGGCAGCAAGAATCAGGCAATGGGAGGTACCAGCAGGATCAAGCTGCCCCATACCAGACGGCTGCCGACAGCAGCGTAAGTCAACCGTGGTATTCTCTCGTGCTCGTCTCGACTAGTGATGCTAAACTACTACAGAGAAGCTACTCCGACCGCCGCCACCAAAGCCATCAATCAAGCCACCCCTACGAGCCGACACATGACCCGTATACCTCCCCGGACTGGCAGGCTGTTCCACGACCCTGGGGCGCGATCAACCCCAATACATATCGAGCGATCCAAGACCCCGCCCTCCATTCCTCATCGGGATCCCACCATGCTCAAGGTCATAGTCACTCCATGATGACTCAAGCGTATGAGGCTCCATACGCCCATGCCCACCCGCCCGCACTATATTCCCACTTGCACCCTTCTTCCGGCCCGTCTTCGTCATCCCATCAGCACGGCCACCAATACAACTACCCATCACCCGCCGCACCGTCGTCTTCTTATACTGCCGCCGCTCCACCCAACACCCGCCGCATCACACTGTCAAGTCTGCACGCCCTCGACCAGCACCGCCGCCCCACCTCCACCATGTCGGCCTGGGCCCGAGAATCTCAACGCGACGGTCCATACAACGCGGTCGGATATGTCGAGTCGGAGCGGCGGCGACAGCAGCGAAGGCAGCGCCAACGCCCGTACCACGGAGACGAATACGGTTACGACGGGTCTGCAAGCGACTACGAGTGATGAACGTTTTCGACTCTTGATGTTTTTCTTCGAATGTCGACGTTTTGTTTGGCGGATTCCCTCTGGCACTCTCCACCGTCAGACAAGAAGGAAAGCAGAGACAGACAAGCCCTCGTTATATATATATACATCCAGACACTCGACAGGCGCCAGCGGGCCTCGGCCATATGGCAAACTTGGAAGCTTACTCGCGCTGTTGCTGCACCGAAAAGGCGCGCGCCTTGTCATCATCATCGGTGTTCCTCGGGCGCGGGCGAGAAGGCTGTGCTGTGCGTGTGTGATGGGTGTATCTTTTTTTTTACTGGGCCCCCTTTTCTTAGCCGCTGAGATGGGTGGGTGGGTAGTGCAAGGCAGCAACGCGGCATCGCAGGCCAGGCCAGAGCAGAGCACCCACGATGACGGGACGGCAGCGCGTAAGCCCCGACGATCGAACGGCGTCTACGCATACGATCTTTTCCTTTCCTTCTTCACCCATCTTTCCTATTGTTTCGGCGTCGCGGTTTCCAATTTCTTACTCCAATTCGTTGGTGCGGTCTCGTTGTGGCTGCTGGTTCGTTGGCGGCGGGCATGTGCGCGGTGATGTCGGTGTTTGTGGGGGCCGGGCTGGCGATGACGAGGACGAGGCTGAGGGCTGAGACCGAGGTGTTTGTTCGACTCAGACTTGGGTTCGGCCTTGTCTTGCGATGCATCGCCTTTGAGGATTTCCATTGGTGTCGATACTCTCTTCTCCTTCTGTTCTATTTCTCCTTGGGGGTATCGATTGAGTTTGTGACTTGGCTACCACCATCGGGACCGCGTCGGGGAGGGCGTCAATGGCCTTCTTTCTTGCTACATGCGGGCGTGAGCTGGCCACCACCTCCTATGCCTATACGATGAATGTTTCCGGGGGCCTATTTTGAGGTCTTTCAAATCCTCTAGGGTGGTGGGATCGAATTGCCAGACAGGCTGGCATGACATGACATGGCATTAGGCCATTCTCCAAGAGATCACGGCCATTCACATCGTAATGAGAACGCTATACGCAGGCATAACATGTGCACACCACCATATGCGAACCTTTTGAACAAGCTAGTGACCTCTGCATTGCACTGCACTGCACCACACTGCACCACACTGCACCGCACCGAACCGCCTAACCGACCCGCCTCCAATTCCCCGCCCGCCTGTACGCTCTCAAGTGCCGAACCATGCTGCTTACTTACCAGTGTACATCCCCTTTGCCGAGTTCGGGGTACGTACCTCCCTCCTCGCCCCGAACTCCGGCGCCCACACCACAGCCCCTCACAAAAACCAACGCCGCACAGATGGAGAGGGGAGAGGGAAGGAAATCGCCAGCATCCCCTCTCCCTCTGTCCACGTAAAACGGGGGGGCATGGCGTAGACCCCGAAACCCGCACGTCCTGCTCTGTCCTGAGTCCATGCCCCGCGCGGCCCTGGAAGACCTGTCCGCCTGCTCGTCTGCCTATACGCCTTCTTTGCAGGCAACCATCCGCCAGCGCGGGGATATCTTGCGAGACGGAGGGAAAAAACAGCCTGCCACTTGTCAGGGCGAGGTCATCTGGGGCCGGCGATCGCGCCCGCGCCCTAGGCCCAGGCCTGGGCCCCGACTTCCATAGTGCTGTCCCTCTTCCAGGCCTGCCGGGCGGTTAGGGTGCGCCGCCCGTCACTACTGCTGTCATTGAACGTCGAGTCCCGCCGCCCCGTTGCCTTAATTGTAGTCGTCGTCATCAGCGTCATCGCCGTCACCCTCATCATCATCACAGTCGCCGAAAAGTCCTGAGGGACTCTCTCATACTACCTTTCGGGCATGTAATGCGTGAAATCCCACGTATCACGCAGGTGGAGGACGCGCCTGAGGCTCTGCGAGCCCACTCAGAGCGCTCAGATGCCGTCCTGCGCATCTGCGCGCGAGAATCCACGCCAGGCAAAACCTCGCAAGAAATGACTCAGAATGGGTCAAGTCATCTCAGCAGCCGTCGTCGAGTGTAGTTGGGTGAGACATTGTTGAGGCTCAAAACTGGTCGGGCCGCATCGTACGTGCGTGTTGCGTCGCCCTCGCCCTCGTCTCGCAGCAGGATGGATGCAAGATGCCTCCCCCGCCTGGCCTTGCCTCGCCCGCCAATCAGCCAGATTACCGCTTAACCAATGCTGTTCATGCATCGAACGCCCGGTGCCCCGCCACGCTGGCACACCAAAAGGGCGAGAAGAGGGCGACGAGGGCTACAGGTGCGGCTCTGTGCATGTTCTATTTGTGCCCTGCTGTGCCCTAGTGTGTGCCCCAGTGTGCGCCCTGATGTGCCCCGGGGCTCGATGCGGCAGACCCAGAGTCCAGGTTGACAGACGATCAGATTGGTGGGAGGGTGTAGGGCCGGATGTCAGGCCGCCGCCACGAAGTGCGGGCGGCACAGGGGGATGGAAGGGCAACTGCAGGCAGCACGTCGTGCACGAGCGCGAGCGCAACCCGCTGCGTCGTGGAGCTGTCGGCCAAAGGCGGTCGGGGTGTCGCGGCCGGATGTGACCCGTGCATTCCGAGCCACCGGCTTGCCTACCGTCCGCCGCCTGCCGTCTGGACGAGAGTTGGATGGTCTCTGGGACCGTGCGTGCGCCGGCCTACTGGGGATTTGCTGAAGGGTGTGGTCCGTGCAGACCTTAATTCTACTACCATCAACCTCAGCCTTGTCCTACAAAAAGCCATTCTTCTCTTTTTCTGGCATGTTTTGCGAGGGGACCATTGTGTGATGCTACCGGGCGAGTTTTCACACTAACGCGGAGGAATTCTAGCGAGGTGAAGGACGACAAGGCTGTAGGCTGCCCCGTATGCAGTTGGAAATGATCTTTTGCCCTTTCGACCTAGTGCAGCGTCCTGCATGCCGATGCTGCAGCGTGCGAATCCAGCTGGTCCTGAGCCTGAGCCTGAGCCTGACGCGGGAACCGAGCCCGTTGTCCTTCGCGGTGGTCTGATGTTGCTATCAGCATTGGCTTGGGCGCCACGCGTTGATGAGTCGGGGATGTGTCACTTTGGGATGGAGTGGGAGTCCATAGTGGGGCTGCGAAAGGTTGCCCGGAACTCGTTAGACGCCCTTTCCATTTTGCTGACGTTCGTGCTGGCTAGGCCTCAGCGGTTCTTACGCAGATTGACCCAGTTTCACCTTTCCTTGACTTCCTGTTACCGGAGGTTGTGAATGCACATCTGCAGATCCGCGAAGAAATGGCCAGGCTAGGCTGGAATCGTGCATCTTAATCGTTGCTTCGGCTGTCGGCGTCAGATAGCCTTGACCGGCGCCACGGGACAACACAGCCATCCACCTTCTATCTCTCCTGCCACTCGATTCTGCCTTGCAAAACGCCTTGCCCATAGAACGAGGTCGGGGCCGAAAGAGGCCGCCATCATTATAACAGTTCTGAGCTGCGCCATCCAGGGAAGAAAGGGTTTGCGCAAACCCGCAAAATTTGTATGCTCGCGCGAGTTTCTCGTTTCTTGCGTCTTGTACGTCGACAATATGAATCGCTCGTTTTTCTCCCATCCCGCAAAACCGGTCAAACCCCCAGACCTCAATTATTGATCGCAGGGATCTCACGTCTGGAGTGCAACGCATTCCTCCTCCAGAGATCCACAAGCAGCGTATCGGATGAGGGCCCCTCTCTCGCATGGCCGGCCTCCTCAAGCGTCGGCCGCTGCCGGTTACTGACTGTGTCGCGCTTGATTGCGGTGGCCCAAGTCGGCTTCTAGCCAGCCCACGACACCTCGCGTTTCGAAACGATAGCCTTTGCCGTGCCCGGTCCTGCTGTCCTAGTTAAGGGCCACTCATATGGCTGGTCTATGCATGTGATGGTATGCCATTGGACTGTTCAACCCACCAAAGCTTGTCAATCAGTCCTCCTCTTCGTTCATCCGTGTCTGACCGGCCTTAGGCAACAATGCCTAGACATAGAGGCTCAAAGTTGGACCACGCCCTCTTCCCGTCCGAGTCGATAGCGGCGTGCCCTTCGACGAGTCCTCCGATCTAGATCAAGGCGACCACTCAAATGCGTGGAGTAGTCGATGTGGTGGTCTAGGGCCTTTTTGCCCTCGGGCAATGTGACACGCGCCCTTTCGCCCTCATGCAGGCCCAAGCACAAACTTTCGCAACCCCAAGAGCGTTCGGGCCTATCCAGCATCATTGCATCTCCTTCGCGATGGATCGGCTGTTACGCAGAGAGGGCAAATGCGGCGTGAGTGCATTCTGGCCAAGACAATTCGTTTCCTTCCATTTGCCCTGTCAGTCCAGCAGGACAATGCACTGAGCCCTTGTCGTGAATCCCAACTCTTTCATGGCGGGTTAGAGCAGTTATAGTCCTTCATGTCCGCCGAAACTCACAATCAAATACTTCTTGAACAGGCTTTCCCACAATGTGTATGCTCATCAAGCTCGAGTTCGTAAGTCCCTATTCGGTTAGCCGCGGAGATGGCATAACTCACTCTCTATAGACTTGCAAGTGGACTTTTGAACGCAAGCGCCCATTGACTACGACACAGCCTGGTGCCCAATCAGAGACTGTTCAATCCAAGGCCGACATACCCCCCTTGAAGGGATATCTTCCCAACTCCGAACCCTCCTTCTCATCTGCAAAGACAGACAGTGGTTGTTCCAGTCGCTCTCGTAGCTACTCTTTCAGACTCTTGTCGATTGCTCGCAAACCAATCGCAAGGATGTTCCGGCGACACCTTTCAACTCAAAACGAATCGCACATTGGGTCTCAGGCGCCGATGACATTCCAGGAAATTGATGGCACAAGCTGCTTGGCTGAGCTGCCTGGCCACGCCTGTCAGGAGCTCCCAGGTGATGTGGGCTTTTGTTGGAGCGAATACTCCGCTTTACCTCAAGATCTACCATCGTCTCAGCATGGATACACCAACGGTTCGCCAGATCCATCCAACTCTTTGACAAGTCCGTGCACTCATTCACCCGTCTCATCCCTCTCGTCTTTTGAGATGCAGGCCAACCAATTCCAACAGCAGGGGGAATATACCGATCTTGATATCTCTCCAATGACCGTTAAATCGACTTCGTTCGACGATTTTTCAAAATCGCCATCGGTAAATCAACATGAGCATAGTCTTTCGTTGGTTACTCCCCGCTTGGACATTGCCAGTACTGGAGGAATGGGCGCCCAAACCATCACTCCCTCGCCGACAATCTCGATGGAATCCATGTCGCCCTCTATCTCTTTCACGCATGCTGGCACTCCTGTCTCTGTCATCTGTAAACCCCCATACTTGTCGGACAACCCTTGTCGCCAAGAGGACTCAACATACTTTCCGTCAACCAACTACGTCTTCGATTCTCCTCTTGGCGAATACAATCCCCTGGACATGGGTAGACTGCCGTCGATGGAGTACTGTACTGTACCCGGCGTCGACTTTTTTCGGTCAGAGATGGGCATTTTGAATGGCCAACCACGTCGTCATACTGTGGCTACCTCGCACTTTGAGTCCGGACACTTTATACCGAAAGTAATGAATAACTACGAGCCTCCGCCTCCATACGGTGACCTATCGTGCGACGAGACGCCCTACCGCGATGTCATGGAGCAATTGGATATGCCGAACGAGACCTCTTCAACCACGCAGTTGTCGGCCGACGCCGCAGAGGGCCGATGCGGAGAGTGCGGCAAGAAATTCAAAGGAAATTACTGGCCAGGAAACCTGAAGCGGCATATCAAGCAAATGCACCTGGCGAAGGGACTCGCCACGATAATCTGTCGGCCCTGTAATAAATTCTACCGGCGCGGCGATGCATTGCGCAAGCACAAATGGAAGATCCATGGTCTCCTGAACTGCAAGCCTAAGAAGCGTCGAGAAAGAAACAAGCAGTAAAATCGATGAGCATGAATAACGCTAAGTGCCAACAAATCATGCTGCCAAAATCCTGGTTTCTGGATAAGGCGTGGTGGTATAACTTTGGCCAGGTTGCACAGCTTCTTGAGGGTCAAGCCGGTTGCTGTTCGCTTCACATCGATACGGTCGGGGTTTAGCCAATGCTTTGCTCGCAGCGCAAGTTTTCGTTCAGAATCTTCTGTATATATTGTTTTGGTATTGACGATTTACCGCTGGGTTTCGGTTGGATATGGGATCACCAGATGATTAATGTTTTAATGAGATCAAAGTAGTTGGTAATGGCAACCGAAGTCCGTCAATGAATCATGCGCTCTACGAGTCTTTACTCTGCTCATTGAACCAAATGACTCAAACTCTTTTGGCTGCAGAAATAGACAGACCCCAAGAGACAAGTGTTGAGGTGGCCCGCTCGTGCATTCAATCGTCGATGTATTGGTACGCCGCCCGGAGCCAACTGTGCGAGCGTCCAAAAGATCGACTATTTTCGCCTATACCCTCATCTCGCGGGGATGAGGGGGACCACCGTAAAATGGAGGCTCAACGGACAAGGCCGATGCTTGTCTACTGATGACGCAGTATGAGACGATTCAAGCAGGATTCTCCACCAGGGATATTCTGGCCGTGTGACTGCCTTCAGATTGATGATTATCAATCATGGCCCCTGAGCTCCGCATCTCTGACCGGTGCGGGGCCCCGCTTGTTGGCCAGGAAGAAGGCGGCGCGGGCAAAAGCTGCTTGTCGGCAACGCCGTTTGGAAGGACTGAAGTTAATGAGTATGCTAGGCACACAAATGCGTGGAAATGGTTATTGAAGTGAGGTGAAGTTAACCTTGCGCGTGCATTGAGGCTGTTCCACGTATTCGGTGGCGCCATCAGGGCAAAAGGGCGTAAAGGAAGTAGGGGAGCTCGGCAATTCCAAGCTACTACACCGAAAAGGTACTATGTCCAACGCAGATCATACTGATGAGGGTGCGTCGGATAAAGTCAAAGCTAGTCTTGTAGGGCGTGTCCTTCCGTGGTACAGGCCCTAAAAAGGTATGGGATGCCCAACAACGTTCAATGATGAGGCGATGCAAGAAACCAAAAGGTGAAACCAGAATACGCCTTGGGGAGGACGGTGCCACGGGGGGGGCGCGGCACAAGAAGCCATCGGGCGTACTGACCGGACGTCGAAAAGCAGGGTATACTGTGAGGTTAGTGCGGCTCTGCGCCTTATTAGGGAGGCGGTAACAAGCCGCTACTCGGCTGACGCAGACGCTCAGGGATTCCGGGGAAGATCAATGCTCTTCGATGAGCATGTGCGCGAGTAAAGACGCCGGGCGAAAGCCGTTTGTGGGCTATGCCATCAGCTTCGGCACCATTGCCAGCATCCCTGAGCAAAAGATTGGCGGCTGTGATAGTCAGACGCATGCAATTGGAAATCACCAGACGAGGGACGAGGGCACCGCCATAGGCTGACGGCTGGAAAGAGGACGAGGAGAGGACGATGAGAGGACGAGGAGAGGGCGAGAGCGAGGGCGAGAGCGAGGGCGAGAGCGAGGGCGAGAGCGAGGGCGCCGGGGCAAAGAGTCCCCCAGTCCTTCGTGGGCGCATTCGCAGGTTGGCACTCTACTAGGGCATGGAAGGTGCCGTGGATGGCCGCTGCCTTGGCGGAGGTTGTGCTGAGGGCGAAGCTAGGCCCTGTAACCCCACGGCGACGTGGCCTCTAGGCGGCGACCAGTGCACTGCTGCACGTCTCCAGTCCTCGAAGCTGAACATGAGCTGGGATCTGGCCTCCCATCAGGTTCTGGCCATCCTGTCAGGCGGAGCCAAAACATCTTGGGCGTTCCGAGGTTTGGCTGCCCCCCAGTAGCCGAGGCGGGGTGGCGTCGTGGTGAGGTCGGCGCCGAGCTCCGCAAGGTGGTCGTCAGGCACGCCCGGCCATTTGTCCACGAGAAGTTCGGGCTGCTGTCTCGCTGTCCGAACGTCAATTTCTGCCTATGGTTTTCCCTTGGGGAAACAGTCGCAGCTCAGGATTGGTTTAAGGCCCAAGGGGCTACAATAGTGGCCTCGGGGTGCCTGGAAACAAAACCAGCAAATACATATAACAGCCGTGCCGAGATCGTGAAGATAGAATCAGAATGCTGCCGCTTCTTTCTCTGGATTCGGTCAAAACATTGCTGGAGGATCGACCACCGGTCAAGCCGTTTGTTTCGAGCAGGGATTTAGAGCGTGGTCATTTCTTGGAGTCCCCCCAATTCCCCCCATTCCCTCCCTTTTTTTTTTGAAAATTGGCTGGTCCAACCTAGAGTGCCATGAAGCGTGGAGATCATCGGAGATTGGCTATGGGGGGCACGGGAGCCTGGGCGGGATACGCGAGTCCTTGTAAATGTGCGTCTTCGAAATCTGGAAATTATTCCGTCGCCCTCATTCTGAGTCCTCTGAAGAATATACGCAAAGGTGCCTTCGCCTGCTCTCTGCATAGTCCATCGTGCCCACGAATCAACCCATCGATTGGACGGTCACGAGTGGCGTAAAGGCGCGATTCCTCCGCATCATATGCCAACAAGTGGGGGGATGTTATCTGGCGGCCGTAAAAAGCTCCTTGTTGCATACGCAATCCCCCACAGTCAGGCTTCCTATTTTTGGAGGCGTTCGATTTGCCAACCCAATGGTTCGGCGAATGATTGCAGCTTGCAAGCTGCGTCCTGGTTACAGAGGATGTCGTGCCGAGGGAAGCAACGAGTTGAGAGATCGGCATCTCATTCGAGTCGATAAAGCGCCTTCGCATCCGACGCAGTCCACCAACTTTCGCGGGGGTTACACAGTCGCACCTGCAACGACTAGTCTCGATGATAAATGAGGGAATCGAGTGAAGACTGTCTGACGCCTTCCAGAAGGCAAACGCAAAGGCCCTATCGTGCGGAGAGATGCAACCCTGGAGCAGGACTGTTGAAGGAATGTGGTGGTATGGCCAGGTGACCGTCTCTACTGCTGTTTCATCAATTTGCCGCCCAAATAATAATATTCGAGGGTAAGTCCTCCTTCTTTACAGTGTTGAAGAAGCAGTTATCTTCAATTGTTTCCCTCGATCGAGCCACCATGCAGTCGTCTCCCATATCGCGGCATTTTTGTGTCATTACGTTTGTACTTTCCCTCCATATGAGTCGAGCGATTGGTTCAGTACCTAACCTAGATCAGATACCAAAGTAGCGGCCATTCAAGCAGCACGGTGCCAGGCTGGTCGACTTTTCGACCGTGCTCACCATCCGTCATAGGTCTGATACGGAACTCGAAGCAGGAGAGCGTCGGGAAAGAGCTAGACAACATCCCTCATTCATTTGAGCCTGTGGAGCCTTACTCCTGCTCTCAGCTTGACCTCAGTTGTGGTGGAAATTACCTCTTGAACCGTCCTTTGATCTGCTGTGCCTGTCACTCGATACAAAATCAAGAAGAAACAGTGAAAGAAGAGCCCGACAGCTCGGGAAACTGCTTGGGGCTTCGAAAACATCTCCGTAGCTTGCGGAATTTCATTTCGAAGAAGCAGAGGCAAAAAAAGCCGAAGAATACTTGGCGCAGTCCAGAAAGAGGTATGAGAGGATCTGGTTCTCGCATGGGTGCGATTGCGAAAGAGCCGTGTGAAGTTGATAGCCCTGTCCATGAAATGTTTGCCTCCGAATTTCAACAGGCTGCTGTCTACTCAAACCCATATGAAGCACATCCACCCACCAATGCCTATGAGTTGGAAGCGGGGGTCGGGTCGAATCAGCAGGTGCCGTACTACAATGAGCCATACCAATACAGTCGAGCTCAACTTGAATTTCCAGAGGCTGGACACAATGCCGGCATGTACTCCTTTCAAAGGGAACAATTTGCCCGAGCTGGTACTCCGACACTAGGAATTGCAATTCCAAACACTCCTTCCGAAATGTATGCTGGTCCTCTTAGCTCCGGTCCGAGCTCGGGTGGTAGATCGGCTGGGGAGGCTGCGACATTCACACCAGCCTCCAGTACTCGATCGGGAGGCTCGCCCACAGGAAGCCAAGAATCCTGCCACTTTCATCACGGTCCGCTTTCCCAGGGCTTTGGCGCCGTTCGTGATTCGGCGTCTTCTCTCGGCTCGCAGAGCCCGCAACATCTCCAATATAACGCGCAGCCGCCGACACCGCATGCCTCCACCTGGATCTACAATGGCGTAGAACCTGACCATTTTTACCCCTCTTCTGCGATAGTGACGCCTCTGAATACAGCTCGCGGACAGTCGTACGACGCATCGCTGCCATGGCCTTATTCGATGGCCCAAAATCATCCCACACAATTCTCGGAGACAGCGGGAATCGGTACAACAACTCGTCTACTTCTCGAGATTACTGAAGTCTGTCCGCCACGATGCGACCAGTGCAACAAAACGTTCCTCGGCCATTATGGCAAATCGAACCTGACAAGGCATAAGAAAACGGTACATTCTGCTGCCAGTCATCCATGTAGCATATGCGGCAAGAACTTCAAAAGGACGGATGCTTTGAAGAAACACTCAGACAAGAAGCACAAATTGCCCTTGCAAGACAAAACAAGGATGCCGATGGGATACCCCACATCTCCAATGTTCATTTCCGAATTGGCTGGCAGCTCCAACCATGGTCCCAGCACTTAGTGGCAGTAGCGGCTGGTGTCGCTGAGCTGGGCTTTCTTCTTATATTCATTAGTATCTGTTTGCTTGATGTATAATGTCACAGCGGTGGGCTAGGTTGCGGACTGCTTGAATCAGGGGCTCTCCACGCGTTTGCTGGCATTCATGCGGGTGGGCCGCTGCCGATGGAGCAAAGGATTAGCGAGAGCGAGCCAGAAATTCGGTTCGATGAACGGGTGGTGTTAATTGATGTCGCAACAATTGAGTTTCGTTTGAACCCTGACCATGTGTGACTGAACGGCGCCCGTGCCATTGCGCCATTGTATAAAGGTCAATGCTTGGAAGCAGGTGGTGTGTTGGCTCCGCTGTCGCAATGCGGCTCAGTATCGCCGGCACCGCAGTGAGCTATGGTGGAATCATCCCGGCTTCCAAGGTTGGCAGGGTCCACTTAGCCCCGCACGCGCCGTAAAAAGGATGTGGCACGGCGCAGATAGAGAAGCTGGAAATGATGGTGTCGGGTGATTGACCAGGAAATGCACTGCGGTGCGGGGGTTGCATGCTCGCAATATTTGTGGCGTCTTGACGCCCCCATCATCGGTGGGAACCAGACTCTCGATGTGATATAGTGCAATCGTTTGGCGGATGGTTCCCCGCTGATACGTATGCGTCCCATGGAACCTCGCTTGGGCAACGGATCGTCACCGTCACAGACGGGACGGCTCGAGGTGGTACCCAAAAGAAACGCGCTTTCGCATCAAGGCTTGCGCATTGCCTTGTTCGGCTGAATCGGCCTCATCTAGAACCTAAGATACCTGTCTTTGTATCAAAAAGGCCTGCAAACTGCCTGCGAGCTTCCCGACAGAAGCTAGATCACAATCGCAATCGCCTACGTCTGAAGGATCCAGAAGACGACGAAGCGAATGACCAGCTGCGTTGCTCGACCTTAGCTCTATAGAGGAAGGGCTCCGCGGAAGGCGCGCCAATACGCGCAATGCACTGCTTTGTTTCAGACTAAAAAATGCCACAGTATTCCCTTATAGGCTGTGGGTGTAGACGGGCGCTTGCTGATAGCCGTGGCAACGCAGCCACTTCCGACCGGGCAGTCTCATAAATGAGGAAGAAGCCGCGTGGTGCGCTTCTCCCATACCTCCACTCAGAACACATCAGGTAGCCTATGTCGAAGACGAAGGTGTATATAGCTGAGCGTTCAAGGTTCCATCGAGAATTGTATAGTCTGAACTGGCAAACAAATGTGAATAAGTTGGAACATCTGTGGCGTGCTCGTGCTCTCTAACGATCGACGAAGGCAGAGCATATGCAGTACTCTGCATTCCCATATCACCCTGCACGTCAAGCGGAATCCAAGAGGAACATTGGTTCGGCACACAACATGCGCCGTGGCTTGCCTAGCTCGATCTTCGGTACACATGCAGTGCTCTCGGTCCATGTTGACCGAATCCGCTGTATGTATAAGGGTAGCGTCCGAAGGTACAGGGTTATTGAAATGGGTCGGTTGTGGCGGGGCGGAAAGGTTTATCACTAAGAGGATCCCCTGCTACTCAGAAATCATATTCTGCCGCACAACTCGAGGCCGCCCCGACCAAATGGCCCGCTGAGATCACCTGCGACTTTCGTTGCCTGTAGCATACCTTTCCGATGCGGCACAGCAATTCTCCGAACGAAACAAGGTAAGTAGATTTGGCTAACATCTTGCACAGCCTTCGGGACCAGATAGCTTGAAGCACCTTACGAAGCTTCCGACGTCAGTCAGCCTCACGGTCTACCGACATCCAATCATTCTCCATCGACTGGTCGCCCGGATAGCCCTGTGAAGGGCTCACTCATATCACAGCAGCGCAAGACAATGCTGCTGTACGGAGGCTGTGCTAGGGAGCTGGCTGGCAAGCTCAAGCTGGCATGACCTCACAGTGCCCAATGTGGGACGAGACCACGATGGCCATGTAACCCCAATCCCCGACCAAATAGGGTGAGCAACATTTGGGTTGATTCTGCCCTTTGATGTTGTGGTTTGTGCCGACCAGGCTGGCGATGAAGGCTTGGCCTGGCCGAGATCTGACCTGGCCGATCCAGGACCCCATATCTCTTGAACAGGAGCTCCGACTTGAACACGGCCACGCACCCAGGTGTAAATTGTGTGAAGGCCTCAGGAGAAAGACCTCTCACATCCAGGGGGTGTTGCTGTGGGCGAATAACAAACACCTTCGCTTTAAGCCGAGTAGGCCCGCCGGTCCAGTGGCCGCCGTCCAGTGGCCGCCGTCGTTCAGGAGGACCGTGGCGGCCCAAGCTTGCAGGACTGCACCGCCTCCGAGAGAGTAGGTACTCTCCATCACGTCTCTCTCCTGCTCTTGACATGCTCCGAAGCAGCTTCGATTCCTGACTACCCATAGTTTACCGAAGCTCCGCCAGCGTCTCTCTCGATACCTCTTGCGCAGATAAACACACCAGATCTTGAACGCTTGACGGCCAACAAGTACAGCATTTCTCACCATCGCAGGTAAGAAAGAGAAGTCGGGTGCCCCAGCGTCGTCGTGGTGCTATCACGTCCGACGTGTTGCTTGGCGACACTAACGAATCAGCCTAGTTGGTCACCCTCGAGCACGACACACAGCGTCGCTACTTCCATCACCTCAAACTGTGCCTTTCGGTCGTGTGCCCGATTCACCTCATCATCGCTCCTCGAGTACCACCGCCCATCTCGCTTCCGTTGATAGCCAGCTTCTTGCAAAGGGAGCAGGCAGCAGCCCGCCGCGGCCGTCGGCTTGCACCACAGCTTCGAAAACAGACAGCCCGTCTCTTGAACAGTCAGGTACTTGGTACAAGCCTTGAGCATGTATGTACGACTCTCGTCTTTATCGAATGCGACTGACATCTTCAGTTCAACAGAAGATGTCTGGCCCACAAGATTGTTTTGGTTCGGAGCTGTCTCCAGTAGGTGGTGTCCCAATCCATGACCAGCATAGCCCTACTATTGAAGATCCCTCAACTGGGCCGGGAAGCGAGTCGATGTTTTCTTTGGAAGGGGGTGCAGACATCTCTGCTGTCTCCCCCTCGAGCAACGACATGCAGCCTCCTCACCCGCCCAATCGAGGACAACAGGCTGGCCACGAACGTCTAGGATTTCACGAGTACTCGGTGAACCAGAATCATCAAAGTGACTATGACTGCCACTCCAGCCGTAATCAACAATTCGGCGGTGCCAGCAACTCATCAAACCAGCCAGGATCGTATGGTGATTCTTCGGCGACGTCGAATTCGATGCAAGCGGGGGTGCAACCCAACACCAGCAGCCAAGTTGGAGGCAATATTGGACATTTTCCGAGACCGCAGCATCAAGTCAACCCAGGAAGTTTCGAAATGCAAGGGATGGGTGCGGGATTTGTTGCTCCCGACCCTGTGGCTAATAGCCTGTTGATGGTAGATCATTGCCATGCCGACTGTCCATATCCACCCATGACAGAAAGGGATTTCGGGCATGGAGATATCCAGGTACCATCGTGTGACAACCCCCTCTCCGAGCCGTGGTCAACGGTGAACAGGAGGTTGAATGACCCCCAACCCAGCCAGTACACCCAACGATTATCCGGGGATATACGCAACCAATTCCGAGGTGGCTCCATATATATGATTCCATATGCTCAAGAAAGCTTTATTGGCCTCGACGCGACATCCGAAGAGCTTTCTCAGCCACACAACCTGATAGTTCGTGTAGAGCCTCCTCCAGGACCATTGGTGACGAACCCGCTGGAAGGAAGGCTGATCGACATGTTAAGCCGACCCCCGAACGATAGGTGGCTACCACCGGTGCCGACGTATTTACCTACTTCCCAAAGAGAGTACTCCGAGGATGGGCAGAGCCCATATGATCTTCAGTAAGCTTCCTATCCAGACTTTCCCACCTTTTTCTAATTGTCATAGACGCTCCGAGTTACTGTTACACCCCCCTGGCTCACAAGGCTCTCAGAGCTCTGGCGCCACGTCACCAAGTGGTTCGACTGTGAGCGGCCTATCAACCGATTCTTTGTCATGCCCGCAATGTGACGCTTCTTTCCATGGAAAGCATGCGAGGGGTAATCTTGCCAGGCACATAAGAGGCCTCCACAACAAAAAGCCTATCAAATGTGAAGCAGAAGGTTGCAACAAATCTTTCAAAAGGTCGGATGCACGCCTTAAGCACTATCGAAAGCGTCATCCCGATATTCGATATGATGCTCCAATCCGCCGAAAGTGAGCCTTGTCGATTCTTACAAGTGACATGGGCCCGCGTCGCTCCAGAAAAGTGTCACCTTTGCTGTCTATACCCCTGCGAGGAGTCCCTAGTTCCGGTCGAAAAAAGAGAAGGACCTGGAGTTCCGCGTTGTTTATCTTGGTTCTCACGTGATGTTCGTGGGTTCTTATTTGTCTCGACGCGTCCTCTTTCATCTCTTTTCCGTTATTGCTGTGTATCAGCGTCACAGAGTTCCGGCGGTGACGGCACCGCATCATCTCCGCTATCGGTTGCTGACAGATATGACCGTGCTACCGGTACATGGTACACGATGCAGCCCTTACGCCAGCAGGTCACCCAGCGGCCGCAATTCCCTTGTGCTCCGGTCCATGAACATTATGCCATTTCTTGTCTTGTCTCCTACTCTTTCAAATATTAAACAAATATCTTCTTCTCTTTGTGTGTTGAAGAGAGGTGGTCTCAGTAGCCTCATCGGTTCGATTTGCTTTGGTTGTTTGGTTGTAGGCGTTGGATTGGGTATACGTTGAGAAAGGCCGACGCGGGCTTCTGGAATGGCTCGATGTGTACTGCAGACATGTTGTATACTTGATGAGAGAAAGAGTCGAAGGCTGGGGGATGGACGAGGCTCAAGAGCATGCTAGGCAACTGGAAGATGAGGCCGGGGCTTCGGATGCTGACTGCCTGCCTGGACTGGTCGCTGCCTGCGCGCTGCCGCTTACCCCTTCAGCGATGATAAAGCTTGATGATACCCTTTCGACGCCTGGGTCCAAGTACGTGTTGCTGTAGGATATATGGTCTGCGTGTGGATGTACGATGTCCTGCCATGGGAGGTTAGCGGCGAGTCTCTGAAGCGGACGGACAGCCGCGACGGATAAGCACAGACACTACTAAACCGGAGAGCCTGTCGACCACCTACTACATGCCACGATGCCTCTAGGCAAAGATCAAGCCTCATTCTCAAAGTCATGCGTTGGCATGTCTTTTTCTGGGGCAAGGCCTTTTATCTGGCTTTTTTCTCTATGCCAGGGGGCTGGGGAGGGGGGGGGGGGGGGGGGGGCTACGCCTTGCGCTCCCGCTCTGCCAAGAAGACATGCCTATCATTAGACATCGACCAACACATATCAAGCTTGGAAGCCTAGCGGCATCGAGTGTACAAGTAGTTGGCATGGCATTCCGGTCAGCTGAAGGACTTGTGACAATTTCCGCCGAGGTTGTATCAGGACCCGGTGTTTCATCATGCTCTGGGAGTCCGTAACGGGGCTGGACTGTGCATGACCACCCATCCTTTTAGTTATTATCAGTTATTTAACGTCGTTATTTCAAATTCTTTTGTACGTCTCTTGCCTTGGGTCTCGTGAGAAGGATAGTTGAGAGTGGATTATGTACTGTGACTCATCTTCGCAAGTTACCACATCCTTGAATTTGATGCAGCACATAGCCCTATGTTGCCTCACATCCATCAAGGCTTCCTATGACACAGCAGTATGCAAATATCCACTCAAGTTGCCAGAACCCCCAAGACGTTCGAGTTCGTGGCAAGATATATTTCGCACATGACAACGAGTGGCTATCGATGAGTATTACCCTTTATGTCTAGACTCAGTCCTCATTCAAAGTAGTAGGGCTAGGATGTCTGCGCTTGGGACTCACACCGCTTTTAGAAAACGACCTGCAGCTGTTTTTCCTTGAATCGAAAGAGCTTTTCCTTGAAACATGATCATCTTACAAATGAAGCCCTTGTGTTACCTCGTGTCTGTCACCTCATATCTTTTGCCTCTCATCTTTTGCCTCTCATCTTTTGCCTCTCGCAATGGCCGTGGGTGTGGAATGGATACGGAGTTAACCTTCCAATAACCACATTTTCCTTATTTCTCCAAAACGTCTCCATTAAACGAATCGCAATATAATAAATGATTTGTAAGAAGAAAAAATCATGAGAGATGGCAGTTGGCGCTGGAGCTCATTCGCCACCACCAATGTGCCCTCGGAGGTCGCCATGAACTATCGCCACTCAACATAATGTTTACACCAAGATTACATGATGTCGCCTCCACCGAAACACGACAGTTTTATCTAGAAAATTCTCAGTGCTTCGGTGTCTCCGTCAACCCTTCGCCAGTCGACTTCGCAGAGCTGTCTGTCGCGTACGAAGCGCGAGGCGCAGACTGACGATCATACCCAGGTAACCATCTAAGCATGTGATGGCGTACGAATGTGTTACGACGCCGAAGGCTTGACAGGCATTAACATCGCCTCAAATAGTATGCTAGTGTATCTCGAATATGATAGGGGCATATCTACTATCGTATGTTAGGCGCGATGTCAATAGAAGCTGAAGAGGTAGACAAGGCTGCCTTTACTTATCGATACCAGCGAATCAACCCTTGCCAGACGCTTTGTCCATAAGCGATCCCACCTTGGCACGGAACACTGTAGCCTATGGTTCAGCTATACTGGTAAAACGATGTTACTGCTTGATCATATAAAACCGAGCCCTCGCTCCTGGTGCGCATAATCTCCTAGGGTCGGTTAACTACTTCCTTTCTTCACAGCCCGTCATCATCCCAAGCCCTCTCACCCTTGATTCCAGAACTCGATCATCAGCTGCCAGCTAGATCAGCCTTCTGGTGAAGTCGCAGCCCCCACAGTACTCCACTCTTCAGTGTGCCTGGCAGGCAAGATGTCTGCCTCATATAGGAACACCGTGTCTCAGCTCACATGAAGGACGAGCTCTCCCGCGGTTCTGCGAGTTACACTTTCCTCGTCATCTCCGCTTGGGATCGTCTAGTGGACCCACGATCGGGCTATCAAACGAGTATGTATGTAAGTAGTGTCTGCGGGCCGCTTCCCCTCATCCCACTCTAAAAGGCCAGCACATCATTGCATGCGTTGGGATCGTCCATGAAAGAATACATACATCAAGCTGCGCAAGATACGACGAACAATCTCAAATCAAATGTCCCTCAAAACGTACTTTGAGGGACCAGATGCAAGCCAACAAGCCATGCAGACAAAAAGAAAAGCAATCATCCGGATTCAGCAATCTCAGGGCGCACAGTTTAGCCGCACGAGAATGCAGCTTTATAGTATCGTACACGAGGTAAATCACGATTTATTGGTTTTTCATTCTAAAGGATCTAGAATGCTATTTTAGTTTTTGGCAGCCCAACGTTGCCCTACTACACTTACACTGCAGCTGAAAACAAGGTCAAAATGGGCAGCATTTGAGTTTGCGTGACGTAACCATAAGGCTCCTGAGGACCCGAGCTTATAGGACACGACAAGTCTTGGGTGCGATTGAAACCTCATTTGCGCCATTTTCTGACTCAACCCACCACATGTCCCTCGAGGGATTGTCCACTCTATGTCGTACTGACTCCGGCTTTAACGCCCGAAAAATATCTTTTGACCAATGCAGGAAGTTGATTTAAGCTTCATGGCAATAATAGCCGTCATGACAATAATAGCGCAAATATTCCAGTCTTTGTTAGGTTAACCGGCTCCATGGTTACATGTCGGAAGTCTGATGTTCGGAATCCAATATCCGGATAGGGCGTTCCACAGGGCAACGTTTTTCGGGTAGCGGAATATCGTGTTTGCTCCTTTAAATCTCCAGACATGCTAGCCTGCGTCTGGAGCTTATCAACCCAAGGGCCCAAGCCCTAAAATCCCATCAGCCCTCTTCGGCTTACTCCCTAAATTAAAGCCGCCAATGTCCTGAGAGCTGGCTCCGTCTCCTAAAGGCTGTCTCACCATCGGTGAATGCTGATCCACATTATTATCAGGGTTTGGGTAGGCACTCTGACGGGCCCCACCCAGGATGGGTAAACGGCTTTTTTGGCTCCTTGATTGGGAAGGGGTCCCAGCATGTAGTGCGTCTATGCGAAATGTCAGTTGACCACTGCTTGGGCCATAAAAACTCATAATTTGGGAGCTCACTGCCAATGTTCATAGTGCTGCCCAAACCCTGATCTTGCAACTGAGGATTGAAATGGCCTAGCCCTACACCGCCCCTCTGCTGTCCGCTGCTACCTGAGCTCCTACTGGCAACTTTGTCCTGATATCTTCCATTTCCACGGTATTGCCGTCCGGGGCCGGGCTGACTGAAGTTTCCGGTGCCTGTCCGCACTCCGGGGAGTTTGTCCAGGGTTCGCTCTCCGCGACCTGTGATGGCAGCGTCAACTTCATCTCCGGCTGCATCAGCTATCTGGTAGGCCATCATCTGTGCTTTCAACTTTTGATACATCTTCTGGACTTGTTGGTGAGCACGGGTCCGTTCTCTAAAAGCGTTGAGGAGCTCATTGTTCTTCTCTTGGAGTGCAACCTGCTCTGTGTGCATTGCTACAGGCCTGATCAGAGAAAGTCCTATTCAACTTTCCAAAAGCACCCACTGACCTTGCATCTTTTCTTGCAGAGCCTGAATCTGAGAATTAGCCTCGTGTATCAACTGGTCCATCTGCTGGTTGAGGGTGCCATATTTCTCTGTCAAAGATTTTGCAAAGTGTTCCTGGTAAACTATCTCTTGCGAGGCCTGATAGCTGTAAAAAGACAGACCCCGGCTGGCACACTCCATGATAATGGTAGGGCTAAGACCGCTGAGCACACTTGTTTTGTAATCTTCGGATGGATTGAGGCCCGACATGACAACGTCATCTGGATTGATGAGCTGTGTGCCGCACGCTGGACATAGGCGGTTTCCATTGGCAGATCTCGACAGTCCGCTGCTGTCGGCACACCGTGTGCAAAAAACGTGACTGCAGGTAGTGACAATGGCTCTTTCGTTAAGATGAACGCGGCATTTGAGATCGTTGCATCTCAGGACAAAATCCATACCGGCTTACGTGGGTGAGGTGAGGCGGAAGGCTATGCATCATGTGGTGGAAAGAGAAGCTGCTGGATGTCAAAGTCGCGTGGGGAAAGAACGATGAGATGAGCTGCATCCGCGGTCTCGCGCATTCCCCGACGTCCCAGTTGCATATCTATGGCATCGGTCTCGATCAACGTTCTTTGGCATTATGTTCGCTGCGATTTCATCTGAACCACCAGTTCACCTGCGCAAGACAGTCGTCAGCCTTCACCTTATATTAACTGCAGATCGATGAGAACACTTACCGAAGCATTAGGCCCTGCACCAAGACCTCTCACGGCATGCCACCATCCCAAAGGAATATATAAACCGTCTCCGCTGTGTAGCTGGGCCTCCACTCCCTCCACGCCACCCTCTTTGCCACTGTCGTTCCAGACAGCATCCTCCAGCTTGTCGCTTTCCTCTCCAGCCATCATTTCCTCGCCCCTCATATTCGCGCGCCCAGATCCAGCCTTTGTCTTCTCATACAGTGCTCGTCCGCGCTCTGGTTGCATCAACCGTATCCTCTTGGTGCCCGCCAACTGTATGAACAGGTTGGGGTTCGGGTCGCGATGGAGAGGCGTCCGCGTCGGCGGGAGTCCCATCCACAGGCTCGAGCCATATATATCACCAGCACCCAGCTCTGATATGATCTTCGGTGTCGGAACGTCGTTTTGCAGCTCGGATGGGAGGTCGGCTAGAGAGTATTGCGCGAGGTAGAGCCGAAGCGATTCGTCCTGCGGGTTCTGCTCCGTTATGTGTGCAAGGAGCAATGAGATCGGGGCCGAGAAGCGCTGGAACGAAGTCGAAGCACCATCGCGACGCGTTAGCTCCAAGGGAGCGTGTGTCGAGCCATGTTGGTTAAGGTAAGGCAGGTTGAGCTTGACCGTCGAAGACTTCTTCTCTGCGTCCACAGCAGCAGGGGGCTTCTCGAACCATTTTCCGATGGCAGGGGTGTCGTTGAATCGTCCGCGTATGATCAATGGCGTCTCGGGGTCGAAGTCGAGCTCTTCGTCGGGGAAGATGGATCGGGCGGCGGGAAATCGTGGAATCTGTGGCTTTCGGGCAGGCTGGGAGCCGCATGAGCAACCGCACGAGTGCCACCGCGCCCTCGTGCTATCAAACAAAACTCTGGGCGTCTTCGAAAACATGGTATCGTGACGTTTTGGTGCGACGGATCGACTGACAAACGGCCGGACGACAATTCGACGGGTCAGAGCTCCCACGCTGCTTCACGCAACTGGAAAAGCGCGCGCTATCACGTGCCCGGGCTCCCCACGCAAAGCCCTGATTTGGCGGGGTCTGCGAGCGACGCATCGCAGCACAGCACAGCACATTGCGGCGGGCAATAAATCCACCACACGGCACTGAAACCGCACCCTTCCTCCACAATGGCCACAAAACAGGGCCAAGGGCAAGCCCAGCCCGGCCAAAGTACGCTCTCCGCATTATTTCCTTCTCCCCTCAACCGCCAGAACCCCAGCACTAACCTCGCAGCAGTCGAAATCACATCCCTCCCCGTCCCACAGCTCCAGGAGCTAAAGCAACAACTGGACCGCGAACTCGAGCACCTGACCACGTCCTTCACCTCGCTCCGCACCGCGCAGTCCAAGTTCCGCGACTGCATAAAGTCGCTCGCGCAGGGCGTCTCGGCCGCCGTGCTCCCCAAGCCGCTCCTCGTGCCCATGACGTCCTCGCTGTACGTGCCCGGCCGCCTCACCTCGGACACGCACGTCCTCGTCGACGTAGGCACGGGCTTCTTCGTCGAGAAGTCGACCGCAGACGCAAAGGACTTTTACGAGCGCAAGGTCAAGGATCTCAACGATAGCCTCAAGGACTTGGAGCAGGTCATCAATGGCAAGGCGCAGAATGTGAGGATGGTGGAGGAGGTGATTCGTGTCAAGGTTTTGAGCGCGCAGGAGCAGGCGGCTAAGGAGGGGAAGGAGAGTTGAGGGGCCAGCGGGCAGACAGGCTTAGGGAATGCAAAGGGCGCCGGAGGTTGAAGGCCAGGATCGAGGATGCCATGGGGCACCTTGAATGAGGAAAACATCGGTGCTGAGGCCATGGTGTATCGCCTCGACGCCTAAAAAAAAATGTACCATGGCCATCACCATTGACCCGCGGGGCGGAACGAGTGGTCGGGCAATAGAGGAGAAAAATAAAAAGGCATGAGCATTCCAATGCAACATTGGCGCGCACATGCGTCAAACATTTCATGCACTTGCAGTTGCATCACTAGTGGCCTGAAATCAAAGCAGTTGATATCGGTTTAATGTTCATGGCCCGATCAAAGATCTATGCCCGTGCCTGTGGCCTGTCATCCGCAGCTGAAGTTATCACAGCGACAAGCCGCCCATTCCCAAATGCTAAACGCCGAACGCCTGCTTTTCCGGCAAGAATACCCTACCACAGCTTCCCTCAGCAATCATATCCCGACCTCGGTGTGGTCTATTAGATATGGCCAGGAGATAGAGTGTAACTGTCCTAGATGACGATATCGTCTGCCCATGGAGACCTGGCAGCAATTCGCTTGGGAGAAGGGGGAGGCGACGCTTCAGGCAGCATTTCCGGGAAATTAATAACCTCGGAGAGCTGCATGAGTTTGTTGACAAAGAGTTGAAGACCGCCCCAAGGTGCTGCTTGAGTTTCGAGATTTACGGCTTCGGTATCGTCTGTGTTGGAAGAGATTGAATTCTGGCCGTCCTCCGGGAAAAAGAGACTCATCGTGGCCTTCCATGAAGCCCCACCCCCGGGAGGTAAACTCTCCAGTTCCGCTAAATGACTAGTCCACTCGTCGTGACGTACTACGAGTCCCCAACAAGTGACTGACGAGGTCGGGTATCTCATTGCAATGGCCTCCACATTGTAGGATGTTTTCCTGATTCTGAAGGTATATATCTTGTCCAACCGATTAATCTGCATGCGCAACGACGGGTAGGAAGGCCATTGAGCAAAGTCTTCTTTGTGGGATGATGTATCATAACCTGGTATCATCTTCACTTGGTTGGCGAACGATACTAGTGCCGGAGGTACTAGTTTGCTCCGGAGGGGCTTCATTGACTCAAGCCCAAAGTGCCAGGCTTTTGACCTAGACAAGTGTCAGCAGCGAATGTATCAAAATTGGACACGTTGAAAATGCTTACACTCCCAGCTCGAGAAGGTTTACATCCATGTTTTCCTTTTGTATCCTCTTTCCCTGCTCCAAGCTGAAGAATCGGGTCGGCATCTTCTCATAGTTGCCTTCTTCGTCTTCAGTCCAGTCAATCTGGACAACAACGCAATGGGAACTAGGGGAAAAAGGCTGGAGCCGGTCCTTGTTGGGATCAATGAATACCCAAGTGCCCCGAAAAGTCGGCCGTATCTCTCTTAAGGAGGGTTGTTTGTATGTCATAGGCTGCAGTAAATGACGAGCTGACATCAGTCGAGCTAGAAGGCCATCCTCCTCTCCTTCCTTTGAGACCCATTTCTTGACTTCACAATTGATCTTGCCCTTGTCTAGCGCAGCTATAAAATTTTGAGTACTCCATGTTATGCCGGGGTTTTCGGCTCCGAGAGGCTTCAGATCCCGCCCCTCGCTGAGCGTGATACACCCAAAACGGACAGAGAAATCATATGTTGACTTCTCATATCGAATCATATCGAGAGCCTTTCGAATTACTTGGTGCAGGTTGTCAAACTGTGTGAAATGGACCGGATCTTGACGGAAACTTCCAGGATCATTCATCAACAGCGTTTCCAGGCGGGGGGTAAAGCGGTTCTTGTCAGGCCACCATTCGCCAGCCTCGTGAAGGACTACGATATCACCCTCTCTACTATCCAGGACCGTGTTGGAGGGAACCATCAGGTTGTTATGTTTATTGGCGGCTTTCTCGACCATGTTGTCATAATGCTGCTTTGCCATTTCGACACGGGTCATATCATACCCCATAATTTCGACTGGCCATCCGCCATCTCGGGACCGGGATAGAACTATGTAGACCTCATCAGAAAGCCTTATTGGATCCAAGAGTTCGAGTTTGTTACCGAATACGTCTCGAGGGGTGATTGGTGGAGTGCAGTTCGCAAGTTTTTCGGACCAGGGTACTGTTACCTTATGATGGGGTCCTTCATCGCCCTGGGGCAGCGGTCCTTTGAAGCGTTGCTTTTCTGCTGTCTTCCATTCCGCGAGCTGCTCATACCACCAGTTGTTGAAGTCAAATGCTGAAAGCTTTGCCCAACGTTGTGAGGCAAATGCCCTGGTGTTGGATTTGTGTATCCAATCGTTGATCTCCTGAGAAACCTTGTCCAAATCGGATGCGGATCCCCCGAATATTTCGAACCTGATCGCATTGTGGGATTTCCCTGCAGTCACAATTTTGACTTGACAGCCAATTCTCTCCTTCCATTGACCGATGAGTCGCTCCGACTCTATTTGGGTCAGCGGGCGACGGTACTCGTGGCTCACTTCAATGGATCGATTCGGTGGCTTCTTCTTGCTCCTGTCCATGATGAGAGTATGGAGAGTGGGAGAGGAAAATCGAGGGTTGTGTAGAACAGAAATCTGAAATAGGTTTCCAGTGCGGTTGTGGTAGCGGGGTGGTGAGGAGCTGCTGTACGGCGGTGAGAAAGAATGCGATCTGTGTTCAAGGAAGGCACCAGCTCACAAGCCAGCGACGACTGTAATATGAGGAAGGGGCGAGCGAAAGAAGAGAGCAAACGGAAAGTGGAGGCGGTGTGAAGGCAAATTGCTGAGCAATTTGTGTTGGAACGAGAGAATCACTTATAGGCGCTGAAGTTCGAGTTTGCGCAAGCTCAAGTCCGTAGCGAGCGCACTTCAAGCTGCATTCTTCAAGAAATGATGGGCATCGTGTTTGCGATCGGGAATATATTGTGTATGTCTAGCTATCGTTGGGTTAAATCCCTAGGATATCTCATGTAACTAGATCAAGCACATGCTCGCAAAAAGGGAGTCGTCAACCCTGCCGTAATCGTAATATCCGCCTCATGACTCATGCCGTGTGAACCCCGTCTACAACTTTTGCATAGCGACAACGTCGGTGGACTGAACGTGGTCCTCATCTTCCTCGATCTGCTGCTGGAGCTCGTCCAGGGAGACCTTCTCATCCTCAACGACCAAGTTGATCTGAAGCTTCTTGATACCGAAGCCGACAGCGACCAACTTGGAGGCACCCCAGACAAGACCGTCCTTCTCAATGGCGAGGACGTTGGCCTTGAGCTGGTCCATGTCGGTCTCGTCATCCCAAGGCTTAACGTCGAGGGTGACGATGGACTTGGCAGCGGGCTTGACCTTGCCGGCCTTCTTCTTGTTGTACTCGGCCAGGCGCTCGGCCTTTATCCTCTCGGCCTCAGCGTCCTCCTCCTCGTCGTCACTGCCGAAGAGGTCGACGTCGTCGTCATCCTCCTCAGCGGCAGGGGCCTTGGCGGGGTTGATGGTGAGCTCGGAGGCGTCAGGGCCGTAGGCAGTGAACTCCTTGGAGGCGTCACCAGGGAGGGAGTCGAACTCGGACTCGAAGGTGAGGAGGTGGTTGTACCAGCGCCAGGCGTAGGGGAACTTCTCGGGGGCGGGGATGGTCTTGATCTGCTGGAAGACCTTGACGTCGGCCTGGGAGGGGGAGTAGCCAACGATGTAGCTGCGGGTCTTGACCCAGTTGTTGAGGAGGGTGAGTCCGGCGTCGGAAACGAGATCGGTGAAACCCATGATTGAAGATTGTCTGTAAGTCTGCTACAGGAGAGGGGTGGACGAAGGAAGTTAAGGGTTTATAAGTGCAGGAACGAGTAAATGGCGTGTGAAATTTTGTTGTTGTCTAGGTGGCGGGCAGGGCGCTAGCGCCTAGCGAGGCAGGTGGGGTAATACTCGTCACGTGAAGTTCAAATCACCGACAGGCTCCGGATGGTTCATTGGAATTTGGCCGCTCTGATTCGCAGCCTCTCGCACGATTTCAAGTGCAGTATGACTATGTTTTGCATTGCGACTCATTCTATCGTGAGTCTGAGGTGCATGGAGGCAACTGAACGCCTGATACAATGCCTCTGACTCACCATCCTACATGTCGGAGCGAGTTTTCTCGATGCACCCGTCATACAGGGGTTGCTATTGACGCCCAACACCGAGCCTTACAGCTCATTTCCAGCTATGAATCATTATTTTCAGGGGGGTGCTCAACATTCGAGTCATATTTACCAAGCACAGAGTGCATTCTTCAGACTATGCCGATGTCCCTACAGAGACGAAAGCTTTTAGTTGAGATCGCTGAACCTTGGAAACCATGGTTCTTGAATGGTGGCCGTTCTTCTGAGTCACTTTCAACAGAAAACACTATTGCGAACATCACTTCTAGAGTTAGAAGAAACAAACACTAAATATCTACAAGCAATTGTGGTTCTACTACATCAAGATCAACCCGAATGATTGCGCCCCGGACCCATGCGTCAAAGCTCCACCCATCTATTCCAATATGTCTCTCAATCTAAACCGGCTGTCAGTACCAATTGGAACGGGTCAGTTTCGCAACGTCATCATACCTAATGGCTGTTTTTCGTCCGGTTCCAAAACTTTCGTCACATATCTTACACGCCCTTGGCAAAGGCGGTTCCCCCGCTTGCCTCATCGATTACGATACTTTCATTGAGTCCGCACACGTTGAATATGGTCTTGGGAGTCACTGATGAGCCTGTCGAGCCTGTCTCTTTGAGCCACTCAAACGTGCTCTTGATCGCAACATACGCCGGGCTGATTCCTGCAAAGCTGTAAATGATGATACGGTATCCCATATCCTGCGCCTCCTGTGCGGTAATCAGCGGCGAATGACCATTCTCGACAGAGTTGTAGCACAGGGGCCAAGGGGCTAGAAGCTTCGCTGCGAGAGCAGCCTGCTCCTTCGTCTTCACGCCTTCGAGGATTCCCATATCCGCGCCCTCGTCGCGCGCACGCTTTAGGCGTTCAATGCAGTCATCGAACCCCTTGGACTGCAAAGCGTCTGTTCGGGCGATGATCACAATGTCGGAGCGGAGTTGTGCGCGAGCCACGATACAGGCCTTGATTCGCTGAATGTACGTCTCAGTGTCCACAACTTCCTTGCCAGCAAGATGGCCGCATCGCTTGTTCATGATCTGATCCTCGATGTGGAAGCCGGCGACTCCAGCAAGATGATACTGCTGCAGAGACCGGGCGACAACAAGTGGCCCTCCATACCCAGTGTCCTGTGTTGCGGCTTAGCAATGTTTTGCGAATCGTAAGTGAGCTCCATACCATATCGGCAATGAGCGGCGGCCCATCCGGACGCAGGTTGGCAATCATTTCAGCGTTGGTGCGCATGTCATGGAGCTGAGCTATGCCCAAGTCTGCCTGCCCAAGGCGAGATGCACTAACAACGTTATACTCCGAAGACTGTGCAATCATGTCTTGAAAAAACTTACGTAGTGCCTGCGCCAGTCATGTACATGCCCTCAAACCCAACATCAATAGCAATGCGAGCCGAAAGTCCATCGTAGACACCAGGGCACTTGATGATATGGTCATTGTTCTTGATCATGTATCGGAGCCTCGTCGCAGCCGGTGCGAGGGGGTCATAAACCTCGGGGGCACGGATTTGAACTTCGGGCGTTTCTGAGCCATTGTCGATAACGGTTCCAGTGCTAGTGTTGTCTTGTTCTTTCAAACAGCTCGCAATGTCAATTGTGTGCTCGCTGGGGGCTGTCGATGCAGAGTCATCAGAGCAGTCGTCGCCCGAGACGGATCCTTCAGTTGATGATGCCTCTCCATGAGGGTTGCTGGCATCAATACCAAAGGCTTCTACTCTTAGCGGGCTTGAGTTGATTGGTTTCGAGTTGGGGCGGCCAAGAGGTATGGGCCTCCAAGAAGATAGTGGGTACGGATTCATGCTGGTGTAGTGGATGTCTTCAATGGACTGCATGAGCACCATGATGGAAAGTATTAATCAAAAGGTGTCAATGAAGTATTCGTCAATAAATCGACACAGAATCAGATGTAATGTATTGTGAACTCAATGCGGAATGATGAAATAGTGAATGGAGGCTCTAGTAGAGTAAATATAAGGGCGTTCCCTTTTGGCGCCTTGCCTATGCTGCAGTTCGCCTACTTGTTGCTTCGGCCAGCGACACATGACCTTCTCAGGTGTAAAAACCCATGATTTTGGACTGTTTGTAGAACGCGAGACATTTCGCGAAGCGGACAGAACTGTGCCTGTTACTGGCACTGAGGCGATGCCAGGGTACGCACTCAAGCATGACACCCAGTTAACCCGGACAAAGCGCAATACGACCCAAGATAAATTCCGGGCACAGCTGCATGATTTGGTCGCGGTAGTTTCGGGTTGCGAGTTGTCATCGCGCACGTCATGTTCTTCGCGTTCGGGGTCCGATTTGGTGAAGAGTGGCGCAACCAGCAACACCATTACACAGGAAAGCTGACATTCTGTCCATAGATACATTTAAATATGAAATGGTTACTCCGCAAAGGTAATACATGTTCTCGAAGGCAGCGCGCATCGCTGAACAACCCGAGTCAAGTGAACGGTGGCTGGACCTGGAGGCTATGAGTAAGCATGGGTGATTTGAAAGATTACGGTCTGCGACACGATGAGGGCATTGGACTAAAGTTAACATTGATCGTAATTTTCCGATACTGGAGAAGAATCAATGATGAATTATGACAATACATGTCTTGGCTGGGAGTTGACGTGAGTGAGGGACCAAGAGACTAGCGTGCCAAGGTTGACCGTCACAACCTCCGGCCCGCCCACCGGCGGAGCCGGACATCCTAAACACGACAACACCTCCAAATGCTGTTACTCTTGATGCCTTTGCAGTGCTTCACGCATTGCTAAAAGTCGTAACTACTCTATATATACTGCTAGCTAGTACTTCTTGAGGCAGCCCCACGTCTTGCCACGAGCGATGCTGTAACTGCTGGCTATTGTAAGCATCGTTATCGGGTAGAGTAAGCGGGTAGTGGGATACAAATTAGAAACATGGATCATATTGACTAAGTTCACTTGGTACACTGATTGAAAAAGGCCGGTCCTAGCTAAGCATGCGTCTTGAGTGGCAAATACGTATTGGAATAAAGGGAAGTCTATTGATATTTTATGACCCAAAACATCGAGAAAAAAACAACTAAAGACCCGCTACAGCCTCATGATCGTACTCGAACTCCCTCTTCATCTGATGTCTCCCACCCCCAGAAAACAAAAAAAAAATTACTTTCTCTGTATTAACATGTCATCCTTAGTGCAGGGGCCATGCTAAAAATCTCTGTATTTTTCCAAATGACCATATGCCCGAAGGCGAAAAGTAGCGTCGTTAAACCATATATATACGGCAACAAGGAAAGTGAGGTGAAAAGGTGAAACAGTCACCAACCCAGGAGTGAAGTAGGCAGACACCAATGACATGTGATTTTCGGAATGGAAAGGGCATTTTCAAGCATGCCATGAACAGTAGTAAATATTTGTGCAACATCATCGCATCAACAACCTCACCAGGATACCCATTCAACGCTCTCATGCCAACCACCTTCGTCACCATTTGGCCGTCGCATAATAACCAGTTTCGCCTGCCGCCGCAACTTATCAATGTCTGTCCGTACGCTATGGATCCGAACATATTCTGGGATATCCTTGGCTCTTTTCAATTGTCCCGCGGGCGGATATTGCCGATACGGTTCGCCCTCCTCGAGCTCAATGACCCGCTTTGCGATCGCAGCTGATATAGGTCCACTCCAGATGCCTTCCTGACGAGAAATTTCCAGAAGAGGGATGGCGCGACGCCGCAGAGCCCCATCACGGCATTTGAGCGCAGTCCAATAGAGGGCAAAGATGATGCAGTGATCCAGGGCAAAGAATGGTCGAGTCCAGCGATCGAAGGATAGTGCATCCGAGTTAACCGAGGTCAGCGATGTAACTGAAGTATCTGAGTCACTTTCTTCATCGCTATTATAAGGCCGCTCACGAAGCTCCGCTACGAAGTCCATCAGTTCTCGAAAGACCCAGTGGAAATTGTCCATGTAGCACTCCTCGATATCCAAGCTGTTCTCAAGCAGCGTGATTGCCGTCCGGTTGTATACCCGCATAAGCGTGATCTTGTCTCGGTCCCGTTGGCGCGTGATCGTTTTGATCATAGGCCGGACCGCGTAGTCCCATTCCGAGAATTGCTTGTACAAGGATACTTTTTGCGCCGTCACCTCGACTGGAATAGGCCTGACGCATTGTACCCGATATATATCGGAATACTGCATCATAAAACTACTCACAGTTAGATTTTTCCAGCAAGCAGAGAAGGTGCTTACCTGTGAAGATCGTTGGACATTAGCAGAATAGAATTGCAAGCTGGGATCACCGATTCAAAACGCAATGGCGGTTTTTCTATCCTCATCCGGGACGAGGGACTCCAAACAATGGGCGTCATTTCCGTCTGCGGAGTTCCTCCTAATATCAGCTGGCCCTGAATGTCAAGCCGGGCGAACATGGGGATGATCCCTTCAGTTAAGTGAGTCTCTACTTCTAGGCGGTCTTTTTCTAGGGGATGAGGTGAATTCTGCACATATTGCGTACCCATTTTCTCCTGGGCTTCCTTCACAATCTTCAGGCAGGCATTCAGATGATGACGAGCAGCGACGTTGTTGCCACGCAAGACCTCAATGGCGATGAAGAGGAGACCGCAGATGAGGGCTCTCATCCGAGATTCCGACGTGTTGTCAGAAGTCTCCTTGATCAAATTTCGCATAGCTTTGCTGTAGTGCTGCGCCGCATATGCGAATTGAGGCGATTGATCCGCGTGGGTCAGGCTGTCGCCGAAATCTTCGTGGGAGCAGGACAGGGCAATCACAGCGTGGCGAACCGCTGCAGATGCATGTGCCTCTTTGAGGACCAAGGGTCCCCAGACGTTGCCGTCGAAGAACCACGAGATTTCATAGACAGCCTGACTGCGGAAATAATCGAAATGGCGTCGGCTCCTGTCGTCGTCGAAACCATCTGTGACTGGAGGGGGTGGAGCAACAATAACGACCCACTCGCGGTTGTCCTGGTAGCCCTCGCATTTGCGACCAGTGTGGACGCATTTCAGGCACGCAGGGCGCTTTTCATCGCATTTGACTCGTCTCGCCCTGATCCCAAAAAGGAAAATTAGTACGACAGATTTTCTCCCGAGCAATCAGAGTGCGTCAGGGACCAATACTCACTTGCATGTATGGCACCCAGTGCGTACTTTGGGATGGCTGGCTCTCGTACGCTTCTTTTGTTTCTCTTGCATGGTTCGTGTACAGCTCCAGTCCCAGGGATAGATCCACTTTCATATACTCATCAACGTAAATAGAATCCTTCCGACTATATACAGCTTGAGGGCTCCGGGACATGGGTGCCCCAATCTCCCATGTGTCGGCTGCTTAGTGAGGTATCTCGAACTCAGAGGCCAACAGTTGGGCACACACCAGCCGCAGGTAACAAGGGGGTATTCTGCAGCGTCTGTTCAGGTGCGATGCTAGCGTCCGCTGCCATGCGGAGGATTCTGCATTGCGACAGTCGTGGGGTGTTGGCAAGGCACTCAGAGACAAGCGAGCGAAGGCGAAGATGTTCATCGTTGACTTACTCAGCAGCCCCTGGTCAGGGCGTAGCCTGGAAAGAGGGGTATTGTACGAGGCACCCAATTGAGCGGTGCATGCCAGCACACGGCTATGCTGAGAGCAGACAACGGTCGTGGCCCTCCCTGCGGCCCGACTCCACTCACAGATCAAGGGGACAGGACTAGACTAAGACGCCGGAGCCGTGTGGCTAGCAGGCTAGAAATAGCAAAGTCCATGGTAACGAGCGATACACGCGCATAGATCCAGCTGTAGGCTCGTGTAGCCCAATTGTAGCTCTCTGGTTGTCGGCTCAGAGCTTCACTGCAATTCCAAATATGCTGTTGCATGGGAGAGCATGACTGGATCAGCGCAGCTTGGCAGCTGAGACCATCGCGATGGGCGGGCTTTGCGGTCAGGCCATCGGCCAAAGATTTGCTTTTTGGGGGGAACGTTCCGGGTGGCGACAAGGATTTATTGGAGTTGTTCGGTCATTGAGGCTCTCTACCCAGGTCTGGGACCATGATGGCCTGGGCAATTGTGCATGCGACATGTGAAAATTCCGTTCGATTGGCCTCTGCTTGGATTTTAAATAGGCTCGATCTGTAGCAAAGAAACCTTAAAATATGCTTAAAAGTTACCGTCTTTACAATTTATTGTATGGCGATCCCATCTGCCTGCAGGCAGTGTCGCCTCCATGTCATTTACAACTACGCGCCCTCAGGTCTGTCTTCCAGATGACTGCAGCCGGCTATTCCGCCAGGCTACTTGGATGATTGCCATCGTGTTGCGGAATTGGCGGTCAAGCCAGAGCTTCGCCCGAAGAAGTCTGTCCCGGCGCGTATTTGAGCGCATCCAATATGGCTCCCTCGCCGCAGCATTCCTGGGGCTGTCCAAAGTTACCACAGGCAAACGCATCGCCCTGAGGACAGGCCGGGTGTCGCCTTGATCGCCCACCAAGGTCATTTGTTCAGCCGGAAGTTGCCACGATCATCACAGATCGCGGTGCAACGAGCTGTTGGCCTTCCGTTTCTTGGCAAGCGCAGCTCGCATGATGCCGTGCTTCGGGGTTCAACGAGATGGCCCCTCGACGAGACCGCTTCAACACCGACATAGGATTCCCCGTCCCCATTACCGGTACATCGAACCCCGTATGATATCCGACTTCATCATGCGCGAAAGATTTGACCCTCGTCGGCATACTACGACCGTTGCTGTGCCCCACCGCACGCTTTGCGGGACGGGATGATCGGATCACCACGGAGCAAGACTTGATTGGCCGACATCTGCTTTCACTGGGGGTGAATGTGGAGGACAACCAAACACTGCTCGCAGCCATTGACACCTGGACATCACCTTCCCTATTGAGCATATTCGCTTGGGCAGTGAACGCTTAACCCGAATGGCTCTCAGCGCCCTTTGCTTCACCTGGGCAACCTTTACTTTTCATTGCAGTTTCATCACGACTCTAAAACGGCCTTCTTTACTTCCATCTTTTCTCATTTCATACCTAGATATCATTACCATCTTAACGTGACTTCAGTTCCAGGCAGCAGACGCCACGTGCATAAAATCGCGAGGCTGGAGGGCTCTCTCGCCCCCTGTTGCCTCAACGCTAAACCGGAAGCGGCATTCTGCCTGAGAACCTGCATCCCGAGGTCACGCTTGCAGCACCCGCCATATAGTAGAGACAGCCGTCATGTCGATACCAGATGATCCAGTCTCTTCTCCGTTTCCCGTCTCGCAAATTCAAACGTCAAGCAAAGCCATGTTCCCATTCCCAAGCTCATTATCACCCGCCCAGCTCGAAGCGCACAAGCTGCTCGCCCATCTCTTAGCAACTCTTAAGGATCCGGAATCGACATACTATCCCAGGTATGGCCATTGGATAGCCCGACACGCTGCCCTCGAGGAATTTCTCTTCCGTTGCGTCCGGCCCGACGTTTGGAAATATCTCTCCAGCAACCGCAACTTCGACTCCATGAAGCTAATCCGCGGGGACCTCAAGTTCGAAGGAAGGGCCGTGTATCTTGATGGCATTCTGGGGACCGACAAGAATGTGCGCGTGTACGTTGGCCAATCGAATAACCTCCGCTTCCGCGTCGGGCAACACCTAAACTTTCGCTACCGGAGAGACAATCCGTCGCTGCACTATCACGCCATGCTGTATAGCATATACAACGTCTTTGGCATCCTCGCCATACTACCCCCTCCGAATAAGGAAAATCAATCCCTACCCGGAATGGATTGTCCCGATCTACTTCTCAACGTCCTGGAAATGTGGATGTGCCTAATCTTCCGGACGCTCCCGGACGAAACGCTGGAGAAGTGGTTCCCGGAAGATGTCAAAGTCGAGACCCCGGGGCGAGCGGGAATGCTGAACATCGCAACGCCAATCGATCAAGGGGGGAGGGCAAAAGAATGGCCTGACTTGAAAATGGTGGACGATCCTCTGGTACAAGAGTACCTCGCCAACGAGAGGAGGAGAAATCACGTTGGCTATGCGCGTGCCGAGGACATGGAGAGAATAGCAGCCGAACGGAAGAGCGAACAACCAGAGGAAAAGAAGGTCCCCGAGAGCAAAACCCCAACCCAGCCCGCGGAAATACAACCATCCTATCTTGATCTGAATAGTTTTGCGATATCACCGGCTACGCTTGTCTTCATGGGAATATCCGTTGTTCTTGGCGTTGCACTTCTTAGAAACGGGAGCAGACCACATTTGCGTAAATAGTTTGCATTGCAGAAATCTGAGTAAGATAACCAGCGTATGTAGTGTTCACTTCCTCCGTTTTTGTATTAGTACACAATGATATTGTATTACTGATTTCTCATACAAACATGTCTTAGGCCTTTCGAGGGTCAATTTGCTGGAGTTAGCTCTCAAAGACAATTAATCAAACCAACTACCCACCAAGGCATTCATCACAGTAAAGATAAGCACAAGAGTTTATCCGTCAAAAAGAGTCTATTTCCAATATATACCAAGTCTATATGCCATGAAACCCATCACTAATATGTAAAAGACCATGTCCCAAGCCCCGCGTCCGCCAGCGACCGAGGAGCCAAAAGGAGATGACAGGAGGATATATCGCGAAAGGCCATCTCCTCAAAATCCTCCGATCCGCCAAGGAAGAAAGAAGCCGAGTCGATGGCAAAAAGCATCTCTATAATAAAATATCCCCAAAAGAACCACTTTCCAACCAATGAAATTGACAACCAGAGCACCTCCAATGCGCATTCAATCAGAGCTTGTGACGGAATGGAGAGTAAGAAGAATCATTGGATGCACCGAGGATACATGCCAGGGGCGAGCCACTTAAGGAATGGCAGTGCGCTGAGCACGGTGGGAGTAGGGGACGCTGCGCTTGCGCATGATCTGGCCGTTGTTGCAGGTAGTGCCGGCAGCGACAGGCTGGAAGACAGCCGAGCCGCCGTTGCAGATACCGAACTGGTCGGAGCCGTTGCAGACAATCGCACCCTCAGTGCATCCAGAGCCACCAGAGCCACCAGTGGAAGGAGGCATGGGAGTCTCGGGAGCCTTGGGAGCCTCGGGAGTCTCAGGGGCCTTGGGCTCGTCCTTGGGAGTCTCGGGAGCGGGGGCAGAGTCGCCGCCACTGCTTCCGCCGCTGCTGCCGCCGCTGCTGCCACCAGCCGGAGCATCACCACCGCAAAGGCCGGTAAATGGGCCTTGGCCGCGGACGACTGACTTTCCAGGGTCCGCAAAAGCGACGCTGTGGTCTTGCTTGTTCTGCTCGTGACACTCACCAGCGGAACCGATGTTAGCTTTGGCAATGTCGGGCAGAGAGTCGAAGCCAGACATGTCATCAGATCCACCGGTAACCGTGATCGGAGCGCAGTGCATGTACATCTCGCGGTTTCCAACCTTGTTGAACCAGGTCCAGGCCATGGTGAACTCGCCGTTGGGGAGCTCCTTGGGAACCTCGAAGTCGAAGGTGTTCAAGGCACCGTCGTTGCCGGCGGCGCTAGTCGGGCATTCACCCTCGATGCTGTGGATGACCTTGAACTTGGACTGAGCGTTAGGCTCCTTGTCAGTGCTGACAGAGACCTGGCAAGAACCACCGCCGTGGGTAGCAGTGCCCTTGAATGCCAAGGACTGCTTAGAGCCAACAGCCCATTCGTTCATGGTGTTGACCTGGTAGGAGCCAGAACCACCAATCTTGCAGGGAAAGTCGGAGCCATCTGGCTTCAAGGGAGAGTTGTCGGGGCTGCCGTAAGGAACAGGGCTAGCCAGAAACATGTGGGCGTAGGTCGAAGGAAGAGCGAGGAGAGCGGTGCTCAAAGCAACAAGCTGGGCGTTGGTGTACATGTTTGCTGGTGTTTGGTGGTGGTGGTGGTTTTTGGTAGTTGTTGATGGTTGCTGGTAAGAGGATTTGAAGTAAAGAGCTAACCGGTAGCTGAGAACTTTGAAAGTAAGTTAAAGAGTGTGTTGTAGAAAGGAGTGCTGTAGTGAGTGGATGATGAGCCAGAAAGCGAGAATTAGGAGTGTTTATGTATACAGAGATCGAGTGTCCGAGTGTCGGAGTCCGTCGGAGTACTGGAGTTGTGGGCCTACAATACGGCCGCACATTCACAATGAGACCAATGAAACAGGAAAAATCTCCGTGAACAAGAAGCGAATCATATGCGTGAAGGCCTGAGCAAGTGATGGAACACAATAGTATTGTTTCTGGACGTAGAATAAGGTCAAATCAATCACTATTTGCGATCTATACAACAGTGAAATTGTGTGAGTGACCTATGTGCAGTATTGTTCTTGAGCTCACAAAACGCGCTCTTGGTGAAGCAGGCACCCGCAATTCAGCGGAATGGGTTAGCGAATGCTCCAAGGCCGTGACTGGTTCTACTGCACTGGGCAACAGCCGCCCGCCTTACCGAGCGGATCTCCGGCATGGGTCCACTTATAGGAAGGATGTCCGCAAGAAGAAATCCGACGGAAGGAAGCTGATGAAGGCTCCAGCTTGAAATCCTGGGGAACGTTCGCTCGTTTGGGTGTCTCCATGGCTGGACAGCTGCAGATAGATTGATTTGCGGAAATGCATAAACCTATTCCCTGCTGCAGAACAACTGAGTGAAGGGGTGCATGAAGGCGCGGAGTCCAAACCAAACAACAGCATGAAAGAGTAGGAGATGAGTATACGGAGCTCCGGCTGCGCAACTCGGGCAGGATGAGAGTCGAATCCATCGACGAGGCTGGACAGAGTGACGAGGAAGCTCTTGCCTGAATGAACAAGCGTCGGTGATGAAGTGGTAGGTCGTGCAAAATGTTCACCGTGAGGCGGTGCTGTGGTCAACGGGCTCGGGACGAGAAAGGCAGTTTCTGCGCCCGTTACGGTTAGGCCGGGCCCCATCTTAGAGCATCCCGAGGTCCTTTGCAAGCCCCAGCATTGCTGAGTGAGCCGCTCGGCGCTGCGCTGGGGATCACAGAAGGAGGGTGCCCGAGAGCCTCATGCAATGCATCTATAAACAATGAGGCTTGGGCTGGAAAGATGATCCACTGTATATATATGCTGATGCAAAGTCGATGCTTTCCCAGACAACGAAGGCGCTGTCAATTAGCACGAGCTGTCACAAAATACTTAGGTAGTCAGTGAAACAAGTTGGTGCTGGGACTGAGCAAAGTTGCGAAAGCTTCCGAAAGGCTGCGAAAGATTGAATTGTGGTAATTGATGTCAGCGACAATGGAATGGCTCGATGAAGTCTCGCACTGGATCATGGAAGCACCTGGGCAGGCACCCAGGCGTACGGTGGAGACGCCAAGGTGTATAAGTAGCGCTAGTCCAAATATACAGTAGCGCCTTGGCAAACAAGAGCGACGCTGCGAAACTCCATCTCCATCGCCAGGAACGCGCCCCATAGAATTCGCCCATTCCAGACATCCTAGCTGAACTTCTCCTCTCGCGCCCATCGTGAATCCAGTCGCACCCGCTCCACCTGTGCGCACCGCCGATACGCACGTCGCGCCCACGGTCTCCCGACGCGTCCCCCTGCATGCGAGCTCGACCGAGCTTCAGTTTTCTTGACACCGCGTCCTAGCAGCCATGTTCACGACGAATGGCAAGACGGCGCCGCCGCAGGCCTTCATTTCTAGCTACGCGCCGCGCCTGCGATCCTATGGGAATTCGCTGATATCGCCTATTGTACCGCCGTCGAACACGCTCCCAGCGCCGCGCACCACGAAGCGCGGAACGGCCGTCATCAGCTATGCTGAGGATGGCCTAGATGACGACGATTTCGAAGACAGCGAGGGCCCGCGACGCGCAACCGGCCTGCGCAGTCTTCGGAGAGATGAATCAACGTTGGACAAGTCGGCGCAAATAGCAGCTTTAGGCAAGGAGCTCACAGCGCCCATCGACATTCAAGGGATATGGCGAGACTGGATGGGGCGACCGAAGCGTGCCTTGACCGAGAAACAGGTTCAAGTGCAATCGGTTCTTCCTGTGACTCTCATTCCCATTCGAATAGACATGGACGTCCAGCCTTTCCGCCCTGACGCTCCTCTGCCGCTGCCATCAAACTCTCGCGAATTCGGCATCGACGAGAACCACCCTGCCTATAAGCAACCTGAGATTACGCCATCATACCGACTGAAAGATACCTTCCTTTGGAACCTGCACGAAGCCCTGACCACCCCGGATCAGTTCGCGAAGATATTCGTAGACGAAATGGACTTCCCAATCGATCGTAAAGCAACTCTTATCACCGCCATCGCAAACCAAATCCGTCAACAATTGGAAGAGTATGCTGGCGTAGCCCTTCATCCCCTCTTTCACTCGACCACGCCATCTGCACCGGACGGAAATGTCGCCAAACCAGCTCACCTGGCGGCATCTCGAGACGGGACATCTACCCCTGCCGCCGCTGCAACCAATGGTGCATTGACGCCGGCTCAAAATGGCACCGCCCACACAGAGGGCGCGCCTACACCTGCAGCCATTCCCAATGGTATCAGTGCCACAGCCACGGCTCTGCCCTCAGAAGAACTCCACAATCCTGATGACACATATCGCTGCATCATCACACTCAACATCAACCTCATGAACCGACTTTATACGGATAAATTCGAATGGTCATTGCTGCACCCACCCGGCTTTGCCGAAATGTTTGCCAAAGTTACATGTGCAGATCTGGGCCTTGCAGGCGAGTGGGTGCCAGCCATGACCCATGCCATTTACGAGGCAGTTCTGCGCCTCAAGAAAGAGGCTTGTGAAAATGGTGGGCTGGTTGGCGATGGCGAGATTGAAAATGATGCCGTCGACCCTACTATTGGCGCTGGTTGGAGATATGATCACGAGCATCTCTGCGATGAGTGGGAGCCCAAAGTAGAAATACTATCCAAAGAGGAGATTGAGAAGCGTGAAGGTGATCGCGAGAGACAGATTCGGAGGCTACGCAGAGAGACGGCGCGCTTCTCGTCAACGGCAAACATGGGCACACCGCAGAACGATTTCTTCGCCAATCCCGAGCAGCAAGAGAATATGGGGCGGGGTGAGCGAAGCAAGAAGAAGAGGCGCTTCAGGAGTCTCAGCCCCGTAGGCAGGGAAACGCCAGAAACTGGATCTGGTTATGGCGGTATGGGAGGGGGTCTCCAAGAAGCGTATGTCAGCCAAGTAGAGGCTGAGTCGGTCAATGCTAACGGTGTCAATAGTGAGCGGCAAACGTGGCGATGCTCGCATTGCCTGGTATGGGGCACAGCAGTCTGGGCTGTCCGAGATGGACCCAAGGGACCCCGAACACTCTGCAACAACTGCGGATATCTCTACGAAAGGGACAGAAAACTACCGCCATGGTCGGAGAATCTGTTCATCATGGAACGGCCACCATACCAAGAACTAGCACGGCCGAACTACATGCATCAGCAGAGGTAGCACGTTAGCTGGTGAGGCTCGTCTTCTTCGACGTTAGGTCAACTCATGTGTGGGTTCTGGTCGGTCATGTTCCATTTGGGTAGTTTTGTATTTTGCAGCATTATCAGCGACGGCGTCTGGCTGTGGTGTGATGGAATGGGTTGGTACGTTATTCTCGCGTGAAGCTCGAGGCGAGCAGCACGATCACGTTGTAGACAATAGCATGGGCATTCATAACGGAATGCCAAAAGTCCTAATCTACCTTTGCGCGAGCTGTTGCATTCTTTGAGTCTTCAAAAACACAACGCATCCTGCTGGCCAGCCCAAGGGATCAACGTGGGCGCGCACCCTCTTCGAACGACAATAGCAGCAGGAGATCAAAGCCATCGAACCGCCCACGCCCTTCCCCCACCTGCAATGGCCTACAAGGAGTCACAACGCACAATAGGACCCGATTACAATTCTGGGACGTGGCTCTTGGACCCAAGCATTGCGCGCCGTTCGCCATTGCTATTGTTCTTTGTCCCGGGCCTGAAGCTTGGCGATTCTTATTCAGTCGCATTGTCCAGTCAGCATTATACTCTGCCATGGTACGAAAGCCTGGCAGGCTAAATGCAGGACGCTCCCCGTCATGACTCCCCCCCCTCCCCAGCTGAGTCGGCCTACTATTGTGGCCTACAATAGGAAGGGCAGCATGAACGCTATGACTGGTTCAGAGGCATGGGGGCTTTTGGCCATTGGGCGTGACGAGTGCACAGCCATGGATGGGTTGTGTTATGATTGGGTGTGTTGGGGGGCGCATGGCGCCAAATGCGGAATGGCGGCATGGCCTATTGAGCAGTTCCAAGGTTGGGTACAATAGCTGTGTTGGCTCTGCGTTACCTATGTGTTGCAAATAGAACTTGATATTGTGTTCATGTTTCAGAAAGAATCAAATCATATGTTGCCTTGCATATAACTAGGCAGCGGTTTGCGTGGTGGTGTTTTTTTAATATCTATCTTCTGGAAGGGCTTTGGTTTTCTCTATCCTCTACTGCTACTACTCCCAGTGTGCACCTTGCCTAGGTTTTTGCGACGGGCCTCGTGCCAAGACTGACATTGACTACCTATCCACTGTAAGCACCCCGACTGTCTTGAAAATTGGAAATGGTTAGGAATGGACAATGTGTTGAGCAAAGAACAAGTACCGATTTTCCATCCCGGCGGAAACGATCTCGCGATCCCAGATCAACCCGGCCGACGGTACCGACGACGCTCGATCGACATCACGAAGAACAACCGCCTCAAAGTCCCGATCTGAGCATCGGACGTCCCCGCCCTACCCACAAGTTACTTTGCCATTTCCCCGGACAACTCCACAATCAGTCGTGCAAACCACCACCTGGCGCTCACATGATCAGGGTTTAGTCCGAGGCCTCACGTCAACATCACGCCACATCACAAGAACATTAGCAAAGAGAGCGCCTACAATACGGATCCAATCAATCTGATGGATCCATACAGAAACGCAGCCCTCCAGGACGCAAAACTGCAGCTTCTGTTCGATTCATCTTCTTGTTCGTCCGCTCCCAGCAACCATAGTAGCAATCATCACCACCATCCCACACAGCCATCAAATCTAGTAGAGGCTGATACTCGTTCAATGCCGCCGCCCCCTGCCTACCACTCCGTCGTTGACCCCAACGCCCCCATCCCCAACCTGCACGACCCGTACGCGGCCGAGGAAGAGGACAAGGACGAGGATGAGACGCCCGAGGTCACCATCAACGCTGCGACGCAGATCAGGGGCCATGGCAACATCATCAGCATACCGCAGATGGACAGCCTGCGGATCGCGCAAATGGTCGCCCTGATGCTGGGCACGGTGCCCCAGATCCAACCGACGCAGTTCAATCCAGCAGCAGCAGCGCAGCAGCAGGGGCAGCAAGGCACAGCACAAGGCGCCCCGGCACAACCCATATTCTCGTCGAGAAAGCCGCCGCACGTCAACATCACGGTCAACTGCGGCGCCACCATTATCGGAGACCGCAACATCGTGGGCCCTGGGCTCGGAGATATCGCGAGACATATGCAGGCTGCGAATCAGTCTCGCGCAGCGCAAATGCAGAGCCAGAATGTCAACCTGAGAGCGGGCGGCCAGCCCCCGCAGCCGCAAGCGTACCCTTTCCAGAACCACATGCCCACGGCCGCACAGGTTCCGACGCCGCCTATGAGTAGGAGCTCGAGCATGGGGTCGTCGGACGCGAAGAGAAAGGCGGAAGACGAGGTGGAAGGGAGAGAAGGGAAGAGGAGGGTGTAGATGTGTGCAGGGGGGCGGGGGTGTTTCTTTCCACTTTTTATTTTTATTGTTTTCTCTCTCTCAAAAGGATACCACGGGCGGACGGTGTTGTTTGGGCTGGTTCACCTACGGCATCTAGGTTCAAAGCATTGGTGTGCATAATGGCGTTGTTTTGTAGTACACATGGGCTCTCCGCTGTTAGGGAGAGGGCGGTGCCAAGGCGAAAGACGGTAGATGAGCCAAATAACGATCAAATGCATACAGATACCCAAGCCCTTGGCTGGACGCCGTTGGTGATGAATGGTGCAGTGGGCTGGGGCTGGTGGGTGGGTGGTGTAGTCGCAACTGCCGGAAAGGGTAAATGGGGTGTCACGGGCTTCTGGAAGGTCTAGAAAGGCGTTGGGCCAGTAACCGTCGAGCGCTCTCGATGCTTTTTGTGCAATTTCTCCGCGATAAGGTTGGAAAGAAATAAAGACAGGCAGGGAGGCCACTCTGCATGTGTCGGCTGCGTGGCTGCCGAGCATATGGCATGTCCATATATGGCGTATTGGCCTGGCCTTGGGCGCCGGTAAAGGAGAAGCGACAATGTGGGATGAAATGAAGGGAGGCCAAGGCAGGGAGCCAATTCCTCCCGCATGTATGGGGGACAGACGGAGGGGCTTGGAGACGCGCGGTGCAACCACACAGCGAGTGGACGAGGGCGAAGAAGCAGCGGGCCGTGACATGTGCGCAGACGTTGGCAGTCTCCGGGGAGCGGATGTGTAACGCAGGGCCTGCGAGCCGTCGAGCACTGGCACGGCCAGGCCAGATTGCCGGTTGCGGAGTGGCGTGGTGTGGTGGTGGCCAGGTGTGCTGAGGGCGAGCTCGAGCTTCACAGGTGCAAGCTGGCCTTTTCAAAAGCCTGGCCGCCCATTCTGGATTGGGCCGGGCCCTTGCGGTGCTCCGCCATGTCGCGGTCGCATCCGCGCTGCGGGAAGGGCAATAGGAGAAAGCAGGACGCGACAGAATCGCCCGGCTGGCCTCCCGCGACCGCAATCGACGCGCCCGTGGATCAAAGACGCCGTCTCCGTCTCCGTCTCCGTCTCGGCGCCCTCTCGCAGCAGACTCCCGTCAGTCGCGCATCTCCTCCCGTGCTCCCATCCCCATCAGTCGATCCGTCTGGGGCTGACGAAGCTCGCCATCCCTGCACTCGCGCTAGTCCGCTTCGAGAAAGCCACAGGGCAGCTCAACCACCTGTGCACCTGCCCTCCGCCGTCACCTCCACCCTGTCTATTCTGTGGCCGTCTCCGCTCATTGCTCGTCTCCTCCTCGCGTCACCATCACCTCCTCCTTTCTCTCTCCTCACCCTCCCAATTGCCCCCTTCACCTACCCCTTCTCAGGCCCTTCGCTGCGGCTTGTCTCCCCCCCGCCAGGGTCCCTGCACTCTGCCGTCGGCGAGCAGCTTCCCGAAGATCGCCCTCGACACATATCGACTACCTGTCCACTCGCACCGCACTCGGTCTCAACAACCACAGTTGCGCCCTCTTGCCTCCGCCCGCCCGTGCAACCCGCAATTTTACCCAACAAAGGCGCGGCTTCCAAACCCTGGGCACCTGCTTCGCCGTCCCCGGGGCACCCGTCTTCATCTCACCCATCCTCCCCTTACTTCCCCGGAACTTTCCCTCAACGGCACGCTTTTGCCTGAGCTCCTCGGCACGTCAACCGAAACCAATTGACTAGAGCCGTCTTCGCCGTCTGCACATACGTCCATCTCGCTGCGCTCGGTCTTTGATCGACGGCCGTCTACAACCTCCGACTGCGGACATTCCATCCACTCGACACACCATTCCGCACAAGATGAATCCCCTTGTGAGCTGGGCCTGCTTCCTGGCCATTGCAGGCGTCGCCTACCTGTACTATGCCACTCAGGGCAACAAGAACGCCCCCCAACGCGGACGGAGTGCAACCGCGTCCTCCAAGGACTCGGTGCAGTGGAGCGACGGCGATTCCAAGAAGAAGGCCGCCCCCAAGCCCGCCAAGGCGAAAGCCCCTCGCAAGTCTGTCAAGAAGGCAGTTCAGGAGGCCGGCACCAAGGCAGAGGCCTACATCTCGGGCGCTTCCTCCAATGCAGGCGCCGACGCTGACGACGACCTTTCTCCCGTCGCCTCCCCCGCCCTCGGCGCTACCACCAAGTCGCCCAGCGGCCGCGATGTCAGCGACATGCTGGAGCCCAAGGCTGCGGCTCCCGCCATCCTGAAGATTGGAGCTTCCGAGAAGCCCGCCCGCGAGCCCAAGCAGCAGCAGAAGCGCGCCGAGACCCCCACCGAGACAAAGAAGCAGCGCCAGAACAAGAAGAAGGCGGAGGAGGCCAAGGCCCAGCGCGAGGCGGATGAGAAGCAGCGCCAGGCTCTGCTCGAGAAGCAGAGGCGCACCGCTCGCGAGGCCCGTGGAGAGCCCGCTCGCAACGGTGTCCAGCCCGCAAAGGCTCCCGCCTCCAACGCGTGGACCACTGTTGGCTCTTCTGGAGCCGCCCCTGCTTCGGCCAACAATGGCCAGTTGCTCGATACCTTCGAGCAGGACGTCGCCTCCACTGCGAAGACCAGCGCCACCAATGGCACTGCCCCGACCTCCAACTCCCTGCCCGCTAGCGGCCAGTGGCAGAACCTTCCCTCTGAGGAGGAGCAGTTGCGCTTGGCCATGGAGGAATCTGCCTGGACCACCGTTCCCAAGGGCAAGAAGCAGCAGCGCAAGGTCAAGACCGGTGACGACACAGCTGAGGAGGGCAGCGACTCTGGCATTCCTCAGGAGGCAGCTCCCGTCAAGGCAGCTCCCGCCCCTGTCCCAGCTAAGAAGGCTGAGAACAGCAAGCCTGCTTCTCGTTTCGAGGTCCTCTCCCAGCCTGTGCCCAACGTCGGCCACCCCTTGGACTCTGACTGGCCTGTCTTGTGAGGAATTCACAATCATCAGCTGCAAGACGCTTTTGATGTTTCGCTTAGTGTCTTGATATACGGCAGCCGGGCCTTTTCCTTAATGTTCGGGGCGAAACGCCCTCGGCGTATAGCGACCTTCGCCCTCGAGTTCTAGAGCAGATTGTGGTATTATTGTGGTCTCTGCTCCAGAACGCGCCGAGCAGGCGAGAGTTGTACAACAGCGGCATTTCTATTCACTCGGGTATGGGATGTGGAGGATACCGCATCTGTTGGCTACAGCCTGACTTTTCCTTACTCAAAAAGGTGTCTGGGTTTCCTCGTGAGCAGACTATGAGATTCTGTTTTCTTAGCCAGTTTCGATATGTGTACCATTTCCCTTCATTTAGTCAGTTGCCACCTCATCTTCTCCCTTCACATCACCTTCACTATCACGGAGATGGTGGGCGCGGTTAGATATCCCAGACTGTAAATCAAAACTGAACAAGTGATTATTCTGCGCCTTGATATATGAGTGAACTAAAGTCTCGTGGCGGTGTCAATGGTTCGGCAGAAACGTAGATCGGAAACACCAGCTAATTTGATATCCCGCGCAAGGACAGCCTCAGTAAATTAGTCCCACCATCTTGAAAATTTCCATGTAGCATGAGTTTCGTTCTAGGCTCTACAAAGTAAGCGGTTCCTAGGGCAGTCTCTTGGCACGGGACGGTGAAGGTGCTCTACGCCACAGGCGGGTGGCGCAGAGACTCCAAAAATACACATGCTCACATCACCAACTCAACAGCATCCGCCCGGTGCTGTGCTGGATGGCTAGCCACGTGCGACGAAAAAGCCGTCGCTTAGTCGAATGCCGGCACGCACGGAGTCGGACTTTGAGTAGAATCAGACGGATGTCAGAGCAGCTGTATGCAATGAGATGGAGCAAGAGAACCGAAATGTGGCTTCAATAGAGGGCTCTCTAGTACCGAGCCTTGAAGAAGCCCTCCGTGCCGCAACGATTAAGTTTGCTGATGAATGCTATGTGTGGAAAGTGCCACACGCCCTCATTGAACACCACTAGCGACATCAACCTTGACTTGTAATATCTGCATCGTGAATCGTCTGTAAGTTCCAGGAACATCACGTTCGCGCGTGCTGGCTAGATGCGACAGTCCTGGGCTGACTAAGCCAAGGAAAGGTGGCTTCAGCGGGAAGAGCTTCAGAACACTAAAACCCCGGACCGCCCACCCAAACGCCTCAATCCTCCCTTTTTTTTCTCCTTCTTCCACTCTACAACCATGGCACAGATACGCGGTACGGCCGGTTACCACCTGGGTAACCAAAGCCCTTTCGGCAATGCAGGTCGCAGCGACGGCACCACCAACGATCCCAGCCCACTCGACCAGCTCAGGGAGCAGACCAGCAAGATCGAGGACCTGCTGGACTCATTCTCCGAGCCCATTAAGCCGTGAGTTTCTCCATGGTTCTGGTTTTGGGGGGGCGGTTCAAATATGTGGCCACAGCGCGCGCAGCGAGGACCCCTCTTTTTGAAAGAAGGCGAATTGACTTTCTGAATAGCTATCTTCCGGCCATCGGACGATTTCTGATCGTCGTCACTTTCCTCGAGGATGCCCTGCGCATAATGACACAATGGAAGGACCAGCTTACCTACCTTCACGACTACCGCGGCAGTACGACCTCCCGAGCCCTCCCGACGCGTTCAATCGCTAATTTGAATGTGTACTAGTTCCCAGCGGCCTCACACACCTCTTCCTGATTATCAACGTTATCGCCATGACCGCCTGCTCCATCATGATTATCGCAAGGAAACACTCTGATCTCGCTGTGGGTGGACTCATTGGCGTGGTTGTTCTACAGGGCGTTGGATACGGATTGGTCTTTGATCTGAACTTCTTCCTGCGCAACTTGTCCGTTATGGGCGGATTGCTCATGGTTCTCTCGGATTCGTGGGTGCGCAAGAAGTTTGCTCCCGCTGGCCTTCCCCAGCTTGACGAGAAGGACAAGAAGATGTACTTCCAGCTTGCTGGACGTATTCTCCTCATCTTCTTGTTCGTCGGCTTCATTTTCCGCGGCGACTGGAGCTTGTCTAGGATCCTTGTCAGTCTTGTCGGTCTGATCGCCTGTGTCATGGTGGTTGTCGGATTCAAGGCCAAGTTCTCCGCCATTCTGCTTGTCGTCATTCTGAGCATCTTCAACCTGATCGTGAACAACTTCTGGACGCTCCACCCCCACCACCCTCACAAGGACTTCGCCAAGTACGACTTCTTCCAAATCCTCTCGATTGTGTAAGTGGTCCCTCTTAGGTGATGTGCGATTCTCCGGCTAACGTGTTTCTAGCGGCGGTCTTCTCCTGTTGGTCAACATGGGCCCGGGTCAGTTCAGTGTTGACGAGAAGAAGAAGGTCTACTAAAGGCCTTGAATTCGATATCGCTTTTCAAATTTAGCATTTGAGCACGGGACAAACATGTGCTATCGAGTTTTAAATGAATTAGGTACGCAAGCGACGGTTCGCGGTCGCCATGGCCGATTGGGAGGGAGGAACATCGGTCAAAAACAATGGGAGCGTTAGCAAGGAGTCCGTGGGAACGGATTGTGTAGACTACGGGATTCCAAAGAGGCGTTTGTCAACCGTGCAATTGGAGTATTGATTGCACCTTATGGAATTTGGTTCTTTCTAGCAATGCATATCAACTTTTCAACAGCATCCTTCCCCCGCTTGTGGACACGTTCTTCGCAATTGTTTATGCAAGTCATGTCGGAAGGGACGTCATGTGTGGACCCGCTAGTTGTTTGGTCGGGGGTCTCCGCTACAATTCTTCACCGAATCGCGATGTTCCCTGCAACCCGACTTATCTAATCAGTTCCGATTCCGATACTAGCCTTCTTCATAAGGCGAATCCCCCAGCTTCTCTCTGTACACCATTCTTTGTGCAACATCGACTTGATCAATATGGCTCCCAATCGCATCATCATCGACACCGACCCCGTAAGATTATTTGATTTTGCTCCAGCACACACGGCAAAACGCCCGTATTGACCACCACCAGGGTGTCGATGATATCTTGGCCATGCTCCTGGCCTTCAGCGCGAAACCAGAAGAGTTGGAAATCCTCTTGCTCTCCATCACATTCGGAAATGTCGATGTCCAGAAGTACGGCGCTATTTTCCCATGAAAGACTTTGACGGTCATGCCCTACCCCCACTTTTACGATCGATCGATGCGTGCGCCCCGCGCTACTGAGGTTTGGATGCTAAAGTTTGCTCTAGCTGCCTGAGGAACATTGTCTCCATGTTCCATCATATAGAGAGGGAGCGAACGTGGCGTAAAGAGAATGGCCGGGACCAGGGGTTTGAGGCGTTGGCGGCGAGGAAACCGATCGGTGCGTTTACGAGCGAGCCCCCTCGGGTAGCAGGGCCGACGTACTAATACCTATCAGTTGCTGTGGGTGCTGAACAGCCGTTAGCCGAGCAGAAAATGCTGGCTGATTACTTCCGTAAGTAGAAGAGGGGGGTGTGGGTAATCACATGTGCACTGCTAACAGGCTCAGATGGGACGGACGGGCTGGGGGGAATCCACCAAAGCGTATGTCCATTCTTCAGATGCTCAAATCAAAAGCTGACTTCATGTAACAGCACCCGCAATTCACACCCGGAGAGACATGGAGGTCTTTGTTCAAACCTCCCCCGGAGTCGATGAGCGAGCAGGAGGCTGCAGAGCTCCAGGCTGCCAAGGATAGCCAAACCCTTTTCACTCCTTCTTCGAAGCCCGCTCACGAGGAAATATTGAAGATTCTCAAAGAGAATGATCCCGGCACCATCACTATCGTTGCAATCGGCCCATTGACCAATCTCGCTACCGCTGCAGCACAAGATCCCCAGACCTTCTTGAAAGTCAAGGAAGTTGTCGTTATGGGCGGCGCTATCGATTTGCCTGGAAACGTAAGTAATCTCTCATTGCGCTCTCTGAACATGATTTAGTTCTGTTCTGAGATGTCTGGTCAGCCGCGAGTTCTCCGGCCTCTGTCCTCGCCTTCGGTCAAGCGAATTCCTGTGCGCCTTCAGTCAAGCGAATTCCTGTGCCCAATTTCAACTTGATCAAACAACCAGACACGTTACTCAGAAGGAGACTAAATGAGAGAAACCAGATAACTCCCGGTGCGGAATTTAATACTTATGCCGATAGCGTGGCATCCGCTCGCGTGTTTGCGCTTACAAGCCCGAACCCCAGGTCCACGATGCCCCCGACCACAGTGGGCAAGGAACAACTACCACCTTCCATGCTTGATCCAGGGCAATTGCAACCATATCCGGAGACTCTGACAAGGAAACTAAATATCAAGCTTTTCCCACTAGGTAAGTTCATTGTTCAAGCCCTGGGTAAGCTTTTGTAAGGAATGACGGAATGCTGACCTCAAGCTCTCAGACATTACTGAGCCCCATCTCCTGCCACAAACCCTTTTCAATTCTCACGTGGCCGCACCCAATGTCAAGGGCTCCCCACTGTCCGAGTGGGTATCATTGTTCCTATTGTCCACGTACCGCAAGATGCTGTCCTTGGACCCAGGACTGGATGAGCAGAGTGTTGGCCTCCAACTCCACGACCCGTTGACCATTTGGTATTGTATAACTGCGGCCGATGAGGGCTGGGAATTCACCAAGGATGAGGACATCCGAGTCGAAACCGCGGGCCAGTGGTCTAGGGGAACGTGCGTTATCGACCGCAGAAACCGGGTCAAGAAAGAAGGGGTTGGGGATCTGGAGGCAGATGTTGTTGGAGATGCCGGAGGTTGGAAGGACACCCGTAGGGGGAATCGGTTGAGCCGATGCATCCAAAGCCCCGGCTTCGACAAGTTCGCGCCGGAGCTTTTGGGACGACTCTTCGGGGGCGTCTGATCCTTCGGTCAAAAAGAGACCGCAGCACAAACCTGGAATGATTAGGATGGAACATGGATAAAATGGCGCAACTAAAGCAGTATGTAGACATGAACAACAATCTACCAGCTGGCCTGAATTCGCCCCCCTCTCCGCTCACCGAACGCACGTGAACGTAAACAGATAAGCATTAATGCTTAGTGTTCCCACCGTTCGGACGATCCCGACCTTTGGCGAGCCAGCCAATCAGAATCGATTGAGATCCCGAATAGGCTTAGCGGATCTATTATTGACCGTGATGGTCCACGGGTACAAGTGAGCATGGAGTGACTTGTGCCTTGAATGAAACAAACATATCGGAGCATGGCAATACCAAGGAACCGGCTCCTGTGCACTGCCTGCATCTTGACGAATTGGCGAGCTGGCCACTAGAATCGGTCGCAATTCTCATAGCAGCTTAGCGGATCTATCTTTCTCGCGACGCGCAAACGCCCAGTGAAATTGGGACTCGTATCATCATACAGACTTGAACCGCGTTTCGTCTTGTAGTCTTGCTCGAGTCCGTAATCTGAAAGGCTCCTGCAGTCTATATTGCGATGCCCCTAGTCCTGGGTGCGCAGTGTTGGTTACGCCACCTTTGCCGCAGCAGCGCCTTGCTTCTATTCGGCCGCAAACGAGTCAGTGGCGCCCTTATTGTATACACAATCTGGACAGATGGGGAATTTGGGGATAGCGCAATCCCAAACCCCAGGCTCCAGCCTGCTGGTACGTATTGTTCTCTATGCCTTATACGATACACCTCCCTACCCAGGGTCAAGTCTACCACCTGCTCAGCCTTGCTGCACGTAACCCTTCTTCAGGCCCCCTGACTCAGATTCAAGCGATACTGTTACCTTTTAAGATTTGAAGCCTACCGCTCTTGGGCACCTACAGTCGATATAAAGGCGCACAATACCCAGGGGTATAGTCCGACAAACATGGCCTTTCTTTCCAAACTCCTCATTGGAGTCCTCGCATTGCAGCTTCAATTTGTCTCAGGCATACCTACCTGTCCTCTTCCCGGCTCAGGAAATGATGCAGTCGAAAGGATTCCTTCAAGGGTAGCACCCGGTGCTTCGCTATCCTACAAAAAGGTACGACACTCCTCTCCCTTGGTCAGAGTTTACCTTATCGACGTCCCAGACCTCGATATGCGAGACCACGCCCGGCGTGGAAGCTTTCAGCGGTTACATCCACCTTCCCAGTACCCTCATCGGAAAATGGGGCGGCGCTTCCCAGTACAATGCCTCCATCTTCTTCTGGTACTTCGAATCGCGAAACTCGCCCCACGACTCCCCTCTGGGTATCTACTTCGGCGGCGGCCCCGGCACCAGCTCCATGGGCGGAGTCTACTCTGAGAACGGACCCTGCTACGTGAATAATGACTCGAATTCGACCAGGCCGAATCCGCACTCGTGGAACAACAATGTCAACATGCTGTACATTGATCAGCCGGTGCAGACGGGCTTTAGCTACGATGCAACGATATCGAGTACCCTGAACCTCATGACTGGGGAGATTGCGGGGCTGAATGGAACGGTGAAGACCAATCTCACATTCATTGGAGGGGTCCTACCAAGCCAGAATCCAGCCAATGCACCCAATACAACGGAGAATGCAGCTAGGATTGTGTGGGAAGCACTCAATATCTGGACCCTAGAGTTTCCAAAGTATCGAAGCGTCGATGATCGGGTTAGTATATGGGGCAATTCGGTAGGTTTTTTTTGTCCGCATTGAATACAGTGAGAAAGCTGACATGAGATTGCAGTACGGTGGCCATTGGGTCCCAGGAATCGCCTCCCGAATCCTCGCCCAGAACAAGAAGATCTACAGAGGTAGACTCCACGGGCGTCCAGCAAAGAGGATCGAGCTTGACGCGATTGGAATTACCAATGGATGCATCGACTCCAAGATTGAAGGGCCATTTTACCCTGAATTCGCATTCAACAATACCTACGGCTTCAAGGGATTCTCTGAGGAGGTGTACAAAGAATCGGTGAACAACGCCACGAAACCTGGCGGTTGCCTCGAGCTACTCGATCAGTGCGATAATTTGGCATCGATTTACGATCCCGAGGGATGGGGAGCAAACGAGACGGTGAATGCAGCCTGCGCACTCGCGACGGGTTACTGCTTCCAGTTCGTCCAAGGCTCGTTCACTGACCGGTCTGATGTAAGTCCCTGCTATTCTTTTGGCGGCGATGCCACGCATTCCAACCCAAGACCAAAGTACCAGCAACTAATTCAAGGCTCTAGCGCAACCCCTTTGACATATCTCTCAAGCTCCCCACCCGATCCCCCCCAGACTACATGATCGGATTCCTCAACCAAGCCTGGGTCCGCAAAGACCTCGGCGTCCCCGTAAACTTCAGCATCAGCGCCCCGCACATTGTAAACACCTTCTTCACCATCACCGGCGACCCAATAAAGAGCAAAATTGGCACCCTGGGCGAAATCGCAAAGGCGGGCGTCAAGATAGCCCTCATCCACGGCGACAGGGACTACCGCTGCAACTGTAAGTCCGCCTTCCCTCCCCCCTCCCCAACACAGCCCCCACCCCTACCACCCAATAAACCCCAAACGAACACTAGAAGAAGGGTTCTTAGAGAAAACGAGAAAGAAAGAATGCTGACAATGCGGGCGCTGTTTCAGGGCTGGGAGGCGAAGCCGTGAGCCTCGCCATCGACTGGGATTCCAAGGGCGACTTCCGGGCCGCGGGCTACGCCCCCATCCAGACCAACGAGTCGTACGTCGGTGGGTACGTGAGGCAGCACGGCGCCCTGTCTTTTTCGCGCGTGCTCGATGCTGGGCATGCGGTCGGGGCGTATCAGCCCGAGACGGTGTCGCAGATCTTTGACAGGGTCGTGCTGGGTAATGATGTTGCTACGGGGGAAATCGACATCGACATCGAGTCTGAGGAGGATAAGAAGCAGGGGCAGTATAGCACCCAGGGTCCGGCAAGTGTGTTTCATGTCAAGAATTCGCTGCCCGACAGTTCGCCGAATGAGTGTTATCTTTTGGATGCGCCCATCACGTGCACGGACAAAGAACTAGCGGCGCTGGAGAGTGGTCAGGCGGTGGTGAAGGACTTTATTATCCATAGTGCGGCTTGAAGTTTGATGGTGATCTGACTTCAACACGGCTTGGGTTGGTGGGATTTCCTCTCGTCGTCATTCCTCAAGCTCACAATTACTGTAGACATATTGCTCATAGTTCTCCATCTACTTTTTAATCCACTTTGTTATTGATATACATGAGAGAACAAAGATGGCGATCCATTTTCAGTTCATAAGCGTCTCCATCAAATATATCCATGAGATTGTCCAAAGCCAGGATATCAGCCTGCCAGTCTCTTCTCTCCCGGCCAGTGTTCTCACACTTTCGCATGCTTTGCGATCCCCTCTGAAGCTGAGCTTTATCTGGAACATCAATTCCCAAAACACAGAGCTTGACCCCATCAACAATGGAGCCGTTTACTTGCGTGCAAAAATCTTCCAAAAACTTATTTGCCTCAAACTGCAATCACCAAAACTTATTATGCGCTTCCCGGCCTCCATTGCGATTCAATCCTACAGCTATCAGGCCACCATGGTTTCCAAATACCTTGACTAATTTATTTGGCGTGTAATCAGGTAGCCATCCGCCATCGTATGTAGTTATCCGAATCGAATGCGGTCGTGGGCTCGTTAACCTTGGCAAATGCGTGCAAAGCCGAGGACCCTTGCGAGCTTCGAGGGCAGATACGTCTACAGGAATGTCGGAGAGCAGTCAGGCTATCACAGCAAGGCATATCACGGCATCTGTACCCGCTAAGTGCTTTACCTTGCGGTAAGGCGCACCTCGGATATGCAGCGCTCGCATGGCGTCGCCAAGTCTTGGATCCTCCTTTGGGATCACAAGCTAAGCTACGACACTTTTCCACAAAAAATGTACCACCTTGAACAGTGGGCATTACTTTAAGACAATCGATCAAGGCCCATATTCTGTTCAGGTGGAATGGCTCCTGGTACTACACAGCGAGTAGGCTGATAGTGCCAAAAAGCGTTATCCAGCCGAGACGCGCCATGTTGCTGGTGTTCTCGACAAGTGGCTTGCTGACAGGACCGTGAACAGAGAGATCATTTTGGAGCTTAGAGTGTAGCCTAGACTAGAATGTATTATCATGTCAATTTCCCTCTTTCTCCTTCCTCAAGATATCGCCAGGTCTTTCGGCCAAACAAGAGTCAAATATGAGATTTGAAGCATGATCGTATTGAGCAAGCTTCTGTTCATGTCAATACAATCTCTGACACAAACAGCTTACGGCGAAAGCAAATTAAGTACCGATCCTGGACGTTTGTTTTTATTTCGTGTGAATTGGGATGGCCACTGAATCAGACACCGGGCGTGGATAGAGCGGAAACTTAGATCCTGAGCTTATGTGGCACAGCACCTAGTGGGGCCTTTATGCGCCAAGGTTAAATACGTTAGAAAAGCCCACTTCTTACGTTTATCCTCTTCTCCTCTTCCTCTGTGCAGTAGAACTTAGGAATCTTTCAAATTTACGTTATGTTTTGTTTATAAGAGCTGAATTTTTAAGGAACCAGACCATCACCATCCAATATGAGTGTAATCCAAACCGTTGCGGGTGCGACTTTTCTCGTGAGTACCGTGGCGACGAATCACAAAACCCCGAGATGGCTATGCTAAAACTCCCCAGTACTTGGTCACCAAGATCATCTATAATATCTATTTCCATCCTCTTTCTCCTTATAAGGGCCCGTTTCTATGGCGCGCTTTTCAATTCCCATCTCTTTCTATAATGCTAAAAGGAGATTTGCCCTACCGCATCAAAGAATTGCACGACCTTTATGGCCCCATCGTACGCATCGCACCGAACGAACTCTCGATAATCGATGAGCGTGCATGGAAAGACATATTTCAGCGAAGAGATTTCCTTCGCCCGCCTCAATGGGGTGCTCGGCCTCCCGGCGTTGAAGCCCACAACCTTATTTCCGCACCAGCTGACGTGCACGCCCGATTTCGTAGAGCGCTGGCACCTGCCTTCTCTGACAAAGCGCTTGTCGGATACGAGCCTCTCATACGAGGGCTATTCGATAAGCTGATCAGCAAATTAGACTCGAAGATTGAGGCAAATAGTGCTGCGAATACTGTTGACATAGTGGAATGGATCAACTTCACGACTTTTGACATCATCGGCGAGCTTTGCTGGGGCAAGTCTTTCGATTGCGTCGATACCGGCAAAGGTCACGCCTTCATCTCGGTCCTGCTCCATTTCAAAGCTGCACTCATCGGGACCTTTATTAAGCATTACCCAGCGCTTGATGCATTGATGCCATACATAACGCCCAAGTCCGCATTGAGCATGCTGCACAACGTGTTCGACACTGGCCACGAACGAATCCAACAGCGCATAGCGGACAAATCGGGGACGCGGTCGGACATCCTGTCCCATGTGCTGCAATACAACGAATCAAATCCTCCCTCCTCCACCATCTCTCAAGAAGAAATTGAGTTCAACGCATTGACTATAATCGTGGCGGGAAGCGAAACGCTGACAACGGCGCTGTCTGGCGCTCTGCATCACCTCCTGTCCCACCCTCCCACCTATGAAAAACTACGCGCCGAGATCCGCTCTGCATTTGAGTCTGAAAGAGACATCACTGCTTACAGAGTCAGCTCTCTACCGTATTTGAATGCCGTACTCAACGAGACTCTGAGATTGTGCCCGCCAATTCCGGACGGCATGAGGCGGGCGGTCCCGAAAGGAGGTGCTATCGTCGCTGGCCATGGCTTTACAGAGGGCACAGTGTTGGGGATGTCTTGCTGGTCCATGTTCCTGTCCGAGAGGAATTTCTCCGAACCTACTGTTTTTGCGCCGGAGCGGTGGCTAGAGGCTACAAAGTCAGAGCCTGGCTCGGGTCGGCACCATAACGTCAAGGCATTTCAACCCTTCGCCTTGGGTCCCCATGGATGTATTGGGCAGAATTTGGCATGGCTGGAGATGCGTCTACTCTTAGCCTTACTGCTGTTTCACTTTGACCTCGGTATTGCGCCGCAAGAGGAGGGAATGGGGAAAGGCAAGATGTGGGCTTGGACTGATCAAAAGATTTACTGGACGTGGGACAAGAAACCGCTGTTTGTTCAGATAAAGAGGAGGATATGAAATTTCGGAGAGGAGGTCATGAATGAGTTGGAAGATACTGCAAATTCGATTCCTCCATCACACTAAGTTTGAATTTTTTTTTTCGGAGTCCATGTATCAAACTCGGTTAGCTAGACCCTTTGCAATCTGTAGGATTTGAAAAAGCAAATCATTTAGGCTTTCTGATGTTATAAAATTGAATTTCTAGTAAAAAATGCCTATTGTCATGTGATAGTTGACTTCGAGATGCTCTTCAAGGTAGCATTTTAACAGCAACGTTAGCCGGCAACATCAGGACGAGTTCACTTGAATGTTTCAATAAGATTTAATGGAATGAATATTATTTGTTCGAAGGAAAAAAAGTAATGAGGTAAAGTATAGAAATCCAAGATTAGAATGAAGCTTCCCGTTTGTATCAAACTCCACCCTGTCTCCACACCAAAACGCCTGATGGTTATATGAAATCCATCTAAAGACCAGAGTCAGTCTGGTTGTACGGGTGGTTACCCGGGAACCAGTAGTCATCCCATTCATCGCATCCCTTGAAAAAGTCATCTGTCGATCCAATCTTACCCTGGATCTCATTCTTCCTTTCCAAGAACTGCACGCTCAAGCCCTGCGATGCGTGCCAGGCAATATGACAATGCATGACCCATAGACCAGGGTTATCCGCTGGGAATGCCAGAAGCATGTAACCACCAGCAGGCAGGGTTGCCGTGTCACGGCGAGTGGGGTTCACAAAGTTGAGGCCGTTGGCGGTTCCATCCCAGGTTCCGGACTAGACGGGGGTCAGTATCGCTCTGTTGCAGAATACGGGTCAGGGTAACTTACTCCCTTTCCAATTAGATAGAAGTCATGGCCGTGAAGGTGGATTGGATGAGGCAAAGCGATAAAAGAGGTTGTCTGAATCCACCACAAATACCAGCCGTCGGAGTTCATCTCGTACACATTGGAGTGGTTGCCGAAGTTGGTACCACCCTCAAGCGCAGTCTTCAAACTAGGTTGATTCCAGTCGACGATGTGGTCCGAGCCGTCGATGAGCCAGCGGAAAAGGAAGTTGTTGTTTGCGTCTTGGAAATGGTTGACTTCCATCTCTCCGGCCTGGTCGATGATGTTCGTAGGGACTGCGTTGGGGACAAAAGGAGTGAGGTTCGTCTCATCGTTGCATGATGTACGCATCTGTACACCAGTCGATGTTGGGTTTCCATCAGGCGCACCATCGTAGTGCAAGATAGCTCCGAGTGGGATGTTCGCCTCAGTGATCTCGTTTCCACCGCAATCTGTGCCCGGCGATACTCGGAACCAATAGTTGCCTACGGTCTGGTTTGCATTGATGATGACATCGTATCGCTGACCTGCTGGGTGTCAGGAAAAACATTGAATAGACCGATATTCTTGGCATCTATGGAGCTTACTTACCGATTGCTAGGGTAAGTTGATCTGTGACCCAAGAATTGATCGGGACCTGATAGTATCGTCAGCGTCATGTGAACTGGTCCAAAAACCCTAGGGATCACTTACAAAATCAGAAGTGATGACTGTGAATGGGTGACCGTCCATGCTGACGGAAAAAGTGCTATCAACGGCGGTATTGATGAGTCTGATTCTGTATTTCTTGCCCTATCGTGTGTTAGGATATTCTGTGGAAATGGAAGAGTTTGGAGCTTCCGTACCTTTGTAACAGTCATCTTGAAGTACTTGCCTCCACCATTCTTGTTAACATGGGTACCGTTGACCAAAAGATTGTTTGGTGCAGGAGGTCCCACTTGGGAGTGCTGTGCCTGTTCGTTGACTTCAAATGCGGGCGTGTAGTACCAGTCTGTGAGCGGCAAAACCCCAAGATCTTCATCATAATTTGCAGTAGCTGGCCCATCCTGTGTTGTAATCAGAAAATTGACTTCTAATCGAGGTCACGGGTGTGCAAACTTACAATGATGATGGAACCAACAACACCTTCTCCATACTGTGCGCTCCAATGGGAGTGGTACCACGTAGTGCCAAATTGAGTGCATTTGAAGACATATTGACGTGTCTTCCCAGGAGCAATGGGACACTCTGTAACCGTTTAGTCAATGCCCGGCAGGAAATTACGGGGAGGTATCAACCTGTAATTCCACCAACTCCGTCGTGCTGACAAGAGTTCAGTTGTCTGTTGAGTCATCAGCCTAATGATCATCGGAAAGTGGCTGAAAGCACTGACCTCAGTCCATGCCAGTGGATTCCAGTTCCGTTGTCTTGAAGTGAATTCTTGACTGCGTAGTGTTAATAACGTTCATTCGAGTAGCATTGGATCGCATTACCATTGATAATCATTGTATCTCCCCAAGAGGCTCTCAGCACCGGACCGGGATATTCACCATTGATGAGCTTCACAGACGTTAGAAAGTGATGCACAGGACTTGCTTAAAATCCGTACCATTCCGATTCTTGACTTGAACCCATCAGGATTCACGGTGGTATTTGTGATTTCCAAGTTGTACTGAAAGTGTCAGTATGTAGATTTTTACGTGTTGTCCAAAACATACGCGAACTGTCTTGCCAGCAGGCGGTGCCTTGGCATCAAAATCAGTGGAGATGCTGAAACCATCGCTCCAGCAACCCCTCGTACGAGGGCTATTTGTACATTGTCCGTCTGGAACAGAGGTACTAGTGGAAACTTGACGTTCGGCAATTACACGAGAAGGCGGCAAAGGCTCAAGTTCTCTTGGAATTGTACCCGCGATGGCAAGAGTCCCAAGAGACAGCCAACCGGCTACCTTGTAGAGCAACATGGCTTATAAGGATGGACAAAATTTCCGGCTAGTATCAAAGATAACGAGTATCCGTATATATAAATGAAGGAATATGATCAGGCCAATGGACCGGAGAAGGTGCCTGGAGGTAATATATCTAAAGTTGCAAAGGGAGGCGAATATATATGCAATACTCTGGCCTCCACACGGAAGGAATGATTGATTAAAGGCTGTGGGATGCACTGTCCTGCATTGGGATGGTGTGTTCAGGCACCACACCTGACGGAGACGCCCCATGAGCTGGGTGAACCGTCCCACACCAGGAGTATAGTAATGCGTGGCTTAACTCCTAACGCGAGACCGAGGACTTGGCATTGATTCGCATCCTTGAGGTTCCCTTCAATCCCCAAGACGGTCCGGTGACCGTCTTTCCGGTCAGAAAGGGCGCAATGCTGTTCGTGACATCGGTAGCGTTCCAGTCCAATGGTACAATGGCTATTTCGAGAACAACGTGGCGAAGAGGGCCTGTCCAAGCTAATTTACTAGGGTATAGCTACAATAATCGGTAGTTGTAACTAGAACAGGGTGAGGCGATTGGTCTCGAACGACGGCTGACCTGACAGGATTGTGGCGGTCAGATGGGTACCTGGAGTATGGCCCCTGCTCAACAACCACATTCAGAGATAACTTCGTATGGGAAATAGAAGCGAGAGTAGCTTGAACCTTAGCCCTGGGTAGTGGGTCTCTTGCAGTTTCTTGTCAGAAATTCCGTTTTGTAGTATGCACGATGTATTGATATGCCAACCGAAGCCACTCTGCACTTGCAAACTGCATCGTGATGGTTGGCATGCGGGTCGGCGGGATCGCGCCGTGTGCGAGGACGATAACCCCATGTTACAGTAGCAGCGGCCTGGATTTCAGAAAAAGACATGTTAAAGGGGCTGATGGAAACCGGCGTACACGGAGCCAAGGCCAGGCGGCGCGTATACGGAGCACGGCCTACTCTTGAGGGGAGGTCGAATTGGGGAAATGATCTTCAAGGACAGACACACAGGGCGCCTTCTGCGGAGGAACATTACGTGCAGGTACGGTGAGAAGCTGTGCAGTTCTTGCGGCTCCTAAGCGTTTGACAGGCACTGGCTTGTAAAGACGAGCATAAGACAGCCGGCAGAAACAGTAGGGCTGACAGCTCCCTCACGGCGGCAAAGGTACTTCATACCGGCAGCTTACTCTGCATTCTGGAAAAGTCTCTGCTACCTAGAATGGGTTTCAAGTAGATCCGTACAGATACGAGCCCACAATAGCCAGGGTCAGTGCTGGGATCCAACAAGCTCGGGTTGCCTGCTATGCTTCGCGAGCTTCTGTCAGACGATGCGCAGCATGTTGTATCGTTGCCCGTGCTGAGCAAATAGTAGCTTGGACTAAGAGTCGATGAAGTGGCCGACGGCTGGCCGACCCACCTGATGAGGACCACTCAGGAGGCAGGCTAGCACATCCCGTACGGACTTGAGCCGATGCGGCGGTCACTGAGAGACACCAAGACAGGTTCTCGGAATCCCAGCATCGATTACGAGGAGGGCGGCCGAATCGGCAGATGCGCATGGTTGAACATGGGTAGCTGGCCATGTACTGTCAGCGTCATCGGGGGCTGATCGGAGGGTGCAGCAGTGATGCGGCGCCCAGGTCATGCAATTAGCCTAGCGAGCAAGCGCGTATCAGGGCGAAGGTAGTCGCCGAGTCAGATGGGCTGCGAAACGATGCGGGTGCGGTTGACTGGTAAAGAGACGGACGACGCCTAAAATTGGGCCCCGGACGCGATGAACATGGTGTGCACGTGCCAGATTACGCATGATTCGCTCCACAGACGAGTCCACCTCGATATCGCGTGCATGCTCTCGTTAGCGCAGAACTCCTCTACCTCGTCGTGTCTTGCTTCGCGACATTTCTCTGCTGGCTTTCAGGTGGCGCGGGTTAGAGCGTGGTGGATCTCACGACGACCTTAGCATCGACCGGCCGCAATGCCTCATCCTTCGGCAGCTAGGCTCTGTGGTGGCCGCCCCAGAGCAGGAACAGTTGGCGATGGCTCTATTTGCATTGTTGCCCAAGCCCGCCTGACGAAGTCCTGGCTTCGCCCACGTCGGCTCAAGGCACCGTGTTGACACGCCATGATCATGGAGGAGCTGGGTCAGCTCCGCAGTCACAATGCAGTACAAAAGACGTGTGGATCGCTCTCCGAGAGCCCACGTCATCCCCCTCAACTCGATACTCGCTTTTGACTGATCATTTTTGACTCGAGTTCAAGATGGTTTCTCGTCGTTTGCTTTCACTGTCAGCTCTTGCTACCTTGCTGTCCTCTGTTGTCTCCGATCCCAATTCAGTCTGCCTGTCATTTGGCGTTGACTTTGTGGACGAAGGACACTACTTTATCAACTCGCAATCCAACGAGCCCTTCACTTGCGTCTCTAAATTTCAGGGATGCAATGAGGATGTTGCCGATGTCTTGCTTGTTGAGCCAAGCGGTGACGAATTCCTCTGCACTCAGATCGGAACGACACCAGATGGCGACCCAAAGCTGTCAACTTGCCCCATCTTGAAGAATCAGATGGTCTCAGGCGAGTATATGATTCTAGTCTTGGGCAATAACGATGATGGAAACCCATTTGCTTGGCAAAGAGGTAAGCCATCCATGCAGGTAATGCAGTACTCCTGGCTCATGTGAAAACCCAGACATCACCTTGGATGTGGGGCTGCAAGCCACCGCCACGGTCACCCCAACAGTGACTTACTACGTCACAACGACTCCTGTCACCACATTGACGTCTACGTCGACTGAAGTATCCACATCGACGGTGGGGCCAACCACCACTGTTACCATTCCCTCGGCAACCGCGAAGACGACAAAGACCATCACCCCGAGCGCGGTGACAACCACGTCGACCAAGACCTTCACTAGGACCAAGCTTACGTTCACCAACCAGCTCAGCATCACGACCAAGACGGTCACTGCTACGTGCACTGTGCCGACGAGCAAGTCGGACAAGCCATGCACCTACTCTCCAACCCTCATCCATCCCGCAGCTCTGGTCAGCCCGACCGGGTCGCCAATGCTTCACAGGTTCATGCGCAAGGCGGACCGCGCTGTTGATATCGAATATGCACGCCGTCGGATTGAAGCAGCGAAACTCCGACGCGACCAAAAGGCCCAGGAAGCTGCGGAGCCGGTGGAGAAGCGGGCTCCGGATGCCCCGACCGTCACGGTGACGGCGGAGACGCCTGTCAACGCGACCGTCACACAGACTGCTCCCGCCATCACGACGACCGAGGGGGCCATGACGACCACGACGACCACGACGACGATGCCGCCCTCGACCGTCTACTCGGGCATCTTCACGTCGACCGTCACTCTCCCGACCCCGACCAAGACAAAGGTCACGTTCGCATACACATCGACCACCAGCACCATCACGATCCGGGCTACGTTTACCAAGACGACCACCATCACCCCTAGCGCGTCTCTTACGGCATGCAAGAGCCTTGGAGGACACATTGGACCTGCAGCAAGGATCTAACCGCTTTATTTGTGCAGGAAATACCTTGTATCTCTATCTCTCTCTCTCTCTCTCTCTCTCCCTCCCTCCCTGACCCCATTTTTATTTCTCTCTCTGTCTTGTCTGGCGTCTAGGAACACGAAGTATACACGTATGTGTGTATGTATGTATGCAGTTTAACGTTGGAGCCCTCTCTCTATGCAGTAATCAATACATTGTCTCCCACCTTCCATTGGCAGAGCGCGCGCGCGCGCAGTGAGGATGCATATGCACGCGTCTTGTAATCGCATACCGACCAGGGCGGGGCTGCTATCCAGGAACCTTGACCACACTGTATGCCAGTGCCGGCATGGGGCGAGCCACGGCCCATGACCCAGCGGTCCGTTTCGTTCGTCGCAAGGCCTTCGCCAACGTCCCCAGTCGAATGCTCGCCAAGGCATCAGCATCAGCCTTTGGCTGCGTGTGTGCCAGCCAAGGCGGAATGGGGATCTGTGTAACGAAGCTCCCCTCCGCTCCCATCGGATCATACACGCACGTACGCACACACACACACTCTCTCTCTCTCTCTCTCTCTCTCTCTCTCTCTCTCTCGATTACTGAGGGCCCTTGTTCTGGAAAGCTTCGGTCGGCCGTTCACAATGGCCGAGGCGTAACGCACCACCACCATCACCGTTATGCGGAATCATCTCACTCGCATGTACACAAGGTATCACAATGTTCGAAAACGGGGCCGGCCCTTGATTAGATTAGGGGGGCCCTTCCCTTCCCCCCCGCCGTCTACCGGCTCCGCCCTTTCGTCTTATCGCCGCACGCAAGCAAGCAAGCAAGCCTTGTCGGACGACAACGACGAGAGGACGACGGGTGGGTTGCCAGCTGGACTGGGCCTTCTCCTATAACCCACTGCATGCTGCACATAATCCACACTTGGTTGGAAGCAGTAGTCTCCCTCGTAGAAGTCACGCCACCAACAAGGAATCAGGAAGAAGAAACTGAAGGGGAAAGAAAGAGAAGAGAAAAAAAAGTAAAGAGAGGTTAGTGTAGTTCTCAGCGCAAGAGAGGAAAGAAAAAAAAGCAATGATGTAATACAAAGCTCTAGGCAGCCAGAGGACGAAAGGAAAAAAAAAGAGAGGCTCATACGAGCCATCACGATCCATCAGGCACGGTCGTCAAAACTAGACCCTGCGCCACAGTGAATCCCGAGCGCATACGAGCACCCCGTCCAGCCAACACGATTCCGCTGGCCAGGGGTGTTTCTGGTCTCACCCACGCACCCACAAACGCAAGCCCACCGGCGGCGGCGGCGCACCACCCTCCACACTTTTTCCCTCTGCTTGTGACCCACATGTCACCCCCCCTCCCTCCCCCCTCGCGTTATCGCGACGCCCGGGGCCCGAACGAACAAGGTCGAGCCTCCACGATCCCGCCCTCAGATTTGCCAAGCCCCCACATGCGCCCCCATGGCCGCCTACCTTGCAGTCTAGACGCGGACTTGACCGCAGCCACGGGCGCTTTCTTACCCCGAGGAGCTGCTGCTGCTGCTGCTGCTGCGGCGGCGGCGGCGGCGGTGGTGGTGGTGTCGTCGCGTGAACCAAGGCTCATTCTTGTTCTTTTTTTTTTCTTACTCTGTCGCCATGCCATGGCTATCGTCATTGCCCATCCAGAACGCCCATCATCCACCATCACATTCACATCTACCACCACCACCACCACCACCAACAGCAGCAAAGACCTCGCCACGCGGTTCCTCGCGCCGACATCGCGCTCGCGGGAAGAAAAGGAAAAAAAAAAAAGGTAAGAGGCACAAGGCACGCGCCGCGCCCGCCCGCCCGCGCCCGTCCCCGTCCGCGCCCACACCCGCATCCGCGCCTCTCGTTCGCGTCCACGCTCGCTTGCTCGTGAACAAGCGACGGAAGCAGGCAAGACTAGGCCTCTTTTTCTTGCCCTGTCCTGCCCACTGCCCACTGACTCCTTCTTCATATGTATGCGGTCAGGAGACCGACCCCATGGGCATGCTGCTCCTTCTCCGCGCAGGTACCAGCCCGGCCATGCAATGGGGACCCAGGTAGTAAGTCGACCGACAGACGGAGATTGTCCAAGGGCAATCAAATCAAAAATCAAATCATTCAAGCGACCCTGTCAAAAAGAAAAAAAGGTACCGCGCATGTACATGCGTATACATGTCGTGTGAAAAGGTCGTCCACATAGGCAGGCAGGCGGGCAGTCGGGGGGGAAGGGCTGGCGTATCCGCCATGTTACGACGCAGGTTCCGGCCAGACTCAAGGGCCGACACCGACACCCGACTTCTCATCCCAGGATTTCGATAATGCTCCTTCACGCTCGGTACCGCCGTCTAGGGTCGCGCGTGTGCCTTTTGCATGTGTGACGTCCCTCCTAATTTTCCCATCACTGCCGTTGCCCCCTCCCCTCCCCTCTCTTCTCCCCCCGGTCAATCGTACGTTTGGCGGACGGGGGACGGGATTTGGACTTTGCTTGGCTCGTATATGCAGAGCTGTGCACACATCAAAGACGTTTACGTATGCGCTTCTCCCGCGTTTCCCATGCGCCGTCTTTTGGGCAAATTTGTGCTGCTTGGCTTACTGCACGCCCCGGTTACACCAAACTCATCTATAACAATATAATTTAAATAGGCAGGGCGTAAGGGGACAAGGTAAGAAACCATGGAGCTTTTGGACAATAGGGAAGGTGTGCGGTGCGTTCAAGAAATCCACCACCCACCCACCTCGCAAGCAAGCGGAATCCTCCCGCACTCAAGCTCAACCAAGTCGTACACGGCCATGCAAATTTAGATTGCAAAAAGGGCGCGAACTAGAGGGTAGGAAACTCGCCTGGACGACCCGTCCCGAACATGGTCTAGCGAAAGCGACGGCCGCTGAGCCGGATACTCTAACTGTGTAGCGTTACCGCCAGTCTTTGTTGGAACGCGACGTGCGTCGTGGTGGGTGTGCGGGACGAGCGTGACACGAGATGACCAAGAAGCCAAACCAGCCCCGGAGGCGCTGCTCAGCTAGTTGGTGATCCTTGGGCGAGAGCAAGGCCGCCATTGTGACATGGCCGACTTTTTCATCAGCATGGGCAACTATTCGCGCCTCAGAAATACTGGTCATGGGCTCCGGGGCGCCTATGCCATGGGGGAGGAGGGTGGGAAAACAAGCATCGTATTCTCTTGCTTTTACCTTCTACCGGTAGGTTGTTGCGATGAGTCGAGTTGCGGTCCTTCTTTCGCTTTCAGGATTTTAGCTTTGCGACGTAGATCCACTTTATTCGTGTAAAGGTACGTGTTTACGTCTTCTCGTCATCGCGGACTAAGGGCGGTGAGTTTCTATCTTTGTCCTTGTTCGGTGTCCAGCGTTTGTACCTTGAACCTTGTACACGATGTCGCGCTTGCCTGTTGCTCAAGCCTACACGATTAATGGGCCGGGGCTCTGCCTTTAGTGAGGGCCAGGGAGAAAGTATCCGCATCCGCGCCGGATCCTAAGCTAAGGTGGACTGCGCCGACGCCACTTGCAGATTCCACGTAAGCTTGCGCATGGGCAAAAGGTCCCGAGCCTCGTTCCACGGCGGAGTCGACTGTTTTAGTTGTTGTCAATCGCAATCATACCTCCGATGGAAACTTGAATGAGAGGGGTCGCATGGTGTGCCTGTGGGGTTTGAAGGCCTCCCAAGCTCAAGTCTAGGTCGCCTGCGCAAAGTAAGCAATGTCAAGGAATCCAAATCTCCGTCAAAGTCGTGGCGGGTCAGGACGTAGTAGCGCGAGGCAAATAAGCATTCCTCAGCCTAGTCCACCCTCAAGGTCCATTCAGACCCCAGAGTCGACATGCCAAGACAGTCCGCGGGGCTCCTTAATTCTCACAATATCCCACTCTTCTTGGTCCTGATAATGGCCAGCATACTCAGCCCTATGCGAGACCATCGGCCGAGTCCAACTGACGGAGTTTACCGCTCAGGCGAACCAATATGCCATGACCCGCGGGCTGGATATTTTTGCCACTTGTTGTTTCTCAACCTCAAGACGCAGCCTGCGGCCTGCGGACTGCGGCCTGCAGTCTCTGGTGGCGTCTTGTTGTCACGGGCTGTCATGTCAGAACTCTACCACAGCCCGTCTACAGCTCAAGGAGAAAGTGTTGCGAAGTGGATGGACGTAATAGTGGATCCAATATTGGTTGCTGCAGCCACGTGCAGGTATCAAAGTCCCTCGTGGGACTAAAACATGGATTGGCGAAATGTTGGGGGAGTCTGGATCGTTTGATGTCCGGGGATATACAGATGCAGAACGAAACCTGGGACCTGGGGTGGCACAATACCGAGAGCGCCTCGTCGCGTGGCAAGCTGGACTGGACCTGAAATGTAACGAGGTGGCAGCGTTCCCCCCTCTCGGGCTCCAGGCACCCTCAATGCCAGTCACGCGCATGTGCAAGCCACCAACCTCCATGTTGAGCTCGGCAGTTCGTCCTTCATTCTTCGCGATAGCCTCCGTCTCTTCCGAGTGAAGAGCATTCCCTCCTCATGCCCCACATTCCCAAGTCAGAGTCTCCCTCCCCGCCCACTGCATCACAGTCCAGCTCTTCGCCCCTCCGAAAGCGCCAGCGCTCATTGCAAACCACCTCTCCTCCTTTTTGCTCGATGTACCTCCCCCGCCGTCGTGTTGCTTTTCCTCCACCTTGAGTCCCTCGTGTTTGATCGTCAAGAACAGATTCCTGATAAACTGCGGCGGAATTAAGCCCTTCCATCTCACTTGCACCATGTTCTTCTTCCTTAACCCTTTCCCAAAGTCGGGTACCTCATAACGCGAGAGGTAGGGGTTGATATCGTCAGAGGCGTTCAAGCGGGGTGAGGCAAGTGACAAGAGATTGAGATATTCGAGGAGAGAAAGCGACTCCTCGGATGAATGAAGCGTTGGTAGGTCCGATACATCAATCTTGGGTACGAGCACCTGCTTGAGAGCATTCGTAGACGGCGTGATCGATTGAATGGATGGATGATGCTTCGATATCGGTTCTTTGCCCTCGGCAAGCGCTTCCTTGCTCGATGGATTGAGGTTGTAGAACAGCCACGTCAAGCTCTGGTCCAGTACGTTCTTGCAAGCCCACTCAAGGCGGGAGAAGCCTTTCTTTCCGTGTACCATGCTGGGTGAACGAAGATCGAACTCAACAACTAACGAGGTTAGTTGTCTCTGTTCGGTGCCGAGATATGGACCACGACTTACCCCATCTTCCTTTTTGGTGTTTCCTTCCCCCATCCTCTATGGGTGTTCCCTGTAGGCCGCATCGTTCGTAGGTCGGTCTATCGAGCTCGAGTCGCAGGACGCCGTCGCAAAGCGAGAAGACGTTATCGATAAGAGGCCGTCCTTCAGAAAGCATAATGATGTTGCCTGGTGCACATTTGCCTTAGTCCATGGCCCGCATCGAGTTGAATCTCCATACCCTTCTTGATGTACTCGGTGAAGAATTCGCCATCCAGCAGCTCGCCCAGCTTCATGTAAACACGCGCATATTGCCCTCTCGCGACACCGTCCTCGGCCTCTAATTGCGCGTGCACGAGCTCGTATATCTCTTCGGGAATTATCAGATCCAGCTAACACATGCATCAGATGAGGCCTGTCCTTGTCGTTGTTGTCGCGTCATACCGTATGCGAAAAGCGCTGCCCATTGAATGTCGAAAAGGGCTTCTTCTTGGTCGAGACGTTCTGTGGGTCGATGTAGCCTGGCAGCAAGCTGTGCGTGAAGTAAAATTTCGTATCGCGTGCATCCTCTTTGAATATATCGAGCATAATGGCAAGAGACAGAGTGCGGGTGGCTTGCAAGGTGGGAGGTTATAAGAGTAGATGAGGAGCTTGAGCTTTGCGCGGCCTGTGAGTGGGGCCGAGACTTTTTCAAAATGCGGCGCTCCAGCCTTAAAAAGCTTGAATCCTGGTTGGACATCGGACCCCCCCACGGGTTTGGCCCGCTACTGCGACGCCCTCGGGAGCAAGACACCACATTGACAGCCGCGATGGCCATGCCTCCCCGGTCGGCATCATGACAGTGGCGGCCGGACGCTAGAGAAAGGTCTCAATGTACAAGATCCAATGAATGGCAAGCCCATGCAGTACCCAGCGTGAAGGAGTCTATTCATATATGAGAAAGAGAATGGTATCGGACCTTTTGAACCCTCCATACCAAATTACCAACCCTACAGAAGAATTCATTCGTGCACTCCATCAATCATAAAACTTACCAACGCCCATGATCATGGCAAGGACCAGCACCCACATCATTAGACCCTCTCATCCATTCTAACTCTCAACGACCCCGATGCGAAACAAATGTAAACAGTACAAGAAACCCGTCGCCATGCATGCCCAAACGCCATGGATATCTACGCTCGTAAAATAGCAGAATCAAGAATCCGACTTTGGAGCCAGACTCTGGACTTTGACACTGTATTTACGGTCCGCCAGGTCAATCGTTTCCACATCAATGACCTGCCCCTCTGGTATCATTTTGTGTCTGAGTTCCCATCCGGCGCGGCGAGCAAGCTCCGCAACGACCACATCGCAGTCTCCGAGGAGATTGATGTCGAAGTTGATGTGGTGGATAGGCTAGATTATCAGTCAGTCGACGTTGGGAGGAAATTCAGAAAGCACTTACATCTCGCGAAATGTAGATCTGCGGAACATCGCGCGGCAGGAAGTTAGGAATCTCGGACACGGGAGCAACCTTCATGCTGGTGCCAATGACGATGACGAGATCGACCTTGTCTCGGTCTTCGTCCTTGAGGCGGTCGAAGAACTTGGACGGGAGCGCCTCGCCAAAGAAGGTAATGTCAGGCTTCATGATTCCCGGCTGGGGAATGTCGTAGGCTCCATCCGAGTCTGAATCATCTTCGCCGGGGTTGCGCCGCTTTTTGCCACCATTGGAGCTGCGCTTCCGCTTCATGCCAGGCTTGTGGTTGGCGATTTCCTCGAGACAGCGAGGGCACTCGGCGGGCTTGTGGGTGCGCACAGCATCGAAAATCTCCTGTCCGGGGACCTGGTACTTGCACTTGCGACATGTGGCAGTCGCCCACGAGCCGTGGCACTGGATCAGCTTCTCCCTCCTGATGCCAGCATGCGACTCGATGTTGTCAATGTTCTGCGTGTAATTGGTCAGGAGTTTGTCTTTGTCCTGCAGCAGCCGGATAAATTCATGCGTTGGCGACCACTTGTTCAAGTCGGGGATGATCTCGCCAGCAAGATTGTAGAAGGTGGTCGGATCCGTGTCGAAGTTTTCCAGGTCAAAGACTTGTTCCGGCTCCGAGTAGCCCATGTCAAGGAGCTTGGAGTAGAAACCCGTGTTCTTTGAACGGAAGTCAGGGATGCCCAGACTCGTGGAGATGCCTGCGCCCGTGATGACCATGACATTCTTGCGCTCCCGCAGCAGCTTTGCTGCGTCGTCGATGGTCTTGTAGTCCTCCAAGCGCCGGCGCTTGTTCAGCTCTCGACTTATGGCGTGTCCAAGCAGCTGATAGAAGGCCTCGTCGGGGAAGTTTGCCATGAAGCAAGGGATCCTCACTCCGAAGGCGGCACATAGCTTACGCGCAGTGCTCTTCTCGCGGGTGATGTATTCGAGGACGAATTGGCTCGTGCCAACCTCATGCAGGCGGGCCCTGATCTGACGTGCCTCTTCGGCGGTACAAACATCTCTCCCTATCGATAGTCAATTGCCGAACGAGGGGGGGGGGGAGGGGGCAGAGGGGGTTGGAGGCGAAGGGCGACTCACCGTCGGTGGAGTACTCAAAGGCCTCGGCTTCGTCGAGAATCTCCTCGTACAGCGACGCCGACTCCCAGTCGTCGCCGTCGTCGGCTTCGTCCTTGGGAGCGGCGGGCGCGCTGCCGTTGGATGCCTTGGTCGCATCGTACGCGCTGTCGCGGACGGGCTCGGCCACAGAGGGCGCAGGCACGGCATCTTGCACCATGACGCCGCCAGAGGCAGTTTGACCAGCCATGCCTGTGTGTTGGGCTCCGCGCCTCCGGGTGAGAAAGGAAAGTCTTGGTGTCGGAAGGCAAATGGTGGTCGAAGCAGGTGAGCGGTAGCCCCCGGGGCTGTCTGGAGCGCTAGTCCTCTTCCGGAAAGGTCCATCTGGCCTCACATAGCCGGCCAGAGACGGGTTGCACGTAAATGCGCTTCGTCACTTTCTCATCTTTTTTGCTCGAATACAACCGGCAGCCCGGACGATGGGAGATGGAATGGCAGAGTCTGCCGTCCAATCTCGATCCGCCGGCCATGCAAGATGGCTGTTCGACCGCGCCGGACGCATGCATGCAGCCCTGCCACTCTGCATAGTTGGAGAGGGAGAAAAAGCAACGTCAACGCCAGACGAGGGGCAACACGAGGTACACATCCCAGGACCGTATATCAATCGGTATACCGTCCATTTTCACCGCTTTGCCGTGCCGATGCATAAGATGTCGGCTGTGCCGTCTGTGTCTTGATAAACTGTGCCCTTCGCTCCTGTCCCTCTTCTCCTCGAGCCCTCCCGTTCCCTTGAACTCCAGTCCCATGGCCGGCCAGAGCAAGTTTGAGTCACTCCCAGTCGAGGTCTTCAATAACATCCTGTCACACCTCATCATTCCTCGGTCACGGCTACCCGGGCTCACTGAACGCCAAAGCACCTACGACTTCCCCGAGCGGGCGCTTGTGAAGCACAGCTACCATACGAACTTGACTGCACCGCCTGACTTCAACCGCTTTGCCGATGACCTGTTTACCATTGCCAGCATTCAGCACCCCTTCAATACTCTTGCCCTCACCTCGAGGCATACCAGGAGCCTGGTGGAGAGCTACTGCGCTTATCTAGTAAAATTCAACAACCTGTTCAATCTCCCCTTTGCCCATTTCATCAAGTACGGTCCAAATTCGGTGCATCCCAGTCTGGGTTCTCTCGTCTACAGGAGGTTGTGGCTTTGGGTTGCACCTCGCTGTTGTATATACTGCGGATACACCATCAGTGTGTATGCACACAATCCTCGAGTGCGCCTTATTGCAGGATGTGGGGATTGCTTCTACGCCCAAGCGCTGGTGAGTATAGTACACCTTCGTGGTGAGTCTAGCTAATTTGCCAGCTTATGGAAGAGGTTGAAAAACAGTATCACTTCAGTCGCGCCGTCCTAGAAGCGAATGGAGTCCGCGGAATAGTGGCTCCAATAAAGCTCGATGCACTTGCTCCTGGCAAGAAAACCACCAACGACTGGGTCCTGAGGGCCGATGTTGAAGCATTAGCGCTGAGGGTATACAAGACCAAAGCATACCACAATAAAGACTCCCGGAACGAAGATGTTTGTTCCAAATGCATCGAACTGGAAACAGTCGACTTGTACTTGCAGCTTGAGGAGGGATCACTCAACAGACCTTTTCTTGAGGATGTCCCGCACCGCCAGCCGACGTCCAGTTCGCACCCCTCGCCCGAACCGCGTGAAACCTACCGACTAGTATCTTCGTCACCTCGGCCTGATAAAATAGAGATTCATTTTGAGGGAGGCATGCCGGATTAAGATGCTGGTCTATCTACTATCAAGTCCTTGGCCTGAAACCCTTTGCAGTCAGGACATGTTTTGGTTCAGTTGTAACTTGCAACTTCCTTTGGACCTCGGTCTCTTTCTCAACTACAATACGCTTGCATACTTTTCGTTCATTACCCTTCCTTTGTGCCCGACTTCTTTTCCATGGGCTTCTTCTGTACACGATTACCATGGTGGATACCCGGTAGAGCATATACATAGATCCAAAGCAGTAGATATACACCCTCCCCAATCCAATCCACACATTTCGGTTCGTCTCTGCACTACCAATCCCCACAAGTCCAGACTCCCCATCCAAACCACCTCCCCTCCCCTCCAAAAAAGAAGAAGAAGAAGAAGAAGAAGAAGAAGAAGAAGAAAAGAACCCCAATCACGCCTTATCACCAACCCTCACCTCCCCCCTCCCCACCAAAGTCACCCCCCTCTCCCTCCTCCCCGCCTCCACAACTGCCACCCTCCTCCCCTCCTCCTCCCTCTCCACCGCCCCCGCATACGGATTCCGATACGGACTCAGGCGCGCCCACCTGCCCTTCAGCTTTCCCTCCCAGCCCAGCCAGGCCAGCAGCCCCAGCAGCCGGGCCAGCACGCCCAGGGTGACGCCGATGGGGATGCCGATGGGGAAGGAGGTGTGGGGAGGGGGGGCGGCGGGGTTGAGGGGCGCTGTGAGGGTGGGCGTGGGGGAGAGGGGGCTGGGGGGGAGTGTGTGGGTGGGTGGGGGGAGGGAGAAGGGGATGTGGGATACGGGGTCTTCGGAGGCCATGAATGGTGGAGGTTTCTGAGGTGTGGTTGGTTGGGCAGATTCTTTTTTTTTGTTTGGTTGGTTGGTGGTAGTGGTGAATTGAAGGTTCGAGGAGCGTCTTTTTTCTCTCTCTCTCTCTCTCTCTCTCTCGAATGGATCGAATGGGTCTGCTTTGCCTCGACTGCTTTCGCTGTGGTGGCGTTGGTCGAGCCCACGGCCTCCGTTGCGGTTGCTAGTCGACGTGATGAGTGGTATTCGCGAGATGCGCTCCGGGTTAGGCTCCAGGATCTCGTATCCGTCCGCGTGCTGAAGAAATGGTGACGCCGGGAGAATGCACCAGGACAAAACAAAAAAGAGAGTTTCGACAGTGTGCAGTCGAGGTGCAGATTGGGAAAAGAACTCGGCGGCTCGCAGGGCTGGAGTGAGTGGGGAGACGGAGAGGCACAGGCAGACAGGCAGGCAGGCAGCGACGTAGGACCCAAGCACAGGCAGTAGGCGAGCGAGACACGCGAGCGCTGAGAATACGAAGCGGAAATTCCTAGTTTAGGCGACCCGCGATCCTCTTGTCTCCTTCTTTTGCTGCTGTTCGCCACATTGTCCGACGCTGTGCTTTGCATGAGCCAGCTGGCATGAGGGACTCTGGGTCAGTGCCTTCGCATGGGAACGCGCATTGTAAGGGTGCGACCATCATGATGACTATTATAGGCAAGGTTTACCGGGGGTTTCTTAGAGGACAAGCCGTCCTAGGTCAAGAAAGTGGTGGCGTGCAACACTGCACCATCGCCAGGGCACCGCTGTAATGGTTGTACTCGGTACACGCGCCTTTGGAGGGACCATGGGCGGCAGAGGCGGCAGGGTGCTGTATGCTCGAGTCTGTTCGTCGGAGGAACGCGCATTTTCTCAAAGTACATGCATCCTCCTTGCCCTTGGTGGAAAGTAAAAAGTGATGTGGTGTTGTTTGCTGCATCATTTGGCTCGTTCCGCGGAGCGAGATGTGTCGTGTAACGGCGGGTGTTACCTTCGGGAGAAGAAATGAGCGCGTTTACGAGAGCGGATGAGCACTCGTGGTACGGATGTGCTATGCACGATGTACAAGCAAAGTGTAAAGTTTCTGGTTCTTCTTGCAATGACGGGATTAAGAACTTTTGTAGTAGAGTGCAACGCTACCGGAGAGGAGAAAGTAACGGGGATATCTTGAATGTCTAGGAAGATTACACAATAGAATCAAGGAGAGTATGAAAGTTGGGTATGAAAGTGACCAGTGTCAGAAGAAGAAGAGAGAATGTAAGGAAAGGGTAGTCGTTGTCGTCGTCGTCGTCGCTCGCTCCACTCGTTTACGTTACGGGCATTTTCAGGCCCGCTCATCGTTGCCCAGTTTCTGCAGTTAGACATTGACTCTGCAGTGTCTTTCTGGCACCAAAGCATGCAACACAAGTTCTCACGTCACCTACACCCGGTCCCGTCCGTAGTCAGGCCGCGGTTCCCTCTCGTACTCTTGCCTAGACTCCTTCTCAAAGTCCCCACGAGGCTCCTTTTCAAAATCCCTCTCCTTCTCCCAATCCCTATCCTTCTCATCCTCCCTATCCGACCCATTCAGCGTGCTACCCCCATAGCTCTTCCCACTAACACTCTCGGCATCGCTCCCACTCGGCCCCGACTCCTTCCTCAGCTCCTGCATCTCCGTCTCGGAGAGCGTGGCCAGGTAGTTTACCTGCACGCTCTCGTGGTGGCGGTGGCCCACGCGCTTGAAGGTGTCGACCATGCTCTCTTCGCGCTCGCCAATGGCCATGGAGCGCCAGAGGATGGCGATCATGAGGGCGGCGACGACGATGACGGAGAGGATGATGCCGACGATGGAGCCGATTTTGTTGGTGGTTTGTGACATGCTGCGCGCGACTAGTTCTGCCGGGGGCGGCATGCTGGCAGATGTAGTAGGGTTTTGAGATGTAGAGGGTAGGTTTGATGCAGAGAGAATTGATTTGATTTGGAGTTGGGGTCTATGCTGGAGTGTATATTGTTGGCTGTGGCGATACTAGTATGGTGTTATATCTGCGTACTATTCTTCCTTCTATCTCTTCGAATCAAATCATGGAGCTGTGGCGCAGAAAAAGAGGGACTAAGGGTGAGGTATAGGGGAAACGAGTGGCGTATAGACGTGTAACAGAGCGATTCAGAAAAGACAGGCGGTGGTTTGGAAAGCAGCAGCTAAAGGGCGGGAAATGATCGTCGGATTATGTATACAGAGAATCAGACGGACAAGGCGCAAAGTCCGTATCTGCCCATGGTACGAGCAGCCGTCGTGACTGGCACGCTGCGCCCCGGATGCAATGTCCGTTGAAACAGTGAAACAGGGAAACGGAACATGCTCTTTGCTTGCGTGCTGAGAAGATGCGGTCAAGGAGCGACGGAGTCTAGCAGAATAGAGAGCATCAAATATATATTGTTAGGTAAAAGATATGGAAACCGACCTGAAGTGAACGTGTCCGCGAGGCTGCAGCATACATATACTTACAATCGCAGATGGACTGCATCTTGCACAACCGTACCCACCTACTACTTAGTCACTTACAGGCTCCGAAATGATGTTGATGCCCATTGCCACCAAGGCCCCCTTTCTCTTCCCAGAAAGAAACTGCCCGCCAGAAGAGGAGCTCCCATCCTTCGCACGAGATGCAGCGGCGGTGGACGAACTTGTACTCAATGGCACGATCCGGACTCTATGGTGTCGGACTTGGGACAGGCTCACGAAGACGGCGGGCTGAGGTAAGAGGAAGAGGAAAGAAAAGGGCCCCCATGCGGCGAGCCAGTCCCGTTCAGGCACGAGCCCCCATGGCAGCCAGCGACCACGAAGGATTGTGCTGTCAGCCGACTTCCGGCTGGGGAGAGGAATGGCGGCTGCCATGTTCTCTTGTGTAATTGCGATGGGCAATGTGTAAGTGGCTAGGCAATACTTTGCTGGCCTTCGGCTGCGCGGGTGTGGAGTCCAATAGTATGCGGCTCAAATGGTGCTTCGGCTCTTTGGGGCCCAGTGCCGGCGTGCGCGCGCAGACAGGCAGGCAGGCAGGCAGACAGGCAACCAGCTGGCTGCGAGGTGTAAATAGAAACCAAAAGTACCCGACGGGTGGAGTCGTCGCCATGCGTGTCTCCAATGACGTGCGGCTCCCCAGCGCCAACGCAACCCAACGCCCACAAGCCTCCACACATGCGACACGACTGCGCCTTGCATCATCGTCGGCATCAGCATCGCTCCCCAGCTCTTTTCGAATCCCGAGGCTACACAGCGTCTCCAAGCCCGACTTCGGTTCGGCGTGAGCAAACTGGTGGCCATGGACAGGTCCCGCGCCGTGCGGTGCTTAAAAAGTGGAAATGAGGCCTCCCTAGATGCCCGAGGCCGGCCGCTGATTGGCCTGGCCGCCCACCTACCCGCGTCTAGCATTATCATCTCATCTCGCCTCATGGTCCCATGGCAACATGGCCGGCGGCCGTCGACGGTAGTGTGTTGGCGACCACGAGTTGGCGATGCAAGGCTGGGCGGTCGGTCGTGGGCCTCGCTGCCTGCGGGTTTGGAGGTTGGAGGACCATCGGGCTGGCGTCGCAATGGTAAGCAGTAGTAGCAACAGCAGCAGCCAGCAGCAGCCAGCAGCAGCCAGCAGCAGCTCAGCCACCGGGGACCAAAGAGAAAAAAAAAGAGCCGCGCTTTGGAGTCGAGAATCCGGCAGTGCATGAGATGCGCCGCTCCTCTGGACAGCTAATTTAAAAAGGTCTGCCACGGCAGCTTAGCCGCCCAGCTCACACCTGCCCTGCCGCCCATCGTGAAGTCGACTCTCTAGTGGTTTGCCGCCGCCCTTGTCGAAGCCGTTTCAAATAGAGCCAGGATCCGCGCTTCAAGCTCCTCTCTCTTCTGACCCTTTGAATCTCCCTCCCGCCTTCGGTCGCTCTCTCGCTCCCTTTGCCGTCCATCGCAATCCGCTACCGCGCGTCCAACCTGCTCTTTCTCCACACTCGTTCATCTCAGAGTAATCTCGCAGCGTTTGATCCCGACAAGATGCAATTCAAGTCGACCCTGTTGGCCGCCCTGGCCGCTGCCGGCGTGTCTGCCCAGCTCCCTACCGATGCGTGAGTCCCACCAGCCGAACTCGACCAACAAACAAACCACCAGCAATCTTGAAATCTGGGGAAACCCTCCCCCAAAAAAACAAAATCGAAATGAAGAGGCGCATCTTGCTAACACGTCCGTCAGCGTTGGCTCCTCGGTCCTCCTCGTCCTCGCCACCGCCATCCCCCAGGAATCCATCTCCCTCGCCCTCGCCGACCCCGTCTCCTTCGCCGCTGAGCTCGAGTCCTCCATCTCGGCCGGCAACATCCCCTCGTGGTACCAGGCCCTCCCCTCGGACGTGAAGAGCTACCTCCCGCAGCTCTACCCCGCCGAGACGCCCGCCCTGACTACGGCCCTGTCGACCACCTCGTCGGCCGCCCCCTCGTCGACCCCGGCGCCCACCTCTGCGCCCGAGTCGTCCTCGGCCGCGAGCCCGAGCGTGGGCTCCAGCTCCACCGTGCGCGTCAACTCGACCACCATCTCCACCGTCTCGTCGGCGACCCTGGGATCCACCGGAGGCGCCAACACGGACGCCCCGTCCGGAACTGCGACGGGGTCGGCAGATGATGCGACCGGCGGTGCTGCTGCTGCGCTCCCCACGGCCTTTTTGGGTGCCGGTGCTGCTGCCGTCGTCGGGTTCCTCGGCATGCTGGCTCTGTAGAGCGACCAACGCAGCCCCATTGCCAGCTCGTAGAGCTCGCAATGCCAACCAAAAACGCAGAACTCTTTAGCGGGCGGCGCGAGATGTTGATGTTTGATTAGTTGGCTTGGTTCTTTTTTCTTTTTTTTACCGACGGTCTTTTACGACGCGACGTTGTCATTCGTTTGGGATATACCAAAGGGGGCGCCTTATACCTTGCAGGATGGATTGATGTCTTTTTTTCTCTTTGGGGGGGAGGGCGGGATTGGATTCGGGGAAAAACCACCCTTTGTAATGTTTTGATGAGAAGGATGGATGGGATTGAAGGACCCTTGTTTTTATAGGTGTGGTATGAGAAGGGTACGAGGCAAAGGCACACAAGCCCGCGTCTCGTTTGCATTCTCTGCATTCGCATTCGCCATAATAGCTAATTCTGCTGCTGCTGCTGCTGCGCACTCTTTCTGGTCAGTCTCTCTGCGATAAAAAAAAACGGATGGGAAATGTGAAATGCGTGAACTGAGGGAGAAGTTCTGGGGACTTGACGTCCTCTTATGCTTTGTCTGGCGACGCGTCAACCCGCCCTGTACCTCCCTGTACCCTCCATGCCCAAGACCCACACGGCTGCCGGGCTGGCCTGGGAACATGCTGCGCCTCGTCTTGATTTGCTCGGGCGCCACATGCTGAACCTTACCCCAACTTTAAAAAGTGGTAACGTCATTTCGCGCCTTGCGAGACGGACAGACTTTGGAGCGTTTTTTGCATGTCGGTCGGGTTTTCGAATGTGGTGATGATGTTGCGATCGGCTGAGCGCGGAAGGGTACCTGCATAAGCTTCTCGGCGGCCCCTCCATCATCGGCGGGTGTGCTTACCGATTGGAGAAGGTTGGCTTTGGGTCGTGGATCATCAGTCTGGCTGCTGGAAGTCGGAATGGTAGTAGTAGGTGGATTCTTAGGTAGGCGATGTGGGTTATCACTCGAGTACATCCTCTCATCCTCGTAATCCGCCCGCGTGTCAGTTGTTGTTCATTTCTTTATACAGAATCAGAAAATCATCCTCCCATTAATAAATTACAGGAAACGTCCTGGCGACGTACAGCCTGCCACTTCTTTCCCCGTAAGCCTCCTTCCAAATAATCGCCATCATAAGTCTTTGAGTTGCCGTTTCATTCGTCTGGAACCCAAGGCCTCGTCCACCCAACACACTTCGAATATGCTGTGATCAGCCTAGTTCTTCTTTCCGTCCAAATCAGTGTAAAAGTTCCAACCAAAGCTTCCCGAAGGGTCGTTGAAACGAAGCCCCTTGTCGATCGAGTCAATCTTCTTGACGTCATCGTCGGGCAGCTTGAAATCACCCTCCAAATTCTGCTTGATGCGCGCCTCAGTCTTGGACTTGGGGATGACAGAGTGGCCCTTTGCGATTCCCCAGGCCAAGGCCACCTGTGCGCCCGATTTGCCGTGCTTCTTCGCAATCTCGGTGATGGTTGGGTCCTCGATCAATTTGCCCAGGTTCTTTCCAGCATCATAAATCTCGTTCTGGTTGCCGAATGGCGAGTACTGGGTCACGTGGATACCCTTTTGCTTGTTGAAGTCGACGAAAGATGTCTGCTGCAGCCAAGGGTGAAGCTCGAGCTGGTGCACAGCGGGTGTCTGTTTGGTTAGATGGGGCAGAATGATGGGGATGTATCACACATACCACGCTGGATTCCTTGAGCAGACGCTCGAGCTCGGCCTTACTGAAGTTGGAAACACCGATAGCCTTTGCCTTGCCCGACTTGAAGCATTTCTCCATCGCTTTGTAAGTGTCGACGTAATCACTGTCTCCTTTCTTGATCTTGCCGTTCTCGTCTTTGGGCATCAGCTCTGAGCTGCGTGCGAATGGTGACGGCCAGTGCATGAGGTACAGATCGACATAATCGACCTGCAGGTCCTTGAGGGAGGCATCCAAGGCCTTCTCCACGTCGTCTGGGTGGTGGGCATTGTTCCAAAGTTTGGTGGTAATGAAGAGCTCTTCACGAGGAACTCCAGACTTCTTCAGAGCCCGACCAATGTGCGGCTCTGTGCCATAGACACGGGCTGTGTCGATGTGACGGTAACCAGACTTGAGCGCAATAGCAACAGCATCTTCCTGGGCACCAACGTCTTGCCAAGTGCCGAACCCAATGGCCGGGATCTTGGCTCCCGTGTTGAGAGCAAATGTTGTGCGGTTGTGAGCCATTCTGAGTTGCTGTGAAAGTACTGTACGAGTTTGAAGTCGAGAAGTGGTGTGAGAGAGATGGGGGAATGAAGAGCGAATAAATCGAGATGCGGGAGCTGCAAACATTTTCAATACTAAAGGCGAGACTACGCAATGAGAAAATCAGATGGAGCGATTGGTGTCGAAAAGTGCTCTTCACCTCCACTCATCTCCAGTATATCTGCGACATCGTCATGGCTACGTTAGTAACTGGTCGTCCCGCTCGGTGCTCGATGACGTAGACGATATTTATTGGCTGGACAAATCGCCGAAGCCATCACGGTGCACAGGAGACCTTGCGAGATCGCAAACCTTGATGGCTATTGAGGTACATCCTCTCCTCCGTCTGATTTGAAGGTACCATGGCGTCGGGCTGCAACCTGGGATGCAGTCACGGCGCAGGATGATCAAGCTCACCTGCATCCATGATCGGGCTATCGATAAGCGAAGTCGCGTTCACGTGATCTCGTGATCGCCCCTCCTCAGCCTTGGAAGGCACCCGACTTTGTTCGTTCAACTGAACAGAGGTCTCGCACGTTCATTATTTGGTCTCTATTCTGTTTTCTCAAGTTTCTTCGGTCAATTTAGGAGTCAATAGCAACACCAGGCCATCCTATAGCTGAGCGAAAAGCTGGAAGACTCCCCTTCAACGACTTATCTGCATTCCGATCAGCAGGGCCCCCAAATGACGCAGTCCAACTTTGTTTCCCATCAGTATACCTCTAAGGAGTTTGTTGAGAGCTGTGGGGCCATCCTTTTTGACTTGTCCGATTCCAAGATGAACAAAGTCTGCCTGCTGCACTATCTCAAGAAGGACGAATGGTTTCTCGCCAAGGGGCGGCGAAACTGTGGAGAGTCTCGTAAAGAGGCCGCAATTCGAGAAGTTATGGAAGAAACCGGTTATAGGTGTCGGCTTCTACCGGTTTCCATGCCCACCAGGGCTCCGCCTATGGATGAGCCGCCAAATTATCCTGACCAGGCCCGCATCTATCCTGGCTTGACCGAACCCTTCATGTGTACAATTCGAGAACTTGGGTCGAATAAAGGTGTGAAGATCATATACTGGTTCATTGCTGTCTTGGATGAAGACGCAATGCAGGAGAAGCTCCATGGAGAGGCTGATTTCGAGTCCGAATTCTTTCCTTACACACAGGCGGCCGAAAAACTCACCTTTGAGCAAGATCGACAGATTCTGGCCCAAGCTATTGCATTATTGGGCGATACTTATACAAATCAGTCATTGAGATCTTAGATGAACACGTCAGAGGAGCCTTCACTCTTGTTGCAAAGACTATATCTTGGGAAAGAAGGCCCATATAGTCTGCTATTGCCGCGATAACTCTTCCATGAATCTATTATGCTTTTTCTGGACACTCACAATTTTTTGTTTTGTGACTCCCGCACACGTCTCGAGCCTCCTTTACAATACTTCTATATGCAGAATTACGCCTGCAAGATACTGGACAGGAGGCGAGGGTTTTGATTTCCTAGCTTGGATATACTATTCCTTGTTACATTGAACTATCGGATATAGCGCGATCGTTTCTGTTCAGACAAGTTGCGGAGGAACTTGCTCCACCGATCACCGTACCTCTCTAGAAAAGAATGCCTACAGCCAACAACAACATCGTTCCAATTAACCCAGATTCCACCTTCCATGATGGTTGCTTTGATGCGCGTTGGGCGCCAAACACCATTGACAGCCGTCTGCATTTCTTGACTGACCCCTTGTAGCCTGGGTAACTTGATCTTTGACACGTCCAGAAGCTCGTGAAACTTGCAGAGATGTTGGCCCAGTGATCTCAATTTGTCGTAACTATCGGTATTGCATATTTCCTCTTTTGCGTATACGATTCTTTCAGGCGTCATCGTAAAATCAAATATATCATGATTCAAGTCATTGATGGCTGCAGGCTCCCTGTGTTTTCATTAGTGTACGAAAATGTGTCTTGATGTTCAACTACTTACCTGTTATTACACTCGTCTTCCTGCACTACCGTTTTCACGGTGTGTGGCCAGTACATTTCTTCAAAGTTATAGTAGCTCTCTAACCACCATGAATGCATTTCAATCCGTTCAACAAATGTGCCGAATATGCGACTAATTATATCGACAAAATTCTCTGCAGAGTCAAAAATAGCAGGAGTACCCCACTCTTCCTCCCATGTAACACTCACTCTCACCGTTGTTGCCTGGGCAAAGATAGGTTCTGGGACGTCATCTCTGATGCTTTCACTCGGATGGATATGCCCATCCAGGGCGTAGAAAAGATGGATATGCCCATCCAGGGCGTAGAAAAGATGGATATGCTTGATTTGGGCATGACAGAAATCAGCAGCATTCGTTCTCGCTTCGTAATTGACAGTTGCCATAGGGAGGCGGTTGACCAGCGTCTGGAACTCGTTCACACCAACGCGCAGTCTGCCTCTAGAATTGTAGACGTATAGTCTTAGAGGTTGTCTTTCGACATAATCTGGCAAGTTATCGTAGCCAACAAATGCTTGTCGCAGGCGTTCGCCAATTGGGCCAGCGTACGCAAATCGTTTGCGATCATCGATTGGGATTTTGCAGGGCTCCGGCATGCTATCAGCGATGCTGGATTTGACAGAAGTCATTTAGTACAGAGGACAGAAGCTATTAAAATATGCAGGTCTGACTCACTGTGGGAGGATCAGAAATAGTAACAACTTTCGAGATCAGTCCTCACCTGCTGATACTGAGCAGCAGCTACCTCCAACCACATAAGATCCCGAATTTCCCGTGGAAGTTGTGTAAACGTGACTGGAATTTTGTGAGACATGGTTGTTTTCGAAGAGATGGCTGAACCTGTAGTTGCTAATCACTTGATATCATGTATTTCTCGGTTTCCAGCATTTGGAGTGTTGGTTGATTAGTCCAGAGCATCGGAGCGACAGTTTGTGGCTTTATACATGTGTGGTCAGCTACGACCCCCTCCGCCAAGACGCAACATCCAACTCCACGCCGCCTTGGCGCCGAAAAGGCCTCGACTGGCTTGACGGGGCGCTTAGAAAGACAAGTCCCTACGATTTCCGAGTTTCTAGAACATGCAAGTTGAATAACGCTGAGAATTGCTTTCAGACGGGTACGTCGTCCTCTTTTCGGAGAGTGCTACAGGGCATCTCCTTGGACATGTCCAAAGCAGTCTGTTGGACTGCAAGTCCAGCGGCACAGCCGGGTGGATCTTGCGGGCCTGTCAGCCAGATCAATAGTAAATATACATGATTTAGGTAGAACTATGCTACGGAAAACACCTTCGGATATCATGGGAGCAATGCACCGGGCTGTTGGGCCCGGCGTTTCTACATATTTTCGAGGGCACAACTGAGGAGGAATTCCGATTTTTACGTTGAAACATCAAAGCTGCATAGTAACAGAGGTTGCATATACATGCACCAACCTCTGATGAGAACACCATGGAGTCTTTCGGTCAAGATCAAACTGTCCGTGGGCTATACATGTTGACCGTACATGTGGTACACCGGCGGCGTTGATGGCTTATGACGAGATTTGCGGACATGTCAAGACCGTACAGCAAACCAGATTGCTAAAATTTCCGTGACTCAAGATATAACCGAGAAGTAAAAGCATTCTTTATTAGCATATCCCTCCTCCAATTCTGTCATTCTATCATTCATCTTCATATTCTCCTGTTTGATACAGGCTCACTCATTTGTATCATCTTCCCACTCTTTGATCTACCCCACTATCACGTTCACTCGATAACTACGCATATACAGAATGCGCTCAACTTTTCTCTCCAGCCTTGGGGCTATACTTAGTCTTGGGGCTTCAGGTGCATTTACGAGCGTGACTTGCGACCCTAAGCACCATCCTGGCGTAAACGGTACTCACGCCCTAGTTCCTAGTACCGATGCTCTTGCACAAGTAATCACGCACTGTTTTCAGAGTATCTGTTCCACTAGAGGAGCTGATGCAACGTCAACTGAGCACTGTGGACCGCTTGTGATAATCATAACCCAACTCGGCACTTTCCATCTTGATGTTGCCAATTGTATCGACCAAATTCATAGAATTTTTGGCCAATGCATCGCCACTGAGGGTGTCCCTGGGGGCATCTCTCAAACTCATGATGTGCTATACGAAGTCTCGGTTACGAATGGAAATGGCCTGTCTGACCTCGAAGAATTGGATGCTCGACCCAAGAAAAATAAGTCCTCAGATGATGACGGCGAAGAAGAGCAGGGGCCAGGCGATGATTGGACAGAGCAACAAACGATCGAATACAAGGAACAATCTCTGGGAAGAAAGATCAATGATGGAAGCGACAATGACGCGAACGGAGCACTTGAAGGGAGAAGTCAAGAACGTAACAGAAAGAAAAAGGCTAAAAAGAATCGAGCAAATGCTAAACTCCCAACTAAGCCAAAACCAACACCGAAGTCTAATCAGAATGGAAAGCCAAAGGCGTGCCCACCTCCCAACAACAAGAAGGGTGGAGCTTTAGAGCCCCCTATACCAGTACCCACACCCAGGAAGAAAATCGGAAGCAAAAATATCCGGGGAGTCGGAGAAAAAGCACAGTACAAAGGACTACTCCAGCGAGGAAATGGCCAATCTGCTGGCCGTAAGCGCCCCAACGCCTGGGAGAGGCCTAGGCCTAAGAAACCAGGACAGGGCGGAAGTGGAGGCGATGGAAGGAAACCAACTCCCCAACCCCAACCCCCGAAGCCGGAGCCCAAAGGGTGTGAGCAAGAAGAATTTTACAAGAAGACTATACTTTCCCAAGATGAGGCCACTTGGTGGAGCTTCCGAACGAAATCTGGTTGGAAAAAACATTTTGATGCCAACAGTGGAGAGAAAGCAGTTCTGGATGAGATGAAAGCCAATGGTAAATTCGATGTGATTAAGATGAAGTACGGATACATGGAGGTTCTGGGGAGGCAAACGGGTGGCACCAACCCGAGCGATTTCGAAAAAGAGCGTGGAGATCCTTACCTGCTTAGCAACGGTGGTTTTTTCAATGTCGCCAACCACAAAGCGGTGGGGGAGGTCAACCTGAAAGTTGACGGGCGTCTTGTAAAACAAGACTCGCAAAACGTTCCTGCACTATACAGGAATAACTACAAAAAAATTACCGGAGATGATGATTCCTTGCTTTACAGTGGGCCAATCCTTCCGCCGGAAGGACTTATTAAATTCGAAGGAGAAAAATGGAAGTATTGGCGGAAAAATCTCTTTGGGCAACAAAAGACGAGAGCGGCCAAACTGGTTGGAAGTCTCGCCCACGCAAGTCAAAAAAATGGGCGTCTCGGACTCGTCGAAATGCAGAATGGTGACTATTATCTCTTCGTATACACGGCAAATAACCGGGATAATGGAAAGGATGTCAAAGAGTTCAGAGATCTCATAATGATCTGGTTCGATTCCAGGTTCATTGATGGCACTTTTCGTCCTAGCGATATAAAGCAGGCGATTAATTTGGACGGAGGAAGAAGTATCTATGTAAGTTGGAATGACGGCAGCGGCGGCGAACCAGTGAGGATAGCCAAGGGCGAGATCCATGATGAGACGCCTACTTCAAGTGGAGTCAAGGTGGCCAACTTGATCAAGATTTCTCCGGGCATCCAAATAGAGGGGTGAATGACTCCTTGGGTCACCAGGGGGTTAGGTTCGGTTTGATCTTTGTATACTTAGTTACAATCTATCACACATTTGATTGGACATCGGTGCTTCTTGAAGCTGTAGAAATTCATGAGTAGAACGAATTCTAGCGGGGGAAAAGTGTAGCAGTGTTTACAGAAATCCCTGCGTTCAAAGAAAAGAGCGCCAAATCTCGGCATTATATGGATCAAGAGTGTTCATAGTCCTGTATTCGAGCAGGCTGTCTGGCATGGTGTGAAAGGAAACGCAAAATTATTCTTGGTCAATTTTTTCGCCTGCTCTGATGATAACGTATGTTTACTCCCAAGTTGAACTGGTTTGCCAGAGGAAACACCTAGTTGTCTTTCTCAAGCCACGGCTTCGATGCATCGTAAATTGCACTGAAAGCTGGGTCAAATGCAACAAACCGGTCAAAAACCTTCTCATCAGCCGCCTTCAAAAACTGCAGATATCCCACAAAGATAAAGTCCGCATACGATACTGTCTGGCTGTCAGCTTTTCCACACAAAGGCTACCGTTGAGAAAGTCCATACCTGTCTTGCCCAAGAAGAATGGGCCGCCGTTCTTCTTCAGGATCTCAGCAATCTGCCTGACTGGCTCCTCCACATCTTTCCATGCCTGCTCAGTTGCCGTTTCCTGGGCGACCTGGGCCAAGGGCTTTCCAAACATCTTCTCTCGCGTCGTGTCAAAGTACTCGGCCGACGCTGGGCCCAGGATATGGGTCGGGACCCTGGGGAGAATGTATCCAGTCAGAGGGCCCATGATCTTACCGATGTGATCCCTGACTTGGATGACAATCGGATCATCTAGGTGGAGCGATGGTTCAGGATAGCGCTTCTCGAGTTCGTGGGCAATTTTCCACGAGTCCATGCCGTAAGATCCATCCTCGTAGCGGATTGCGGGGCTGCTGTAATCCATGAAGTAGCCAACATCATTGGGGTTGTTTGGAGGGATGCCACTGGCCACCGTCAATATAGGCAGTAAATCATGTCCACCATCAAATTCTCACAGGCTCTTGAAATAAGGAGCGAGGTCTGGGTACTCCACCCATTCCGTCTTGTAGTCAATGCCCTTGTAGTTCAAGATCAAACGGGCTACAGTATGTCAAAATCACGCTCTGTCGACCGAGATGTAGTGGACCCACGCTTCCAGGGATTCAATGACCAGCATGTCTTTGGTTCCTTGCTGGGAATATCGTAGAGAATGACTTGTGACATTTGGAGGTGTATAGTCGTTAAATGAGAAAAATGAAGGTGTGGGAAAGAGCTCAGGTTGGACGAATGTATAAGGGAATGATATACTCGTAATTGATAGATTGCCGACAGTGCCATTTGTCATCATTCGATTTGCGAGAACCGAGTAAAGTGGCCTCGGGATGGAGATGCGGAGACGTACTAAACTAGTTTGAGTAAGGGATCTCGCACCGACGCTGTTGGTGGGCCACAATATTCGCAGGCAGCAGCCAGAGACGAGTATCTACAGCATCATAGTCACAGTTTGATATCTGCACAAAGGGCACAGTATCCCGGAGCTAAGTCACAAAGGAGAGTTCCGAGAGCTTGTTTCGACTGCGCTCAGCGCGGAGGTTGTGCCATTCGCCCGCTTACCGCGAGCCGTGCCATCGGGCGTAAGAAAAGCGAGATCCAGCGCATCGGGTCTCTCCACCGCCGTGGCATGACAATAAACACCCGTTGTCAAGATTTTCACGTTCTTTTCCCCGAAGGATGTGCAACACACGTAACTTCCGAGCCAAATCTTCTTTTATCGTGTCCGAATGCCGGGGCTGAACAATCTCAGCCCCCAAATATAGGTGCCGAATTGGGTGGCTATGGCTTGCACCGTCTAGATCAGACCAGGCTAGCATCCGTACACGTTCTGGACGCTAGACAAGCAGAAGGCGAATCAAAGGCATGTAAAAGTCGCCGTCCACCCCAACGCCTGGATGGAGGCGCACTTCTAAAGATATCATCGACTTGATGGAAAGGGCAGGCGGGCACCAAATGTGCCGGGGGTTTGACATGGGAAATGCATGGGATCGCCTCCGTTTCTCGGACCTGGGCCCTGGGCTTCTTTCCATCTCTTCATGCCTCTCAATGAAGGTCGTGCTTTCTATCCTGTCTTGCTTGTCAATCGACATTTGTTTTTCATCGTGCATCCTGTTCAGCTCTTCTGGTTGCACACTCTTATCATGCTCTTGTCTGGGCTGAGACATGGCACAAACTTCTCCACCTTGGTGCGCGTCTCTCCTCTGGCCCCCAAAGTGGCACCCCAGCCCGCGAATATCTTCCCTCCTTCGCGTCGAGCAGGGTTAGGGTCTCAACCAGTGGTCATATAAGCCTTTAGCTAAACCCCTAGAAATCCACGTGAAGGCTTTTGAAATTTGAGCCTTAAAGGATCCCCTCCCCCAGTCCGGCCCGCCGCAGTCATCGTTCCACACACCCTTTCTCCTTGTTCGTCTTTTGGCGGCAGAGGAGCTCGGGAACCTGACGCTTGCGGTAAATCCGTCTGATCCTCTTAGGCGTCCACCAGTCCAACATCAACCATGGATCGGAACCTCCTCTCCCCCACGAGCACAAACGGCCAACGCCCAGCATCCATCAGCGACAGAACCGGCCGGCGAGACAGTACGGGCAGCCAACATGCCCCCGACTCACCACCAAGTCCATCACAGCCATACGATCCCCCGTCACCAGACGCACAAAATGACGCCGACATCGCCATGCAGCAGGCCGACTACAGCCAATACATGTACAGGTCTTCGGAGCCCAACTCGGCCACCACAATCTCTCCGATGCTCAAACAGGACGAGTACGGATACAAGCCCTACATGAACTCGACCTTCGACAGCGACACGCGGTCCCTCATCAGTCACGCAAAGCACTACGACCACCACGAGTCGCGCAAGTTTCTGCTCAAGACGGGCTCGTACCGCTTCTCCATCACCGTCGTCTTCTGCCTCCTCATCGGCTTCACGCTCAAAGCCTACGAGGGCTTCAAGACGCCGCGCGTCATCGACAAGACCCAAGTCCGAGTCTTCAACGCCATCATGCTGGGCCTCTCCCTGGGCCTGGGTCTCAACCTCGCCAGCTCGCTGAAGCGTTACGCCGTGATCCTGCGCTGGAGCCTGCTCACCAAGCGCTACGTCTCGCTCGAGGTGTTTGACCTGATCCTCGGCCTCGAGACGCTGACAAAGGTCGGAAAGCTCATGATCATATCGCTGCCCGGCATCCGCCGCGTCAAGTTCCTGCGGAAGCTGCCCTGGTTCCGCGAGGCGAGGGACGATGGCACGCGCTTCACCTGGATTGCATGCATGCTGTGGATCTTCATCAACGTCGGCGCCCAGGTGCTGGTCGCTGCTCTCTCGCTGTTCTGGCCTGTAGATCCATCGGATACGCTGCCATTGCTCACGTACGGCAATCTGACGGCGGCTGATCTGAAGACGTGGAAAATGGACGCGCCGCTAGAGGGGGCCTGGGCCAATGGGTCGTCCATGGAGGCTGCGTGGATCTATGGCATGGAGGCCATGGCGTACCCCACATTCAATCTGAATGAAACTCAGGACGAGCTGTCCAGCCTGCCGGGCACGCCACTGTACAAGGGTGATGGCTACTATGAGTATAGGTTCTATAACCGCAATCCCGCGCATCAGTACACCAACTACCTGCTTTCGTCGCGCAAGGTGCAAGCAAAGGCGTCCTGTCAGCAGCTGGCAACAGACGGCGTATGGTATGGCAATGAAAACGACACAAAGTACATTGAGGGGAGTGGGGACGGGGGCCAAACTTATACCCCTTACTACCTCCCAGAACGACTTACAGGCTCCATCTCCTGGGTTGGCGCAACCTATTCGTACTGTGGCCCGCGCTGCACCAACTTCACCGTGTTCCAAGATTCAGCACCACAGGCCGTCACTCATCCCTCACTCTTCGTCTGCAACAGTACTCTATCCGAAGTAACCGGCGGAGAAAAGGACTTTGTCAACCTGAGTGAGGAAGACAGGGGCCACATCTATGGAAGCGAGGAGTTTGCCAGGATAGCGGCAGGCGCAATGTGCTGGACCGGATATGAGACGAACGACTGGGACGATCGGCAAGCCAGGTCCTATCTGCGGGGATCAAAGTGGAGTCCTAACAAAATAATTACGTTGGAGGAAGTCGAAGATTTGCTTTCGCGGTTCACCATCGGTGCTATTGCTGCCTTTGACGACCATGGTGTCCGCTACAACGTTACAAACCAGAAGTCAGTACCCATTCAAGGCCAACAACTCACGGTTGATTGGCCATATGTTCTCGGCATCATGGGCGGGATTTGCTTGATCCAGTTCGTTGCGTTGGTTTGCTTGTTGACCTTTGCAAACAAATCCATTATTCGGGATGAGAGTTTCTTCAGCTTGGCAATGCTGCTGAGCCCGGTGGTGAACAGGATTGGAAGGGTTGGGATGAATCTGTCGGGAGAAGAGATCAAGAACCACCCAAAGTTACTGTGGAAGAAGATACGATACGATTATAGAGAAAGTAAAGATGGTGGGCCGAACCAAGTCGATATTTTCTTCCAAGGGAGGGACGACGCGGAATCCAGGAGGAGCTGGGCGCCTGGTGTGTACGCATAAATTTGAAGAAATAAGAAATTTTTCGCATCACTGAATTTGGAACTGAAATGATATTGCGTGCGACGATTCGAAGATGCCGTTTTCTCTTTACTAAACATCTCTCACAAAGACCTCAACGTCCGTTCTGACCAGAACATAGACCCAATGTAACACCTTAGGCCTGTGTGTCGTGAAAGCTGCACCGTTTCCCTGGGGTGATTCCTGCGGTGGGACCTCGATTTCGTACTTACCCTCCAATCGCCACAATGTAGCTGGATCAGGCAATCCACTGTCAATGACTTTTTGTGGTATGTTGTCCAGGTCTTCGTCTAAGATCACGTCTTCCTCTCCGTCATGAGTGCTGTCAGTAGTAGATGAAGGTGCTTCTTTTGTCTCGTTCTGAGGTGAACGATGAGTGCTGGTCGAGCTGGGCTCAGATGATTCGTTGCCATCTTTTTTTGGTCCAGATAATGGCAAATCCACGAATGGGTACCGATCCATTGAATAAGAAAGCGAAATCCATTTAGCGCCTGGTTTGGCCACAAGCGCCAGATGGATTGCTAGTATGTGCAAGGGATGTATAGGCTCCGTAGACTTTGTTAACGCTGTTGATCGCCGCCTAGGAGCACGAGTGCCGATGTGATAAGGCAAAGGGACATAGACATCGTCGGCACAGGCTATTGAGTCTGATGTGGATTTGTCCACAATTATCGAGTATGCTGAAGGATCGCAAGCATGGAGCAAGGAAGAATGGTCGAGTAGATCGGCTGAAGACCAGCGCATGTGCATGGAGCCTTTGTCTTGTGGTGTGCTCGACAATGTTGATTCTTCATATTTCTCGGGCTCGTCGTTTGCCTTGTCGCCATCCTCAGGCTTGGAGACATTGGAAGCGTGGTTCCGCGAGCCGCCATTCTGCTCTGCGGATACTTCCACGTCGTAAATGTCGATTTCGCGTTTCTTTCCAACCTCAACGGCTACTTTGGAATAATCGACATTGTGAATTTGCACTGGGTTATCGACGTGCGCTCGGAGGTGGTATGAGAGCAATGATGTGCCGCATCCAATATGGAGTACTTGGGGCTGCGGCTCGCTAGCCTGATTCAGTGCAGCGACTAGGTACGGATCGAGAGCGTTAGGCGCCTCCAACCATTCGAAAGGATGCGAGTTCGAGGTGAATCGGTTGTCCCAGTACTGTCGAGATCCAAAAGACGGGGGTTGCGGAGGCATGATAATCTGAAGGCCGGGCTGTTAGATTGTTTTGTCTGTTGCTGGCGTTAGTTTGAGTTATCTCACTTGTTAGTCTGATTGATCAAGTTTGTATGCCGACACTGATCTGCCTGCCTCTGACCCAGGGTTGTTTATTATGGTCAACTGATAGAGGAGGACAGGCCAGACAGAGCGGTAAATACGGAATTGTGATCGCGATGCGTGATAATGCGCCGGTTCGGCGAAACCTTTCCCCGAAGACTTTCAAGATCTTCGGATCGTTCTCTCTCAGCCCATGCCGCAATTCTCCAATTGCACTGCACTGCACCAGTGTCAATTCGTACAATGGCCACCCTACACGCGATACCGCGCTTCCTGCTCCCGCGCGGCCCGCTGCTGCTCCGACCCCAGGCGCGCCCGCTGCTGCCTTTCCCGTCCACGACCAATCTCCGCTATGCATCCACGAACCCGAAGACGCTGTCTGAGCAGTTCAAGCGGCGCCAGACGCCCGTGATTCCGCAACCAGACAAATATCGGCCTCCCTCTCACGGAAAGCGGACGCCCCGCAGTGAGACGACCCAAAGGAGTTATGGACCGGCCCTGACCGCGGAGGACCGAGAGCGCATGCGCACGAAGAAGTACCCGAACATGATGAGTCCTGAGGGCACATTTTCGCATTGGTTCCTAAACAACAGGTCCATTCACTTGTGGATTACAATGGTGCGTGATTTATCGGCTGCCTTGGTCACAGAGGCACTAAACGTGTGTAGGGTGTGCTCGTCACTCTTGCGGTATCCGCTTGGTATCTAGATTTCACCACCAAGACCATATACAACGATCTTTTGCCTACCCGGAAAGACTTCCTACATGCGCCTTTTACCAGCTCCTCGCGTTTCATCGAAGTCTACAAGATGCACATAGAACACACATCCCAGGTTGCCAAGGAGCAACGCCTCAAGAAGGCCGAGGATGTTGAGAAGAGGAAACAATATAGGTTGGAGAGGATGCGCGAGGCCGAGGAGCGGGGCGAGGAATACCTCGACGATCCAAGGTACTACATTGGCGAGGACGGTGTCAGGAGAAGGAGGGTGAAGAGGTGGTTTGGAATCTGGGAGTAGAGTATCACTATAAGGGTGTTGGCAGAGTATGTCCGGTGGAGACAACTAAAGTGGTTTCAGGAGCGAACTGTATGAATACGTGTATGGAAGCTGGAGCCGAAGAAGATGGATACGGGAACGGTGCACGAATCGCGCACGCACATGCGACGTGCGGGGGAGACAAACGAAGAACGGTTTAATCCATGTACGAATGACTTCGATGTTTGGTAAATAATCCTGTTGTTAGGCATACACCCTGCTTCCCCAGACGAACCGTTTTTCCTTGATCTAATGCATCGACTTGTCCTTTGCAAGTACGATGGAATTCCGCAGCGGTGTTTGCACACGGAAGCTGGGCAAGCCGATTGTCCGGTGCCTTGTGACGTGTGTCGACATGTTGAAGGACTAGGACCGGACATGGAGTCCGGTTGATCAGTCCCAAGTCCGACGTGATCGCGTGCGCGTCTGACGGTACCACCAACAGTAATCCGAATGTCTCGCACTAGCCACTAAACGAAGCAACCAAAGCGCCACAAGCACGCAACCACACAAGCATACAAGAACCTAGAGGTTATGTCGATGTTTCACGAAAACGATCGAACCACGACAGTATCACCGCCAGCCGCCAACCCTCCCCTCGTCCCATCTTTCTTTGCGCTCGGAACGGAGATAGGCTATCTTGCGTCCCTCTCTGAGTCGTCTTACAAACTCTGTAACCTCGCGCTCGCTGGCAACGGCATCTGAACCTCCAATGCCCTCACCTTCGAGGAAACTTTCTTCCAAGCCGCGGCACAGGGCCTCTTGTTCGCCCACGGCAGCACTGAGACGTTGATACAGAGCGGGAGGGCTGAAGTCGCGCAGCGCGGCATCTTGCTCGGCCTGCTTCGCCCGCCACTGGCGCTCGAGGGCCTTGAGTGACAGAAGCCGCGACTGGGTGCCCTCGCGCTGATGCTGCAGGTGGGCTTCAAGTTGCTTCAGCGACTCGGCGAGGGCAATGTTCTGGGCAAGGAGGGCCTGGAGAGGCGCAGTAGAGGCCGGGATGGAGGGATGGGTCGTCTCAGGATTGTGGACTAGGGCGCGCTGGAGGTCGGGGGTTTGCAACACGTGGTGTAGGTCCACGGACCTGGACCAGTTCAGCATGCAGGGTGGTGCGTTTCATGGGTGACGTACGTCTTGTCTTTCAAAACATCGGGCAGCCAACCAGGGTCCGGTGGTTGAACGGGTGGGTAGGCTGGCTCTGGCTGGGAGGGGTTTTGGGGGTAGGTTTGCGTGGCAGCATGCGGGTGATCGCTATAGGGCTGCGACGACGCGCCCGGTGGTGGGGGAGGGAGGGGAGGCCCCGTCTGAGGGGTTGCGGTGCCGCTGGAGTGCGCGGAGGGCTTGGGCGGGGGCGGCGGAGGGGTCGAGGCATTGTAGTTGAAGAGGTTCTGCGACTGGTGGGGGGACTGGAAGGCCATGGCGAGGCCAAACGGGCAGCAGAAGGCTGCCAATTATCAACGGGTGCAATGCAGACTGCCTCGCGGCGTCTGGGGTTTATCAAATAGCGTCGCGCGGTCGTCATGCACAGGCGGATCGTGATGCGTTCGAGAAGCCGGTGCGGGGCAATGTTTTTCCGGCGGCGGACCCGGGCTTGGCCCCAAGCACCCCGTGCACCCCGTGCATCCTGGCGGTACCCTGCCCAGTCTTTGGCATCGTGGACTCGTCGGTATAGAGGTCTGGCGGGCGTGTCGCGCGAGTCGTGGGCCGGGGGGGATTTGATTGCGACTCCTTTTCAGGCCCATTGGCACTGCCCGCTGCGCTCTAGCCCCGGCGCGGCCAGACGAGGGCTAAACGTCGGCGTGGTGGCCACCGGACGCGCCTGCCTTGCGGGGATGGCGCTTGCCCTCTCGGGGGCGGCCCCCAGCGCGGCTTCCGCTTTGGGCGGCGGCGCAGGTGCGGAGCATTTCGGCGGGAGCGCGTCCCCTTGCGCCTGCCGTTGCGCTGCTGCCGCCTCACAGGCGGTTTACAGGCGTGGGCAGGAAGGGATCGCCTCGCCGGGCTGAGTCGCGCACGCCGGCCGCGCCGCCCACAGGGAGCCGCAAACAGAGTTGCAAAACAAAGTTGGTGGACATTCCGATGGACAGGCGCTCGGCGACAGGGACGCGGCGGCCTGCAGTCGGACGCGCGACGGTGCCGCCAGGTTTCAGCGCCTGCGTGAGAAGACAGGCGGGTCTAAGGCCTGTCTAAGGCATGACGAGAGCTCGACGCCGCTGTCAGCGCAGCCAGCGCTCGCAGCCGCACCCGTAGTCCGGCCATGGCCTCCTGCTCCACCGCAATTCCAGACTCCGGATAATGGCCTCGAATCATTCATATCGCCCTCTCGTCGCCGCCCGCAGACCCTCCCTCGCAATCGCCTGCGTCCCCCTCGCCTGACACGGCCTCATTGGCTGGATCCACCGCTGTTCCTGCAGACGAACCGCTCCCCCCTGGAGCCGCCCACGCCGTCTTCTCCACTTGCAGCCGCCAGCCGCCCATCTCTGATCAGGGCGCCTCGAGCACAACCAATTCGAGCCCAGCGATCTGCTCTGAAGCCGCGCAGCGCACCCCTTCCTGTTCATGCGCCTAGCTCGCCTGAGCCCACGCCTCCCCTTTTGCGAACAGCCTCGTGGGCAACCCTTCTTCTCCACCGCCTCTGGGGCCACCCATTTGTGCAAGATCATGATTGTCGTCGAGGATAGAGGATAATATGCAAGCCGCGAGCCCGTCCGAGCGCCCCAGCGAGGCTGCTTCTTCTGCTCCCTCCTCCTCGCCGCCTCGCGCAAAGCCCTCCACCTTGGCCTCCATTGCCATCTCGTCTTTTGCTGCCTTCCGCTCCCAGACGTCCACCCAGCCTGTGCCCGTCGCCGTCCAGTCGCCAGTGCGCCGCAAGCCCTTGCCGCCAGACTCACCCGTCGTGGGACGCTTCCCGGGTGAAACAAACGGCGATCCCAAGCCCATCCACAGACTCAACACTCTGCAGCGTCAAGGCTCTTTTCCGAACTCCCCGCCCCCCGACGAGGAGCTGCTTTTTCAGCCCCGGAATCTTGACGAGTAAGTTGACCCCCCCTCCCCGCGTCCTTCCGTCTGATCTTCCTTCCATTGACACGAGCTGCAGGAACCCACATGGCAAGTCACCTGTGATCGCACCTGTTCCCGCCAACCCAAACACCAACACCAACACCAACCCTTGGAAGCCTCGCAAGATTGCACCTGCCAACCCCACCGACGCTCCCTCAGCTCCAAGGCATGATCGCTCGGTCAGCAGCCTGCAACCCACCAAAGACCGCAACGCCCCAAACGTCGGACTAGGGCTACACGTCCGGTCTCCTACTATGCCCAACATGCCCCTCTACGCAAACGACCAGCGCCAGCCCGACCTCAAGCTGAAGCTGGACGGCGTCACCGACGACTTCATTGACGAGGACCCTTACGAGTCCGCCGAAGATGCTCGCCAAACCAATGGCACCAGCAACAAACCCAAGAGCCCGGCCGGGGGTTTCACTTCATTCTTCGGCTGGAACAAAGCCAACGGTGCCGAATCGCCCACCACGACATTTTCCGAAAAGTCTCTTTCCCCCGGAGCGTCTCCTAGGTACCCAAAACAATCCGGCAATTTGCCTGCCAAACTAAAACCATCGGGGCTTGACATTCCTAGTGCAAACTCTTTCGCTCAGCCCTCCTACTTTAACGTCCCCGGCACCCCTCTTCTCTCGCATTCCCCCCAAATGAATGCCCACGTCGAAGAGCTCGAGCGTGAGCTGCGCGAGGTCAGCTCCGAGCTGGCCGCTTCGATTAGCCGAGAAATGGAACTCGAGGATGAGGTCGAGCGTTGGAAGGCAGAGAGCTCCGCAATGTCCATTCCGGACAACCGACGAACGAGCGATTACTACTCGGACTCCGGCGCTAGCTCCGTGCGATACCCCATCAGCGACAGCGAGAGCAAGTTGGAAGAGGTGGAGATGCTGCGCAGGAAGGCCGAACAAGAGCGTGCGCAGCTCAAGGTCCGCATGGCAGAGCGCTTGCAGGAAGAGCTTCGGCGTCGCAGGGATCTCGAAGAGCAAGTACATCAACTCGAAGACCAATCATCCCGATCGGGTTCTGTAGATGCTCCCAGGGTCAAGGAGCTCGAGGCCTCTTTGGAAGACGCGAAGAGGCGTTTGGCTGAAGAGAGGCAGGTCAAGGAGAATTTTGAGGATCTCCTGTCAGCGCTCCGCGGTGAGCTCGAGAAGCATCGCAATGAGAGGGACAACCTCCGAGATGAAGTAGTCCCTCAACTCCGAGCTAGACTCGAAGGTTTGGAGTCTGAAGCGACTGATACGCAAACACTAATCTACGAATCAACGCGCATGCAACAGGAGATTCAGCAGCTTCGCGCTGAGAACCAGACCCTGGTCAACGCACGAAAGATGCAGCAAGACCTCTCGCAGCAACCGGTGCGGTTTTCAGCCATTGCAGAGGAAGCCGACGTCCCTCCTTCGTCAACCCCACGGGTCGGACTTTCGCGTTCAAACTCACTGGCTCGTAGTTCCGGCGCTTTCAACAAGCGAAGCTCGCTTTCACGATCGAACTCGGTCAAAGATAGGTCAGGTGTGGAATCGCCCCGCGAGGGGCCCTCATCCGGCAACCCTGTCAAAGAATTGGAAGAGCAGCGTGATGCCCTTCACAAAGCACTGAAGCACCTTCTGCAACGTCAGGAATTGCAACAAAAGGAATTTCAAAAACGCATCAAAGAGCTTGAAACGGAGAGGGACAATGCCCTTAACCTCACACCTCGTCGAACCGCCTTCCACCAAGAAGTCTCCCACCTGAGAGAGGAAGTGAACTCGCTCAGACGCCGTGCTGATGACGCCCTCGAGCAGAAATGGCAGTGCGAAAAGGGGTTGGGTGGACTTCGGATGGATCTGGATCGTGCCCAGCAAGAGACGACGTCGCTCCGAGAGCTTCTCCAAGAGCACGACATTACCATTCCCGAAATCCGCCTCGAAAACGAGCCAATCTCCTTGGACAAGGCATATAACGAGCTTCGCACCACGCATGCCCTTTCTCTTGCTAGGATCAAACAGATGGAGTCGGATGGTTCTCTTGACGAAGCTGATTTCGAGGCCGAAAAGACTTTGGATCTCTTGAAGCGAAGCATCTCTGATGCCGAAGCCGAACGCGACGCAGCACAAAAGGAGGCTGAAGAGTACCGCGAGCAGGCCCGAGCTCTGCAAAAGTCCGAGATTGAGCACCTGGGCAAGGAGCAGAAGTTGAGCAACGAGCTCTTTGCTGCGGCTACGCGAATGGACGATCTGTCAAACAGGATCCAGATTCAGTTGGAGTCCAACCGATCACTCCGAACCCGCCTTGCTGATGCCATCTCCCGCGGTGAGCGAGAGCAGCAAAAGTCGACTGACAAGATTATTGAACTGGAGCGTCGTCTCAAGTCAGCAGAGGACAGGGTTCTGACTGCACAGCAATCGTCGGAAGATATCATTTCCAAGCACGAGGTGGAAGTGCAGACTCTCAAGGAGAGCAACAACAACCATCTCCGCCGGGCCAAGTCTGGCTTGCTCAGCCCTACTGCCTTCTCCCCCAAGATGCCCACATCCCCCGTTTTTGCCCAACGTTCGCCACGCCTCGACCAGACGACCAGTGGCCCTGCCATGACCATGGCGGAGGCGAGCAAGACTGAAACGCTCGAGAAGCGGGTCGAAGAACTCGAGAAGGCCCTCCGTGATGCCGACCGCGAGATGGAAGAGGTGGTCGGCCGGATGAACATGGCCCAGATCGAGGTGGCCGACCTACAGTTTGAGAGGTAAGTTGATTCATACGGATTCATGCGACGGCAACACTGACTCATGTTGCAGGGACGAGGCATTGCGGCGGACGCGCAGACTCCAGGCCGACATCCTTGCTGAACGCGAGAAGGTCAAGGAGCTCATGGCCCAAAACTAAATTTTTTTTACGACACTGGATGCCTGACGACCTTTTGTCGCCACGATGTAACATTTTAGCATTCGTTTCACACTAATCCACCTCTTCCGTAATCAGGTATCTTGGATATCTGCATTGAAAGCCAGCCACGGGGCTTTTGGGCGTTTTCAGGAGCAGCATTTACATGGGGGTACGCGTTGTACCATTCTTCCAGCCGGGATGCGTGGCTTGCACAGCATTTGTAGGCGAGGCCAAGTAGGGTTATTTTCTTGCTCGAGACATTTGTCGACTCTATTTGTCGTGGTCCGCCTTCGGCCACAGAGTTATATACCCCCCCTTTGGATGACGGTCCAGCCACGGCGGACTTGTGCATCAGGCTGTATGCCGCCGTCGTTGTTTTTTTATTTTGACTTTTTTCACACCACCCCTTGCTCAGCACACGTTCCTGTATTATAATGATCTAATGGTTGGATATGGATCCGCGCTTGGGGATCGCCGTACACTAGCAACTGTAACATTTGCCTGCGTGATGGTCGGCTCTCTTCGTGTTCGTATGCAGTGTAGACATGACGTGCTCAGGCCGGCGTAGGGGCGCACGGGTCTCTGGGGACGGCTGTAGCTGGGTAGGCGAGTCGGCGAGTGCAGCAGCAACTGTTCGACTGTGCAGCTGGGGAGCCAGGCTGGCGGTTGGTGGCCCAGGGAGGAGCTGCAGTCAGACCGCTGGACACGGCCCAGTTACTCTTTGCGTTCGCCACAGCGGACCACGGTGGAGCACAGAAAAACGGGCGGCACGTGGAGGCAGAGGAGCCGACAGGCCAAGGGCAGCGGCGGCGGAGGCAGACGGGGGCAGACGGGGGCAGCACACGGCGCGCTGGAGTTGCGGTCTGCATGTGCGGGACGTCGGTGGAATTGGTCGTCGGAGTGGTCCCTATCGATAGCGCCTCTCCGCGCCAGGCCATGCAAGCGTGCGAGGGTGCGAGGGCGCAAGCGCAAGCGCACGGCAGGCCAGCCAGAGGCACCAGAGGCACCAGAGGCACCAGCGGCGCGCCAGACAGCGCATCAGCAGCAGCAGCACCAGGCCTGCTGCAGCGCGCGCCCGTCTCGTCCCATGTGCGTGCCTGGCTGTCTCCCCGCGCGCCCTCGCCTGCTGCCGGTAGCCAGCAGCCAGCAGAGCAGCCAGCAGCCCAGCCCACAGCCCGCAGCCCGCAGCCCGCCTCGAGGCCTGCCCGCCCAGCGCTGCCCTCACGCCCCGACCGCGACCGTGACCGTGACCGTGACCGCCCGCCCCTCTCGTCGCCCGGCCCGCCTGTGAGCCGCGAATCAAAGGCGGGATCTGAGCCGAACGCTAGCCCAAGTCCAACATCAACCCACTCGCTCGCTGTTTGAGTTATCCCTGACTTTGAGGTACCGCGACACTCCCAGTCTCCCTCCCTCTGCATCAGCCTTCCTCCCTTCACTCTCCTCTCGGCGTGCCTCTCCCCCTGCGCTGACCGTGAGAGCGAGGTGCCGGTTTTCCACTGCCATCTCGCCCGCCCTCTTGGGCCGCACTACCCCTACGCCCCTCAAAAAGAATTGCGGACGGCTTCCCCCCCTCCCTCCCAAAACAACACGCAAGCACCTCGCAATTTCGAGCCCGCCGCCCGTTGAGCTCCCTCGCCCGGCCCTCGTTCACTCGTCTCGCCCATCATGGCCAACAACCAGCAGTCCAACCGGCTGCAGCTCAACTTTGGCTTCGGCGGCGGTGACCGAAACCAGTACAACCAGGACGCCAGCGGCCGTGCCTTTCCCACCACGCCCTCCACCTTTCCCCAGCCCGTCTACCCCAACCAGGCTGGCCAGCAGGAGGTCTGGGGGGCACAGCAGCCGCAGCAGCAGGGCAATGGCTATGGCGGGGGCTACTTCATGAACCCCTACCAGCAGGCCCAGTACCAGCAGCAGCAGGGCAACCTCAACCCCAATGCCGCCCGCTTCAATGAGGCCGCCAACGGCCTGGTCCACCAGCTTTCGCATCAGCACCTCGGGGGCAGTGGCCGCTCGGGAAGCCCCTATGGCCGCCAACCCTCGCCCAGCCAGCAGCGCCCCCGGACTGCTGGTGACAGGGGCTACCAGTATGGAGGATACGGCGGTGGCTCGGCGCCTCGCCAGCCATCGCTCTTCGACGAGGAACCGCCGTCGCGGAACCAAGACAAGTACGGCGAGAGTGCTAGAAGACAGTCGCAGGTCTCGGTGAACCTCGTCAGCACCTTCTTCAAGGACAGCGTCCAGCGAGCACGCGATCGCAACCAGAGGTACGCTAGCAATGTCATATCTTGTCACTCCCACGTCTGACCACTTTACAGAGCACTCGAACTCGAGTCCATTATGAAGGAGCCCTCCATCTCCGATTCGCGCAAGCAACAAAAGGAGAATAGCATGCGCCGTGCCGAGGCCGAGTACCTCCGATTCCTGCGGACCAAGGAGAGACCTGAGAACTTTTCCACACTCAAGATTATCGGCAAGGGTGCTTTCGGTGAGGTCAAGTTGGTCCAACGCAAGAACGATGGCAAGGTCTACGCTCTCAAGTCTCTCGTCAAGCATGAGATGGTGAGTGCATATGCCCAGCCCTACCGCATGAACGTCAAGCTTACATATTGAATAGTTCAAGAAGGATCAGTTGGCTCACGTCCGTTCAGAGCGTGATATCCTGGCTGAGTCTGACAGCCCATGGGTCGTCAAGCTGCACACCACCTTCCAGGACAACACCTTCCTCTACATGCTGATGGAGTTTTTGCCCGGTGGTGACTTGATGACCATGCTCATCAAGTACGAGATCTTTACCGAGGATATCACCCGCTTCTACATGGCAGAAATCACCCTGGCTATAGAAGCCGTCCATAAGCTTGGCTTTATCCATCGGTATGTACCAAACACGGGCCGTCTCTAGCGCCCGCTCCTAGCACCATAATCGCCTATGCTAATGGACTATAGTGACATCAAGCCGGACAATATCCTCCTCGACCGCGGTGGCCACATCAAGCTGACTGACTTTGGTCTCTCGACTGGATTCCACAAGGAGCACGAGGCCTCGTATTACAAAAAGCTTCTTGCTGGCGGGCCCCACAAGTCTGCTAGGGACAACCGCAATTCGATGAACCTTGACCAAATCCAGCTGACGGTCAGCAACCGTGCACAGATTAACACATGGAGAAAATCCCGTCGACAGCTAGCCTACTCGACTGTCGGCACGCCGGACTACATCGCCCCGGAAATTTTCAGTGGACAGGGCTACGATTTCGGCTGTGACTGGTGGTCTGTCGGCACCATCATGTTCGAATGCCTCATCGGATGGCCGCCGTTCTGCGCCGAGGAGCCGCATGACACATACCGCAAGATTGTCGACTGGCCGCGAAACCTGCACTTCCCACCCGACCAGCAGCTCGGCGCGGAGGCGGAAGACTTTATCAGGCGGTGAGTTCAATTGCGTGGTTCCATACTAGACGAGTTGTTGCTAACATGGCCCTAGCTTGATCTGCGATGCCGAGCATCGTCTGGGCCGCCATGGTGGTGCCCATGGCGCCCACGAAATCAAGCAGCATCCCTTCTTCCGTGGCGTGCAGTGGGACGGTTTGCGCCGCATCCGCGCGCCGTTTGAGCCCAAGTTGCAGTCTAACGTCGACACGCAGTACTTCCCCATTGACGAAATCGACCAAAACGACAACAGCGCCGCCCTCCGTGCTCAGACTGCACAGGCTGGCGAGGACGTGGCTGCCGAAATGAGTCTGCCATTCATTGGCTACACGTACAAGCGTTTTGATGCCTTCCGAGGATCGTAAATACCCGCATCGACCGCGAACGACGTTGCACGACCTTGCATGAGCTACGACGAGCTTTCTGGACCTTATAAAACCATTCAAGACTTCGCTTCTGGCATCGAACAATCATCTCATATCACAATGGTCATCGCCACCATCACCACTACCACCACCATCATCATCACATGTTTGCTGGGCGGGCAGCTCGACTATTTTGCGTTCTTTTTCTCGCTGGAACTCACTCCTTTCGCCCTCTTGTTCAGCCTTGGTCGTCCTAATCTTCTCACTATCATCGTCGGAGTCTGGGTGGACTTTGTTTTCGCAAGGGATGCATATGGTGGCGCTGTGGGCGCGGATTTGAAACAGTTCGATACAGCGTTGTCAAGCCTTCCTGTAGTTAACTACCTTTCATCCCGGTCAGTCTCCGAGGTGAGTTGTTGGCTCTTTTTACTTGGTCGCGTGCAGCCAGGTGGGATTTTTTACTCTCTTCATTCTTCTACTGGGCTTCTGGGCGGGAGATAGAAATATCGATAATCCAGAAAAACATTGGGGGGCAACGAAGGCTGTGGGGGCATTGGGCGGAGTACGAGAGGATGCACAATATGAAAATGAGCATTTTGCAGCATGATGCATTCTTCTGGTTTTTTGTTTGTTTGTTTTTTGATTTGTTAATTTCGATCATGTGTAAGAGTGATGCTACGCTATATGCACATATGCCGGCCCATATTGCCCCATTACTAGTCCCTCATGGGTTTGGCTCTTTATTAAAAAAATGCCATGCCGGAAACCCCCGTAAAAACTCCAAGCTCCGCCAAAGAGAGGATATATGGGTACCCTTGTCGTTGGTAATTCTTTTAGATTTCGGGAGGTGTTTACATCAGAATTGTTCAAAACGGTCCAGATCGTATGCCCAAGTACATGCGTGCGGATGCGGTACCACGGCGCGCACGACCCTGGATATTCGCCCGAGCAAGTGGCTGCCTTCAACGAGCCTCGAACTGCACCATGCTGTATTTCTCATCGTCAGCTACACGCTCAAGTCTCGCAAACGCGCGCATTTTGCATGCAAGCTCCGAACCAGACCGATATCAGATTCCGCGCAAGCTCTTTTCCCGCCATCTCTTTGTCCCCCTTCCCTACACCCATCCATATACCCAACCCAACCACGTCTCCCACAAATCCCGCCCCAAGAATTCCCCCCGAGAAAGGTACAAGGCGCAGAGAAGAGCAAAGAAGAGAAGAGGAAGGAAGGAAGAAAAACTCACCGCTTGGTGCGCTGCTTGTACAAGACGCGATGCCCACAGTTCCTGCACCGAATGGGCTCCCCGCGCTTGAGCGTGACGACGGAGTCGCAGTCGCCGCACGTGTAGTGCACGGCGCGCGAGCGGTCGTCGACAATGGCGGCGGCGCCACCGGCCGCATCGCCTGTCTGCGTGGCCGAGGGCGTGTAGCCGGTGTAGCCTGCTGCGGACATTGTTCTATTTTCTTTATTTGGCGGTCGACCGGGTCGGGAGACGGGTACGTTCCGAGAAGTATGTAGGCGGGATGGAAAGGAGCGGGTGGTTTTGTGAAGGTTGGGGCGGCGCGTGGTGAGGGTGATGGGGATGGTGGTGGTCGTAGAGGTCGGGTTCGCGATTATTTAATTTTGGGCGGTGAAGGGCGCGGGGAGGGATTTTGCCGGGTGGCGCGTTGAGAGAGGGATTGGTAAGGGAGGCGGGTGCGCGTGGGAGGTGAGCTATCGATAAGAGGGCTTGGCAGTGGTGTACCTCTGCTTTTGGGCTTTGCTTTGGGTCACATCATGCTGCTTGCTTTACGTTGCTGTAATTATTTTCTGGTACCTTTTCTTAGTCAGACATGTTGTGGACTTGCCATTCTTTTTCGTCTTACAGTTTTTTGTCGCCGAGGATTTCAACGAGCTATCGACCAGCTTCTCGTGTCTACCCCAATCCCATAAGCGCGTCGATGTACCGAGATATACCTAGTTGCTCCACTAAGCTTGTACTTGATCGATAATAACCGATGGAATCGACTCCTGGTATACAAATATACAAGGTATTTAGGAGTGACCATGGCACAAGTACTCCAGCATCGGCTCACATGTGCACTTCTGTCGTAAAGGCAGAGCAATCCTCTCGTGTTTCTTCGGAGATGGCTTTCCCGGAGAAAGAGATCAGCTTGATTACTCCTCGCTTTACATTTCGTGGACGTCATTTCGGAAATAACTTTGCGGGGCTAGACATAGTCCCCGCATTCATCTCTCATACTAGTACTCGGATCTCTATCCAACTGCTGTCTGAACGTAGAGCCATATATCTCGCAGTATTCACCCACATTAACAACTACTAGGCCTCATTTTCTGGAACTCACTACAACCTTGACCCAAATGGCATTCTCACATAAAACTGCCGATGATCCAATGTCTTCACCACCGCCAAAGATTGAGCCCTCGTCCCCGACTGCGCAAAAGAGATTGGAAGCTTTACTGGCTACAATTAAACCACCAGAAACACGCTATTATCGCCAGGTGCCGAAATGTTGGGTTCCCGTCCATGAACAGCCACTGCGGCACCCCAGGAAGCTTCGCGTAGTAACAATCGGCGGCGGCATATCAGCCATGAATCTGGCGTATGTGGTTCAGCACAATAAAGACATGGAAGAAGTTGTTGAGCACTGCATCTACGAAAAGAATGATGTACTTGGAGGCACTTGGTGGGTCAATCGTTATCCGGGAGTTGCGTGCGACGTACCAGCGCACATCTACACATGTCTGTCTCTCTTCTCATCGTTGTCTTGCGCTATGAGTGGCAATACCAAATACAATACGCTAAAATACATAGGAAGTCCCGTTCGAGCCTAACCCAGAGTGGAGTGCTTTCTATGCCGGCGGCCAAGAGATACATGACTATTTCTCCAAAACCGTAAAGAAGTACAGCCTTGATCGTGACGTCAAGACTTCACACGAGATTGTAAGCGCCGAGTTCGATGAATACGAGGGTATCTGGAACCTCAAAGTCAATCATAATGGCCAAGTCTTCTCGGATTGGTGCAATGTGCTCGTCAGTGCAACGGGTTTCCTATCACATTGGAAGTGGCCAGACATTCCAGGCCTCCATGAGTTCAACGGCTTGAAGGTGCACTCCGCTGCCTGGGATAATGATTACGACTATTCGGGCAAGAAAATTGCCATGGTTGGTAATGGTAGCTCTGCCATTCAGATCATGCCTGAGCTGGCAAAACATGCAAAGCAAGTGACAAACTTTATCAGGAATCCTACCTGGATCACGCCAGGACTGGGCAGCGCAGTCATTGACGGACAGATCAACAAAGTTTATTCCGAAGACGAAAAAGAGATTTTCGGAGCAGATCCTGAAGCATTGAAGGCCCACAGAAAGGAGATTCAGCACGGAAGCAACAAAGCTTTCGATATGGTCCGTCTCATGCCGATCTTTCAAGTCCCCGGAAATTAATACCTTCCAGTTTAGGAAAGATTCCAAAGCGCAAAGGGCAGCCTTCGAGGCCACCTCCAAGATGATGTTAGATCGTCTTGGGGGTAACAAAGAGCTCGCTGCAAAGTTGACACCAGACTGGGAAGTCGGCTGCCGCCGCGCGACTCCAGGGCCCGGCTATCTCGAGGCCTTCACCCAGCCTCACGTCTCCCTAATAACCGATGCAATCTCACACATCACATCCACGGGCATCACAACCCAAGATGGAACTCACCACTCCTTCGACGTAATAGTCTGTGCGACCGGCTTCGACGTCTCGCACCGGCCCCTCTTCCCCATCCTGGGCCTGAACAAGCTCTCCCTCGCCGAATATTGGAAAGACGAACCACTCGCCTACCTTTCGCTTGCGTGCCCCAACTTCCCGAACCTCTTCTTCTTCTCCGGGCCCAATGCGCCCGTTGGCCATGGCTCTCTCATGGCCGCCCTGTCCTGGTCTGCAAATTACATGGCGCGCTGGCTCCGCAAGATGGCCACCGAAGACATTAAGTTTGTGGTGCCGACTGAGGAGGCGACCGAGCAGTTCAATTCGTATGGCGACGAGATTATGCAGCGGCTCGTATGGAGCGGGGGTTGCAGGAGCTGGTACAAGAATAATCGGGTGGATGGGCGTGTCACGGCAGTCTGGGCGGGAAGCGCTATTGGGTATCGGGAGGTCATTCAGGAGTTGCGTGTTGAGGATTTCAGAATTGTTTGGAGGACTGGTAATCGGTTTCGGTGGATGGGGAATGGAAGGACTGCATTGGAGGGTAAGAAAGGGGCGGATTTGGCATTCTATCTGGAGAAGTGAGGTAGATGGAGATGGAGTTGAATGTGGTAGATTGGAATCAGATGCCAAATTCTTTGCAAATTTGTTCGAAAAGAATCTGTGACAAGACTCTTGAATGATGCATAGTACTCAGTCATGTGTATAATGTACATATTTCTCTAAATCAGATTCTAGTTCATAGCTTGGAGGTACCGTTGCCATTTGGTTTCCTCTTTGGTGCAGCCTTGTTCAGCTCTTCAACGAACCTTTCCGGCATCAAGCTCCTCTCATAACCTTTCCTGCCATTCCACTCCTCTTCTGTGAGCCTTTCACCTTCTCTCCACCGTTCGATCTCCTTACCAATCCACATGCCGATATGCTCAGCACTCTCTTCAACCTTCTCCATGGGTATCAGATGTCCTGCATCTTGAACTGTGACGCACGAAACTCTCCCCTCCTTTGCACCGCCACTACCACCGACTCCAGAGCCAGTAACTTCCAATTTCTCCGCAATGATCTCGTCATTAGTCAGGAACGATAAAGACCCAAAAACATAGAAAACAGAAGGGCGAACATGTGGCAATTGCCGAAAAACCATCACAGACTCGCCGCGGTAGAAGGGCGATTGGACATCCGGAAGGGGAGTCAGATCAGGGTGCGTGCGACGGTTAATAGCTGCGGGGTTTGCAAGAGAGTATTCTGAGGATGATGGCTCTTTATCTCCTGGGCGAGCAGGAAAGTTCGCACGTAAGAAAGTCATCACTTCCTGATGCTTTGTCGTGGTGAGCGTCACCTCTTTGGCCTGTGGTGGTGTAGGGGTTATAGTTGGCTCGCTAGAAATAGCTGCTGGAAGAGGTCCAGGAGTAGCTGCCGATTTCGAATATAGAGGAGTTGGTAGGTCGCGCAGTCCATACTTGACCCAACGATCGAAGACCCGCGGGTCCCAGGCTTGGTAGAACTTGTTTCTCAGCATAGATTTGGCGGCTTCTTCGCGTGATGGCCAACGATCGCGACGCATGGCAGATGCAATTGCAGGCCCTAGGTTGCCGGCAAAGGACACAGCTCGTTGAATAACGGGATCGACTAGAATTAACGTTTCCATAAGTCGTGGGTGAAGCAGAGCGAGATTGGCGAGTTGACAGCCTCCCATGCTGTGGCCGACGCCGACAATGGGCCTAGGCATTTCGTGTCGGAATGTGTTGGCCATGTGGAGCAAATCTCTGCTGTGGTCAAGCCATGCCGCTGGAAAAATGGGTCAGTTTCGCTATGTTCTACTGTAGGAGAGAGCCTTACGATCGTTTCCCAATTTTCCCTCGTTCAAAACGCTGCTCCAGCCTTGGTGGACAACATCTGCTATCCAAATCCCCCGAATACCGAAGCCATACTGCTCTGCTCGCTTCAGGAGCTCATCCCAAAGTGGTTCATATAGTTCCTAGAGCAAAATCAGTGGGTTTCCAACAAGACAGGTTGCAGTGCGAGGATGATAAACTTTAGCCGTAGGAAACAGTTGCTCCGGCTGATCGTCGGAATGATGATTTGTCGCATCTGGGCCGACTCGAAGGTGGGAAAGACTGAAAAAGACAACCGCATGGGATTTTTGTAGTTGTCTGAGAGGTTAAGATGATGGGAAAAATCGTACCTTTGGAAATCCGTTTGCATGTGCTGCAATGATGGTGATATCGCCAGACTTTGGCTTAGGGTTGTTGAGGGGTGTATATTGTTTGACAGCAATGTGAAGTACTTCGTCTTGGGTTGTAGAGGTTGTCTTCGGGAAGCCACGAATATGCGATGCTTCCAAGGTACGTTCAGTGATCTTGAAGAACCCTGAAGACATGTTTGCGTATGCGACGCAATCGGGAAGACGTGCGACGTCGGGGGATAGACGAGATAAGGCCTGCCAATGAAGAGTACAATATGCGACAGCAGACGTGAAGGATGCACCAAGAGATCTACAAGCACGCCCAAATTAAGTGTGACAGAATGCACAAAAAGATGGGTGGGGGGTTGGCGATGTATGTCGCTTTAGGTGAGTTGGGCGAATTGCCGCTCATATTGGATGCGGGCCGAGGTTAAGCTCACGGGGTACTGTCGACCAGGCCTGCATTCCAAGATTTACAGGTTGGATCCCTCTGTATATTTGGGACCCGACCAAAAGCAACGGATGACTTTACACTGGCATCCCTGAATATGTCCCACGGTGCACCGAAAGGTATATCAGGCTTGTGTGACCGTTCTGACCCAACACATAAGCGATGTCGGATTTGCCGGACAGAACCAGAGCACGTGATCGACGCGCGAGGAGAGCAATCGCGTTCCGACGCAAACGCGATCCGGGAAGTGGCATAAAACACGCCCGCGCTCCACGCCCCTCTCACCACTCCGCACGGCAGCCCACACCACCCTTGCCGCCACTATGGAGGACACACATATGACAGAAGGCTCACAACGGTTGTTCGACGATCTGACCTTTACCATCGTTCCCAATGGCCTTTCCGAAGATCGCCAACGGCATGTAAGTTGACGCGTTGCGCCTCAACCCGACAGTCTACTAACGTGTTTTCTAGCTTACAGAAGACCTCACCGCTGCCGGCGGGATTATCATACCCTTCGATACCTCCTCTGGTCACATTGACAAGCTGGAGGAAATCAAATACATCATCTCTTCGACAACCGATTTCCCCGATTACCATCAGTCCCTGGACTTGATGATACACGTCGTAAAGCCAGCCTGGGTCGATGCCTCTCTACATATAAACAAGCTCAAGAATCCAAGATCTTATAGCCCAGATCCTCAGCTCTTCATGAGCGAAGTGGTCATCTGCTGCGGGAATATTCCGCAAGGCGACAAGGAAGCGATTGAGGGCGGTGTGATCGCAATGGGAGGGCAGTGCAGCGCCTCCCTTAGCAAACAGGTCACCCACTTGATCGCTCTGACCATTGATGATCCCAGGTGCCAACTTGCCATTGCGAAGAAGTTACAAATCTTGATCGTGCTACCGCACTGGTAAGTCTATCGTGCTGCAGGTATGAACTACTCTAATAAAGATAGGTTTGATGATTGCCTCAGAGTCGGTCGCCGAATATCAGAACGACCATATATGCTGCCTGATCCTGAGTATTTGAATGTAGAGGCCGGTGCGATCCCCGCCATCCGAGCAAGTGCGCAAATACGAAACGCGACAAACCCAGAGCCCGCCGACGGTTCGTTGCCATCCACTCCTCCTGCACACCTACAAGCGCCTCGCGCTATTCGCGCATTCGAGGGTAAAAAGGTCAAACTGGGAGAAGACCTCAATCTCAGTGAGAATCTAAAGGGGGTCATCACTGACCTCATCTCGGCTGGAGGTGGCGAGGTGACTTTGGACCTGCAGGAAGCGCACATGTATGTCTGTAATTACCGCGACGGTGCAGACTATGTCAAAGCTTCGCAAGACAACAAGGATGTAGGAAACCTTAGTTGGTTATATTACTTGATAACCCACGATACTTGGACCAGCCCGATGCGACGGCTATTACATTACCCACGGCCTCGTGATGGTATTTCGGAAAACTTCAGAAAATACACAATCAGCATATCGAGCTACACTGGCGAAGCTCGAGTATACCTGGAGAATCTTGTAAAAGCATCCGGGGCTGAGTTTACCAAGACCTTCAAGCAGGACAACACGCATCTGATTGCGGCGCATGAAAATAGCGAAAAGTGTTCGGCTGCTAAAGAGTGGGGTGTTCACATTGTCAACCACCTGTGGTTGGAAGAGAGCTATGCCTTCTGCAAGGAACAGACTTTGACCGACCCGAGGTATACACATTTTCCTTCACGGACAAACCTTGGGGAAATCCTAGGCCAAACTGAAATCAACCGCGCCGCTGTTGAAAAGATGTTCTTCTCAAAGACGAGGAAAGTGCAACCTCCAAAACCGGCACCCCAGCCGAACCTCCCAGCCTCTAGTGCTGCAGTATCAAAGGCACAGGAAGAGCCGACCACTCACATGTCGCCCCCAGCAGAAAAGAAGAAGCGAGGCAAGAAAGTAGATGATGTAGCAACGCCGTTGCCCGCGCGTCACGTAGATGGCAAGGAGAATGTGACTCCAGGAACGGCAGGCAGTCGTGGAGCTAAAGACAGGGCACTGTCGAAGTTACACGATGCAGCACCAGACATTGCAAAGTTTGAAAAAGAGATGAAGCGTAAGGGAGGTGTCATTCACGGCGGACGACGTCCAAAGGAGGACGATACGGAGGAAAAGGGGAAGAAGACCAAAGCCCGAGAATCCATTTCAAGCAAACGCTCTGCAGACGAGATGGACTTGGACGAGTCCGAGGATGAGATTTCCAGCGATACTCCCCCAAAGAACAAGAAGGCGAAGAAGGACAAGCTTGGTCCTATCAAATACCGAATGTTGGTCACTAAGCTCGACAGGTGGACCAACAACCCAGATCAGGAATCAAAGGACAAGGCGAAATTACGAGAACTTGGCGTATTCATCACGGATGACTTCAAAAAGGTGGATTTCCTTTGCGCGCCGAAAGCCGTACGAACGAAGAAATTCGTAGCTGCTTTGGCGTGCGGACCGACTCTCGTCTCAAGCTCGTATCTGGACAACGCACTCAAAAACAACAAACTTCCTCCGGCCGAGAAGCATTTGCTTCAAGATAAAGCGTTTGAAAAGGCCAATGGATTTCTCCTTGAAGAATCAGCTGCTCGCGCAAAGAAGAACCAGCATCGTTTGCTCAAAGACTGGACTATCTTCTGCACTGATGCTGTCGCGGGAGGACCGGAGGTCTACAAGGACATTGTCGTTGCCAACGGAGGAAAGTGCCAGGCTTGGAGAGGTCGTACCACGAACATCACAGCATCGAAGCGGTCGATCAACACGGATAACCCGGAGTCTCAAAATCAAGAAGAGGACGAGGGCGATGTGCTATACCTCATTTCAGATGCAAAGAAGAGTGAAGTCCAGCACTGGGTCAAGTTCAGAGAGCTCGCCAAGAAACATGACATGACTCCGAGGATTGTGCGGACTGACTGGCTGCTATCTGTAGCCATGGCCCAGTATGTACACTGGGACCCCAAATGGGAGCTCAATGAAGAGGTACTTGAGTCGGGCTGATGAGTCAATGGAAGACACTTGGGTTTAGGTGTTTGGCTGGTGTGGCATTTAGAACAACATTTCGACGTCATTGGTCTAGGCGTGATTCCTTGAGGTTGCCATGATTTGCAAAAAGCTTCGATCTTGCATGGGTACAATCGTATAGTAGTGGCCCAGGTTTCGGTTGAAGAGCTCCCTCGACTGGCTTTGGCTGGCATCTAGTTTGTTCTATATAGAGGTCAGCAGGGGCTTTTGGCTCCTTTAGGCCACCTTGGGTAATATATTCTTTTTGAAATCCTTACTTGAAGCAATCGCTGTGGTGTATTTGAGACACCCAGTGCATTCCTCCATAAATGCATTCTAGGATTTGCTCTACCCCAACATATATATTGCCTTTGTTCCCATCTCCTCCCTCAAAAGAACTTGACACCCTCGCTCCCCTCGGAGCCAAAGACCTGCGCCTTACCCCTCTTCACACTAACCGCCAAACTCTTCTGCAACAACTCTGCATCAATCCCATAAAACTCCTCCCTCCGACTCGCATCTCCCTCGGCAATCTCATACAGCGTAAGCACCGTCCCCTTCTGCCCCGTCCGCTCCACCCATTCCTCAATCGCCGCAGCCCACTCCTCGGGCCTCCTCCAATAAATCCACGCCTTTCCCCCCTCCTGCTGCAGCAGCTCGTCTGCGGCGGCGCCCCCCTTGCGCTTACCCGCGGCCACGATCCACTCTGCGCGGTTCCCGCCCTCGGGCGTCGTCATCCAGTGCACGACGGAGCGCGCGTCGCGCAGCGCGAGGTGCCGCGACAGGGCGGCGTTTGTGAAGAGCGGGGTCGGCAGCGCGTCGACGAGGGTGAGGCTGAAGAGGCGGTGGTGCCGGCAGTAGGATTGGATGAGGGTGCTCCAGGATTGGAGCTGCGAGGTGCGCGTGCTGAGGACGGGCTGGAGGGTGAAGAAGGGCGGGAACGAGTATTGCGGCGGGAAGGCGAAGTCGGAGGGCGCAGAGGAGGTGGTGGTACTGGTGGTTGGGGCGGCGGAGGTCATTGTTGAGGCTGTGGTGGGAGCTGTTGAGGGGGGGTAGGAGGAGGATGCGTTGGGCTGCGAAGATATGCTGCTGGCCATGGTTGTGGTAGGGAGAGTCTGTTGCGGTTGTAGGGTGAACTGGCTGTGTTTGATAGTATGTTGTAGAGAGGTACAAAAGTTGCTTTGGGCTAGGCCCAGCTGATTGGACTGCGGCTTGGATGTTGGGAGCGTTTATGGGAGGGAGCTTTGACAGCGGGGATGGGCGGGCAGAGGGACGAGTCGGAAACGCGTCATTCCATCCCCCAGACGCGCTTGTTGCTTGGCACTCCCGACTCCCCGACCCAAACACGTGCATGACACTGGCCTGGGATCACAATTGCACATGTCAAGCACGGTCACGGTGCTATTCGGTCGGACAGGGTCAATGACAATGCAGCCCTGTATGTTATGCAGATAAACCGCGATGATATGAGACGACATGATAAGCTTAAAACGACTTCAACTCCTCTGCTCTGACAGTTATCAGCACCCCCGGGTAGACGCGGTGAACCAAGAGAAGCAAACTTTTCTCCATTTCATTCCATTCGTGTACGCTACAAATATACGACTTTCCTTTTGCCTGGGGATTGACGGCTACCTGAGCCTAACGAGCATGCTCTCAATCCCTTCCAGGTTCTGCCGGACGGCCTCTGCACACCGCGCCGCCATTGCGCCATCAATCACCCGGTGGTCCGCACTCCAGCTGAACACGCACTCTTCCTTTTTAATAATTGCGCCGTTCTCCCCAAAGGCAGGGACCACCCTTGCCCTACCAATTCCTAGAATAGCCACCTGGGGGCTAGTAATGACAGGGGCGACGGCGGTGCCTCCAATGTTGCCGATGTTGCTCAGCGTGAACGTTGCACCGGTGAGATCCATCGAAGCCAGCTTCCCAGCGCGGGCCAAGTTGCTCAGACGTGTGATCTCAACAGCAAGTGACTCAATCGAGTGCGACTGTACGTTCCGAATCACCGGGACGAGGAGACCCGAGGGTGAGTCGATGGCTATGCCAATATTGTGTTGGCCTTTGACCAGCATCTGAGGTTTGTTTGGGTTCGTAGTCGTATCGAGATGGGCATTGAGGAGTGGGTATTGTTGCAGAGCGAGCGAAACCGCCTTTATGATAAAAGGAAGGGGTGTGATCCGCTGCGGTTTATCCTTGTGCGCGTTAAACTTCTTGCGAAGCGTGTTCATGGCGGTGAAGTCAACGCTGTCTGTGTAGAGAAAATGCGGTATCGACAGCGACCGAGTCATTTGCTTGAACATTCCGTTTTGAATGGGAGTCAGCTGTCGGACATGGTCGTCCACCTGCGCTACTGGGGCAGCAGCGGGAACAGGCGATGTTGCGGCCAAGGTGGTGCTCTCCTTCACCATTTGCGAGTGCCTTTGCACATCTTCCTTGAGTACACGGCCTTCTTTACCAGTGCCCTCGATATCTTCAATCTTGAGGTTTAACTCTTTGATCAAGTGTCGAACCGCCGGTGTGGCCAGGGAGGCATGCTTTCCGAGCTGCCTTGGTGGTGTGACTTGCTCACTTGAGAGCTGAGATGAGGCTTCTTGTGATGTCTCTGTCACAGGTACACTTTCGGCGACCGCCTTCGTATCGTTCCTGCCTACTTCTAACCCTTCGTCCTTATTCTCTGTCTGTTGGGTTGCTGATGCCTCCTTTGATTCGTTGCCGTTGATGAGGGCTTCGTCGGCGGGGGTAATCTCGCTCTGGATATCAATATCTACAAGCGGCTTTTGAAATTAGCATCTAGTCATGCCTGGTGTGTGGGGTGAATATTACCTTTCCCACTTTGGCCATGTCGTCGGGCTCATAGTAAAGCTTCTTGATAACGCCGTCGAATCGGGAGGTGATCTAAGGACTTTAGAATGGTCGTACCCTCTAGCGTTGGTCTCGTACCTCTACAGATGCCTTGTCCGATTGTACCTCGCATATTGGGTCAAATTGTTCGACCCGGGCACCGGGCTTGACAAACCACTGGATGACCTGACATTCCGTGATGCCTACTAATGTTAGTGGACGTTTCCCAAACATACACATTCTCACATACCCTCTCCAATGTCAGCGAGCAAGTATGGCTTGACATCCCTCAGGTTCCGCGTCCCGCCGAACCCTCGTCTGTGCCGTATAGGCAAGTCGGCGGTCCTAACCTGGCGACTGGATGCGATTGAGACTCTGGACGCGGCATTCGAGCGGCACAGTAGCCGAGAGGCTTCTCTATAAGCAAAGGACTTCATTTTCGGTGGGTGAAGGAGGGCGAGAGGGACATCCTCGAATATTAGAGGGACACAAACCCCCCCGAGGTGTCTGAGAAGCGCAGTGCTCCAAAGCCGACGACAACCGCAACTGGGTGATGACAGAATTCCGGGGATGCGCTAGCCTAAATAGGCAAGGTGCGTCTGGGGCAAACTCACAGTTCACTGCCGTTCCCGAGGTCGAGGTACAAACAGTTGCGCAGCTTCATGGTCCTTTCGAAGCTATTGTTCTTCCCTAGAGAGGGGGTTTGTTGTTCTGGACAATGCAGAAGAGCGCTATCACATCGATCACATGCCCCTCACGGGCTAAAGTCGAAATCTGGGGAAGCTACTGCCCCACGAACCAACACGGCAAAATCCCACGTGTGCAGATGGTCTCTGCGCGACAGATCATGGCTTGCTTAATCTTTCTCTCCGACAGGCTGGGTCAACGGCGCCTGTTTCAGCGTCACGTCGGGCTTCGCCTGGGCAGGTCGAAGAGTGATGAGATCATCTGGAGCGGCATGTAGCGATGGCCCGGCGAGGCTGTCCGGTCAGATACCACAACAACACCATCGGCACATGTGGGCACCCGTCCACACCGGAATAGGTGGGGCCAGGAATCGGCATCGGCATCGGCAACGGAAAGCATTGGGGTAATTGTCAAGTCATCACTGGCTGCATGCTGCATGTGCTTGGAACAAAATCGGTCTAGAGGGCTCTGCCCTCGAAATATTCATTCAGATCCCCTCCCAACATTCCCTGCGACAGGGGTATAATAGATTAGCTGCGCCATTTTCAAACCCATTCCAAAAGTCGACGCCCGCCATGCTGAACGCTAGGAAACAGAAGTGGAAAACCAAAACCAGCCGCGCATTTCGTCCAATGTTATGACTGGTGAGCCAAGATATTGTCAACTGCAGCAGTAGCCAGCTTCTGGACATCAAGCGGGCCACCCTTGACATCAACGATTTCCACATCCTTTAACCTCTTGATTTCGGCCTCATCAGGCTCCTCTAGGGCAGCAAGTTGGCTGATGACCATGGCGTCCTTCATGTAGTGGCCCTGGCGACCGGCGACTCGGGCAAGAAGCGTCTCCTTGTCGGCACGGAGGTAAACAAAGTGAACATTGGCGTTGGGACTCTCGTCATATAGGCGAGCAGTGCGAATGACATCGCGGTACTTCTTCTTCAGTGCACTGCAGGTGACGACCACCCCCTTGGCTCCGTTTTGCAAGGCGGCGAGAGCCTGGTCGCGGAGAAGAATCAACCAGTCCCATCGATCCGCGTCATTCAGGGGGATGTTGTTGCTCATCTTCTCAATGTTGGCTGGGGGGTGGAACTGTCGTCCTGTCAGCATCCTGGCATAGTGTTCGTGTTGGGCCCACTCACGTCATCGCCCTCGATGTAGACGAAGCCGTAGCGTTCGGAGAGGAACTTGGCAACAGTACTCTTACCGCAACCCGCAGGGCCGGTCACGATGAGAATGTGATGGTTGTTGGAAATGGTCATGACGGAATCTGGCTTTGCGGCATTCGCTGCGGCTGAAGCGTTTGAAGGGGATCCAGGAGTCGAAAGGGGAGGCGTAGGCGCCGAGGCATAATGCAAGGTGGAAGCGTGCGCTGGCTCGAAAGTTTGCAACATTGTGAAAGAAGTTTGTGGAAAGGCGGCGACGGCTCTTGGATTACCAAGGGTAGGGTCGGGTCGGGTCGAAGTAATGACAAGGAACACAAGGTTCAAATGTGTGAAAGGACAAAGAGCGTGTCGGCTGGAGATGGAGCGGGCAATATATAGTATTGGGCAAGACGAGGTGACCAAGGCTAGAGCAGCGGACTGTAAGCAATAATCAATTCAAAGCACGGTGCAGCTGGGGCGGTGCTCCTCTTAAAGGCGTGGGTGCGAGAATGAATTCCTCCCGCGCAGTTGCCGGAGCGCATGACGGCAAGGGTGGGACCATAGTTTGGTGCAGAGTTCCAATGGCCAAGGCTTGATGTCACAGCATAGCGCAGGCATACGAATCAGCTTGTATCGCGCCTCCATCCGCGCCGGGCTGAAAAATGGCCTCTCAGATGGCTCTGGCGGGGGCGGCGCCCGCGAATTGCAAGGCGGCTCCTGGCTCCAGGCCCTGACGTGAAGGGAGTTTTAAGGTTGTCGGCGTTTGAATGTTAGCTTTCCGTAGCGCGTGGGATGAAGTGGCGGATCAGACGCAGTAGTCTCACCGCGTCCTCCCCGCACTTTGATCCCAGTCGCCGCCAGGAACTGCGCTGCGGCCGACGTGCGCTGCCAACACAACACCTTCCCCTCAGTTCGGATGGACGAGGCCGTCACGCCGCATCCTGGCCACGCAGGCTGCGAGCATGCGAGCAGGGCGCTTGGCCTCGTTCTTGCGGCTGCGCGGGCGAAGATTTGAGACGTGTTGGGGCGTCCGCCTGGGGGCCCGCGCCAGCCAGCATGCTGTTGGATAATACCGCGTGGGGGTCAGCCAAAAAAAAAGCGAGGCCTTGGGCAAGTCTTCGGACCGTCGACGGCAATTTGTCGCGGTGCCCCTAGCGGCTGTTTGGGCACGAAGACGCGCCCTGCTGGGGACTTTGGGGTAGGATTGGCAGCTCTAGAACGGCGCGAAATGGAAGGCTCTCGTTCAGGGGCATGGCCGGGGCGTAGTGCCCCGAAGCTGCATCTGATCGTGTGCTGCACCGCAGGCCGCACACCGCCCCAGGGAGTGGGATTGTGGGCTGCAGAGAACGCTGGCCGTGGCCGCAGCGAGGTGAGCCCATCTCCGAGACTCCCATGGCCCGCGGCGCGTGACCGCGCAGACGGCGCATGTTGACGTGGTTTGAATCAGGGCGAGGGACAGCACCGAGGACACGCGGAGGACGACACGGAGGCGGCCGGTGCTGCCAGTGGGACTCGCGAGGGGGATGATGCAAGCCATGCGAGCAGACGCTGGAGTCTCTCCGGACGGGGAAGATGCTGCGGAGGGGGGCCACGGGGGGTGGCTCTGTAGGGCTGCGGGGTTGGGTGAGGCTCAAGACAGGTGACTAAGCAGGCCCCGGCAGCTGCCTGTTCGGGGCGCCGACGTGCGACCTCAGTCGAGCTCAAGCGCGACGACGCCGACGACGACGACGCCGCCGAACAGCTGACCCCGCGCACCCCCGCCATGTCCATCTTCTGGTCGACCCCCGTCGACATCGACATCGTACTCGAGGACACCGACGACCGCCAGGCCGTGGACGTGAAGCTCGACAAGAACCGCAAAGAGAAGGTCCCGCTGTATCTCGATGGCGAGTCCGTCAAGGGCCAGGTCACCGTCCGCCCCAAGGATGGCAAGCGCCTAGAGCACACGGGCATCAAGGTGCAGTTCATCGGTACAATTGGTGGGTTGCGTCCCGACACTTGATTGCGTGAGCTGCGATGCTGATGTGCGCCCCGCCCAGAGATGTTCTTCGACCGCGGAAACCACTACGAGTTCCTCTCCCTCGGCCAGGAATTGGCCGCCCCTGGCGAGCTACAGCACCCACAGACCTTTGATTTCAATTTCAAGAACGTCGAGAAGCAATACGAATCGTACAATGGCATCAACGTCAAGCTGCGCTACTTTGTGCGCGTCACCGTGTCCCGGCGCATGGCTGACGTCGTGAGGGAGAAGGACCTGTGGGTGTACTCGTACCGGATACCTCCAGAGACCAACAGCTCCATCAAGATGGACGTCGGCATCGAGGACTGTCTGCACATTGAATTTGAATATTCCAAATCAAAATACCACCTCAAAGACGTCATCGTCGGCCGCATATATTTCTTGCTGGTGCGGCTGAAGATCAAGCACATGGAGCTGTCAATCATTCGCAGAGAGACCACAGGCGCCGCGCCCAATCAGTACAACGAGAGCGAGACACTTGTCCGATTTGAGATCATGGACGGTTCTCCGTCGCGAGGTAGGGCATGCGGCATCCTTCCAGCTCCGCTAGCTAACATGGGTCCAGGAGAGACGATTCCCATCCGCCTGTTCCTGGGCGGTTTCGACCTGACCCCCACGTTCCGAGAAGTGAACAAGAAGTACTCCACACGGTATTACCTTAGCTTGGTACTTATCGACGAAGGTGTGTAACCCCACTCCGACATGCTCCGCCTGAGCTGTTTCACCGTCACCTGTCTCAAGAGCTTCCCCGCCTTGTCTGTCGCAACATGACTAATAAACCTTCCAGATGCGCGGCGCTACTTCAAGCAATCGGAGATTGTTCTGTTCCGGCAGGCGCCGGAGGGACTAACGCTGGCTCAAGAGCAGAACAAGTTGATGGCAGCATCATGAAGCCTGCCTTGACATCTTCGACTATGTCTGCCATATGCTGAAACGTGAAGCCGACCATACGGAGGACTGCGCCAAGAATTGCGTGGCCCCGTGGCTTTATTGCTACACGATTACAACGAACATCCCAATACGGGTTTCGAGACCTTGGGTTCTACCTGGACCGCGGAATCGGGACTTGATACTCCGTTTTGCCGCCCATGCAATCGGCCTGTAGATACCAAACTGTAGCCTTCCAATTATAGTAATGCCTCACTTCCAAGGCCGGCGCTCTCCGTTGCAACGAATGTGGGAAATTTCCCCGGTCCAACCCACGTGCACTAACACCTCCACAAAACTTTAGCGACAGAAGCCTCCGACCTTCGATACAATGTGGCTCGGGTTATCGGCCCAGCACGCTAACTCCGTAGTTGCATCAGCCTGCCCCTATCGGCTGGACTTACTTTCGGCTTTTGAGGCCCACTTAGCCACAAAGCTGTGGTCGGTTGATGGTCGGAAAAGAAAAGTCACTGGACCTGCAGAAAACAAAGGGTGGAATTCGTGACATCGTAAAATCCGGTTTTCTCCCGCGTCGAACCATCCCGCAATTAGCTTTCCAGCTTCATATCCAAATAGTACATATGTCCGACATCGTATCGATGCGTCCAATTTTGCGCATCAGGGCGGATGTTACTTCGCCTAGCAACTCGGCTTCGTCAGGAATCTCTTATCTTGTGCTCAGCCTCCCCAATGTGGTAGTTCATAGGGACTTCGTTTTTCCAAACTAGTGTGGCAGTTTTCAAGAAGGGTTTCGAATAAAAACCCCTCGGCAATCGCTCACACCAGCACAAACTAGTCAGTCGCAGAACTAAACAGCCAAGGGGTTGTGGTAGTCCAGCTCGCTCTAGAACGTTGCCAGTCCAAGTTCGCAATAAGATGTCGCCTTTAGAGTTTGTGTTCCGGCTACGAGTGTTTGCTTCCGCAGCTCGGGGTTAGATCTGGGCTTCGTCATTCGATGGCGCCAAGTCTTTGCCTCCAACTCCTCGATACCGCCGCTCCGGTTGCTCTCCCGACACAACGATACATTGTGCGTTCGCCATGACCTTTATTTTTCTTGTATTGGGTTACCCGAGATTCTTCCGGCAGCTCAGGATTCATAACCATGCTGTTGAGCTTGGGTTGCAGGCCGTCGGATGCTGTAGTCGGCATTAGAATCCGTGAATATCGTCATCCTGTTGGTCACGTGTGCAGCATTCCTGCCAAACACAGTGTGTGAGTTATCCATGTAAAGAGCTAGTTTTAGGGTTTTACTTTGGGCTAAATTGTGTGGTACAACTGCTATGGTCCGCAACTGCCTCCGCTTTACCCCATACAACTGAGGCATATCACGGGTGTGACCCATTTAGACGGTTTTCGATTCAAGATCTTGGCCGTTTCGACTGATGCTGCCAAAACTCGATTCGAGAGATGATCGCCAGTAGATGTCTTGCTGATGAAGGACTGATGATTATACCGCCCTGAGATCGTCCCTTACGCATACATGCAACCGGGATTTCTCGGATCGAGTGAACAAATTCGTCGCTTCACAGCAGTTCAAGTGCAGCTGGGTCACGATGGCCTGAACCAATATGAAGGCCATTCACTCGCAGCTCTCCAGTACTGCAAAAGGGTCGCGATACCTTGTGGCCATACGGATACATGTCGTCAGCACGTAGGGGTACTCCTGGACAGGGAACCACTTTGAATGAGTCTTCAAGGCATGAACCCAGAGTAAATCCCCACAATGGAACCATCATTGGGTGATGTAGGCATTCTAATGCCAAAAGGAGACTTATGAGGCTCAATGATGTGAATTTTTTCCATTTTAGTGTACCCTGACGAGAGTTTTTTCTCCCTATGACGTCGTAATGACTGACAGGAAGAAAACCGCTGTCCATCATGGAATTCCATAAATACGCATTCAGCAGTATCGCATTGTTCATAATTCGATTCCATTTTTATTTTGGTCCCAGATTTAATCATGTCCACAGAAGGTGGTAAGTAACTATTTTCTTAGCGCCATGTGTACCTGAACCGAACCAATATCCATGGGTGGCGCAACGCTTTCGCCAATCCTTCGAACACTCCGAGAAGGGGCCGGGTTTGCTCTTGACTTTGAGCCACTCCTCTAACCATGTTCAGATTACTTTGGTAGCCGAGCCGAAGACTACAGTGGCCAGCCTGCTAGGCCTAATCTTCGAGCTGTATCGGGTTCAGGTCGCCCAGAGGGCCGGCAGCAAACCTCCTATGCAGGCTCGGCACCGCTCGAAAGATACCCAACTTCGCACCTCGAGCCTATTGATGATCCACGGGGTGCCCATAGCCGCACAAATACTGCACCGACAACTATCTCGAGGTTCCAAACGGCACATGACGATGAACGCGTACCTGACAGGGACCCAACTCATGCAGAGGATTTGAACAGACAACGCATCGAACGGAAGCAGGAACAAAAGGTCCCAGTCGACGATGAATACTACTCCCTCAACCCCTGGTATGGCCAGCAGCCTGACAAGCCCTTGTTTGGCCTGTCTAATCCCTTTCCACGCACTGTTCGCCCAGGTATGCGACGGCCGCGACGAACCTTAAAGGAATCGGAGTTCCAAGCTACGGGCCAGCAGGCTTCAGTAGCAGAAAGGGAAGGTATTCAGACGGGCGATGCAGCTCAAGTCAGAAAACCGCAGTCTAGAGGGACTGGAGTCGATCGTAGGTCCTCCAACTTCGATGAAGACTACTTTTCTAATCAGCATGCTAGGGAAGGCCTCGAAAATCCGTCGACTTTTCAGGATGTAGAAAGAAGCCAACAGCCTCCATTGTCTCGTACCGAGACTGGAGGACACCACCAACCACGACGGCAAGCATCCAGCGGCACTAATACGGTCGTACCTGGCCTTAGCCATGACCATCAGATAGGAGACCGAGGAATCGACGAGCATAATCTGCAAATTCCAGAATCTCGCCCTCATCCGCATACGTTTGGACTTCAACAAGGGCTGCCCCCGTTACAAGAAGTTCAGTCACATAAGTCTGCCGACACTGCTCAGACTACTGGAACGCAGGGGACGATGGACAAATCATATACGCAAACGGAAAAGGAGGAGATTCAGGAGCGGGAAAGACAAGATCGCCAGGATTTCTACAACACATATAGGAATCCCTTGGCGAGGTTTCGTGCTAAACACCCTCAGGCACTGGCGGAATGGCTCTCTGTAAGCAAACCACTGTCAATACGATTCACACACTAACCACATGCAAGACTTTTGTATACATATTCATGGGAATCACCGGCAGCCTTTCGATCCTAACTTCTAACTCTGAGAACGGCGGATATGCTACTCAATGCTCAGCTTGGGGTCTTGCAGTGATGACTGCCATCTACGTCGGAGGTGGAGTGTCTGGAGCTCATCTCAACCCCTGGATATCCGTCTCGCTCTGGTTCTATCGTGGTTTCCCGAAGCGCATGTGCCTCACTTTTATCGTAGCTCAGATGCTGGGCGGCTTCTGTGCAGGCGCCCTGGCTTACTTGATATACCGCGAAGCAATCCTGAACATGGACCCGGGCCTTGATCCCAACACCACTGGAAAGGCATTTTTCACCGCTCCGCAATCATTTGTCTCGCCGACAACTGCCTTCTTCAATGACTACGTGTCGATGTGTATATGGATCATCGTGGTATTTGCTCTAGGTGACGATCAGAATGCCCCTCCGGGTGCAGGTAAGCACTATGCTGTTCGCCTAGTCTATGCCGGTGGTGAGCTGACATCGTGATAGGATTGAATGCGCTCATCATCGGCCTCTTTACCTACTTGTTGTCCATTTCTATGGGCTACCAAACCGGCCTTGGTGTGAACCCAGCACGAGACCTTGGTCCAAGACTCGTTGCATTGTGGGCTGGTTATGGTACGGAGATCTTCACGACTGGTTGGTGGGCATATGGCCCGATTGGTGCAGGACTAGCAGGAAGTCTTACTGGTGGCTTCATCTATGATGCTTTCGTCTTCGTTGGTGGTGAGTCACCTGTCAACTATAGGTGGCCACACCCGACCGAAGTGAAATGGTTTGCCAAAGTGAAGAAGGATCAGGCTAAGGACAGGTTGAGTGATTCTCTAGTGTAGATTGTTTTTTCATGAGCAAAATAAGTGGAGTTGACCGGAATAAAAACTGTTCACGTGTAAACATACTCAACGCATTTGGACGATGTATCTGGATTTGTAAAGGTTATGGTCTTTTGAGAATCAATTACTTGATTCGTGATATTTCGTACCATGTCAGCTGAAGACAGGCTGTCGGGTCGGAAATTTTCTCCTGCACATCTGCTTCAATAACATCACCGTATCCAGTGTCTATCGTGATTATTGCTGATACAGCTTTTCAGTGATGTAGAGTCCTGCGTTATTGTACGAGAGCTTGGCACATATCTTGACAATTATCGCGATAAACCCTCTTCGACCATAACTTCTCTCATATTGCACATGGATATTGTGTGTATCCTCTCTCATGGGTCAAATCAGGAAAATACCCAGGTCGGTTCCCCATCCCGGCCTGAACCTCGTCAGACAGATCCCTGGATACACTGCCCGCCCACCCTTCGCGCTTGGAATTCCCCCCGACGATCCCGCATCCACTCCAAGTCGAGAACTTTCTCCTCCCTCCCTCGAGTTCCCCCATCCCCTGCGCCCCAAGCTGACATCACAGCCCCCGAGCAGCGGTCCCCTGATTTCTCAACCCCGCGCCACCGCCCACCCCCGAGCGTCACGACCCCTCCTTACTAAAAACCATTGGTAAGAGTCGGCAACGGCAACAGCAGTACCCGAACCCACATCCAACCCGTTACCGCTACCACTACCGCCATCGCCGCCATGCTGCCCGACCCGAAGCGCTGGCCCAATGCACGTGGTTACATTCACGGCTTGGCGCAACATCCCAGCTAGCTACCCCGCTCAGCGCGGCCGGCTAAACAGGGAAAAATCAAGAGACAGTACAGCAGATAGCTGAACAACGAAGAAGAGGGTGCCACGGGACGGGACGAGCCAAGGTTGGGACGACACGAGGACGGATGACGGTAAGCAAGCATCTCTCTCTCGGGAAGCAAGGCAGCAGCCCTGTGCTGCGCCGTCGCCATGTTTTCCGTTCCCTTATCGCGGGCGAGGGAGGGATCGCGGGGCCGCTTCGTCGGTCCTTGGTCCCGGCTGAGTGTACTGTAATATCGGGGTTTGATGAAGGCGGGAGATGTCGGAAGGGAAGATTTCTATTGTTAGATTCGATACTTTGGGGGATGGAGCTTTGCGATGGCGATGGGGGATGCGAACGGGGGAGTTTGCGTGGGGACGCATTTTGGGTAGGTGGAGCATACGAAACTCCCGAAAGGCGTGTCAAGCTCCACCAACTTTCTCCACCCGCTGCGGAAAGGGACTGCGTGATCACTTTGGCGCCTGGCTTTCCAGATACCGAGTTCGCTACCGTATCCAGGGTCTCGGCTTGCACTCTTACACGAACAGAAGGCCATGTGATGACGAAGCGCATGCCTATCTCGTATCCCTATCTCTTGGCTTCCTCTATTCGGGCTTATGCGTGCTTCTGTTTCTTTCAAGCAGAAGGTCATTGTTTGACGTCATGTGCATGGATTTCTCTCTGCCTTTATGAGTACTCGTGATTTGTTGACAAATGACCTCTATACACGCTTTCAAACACTGCGTATGTTAGCCGCTATCCGAAAATCGGGATATGATGGTCAGAGGTCACGGTATAGGTGAAATAGGAGCGCAATTACGTTCCGGGCTGAAGATAATATACTGCTTGATACTGGCCTGGATGATCCAGACAGAATCATACAGTGATGGATATTCCACCCAGTACGCTTTGAGGACTGATATCGAATAGGAAATAAACTTCAGATCGTGATGTATTTCTTATCTTTGGTATTTCTTTTAAGAAAACTTAGATGGATGTGATGTCCGACTTAATTATACTCGACGAGTTGTCGTTTCTACGAGCTTATAACATTCGAATGGTGTGGAATCGGGCACATATGGTGACGATCTGGCATGGAATTAGTTAAATGCTGCAATCCTCTTCAAGAGACGTTGATATAAACGCCGCGGAGACCAATAGGGCCATACCTTATATACAACTAAGGTAGAGCACCGCTGTTAAAGACGGACCTGTGTTTACCCCTCAGTAGCAAACAATATATATCCAGGACTAATAATCTACTCCCAGCTGGATCATGGCATTGGAGATTCAAAAGATATCAGGGCCATACCTATCCATACCTAATGAACCAAGTCCTTCTCGTGGAATGTCAAATGATTAAATCGTGTTAAAAAGAATACCCTGAGTCCTGGATCGGTGTTGCAACATAATGCTCATCCATATAATCTTTCCCTGAAGCACACCTTTGCCTCGAAAAGTCAAACCTTCAAACATTTGCAAAAACCGGAGTGGTAAGATCAAACAGAAACGACAAAGAGCTCACCGCTTCTTCCTGCAATGTTTCCCCGATTACGCATTAGCTACGAGAAAATCAATCTCAGTCTTAGAAATAGACACTCTGCTTCTCCTCGCCCCCATACAGTCACGCAAACTTTGTGTTCGCATGATACAATACTGTAATGTCAGCAATTCTGAGAAGTAATCCGTAGAAAGTACATCACAGGGGCACCATACGCAGCAATACCTGGTTCTACAAGGATGAACCGAACAAATAATTCTATCATAAACTCGACGATATCAACATGCAACAGGGCCATGAAGAAGTATTGTTATCTTCTGACGTGTACCTATAGCAAATAGAGCCCGCTTTTATTGATCTGATACATGTTAGTTCAAGAATGGCAGTAAGAAGCTGTCAATGTCAGCTTGCACGACCACCATAATGAAAAAAACATAGCACATATAACGCCATACAAAGGTGTTCTTGTTTTGAAAAATTTCTGATCTCAGACAAACACCAAACTACCTAGCCCACATCGATGTCCTGGCCCGCCGTACAGACAGACAGAGAGACGACGGGAAGAGCTAATCGAAAGGTACGTCCAGCGCAAGACTCTAATCATTAGCACGCACTTATACCACCAACGTAATGGTAATAGGCAAATCGTCAGGAAACTGTGGCCCACTGATTGGCCTGATAGTACACCGACACCAAACGCCATTCCATGCAATCCTTCCATAGCCCGGTATATTTTACCTTGAAGACGCCAGAATGCGGAGGAACATAGGGAAAATCAAAGGGAAGAGGGGAGGAGACACGTCTAAACGACATTGTAGCGACCAGGAAGACGAGCGGGACCATCGTCTGCCATGGTGCCTTCCTTGAGAAGACGCACGAGTTCCATCATGGCCGAAGTAACTTGGTTCTCGGTATCGCCCTCCACAAGGATGTACAGCTTGGGCAAGTCCGATTCTATGGTGTCGTTAGTTGTGTTAGGGAGTGGAAGGGGGGTGGAAGGGAGATAATTAAAAGAGCTAAAAGGGCACGCACCTCCCGGTTCTTTCCCCTTGGCATAGAAATTGCCTTTCGTGGTGATGGAAACACCGGTGTTCTCGAGAATCTTGGCGACATTGGTGCGGTTCGTGACGGCCCACCTAGCTTTCTGAGGGAAGTCGTTGATTTCGATTGTTGAGTGATACAAGCCAGCATCAGGACCCTTGTTGTCGATCGGCTGACCGTGATGAATTTTGCCCTTCATGCTCAATCGTCCATCGACCTTGTTGGCGGCAGCCAGAGCCCTCTCCTTGGCAGTCATCGGCTTGCTGGAAGAGGCTTCGGGGCGCTCTGTCTTATGCACAGTGAAGTCCTTCTTCAATACGGACATCCACGACGGCTCATCAGTCGTCTCCGCGGGCGCACTACCTGGTGGAGGTGTAGCTTCCGTCTTCTTGGTGAGAGGCATCTCGGCTTCATCATCGCTAGCCTCCTCGCCTTCAAGCTTATGGGCTCGCTTCTCGCGTCTCTTTTCAGCGGCACGTGTAGCATCCAGTTTGTCCAAGCCCTTGCCACCGAAGCCAGGATCATACCACTTCTCTTGCCCAGCTTTGACTTTGTCAGTAAAAACATTCACCATTTTCTGAAGGTCTTCGGGAACGTCGTTATCGCTCTGCTTCAAGGCCTTGGCGAGATGTACGGCGTAACGCTCTTGCCCAGGGTTCTCGATCAGCGTGATAGCAGTTCCCTTGTTACCAGCACGGCCTGTGCGTCCACACCTGTGTACGTAGTCTTCCAAGTGTGTTGGGCAGTCGAAATTAAATACCATGGCTAGACGAGGCACATCTAGTCCACGTGCGGCGACAGAGGTAGCAATTAAAATGCGCAGAATGCCCTTCTTGAAATCTTCGATGGCCTCGGTGCGGTCCTCTTGATCTTTTGCGCCATGGATGGTGTTGACATCCGTCCACTGAGCCTTGATCAGCCTCGAGAGAAGATCTTCAGCAGTCTCTTGCCTCTCAACAAAAACAAGGACTTGATTGTTCTCGTTCTCGTTGAATAGTCTACCAATCTGCAGAAGCAATTGATCAAGCTTTTTCTCAAAGGTGGGCGGCACGACGGTAATGATCTGGGTGATCTCTGAGGCAACAACACTGCGACCACCAATGATGACCTCGGCCGGATTCGTGAGCGCCTTGCGGGCAAGGGCTGCCATATTCTTGGGGAAGGTTGCTGAGAACAAGATGGTCTGGCGATCCGGGCGAATGTTGTCAAGAACTTTGCGGACTTGGGGCTCAAAGCCCATGTCGAACATACGGTCTGCTTCGTCCAAAACAACATAGGTGATGCGCTTGAAAGAAAGCACACGCCCATTGTTGCTCTGCATCAAGTCGATAAGACGACCAGGGGTCGCGCAAAGAACGTGAATATTTCCTCGCTTGATCATTGCGATCTGCTCAGAAATGGGCGGACCACCATAGGCGCACGCGATATTGATGCGCGAAGCTTTGAGGAATGGCTTGAGTTCAGTGACAATTTGCTGAGACAACTCCCTAGTAGGAGCAAGAATGAGGACAATGGGCCCATCGGTTGGTTTGAGTGGCCGCTGATCAAGAATGTGTCGAATCATAGGGATGCCAAACGCCAAAGTCTTTCCAGAGCCTGTCTTGGCAACACCGATAAGGTCCATACCGGACTCTGCGATAGGGATGGCCTGGGCCTGAATTGACGTGGGCCTCTCGTAGCCAACCTTGCTGAAGACATCGATTGTCTGCTGGAGTAGACCCATCTGGGCCCACTTGGTGACAGGACGCGGGACGTCATCGGGCTTGACTTTGATACCCTCTAGTTCATGTCTGAGATCAGCCACCTCTTCGGGGGTCATTTGAGATATTTCGCTGGGCTGAGTGTAGAAGTTCTTTCGGAAATCCTCGTATTCAACCTTGGAATGGTCGACGACGGGTACCTCTTTGCTTTTCTTCTTCTTGGAGGCAGCAAGGGCAAGAAAGTCTTCTCCTTCAACAGCGGTCATGTCGGGCTCGGCATCATCACTGAACATTGCCTGACCCTGGGGGGCTTTCTTCTTGGGCTCAGTCTCGTGGAGACCGGCCATGAAAGCATCGAGGGGGTCGATGTCGTCGTCATCGGCGGCTCCTGCACCTTCGTCAACCTCCATTTTCTCAGCAGTGGAGCCTGCAGTGGGGAGGTCCTTTGCAGTGTTGTTCTCGTTGGTGAAACCCTCAGCGCGCTTCTGAAGCTGAGCGCGAAGCTCCTCACTATCGCTGTCGATGTCGCTCATTGCCACATCGTCATCGTCCAAAGCAGGCACATCCGTGACGTCCATTGGCTCGAAATCCTCTAGTGCCTGCAAAGTGCGCTTGGTAGTATTGTCCTCGTCGTCATGCAGGATGTTCTTGGTTGGAGCATCATCCTCTTGGAGTGCATTTGGTTTCGACTTTCCAGAAGAAGCACCGACACCGTTTGCTTTGGCCGGTGCAGCGCCAACTTTCTTGATGGCCGCGTTGGGATCAAGCTGGAAATTCTTCCTCTTCTCTGTCTGCTTCATCGCAGCATCACCCTTTTCCTTTTTTGTCTTGGCTTTGATAGGCTGCTCTTTCTGAGTGGTGGCTGGGGGCGTAGCAACCACAGTGGGTGTAGACGGCCCAGACATAGCAGGAGAGGCCCCAGCTCCGGGTGTATTGGCCAGGTCCAGAGCTTTCTTCTCGGCCTGCTGCTTCTTCCAGAGCTCCAACTTGGCGAGGCGCTTCTTCTTCTCGTCTTCTTTCTCCTGCTCCTTTGTTGTCTCGTCACGCTTGTGTCGCTCATCGCGGGACACATCGTCAACTCCATCGGAACGAAGCCTCGAGTCAGCACCGGGAGTGGCAGAGGCAGAGCCTAGGCGGCGGTCACTCTCGTAGGAGCCGCCGCGCTCGTCGCGGCGTCGATCGCCATGGTAGCGGTCGTCGCGTCGCCGGTGGTCGCGCTCACGGTCGTCGTAGCCTCGGTCGCGGTGGGACCTGTCATCGCGGTAGCGGTCTGAGTAGCGATCACGAGATCGGTCTCGTCGACCAGCAGGTGAGCGCGAGCGACGAGCATCGCGATCCCGACGTCCTACGTCGCGGCGATCGTCGTATCGGTCGCGTCTGTCACCTCGACGGTCGTCGCGACGGTCATCTCGGCGGCGATCGTCTCGCGAGTAACTGTCGTATCGGCGGTCGTCGCGGCGGTCTTCACGACGGTCGTCACGGCGGGGTGCGGAGTAGCGATCACCTCCGCGAGACCTTGCTGAATCAGCGTGGCGGGAAGCCATGGCGGCTCACGGAGCAATACTGGAGGAGAGCGCAATGGAGCCGACGTCCCGTGAGAAGCTTGGCCAAAGGCACGGAGTTGTCGGTGGAGGGGCAGTGTTGCTGTTGCTAGGCAGGAGTTGACGATTGTCGGGGAGCTTTTCTCAGAGATGAAGTTGGGGCCGTTAGCGCGAGCCGCTAACGTCTTAGCGTCACACGTGAAAGAAGCTCGAGCCGCGAAATCTTGGCGATCTCCCAAATTTTTTGACTTAGGCAGCTTGACGTGCACTTTGTAAAAAAAATATCGGCCGACCAAAACAATGGCTATCAATTCGCGGAAGAGAAAGGTCGCCGTCCGTGACGCGCCCCCGACTCATGATTCCGAGGAAGAATTAGCAGAGGGGCTGCTCGACGGAATCCTGTCGCATAGCGAGGACGAGTCGGACGCCAGCCAAGACGAGGATGAGAGCAGCGTGGGAAGCAGCGATATTGAGGGCCTGTCGGACGAGGACGAGGGCGACGAGGAAGATGAAGGGGACGAATATTCCGAGACTGACGAGGAAGACATCCGAGAGCAAATTCGCAATCTGCGCACCACCGATGGCCCGCGCCAGAAGACCATCGACTTGACCCACGAGAAGAATGACGGGTTGAATGTAGACGATGAGCCTGATGTAGCGCAAGAAGACGACGACTCGAAGCCAAACTACACCGTCACAACAGATGCCAACGGCAACCCACGCTATCTCTACAAAGAAATTGACCCAGTCTACGACTCGGACGACTCGGACGCACCTGAGACGACCAACACGATTGGCAATATCCCGCTCTCCTTCTACGATGCCTATCCGCACATTGGGTATGATATAAATGGAAAGAAGATCATGCGTCCTGCCAAGGGCGAGGCGCTGGATGCACTGTTGGATAGTATCGACATACCCAAGGGCTGGACTGGTCTTACCGACCCCACCACGGGCAAACCGCTGAATCTATCCGAAGAGGAACTGGACGTTCTCAAGAAGCTTACACGAAATGAGGTCATTGAGGAAGGATATGATCCTTACCCCGAAATGGTTCACTACTTTTCTGGCAAACAGGAGATCATGCCACTGAGCGCTGCGCCTGAACCCAAGAGGCGATTTGTGCCCTCCAAGCATGAAGCAAAGCGTGTCATGAAGATTGTCAAGGCTATTCGCGAGGGTAGGATCAAGCCATACAAGCCGCCTACCGAGGAAGAGGAGGAAGAGGAACAAATCCATTACGACCTCTGGGCGGACGAGACCCCTCGTCCCGAGCACTCTATGCATATTGCCGCTCCAAAACTGCCTCCGCCTGGTTATGATGCAAGCTATCACCCACCACCAGAGTACCTTCCCGACGACCAGGAGAAGAAGGCCTGGTTGGAGGCTGACGACGAAGAGCGCGAGAAGGAGTACCTCCCTACCGACCACGCAGCGCTGCGCAAAGTTCCAGGATACGAGCGTTTTGTCAAGGAAAGGTTCGAGCGTAGTCTTGATCTGTACCTGGCACCACGTGTGCGTAGGAACCGGCTTAACATTGATCCTGAGTCTTTGTTGCCTAAACTGCCCAGCCCAGAGGAACTCAAGCCATTCCCGACGACATGTGCAGCCATCTTCCGTGGCCAGGAAGGCAGAGTGCGCAGCGTGTCCTTTGACCCTAATGGCATCTATGTTGCCAGTGGAGGGGATGATGGCTACGTGCGGATCTGGGAACTTCTCACCGGCCGTCAAGTGTGGAATGTCAAGCTTTCAGATGAGGATGCAGTGGATTCGGTGAAGTGGCGGCCAGGAAAGGATGCAGCAATTTTGGCTGCTGCTTCAGGGGAGAGCATTTACATGATTGTGCCATTCGCAATCCTATCTCCCGACGTCGAGCAAAACAGCCGCGACATTTTGGACGCGGGATGGGGATATGCGGCGTCCAAAGCGTCCGGCACTCCCAATGGGCTGCCTACCAAGGAGCCGCCTGGCAAGTGGAGCCGTCCTGGAAGCCGCATGGAGAGCAAGGGCGTCTTGGTGCAGACCACAGTACGTTCCACCATCAAGGTGATCCATTGGCACCGGAAGGGAGACTACTTTGCTACGGTATCACCGCGCGGCCAAAGCAGCGCGGTTGCGATCCACACCCTCTCCAAGCATCTCACACAGCTGCCTTTCCGCCGCCTCAAAGGTCTTGCCCAATCGGCTCAGTTCCACCCCACCAAGCCGATTTTCTTCGTGGCCACGAGGAACTCGATCCGCAGCTACGACCTCTCACGACAGGAGCTGGTCAGGATCCTGCAGCCAGGCGCCAAGTGGATTTCGTCCATCGACGTGCACCCGGGCGGAGACAACATCATTGTTGGTACGTACGACAAGCGGCTGCTGTGGCACGACATGGATCTCTCGACAAAGCCCTACAAGACGCTGCGGTATCACCAGGAGGCGATTCGTGCGGTCCGATTCCACCAGGGCGGACTGCCCTTGTTTGCCGACGCCAGCGACGACGGCAGCCTGCAGATATTCCACGGCAAGGTGGTGGGCGATCTCTTGGAGAATGCCACCATTGTGCCATTGAAGGTGCTCAAGGGGCACAAGGTGAAGAGTAGGCTGGGAGTTATGGACGTCGACTGGCATCCAAGAGAGCCATGGTGTGTCAGTGCTGGCGCAGATGGAACTTGTCGTCTATGGAGCTAGATATCCAGGCATTGCATCTTGGCGTTTCGGAAAATAATATGAATGTAGACACTTTTCAGTTTTGTCGAGAATGTTTCTGTTGCTGCTGCCGCCGATAGAGGATTGAACTCACACAGCCCATGGATCGACGAGTGCCCATGCATCTAGTTTTGGGGGTGGCGGTCATGGGTGCACACCACGGACCAGAGGCCCGCCACTCAACAGACGGGCAACACGGGCATTGCCGGTTCCGATGGGCGGTGGTGGTGTGGGCAACCCACTGCTGCAGGGAAAGAAATGGATACGGGCAGGCCAAGGGGCGACGGTGCTGAGGGCATTGCTCTCCGGGCCATGGGGGAACCCCACAGAGGCTCCCACAGGGCTCGCCACACCTCCCTGGGCGCGCAGGAGGCTCGAGGGCTAGCTTCACATGCCAACGCCAGTCGGACCGGAGACAGCCTTTGTCTTCCCCACGTGTGCGCGACCCGCCTATCAGCCAGTGCGTCGTCAGGCATCGGGTTATCAGACGCTCGAGCCCCCAGGGTGTGCGGTGCATGCGCAACGAGGTGGCTTTGATTCGACGTTGGGCCGATTGTCGCGTCACGTGCGCCTGCGACACCAAGCTGTCGCAGCCTCCGCGACGAATCAGAGCCAGCGTCGCGGGCACGCTCATCAAGGGCAAGTTGCGCAACTGCCCGCTGTATTTTGAGCCACGCGACAGTGCGATATCATGGCCGTCTCAACCCTCCCAAACACTCTCCCCCTCTCTCCAGCCCTCGTCCTTTTCCTGAGGCTGCCCCCCCAGCGTCTGCCCCCTCTGCCCGCCCCATGAGCGACACCGCACGCCAGCGCTCGGCCAGACCCATCATGCCCCGTCCCAGCTTCCCCCCGACGCCTGCCCCGTCGACCGACATCACCGGCAAGACCAGCACACATGCCGCCCAATTCGACTCCAGCTTTGTGCTCCCGCCCGCTGCCATCGGCGGAGGCAGAGCCAGTATAAGCTCCTCCGCCGCCTCGAACAGCTCCGATTCGTCCTATCGCCCTCCCTCGCCCGCTTCCCCCGTCGCAACCACAAAGCCCGCCCCGTCCTCGCGGAAGCGCCCCAGTCCAAGCCAAGGGCAGAACGTCATTACCAAGGATGACTACTCGCTCCCCCCGCCGCCTACGCGGTCGCGCAAGATCATCCAGATGAAGCCCAAGGAGCCCAAAGAGCCGCAGGAGCCAGCCAAGGCGCAACCTCCCGCAGCCAATGCAAAGGCGCAGCCTGCGGCGGCAACGAGCGGCAAGAGGAAGCAGGCGGGGAACACTACGGCTGCGGGCCGGAAGATCGCTCGCAAAACCGCCCATAGCCTCATTGAACGCAGGAGACGGTCCAAGATGAATGAGGAGTTTGGTGTGCTCAAGGACATGATACCCGCATGTGCAGGCCAGGAAATGCACAAGCTGGCCATTCTGCAGGTAAACACCACGTGCTTCTTTGATTGTGGAATCATGGCTAACATGGTCAAGGCGTCCATTGAATACATGCGCTACCTGGAGCAGTGCGTTGCTGACCTAAAAGCCTCGCACCGTCCCCGACCCACTTCGACTACGCCAACCTCGCCTCAGCAGGCGGCTGCCCCACCTCAGGTCAGTAGGGACATTCCCGAAGAGGACGACGAAGAGGACGAAGAGGACGAGGACGAGGAGATGTCGGACGCCGTGTCCCCTACTCAGATTGTCAATGCTGTTCGCAAGCAGCCCACATATGACTTTGCAACCGCTTCCCCGGCCATCTACCCTTCAGACCGTAGCGTATATTCCACAACCACGTCGCCAAACATTCACCCCGGCGACGCGCGCAACTATTCCGCCACCATGTCTCCAGCCCTGCAACCGTCTGATCCTCGTCACTATTCACTGGCTTCCTCCATCCGTTCTACAGCTACGTCGCCTTCCATCCAAGCCTCACCGGCCTTTGGAGGTCAAACGCCTTCACAGTCGCATTTCCAGAATCCGTTCCCTACTGCTCCTTCGAGCAAAGGCTCCATTTCAGGGCCTGCCGGAGCCAACTTTGCCCTCACATCTCCAGCATTGGGCCCACAGGCAGACCGTGAAGACCATGAAGCCACCGAGGCACTGCTGATGCTCAACACTGATCGCAGAAGCTGGAATGGTGCGCGGGGGATGAGCGTCAAAGACCTGCTCAGTGGATGATTTTTCTCTTTTCCTTCGGTATGTGACTACTAGGGTAAGATTTGATGATTGGCGTTGAAAGTGCGTGCTTTGGAGTGCGCCCAAGTTTTGTAAGAATGCCGATTGGCATCGGAGGGTTTCTGCGATTGGCATGTTAGTTTGCACCACGTCTTATGGCTGGTTTCCTGGTTTCGGCGGCAGAACACGACATGTGCTGTGCATTAAAAGGACCCAATCGTGCTGGATGAATAATGGATACACGCGAAAAGTAGAATTGAAAAAGTTATCAATTAAATGGCCGAGTTCTTGGCGTCGAGTAACTCCATGCTCGCTTTTGCGATGTAGCGTCGGTGACCGAGAGGAGAGCCGAAACGAAGGGACCATCCCTATATATTCCGCGCTCCCTCCCCTTAACCCAGAACCCACGGGTTTGACGCCGGATTAACTTTAGGGCTGTGTGCTACCACCACAACGGTTCTTGGACGGCCCGTTAGGATCCGACGTCCGACGACAGACGTTGAAGACGAGTGATCAGCCGCTCTCATCTTCTGCCGGTTTGTATTCTCTTGTATGAGTCACTCTATCCATTCAATCAAATCCGTAGGAAGGTTGATCCTGGGGCCGCAGCGTCCGACTTCCTGCTAGGCTGTGGCTGTTGATGAGTATTAGCTGGCAATGATCAGTATGCTTTTGTGCCTACCGTCCGCCAGGCACATAGCAGGACAGAATCCCGTTTCTCATCACGAAGATTTTGACCAGGCTCAATCAATCGTCAGCAGGTCCGACGTAAAGGTAGGCATATCTATTCTCGTTCATCCATATCACTCTCTGCACACCAGTCAAGCCCTTTTCTATTGGTTTCTGTTGGTCCTGAAAAGAGTTGGATTCATCCGCGCGATGGAACTGAAAGGAGAGAAGTTGCAACGAAGCCTCTAGTGGGCTTACCAATTTCAAAGGATTCAACATGCCGGAGTCGGGGTGACCACGGATTTTCGGGCCCGAACGGAGGAAGGCTGGAACGATGTCCCATTCATTAGTCTCGCGCAGGGCCTCGCGTTCGCCAGCTCGAAGTCGCGAACGACCGAAAGACCCACTGCCGCTATGCAGGGCTGCGCTTTACCACGACTATGGTTCCTGCTCAGCTACCAAGGCATGAGGCTCGCCGTCGGCATGGTACGAAACAAACCCAAGCATTCGACGATCTGTCAAATTCTGGGCATCGTGGGCACATCTGCCAATATGCAGGTCAAGCGATCTGGTCGCCGGGTGATTGCGACATAGTACATTGTGCTTTGCGACAAAATGGGTGAGGAAATGAATCCACATGGGCTCATGTGGTCCGTGACCCCGCATCCTTCGCCTTTCGCGTTTAACTAAACACCGGCGCCGACATCCCGCTAATCTGCTCGTGGAACCGGAGATAGATGTTATATCCACTGGGGGACTGCCCCGATGCTGGGGGGTACTTGTTCCCTGCAAGGACGCGACTACTGCCTCATATATGTAGCAGCCTATATAAGCCCTTCAAGCTGCAAATTCCATCATCTGGCCAGCTCCGAACCATCGACCCTCTTTGGAAAAAACCCCTCATTCGTGAAACTACCGCAGTCAGAGAACAGGGTGCGCAAGTGTTTGGAATTGTGGCAAAAAAACTCAACATCAGTTGCGCCGGAGGTGACTTGACGGCTGAAAGCAAAATGTCGGTCTCTGGCGACAAAGACCACCTATCGAAGGCCAGTTCTGAGTCCAGCAGGGCCGATTTGGAGAAGGGTGATGTTGGCGCCGAGAGGGAGCACGCACAAGAGCACGAGGCTGTATTTGACGACAAGGTACGCACTCCAGCTCAACCTGGGGGTGCCCGACCAACTAAACATACCAGGAGCACGACGCAAGCCAAGATGACCTCCCTGCAGACCTTGAGAGGCACCTGTCGAGGAAGAGCAGCAGGAAGAGCAGAGTTCAGCCTGAGAAGTATCCGTTGATGAATCTCGACGATGGTTTGGTGGGATGGGACTCGCAGGAAGATACTGAAAATCCCAGGTGAGCACATCAACAACCTTTTGAGCATCGCTCGGACTGACGCCGACAAAGGAATTTTGCTCAAAACCGCAAATGGTTCATTCTCGGCCTCGTTAGTGCCATTACCTTCCTGAGTCCCCTCAGCTCGTCAATTTTCGCACCCGGTATTACCTTCGTAAACGAACAATTCAACAACACGTCACAAATACTGTCATCATTTACCGTCAGCATCTTCGTTCTAGGTTTCTGCGTCGGTCCCCTCTTTCTAAGTCCGCTCAGCGAGATATTCGGTCGTCGTATCGTCCTCAATGTCGCCAACGTCTTCTTTTGCGCATTCAGCCTAGGCTGTGCTCTCGCTCCCAATCTGACGGGTCTCATCATCATGCGTTTCCTGGCGGGTGTTGGCGGTTCTGCCTGCCTTACAATTGGTGCTGGTGTCATATCCGATCTCTTCATTCCCGAGCAGCGAGGCCAGGCCATGGCATTGTACTCTCTCGGAGTCCTCTTCGGACCTGTTCTGGGGCCAATCTGTGGCGGTTTCATCGCGCAGCGTGCTGGCTGGCGATGGGACGCCTGGGTCGTGTTTATCGCTGGTTGTGTTTTGACTGCTGCCATCATCCTCTTCAATCGCGAAACCAACCACGCGGTCATCTTGGAATGGAAGACGACAAGGCTGCGAAAGGAGATGAATCGCCCTGAACTGCGGAACATCATGACGCACACCCAAGATGTCGATGCGCTCAAGCGCCGCAACATTCTCAAGCAGGGCATCGTCCGCCCCCTGAAGCTTCTCTTCAAGTCTCCCATCGTCTTGCTTCTGTCCTTGTACATGAGCTTCGTCTTTGGCCTCCTCTTCCTCCTCTTCACGACAATTACCACCGTGTACATTCAGACTTACGACTGGTCGCCCGAGCTGACCGGTCTCGCATACCTGGGCATCGGACTGGGCTTCTTCATGGGCATCGTCTTCGTCGCCCGCACCTCCGACGCGACCATCATCCGCCTCACCAAGAAGAACAACGGCGTCTACGAGCCCGAGATGCGACTGCCGACCTGCGTGTTCTTCGGCTGCCTGATTCCCATCTCGTTTTTCTGGTACGCCCCCCCTTACCATCCCCACCCCTTTAGACAAAAAAAAGCTAACTTGACCCTAATAGGTACGGCTGGTCAACCCACCAAAAGAACCACTGGATCGTCCCCATCATCGCCCTCCTCCCCTTTGGCTTCGGCATGATGGGCATCTTCGCCCCCGTTCAGACCTACCTCATCGACTCGTTCCCGCAGTACGCCGCCTCGGCCATGGCCGGCCTGACCGCCCTGCGCTGCCTGTTTGGCGCCATCCTACCCCTCGCTGGGCCCAGCATGTACGAGTCCCTGGGCTTGGGGTGGGGTAACTCACTCCTGGGGTTCATTGCCGTGGCCATGATTCCGTTCCCCGCGTTTATTTATAAGTATGGGGGCACGATTCGGAAGAAGTATCCTGTCAAGGTGTGAATGAGAAGGGGGTGGTGGAAGGGTGGCGAAGGAGGTTGTGATGATTATTGATACCCGCAATACTTTGATTTTGTATTATGACGATAGATTTGGAATAGCATGATAGAGAATAATGGAGGATGGAAACAAAAGTTGCCACAGGGTAATGGCTAGCATAGACGTATACATAATTTAGCTTTGTAATTACTAAATATACTTCCCTCTTCAATTTTCTGACCCAAAATGAAAACATGCTTTCAATCATCATTTCTAGCTTCTTTGATTCAGAAGCGTGTCCCATAACCATAGAATGGAATGTTCTCTTGTGTTGCGAGCTTTGTCCTGTATTGCACCGCCAAGACTCGTCAGTTTGTACAGTTTGGCTCTTTCCTGCTCTTATTGGCCCACAAACATGCTAGTGCATATCTGCACTCAAACATGCGGCTCTTTGCTAACGGATGACAGAATATCGGAGCCCACAGGCTGTACTGTCCACAAAATCAGCAGTATATGAATGTGTTTTGTTTGGATTTCGACCAAAATAGCTTGGCGTGCTGGCGTAATGGTAACGCGTTGGTTTTCGGTCTCACCTGGAGATTCACCAAAGATTGCAGGTTCGAGTCCTGCGTACGTCATTGATTTTTGCCGTTCTTTTTGCATCTGTTAGTATTTCTTGGCGGCCATGCAATACAGGAAGATGTCGACTGGTTTGCGGGGTTGTTGGATATCACCCTGCCTCACAACCTCAGATCACAGTCATCGAACACATATTCTGGAACCATAGGGATCGTCAAGCATTATCAAAATTCGCTTTTCCCCTATACAGTCTTGTTCTTCCACGCTTCGCCCGCAGTTGTGGTCATCCAGTTACAGATGCAACTCTTTCCCGTGCACTCTAGGCCCAGTTCTGGACCTGTGCATAGCGGCCCAAATCTACTCATCCTATTCCCCGGCTCGGTACAGCGATAAGGACCGTTGCTAGTATCAGGGCACACCATGCAGGTCTCACCTGGGAGTGTGGAGGTCCATGTCTCGGTACCGTGGTGGATGACGTGAGAGCATTTGCAGTCGCCGGCCTGGATGAAGGAAGGAAGGGTCATCCTTGATATTCATGTACATTCTACCAGGGATGTATGGTAAGGCTTACCGGCGTGGGGCACGGAATCCTTTCATGCTCCTTTGGCTGCCCTGCGCCAAATGTAAGCATGGCTGCCCTGCACTTACAGAAATCATTTTACAGCATGCATGCATGCATGCATGCTACACTCACAGTCGCAATGGCAGTTTCCTGGCGTGTTATTCCCGTCCTCCCAGCTGCTTCCATTGGGACACTCCTGCTCCTCGCAGAGTGGCCCATACCTAGTTCCTGGACTGCCCCATAGGACGCACATTAGCTGGCCTTCTACGCGGCAGACACGGCAATCTGTTCCGGCCATTGTCCATGGAGGATCAGGAGAATATATGCAGTCGCAGCGCGTGGTTTCCTAGCAGACTTAGAGACCAGAAAATTTGGCCGAGGGCGGGTAGAAACATACGCTCATAGAACAGTCTACTTTGATAGAATACGAGAATGGAGCAATGATAGCGACAGCTAAGAAAAACGAGCTTATGCGAAACATTTTGATAATAGGAAGTTAAACGAGTAACGAGTACGCTGATGAAATTTTGGCGAAGAGGGAAAAGTCTGACCAACAGACACAACGAGACGATGCTGATAAAGTCCGCTCGCTGCATTTCCTCGTCGCTTAAAAATTACCAAATAGGCGAAAGTTTCTGGCTTGCATCTTTTTTCAATATACATGCCTGTATGTGGTGCCCAAGAACAGCTTAACAGCTCGTATTCTAAATTGATTTACTCTGTGTGTAGGCTCAATTAGGCGTCGATTGAGCTACGAGTGCATGCTCCCTAGTTCCCCCCAGGCCCTGAGATGTGAATTTGTATGTCATCTTCTGGTGCGTCCCCCTGCATATGTTCCGCATCACATTTATTTGAGCCCAATTCGAATCACCGCCTCCATTCCATCAATCCACGTCCCAACGGACCGCGTTCCTGGCAAAATCTCCACCTCACGCAACACCATGCCAGCTCCGCTCTTCTCCTTGGCATCTTCTTCCTCGCTGTCTGAATCCCAGTCCGCTTCCACCACCTCATCGGTCTTGGGTGCAGGGATCCAGTCCCCAGTCTCCCAGATTAACCTGCAGTCCATGGGCTTGACGCCGAGCCTCTTGCCGACAATACCTAAGAAACTGTACGCCGTGAACCCCATGGGAATCTCCATCTCGAATTTCTCCTCGAACCCGGCGCCGCTGCCAGAAAGCTTGGCCTTGGCGGCGTCAGACAGGTAGAACGAGAAGCGAATCAGGCGCGCGGCCAGCGAGTTTGGGTTCACGGCATTGGCCGAGCGCTGGATGACGGGCTCACCATACTCCTCGCACAGCCACTTGTAGCGCGGGTGCGAGCTGAGGATCTGCTCTTCGAGGTGCTCAGGCGCAAAGGTGACCTCTCGGGCGATGAGGGAGAGGTAGTAGGACTCGGCGTTGAGCCGCTCCTTGGCCGTTATGGGGCTGAAGTTGAGGGATTTGAGGTTGCCCAGGCGTGCCAGGGTCAGCATGTAGCCGTCCTCCGGGCTCAGGGCGCGACCATCGGCTGCTTGGAGGGAGTGGTATAGAGGGTTTTGCGAGACGCGGAGGGCGGTCAGGCCGGGAAAGACGTTCTCTAGAGCGTTTATGAAGGTCCATGTGCTCAACTCGTTGAACGAAAAGTCTACCTCTGATAACGAGGCGGGGAAGATGGGGACGGGCTCGCCCGGTGCGTTGATCTCGAAGATTTTGTTAGACTTGAGGACCAGACGCTTCAGGTTCGGCAACTTCGTCAAAGGAGACAGAGATGAAAGGGATTTGAAAGAGTTGTCTTCGAGGGTGAGGTCCGTTATAGTAGGGTTGAGAAAATGCGATGTCAGGCTCGTGTACTGGTTACTTGACGCATCAAATGTGGTGACTGTGGGGAAGAGATGTGTGAGAGTAGCAAGTTGCTCCCAGGGAAGGAGATTTTCCTCGAGCCTGAGCGTTTTGATGTTCTGAAAAGCCTTCAAGCAGCGTGCCTCTTCGGTCTCGGTCAAGCTTGTGTCCCTGAAACGGTTGCCACTATGGACAAGTCAGCTGTGTTATTAATCATGTGAAAGCAAGCCAGACATACTCTGCTCTCAGGCTTTTCAGCTTTTCAAGCTGCTCGCATATTGATGCTACTTCCCGCCACTCTTCAAACAAGTTCCTACTCACGTCAAGTTCGGTGGCCTTCGAAGAAGCGTCCCGTATATCAGTGAGTCCAGCAGGCCACGCATCCAGATCTGAACTACCCGTCTTCTGCCTCTCTCGTAGGGAGGCTATTGACCTCGACATGCGCAAGCCATCGAGAATTAGAATCTTGAGCTCGCTCAGCTCTGAAAGCTGCTTTCGGATCTTGTCGAAGCCAACTTCCTCTACCTCTTTTCCGCTGATGCGTATTGGCTGATTCAGTCGTGCCAGAGGATCCTTGCTCTGATTCTTGTTTCCAACAAAGACTATGCGTACTTGGGGATCCTCGTATTCTTCCGGGGCGTATTTTGCCTTTAGAGCTTCCACGAATGAGCGTGGTGAGTCGGCCCTGCGTGTTGGACGCACAAAGGATCCAGAAGTCGGGTGACTGTTTAGACCTGCGATATTCAGTCGATCAGATCTTGATATGAAGAGGTGAGTCTTACACTCAAAGTACTTTACGTCCCCGTGTTCACCAGAATGTTTTCCCCGAATTGGATCATCCCATTCTACACCTAGCCATTCTCCTTTAGTGCCTTTTACTTCACCAATATATCTCACAGTGCAGAGCTGGCCATCATATGAGAGACGTTTCCCGACATAGAACTCTGTCCCCATGATAGTGCAAGGGCTCGCGAATATGACTGCACAGTTTTCAGACAAGCGCTTTCAGTACAAAAGTCCTCTCTGCTGAGCAAGGCAGTGCGCGGATCAATCTAGCTATCACGAGCCGGGACGAACTAGATGTGGTGTTTATCAAGATTACTAACGGCCGATGGATACTCGTCGTCTACAGAAGGTGGTGCCTGAAGACACGTGATCGCCAAGACTTTGCTAAACTCACTAAGGCGGCTCCTGCCGTGGCCAACGCATATTTCTCGACAACCTCACTCAACCTCAGCGCCTTGCAACAGTGCCACACGCTTCCACGATATCCATCACTTGTACTATCCCTGTATAAACATTGCCTGAAATCCTGTTCGATCGCATTGCTAAGTCAACTTGATTTACAGGTCGCGTGTAGCTCGTCATGGACTACCAGGTGCGTATAAGCTAATAACTTCTGGAGTTGCTGTACTGACTCTCCTAGAACCGTGCAGGCTCCAAGTTCGGTGGCGGTGGTGTCGCCTCGTCCTCCGCTACCAATGCCGACCGTCGCGAACGTCTCCGGAAGCTCGCCCTCGAGACCATCGACCTCGACAAGGACCCGTACTTTTTCAAGAATCACGTTGGTAGCTTTGAATGCCGCCTCTGTTTGACTGTCCACCAAAATGATGGATCCTACCTCGCACATACTCAGGGACGCAAGCATCAAACCAACCTCGCGCGTCGTGCCGCAAAGGAGCAGCGTGAGGGCAAGAAGGATGAGGCGCAACCTGGCTTGCTTGCAGGCGTTCAGGTCAAGAAGAACGTCATGCGAATCGGCCGCCCTGGATATAAGATCACCAAGGTCCGCGACCCAGGCACGCGCCAGAACGGGCTCCTATTCCAATTCCAGTATCCCGAGATCGAGCCTAGCATCAAACCAAAGGTCCGTTTCATGAGCGCGTACGAGCAAAAGGTGGAAGAGGCCGATCCCAACTACCAGTACATGATTGTTGCCGCCGAGCCATACGAGACAGTAGCCGTCAAGTTGCAGAACCGAGAGATCGACAGGCGGGAGGGTAAATTTTGGACCTGGTACGACGAGGACCAGAAGGAATACTGGATTCAGATCCTCTTCAAGACCGAGCGCGAGGAGCGCTACAATGCTGTTCCAGGCCTCGCTCCAGGACGCAAATGAGTGGCAAATCAACTGCAGGGAATCCGGAATCTGGTTTCAAATCAGCGAAGGTGGGGATCCAGGCCAGGCGTATCAAAGTAATATCCCCAAGCATGCAGGCAGAAGACTGGCTCGGATCCTCGCTGGGATCGCCGCGGGTTTTCGGAAGATAAGGATCATGGGCGTTTATGGCAAGGATCAAAGGGAATACTAGGCGTTTTTGTTGCTCTCGTAGGTAGGCGACCCCGACGATGTGGAATGGGTAATATTAACGAGGCCCGACTTTGCAGATAGCGATACCCTAGGGAAAATATCTCATATACGTCAGTTACCCTTGGTGTGCAAGAGAGGAATGTGTCTGGTGGACGTTGGGCTAATGCTGCTTCTAGAGCTACTGTGGACTCCCTTACTTCGGATCGAGCCGTTATCATGTAAAAAGATTAAGCCTTCGGACAATGTACGCGTGATAGCTGTTCCGGTTTCTCCCCGGCTGGACTTGACCATCGCAGCGCCTCGTCGTCCAATGAATCTGGCCTAACGCTTCTAGGGTCATCTGACAGTCCAGATGGTATGATACGATTTCCTGAAGCGACACCGACAATGCCATATCCCTCCAGCACCTGATCAATGCTCCTTGCAACAATGGGCTGGGTCTGGAGGCTTGATTGGTTGCGCGAGCCCCAACCACTTAATTGATCTGTAAACGCGCCCCGCCACACATTCAGGATTCAAGGTTGATGCGACGCCCCCCACCAGCTATTTTTGACAGCCATCCACATCAACCAGCAGGAGTCGATGTCGATTAACGCCATTCAGCATAGCGGGCATGGTTCGGCACTGAGCGTGGTGGCATTCCTTCGATGCAACTGCAGGCGGATATTGGAAGGCGACGAGAAGTCGTCCGAATTGAGAAGAAGCAAGCAGCACACAAAACTGGGGACTGTCGCCTTCTCATGACGCCTGGACCCTTATGTCTGCCTTGCGATATGCCCGTTCAGGAAGCCTGTGTGAAACATGCATCGAAGCCACGACGCTGCTCGATCCCTCTAGTCACTCATTCATGGGCCGGGTTGTCTTAGCACAATACCAAGAAAGTCCAAACCCTGCCATACTCAACATGTTACCGTTGTTGGATCACGACTGGCTCCCCATCGAGCTCCTCGGACGGAAGCGGTCAATGTAGACTACTTCACCGCCAAAGCTGTACGACCGTGTTTCGCCGCACCAGCGAGGCTCGACAATCGAGGCGGATTTCAAGCTTCTCCGGACTCGGAAAGCTGCCAGAAGGGTTCCGCACATGCACAGGACCTCTCGATACAGGCTGCCAAGCAGGATCCCCATTATTCGGAACGTTGAAACGCAATGCCCGCAGGATACCATTCTCCGACTGGCCGGCAGCCAAAGCGAGTAGGCTCCAGCTCTACGTTATCTATTCGTTACATCTAACCTCACACCCACGATGCGCGGGAAAGCACCATGGCGGCACTGTCTCATACGTCCCGAGTTGGCATCCCAGCGCGGTGGCTCCTCTAGGCCGCCGTTTTTTAGCATCCGCATCATATGATCAGATGGACAATGACTAGCCGGATGAATCACGGTGCTGTGCCGAGTTACGCACTGACGATCCATGTTCGATTCGCAATGCCCCCGTTTCAACGCTCATCAATCAGTATTCGCCATTACGAGTCGTAGGCGCAGCCAGAGGCGTCAGAAGCGCAACGTCTAGCAGAAACGGCCTGGACGGCGAATGATGGCCCGGCATCGACGGCATATACGGCAATGTCCAGGAGACCTATTGCATACATATGTCCCCATGAACTGACCTTGCCCCGATAGCGCTCGCGTTCGGCGTGTGAGATAGCGCGAGGCTAGCGACAGGCGGAAAGGATCACTTGCGGTGCTGGTTAGCCTGGTCATCTAACACATGGAGTTCCAAGTGTCCAAGCAGGCCGAGGAAGGCCTCGAGCGAAGAAATGGCAGACGGCGAGGAGCGAAAAATTGCTGAGGGCTCGCCTTTTTTTTCCGTTCCACATGGTCGACGCCTCGATTGAAGTTGGTTGGCTTCCCGTAGCTGGGGAAAAAGCCACTGTGGCTCTTCCTGCGTAGTCCATTGACCGGATTCCCCACAACTCTCGCCTATCACGAGGTCGAGAATGGCAGGAATTCGGACCGTTTCATTTCAAAGATGGACTGAAAAAGGCACAAAAAGGGAACAGAGCAAACTGGAGTGCATGGGCGGCTAGGTTGGCTTGCGTTGATGGCGGCCATGGACCCTGCAGACGAGCATATGACAGAGCGTACTGAGACATGGCCCACGGTTGCACAGCCCTCCGGCGAACGCGTCCGAGGAAACAACATGACGCGCCATCCGTAGGCGAAGGCGGAACCGATGGCGACTTTTTGGTCTCTTTCCCTTTTCTCCCTTTTTAGGTCGCGGGTGTGTTTGCACGGGCGATGCGGAGAGAGTGTGGGGTGAGTAATGGGCAGGAGGGGAGAGCGTTTGCACAGAGGCGAAGAGGTTTGGCTAGCGGCTAGGTTTATCGTTTTCCGTTGCAAAAGGGCTTGTTTGCAGCAATGATTTCATAGAGTTTGCATGTTAGACGAGCGGCCGTGGCAGCACGGGCGCGGGCAAAGAGTGGTTTGACGTAGTGCTAGGTTGCGGGCGCGTTTCAAGCCCCCGCCCGGGCTGTGGCGGCGGAAGCCATGCACAAGCACAAGCAGATCGATTGCAGCACGGACGCAAAAAAGGGTTCATTGACGCTCCCTTGTCGGCGGGGAGCCAGGTTGGGGCGGGACGACTTGTGGAACGGATCGTCAAATCACGACTGCCAGCTTGGGGCTTTGCGTGGGCAGGTTTGGCCGGTTGGGGGAGTGGTTGGCCGTGGGCGTGGCCAAGGCAGCCGAACATGGCGAGCGAACGACGGCCGGAACAGCGGGAGGGCGTCGATGTCTCGAGCCCTGAGGTCCTTCAGCTGCACGTCGACGCGGACTCGTGCGGTCGGGCCGGCGTAGGCGCAGGCCGGCGAGCTGGCTAGCAGGCAGGTCGCAATAGCAGGTGGTAGTCGTCGAGGCCGAAAAGGTGGCTCTCAGTCGACAAGAGATGGATTGCGCGTGGATTGCTCGAAGGGGATTGGTGGGCTGGGGATGGCGATCGCGGCAGCAGAGAAGAGAGTTGATACGGGCGTGGCCCTCTATTGCGGCCACGAACTAATAAAACCAAGGCTGCTGATTCGGCTGGTGCGGCAAGCATCATCGGGGTTTGCAGGGCCCCAGGGCCATGAATCCATTGCAGCGGCGCGGAGCTGGGTTCTGTCGTAGGAGTCAGACGATACGGCTGGGCCTCTGTCGAGGATGGTGAATGCATGACCACGGCCGCCTATTATGCAGGCCGGCCAGTCTGTCTTAGGGCGGCTGCGGGCAGGCATGGGCAGGCATGGACAGGCATGGGCAGCATGGGGCTGGGCGGGCAGCGATTCGCGGGCATCCTGCTGACACGCCCGCCTTGCTCAATCAGCAGCGGGCGCCGACGGTGAGTGGTGGAGCACGACTGGCTGCGTCTGGCTGCGCATGGCTGCGTCTGGTCGAAGGCAGCTTGCTCTGTCGCCGTTTCGGCGGGCTAGACGGTCGCGGACGGGCATGGGCTGGACGGCGGACATGGGGCCATGGGGCATGGGCGCTGGGCGCGATGGGCGCGATGGGAGGATGGGCGTCGTGGTGCTGAGCAAGCAGCGGGCGAGCGAGCCAGAGGGCAGGCTTGGCGGGCCTCGGTCGAGCAAATATCGAGATCCGACCGGACGGATGCTATGCAAATAATCTCTAGGCCGCTCCTGGATGAAGCGAGCAGAAAAAAGCCACCTGCACGCTTGAGAGAAGGCTCCATCCATGCTGCACTCCCGCCGCGGAGCCCGTCGCATCTTGCCCATCTCGCCATCCTGCCCGTCCTGCCCGTCCTGCCCGTCCTGCCCGTCTGCCCGTCCTCTCAAGTACTAGATTGCTTGCTGCGCGGGGCTGGCTTTCTTGTCCACCCGTCTCTACTGCCTGCTCCCCTCCTCGCGCGCCATCCAGTTGCGGCCCAGCTGCCTGCGCTCCAGTTGCGCCAGCCCTTCCTCCGCGCCCGCCGGCCACCCAGCTGCGTCCCGGTGCGTGCCAGTGCGTGCCAGTGCTGCCCTCTCGTCGCCAGCCCGCAGCCCGTCGCCCGTCGCCCGTCGCCCGCACCGCCGCCGCCGCCAGAGGTACGTCTGCGCCTGCCCCTCTCCACACGTTCGACTCGTCCCATCGTTGCATCCCGGCCCCGGGAATCTTGCGTGCAGCTCGCGGTGCTGGTGCAGCGGTGCAGCAGTGCAGTGGTGCGTGCAAAGAGCTGCAGCGCGAGCCGGCCACTGGCTGGCTGGCTGGCTGGCCTGGCTGGCCTGGGCTGGCTCGCTCGCTCGCGAACCCTTACAGCGGCTGCGACCTGTGCTGTGTGCTGCCTCTTCCCGCCCACATCTTATCACCGCTCTTTTATCGCTGCCTCCTCACGTGCGCCGTCCAAGTCGCGAGCCTCCAAGCCAGGCCCGCCGTGCTAAGGGCCCCCGAGCTAACCTTTGCTTCTGTCGCAGCAGCAGCAGCCGCCGCCGCCAGCGTCGAGCAGTCGCCGTCGCCCTCCCGATCAGCAGCCTGCCGACTCGTCATCGCGCCCCGGCGACGACTCACGCCCGCGCCCTTCTCCACTCGCGCGCCCTGCCCGCCCGCCTGCCTCGCCGTGCTACCGACCTTGCATCGCTCCCCCAGCCCCAGGGCCTGCTTTTTCCGCCTGCCGCCTGCCACCTGCCACTGCTACCGCCGGCTGCCCACCCCCAAAGCCCGCCGAAGCCCGCCAGCGCCCGCCCGAACTGCGCGGCCGCGCTACTGAGCTCGACGCTCAGACCCAGCCCGCTCAGACCGCCAAGCGGCGTGCTCCCGCAGGCAAAGACGCAGACGCGACTTTGGCACCGAACAACCCACACCCACCACCATCCATCCCACCGCATGCCACCCGTTGCGCCGCACCCACGACCACGCCAGACCCGCGCCCTCTTATTTACCACCCCCCCGCCGCACCCATTGGCCCTCGTGTGAGCCACGCCCCTCGCCCGGAGCTGCCCGCGAGCTCCGTCGCTCCTTGCGGCGCCTGGAATGTACTCAATGCATCCCGTCCAGGCCATGTCGAATGGTGGCATTGGGAACGGCATCATGGACGCCTCGGGCACCATCGATCCGTCCGCCCTCAACTCTGCAGGTACGTCGAGAGCAACCCCCCAGGGAGCCCTGAGCGCTCCGCACCCAACTCGCTCCGCCAACCGCGCCTTGTGCCCACCCTCAACACCAAACGGGCGCGCCATCGCTCCGTCGCCGACCGTCGCGTCCGTTACATCCGCCGCTGCCTCCCGTCTCCCGCCTCCCGCCTCCCGCTCCCCGAATCTCTTCATTTCGCTGACCTATGACCTTGTCAGGTGTCCTCGTAGGCCCACCCCACGCCGTCGCACCGCAAGCCTCGAGAGGACTGAAGCGCAGTCGCTCCCCAGAAAACAGCTACGGCGACTTGCAGGGCGACCACGACGGTACGTGTTTCCGTCCATGACGCGTGCGCGGCTACCTGCACCGCCAGGCGCGCCTTCCCACGCACGCGACGCTGACAACAACCGCAGAAGACGGCAAACCGCGAAAACGCGGCCGCCCGCCCAAGACGACAAAGGTGGCATTTGTCGAAAGCCCAAACCGCGCATCGCAGCAGCCGCCCACCCCATCATCTCACACGGGCCCCGCGCCACCTGTGCAGACGCCGCAACTGCCAAACGCGCCCCTCCCTCAGGCCTCCCCTCCCCAAGCTTCCCCCTCCAAACCGACCCCCACAAAGACCACCGTGATCAAGGCACTGCCGACGGTGCGAGACCACACCACTGACCAACTCAACCCCGAAGGTGACGAGTATCTGCCCCGCGAGATCGACGACGCCGGCGAGAGAAAGGTGACAGCCTACGGGCACCCGCTTGACGGGAGGGAGTACCGATGCCGCACCTTCTACGTCCCAAACCGTGGGGATAAGCTCTTCATGCTGGCAACCGAGTGCGCCCGCGTTCTCGGGTACCGAGACTCCTACCTGCTATTCAACAAGAACAGGTCGCTCTACAAAATCATTGCCACCCAGGCCGAAAAGGACGATCTGATCCACCAGGAAATCCTGCCCTACTCGTATCGCTCGCGTCAGATCGCCATCGTGACTGCACGGTCCATGTTCAGGCAATTTGGAAGTCGACTCATCCAGAACGGACGGCGAGTACGTGACGACTATTGGGAAAGCAAGGCCCGCAAGCAGGGCTTTACCGAAGAGGACGCCGCAGGAGAGAAGCGACCGGGCGCTGCAAAGGCAAGAGAAGCTGCTGCTGCCGAAGCCAGCGCTGCTGGTGCTCACATTACATTTGGCCACTCGTCAGCATACACGGGTAAACTGGACTCGGACTACCACCTGGCCACTGGTGTGAATCCTCTGCAGCCATTTGGCGGGCTAACGCCAGCACCCGGCACCATGCCATCGAACCCAGAGCCGTACAACCAGCGGACGACGTCCGATCTGCAGCCCCGTGACTACACGGGCGTTCAGCGGCCTCGACACGAGCTGTCTGGGGTACCATACCAGGACACCACTCGGCCCACCCCATCTGGCGAGATTCTCAACCAGGCAGCGCAGACTGCAGAGTTCAACAAACAGCTCGAGCAGCAGCGAAAGAACAGGAAGGAGTATCTGGATAACATCTGGACCCGGCCACATGACCCTCCACCTCAGGCAAACCGCCCAGGGACCGCAGATGGCGACAATGTGCCGCAGGTCTCGCAGGCAGTGCAGTCTCCTCGAGTGCCTTCGACCAGCACCACCATGGGCCAAGGCCAGTACGGCATGCCAGCCCAGACCCCGCAGCGCCCCGGCCAGGCCATGAACGCTCAGCCATATCGTCCGCAGCCTCACGCTCAGAACATGATGCCATCGCCCATGACGCCTCAGCACACGCCCATGCGGCCGGATCAGATGCATCGCCGCCCACCCAGCATGAACATGCCCCAAGGGATGGCTCCCCAGGGAATGGGACCCAGCGGAATGCTTCCAGGCGTGGTGCCCGGCCAGACGCCAGGTCATGGCTATGCACCTTCTCACATGTGGTCCCAGAACCCCCCTCAGCCATCGCCGCTATCTCAGCAGCACAACATGCAACAGTACGCGCAGAGGGCTCCTCAGCAGTCCCCGCATCCCCAGCAATCTCCCATGCATGCTTCTCCCCAGCTTCACCATGCTCAGAGCAGCGGCTCGATGCACGGCACGCCCGTGCAGCAGTACCAGACGATGGGCGCCATGGCAGATCCTGGCTATCCCGCCATGGGACAGAACCCATATCAACCGAGCCCCAGTCCTCATCAGTTTATGCAGCATCAGAGCTCAGCGACGCAACAGTCCGGAATGCCGGGATGGGCGCCTGGCGCTCAGACACCTCAACAGGGATGGCAGTCTTACTAGCACGCTTGGGGATCGGCACACCAACGTCACGATTCGGCATCTTCGTGCGAGATCGGAACGGCCAGCCAGGCAATTTCCAGATTGCCTGGCGCAACACATGCATACGGGTCTAGGTAGACCCAGGGGAGGCCGAGGAACAAGAGGAAGAATTGGATGGCAAATTGGATCGAAGACCTTTTTTTTTCCCCTCTCTTTGGAGGCTCCTTTACCTCCTGACATTTCTGTTGTCGTTTTTATTTCCTCTTCCACTTTTCGTTTCCATACCCTGTACACTAAGCCTGCATCTGCCCTTGTTTTGGTTTGCACCCTACTTGGGCATGTCTTTCATTCGCATCTCTGGATCTTTGCATAACTTCAATTCTGCTGCTGCCAAGGATGCCCACCGCCTGCATGCCTCGCGCAAATTGTCCAATCCTCTCCACTCACGGAACACGAGCTTAAAGCGACGAAGATTCTACGACACATGCGAGACGACTTTCCACCTGGAATACACAAATCGGACGAGGGCGGAGAACACGCTAGGACGAAGTATGGTCTATGGGTTCACACGGCATGTGGCGCACACGTATAGTTTCACCCTTTCATTATACCTCTTTCGGTTGCGGCTTCCCCGGATGATCCGTCCTTCGCTGCGCACGCATTGCATTGACATCTCAGGGTTGGATTCCATTCGCTTGTTGTGTTTCTGCATCGTGCGGGTTTCTTCCTTCTCCTCTTTCTTCTTCTTTGCGGTTTTGCATTGCATGGGTACTGCGGAATGTCGCCATTTGTTCGTTTTGCATCAGTTGGTGTGGCCGCTTCGCCCATTATGGTACCAGACTGCTACATTTCTACCATTGTTATCGTCGCCGCTTCGGGAGTTTAGCACGTTTTTCATTATATCCCCCCCACACATGGCCGAATGGCGGTCGGAGCTTTGAGTTGAACCAGATTCCCCTCCCCTTTCCAAATACATTATGTTGCGCTTCTTGACTCGAGTGGCTTCATCACATTGCATATTGGGTATACACAGCACTGATTTCTCGGGGGCCGGGCGAGGCCACCCCAAGGAAATAGGGTACGGACGGGTACTGGAACCGGTACGCACACGGTGCATTGCCTGGAGGTTTCCTCAAGCCTTCCCTTAATAATAATATTATCAATTTTCTTACAGGCGGCCATTATGCTTTGGGCGAGGACCGGAGGAGGGGGGGGGGTTCGAGGGCGCGCCTTGCGGTTCCTTGGGGTTCGCATAGGTTCGCAGACGAGACAGGGCAGAGTGACGTTTGACATTGCCTCTCGCTTCGCCTCAGCTGTACCCCAGATTAGATTTGACAGCGCAACCGCACAGAACGCAGGGTCGCAGGTGAGGCCACAGTCGTGACGTGGGCATGGGGCTGGGGGCATGGGCATGGGCCTGTAGATCGAGGCTGAGGGCCGTGCGAGTGTCTCTCGCTAATCTTTCCGGTCAGAGGGCCCGCCTGAAGGGGCATGGGTTCAGGCTGGAGCATCCGATCTGTGTGCAATTGGCGCGCATTGTCACATTCGCACGAGGGAAACGTGCTGGGCGGGGGGTTGCTACCTTCTAGCCTCAAGGCACTCTGGATCCGGCGAATTGGACGCACTACAGCACGGCCGACATCTCTCATTGCACAGGTGAGCACCGAGGGGGAAGAGCACGGCCAAAAAGTCATAAAATCACCACGATGCCGGCTCCCATTGGACATGGACGGCCGGCCCCGAATACAAGTCCCAGCTACCAACGCGTAACGCGTCCCACGTCCACGACACGAGGCACCTTACCACGTTACCGTAGCATTGTTGCCCCTTCTTTCCATGACCCCGGACCCATAGATGGCGGCTATCGATCCTTAGCCGTCGCAGAGAAGATGGGAACGGAGACAAGCAAGCAAGCAAAGGAAAAGAAAAGGGTCATCAGAGATTTGGAATCATCAGTCCAAGTTCCCCATTCTGCAGCTCTTCCCGATGGCTCCGGGTCGCCATGACAAGTCTGACAGCCGAGCAAAGCGAGCAAAGGAAAGGAAAAAAAGGGAAGAAGCCAGTTTTCAGCCTAGCCTGCCCAGCACAAATTGATTCCTCTTACCTCACACAAGCGCGCCTCCCCATAGTCGCCGTTCCCCGCACCTGCATGACGGGGCGCAAGACTGGGCATGGAATAAGAAACGATTACTCAACCGCCGCAGCCACTCGCTCGCTCTCCTGGCAGTGACGGGGAAGAAGCAGCAACAGCAGCAGCAGCAGCATACGTACTAGCAAAGTCGGCTGCAATCACCACCCTGTCCTATCCCCATGTGAGCAACAAAAACCGCCCATCCGGCCGGCCTCTTTTTTTTTCTTTCATTTTCTGCCAGAAAAACCCTTCGCTTCCCTTTTCCCTCGCTACAATCTCCACTGTCTCTCCTCGAACTGTGTCTCGGTCGTCGCTTGCCCCTTCCTCCCCGCACTCGCCCCGCCTGCCCGCCTTGCCTCGTACGAAACTTCAAATCTCCGTGAAGCCATGAATTGAAAGAAAATAGAGTCCACTAAACTTTTCATGTCTCTCGTTCTCGCTTCTCGGCGTCCGTGTCTCGTCTTGCCTTCCGCCAAAGAAGACAGAAGAAAAGAGATTCACAGCCTCGCGAATGCGAGGGCGCGGACGAGACTCCGGAAGGCCTCGTTGCGAGACGAGAGCAGAGAGGAGAGAGCAGAGGAGAGGGGGGGCGGATCGGCGGATGATCACTCGCAAGCGCGGATCCACTGTGGCTTGCTTGCTCGCCTGCCTGCCTGCCTGCCTGCCTGCCTGTGCTTGCTGTGCGAAGATTCAGGCCCTCTTCTTTCTTTTGTTTCTGGGTAGGTGAGCGTGCTAGCATGCTAGGTTAGGTGAGCTGGCTTGCTGGCGAGGCGGAGGTCGCCGCCGCCGTCGCCGTCGCCGTTGCCGTTCGCTCGTGCATTGGATCCGGCCTTGTTAGTAAGACGTCTCTTCTGTTCGACTGACTGCTCGTCTATGTGCACTGGGTGGGTTTTAGATGGGGAGGGGGGAATACGGATGCGATGTGATGTGCCATGTGCGATGCAGTGCAGTGCAGCGCAGTGCGGTGCGGTACGGCGAGAGAGAAGTGCCGAGCGGGGGAGGGGCCTGGACTTTTTTTCTTTCTTTCTCTTTGGCGGTGGTGGCGGTGGTGGTGGCACGGGGTGTTGGGTGGTGATGGGTCGATGGGATGGGCTGGTGGTGCGAAACGAGTGAGTGGTTCGGGATTGTTTGCCTGGGGATGTGATGGGGCCATGGGGCTGCGTACATGGCTGCTGCTCGTCGACATGTTGTTGTTTTTTTGGACGCTTTTCTTGACGTTGCGCATGCGTGTGCGTTTGCTTGCTTGCTTGCTTGCTCGCCGCGTGGTCCGTGGTTGGGGGGATGAGCGAGTGAGCGAGCGAGTGGGTGAGTGAGGCGTACAGGGGTTTGCCCGTTCGGTCAATATTCTTTGCCTCGCAACTGTCCTTTGGGGGCGGCCCTTTTTTTGGGTTTGATCTTTTAGAGTTGGCCGTTTTCTTAACAGGCTGTGTTATTATTGGTTTTTTTTAGGGGGGGGAGGGGCTAGCCTGGCTTCTCAGCCTCTTGTTTCCCATGGCAGGCTCATCATGGTTTTCCCGTCGCGATTAGGATTCTCATGGTACAGCTCTAGCTGGGGATGTGATTGGAGGGAAACGAATCGAGAGAGAGAGTCGCAAAAGCAATATAGGAGATGAGCGACAAGGTTTTCTTTTGAATTTCTTTCTCTACCTGACTTTACCGTCTTTGCACACTTTCGCCTCATTATTGTTTTTTCTTCCTTTCCCTTTGCGGCCGCTCTCTCCTCCTGTCTTCCTCTTCGGGATGCTTGCACCCGTTGACTCGAGGCGAAAGAGCAGAATTAAGGAGAAGGTGAGAAAAAAAAACAATAAGAATATAGTGTCGTTTTCTGATTGGCCTGCTTCTCCGGACCTTGACTAAGGAAATTGGCAATTGACTTTTTTCCTTGCTTTGGCGCCAGCGGATGGATTCGGACCATCTGCCAGCCAGCTCTTGCCAGCCGGCTTTGCCAGCTCCTGCCATCACGATGTCCAGTGCCAGTTGCCTGGGTCGCGTATCCCGTGCTGAGGATGAACGCGTGATTGTGGGTTTCTAGGGGGTTCAGGGTAGAACGGATCGAATCGATCCGAACCGAATCAAAAGGGGATCGAGAGGGAATAAAACAAACTCGGTCTTTGTTCGAGCGCCTGCTGTTTCGAGCAAGTGAGACGATGCATTAGGAACAGTGTCCAGTTTTTTTTTTTCCATGATCCTTCTTTTCTTCCCAATCCGTGACCTTGGTGGTGAGGATGACCCGGCGTCAATTTGTGGGGTTTGATGCCCATGTGGTTATCTGAGTCGGACCTTCGAGAGGGGCTCAGGTCAGTCGGTTGCTAGGATCAAATCCTGATATGCTTTCTGGATCCTGGTGATATTGCCTTCCATCGAGTCGAGAAGGTGATTGCTTCTATTGTTGGAAACGTGTCAAGAATGGCTGCGGTAGCTTCCAAAGTCAGCTTGTCATCGGGTCGAATCAGGTCTCGTGCCCTCGAATCTTTGCCTTGCATTTTCCAAGAGGATCCAAGGATTCGCTGTATTGATTAGGTCGGTTTGGTCGTTTCCTGGTCGCTCGTTTATCGTGAACGGCACCTTGTGCCGGCCTATCAGATCAGGGGTCCTCTGAGGGAATGGGATTCTCGAGAATCCCGTCTCCACCCCTGGTCTATCCGGCATGCTGGACCGAAGATTGTCTGGTCAAATTTTCTTCCAACATGAGGCGATGGCCAAGTGCTAGCTGGTTCATGTCAAAACATGGCGTGATCTCCATAGGCCAGTATGATATCATCATAGTGCTCTTTTCGTAATGACTGTTGCCTCCCTGTTGATGTGCAGCGAATGACTGGGTTAGCCCTCTCTTTCCCCTTCCAACCATCATCTCGACCCGCGAGAGAATGTGGTTTTTGGATGGTTCTCCCGGTCCTTCTTTTCCCTTGCATACACCACCGCCGAGGATCGAATCTTGACTAGAGCTTCGAGATAGGGGTTTGAGACGGCTCGGATAGCACCCGGTACACGTGGCCTCGTAGAACAGACGTAGTGCCCGCCTAGGCACATCTCACTTTTCCAACACTAGTCCTCGACCAAAAAGTGATGCTAAGTATTCCAGAATTTTTTGAATTGAACAATCCCTTTGTATGTACCTCGTGCTGTACTTATCCATGGTCAAATCGATCTTGTATACGCCATGTGGGTATTCTGCAGTCGATTCAGCCGCTAGTGGTATCGTGCCGCCTCATTATGGGCCCTGGAAATTCCTGAATGGCAATCTATCCACTTAAGATATGCACATGATCAACCTTACTGATGGTTTCGAGACGAAACGATGGGAACCATTGCTCAGGAACCGATTGCTTCATGGGCCCGAGAATCAAGGTTATCACGAACCGATACCTTGCATCCCTCAACACCCCCATGGTCTCGGTAGTCGCCGACATAGCCAACGGATAATTGTGTGATCATGAAAAATCTTCTCTCCAATTGGTGGAGAGCTCCGTCCGCACGGCGTCGATGCTCGCCTTGGGTGGGAATGGGTGCACAACACCGGGAACTATTCGTACCTTGCATAGACCAGTGCCACAGCCACACTTTGCCAATGGAAATTTCTGAGTCCCGGATAGAAGTACCACTAATCACATCATGCAGCCTGCTTGCCTTGGAACCGGGTATTGTGGAGTCGTGATGACTCGAAGGAATCGAATCCACAGCGGCTGGAAGCGATTTCCTTTTAGGGGTCTTGTCCGATATAGCTTCATGAAGAATGCGCTTGCACCCACCCTCGCTAGTTTTTAGTATCCGATGCCTTGTGAATGCGGGCCTCCGCTCGCATTCGTATACCATCGTGAAGGCCTTGTGACACGAGGATAATATGGAGCGATTGAGATGTCCACCCAATCAGTCAATCTAAGGGGATGTCCTCTTACTCGTACATCTGCATGTTTCTCGTGTCTGTACACAAGTCACATACGCAATTGAGCCTGGAGCTGCACCAAACTTGTCGGGATTCCCCCTTTCGACCAATGCTCTGATTGGGATGCCCAATACCCTATTACGAATGCCAACTATCCGGTTGATTAGTATGTAGCATATGTATGTCAATAAGGGCACATCATCATTTTGTGTACCTTAGGCTCCTTGTCGCTTAATTTCGGCCAAGTTTCCTTGTGATATACATGTCTTGGATGTTTGACGGCCTATCCGTATGAGACTACGAGATTTCACAATCGCTGTGCATGTAATGCCCTGGAGCTTATCTTATCTATGTTCTGTAATCAAGAACTATCTGTCCTCTAGGAAGTCTTGGGTATACGCAGAGCACATTGCGTCTATTTTAAAAACAACGCGCGAAGGGCACACTTACTGGACTGGACATTTGGAAGAGATACAATATTCGAATATATACCTAAAAATGTCATGGATCTTGTACGACGTGATTTTTTTCTAAAACCGTGAGAAAATCCACGTTTTCTTCAAACATGAAATAAGTCTAAACACTGGTTAGAAGGCAGAATTCAAAATATGGTTGACTTTAGGTCTTACGGGGAGCGTTATAAAGCATCATTAGGTCGTACGGGTTTTTTCTCCCTGCGAGTAGCCTTTAATAACATATATCTTAGAATGTTTATTCACCAACAAAAATCTACTCACTAGATTCCTAGGCTATTGTCTCAATGTGTGAATGTTTGATTTAGGCAGCCGACTACTAAATTAGGTTAGCAACATGATTTCTATTGCAACACACCTGGACAGTGTTTTACTCTCAACATGTTAAGCCCTTCTACCTAGCTCATTGTGGAGCCCTTTGTTAACTTGGAAGCAGAACAACAACCAACCCTTTCCGAGTAAAATAACGAAAGGTGTGCCGGCAGCTTCAAAGAACTAGCACATAGTCAATGTACTGGGCACCTAACTCCTATCTAAGTGGTGTTTTTGCTAATCGTAAGACCTGAACATGTCTGGCTTTGGGAAGAACCCGTTCGAGGAGGTTCAACTGAATAATAGATCTCCAAAATCAAATGGAGAACCAGCAGAAGTAACAACCTCTTTGTTGAGTACTTCTAGTACTCCTTCAGCATCTAGGTAAATTCGTATATTAATTGACTTCTATAATCTCGCTAACTTGCCTAGTACGACTCTCAAACAGAAGTACGGACTCGTCGGTAGCGAGGGGGAGGCAAATGCCTCTCCTGATAGGACACCGTTCGTAACCCTTAATTTTGGTCCTGAAAGGTAGTTAAACGCTGGAAGTTAACCACTATTTAATAACTGATGCTTTCAGCGATGTCCCACCAAACCCCTTCGTCGCTTCTCGGTCGCCCACTCGCAACTTACCTTATCTAGCGAGCCCTATGATCACGCCTGAATTCATTGCATCAGTCGATAGTCGAGACAAGAAGCCAGAATCGCCGGCTTCGGGCTTCCTGGCAGGTTTCCACCACCAAGCCGCATCCAGCGCTGGGCAATCGAAGGGTCAAAATGCGCGCCCAAGCACGAATCCGTATCGTCGTGGTCATGGCAACAAACGTGGGTCCATCTCTGCTTCCAGGCAGTCCCGAGGAGCTCGCCGTCAGCTGAATCAGCAGATCCATCAAGACCAGGACATCAGTGATCTTGAGACTTTTGAATACAAAAGGCGCCAGCGAACCGATCACTGGGTCCAAGAGCCATACAAATACATCATATTGAGGCCAGCCCTTACTCCAGAAGACCACCAATACGTCACCAAGAAGATTTGCATAAACAACTTCAGCAAATTCGTGGAGGCCAAGGGACGAGAATTTCTGCTGGACACTTTCGGAAAGGAAGCAATCGAGCGTGATGTAGCCGCGCAAAAGGCTGCGGCTAGCATTTCGCCAGGCAAGCCAATCGACGGCGGTGATGTGTTTGGTATTGGGTTGGGCAAGGACAGTACGCCTCCCAAGGACGGAAATTTGGGCGAGGGCAGCCTCTATCTTCTTGACTAGACATTCTCCATAGGACGTTCTGGATGGCACTCTCATTATTGGGTATTACTGGGTGGTTATTGAAAACAGCGATAAAGCTGTAGTTTATCGACACAACATCATGGAATATTAGGCAAAGACAGTCTAATTGAGTCCAAATCATCATGATATAGTGATGCTATCCTTACTTTTCTTGCAACATTATCTGGCTTCCTCTCAGGTGCAGGCTATACATGCGTGTTTTAATTTCAGGTTCTCCATAAGAGGTCGACAGTCAACCATACCTTTGTCGCAACTACTTGAAGCTTCTTTGTTACTCCCTGATGGAACTCTATGTCACCTGCATGAGAAGTTGTAGACACATTGATTATAGATATAAAGTAATTATTATTTATCCGTTCAGTCTGGCACTGAATTTTCCCAGCATTAGAATCAGAAAAACCACACAACATGAGCACTTTCCGATTTAACCCTTTGAACACCTCTTCAAAAAATGCCTCCAGGTAAGAATAAAACATGAAAACATTTCTTGTAAACACTAATCACTTCCTAGACCCAATCATTCAACTTCAGGTGGGATTGTAGGCAGTCAATGGGCAACGACGAGCACATTGCCTGGAACAGAACAATAACGAATCAGCAGTGACAAAATTCTAATACGAATATCTCAATGCAAACAGGATCAGCCAAGGCATTCATCTCACGAGTCCTAGTGCTACTGTCACCATAACTCGGCGTGACACCGTTGCGGTGTCCTCTTACACCAGCCCAAGATGCCTTTACATGCTCGACAAGCCAGAAGAAAGCCAGGAACTTGTAGATAAAATTTTCAGGGACGATCTGGACAATTTCATTTTTACCATGGGTAAGGGATATGTGTAAAACTCTCCAAGGAAAATGGGTATTGGGTTGAGCCTAAGACAGTCGAAAACTCGCCAGGACCCTCAAGATAGTGAACTGCCTGATGCTAGCCTCAAGGAGTCTTAACGTAACTGGCTTTTGGGAGTGCAGATAGGGCGGCTATTCGATATTTGATTTTTGAATAGCTTAGACATTGATACGGCTTCACCGATGGTGATTGACAAGAGTGTAGACCAAGCATTCCATCGAGCTTGTCTTATAAAATTGCCGTGAGACATTGTGAGTACTCGAAGAGCAAGCCTATAGAGAGCAATGATAAGGGCATCCTTGGCTGTACCTCCCGTGCAGCGTTCTACCCTGGCTTGCACACTAATGTACAGACGCCTGACGTGCAATTGACAGCTCAAACGACCGCATGGCCCCCGCACAGTATATGAAAAACACTCGACCATGCAGGAACCAGATACCCGCACATGAAGACGGCGATAAAGTTCGCTGACAGGGCTTGGTACCGAGAGTTGGAACAGCCAACCACCAGGCCTCAAGCCGCGTTAGCGCCTCTAGCACGTGCATCAAGCTGTTGCCAACGCAACACGGCGGAACCAAGACGAGCGACCGGCGCACCTCACCGCATCAAGTCCACTCATCTGACGTCTACGACTCGCGGCCTGCCCCATCCGAACGACCTTTACCAGATTGCAAACTTCCACCCGTGAAGTGCGCCCTGCCTTGACCCATTTCGCAACTGCATGCCTTTCTGCCCCCCCGCCAGCGGACCATTCCCAATCCTGACCTTTGTTTACAGCCCAAGGTCAATCTCCCCCCCAACCGCCTTTATCGATAGCGAGGCCGCATTCCACGCCGTCCACCCAGGCGCTCCCTCGCTCTTCCTCTCCCTCTCTCCCTTGCCGAAGATCCGATTCAATTGCTTGCTACATTCCGAGGATATATAAAAAGAGACGAGACCATGCGGCATGCGTTTCCGGCCCTGCTCCTCCTCGTCGTCGCCCCCGCCGCGCTGGCCGCGCCCGACCTGGTAACCGACTTCATTGCGCCAACGCTCCCGACATCGCCCGCCGGCACGCAAAACAACGAGACGTACCCGGAGGTGCTCGAGCTGCTGCGCGGGCGGCAGGTGGACCCCAACGAGTGCGCGCAGGGCTACAGCGACTGCGGCGGCATCGGGGCCCCGGGCCTGTGCTGCCGTACAAACCAAGTGTGCTCCGCCGACGCCGCCGGGAACGTGGCCTGCTGTCCGTCGCGGGCAGCCTGCACAGGGACCATTGGCAACGTCGGCGGCGGAGCAGCGACACAGCAACCCACGCAGACGGTGCCCGGGGGCGCGACGACGACGTCGTCGACGGTGCCGTTTGTGGTGGCGACGTCGACGGGAGAGGGGAACCCGTTCGTGCAGCAGTCGTCTGGCGGAGGCGCAACCACGCGCTCCACGGTACCCAATGAGTTCTATCCTTTCGCCTTCATCCCCACTACTTACACCAATGCAGCCGCCTGCTCTTCCGCTTATTCGACTTGCCAGACGGATGCTGCAAGCTGCACGGCTGCGCTAGCCAGCGGCCGCCAAGGCGTTGCCGTCTCCGCTCCCAACGGCGGCGCGACCATCACGGCGATTCCCTCGCTGGGCCCGGCCTCGGCCAGCCTCGTGTGCTCGAGTTTGAGCTCGCAAGCTTGCTATGGATTGCAGGTTGAGGCTTGTGCGAGGTTTGGGGATGCGGGGGGTTCGGGCGCGGGGGGTAGGCGGCATTGCGGCGGGAATGCGTACAAGGTTGGGGCTGGGGTGGCGGTGGTGGGCATCGTGGGGCAGATGCTGAGGTGACGGGAGGAGAAGCTTGCTCCCCTTTACTCTGTCATCTTTCGCTCTCTCTCTCTCTCTCTCTCTCCCTTTGTCTTGGTGTGTATGTTTTTCTGGGGTGTTGTAATTTCCTTCCCTTCTTCCTCGTCTTTTCTCTTCACGCCTTTGACGTTGGCTGGGGAGGGGTATATACAAAAAAAAGGGACGAATTGGTGCTGCTATGGTTGGTAGTGCTTCGTTGCATGGCACTGGAGTAATTGGGTTGGTTGGGCTCGGGATGATTGAACAAGGCCAATGAAGCTTCTGAAGAACGAGAATGATATTGTTTATTTCCTCTTCCCTCAAGATAGACCCTGGGATTGATTGGCGTGGAGAATGATGGTACGGGTGGTTTTGTTCCACGGCTGCAGGGGAGCTTGAACCATGCTGCAAGTTGGATCGACGTTGACTAGCGTGGTATGCAAAGGCACATGTACTCTCGAAGCGGATATATCGGGATAGGCGAACAGACGTGAAGAGCAAAAAAAAAAAAAGGTGTATTGGTTGTAACCACAGTCCATCTAGCCATTGTACGGCCGTGGACCAGGAACGACTGCATGCATACATCTACAGGCGCAAAATCTGGTCCATTCCGTGCTGTACTATACTGTACTGTACTTAATCATACCATAGCGTACCATGCCATAAACGTCATTATCATTATTAGACCCAATGCTCGGAAAGCAGAAAGAGGGGGGGGATGGAAAAGCGTCATGATACTCCAGCCATGCTTTTGCAAAATCCGCAGGAACAAACAAGAACGCCGCGTATGAGTGTCATGCATGACCAATTTCTCAATCTCAGCTCGGGATGAGCGAGCAAGGGAGGCAGACATGGATGCAGCACCAAACATGAACCTTTACAAACAGACATCAAGATCCCACACGTTTTTAGTCTCTTCTTCTTCTTCTTCACCGCCAACCCTTGCGCTTTTGTTGCTGCTGCTGCTGAGCCTGCATCCTGATCCTCCTCTCCTCCACCTCCTTCCACCTCCCCACCTCCCCCTTATACCTCTCCACCTCACCCCCCCAAAACTCGACCAAGGCCCCCAGATCCTCGACGAAGCCTTCCACCCCCCTCGTATACACCCACCAGGCGACGACGGCGGCGCCGCCCCACAGCACGACGCGCAGGGTGAGTGCGACCCAGAACATGACGGCGCGGTAGGCCATGTCGAGGATCTTGAGGCTGAGGAAGAGGATGGCGAGCAGGGCGAGGATGGAGGCAAGGTCCGGCTGCGTGGTCAGGCGGGTGAGGAGGGGGGTCAGGTGGGTTTGGGCGGTCTTGAGGAGGCCGAAGGTGGTGGTCAGGAAGGTGAGGAGGGGGGAGACGAGGGTGGGGGGGAGGAGGTTGTGGAGGAGGGCGCCGTAGTCTGGAGGGAGGGAGAAGGGGGGTTAGTTGGGACGTCCATGTCGCGCGTGGCGGTGAGGGTGAGGAAGAGGGCGGCGCGGCGGGGCGGGGCGTACCTTGTATAAAGTCCATGGTTGTGCGTGGTCACGGGGTTTTGTTTGCGTTTAGTTGAGACGCGCGAGGCGGTTTTGGCGGGACGCGTGGTGATGGCCCCGTGGTGGTGGTGACTGTAGTGGTCGGAGGGGCAATGGGTGGGTGTGCGTCGGTGGTGGATGAGAGACGGAGAGCGGAGACGGGGAGGCCCTTTGTTTCGCGGTCCGCGCGGAGGGGTAGTAGGGGTAAGGGTGGTTGTTGGGTAGTTGCGGTGAAGGGAAGGGTTAATTTTTGCTGGCGGCGCGACCCTGCAGGCGTCGTGCGCTGTTTGACCCAAGAAACGAGGCGGCGGGCGGGACGAGGCAGGACGGACGGCAGGCGGCGGCGGCGGCGGCGGCAGCGGGCTTGGGGCTGGGTTTCTGCTGCGCTCCGCGGTCAAAGGTCCTAGGTTCGTGGTCGGCGTAAAGGGGTCGTGGGGCGGGTGCGGTCGAGTGTCGCGCCTGTTCGCCTGTTCGCCTGTCGCGCACGCGGCTGTGGGTTCGTGCGACAACAGAGCGAGAGCCGCTGGTCTGTTCCTCAACGGCCGCTCGCCGGGATGTCCTCGCCAGCCTGCACATCATTCGGCGCTCCTCTTGGCGCGTCCCTGGAACACTTGTCTGCCGTGCTCACCGCTCCCCGGATTTTTCTTCTCCCTCGCTCCGTCCGCCTTTTTTTTTTTATGCTCCCTCGCGTGTCCCTGTGCTGTGCGTGCTCGACTGCCCATGCATGCACGCCATTTGTGTCACGACACGAAAGCTCCGAGGGTGGACCTGGTGCTGGGGTGCGAATAGACGTCGTCCGCCGATGGTTACATCGACCGTCGGCATTTCTTGCATCGACTGACGGCCGTTCTCCATCTCAACAGAATGCAACCTGTGCGGTAGTGGCACTTCACTTGGCCGGCCTGGAGCGCGCAATTGGGTGTCCCTTGGGAACCTACCGTGTTAAATGAAAAGGGCGCCCGCCTTCACCGGTCGAGCCTGGAACGACGGAGTCGTCGACCTAGGTATTTGGACGAGAAGCGTGACGGCTGAGACTGGGAAGGCCATGTTTGCCCGTCATTCTACCGCTCACGGTACGGACGGCCATGTCGGATCAGGGCCGATCCGATCGCGAGAGCGCCGGCGGCTGTTCTGCGGGGACAGATGTAAATCTCAGCTGACGTTTGCATGGCCGGGTGGAGCCAGCCATTCCCTCTCTACCTGAAGCAAACCTCCAGGGTCGGTGAGGGAACCTGAGGGGGAAGCCCAGCCAATCTCTGCGCAGAGCCTCAATCACGGCTGCCAGTCACGGTGGTGGTGATGATGATGATGATGATGATCAAAACATGTCAATAATTTGTGTCATTGCATTAATCACCTCCATCCATGAGGGAGTTCAAGCTAGCTAATGTCTGCCTGCATACAAAAAAGTGTGCCTCGCGTCTCCTCATCATGAGCAGCGGCACCGTTGCATCGCGTCGTCTGATTCCAGCCCACCAATAGTCGCCCTGGTACTTGATAAACCCAGGTTCGGCGTCCTAAGATAATAAGGGAAGAGAGGCAAATGCCTGTGTAGGTGACGTAAATGTCTGGTATCACAAAATAGAACAGTCCAAACGCCCAAGGAAGAAAAAAAGAGATAACGTCGTGTAGTCGTCAAGTATGTGCGAAGAAGGGTAGCAAATGAAACATCATGTGATGACACGTGTGGAGTGTGTGCAGCCTACGACGCCCCCGTGGCGCGCAGCCGTGCACTGACTGAGTAGCGAGTGGTGATGCCGTGCCTAGATTCCCCTCTTGGAGGTGGGTGGGGGGTGGCGCACGCCGTCCGGAGGCGAGCGTTGGGGTGGAGCGTTGGCTTCTCCAAGTTTCGGCAAAGAAGAAAGAAATGCGGTCGTTGGTCTTCCTTTTCCGTGCCCTCACACCTTGTCCGAGTACTGAGCATACGACAGGTTCAGAGGACGGTCGGAAAGAGTGGAGGTGGAGGGGCGGACGTGGTCGCGGGGTGGGGATCCGGATTCAAAGTCGAAGTTGAAGTTGAAAGCCGACGCCTCGGACATGGAAGGGTAGTGGATGTAGGGAGCGCCACTGTGTGACTTGCGAGAGTTGTAGGAGCTCCTTGGGTATTCGCTCGAGGTGGAGGCAGGCGAGTAAGGAGTGGGTGGGCGGTCCGCAATCGAGGACGAGACACTGGACTTCCTCCGTACACGCTCGGGCTTCTTGATCGGTGAGGTAGGAGATTTGATGGTGGAGGTGAGCTGGCGCGGAGACGGGGTCCGTGTTGGGTCGGAGATGCCGAGTTCCTTCTCGAACATGTTGGGGGTTCTGGTGCTCCGGATGAGGGCAGGCTGCGTGGGCCTGATTCCGTACTTCTCCGGGCGCTGCGTGTACTGGCTAGGCCTCCGCCATGACTCGAATTCTGCGTCATCGAGAGGAGTGACGGCACGAAGAGAGAAGCCTCGCATCCTTCTCTTGGAGCGCTTCCAGCAAAAGAGCCCGAGGACGATGGCCAGAGCCAGGACGAGGGTGCCCAGGACGGCGGCGAGAATGATCCAGATCTTGGGCTCCATGGTCATAGTTCCTGAGGGTGGCGACCTGGACGAGAGGGAGGGTTCGGTGGGGGACCTCTTGTACTTGTTGGAACCAGACGGCGAGGTGAACGTGACCAGGGCTCGATAAATTGCCGACGCTATCTCGGGGGCGGGCAAGAAGCAAAGAGGTAGTGGTGAAAAGCAACAAGACTGAGCGTCGACAGGCTGAACAGAGTTTGGGTCCCGATGGGGAAGGAGCGTGCCGGACAACGGTTGGGAAGGCGATTTGACAAAGTCCCGACGGTGATCCAGCAGGTTCGGGGTGTTCTTAATCGACCATGATGGTAAGGACAGGACGGGGCGGGTCGGGACTGGTGTTGAGGTCGAGGTCGGGGTTGAGAGAGCAGGGCTGGGCAGCAGCAGCAGCAGCAGCAGCAGGCTGATAAGTAGTAACCCGGATAGGCGGAGGGGTGAGCAGGGCAGGGCAGGGCAGAGCAGAGCAGGACAGCCGGGTCACACGCAAGCAAGCAGCCTAGCAGGAACCCTTTGCGAGCGGACCGGGAACTGAGGGTGGTGGTGTGCGGGTAGCGAGAAAAATAAAGAGCAAGAGGCGTCCCGAGCGAGGGGCTCGATGGGTTATAGCGGACGGGGACGCTTGGCAGGTACAGCAGAGAGACGCAGGAAGGCGATGGTGGGGTGCAAAGTGTGTTAGAGTAGACAGAGGCTGAAAGTCGGTGAGGGTTGCACTAGCAGAGGCGGCCGTGGTGAGGTTAATTTTACCATGGCCTCCAGGCCTCGTCGACGACACCCCGCCGTTGGGACCTGCACCGTGATAGGCAGTTCCACCGTCCGCTCGCCTACTGGTACCTGCAGGGGAAACCGCGCTACCTGCCCGCAGCCTGCCCACCACCCACACCCACACCCACTCCACCCACACCACCCACACCACCCATACCGCCCATACCACCACCCACGCCAACATGCCGGATGGTGGCGTCGACATGACCTGTCAGCCCCGCCACCATCTCTGCTTTATGCTTTGGGCCTGCGCTGGCTGCGCTTTGCCTTCACCAGCCCGAGGCGTCCATGCCTCTTCCTCTTTGAGCCTGCAGAACGAGGCCTCGCACACCTAGATGCCGACGGTTCGCCCTCCACGGCCCTCACACGGCTGCCGGCAGTGCAAGCGTGCCGAACATGGTCGCCCGCGAGCTAGTTTCCTTGCTTCTTCGACTCGAGCCCTGGGCCAGGACAGCTGCCTGCCTGCCTGCCTGCCTGCCTGCCCTGCCCCTGACACGACGTCCAGCCCGTGGATCAGCAGCAGGCCGGCAGCAGGCCAGCAAGAGGCGAGTGCGAGCGCACGTAGCAGCACACCACATCCAACTGGGAAACGCTCCCTCTGTGGCACTGGCCAATGCCGCCCGCTGACTGGCGGGCTCTAGGCTGCGTCGTCCCGCATAGCTCCCATCTCCTCTTGGCCCCCGACGGAGCAAACCTCTCAAATCGGCATCTGATCAAAAATTTTGGCGGCCACTCGCCTTGTCACCCTCTGCCTGCATCTCCCTTATGCAGGACACCTGTTGCTGGCCCCAAAAAAGCACCCACGGGTTCCAGCCAGCAAGCCGTCGTTTGGCCCACGCCGTGCCATGTCAACAAGTGCTGACTTCCTTCCAGAATCTTGGGTGGCCTTAGCCACCTGCGAGCCCTCCCGGCTACAGAGGCCTAGATGAAACGAGAGCTCTCTTGATGACGACGGCATGCCTGCACCACCGATCATCGCTGTCACTGCATCGCCATCCAGCCTGCAGCTAGGCCAACGGCTGTTCTGTCGCTCGTCTTTTCCTTCCCGCGTTTGACTAGCCGTCCTTTAGCTTCTGTAGCGTGGGTCGCCCCAATGCGGTGATGCACTATTAGAAATCTTCCGAAGCGCTTCTCGCGCCCTCGCCCTCGCGCCTTCGCTAGATGCTTTTGCCTATCTGTCTATCGTGACGACTCGTGCCTGGGGCTCGCAATCATGGCCATGCCTGGCGTCTGCGCATCATCATACCGCTACCCTACCCGTACCCTACCGTTCCTGCACATCGCCCCGACACTATGCCCCCCTCTCAGGGAAATCGATAGCCCTTTTCAAACACTCCTCGACCCTTCACAAGTCGGCTTATCAGTAATCACGTCATGGCACAGCTGGCAGACTCTGACGACTTTTCATGATCTTCCTAACCGTCCGGTAGCGAAATGAAGACAAGCTAGCGGCGAAGCCGAGGCTGGCAGTGAAACTCGCACATCTCTGGGAGAGATCCAAAGCCACAAATACACTGGACGAATTCCGATCGTCGTTCCGCGGAGCCCCTTGACTCGCTCCTTGCGAACTGCTGGAGTCCAGAGAGGGACAAAGCAAAAAGGCATGCGAGGCGTTGAGCAAAGACGGTGTAGGAGCCTTGCCAGGGACATGCCGGACGTGGTCTCTTGCGCAAAGCACTCTTTTGCCGCAGCAGCCGTGCACGACGGTTCCTGAAAGTGTGGAGTCGCGCCCAGGTTTGCTGTCACGGCTAAAATGCTGTACTGCACGTGGTCTCTGATCGTCAAACGCCACAAAACGCCTATCCCTGCCGCTCGGCCTGCTCCTCATCTTTGAGGCGCCGACCTGCGACTGTGTCCCATGATTCATGTGCGAGCTCGATTGTCTCTTGCTTTTCTCGTATTTTTGGGTGCAGCTGTTGCTTTTTGGTCGCATTCTGGGGAACACCCAGCTTAAACTTTACCCTTCTCCAGATCAGCGCGGTCGTCGCTTGGTCCAAAGCAGAAGGTGAGGGAACAGCTTGCATCGATCAATCTGCTTGGCCGGCCAATCAGCCCGCCGACACGCACATCTCCATTTGAAACTCTCAGGAACTCGAGACTGCTCCACTGAACGAAATCGTGATAATTCAGCTCTCAGGGGGGAAACCTGAAAATGAGCCTTGCGACCTGGCCCTCGGCCAACACCTCCGCCATCAACCGATCCCAGGGGGTGCGCATTTTACAGCACACCAGGGCCTACGCATCCATGATATATTTGCCGTAGCTGTCGTCACGACCCCAGCCTTGGTGAAGCTGCTTTTGTCTCCGGCGGTACCTGCTGACCACCTCCAATTCTTGGTCCAACCGCCCGTTCCGATAGGGAATTGCTATCGCGTCGGAGATATCTTCATCTTGCTCCACCCTATCACGGCTACAACCCGCCTTAATATCGTCCGCTCCGATTAAAACAAGATCCTGGATCATAGTGCTTCGCATTCCCGACAGCGGGCTCGATGAAACCGCCAAACGCGCTCGTGGGAAACACCATATGTCTCCGTTTTGGCGTGCCAAATTCCTAGCATACCGCCATCGGTCACCACGCCTTCTCATGACTTGATCACCTCCATGGAACTGATAGAGCAGCGCTGGTATGAGTAAGACCGGCAGCCTGCGGAACCTGCGTGAACGGTGAAGTCTCCAAGTTGGTGCCCCTGAAGCAACCACGGGACGCCTGCCGGGACGGTGAAGCTCCGGTCGTCAACTTCCAACATTCTTCTCGGCTGACTGCCCTGCTTCATTTCGTTCTACTATCCTTCTCCCCGGAAAAATCCCACATTCCTCTCCCATTCCTCGACACGCTCGGTTTTTTTTTTTTTTTTGCAGTTCTGGAACTCCCACCCCCACGCTGCATCCCTCCCTGAATATGCGCAGTGCGGGATGAGTTCAATATACAGAGGCACATATCTGTGTATGCCTCTGACCCGCAGCCAATATATTACCCCCCTCGAATCCGGCAATCCGGTTTGAACGTTAAACTTGCTCTCGGCTTCTATCGGCCGAAATATGCCGTAGATGAATATTGCAGCTATATTACACTCCTACTAAGATGCAGCAAGGTAAAATGCAGAGTGCATTTCGGCTAACAGTTCACGCTCCTGGCCCTGCGCTGTGCGGATCTTACGCGCCTTCTAACCGGAATTACACAGAGATCTCGACTTAGCAGCTTCTTGTGCATTGTATAAGCGCTCATGATGCCGATAGGGAAATTGTCGGCCGCTTTTAATATCGTCTCTCTGGGCAAATTCGCTCAAGTTTCTTTCTCTTCCAAAACTCCACTTCATCATCATCAAATCATCGGATCCATCGGTTTTCTTCACATCCAACCTAGATCTCACTGCCAGCGACATCATTCTAGAACAGGCAGCTCCATCCCTTTTTGGGCCCCATCGCAGCGGTAACTTCATCCAGCAAATAAACTTCCACGTCGACCTGCCATTGTCCTTCCCATCTCCCGTTTTCCATTCTGAGCGCTCATGATTGCTCGTGTCATAATGTCTCACTCCTAATCGAGACTACAACCCTGGTCTAGATCTCTGCTGAAACTTTATTAAAATTTCCCTCGTGGTTGTAAACGTCCCGGTCCTTGTTCTTGAGTGGCCATCGGAGATACTCCGACAGGTGTCCTCCTGGCACTAGGCACGCAGCTTGCCAGCGCTAGCTACTGCACGAACGCGGGTTCTGCGATCGTCAGACTGCAGCATCTGTCACAAGAGCCAGTCTTAGAAAGTTGGCCTGGCTGGCCTTGCCATCGCCGCTCGTTCTCTTGCCGCCCTCCTGGGTCGCCACCCCTTTGCGAAGGTTTGCGTATTCGTGGAGAAGGTTTGCGAAAAGAAGGTTGAACCTTCGTTGCGGGAGGGAATTTGATTTCGCAATTGAGATGCAGCCCAGGCGGCCAAGTGAACGAAGACTGGATGGAGAGGATCGTCCAAGCCATCCATGCGAGGCAGAATGTTCGAGGGCGGAGTCCGTTGCGCATTGCCACTGATGGGTGAGGTCTCAGCCCTGAAGCCGTTCCTGAAAGGTTCCTGCACAATGGTAAGTATACAGGAGTTCACAGTGCGGAATACTGCAATGAGCCGAGACATGAGCGTCGCTCTTATCTGACTTTGCCAGCGTAATCGAAAGGTTCCCCGCTGTAGCGCAGGCAGTCGAGCGGTATTCCCACGAGCGGACGTATGATGCACCGCGTGTCAACGCCTTTGGGAGGAGACGCTGCTGCAAAGCACCAGAGCGACGTTGCGATCGAGACATGCGTCTCTACGTCATGAGAAGTGTATTTGCCTCAACGGTTCTGAAGCCGTTCGCGCACGCACGCATGCATGGCCTGATAATTCTCCGAGCGGAGTGCATCGCCGTCCCCACTGAACCACTCACTTCTCGCCATCTCGAGCGTCCGGTGAGGGAGATGATTCATGTCCGCGACGGGAACCGCCGGACAGTGCAGCAACGAAGCCCACACACGCTGGACCTCCCCCTCTCCAGCTCTTCTTTTCTTCTTCCGAGAGTGGGAAATGGCGCGCCGCAGGTGAACATCGTTTCGCCACGAGAGGGGTCCCACCTCAGTCCCTGGATGCTGGTATCTGTATGTGCCTTGCGACTCAGGAACACGGCATAAGGCCGAGGCCAATACTTGACCCTGCGATCCAACAAAATGGCTCACATCTGGCAAGATCAAGTGAGACGGCATCATTTCGGGTGGCGCTTCTTGGTGCTACATGACGATATCGTATCTCTTGGGTGGCACATGCTTTTTGGAGAGTGGAGCAAGTTGGTCAGTGGGCATGGTTGGACACGGAAGAATGTTGCTTTTTTGGCTTCCATGGAGAACCGATAATTCCATGTATCTTCTCTTTTGCTCGGGCGGCGGCGACGACACGAAAGAGAAAGCAAAGGAGAAAAGGAATCACACCGCGTTCCCGCTCTCCTCCAAATTCCTTTTCCACCACCACTCCAATATTTCCTTCCCCAGACAACGGGAGATGCATCGAGAATGAGGAAAAAAAACCCAGCCCCCCCCCCCGAAAATCTTTCCTGCAACTCCCTCCTACCCTCACCGTTGAGAGCACATCACCTGCGCGATCATCCATGGACGACCACGCATCCTGCCCTATCCCATCTCCACTCTACTCCCCCAACACACCTATCCAGACGCCCACACCTGCATGCATACTGCACAATCCTTCTCCCCCTCCCTGCTGCTGCTGCTGCTCGCAGTGTCTCGCACTCGCATCTCACTTACCGACCATCTCCAGACGCTGCGGCGCACATCAAATAGCAAGGCAAGGCAAGGCAAGGCAAGACATGGCAGTGCAGAGCACACTTACTACTGAGTAGGGCGTACGCCATGGTACCACCCCACCAGGGCTAGCAGAGCGAGAAGCACGACGCTAGCCCCCTTCCCCCCCTCGCCCTGCATTAAGTCGGACGCCCGCCACACGCGCGCGCCGTGTCTCTGCTGCTGCCTCGCGATGGCCTTGTTTCATCATGTCTCTCCACCACGTTCGGGGATTTACTCGGCTTTCGGGCGCGGGCCTCGCCGCCTCACCCCCGTCCGTCCGTCCGTCTGTCTTTCCGTTGCTGTTTCTGCTTGTGCTTCTTTGCTGCTAGACGGTGGGCCGGGAGAAGGAAGTAACTCTAGCCGTAGCCGTAACCGTAGCCGCCGTCTTGGCTGTGCGGGATCATGGCTGCACGTGCCTAGGGTGTGGAGGAGGGGAGAGGCTAGGTAAGTTCATGCGTTCATGACCTCGGGTCGGGATCGGGAGCCGCCGAAACGGGGAGTTTTTCTGGAGAGAAGGAAGGAGAGAGGGACGGGACGGGAGGGGTGTTGAAGTCGGTGTGTTGCAGAAGCAATGGCAGTGGTGATGGGGAAGGGGGGCTGCATTAGACGGGAGTGGGAATGTGCGACACTGACTCTGAAGGATTGGACTGGGACTCTCGGGTTGGGGTGTGGGGCAATGCGGAGAGACGAGGAGGGGAAGACCTGGGAGTGGCTGAGGAATCAATTCCGAGGTGCAGGACAGGATGATGTCCTTTTTTCCTTCTTCTTTGCTTCTCGTTCCTTGCAAGTTGGTGGGTACAAGGAACGTGAGCAGCATGCGTGAGCACCTGGGGGTGAGAGGGGCTGAGCAGTAGAGAGGTTTGGATGGATGAGGGTTCATGCAGATTGCCATTGCTACTACTCTTGTTTTCGATTTTTGCTTTTGATATGCGGCCCATCTCGCCTTGCATATATGCAGATGGGAAGAAGGAAAAATAATCAACTCTTCAGATCTGCGCCAGTCATCGTCCGCGTGACTGTTCTCCCCTTAGACCAGACTCAGTTTGACCTTCCTCTTGCCTGTGCTCTCCTCGACCTCATCGGTAATCCGGACCGTGACCTTTTCGAACAGCTCCACTTTCCTCTGCACCTCTCCCTTGACGCTAAGGACGTAGTTTTCGGCGTCGAAATCTGCCTCTGGCTCGGGGGTCGCGAGGTCCCTCAATCTGATCAGACTCTCGATGCCGAATCGAGGCACAAAGACGACGAAGCCGTTTGAGAAAATCTTCATGATGAAGCCCTCCTCGTTGATATCCTTGCCCTTGAGCGCCTGTCCGACATAGTACTCGATCGAGGCACGGCCTGCCATCTGAGCGTTGCGGTGTCGGACGTTGATGTTCTTGCAGACACCCTCGAGTTTGGACTTGGACTGAAGACTGGCATCCAGTGGCTCATATTCAATGGCAGCTGCAAGCTGACGATGGGCCTCGAGATCGGCATAACGACGGATGGGAGAGGTGAAATGCGTGTAGATTTCGCTGGCCAGACCGTAATGCCTAAACTCTGGGTATGCCTGAGTTCCAGCGCAGAAATACTCTGCGGACATCATGCATCGGGTGGCCATGATTCTTACGAGCGTGTTGAAGAAGGGCTCGCTAGAATCCGTGCAAGTGTCGAGGGAGTCGGCGAGCGCCTTGGAGCTATCAGAACGGAGCTCAAGGCCCTTCTTGACCTTGAGTTGGTTGGCAAGTTCTTCAAAGTTGGTCTTGGGCGGCGCCGCGTGGCGACGGAGCAGTGCTGTCTGAGGAAAGGCTTCATAGTTCTTTGCGGCGACACTGATGTTGGCGAGCAACATGAACTCTTCGACAAGGGAGTTGGTGTCGAGGAGCTTCTTCGTCTGAACATCGACTGGATCGGAAGTCTCCGACTCCGTCTGCACCTTGACCTCTGGGGAAGCAAGGTTGAGGGCGCCCGCGTCATAACGCTTCTGTTTCAATTTCTTGGATAGCATTAGGAGCGTGCGCATTCCTTGAGTGAGCTCATCTTGCTGTGACGCATCATCAATCCGAATCTGTGCTTGCTCGTAACTGAAGGCTTCCCTCGAGCGGATAACAGACTTGGTGAAGTGTGATGAGACAATGTCGGCGTCTTCTGTGACCTCCCAAAGGACTGAGAAGGCATACCTCTCCACGTATGGTTTGAGGGAGCAGAGATCGGTTCCAAGAAGCATGGGCAACATGTCTATACGCTTATCGACGAGATAGACTGTGGTTCCTCTCTGGCTGGCTTCCTTGTCCATGGCATTGTTGGGCTTGACAAAGTGTGAGACGTCGGCAATGTGAACACCCACCTCGTAATTGCCGTTAGGAAGTTTACGAGCGTGAAGCGCATCGTCAATATCCACACATCCAGGAGGATCGATACTGCAGACCAAGAGATCTCGAAGATCCTTGCGTCCTTTCCATCCTGGGTCATCCAGACTGGCTGGGACTTTCCAGTCATGCCCTTCAGCCGGAAGGCAGTCCAAGACAGTCTTCGGGAAAGGCTTGTACTGGACGTCCCACTCTAGAAGAAGAGCCTCGGTTTCCGCGCCCTTGGACTCAAGCTCACCAAGAGAACGGACAAAGTGGCCAACTGGATACCGTGAATCACGCTCCCACGAATCAATAGTTGCGAGAACACGCTGTCCAAGCAACTCGCCAGCCTGGCGTGTACGTATCCTGATCTTGGGGACCCGCTTATCCATGGGAACAAGGAATACTGTCTGCTGCTGTCGGCTCGACTTGGATGCTGATCGGACAGAGTCTCGGTCGATGTGTCCAACATACTGTCTCCAGTTCCGTTTGACGATGCCAACCACCCGGGCAGTGGGCTGTGGCTTACCTTCGCCACTCTGGCCATGAACGCGCTTGACCTCCTCTTGCAGGGCTCGTCGCTCCCTCTCGGAAATAACGTTTTCACCATCTTCTGCCTCTGGGTTATCGTTCTTGTTCAAAGTTTCCTCCTCGATAATCTTAGTTGATGGAGCCTTCCACTGATCCTGTGGCAAAATCTCAACGACCACAACATCTCCCGAAACGGCGCGATTGCTGTTCTCACGGCCAAGAATTAGAAGGGACTTGTCGAAAGCCGGAACATGGACCGATCCTTCCAAGTAGTTGTATGGTGACACATTGAAGATGCCCTGATGGAGCGTGCCAGCTTTGACACCCGTCATCATTTTTGACACGCTAATGTGCTCGGAGTAGAAGACCTCTGCCTTCTTGGACCTGACTTCTCGTTGCTCCTGAGCAGTACTGATCATATCCAGCAGCTCGTCTGCATTTTCGAGCCCAGAAACGAAGTCAGACACTGTTTCCAGTTAGATTCATGCCCCGAGATTGGCCAAGGTCACTTACACGTTAGACCAGGGATGGAATCAGCTTTAGCTTTGCGCAAGTTATCCCTGTCGTCAGTAATCATGACTACTGAGGGTACACGCTTCTGCTTTTTGCTACGGGCTGCGACTGCCTCTGTGATGTGCTCGTTATACCACTGCACTGCTTTTCGCACAGCCCTATCATTTCGGTCATTGATGGTCTCGCCTGCATCTCGAGGAATGTGAGTTTCCTGGCGAAATTCATTGAAGAAAACGTAGAAACGCTTTCCCTCATTTTTGGTCAAAGCAATCAAACGATGGTAGAGAGGTAGTGACCGATTTTTGACCTCTTCCAAAACTGTCTGTAGGACAATGACATCGTGAAATGCGGTTTCTGACTCGAACAAGTCCATTCCCGTCAAGAAGGCATTCGTATCAGGTACGAGGTACTGCCCGTTTGGGAATTTCTTCGATCCAGCCGGGGTGTCGGAGAGTACGAATGGCGCAACTGTCTCTGTTAGCCTCGCATTATCACGTGCGATCTAGAATGTCAAACCTTTCTTGGAATAATCAGTCGGCGCAATCTCGAAGCATTTCTGGCAGAGATTCGACGAGCAAGGAATGTCTTGTCGTAGGTACAGCTCCCTCACGATCTTCTGCACCTTGCCACTCTTTGTTGAGCGCACATAGACCTTGCTAGAGAGGTTGGGCTGGCCGCCATCTGCGGCATTTGATCGCTTCAGACTAAAGTACTCCATATTTTTGGAATACGACACCGAGCGGTTGTGAGGGATGGTTGGATGTCGGTTGTTGTTTGTCGGAATTTCTGAAAGGTGAACGCCAAGATATCAAAAGTCGGAGACACGCTATTCCAAATGCGGTCATGGTCTTCTCCAGAGCCCCGACCATTGACGTGGAGGAAACGGGCTTTTATTGGCTGGCTTGTCTACTTTTACTCAAGATCAAATATCCAGTTCCTCCTCCTCCTCTTGCGTTCGGTTTAGCCTGGTAAAGTGGACAGCTGTATCCCCCGGGGCATGTGCAGGGCTCAGGTGGTCCAAGCTTCAAGCAGATGACGGAGTGCAGCTCGGTGGACCTTGATAGCCCGCAGACGCATCACGGCAGAGCTCCAACACCGCCCTCTGTCGACACCCAAACCCCTCAGCTCAGCCTCTCAATCTGCGCCGCGTGCAGAGCTGCCCACCATGTCGCTAGATCCGCCGTCGTACATTTACATGCTCCAAAACAACCTCCGCGCCCGACCAATATCATGGGAGGGTGCGCAGCGGGCGAAGACCATCACGGATGCCGACCTAAAGAAGATCAAGTCAATTGATAAGGTGCGAAAGGAGCAGCGGAAACAGACGATCGAGGCGGATGCAGACAGCTTCGTGTCTTTGTTGTTGGGTGGGAACGGGACACAGAGCATCTTCGAGGCAGCAAGCAAGCGCACCGACATCATCCAGTACATGTTGGTCCTGACTGGTGACATTATTGAGGGCATGTATTCTTGGGGCGACAGCTGTAGTTGCGAGGTATCAGGCTGACTCGAGTGAACAGATGTCCCCAGCTTCGTCTCGGCGCTTGTGAAGCACCCCTCGCCCTTCAAGCCCTTCCTACCACTCCTCAAGCCCAACCAGGCCGACGATCCCACTCCGGTGCTCGCATCTTCTGTCCTGTCAAACCTGCTGTCTTCTGCACTTACGAACGGCACCAAGAACACGGCCCAGATTGACGAGGCGCTCCCGCCCCTCTATAGCTACCTCTCCACGCTTACAGGGAACACGGATGCAGGTCTGCAGGACATCGCCGTGCAAAGCTTTTCGGCTGTACTTCGCAGCAAGCAAGCGCGACACCTATTTTGGAAGCAGAGAGAGGAGACGGTGGACCCTTTGTTCAACATCCTGCGCAAAGCCTCGGGCGCCAGCAAGGACCAGGATTCCACTCTCTGGAGCGGGGGCAGCAGTGTTCGCAGCGTGCCCGACGGAGGCATCTCTGGAGGAGTCGGACTTCAGCTACTTTACCATGTTTTGCTTGTCATATGGCAGCTCAGCTTTGAGGGCGAGCTTGTTGGCGACGGTCTCCAAGAGTGAGCGCTTTAGCCCCTTCCTAAATACGAACCAGGCTAACATGAACAGCGAGCATGACATTGTTATCCTCTACACACACCTCTTGCGCGTCTCGCCCAAGGAGAAGACGACGCGACTTTTGCTCTCGACTTTGCTCAACCTCCTCACTGCCAACCGCCAGACGCTATTGCCAGCTGCAACACTTGCGCGACTTCCAGCGCTTCTCAACTCTTTGAAGTCGCGCCATCTTACCGACCCCGATGCTCTCGAGGATCTCCAGTCTTTGAATGACCTACTTGAAGAATATACCAAGACTCAGACTACTTTTGATGAATACGCAGCAGAGGTACGCTCAGGTCACCTCCGCTGGTCACCTCCCCACCGCAACCCCACTTTCTGGCGCGACAATGCCCGTCGGATCCTCGAAGAGAACAAGGGCGAGCTTCCCAAGAAGCTGGCTGAAATCCTCTCCAAGAGCTGGGAGAATGACAAGCAAGTTTTGGCCATTGGTTGCAACGATGTGGCAAGCTTGGTCAAGGAGGTGCCAGAGAAGCGCCAGCAGCTCGAGAAGCTTGGTCTCAAGGCTAGGGTTATGGAGCTCATGCAAGAGGCTGATGAAAGTGTGAGGTGGGAGAGCTTGAGGGCAGTGGGCGAATGGCTGAGGTACAACATTGAGCCCAAGAACAGCTTGCCTTTGAGATAGTCAAAACTACCGCGAGAATTAGGGTGGATTGTGTAAGTAGCTCTGTGTTTTCTGTTAGTATATGACAGCATGGCGTGTCCATTGTTTGCATCATCTGGGAGACACGCTGCTATAGAAATGTAGGAGAAATGTGTTTTTCCAATCAGTGATGTTGTGAGGACGATTCCACATATGTGATTGTTGGATGCAGGGGTATCTGCACCTACAAAAACCATTTAGCTTTTACCGTGACCTTTTACAGGGCTGTAACATAAAACAAATCAGGTACGGGACCATCATGTCCCCGTCGAAGGTTATTCGATAAACAAAACTCTGTATGGTATGCCTGCTATATCACGGCTTGATCTTTAACTTTTAATATTACCTCGCGAAATGTAAAGGTATTGCTGCTTTAGATGTATTGGTGTTCGTGGTAACAGCTGTCCACACCAACAGATCTACTAGCTATAACAATCATAAAGTATTGACATTGAGGAACATAACGCACTATGAGTCCAAAGTTCCTATATATAATTCTAGCTTAAGAATGCTAGCGGCGTAAGTGTGACTCTGGATACTTTTAGTGCAACGCTCACATCTAGTATATCACCGTTTACTGTTCTCTACAGCTATTAATTATAGCTTAAAAATGGGTTAGGGGATTTCTGAATATGGTTCCTTAATCTCAGTTTTACCGACAACCTACCTAGTATGATATTTAGTTAAAATCATCACTAAAACCTTGCTAGCTCAATCCCCCGCGCTTCTTTATAACGGAAGATAGCTCAATACATTTAACTATATTAGTTTTAAAGCTACGAAGGATGAGCTTTGTATTAAGTGTAATGACTTTTCAAATGTTATGTGTTGTAAAAGCAGTGCCGAAAATAAATATTCAAAGATTCTTCAACTAGAAATCTGCTATCCGCTCTATCGCTTGAGAACCTGGAGAAATCTGCCAGATGAAGACTAAGCATGTCTTATGTCGAGTAATCGGCAGGTTTACGGAGAAGCAGCTTGTTTAGAGGAACTCTGGGTTTACCAGCTTATGCTGCATACGAAATCAAGTGTCAATATTACGTCGATTGGCGGTCAAAATCAGGTTATCTAGGAAAGCACTCAAATTTATAGAATAATCTTGATGGCCTGGTTCTTCGCATACAATTAGATATATGATATTTCTTATAGTATATCTATAGTGACAAGCAAGACAGGAAATAAGTGTTGTGAAGTTTGCAATCTCTGGAGTTTCACTAAGCTTCTATCGAATCTATGGAATAGTGTCATTAAAAGAGCAAATAGAAGACAAGTCATGCTATCAGGATGGACCACTGATATTAGAATTAGCGAATAAGACGTTCCCGGTACTACAGAAATTTCCGCGCGGTATTGTATACTTCGAATATAACCTTTTCTATCTTTATAGCGTGAAGTTACTACTGCTTGTAGTCTTTTGCGGGCTTTGAATGATTGTTATAGTGCGACAGGCTCGGAACACCTGAGATAATGTGCATCCATGTCATACTATTATCTTTCTAACTTTTAAATGCCAAGTGGCACCGGATATGTGGGGTGATTACTTGTCAATGTGAAATTTCAAGTTCTTGAGGAGTCTATTTCCCCCAAACTTGCTGAGCCAGGACTAAACGATATAATGAGTATTGGCTGTGCATGTTGCTGCGCCTTAAGGTTGAAATGCATTTACAGCTAAGTGAGCAAAGAACTGCAAGACTGAAAAAGACTAGTATGATATTTGATAGGAAAATCGTAATAAAATCCACGTAATAAGCAGGCGAAGGAGTGTATAAGCTTTGCAGCTATACTGGTGGAAGAAAGCGAATACGATCGATCGACAGGCACATAGAGGTGCTTTTTTATAGCTTGCGAAATTGCAAACACGAACCTGGGGAATCTAAATCGTAATAAGTGCGTTTTATGACGGAATAAAATCACCATCCACATCGTAGATAAATTCTGTATCGCAGTTTGCTAAGGTTGAATGATGTTGGCTAATGCAGTTGACGCCAAGGCTTGCTGTCTTTTTTGGACTAGTTGCCGATTCATCGAATTCTTCAATGCGCTCTTTTTCGTGTTGTGCTGGATGTCTGTCGCAATGAAACTTTTCAGACCACACTTGTTCGAACAAAAATATTGCTATCATTCACTGACCACACAGATGAAGTGCCCAGCCGGCACGAGGACCGAATGGCTTCGTCATAGTTTACAAAAATAGCACCGACCAGGCGCCACTGCACACGGATCTCCCAGACAACCATGTGGAGCCACTCACGGTGACTTTGCCTCCCGTCATGGCCGCACTCTGGTGCGAGCTGGGGCAACTTCGCTGCTGGTTGGTCTAATGGTAACGGCTTGCCTGATCGAAAACATGAAACAGCAAACAGAAAATTGGGCCGCCAGGCTACTAATTGCTTGAGGCTTTCCAGTTTTCTTGAATCTTCTGAATATTGATCGGCAATATAATCCCTTACCTATCCGCTCTCATCCCATTCACACATCAAAGGGTCCAACTCATATATATTAACCATAGGGTCCTCAACAGACTGCCCATCCCGCATATCAACCCGCATTGTCACTCGCTGGTCCAACCACTCAAGGTGAGGATTGTCACAGATCTCCAGGCTCGTCTCATGATTCACCACCCGTGCTAACACATCCTTTCCAGGTAGAAACCCACCTCGCCATAATGTCCTCTGTTGCTTCCTCCGCCGCGGCCCTCCCCACCCCGCCCTCGTGCAACAGTATCGACTACCAGATCCCCACCGAAGATGTTGCCTGCGCTGTAGCAAACGTCCAGGGCATACCAGACAACTACACCGACATTGCAAAGGGCTGCTGCAAGGATGCACCCGTCGAGCAGTATGCTGCCAAGGACTGCGGCTTCTACTGCCTGTCCATTGGGCAAGCCCAGATGAATCTGTCTAGCTGTCTGATCGAAAACGGCGTCGAACCCGGCTTGATCTTTTGCAACTCGAACACGACAGCAACGGCCACGGGCAGTCCTTCCGATTCGGCAAGCGCGACGTCGAGTGGAGGCTCGGGCTCCAGCACTGGCGGTGCGGATTCACAGGAGAGCACCGGCGCTGCGCCCGCCACTGTGCCGCAGACGGTCTCCAAGGCGGGACTCGGCATGCTGGCCATGATCGTCGTCTCAGCTGCCGCCGGCGCCATGCTGTAAACATGGTCAGGGGAAAGTGGCGGAATTGCGGAGGGAAATTGGGGATAATGTTTGGATCGGAGGATAATGCCACAGAGTTTATGGCAAATTGATTTGGGCGTTCAAATTAAGACCGTCTAATAACGATAATATGAAGCCTAATTACTTTTTTTTCCAAAGCCTCAATATTTACAGCGCAAAGTGTGTATATATGTACATGAAATTTCCTCAGTCTGCATATGCCAGGGTATCATACGGTAAGGATTCTAAAAGCGACGAGCGGTGAGGTTGGCAGCGTGCTGCTCGATTTCGGTGGCGGCGAACATGAAGGGACCGGCTCCCTTTCCGTCGTTGAGGTCGACATTGACGCCAATGTAGTACTATGCATGTGTTAGCGACCAACGATTTCCAATTGTATTCAAAGTTGCTCACCTCAAAGGTACCGTTGCTGTTCAAGCTGCCGACACGAACGGTGCCATCCAAGGTCAATGTGCCGTTCTTCTCGTAGATGATGAAGTCGTCGAGCAGAGCGTCCCAGCCCTTGTTTGCAGTCTCCCGGTAGCTCTCCTCGAGGAGACCAGTGCGGATGCCCTTGAGGTATCCGTACGTGAACATGGCCGTACCGCTCGACTCGATGTAGTTGCCCTCCATTCCGGGGTAGGGCTCGTTCATTACGAGCCACCAGCCACCGGAAGCGTCCTGAGCCTGCTTGACACCATCGGCGAGCTTGGTCAGGTACTCGAGCAGCCTGCCGTAGCCGGGAAGCTCCTTGGGGTAAACCTGGAGGACCTCAACGAGGGCCATGAAGTACCATCCAACAGCACGGTCCCAGACATTGGGGGCAGCGCCAGTCTCGGGGTCGGCCCAGATGGCGGTCTTGCTCTCGTCGTAGCCGTGGACAAGAAGGTTGGTCGTGGTGTTGCGGGTACGCTCGTCAATCAGATCGAACTGAAGGGCAATGTCCTCCCAAGCGGTGATGTTGTCGGGCTCGAAGAAAGAGGTGTAGGTGGCGTAGAAAGTGTCGGCCATGTAGATGCCATCAAGCCACATCTGGTTGGCGTAGATGGGGTCGCGGTGCCAGAAGCCTCCGCTGGGGGTCCTGGGCCACCTGTCAATCTGCTTCCTCAGATCGGTGGCGGCCTTCTTGTGCTTCTCCGAGGTGCGGCCCTCGGCATCCCAGAAGTAGAGGATGTTGTTGCCGACGCGGAGATCATCGACGGAGTAGTAGGTGGAGTTCCAGCCAATGATGGTACCATTCTCAGCAATAAGGGATGAGATCTGGTCCGAGGCGTAGGAGAAGAGGAAGTCGTCCTTGTGAAGAGCGGCGGCCTTGTATACACCCTCGTTCACGACGTTGGGGACGTAGTGGCGGTTGATTTTCTGGCCCTTGGAAAGAAAAGAGGTAGCCATCCATGTCGAGTAGGGCTTAGTCTCATTAACTGCACGAGCATAGGGAGCTGCGAGCGACGTGCCGGCGCACGTAAGAAGGGCGAGGGACAAGGCAGGGTAATGCATCTTGACCGGATAAACACTAAAGACTAGGGATAAGGGAAAGTCGAATCAAAAGGTGAAGATAAGGAACGACGGGAGAGAACACGACCAGAGTGACGGCTCTCGTATGGCTCTAGGAGGCATTGATATACCCCCATCTTTATAGGAAAATGTTTTGAAACTTGCCCCCGGTGGGACTGCGGCTGATTGCAATATGGAGCTATGCTTAGTGATGCTGCGAATGCATGCGTGAGGCACGGCGCAAGAGGGGCTTGCCGCAGATCAACCGGAAGTTTCGTGGTCTGATGAGCACTTTTCGGGCAAATTCATGCGCGAGTACATTGCTAACTACGCGTACTTTGGGTTGGAGATGGGGGTAGGCAAGGTAGTGCGGAGATTGAAGCCCTCTTGGTGGGCTTGGCTGTCTTGGCAGAGCTAGGACGGAAAAATTGAGGATTGGGCGCTGCGATGCCTCTTTGTGACTGGCGGATCTTTCGAAACGTTTGCTCGGATAACGGCAGGTGGAAAATCCAGATAGGAAGGCGATTGGATTGTACAAAGATACATGTGAAATCGCTTTTCCAACCGTGGAGATCTAGATGGAGGCACTCGTGGCGAAGACAAGCATGCGGGAGGATTCATGGGGGACCCCAGTGAGACGACCAATGAGGCTTAGCCTTGACCGATATCAGCAGCCTCGCAAGACGGCCTCCACCGACTCTCCACTTGATCCAGACACCTCTGTGTGCCAATCCCTTTGACCTTGCAGCCAAGCCAGGTGTTCGCTGGACTTGTCGTCTCTTGTCTGCACTCTCGCGGCCTTAATTTTTCCGCGGCACGAGGCCATTGCCTCTGGCCAGAACACATCGTATCGCTCCTTCAGACCCCCAAATGTCCCAATTGTGAAGAGCGAATCCTGGAAACCCTTCAATCTCGCCTATGCACCATGAGACCGCTATCCCAGTTTCGCCTGATGATGAGGGCCGTCCAGACGGAAGCTTCCGGATACCTTTCCCCCACCCCGCAGCCCTACGAGGGTAAACGGCATGCTGCTTGGCAGCTACTTGTTCCGATTCCGTGGTCTGGTCTCGGCCACTCTATCATCTGGCCGAAAGCCTGAATAACACCGTTTCTTCAATTATTGGTGTAAAATTCCAATGTCATATTGCCCAGATTAGAAGTCGGACTAATATGCACTTCTTCCATCGCACCGCAAGCAAATGTGGCATTCAGTAACCAGCTAGCATGTGGTGACTGAGCCGTACCGAGTCTAATAGCTAATGACTTACAGCCCTCCCCCACCTCAGATACCTAATGCGACAAGACTTTTTTTAAATTAGGACATTCGATTGTGGGGCCGACAGAGCCTTAAGTGGCTGCTATAAAAACACTAGACATCTGGACTGGGGGGAAGGACTGTATGTAGTCTTACAGATCTGTTGCAGGGAGTTCAAACTCGGGATATCTGAGGTGAAGAACTGTACGCTACTGCTCGTAGTGTCACCCAAACCCTATTTCCATGCCCCGCTTGACCCCATAGCTTAACGATCTTGCTAGCCGACGCAGATGCACTGTGGGGGGCAGTGTGAGCCAGTTCATGGGCATGCCGCACTCGCTAATCGTATATAATGGAGATTGATCAAAGTACAGACATTTAGGGCGGACGGGTATGCCGGCATAGTGTCAGGGCGTTCATATAAGTCTAGGAAATTGGTCAAATACCCACCATACGATTTTCCAACCCTAGCTGTCAAATTGTTGATGTCGGGCAGTGATGGTCCTAACTCTGCTAGACATTATTCCTTTGCTGATTCTAATATACTGCAGCTTCCTGCTGTACATTTTTTGGTATTTAGATCAATGATCAGCACGTTACTGTGTAGTGCACATAGAAAGTAAAAGTAAACTGCGACAAAGTGATCAGAACCCGAACGGCACCCCTCTTCAGACAACTGGAGAGGCGCCCATTGAGGGAAATTTACAGACTTGGTAGGGAAGGATGCTATTTCAACGAGTACTGGTCGCCACATTAGTGTCATAAATAGAATTGCACTGTCCTAGCATTTCAAGCTTGTCCCGGAAGTCTTGGTTGATTATACTTGATTCATTCTCATCGAAAAGGTCAATCTCTGTAGGGAAATTGACATGGCCCTAGAACCAGGTGTCGTAGCTATGTAGGGGTATCATGTTTTCCTATCCTAACCGTTGCGCCCAAGAAACACCATTATTTAGGCATAGCAACGAAATCCTTAAACTGGTATTTCAGATGTTGCTACCCCGATTACGCACCGGTCTCGAGGGGATGTATTTATCATCATTCCCATCATTCCGATTGTTCCGATTGTTCCGATTGTTCGCAACGCTCCCTTTGCTTCTACCGTTTCTACCGTTCCCATCTTTATTAGTGCCGTGGTAACCATCGTCAACGTCATTGCCGTCCTCTTCATCTTCCTCGCCCTCGTCTTGATTCATGACCGTCTTCTCCGAGTCCTCACGAACCTCCATAGCGGCCCATTCCTTCTCGAGAGCCTCCTTGACATATTTTGCCCTATTCTCCGGGGTCCGCATGCTCACCGGGAAGGCAGGACCAGATGTTGGGTAGTTTATCGTGTTAACGTAGGGATTCTTAACCCATTTCCCGATATCAGAACGGTACATCTGGCCCAGGTGGAGAATCAGGCGCTCATGAGCAGCATTCCGGCGCGTCAGATATTTGCCATCTGTGTTTCCTTTGCGCAGTCGGCCATGCACGAGTTCCTTGCGTGCCAGTACGTCGGCATCAGCGATCATCGTGCTCGTTCCACCCATAACATAGTATTCGCCAACCGAGAGAGGAGGTAGGTCTGGGTGAAGGACATTGGGCGTAAAAAGATCCAGCTTTGTCAAGCCTTCATTTTTTATGGCGGTCGACATTGTCATTTTTGGAAAATGGGTTCGATCACAATTTGCACAGCAGGCCATAGTGCGGTCCAAAATCGCTCTCCTTGTAGTCTTGCGCTTGCACATTTGGCAGAAGTTCGAGATCCATTTGACCCATCGTTTGCGGCAGACGAATTTCGCTTTACGGCCCTGCGTCTTCGGGGGAGTGATATTTGCGTGTTTCTTGAGCAAGATACGCGTGTATTCCTCAGATATGTCGCGGAGATGTTTGTTTTGGGCTGCAATGGTAAAGAGAGGGTGGCGGTCGCCAAGGCTGGCATCGAAAGCGCCCGCGTAGGAGAGGATGTGGAAGAGGATCTCGGCGGGAAGCGTTTCAAGCGTCGGCGCTGACATGTCGAGAATGGACCGAGGGACTTGGCACGATCTTCGAGCAGCAGGAGGTTGCAAAAGAAGTCCCGGGGGAATGCACAGTGAGCGTGGGTGGACCGCTACATTGGAGAAGTCGAATAGTAGGTGAAGCTTCCAAGGTCGCGAGGCTGCCCCGGGACCGCAGCGATTGGCGATACTACACTAGTCGTTTTTGGACTAGCGTGTAAACAGCTCCATCCAGGATTGAGTACATAACTACGCAGGCACTAGAATATACTATCAAGCTCTTTAATAATGTAGTTCTCTGTGTCTGAAAAAATAATACGCAGTCTACCAGATTGTAAAATACTAAGGAGTATACGTCAACCAGCGTACCTTAGCATCCCGCTCTTCTCAAGCAGTACTCACAGTTAAAATAATTACTAACGCAATAAAAGTAAATCTAAAATAAATATTAAATGCTAGTATGATTTATTAAGCTATTTTTAACTCTAATTTTGCGAAATTGAGAAATTGCAGCTAGTTAGTTTCTAAAGCACAGCTTAAGGAGACCGCTGCCACAGCTTACTTACTTTTTCTTATATTTAGAGCAATTAAATAGTAGAAAGCGCTACTGTAAAATGACTCTAAACGATGAGGTATTGCGGGGCATGCTGGAGTTTATATTCGAGGGATAGCTGTCATCTTGTTGGTTTGTTGGAAATCAATAGAAGGCACAGTGGTAATCATCAGGTGGCTTAGTGTATAATCTTTGCGGACCAGCGAAGGAACCGCCGCCACGTACTTCTCGCTCACTGTGGCATGTTAGCAGTTACTTAGAATAAGGTGGATATGGCATACGGGCTGCTGCTGCTGCTGCTCCCCCTCCTCTTAGCGCTTCTGGAAGCCCGTGGAGAAGAGTTATTCGCCAGGGGACGTTCAGGTGGAGACGCTGCGCAACAGGGTTGAAGTTCAAGTTCCAATCCGTCGTCAGTATCAAGGGCTCCAGCCAGAGCTTCAGGGTCAGCCACGTCGATCACGTCTACTGTAGATTGAGCGTGGCCCTGAAGTGTTATCAGGTCCGCGCGGGTCATGGTGTTCATCTATACTACGTCAGCTGCAAGCTGTTTTGGTCCTATGAGACGGCTTACTTTTAGCTTTGAGAGTTGAATTTTTCGCGATCTGGGAGAGTTCTATGTCAAAGACTACAGAAATACCCACTGAAATTCCATCGGGCGTCTTCATATACTCACGGATGTTGGGATTGACATCCAAGGCTTATGGCAATTTGTTGACGGGAGAAGGACCTTGCCAGTCTATGGAATACGATCATTTACCTTGACATCGCGTTCAAAATCACGACGACCACAGATGGACCTCTGAGTCACTGCCCCAGAGCTTTAAGGCCTTGGAGCTTTAGAATAGTGTTTTCACGATCTGTTGCAACAGCCGTTCTGGCGGCTCGCGTGCTCGCGTGCTTTCGGAGCAGAGATCGCTTGCGGGATAGGAGTCGCTTGTTTGCTCTTTAATAACCTGATCGTTTCTTATTACTTCTAGTCACTGTTCTGTCAGGCGTCTGACCAGAGTTATTACTATTTATACATACTGAGTGTACTTGCTCTTTAGTCTTGGCCCAGCAAAGCTGAGAAAAAACGGGACCGCCGTAGCTCTTTCCATCGTTAAAAGTCGTTGAGGCGGTGTTTCACAGTTCATAATTCTAACATACCGGAATTCCGGAACATCTAGACAGCCAAAAAATAACTTTAAAGTATGTAATAGTTTATATTATATAAAACTTGTTAAATCTCAGTTGGCTTGCAAATATAATTCTGCTCACATACATTAACCTTATGTACCTTGCCATAATAGTCCTCAATTACTACCGTCCACAACTCACTAGTGCCAGTCTCATAGCCTAAACATAATTAGTAAATAGCTTGCTGAACATTATATATAATTATAACATACATTTAAACTGCACAATTTGAAGCTTAAGTAAGTTTTTAGGATGTGGATCTTTAGACTTGAATTTATACAGAGTAACGTAAACCACAAGCGAGCGGCGCACACAAGCGAGCGGCGCACCTCCTGACTGCCCCAGCACACACCACTTACACTTATAATGCCACCACCAAAAGAATCCCAATCAACTTACAAAGAGGCCTCTGTGGTTCTTGCCCTTTCAGCTATTAATAATTACTTAATTTAAAGCGTACAACGCGCTGCTAAGGCCTATAGAGTTCCGGAAGCTACAGTCCGTTATTGACGCGCTGGACGACCCGCGCGACACAATTGCCAGCCCAACTTAAAACAGCTGATCAAGATTGAAGAGGAGGTGATTGTTGCTTATATTCTTGAGCTATATTCGCGAGGATTTGCACCTACACTGAGTGCTGTACGTAATATGGCTAATTAATTGCTTACTGCGCGAGAGGCGGGCTATGTTAGTATTAACTGGCCTAGCAACTTTGTTAAGCGTCAGCCAGACCTCCGAGTTCGATTGACCCGCCAGCAGGATCGCCAGCGCGTCCTGTGCGAGGATCCTGAGGTTATCAGCCTTTGGTTTGAGTTGCTGCATCGTACAAAGGAGAGGTACGGCATCGTTGATGAAGACACGTACAACTTCGACGAGACAGGCTTTATGATGGGCGTGATCTTGGCTCAATCAGTGGTTACAGCCTCAGAGAGACGGAATCGACCTAAGGGCACTCAGCCGGGCAATCGTGAGTGGGTTACGGTGATTCAGGGGATCAACGCGTGCGGCTGGGCAATCTTTCCCTTTATCATCTTCGCGGGCAAGCACCACCTCTCTACATGGTACAAAGGCGACGATATTCCATCTAGCTGGTGTATATCGCTCAGCGAGACAGGCTGGACGACAAATGAGCTAGGTGTAGGTTGGCTGAAGCATTTCAACACCTATACGCAGAGCCGTACGGTGGGGACGTACCGACTGCTTATCATTGACGGCCATGAAAGCCATAACTCTCTGGCCTTCCAGGACCTCTGCAAGGCGAGCAAGATCATTACTCTCTGCATGCCCCCGCATTCGTCACACCTCCTCCAGCCCCTTGATGTGGGGTGCTTCTCGCCCTTGAAGCGGGCGTACGGTGATGAGATCTCTGGCTTGGCACGCGATCATATCAACCATATCGACAAGATCACCTTCCTGCTGGCCTTTAGAAAGGCCTTTAAGCGATCTTTTACAGAGGGCAACATACGCGCAAGCTTCCGAGGGGCAGGAGTAGTCCCGTACAACCCAGAGGCAGTGCTGTCAAAGCTTGACGTGAAGCTACGCACGCCTACACCAGCCCTCCCTGAAGCTACCCAGTGGGAGGCCAGAACACCAAGCAACGCGTACGAGCTAGAGGCTCAATCAACGTTGATTCGCGATAGAATTAGAAGTCATAAAAGCTTATCACCTGCCTCTATTATTGAAGCCCTTAGTCAGTTTAAGAAAGGGGCTGAGATGATGGCTCATTCGGCTGCGTTGCTCCAGGGCCGAGTCAAAAACTTTGAGAAGGCTAATAAGGCCGCCACACAGCGTAGGCAGCGAAATAGGAAGCAGATTCAACAGCAAGGGACCCTAACAAAGGCTGAGGGGGCTGAAATTATGGCTTAAAAGGACGTTGAGGAGCAATTGAACGAGGAGAGGCGTAAGGAGGTAGCTTGCCTTGGTGGCAGCCGGCAGTCAAAAGCGCGCTGCACGCGCTGCAGAGAGCAAGGACACAATTCTCGTACGTGCAAAACAACAGTATAACTACCGTAGTTACTCCTTGTATCAAGTTATTACAGTATTTTCTTAAGGTGGTTGCGTAGGTGCTGGGGTAGTCAGGAGGTGCGCCGCTCGCTTGTGTGCGCCGCTCGCTTGTGGAATACGTTAACAGTAATTGGTAAAGCTTTTCCGCCTCGGTGGCGCACGCGAAGTATTTATTGTATATGCCAATAGCCCATTGTGCCGTTTAGCTCTTCAATCATATAGTTCTCAGCGCCTAAAAAAATCATTAGTCTACTAAATCGTTATGTATCAATAAATAGGCGTTAACTAGCATATATCTTACGCTTTTGTGGGTGAAAGGTGGCTCTGGCGGTCATGTAGTGGGGACGTCAGTTAGAGGAGAGGAGTTCTCTTTAAGAGCTGCTGCTGACTCGTCGGTAACTAGTTTTGCCAAAACTCCGCCTCGGAGGTAAATAACGCAGGAGTAGCGCTACCTACTTAAGCAGGTAATTTACCTGGAAGTCGGGTGAACCTTTACCAGGAAACTATAAAGGTCACATATCAGCGCGTTTGCGACGTACCTAGGTACCTACCTACCTATTTATATTTTGTTTGTCCCCACCCTTGCTGCCACCAACACCAACCGCGCAACGACTTTAACCTTACCTTACTTACCCTGCCGCTGTCGCGACAAACCAGCTTATTCAATCAACCCCGCCCTCACCACCTATGCGGCATAGCTGCCTAACAGGTAATCCCCTCTTTTAAGGGTGCTGCGACGTTGGAGGAGCTGAAGGCCATAGCACCGGAAAACCGCATAGAGATAAATGGAGACAAACTAGACAACCTTCTATATTATGTCTGAAGTAATAAGAAGGTAGAGAACATCCAGGACAATGGGAAAGTGGTGAAAAACCTCGAGCCAATCGCAAAACTGTTACATCTGGAATTGAACGCTGTCAAGCGTATTCGGGACGACCTCACCAGCAGCTTCTTTAAACTTGGTGGCACTGAAGCTTCATTCACTCCAGGCGAAAAGAAGCTGTATACCCGCCCGGCTATTGAGAGAACGATAGCCAAATGGGGTGTTGCACTTCACTTACCTGAGGAAGCAACACTCGTCGGCAAAGACAACAAGAAGTTTGAGTCTGGACTGGCCAGAATGCTCTCCCGTCTGCTGAGCCCTAACACGAAAGTGAAACTAGAGAAGGTACGTCTAGGGTGATTTACTCTCTCCCGGAGGGACCGTGTTGTGTACAGTGTTTTTTTTTTTTTTAAAAAAAAAACCCCCCTTTACTGATTCTATCATGATAGCCCAGATCAGACTTACACCCTTTAAGTCATTCCCACCAGAACGCCAGTAAAGCGCCTAGCTCCTCAACCAAGCAGCCCACACCTTCTGGGAAAGCGGAGGACCCCATCGTTCGAGCAACTGAATCGTCTCCGCGAGCCCGCAATAGCACTCCGTCCGCCAGCCTCCCACCACGACGCCCGCGCCTAGAACAAGTCTCGCACCCGCCCAGCCGACCTACTCCAATAATGGCTCCAGATTCGTTTAGTGAGCATGATGATGTCGCACAGCAGGCTGGACAGCCTCCTTGGTTATTGGAATTTATGAAGACAGCCATAGAAACCTTCAGCGAGTCACTTGGGCGGCAATGAGGGAGTCAGAACGACACAACCGTCTCAAAAAAGAAGAATCTCGCCTTAGTCTTCTTCGAGTCGACTGAAGCCTCAGCATCCCGCCGTCCCCAATCAGCACTCACAGTCCAAATGATTGCCAACGCGATGGGTGTAGATATAGCGCAGTTATCGGACACTGATATTGTCCGGTGGGTCTTTCGCAACTGCAGTTGCTCTCAAGCTGACGATTCGCAGCTAGCGCTTGTCGTTATGAAGAAGCTCTCTACAGTTTTTTCCACTCCGATGACCCTTTCAACTACCCTGTTGCACGGCATACTTAACGAAGCTATCCAGAACAGACAGCTCAACATTGAACTAGAGATAGTTTCCACATCTAAGAAGAGGTCGTTGTCTATTACCAGTAGTGTGGATGAGGCAATCCCTCTTAAAAAGCGCCAGGGCCAGACGCGACCGGAGAGCTCTACCCTGCCATCGGATACGCCTAGAGTTGATGAAGATTCCAGAAGTAACCAAGAATCACAGGTACTAACAAATACAATCGAAATATCAGACTCAGACTCGGAATCCAGTGAGATATTCGGCGTGAACAGTCTAGACGACGCGCTCTTTTCCCGGAGTGCTACCCGTGCTTTGGAACAAGGATGGTCGCAAGAGCTACTCATCTTTATCTGTGACAACTTCTTCATCAGAAAGCCTGAGGCTCCAGGCGGAGTCTTTTCCAACGACCGCGTTAGAGTGCGCGGCCTCCCTAGGAAGCTTCACCTCCATCAATTGGCTGCGTTTGCCTGGGCGGCAAAGACCACAAAAACCACATCTGGAGGTATTATTGGTGATCATCCAGGGTACGGTAAAACGAGAACATCTCTGGTTATCTTCTGGTACAATGAAGAGGTACGAAAACTCACAGTGGAGGTTTCTGCATTCAGGCAGGCAATGGAGAAGGGGGACACCAATTTCTCTGGGCCTGAACATCTTCTGCCTGGCGAGCAAGGCACCTGTCCTTCGAGGCTTAACACGACGCCTTTCAAGTGCGTGTGTGAGCCTGGTAGTCTGGCAAGCCAGTGGGATGCACGAGAAGGTCCCTTCGTCATCATCACTGAAGTTACTCCAGTGGCTAGACATTGGGTCCAAGAAATCATTGACGCTCTCCCTCCCAAATTCTGCAACCTCATCGTCGCTCACAAGGAAACACTGGAGGCTTTCAAGGCCAATCAACTTGTCCAAAAAATTGAAGGCGGCTTTTTTGATCCCATTCTTCTTGCATGTGATCCTACCAACGGGGCTTGGTGGAATGAATGTCCTGGATCCTGCATTGTGGTTACCACACCCAAATCATTGGCAAAACGACTTATTCTGCCCACATCAAACGCTGCCAGAGAGGACAACGAGGAACCACTCTTGAAACATGCATTATCACTGGCGCCAAAAAAAAACATCCAGGTTGATACGCGAACTTCCAGAGGGTGATCGTCGCGTAGGCCAGAACTATTTTCGCTTTGCTGGCATATTCATTAACAAGTCAAATTTGGAGAAGACTGGTAATACCGCTCTATTCAACTAAGTGTTAAATTAGGTTGTTAGATGGAGTTCACGTTGGTGGTCTGAAGACTCCAACATTAAAGAGGACGAAGTATTAAATCGCATACCCCCGCTGTTATTCTACATTACTGGGACGCCATTTGGGCAATCTACGAGTGATCTGGCTCCATTCTAGATCATATTCCAGATGCTTGCTAGGGACTACGACGATAGGGCCCAAGTTCTGGGCCTGACTGAGTCAAGGCATCCTGACATGGATGCTGTTAGAGAAGCAATCACAATGGAGAATCTCGAAAAACTCGACAAGAAATTCCAGGCAGCATCATCATCATCATCATCATCATCATCATCATCATCATCATAATTAACACGCACGGATCCTCATTCGCTTTCAGAACTGGCTAAAGAGGCTGCGAATACATACCAAAATATATGCCTGCGCAGAACAGCAGATACAACAATGCCTGGGACCAATGTTCCCATCATCCCACTTCCGGTGAAGTACGAACTCGATGAGATCCTTCCAACCACGGACTTGTCAGCACGCGCTTGTAATGCAGGCATAAGTGAGCTCAGAGTTGCTATCAGAGCCGCTCTGGAAGCTCAACGGAAGAGGGCTTAAGGAAATAGAAGAACGGGAAAGTCGGAGGTGCAGAAAGCGGCAAGACAGTGCATTCAAACGCACTTTATTTTAAGGATCCTTCCAATTCTACCGGGCCTTGCAGATCCAGACTTAACTCAGAAGGTTGCCAGCCTTGGAATCAAATACACACAGCAGTGTACCGTCGATAATGGAGGGTTCAACAGCGAAGCCCAGCCTTCTTCTAATAAGCTGGAGCAGGATAAAGAAAATGAAGAGATGGAAAGACGCAACTTCGTCAACAACAACTTCGAGGCTGTCATTGCTGGATCGTAAAAACTCCAGCATATTGAGGAGCTCATCAAAGAGCTCGTGGTTACGCGCTAAAAAGAAAGTGAACATAGCAAGGCTAAAAGCAAGATGATCATCGTCACCTTATTCGGTTTTGTGGCAATAATAATTGATCGATTCATCGGAAAATTTTTCCCTGATCTTCATAGGGCAATGTATGGTGCCTGGATGACCGCGAAGGAACGCGCCGAGGTTGTCGACTAGTTTACCGACGCCACCATACTGAGTTACACCGGGGAAGCGAGGAAGTATCCAGACGATCCAAGCCCAGCAGTACTTACAGCTACGAGTGGTACCATGGGCACTGGCATGAACCTCCAGGTAGCAACAACCATGGTAGTGGTGGAGCCCATAACTGACTCTCGCCTGAAACCACAAGTGGACCAGCGCACTTACAGGATAGGTCAGACGAAAGAGGTTAGAATCTTCCACATTTTGCTTGAAAAGTCTGAGTTGGAGTAATTGCTGTGATCTCGCTCCTAGATGACTTCTCGAATTGACTCCATCATTGAGAATACTGTTTCAAGTCCTCAAGACGCAGTGATTGATGACGTCCAAGGTATCATGAAGATTGAAGGTGATGCACGTCGATGAATTTAGTACCAATCCTGTGTAGGACGACTATTATAGGGCTCAACCAAGCTAAATAGCACCAAGTTCACAATAATGAATCCATTTTATAACTCATGAATTTCTACAGCAGCTGCTAATCGCATTAAACCTTCTCATGTGCTTCTAGCTAACGAGTTGTATCTCGTAACACGCATCTAGTGAAATCACAGCTGAGACTGCACGTTTAATAAACGATCGCAATTTTCTAGTACTCTCCTCTTGGGGGAGGAAGCACGTCACAAATCAAGTACACAAAAGGGCGACCCATACCCTGAAGATACAAAAGCGGATTCGGGGGGCCTAGAGCACGTTTAATGGACAGTTTTCCGGGGGAAAAATATCAAGAACTTAGTATGCGAATAGGAAACTATCGTGGAATACGACTTTCCAAGGTTAGAATCAAGCCAGGAAACTGATATGGAATTCGGAGGCTCATCGAATATTAGGAACCTGTTCCGAAAGCAGGACGTTGGTATGGTTTCAATAAGCTGAAATGATATCAGAAAAATTGTCCAAAGCAAGAAGCTTCCAGCTATGATTCTCTCATCTGGAGCCCTCTGACTTGAAGGGTCCATCTTAGTCACGTGATATATCTTGGCAAACAGAATGTTAACGGACAAAGTACTAAAATAGAAACACGACTGCCATTTTGGAGTGTAGAACGAATCGAAGCATTTGAAGGACTCCGCAGAAGCTGAATATATGCAAATAAATAAAGCTGATTCATTTGCTATACCTGGTGTAGCTCTTCATTGTCTTCGCGAGGAAACGGGCTCAGGTAGAACGAAATAATTAGAATTCGTTAAACCATGGTCTTAATGAACTTGTCTAACTATTTTTAGTTTGGTTAGATGGCCTGTGCACCTAACTAATGAGCCAGAGCGGAGAGCAGGCCTAGAGGCTGCCAAAACGCTCCAATGCCCGTCAAAAAAAGCCACAAGCACCCCCAAAGGCTCCAGAATAACAAAAAGAAAGTGTTGAAAGGTCAATATGGGGCTCGAACCCATGGCCTTGGCGTATTCTAGCGGTAGCTATTAGCACCACGCTCTAACCAACTGAGCTAATCGACCGGATGTTGTTTTGATTGATGGAAGAAAGGTAATCCAAAAAATAAATATACTAATTTTTCTGCCATTGTAACTCATCAAAAACACTGAAAGAAGAAAAAGAAGACTCTGTTTAGCCCAAAATTACGGGCCGAATAGCGGAGGGGCTATGGAGAGGGGAGCCGGGGTACATGGTCATGGATCTTCAACCAATCATTCATATAAGCGATCCCGACATCGCCCCGCCCCAACTTTTATGACCTAGAGTATATTAATTATAACCTTGAAAGTCTTAATAAATGAAGATATACTAATTCTTCTTTCTACTTGTCTATTTTTACTTCCTGATTCTCATATGTATCCATAGCAAACCTTGGAAATGCTACGAGCAAACAAGCACACCAGATCTAATTATTCTGTAATTTGAGTCCCTAATGTGACTTCTAACGGCACATTATGTGTGAGTAATGAGTTCGGACATGGTTATTATTGCGCAATCTTTTCTGTTATTTTCTCAGCAGAACCATCGCTCATGTAGTTACCAACGATAACCACCCAACCTAAAGGCATCGCTTGTGTGTGTGGTGAATTCACCGGTAAAAACCTCTGAAGTAATAACTTCGCGATTCAAACAGGCACATAATGATGTAACAAATTGGTTACTTGGAAATGTACGTCTTATTCTAGCTGCTTGACTTCATCAACTGCATGCTCCTAGTTATCGAATATACTTGTATTAGGCCACACAGTATGTCTAGAAGCCTCTTTATTGCAAAATAATACTAGAGATCACAAACCTCTTTTGTTCAGCCTATTCTCAGCCGGTGATTCCATTAGTAGCTTAAGAAGGCTGTATTTTAGTCGCGTTAATATATAACCTTTAATATTTAGAAATAGTGTAAAGGCGCAGCTTCTAGCAAATTTTCATCAAGTCATTCCTAGAACTAATGCATACCTAGTAAGCTAATGCAACCAAATATTGCAGATATCTAGGAAGAGCTATCCCTAGACCCTTAAATTACTACATTAATAGTTACAATACAACCTAAAGAAAAATTACACACAAAGAACCTGCCCTAGATAATTTAGTTTAGCCTATTAACCTGTAAATTAGCAGGCAAATACAACAGATAAGCGGGTAGACTACTACGATCGGATTGTAGTATTACCATCTCAAGAGAGGAAGCACGCCACAGCTACAGGTCATAAATTCAGTCCACGAAAGGGCGACTCATACCCCGGAGACACGGGTAGGTTACTACATTAGAGTAGTATTATGCCTATTGAAGCATCCATTGCACCTCCTGAGCACGCCTGTAGTAGCCAAGGAAAGTGCTCTTACCAGATAAAGCAACCGTACCTGTGTTTATTTGGTTAATGGTTTATTTAAGAAAAATAAACAAAAAAGGGGGACTGGGGACCGTCCAAAAATCACAGAAGGGCTACCCCTACACGTTTAGTGGTTTGTCACCATCATAATCAAGTATTAATTTAGCTCAAGGTCCTATTGGTTCATAGTCAACTGCATTTAGAAGTGACGGTGACTGTATCAAAAGTTGATGAGTGAACACTCCTTTGAAAGTCAACAATTGCCCCTGAGGTTCTTGTTTGGTCTCAGAACTCCATCTCCAGCCACCTACCCGACTGCTAACGCGCCAAACACGTGCCCACATGACTGTACCACTCACCCACACAGTGGCGCAGCATACCCGTCTACCATCCGCATACCTACATGCAGATGTGCAGATATGCATGTCTCACCCTCTCGTGGCACCAAATGCGCCAACCCAACCCCCCCACACCGGCCCCAGCCCGAACCACGAACACCACCGGCACCTCTCAAGCCCCACACGTCATTCACGTCCCAATAGTTTCATCGAACAATCCTATCTATATCGAAACCGACGTCATCCAATACCACCCCGCACCAGCGCCTAGCCCCCAAGATACTTTGCTCCCCTCCCCCTCATTCCGCAGAGCTTCCAGCCCCCAGATCCCCGAGCCGAGCCACTCCGAAACCTCCGAACCGCAGGTCCCAAATGCCCGAGCGGCCGGTCGATATCAGCCGAAGTGTGTGCGTTCCCCCCAAGATGAGGGCGCATGCGTATGTATGCGACGTTTACACTGCATGCGCACATGCATGCATGCATGCATGCCGAGTCGCCGAAAGCGTAATACTTAGGTTTGCGGTCTTGGTCATGATGAGCGAGCGAACGAGCGTGGATATCATATTCGTAATCTTGGAGAAGTAGATGGATGCTAACTAGCTAGAGAAGCATCAGGAAGCGAAAAAAAGGGTCCATGCACGCACGTATTGCGTGGGAGTAGACATGTTGATCTCGCCCTCGCTGGATGTCGAGAAAAGGAAATGAAGAAAAACTGGGGGGTATCAAGACGGTAAGAAGTGAAGGATAGGAAAAGAAACCAGAGCCTTCGATATCCAATCCATCGCAAAACAGAAAGATCCCATCCCATCCCAATTCCCAAAAAGGAGCAAGCAGACCAACTCCACGATCATGGTATCATAGCGAATGTCGTGAACCCAAACCCCTTACCCTCATATCCTCATATCCTCATGTAAATCGTATTTCCTCCCCAAATCTCAATCTCAATCTCAATCTCAAACCCTCTCCTCAGGCACAACCGGCTTCCTCAACCCCATGGCCGCCTCAATCGCCTCAAAGCTCGCCCTCCGACTCTCATCCTCCCCCAAATCCCCCGTAGGCCCAAACTCCTTTTGCCTCAACTCCCAGCTCCCCACGCGCTCGTGGCCCATCTTGCGCCCGCCATCATTACCTCCAGCGGTGGCGGCGCCGAAGCTCACGATGCCCGCGGCTGCACCCCCCTTGGGCACGCTGACGTCGGCATCCGACGCCAACTTGGCCGAGCCCTTGAATCCCCCGAGCTCGGCCTTTTTGCTACCGCGCACGCGATGCAAGCGCACGCCGCCCAGCAGCATGGCGGCCGCGAAGACGAGGCCCGCCACGGCGAGGGAGATGACGGCGCCGATGACGCCCGCGACCGTGGGGGAGACTGAGCTTCCCCCGTTTCCGTTGCTGCTGCTGCTGCTGCTGCCAACCCCCGTGAGCGGGTCCTCGGTCGCGTTATACACGCCCCAGCAAAACAGGGCCGGGGAGTCGCACTGCCTGCACCAATCCCCATACGCACTCACCATGACCTGGCCCACCAGCTCCTGAAACTCTGTCCAGCGCATGTTGGTCCTCGACGGCCCGTTGTTGAACATGGGGTGCGCAATCAGCGCGCCCTCGAACTCGGTGCCGTTCTGGAAGCTGAACCGGACCCAGAGGTCCTCCTCCCGCTGGGGGAACGCGCCGTCGTCGGTGTTGCCGGTGCTGAAGAGTTCGAACACCATGGCGGAGGCGAAGGGGGGTGCGGCGCGGAAGTTTGTGTTGAAGGAGTCGAGGAGCATGAGCGAGGCGAGAGAGAGGAAGGGTTCGTGTTCGCCGAAGAGGAGGGTTAGCGGGGCGGAGAGGCCGTTTGTCGTGTTGCCGGCGTTGAGGGCGATTTTGCGGAACTGGCCGAGGATGGAGGCGGCGAGCGTCTTGCCGGGCATGGCTTGGTCGGAGGAGGACGTGGAGGCATTGCCCCACGTGTACCAGGCGTCTTGGTCGGCGAGGGTGCGTAGGCGGTCGTATACGCCGGCGTAGCTCGAGTCGTTTGTGAGACGGTCGTGGGCGTCCGAGTTGTGTGTGTAGGCGTAGGATAGGTAGTCGTAGATTTCGAAGGCATACATGTAGTCTCTGGTGGTACACACAAAAAAATTAGTTCCACCAACATCGTCGAGCGAGCAGAAAAGGTGTACCGTCATAGTCAAACGCCCAATAAAAAAACCACTCACAGCTGGCTCTCGCCAATGTCGCCCTGGAACCAGTCGAGATCCAGTGATTCGTACAGCGAATTGTACTCACGGCGCGCCTCCAGAAACTCCGGAGTGGCCTGGTACATGGCCGCCTGCCGCTGCGCTGCGGGACAGTCATCTGCTCCCCCAAGATAGATGCTCTGTGGGTCCAAGGAGCTAAGCGCCCGAATATCAGGATACTGGTACCCCCCAAGCGGGAAATCAATGGCGGACCCATTGGCCAGGATACCACTCTCGTCGCCGAGGGCTCCACCTCCCGAGGAAGCAATGGTATAAGGAGGGTAGAGCCCCTGCATGAAGGACTGAGCCGATGCGACAAGATACGGCTCGTCCAAGGACCGGATGGCAATCTGCTCGTTCCTCAACATGTCCGTCGACATTCCGCGCAGCTGCTGCACGCCCAACCCCCTCGTACTGTTCTGCTCTTGAATATATCTCGTCCTGAAGTTCTGTCCCAGATCGTACATTTGTTGTGCCCCGAGCGCCGTCAGAATAGACGGGTCCTGGCTCATGATGGGCGTCCGCTCGCCGGTGCGAATAAAGGCGACCACGCCATGGATATTGACAGCCTCGTTGTCGTCGGCGGCCCCGACAAGCCCCGCCATAGCAGCAGCCAACACTGCCAGGGAGAGGGCACGCATGTTTGGAAGGTTCGTGGAAGAGAAGCAGCAGATCCAGTGGCAGACGGACGGGGGACGCAGGGTAAAGGAAGAGAGGCAGAACAAGGGCAAACAAGCTGAGGCTGGCAGAAATACGGGATCAGGACGGAAACAGGTACTTATTTTTCTTCGCCTTTGAGCAGACAGGCCGCGGCTCTACTCTTACTACCTAGCACGCACCTCGCATGCAGCAAGCCCATGACGGGCGGCTGGCAAGGCAGACGGGCAGACAGACGAGCCCGCGGAGGGGGGAGGGGTGTGGAAGCTCGGCTGGCTTGCGTGCTGGCTAGCTCTAGCTACCTACCTAGTTAATACCCAGGTAGGGCTTATGGCGCGGGCGGCTGCCAGACTGCACACAGGGCCGCTGCATGATCCGGCCTTGTCCAAAGCATGGGTGAGCTCTGGATAGCTCGGGAAGTGCAGCAAGAAGCGGCAGCAGCAGCAGCAGCAGCGGGGTAGCTTGCCGAGTGAGCTCGCAGCCCTATCACTGGTCCTATATGTAGCGCCGGCAGTCAGCCAACAGCCTGCATATGAACTGGTTCACCCGGCGGAGAGGGAGAGATAGCACATCATCATCATTATCGTCATCGCGATCGCGACGCCATCCGCCGAGACGAAAGCAGCAGCACGGCGGCGACAAAGAACAATCCATGGTCCGCCATCCTGCCGTTTGCACCGCATCGGTATCCGCGCGCGACGGACGCTCTTCTGACAGCCAGCCCGCTCGCTCTGGGCTCACCATCTCTTTCCCAGCAACCCAATCACGCCTTGTCCAAATGTCGGTGATGATGGAGGGGTGGCTGGGCGCTGAGTGCTGGATGGGCCGGTCCCGAGTCCGCGTTCAGGACGAAGGAATGGCGAACACTCCACCTTCACGAGGAAAGAAAAAAAAAGGCTTGTCGTGTCCCTCAGCCCGCTAGCCCAGACGAGGCCAGGCCGAGAACCTTTCGCCCCCAAAAAAAGGTCAGTCCAATATTGCTTGAGTAGATGGGAAAAAGGCCGTCTGTGGTGGGAAGAGACGAGTCGAGACGTCACGTCACAGCCAGCCTTGCAGCTCGCCTTTCAACCGCCGTCCCGTGGTCACGCCCGGGAGTTGCGGTGTAAGCCAGTTTATGTCGATCACTGTATGACCCCCTCGACTTTCATCTCACCCCTCTTCCTCGCTGATAAGGCGCCTGTCTTCGTTCCTGCAGCGTGCGTGATGGATGGATGGGTGGACGGTGGGCGACGAGCTTCTCTGGCCCGGGTCCCTGCGACGCCATGAGGAAAAACAGCACCATGTAGTAGTAACATAAAAACTAGGTAGCTAGCCAGCCCCCTAGCTCGGCTGGCCATCTCACCTGCGAGTCGAGTCCAGCAGCAGCGGCAGCGCTGGCAGGATCGCACTCTAGTGCATGATAGAGCCACGGAGCGGACGTACCTAGGTAGGTAGCCCGCACTCAAGCCTCGACTTTGCGGTACGGTGCGGTACGGGCGCCATGGGCCCGGCACCCTTCCCTTCGCTCCCCTCCCCTCCCACCTGGCGGGCGGACGTGCAGAAGGCAGCTGCGGGAGCTAGCTACCCTAGCCATGTATGTCTACCTAGCCATGTAGCTGTCTGGTAGCGTGGCTACGTCCACTGCCAGGTACTCCCGTCGCGACACCACAGCCCGGTGGAGCCGGCCGCTTGCTCCCTCACCGCGACTGGCTCCGTGGCCTTTCCGCTGGCAAAAGGCTCCCGTCCCAGTTCCAGAATGGCTAGGACTCGAGGAAAAAATAATTGTGGCGTTGTCCGATAATGCCCAAATTGCCATATGGACGCGGCTGCACGCCGGCTGCGGTGCTGCGGTGCTGCGGTGCCGGAGTCACCGCCCTGCACCGCACCTGCCCGTACTTCGGGGCTGAAAATTCTCTGGTGCTCCCCACTTGCGCCATCAACAAAAGCAAATGCCCGACTTGCGCCAAAATCAATGCGTGTTGAATCTTTACAAGGCCATTAAATTATTCTATCAATCATCGTAGACTGTCGTGCCCAAACGCACCAGGCTGCAACCGGATCAAGGCTTTGCATTGGGCGCCCACAGACCTAACGAGTATTGCTACACGGTCATAATCTCGGTGCAATCACTTTGTCTATCACTCCCAATGCGTCCAAACAGAAACGCCTTAACAGGTCCAACAGTAGGAAACCTGAGCCTGGATATTTCCCCACCCTTTTACCCTTCCCAAACTTACAAGCTGACCTCGACACGGCCCTCGGCTCCCGGCGCACCGCCCTGGAGGGAGGGGAGGAGGTACGTGATGTCGTCCCAGGGATGCCTGTACAGGCCGGTCCTCAGGCGCTTCTGGTCCAGGAAGTGGGCAATCAGACCAATGCTACGTCCGAGCACGAAGAGACCGTTGAGCACACCCATGCGGAGGTAGTCCTCGGCCTCCTCGGCAGAGAAGGCACCGCAGTTGCGCATCAGGTCAACAAAGCAGACAGCAATGCAGCCGTCGACGTTGAGGATCAGGTTGTCCTTCTTCGACGTCGTCACCGTCTCGACGGCCAGGGCGTAGTCGAGCGTCTTGGTGCTGGGGAAGTTCTTCTTGACGTACTCCTTGACGAGCTCGACACGGAGATCGGGGTTGTTGCGGGACTTGATCCTGTGGCCGATACCGGGGACTAGTAGAGCATGTTAGCAAATTGCTTTTGCGGGAAATTGCGGCAAACGCGGCGCGGGGTCGACTTACTGAGCTTGTTCTCCTTCCTCATGGTGTCGACAAAGTCACGGGGGCTGAGACCCTTGTCGAAAGCCTTGGTGAACTCCTCGGCGGCGCCGTCAAGGGCGCCACCAAAGCGGGAGCCAATGGTCAAGAGACCAGAGACGAGAGCGCTGATCAGGTCCTTGCCAGCACGGGTGGTGATGATGGTGTTCATGGCACCAGACACGGCGGGACCGTGGTCGGCAGTGAGCATGAGCACCATCTCGAGGAAGCGGCTGGCGTAGTCGGGAAGACGGCGACGGAACCAGAGCAGAGACATGACACCACCGATACCAATGTTCTCCTTGAAGACATCAGAAATGGGCATGCCAGCGTACAGAAGCTCCTGGCCACGGTCGTCGGAGATGGTGGAGATGAAGGCAGCAGGCTTTCGGATGAGACCAAGCTCCTGGGCCCAGGAGTAGTCGATGGGGATCTTGGGGACGACGGGCTCGGTCTTGGGCTTGATGGTGCCCTCCTTGACGAGCTTCTGGTAGACCTGGGCGAGGGTGGTGGGCATCTCCTCGAAGGTCTCGGGGACGTAGATGCCGGCCTCACGCATGGTCTTGTTCTTGGTGGCGGCGGTCTCGAGCTGAGAGTTGGCAAACGAACCAGCGTGACCGAACTGGACCTCAGTCTTCAACATGCCGGCAACGGTACCGATGGCCCAAGCAACGATGGGCTTGGTAACCTGGCCAGACTTGACGGCCTCGATGACGCGGTACTCCTCGACACCACCGACCTCACCGAGCAGGACAATGATCTTGCAGTCGGGGTCGGCCTGGTAGCGCAGGACGTGGTCGATGAAGGTGGTACCGGGGTACCTGTCACCACCAATGGCGACACCCTCCAAGACACCGTCGGTGGTGTTGGCAATGATGTTGTTGAGCTCGTTGGACATACCTCCCGACTTGGAGACGTAGGAGACGGAGCCGGGGCGGTACAGCTTGGAGGCAACGATGTTGTCCATCATACCACCAGTGTTACCAATCTTGAATGCACCGGGCTTGATGCCACCGACGGTGGCGGGGCCAATGATGGTGATGCCCTTCTTCTGGGCAACGTAGAGGATCTCACGAGCACGCTAGCACATGTCAGTGTCATGTCAAAAGCCAATTGGGACGTTGTGCAGACGTACACGCTCGGGCACACCCTCAGCAATGATGGCAATGGACTTGATCTGGGGGAACTCCATGAGCTCCATGGTGGAGCTGTAGACGGAACGCGACGAGGCGAAGTTGACGACGGTGTCGACGTCGGTGTGCTTGGCCACGGCCTTCTCTACCGACTGGTAGACGGGCAGCAGAGTCTCGCTGGTGCCCCAGTACCTGCAGGCGGGGTGGTTAGCTACGGCGAGCATGCAAGGAGCGGGCGGGCATGGCTTGGCAAACGCACATTTTGCTAACGAACTGGCCGCCAAAGGTGTAGATGATGCCGGCAACGGAGGGCGTCTTGCGCTTGCAGATGAAGTCGAAGTCGAGCATACCCTGCACGGCGCGGGGCTGCAGACCGCTGCGGGAGAGGTTAACGGCTGGCTCTCGTGTGTGTGTGTATGTGGAAGGCCTTACTAGACAAAGCATCGTGTCTTGGGGTGGAAGAGAGTGTGGGCGGCAGGCGGGCTCAATGGGCGGCTGGGAGCAGCAAAACGACGGATGTTGTCGTTGGCAGACAGGCCGCCGTCGGTCGAGGTGGCGGCTTGCTGGGGAGTGCTCCCGTTGACAGGCGCGGCGGAGGGCATGGTGGGCCGAGTGGTGGTGTCGGTCGACAGTCGAGGGGCGGGAGGGTCGAGGGACGAAAAAAAAGAGACGAGACTGCGCACACAGGGCACTGGTCAGCAGCGGTTAAGAGGAGCACCGGCAAGCAGTCGGCGCGGGCAATTGTCTGAGGGAGACGGCGTGGCAGCGGCTGACGTGAGTGCTCGGGGTGTAATTGCAAAACAAGGGCAGAAAAAAAAGGCTGATGGGGCCTGGCGGTCGAGCGAGCGAGCGAGCTGGGCTAGGCTGGCCAAGCACGCGAGCTGGCGAGGAGGGCGAGGGCAAGGGCAAGGGCGTGGGGAGCTGTCGAGGCGGCAGAGGCGGGCGGACTGACCTTCTTGAAGCTGTGCCTGGAGTCGGGAGCGACAAAGGGCGCGGCGGGCGATGGACGAGGGGGGAGATGGGGAGTGAAGAATGGCCGTAGCGACGCAGTCCGAAGTTTTGGCCTGCTGGACTGGGGCTTCGGTGTTGAGGGTCCCTGCTCGTCTGCTGGATTGTTGGGGTAAGAGCGGCGCGGCACTAAGCCACGTCTTTCGGGCGGTGAACGGGGAGCCGTGTGTCCAGCGGCAGGGAGCGATTCGGCGGGGGGGAGGGGGGACTGCGGCGGGCGGCGGGTGCTGACGGCGAGGCCAGGCGGGCGGCGTGCAATTGATTCTGGCGGGCTGCTGTTTGTCCCCGGGGCGGCGGGCTTTTGAGCTGTTGACGGCGGACTGCGAGCTGGGTGCTGCGGGTGCTGCTGTTGACGGCCCCGGCGGCCCATTGAGGCCCATATTCGTCGCGATTCGGTGCCCGTCAAAGCGGCTGTCCCCCTGCCGCGCGGCAGCCAACCACGGCCGGCGAGGGGTCGGGGCATTCCTTAGCCTGCATTGGCCCTCCTCCCAACCCAGCACCTGAGCTCAACACGCAAAAAAACATACAGACCGCCTTCTCCCCCAGGCCTCGCCTTCCTGACCGTCTGACACGAGCGCCCACTCGCAGCCGTCCTCTTTATCGTCGCAGCCCGAACCCAACCGCTCAACCACATATAGGTACGTCTCAGCAAGCCCGGCGCTTTTGGTGCTGTTTTTCTGCCCACCCCGGCCCTCTCCACCACTCCCGACCTCGCTGGCTCGGACTTTTTCAAGGGACTCTCCCCATCACCAATTTTCCACTCCGTCGTCGGCTGCCCGCCTTGCAACCTCTCTGCACGGCCCTGCCCTCCCGTCTCTTGTCCATAACTCCACCCTCCGCTGCCCCCCCCACCTCTTTTTCTCGCCGACTCCTCTTCCCTCCAGAGCCCCTTCTCACCAGCTCTAGCTTCAGCCCCTCCTCTTGCTCCTCCCACCTCTCCCACAACATGTCCGCCAAGTCCATCCTCGAGGCCGACGGCAAGGCCATCCTCAACTACCACCTCACCCGTGCCCCCGTCATCAAGCCCACCCCTCTGCCCGCCTCGTCGACACACAACCCGCCCCCCAAGCTCGCGTCGCTGCACTTTGCTGCCGATGCCGACGTCAAGGGTGTGCTGGACCAGGCCGAGACCACCTACCCGTGGCTCCTCGTGCCCGGCTCCAAGTTCGTCGCCAAGCCAGATCAATTGATCAAGAGGCGAGGCAAGAGCGGGCTTTTGGCCCTGAACAAGACCTGGGCTGATGCTCGTGCATGGATCGAGGAGCGTGCGGGCAAGCCCCAGCAGGTTGAGACCGTCGAGGGCGTCCTGAGGCAGTTCCTCGTCGAGCCCTTCGTCCCCCACCCCCAGGACACAGAATACTACATCAACATCAACTCGGTGCGAGAGGTACGTTGCTGCTGCTTCCGCTGTTCCTTCATGTCTTGTTCGTTGCCCTGGTCGTTTTCGTCTTTCTCGTCATTCTCGTCATTTTGCTGTGGTCCGCCGAGGTTTCGCTTCGGGGGGTGTCGACAGGTTCGAAAATTTTTTGGTTTCGGCCGGGTACCTTTGTACGGGTTTTGACAGCGGGAGACGCGATGCAAAAGCACGCGGGCCGTCCGCAGGTTTTGTTCGACGGCCTTCGGACGAAGGGAAAGCTTATCCCGACCCACTGCTGCAAAGCACACACGTCAAAACCCGATAAGCACGACCAATTTCACATGTCAAATTTCCTTTCTTTCCTAGTTTGTCCCTCCCACCTCCGGCCTTTGTCGATTTTCAGACCTTGCGTGTTGCGGCTCTGATGCGCGGTTCGGCTACTGCACCCATCTTGCCAATCATAATGCGATCGGCCTTGCTGACTCGGCCGTTTAGGGCGACTGGATCCTCTTCACCCACGAGGGTGGTGTCGATGTTGGTGATGTCGACGAGAAGGCTGAGAAGCTCCTCATCCCTGTCGACCTCAAGCAATATCCCTCCAACGAGGAGATTGCTGCCACCCTTTTGAAGAAGGTCCCCCAGGGCGTGCACAACGTCCTCGTCGACTTCATCTCCAGACTCTATGCCGTCTACGTCGACTGCCAGTTCACGTGAGCATCCCGTCCCTCCTAGTCATGCACGCCAACAATATTGACAATCGACAGCTACCTCGAGATCAACCCTCTCGTCGTTATCCCCAATGCCGACGCCACCTCTGCTGACGTCCACTTCCTGGACCTTGCTGCCAAGCTTGACCAGACTGCTGAGTTCGAGTGCGGTGCCAAGTGGGCCATTGCTCGCAGCGCAACTGCTCTTGGTATCCCCACTGCTCCCTCCAAGGACGCAAAGACTCAGATTGACGTTGGCCCGCCCATGGAGTTCCCTGCTCCTTTCGGTCGCGAGATGAGCAAGGAGGAGGCCTACATCGCCGAGATGGACGCAAAGACTGGTGCTTCGCTCAAGCTCACCATCCTCAACGGCTCCGGCCGTGTCTGGACCCTCGTTGCTGGTGGTGGTGCTTCCGTCGTGTACGCTGATGCCATTGCTTCTGCTGGCTTCGCCAGTGAGCTCGCCAACTACGGCGAGTACTCTGGTGCTCCCACCGAGACTCAGACCTTCCACTACGCCCGCACCGTCTTGGACCTCATGCTTCGTGCTCCCCAGCACCCCGAGGGCAAGGTCCTCTTCATTGGTGGTGGTATTGCCAACTTCACCAACGTCGCCTCGACCTTCAAGGGTGTCATTCGCGCCCTGAGGGAGGTTTCCCCTCTCCTCATTGAGCACAACGTCCAGATCTGGATCCGTCGTGCCGGCCCCAACTACCAGGAGGGTCTCAAGAACATCAAGAGCGTCGGTGTCGAGCTCGGCCTCAACATGCACGTCTACGGCCCGGAGATGCACGTCTCTGGTATCGTGCCTCTGGCGCTGATCCCTGGCAAGACCACGGACATCAAGGAGTTCTCTGGTTAAGCAAAACGGTTTGTACCAACAGGCGTGTCGTTATTTTGGGCTGCGTCGGTTCTCACGAAGTATCTGGGAATGAAATGAGGAAGGGGTTTATTGGATCATGGTTAGACAAACAAAGTATGGGCATTTTCCCCTCCCCAAATTGGGTTGGGGGAGGAGACGGCCGCTACAGTAGATTCCCTCGTCTAGACTTTTGCTCTATTGCTGTGCATTAGGCTGGCGCAGCGAATTACACAATTTAATTAATCTTTGGCAGGTTTTTTTCTGCTCATCGTTCATGTTGGGGTTTGAATGCTTGTGGTGTTTTTTTGAGTGATTGAATTGGTTACTTCTACGATTTTTTTCATTCTGGTGGTGTTTGCTTTTTGGGGAGGCTTGGGAAAGTCAGTGTGAGGGAGAGGGTGGTGGAAGTTGCACGTCACGTCACGTCACACACGCATTTTTGGCAATTGACATCCCGTCTGTTCCTTCTCCCCAAAAAGATCGCGGATGGTTGACACACATATTTTGCAATTGACATACGTTCGTTCGTTCCCCCTCAAAAAACCCGTCCCGGGTGGTTGACACCACGCCCGCCGACCTCGCCGTGGCCGAAGGAATTCGATTCTGTCTTCTAGATTTTTTTTTTGGGACAAGAAGGAAGATCCTTTGGATCTACGCCGCCTTGCCGCTGTTGCGGTGGCGGGTGACGGACGCGGTGTGCCTGGACGTGCGTCTTGTCACTGCCCAACAAGTTTTGCATTCTGGTTGGCTGGCTGGCTGGCTGAATACCTAGGTACCTTGGATGTGCGTTGGAGTCGGGCGCGTGTATAGGGCGAGATGGGGAGGGGATTGAGGGAGGATGTGAGGAGAGAGAGAGAGGGTCGGGTTGGACCGGCTTGCATGGCCAAGAAAGTACATCTCAAAGGGGGTGGGATGGGATGGATAGGACTCGGACTCGGACATGCATGTACACAGACAGGCCGGGTCCTTGGGATTGAATTCACGTCAACACTGCTAGACTACTTGCCGCTCTATCACGCATCGCCCGCCAAGGTAGTAGTTGTCCTTGACCCAGGCTGTGTTGTTGGGCAGAGTACCGCATCGGCGCAAACGGGGGGTTTGGGCTTTCGTTGGGGATGCGGTTGAGGGTGGAGCGGCGGGGGGGACTATAGTAGGAGTGGGGATTCTGCCATGTATTCTGCCACGTTCCGCTTCTTTGCCTTGCTTTGGGTTTTCATTCTATTTTTTTTTCCGTTGCGTTACGTTGCGTTGCTCCGCCCCAACAATGTGCAGTTATCAACGCTCGCAAGGTCGGCTTGATTGAGTGTAGCGGCCTTGTTGGGGTGGGGTGGCAGAATACAAGGTTCTTTGGGCTCGAATTAGTTTAGACGGTGCTCCGTCTAGAACTTTGAACGTCCGACATTTTCCCTTCCTACACCGAGGCCTGTGGATACTCAACACGCTTTGCGGCCCGCGGACCCAGGTCCATCTTCTAAGCTATGATGTGATGCGGCTGATTTCTCGCAGCCTCGTGCTCTTGTGCCGAGATGTCCAGTTCGGAAGGATGCAACATCATCTTATCTCGCCGTGCAGAAAACACATGTCGCCGTCTGGATGATTTATCGCCGACCACGAGACTCAAATCGCCGGATCACTAGCATGGAAATGATATAACAAGAATCTTTCGATACACACTTCCGAGCTGAGAGACGAATCCTATGCTCCGATGATCTACGTGCTGGAGAGCATATGAAAGCGGTAATGTGGTATGAGAACACTAATCAAGCTTGAACATGACAAATATCGGTATACACTGTTCCATTGAGATTGATTTCTCCACTCTATGAGCAAAAATCTATCTGAGCACATTCGGTTGTCAGAGTAAATGCAATCGTTCACATTTGACCTGCAGATGGACATGAGCATACGGTATACGACCTGTAACAACAGCAAAAAATCCAACTGGGCCATATAGCAATACCACGTTCTTTTGGACTGCCCTATCTAGCTATCAATGACATAGCAGTAGTACAATCAAAAATGGCAAGAACTCCAAACACCGGATGTCCCCACCTACTGGCCGAGGCTGGGTGACTGGGTGAGATGCAGTACGCAAACCGCTACAGTTTTTAACAAGACCGGAGCAATCATCGCATTGCTCAATCTGTATGCTTCACAGTCTGTCCCTTCCTCCTCCCTCTGTGGGATGCGGATGATCGCTGTCGTGATCGTACAGCGTGGGCGCAAAACTCCAAACGTCCGAGACTCTCTCATAGTCACTTCAAGAAGGTGCTGGTGGTGGGCTGCTTCAAGACACCTCAGTATAGCCGCCCTCGGCAGCGAGGCGCTCCTCCTCCTTCTTCTGTCGGGCAGCTTCGGTCTCTCGTCGTAGAGCATCGAGGTTCCATGCACCGTCGTTGTCGTCATCGCCATCCGAGTCTTCGTTGTCGCGCCAGTCACCCTTCTCGAACATGGCACGACCGGTGGCATCCTTCAGGGCCTTGGCTTGCTCCTCGGCGGCCTTCTTGTCAATGCGCTCCTTCTTCCATTTGGCAAAGGTCTCTTCAGTGACAGGGGTCAGTTTGCCAGTAAGCTTGTGGCGCTCCGATTCCAAGAAGTCTTCCAATGTCAGAGTAGCAAGGGGTGACTTGTCCATGAGGGCCTTCTCAGCAGCACGCTGTTCCTTGGTCTTGAGAACGAATCTAGCGCATGTCAGTATACATTATATCACTTGCAAACCAAAGATCAAGACGTACCCTGGCGGTAGCGAGTGCTTGTACATGCACTTGTCTCCTCCATTTGGACAGACCCAAAACCAACCATATTTCTGGTTCTCGACGGCCTCGATAAAGTACTTGCATACTTTGTCCGTCGTAGTCTTGGGGTTGCCGTGCTTGCTCAAGATGACCTTCTTTAGCTTCTCTTCATCCCAGTCAGCAAAGTTGTCCTTCTTCTTTTCTTCCTCTTCGGTCTCCTTGTCTCTGCTGTCGGTATATAGCGACTTCTTCTCCGCCTTGCGCTCAATGGCTAGATCGTGCGAAAACTTGCACTTCCTGCCCTTGTCGCAGTGACCCTTCTTAAAAAACTGGCAAAGCACAGTCTTGGGATCAACACCGAAAGGCACCTTTTGGACCTGAACGGGCTTGAAAAGTTCGGCAGCTTCCTTGCGGGCGTCTTCGGCGGCCTTCTTTTCCTTTTCACGCTGTAGCTTTTCCGCCTCCTTGCGCTTCTGCTCGGGCGTCTTTGCTGTTGCAGTAGCTTGTTGGATCTGCTTGATCTGCTTCTGTGCTGCACCTCCTTTTTTCTGCGGTTCGTGTCAGTCGGAACTGTGGTGAAGATTTGAGGCCGGCGGAGGCGAATTTGACAGGTAAACAGGTCCGCCATGGGGCTAGATGATCGGAATCGAACGTACATTCTTCATACCAAACGTCTACACATAGTTAGCAAGCTTGCATCATCAATGCGGACTTTGTCGCGTACCTTGTCGACGTTGACCTTCTTCTCCTTCGGTTGCTCTTTTCCCTTCGCCATGATGAAGTCGCGACCTGCTCAAATGCACCAAAATTCTAGATAAAAAAGCTGATGATAATCGCCAAGAAGAGAGCGTGGGTGGGTAGGCGCGCGTGGTGGCCAGATGGGTGACTCGAGGCGTGGGCGGTCGAGGCTGGGGTTTGCAGTGAGAATGACGATGTGCGCTGGTGGGGTGGAGCGGAAGGCGGTAGCGGCGGAAAAGCGCACGTGCCCAAACATCGCCAAGCTAGAGCTACGGAAGCTCAAGGTGGCTTTACATGGGCCGCGTTGTGCATTCTCCTCCGTCAGCGTTCCAAGTCAAGCCTCCACCAAATCGCGTACTCCCAGAGTCAAGGTAAGCTTTTCAGTCGATTTGTCAAATATCTGGTCACTCAATTCTCACCCAGAAACTCCAGCCAACTCAACAGTTCTGTCCAGCGCGACCTTCCACTCCACCAACATGATTACCGACAACCAGCTCTACACGCTCGCAATCTTCCTCGGAAGCGCCTCGATGCTCCTCATAATACTGTACCACTTCCTCGAGGTGAATTCGGAGGACCACGTACCACCACAAAAACCGGGCAAGACGGCCGCCGGCAAAGTCAAGAGCTGAGCAATTCGCTGACGAGCTTGGTGCGGTTTGGTCGGACCAGGGGGTCTCCCACAATTGCCAATCTGCTGCAGCATGGGGGTTCACATGGCAAACACGATGATACCTGAGGAAAAGCCAAACAGGTACAGGGTTTTGTCGCAAGACCCAAATGGTCTATGGAGTTGGGGCGCATGTCAATATGAACTAGGAGAAGCTCTCAGGGCACTTGAATTCATCTTATAATTCCGTCTTGCATTCAGAGCATATCCTAGCGATGGAATACTACAAATGCCGGCCAGTAAAGGATGGCCTGGAGGTTAGCTTGGAGGATACCATTGGAATGCAATGCCTTCTTTTGAGTATCAATCCATGACCCATGTCTCCGTTTGCCATATTTATTCCGCATCTACAAGCTCCTCCTCGGTGTCCTCATGATCACTGAACCCTTTACGACGTTTATTGTTTGCCAGCGACGCACCACCACGGTCCATACCCGGACCTCCCAGACGCTTCTTTTGTGACAACACACGTTTTTGTATCTCGCGTGCTTCGTTTTCAAGCGCGCTTTTGGGCGGGCGTCCGCGACCACGGGGAGTGGGCGAAGGCTTGACAATGGAGTTTCCACCGTTACTCATATGTTCAGGCGTGGCAGTAATTCGCGGAGTAACGCGTCGACCTTGGGCGTCACTTATATAAGCTTCAGAATCATTGGCATCTATCACAAGGTTAGTCTTTCAAAGTTAGTTCAAGAATGCATCAATGCAGGTGAAAGAGCTTACCAGACAACCCGCCTGCGGGTCCATCCCCTTGTGTCCATGATAAAGGAGCTATATGCTCGCCGTCAATATGCTGTCGCCATGAAGCTTCATTACGGAAGGATTGAGGCTCGTTCCTCTCAATCATCTTGCCAGTCATTGGGTCATGCTGTGTTACTTCCTTTCCACAACTGCTCCAAAGACACTCTAACGTGCCGCGCACAGTTTCCTTGCGGTGGACCTTGAGAACATGTTTCTTCAAAGTCTCCAGATTGTGAAGTTCGGCTTGGCAGTTCTGCCATTTACACTTGAAGGATTGAAAGCGCGGGGCGGCACTTGGTGAGCGAGAGTCAATCCTAATGGGTTCGTTAACCCCAGTGTTGACATTGCGCAGACCGCTAGGCTGGGAAGGCTTGTGCTTGTTCAATGGACCTGTATGTCCATTTGTGCCTGGCCGCTCCTGTGCGGCTGGAGATCCATGTATTGCCTTCCGCCATCCAACGGGCCGGCCTCTCTTCTTAGGAAGAGGCTTGCCGTCGGGACCGAATTCGGTAGGGTGGCGAAAAGGACTATAGCCAACTCCACTCGATGGGCGAGGCGCACTAGCCGTCATATTTGCAGCGCTGGTGGCTCGTGGGGGTGTGTTGGTGGATGTCAAGGCGTCGGGGAAAGAGTGACGCGGTGGGCGACCGCGTCTCTTGGTCTTGAAAGGGTTAGTCGGCTCCGGTAGAGGCGCTTGGACCTTCGCCGTGCCACCCTCACGACCAACCGTCTCTATGCGTACTCGGGATGCAGCTTCGTCCTCGCTCTCATCCTCGTCATCGGCGTCTTCAATTAATTGCTGGGCACCGTCCTTATAATAACCGGGCGGTGGTTTCCCAGGATCCAGGATATCCCAATTGAGAGTATCAAGGTCGGCGTCGTTAGTAACTTGTGGCAGGTGCGTCTTAAGAATGTCCAAGTGTGCATTCAGCGCACGCTCATGCGGATGCCGTCCACAAGCCAAGAGCACATCGCGGGCGATGGTCTTTGGGTTGTATGTGCTTCGGCGAAGCGCAAATTTCTTGTTAATTGGTTGCACAAGTGTTTGATGCCGGAACTCTGCAGGAACCGGGGCTGTTGTAGTCATATCAGTCGTCGGAGTTGGCGTATCAGAAATGACATTGATGTTATTTGTGATCGGAGTCCCTCTATCAATATCCATAACATCTTGCGCATCATGAATGTTCGCTCCTGGAGATATCCGGGTGTACATTGGATCGATGTTCTGCCTCTTAGGCGGTGGCAGGTCCTCTTCCTCGTCGAGCTGGGTGAGATCGATCAGATCCTTGAAATTACGTTTGCGGGCTGCTTCTTCCTTGTTTGCTGGAGCCTTGAACTCGGGTTTTATCGGAACCATTTCGGCAACAGGAGCAGGAGAGCGAGAGGCCGAGTCACCATTGTCGGGGCGCGGCGTAAAAGACGATGTATTTACTGGAGATTCAGCTGCTGGCGTATATTGGGGAGTTGCAGCCGCTGGAATGGCCGCTTCTTTCTTGGGGATTGCTGGAGGAGGTGGTGCCTGTACCTGTGCGGCACTGGGAGTCTGTGCAGGTCGAGCCTGGGTGCGAGACGAGGAATTAATGTCCGGAACGGCGTTGAGCAGAGTTTTCGCAAAAGCAGCTCGATCCAGTTTGAGGTCCATAGCTTCTAACTGCTCACACAGTTCAATATAAGAAGGATTTCCCTCAAGCATGCTGAGAACGCTACTAGCGTCAAGTGTCTTTGTCGGATTTTGCCCATTGAGATATGTAGCAGCAGCATTGGCTAGGTGGGCTCTCTTCTCGGGAGGCCAGATGGTATTGCCGGTCGGTCGAGATGGGGTTGCCGCAGGCTGAGCTGGCTGTTTTGGCACTGTTGGTTGCGCTCTGACTGCTGTAGCCGGGGTAGCTGTAACAGCAGGGGCAGCTACCGGGGCCCGTGTCATCTCTTTGGGGGCAGCCTTTTTCCTTTGATTTGCAGCTGGTGGAGCAGGAGTAACCTTTGCAGGTGGAGCGGGAGTAGTTTTTGCAGGTGGGGCAGGAGGAGCCTTTGCATGCGGTGCCGTAGTCTGGCTACCTGCTTTGTTTTGCGCTGCTGGTGACTTTGAAACCTTTGCGCGCCTCTCCTCTTCCCATATGCGTGCTAAAAGCGCAGGATCTTTCGAGTTGAACTCGCGCATCTTGGCCATCATGGCACGGATCTCTGATTCCAGCTCTTCAGCAGTGAGGGGGCCGCCTCCTGACCCGATCCCGGCAAGATTCGATTGCGATGCCTTCTCTCTTACCGCCTGACGTGCCTGCTCTTCTTTTTCCTGCTGCTTTTTTTGCTCCTCCTCCCAACGTTTACGCTCCTCCTCTTTGCGGGCCTCTTCCGCCTTTCTCTCTTCTTCTGCACGAGCAGCGTCTTCGAGGGCCTGCTGTTTGCGACGGGCCTCTAGTTGCTTCTGGTATTCCGGCCAAGGGTCATAGACCTCGTTTGGATCTACAGTGGTGTTTTCGCTATAATGGTTGGAAACACTAGCCGGAAGCGAAGGATGTGCCATGGGTGCAGTCACTTGACTGGTATCGTAGCTATAAGCAGCAGTTACGGCCGGATTCTGTATGTTTCGGGACGCGTCGACGCTTGGAAGTTGTCTGCTGGTGTAGTCGCTGAATTGAGTTGCAGCAGTCATGGCAGCGCTCCTGGCCGAACTGACTGGGGTGCTGTGGCTGTACTGCGCGGTACTTTCAGGACGCTGTTGCTGCTGAGCATAGACTCCCTGGGCAGCTCGTTGGGATGGGTAGCCAGCGGTTGTCGCAGGTGAAGGAAGCCCTCGGTTAGATGATGTTGCCTGAGCTCGATTTGTATTGACACTGCGGGGGCGTGGTTGAGACTGGCCGTACGTGTGGGAATGATGGGGTTGCTGTGAGGAAGTAGCCGTACAACGTGCGTTCTGAGTACTCGCATTCGTCGTGGTGAATCCTGGGGTTGCGCTTGCAGTACTGCTAGGCGTATAGGGTGTGCTACTCATATTGCGCAGCACTTCGGCCGCGCGATTGGTAGTATCGCGGTTTCCACCATAATCATTGCCCCAGCTATTGTCCGACTGTCCGCCATATGCACTCCCTTGTCCGTTGTATGATGAGGCCGAGTATGACATGTAGTCTGTCGATTGCGTCGTGGCTGCGGATTGCGATGTCGGGAATTGGCGCGGTGGTTGAGGAATGCTGTTTGCAGCGGGCGCAGTGTGATATGCGGAGTACTGATGTGATGAACTTTGCTGGTAGGGGTAGTTGTATGGATTGCCGCTATAGTTTGACATGGTAGCAACCACCTAGAAGGCTGGGGCCTTCTTCAGTGCCGCTTTCTCAGTGAGGTTGAGGGGTCGCATGGAGATCGCAGTGGCGCCACAAGTGAGGTTGGCTAAATGGGTAGCGGCTCTGGCGCCAGAAATGGCGGAGAGTGGGTCCGACGCAGTCAAAAAGTTGATCCGTAGGGGAGCTGCGTGCGTAACCGGCGGCGTCGTGCTGCCAACGGAGCCGCGACGCGTGAGCGAAAGTAAATTGGCTGGGATAGGCGATTGGGCCTTAGGGCACGCGTTGCCCCAGAGGACGGCGGAGCGCGGCGGACGGAAAAGCAATGATCCGGATGCCGAGCCGCTAACACAAGCGAATTGGTGGCCGCCGCATCGCACACCATTCTCAATTTCTCAGCCCCGGGACAGATTCGATACCGAGCACGACAACACAACACGGCCATTCACAATGACGAAGGTTAACCAGGGAATCGCCAGCTCCAGGAGGAAGAGCAGGAAGGCTCACTTCGGCGCTCCCTCCAGCGTCAGGCGTGTCTTGATGAGCGTAGGTTTATCGGCGCGAACTTCGATGCATGTTTCCTGACGCACTCCAGGCGCCCTTGAGCAAGGAGCTCCGTGAGAAGCACAACGTGCGCAGGTGAGCGATTGTTGCTGTCGAGAGATGTGAATTGCGCTGACCACAGTAGCATCCCCATCCGCAAAGACGTACGCCCTACCGAAATTGATCCTCCCCAACGCAACAAGTACTAAACAATTTTTAGGACGAGGTTACCATCGTTCGTGGCTCCAACAAGGGCCGTGAGGGCAAGATCAACTCCGTCTACCGCCTCAAGTTCTGCATCCACGTCAACGGAGGTCCGTACATCCTACACTCGAATTTGGATTCAACGCTAACGAGGGCACAGTGAACCGTGAGAAGAGCAACGGTTAGTTCCTATACTTCTGCAACGTCGATTTCAGAATCTTACAATCTCAAGGCCAATCTGTCCCCATCCCTGTCGATCCCTCCAAGGTCGTCATCACCAAGCTCAAGCTCGACAAGGTACGCCCGCGATTTGCGAATATATGTGGTGGAGTGTGCTGACACAGTACAGGATCGTGAGAGCATCCTCGAGAGGATAAGCGAGGGACGCGAGGCGCAGAAGAAGAAGGCATCGGCATAGATGGTGGTGTGCTTTCAGGTTGACGACAAATTTATGGTTGGGATGCCCGGGAACATCGGCGCGGGCTGTACCTCTTTCACATCGAGCGAACGGAATGCATAACATCTCTTTCAACATCGTCGATCATGCGGTATGGGATGAAAAATAGGGGCGTTATACCGACTTCTAGCTCGAACAATGGACTTGCCAGCACTGGCTTGTATCCTCGATTTTCGATGTAGCGACAGGACAGTCCAGGGTGAAGACACGCAATCCAACCGAGTCCCACTGCATGCACATGCTCATTTCCCCTCCTGCAGCCCACTGCAATGCTCCAACACCGCTAGGATATCTACTCTTCAACCCTTCTCGATGGTTGCTTGCAGTTATACGACTAGCGAAGAATGATGATATGTGGCTTTTGCCATGCTCGCCTGCAGACCGTTTCGGAGGTTTTCTATGATGGAAACGGTTTGATGGTGAGATACATCTCAGTGCGCTAATCATGCTTAGAGAAATGCAGGGTCAAGTCTTACGAATCACTCACATGTGACATCATTTCGCTGGACTGTACGTGGGTCCCAACCACTGGTCCATAGGCTCAGATGCTGCTATCCAAATCTTGCTTTGACGTAGGCCACTTTGATTGATAGATATATCGTTCAGTAATCGAGATGCTTATTGATACAATGCAGCATTCTGCAATATCCAAGGCTCCACTTCCAGAATAGAGCTCACAGACTCATGTCCATTTGCAAAGTGCAGGCCATGGCTTTGGGAGAGTACAATCGTATTACTATCTATCATTTCTAAAACCGCACTGGAAGTTGACAATGCAGTAGATCCCAAAGGTGCTGTTGCTTATTAATCATGACGCGGATCGGAGCTTGCGGTCTCCGCATTCTTGCAAATCGAACATGCATAGTGCAATCTGACCCCATTATTACGCCTTTGATGCTTTACTAAACATCGTGGGCAGCTTACGGGCATTATCTTATAGGAACAGCCACGCTCCTGCTTCCCCTCCATTACCGCAACCTCAAACACCCCACTAGCATATCATCTTTGGTGATATAACAGTACACCCATAATGGCCTCGAAATTGATTGCTATCGTCGCTGGTGTAGGTCCAGGTACTGGAGCATCAGTTGCTCGCAAGTTTGCTGCCACATATCCTGTTGTGCTTCTTGCTCGAAGCCCCTCCAACTACGAAAGCTTGACCAATGAAATCAATTCCGCCGGAGGAAAGGCCATTGGCATCAGCACCGACATTTCCGATTCGAAGAGCGTACAGAATGCAGTGGAGACGATCAAGAAAGAGTTTGGAAATGACGTTGGTGCTGCGGTACGATTATTAGATGCCCATTCTTGGAAGACCGTGCACATGGGCTAAAGAAAGAAAGTCCACTGACAAAATTGCAGGCTGCAATCTTCAATGCAAGTGGTGGCTTCCTTCGCAAGCCCTTCTTGGAGCTCCCCGAAGATGTTTTTAGCACTTCGTTAGATGTTAGCGCGAAGGGGGGCTTTATCTTCTCGCAAGCCACTCTTCCTCTGTTACTGAGAGGAGTTGAGCAAAAGTCTCAGCACCCGCCATCCCTTATTTTCACTGGCGCCACAGCTTCAGTCAAAGCCAACGCAAACATGGCATCATTTGCGACAGGGAAATGGGCTCTACGGGCGCTGAGCCAGAGTCTTGCAAGAGAGTTTGGGCCTCAGGGCGTCCACGTCAGTCACGCGATCATTGACGGAGTCATCGACATTCCAAGGACCAAGGAGTTGTTGAAGGAACTTGGTCCTGAGGCTAAACTGAATGCAGATGGGGTAAGTTCACAAAAGGTTGATAGCGACGATGAACGAGACTAATGAGGAGTAGATTGCAAATGACTATTGGTGGTTACACACACAGCCCAAGACGAATTTCACATGGGAGATTGATCTGAGGCCTGCGGTTGAAAAGTGGTGAGGTTGAAAGTTGACTCTCTATCAATGCAGTTGTGTTAAGGGTGGGACATCGTCAACCCAAGTTGTAAAGACCCTACAGGCTGAAATGCGATTCAACGAATGCGCAACATCTCACATCTCTCGCGTGCCTCAAGGAAGGCTTCTCTCTTACTGGTTCCGTTTGCTTGATCTATTTACCAAAGTTTCTATGTGATGCTCGACATTCCTTTCTCGGTTTCACAACACATTCTTCACCTTCCATAGTACACATGAGGCCCCAAACAGGGGCTATGTAGGTAATAGAAAATCCCCAATAGCTTCAGGCTTGCACTCTCCGACATTTTTATCAGCAACTTTGCTCTACAACTCACTCGTCCCAAGCGTAGCGGCCCAGAATGAATAACTACTTCTTTAGTATTGCTGTTCTTCTTTCTCTCTTCACTTCACCAATGCTCGCAAACCCCATCGATGAACTCCATTCAATCTCCATCATCCCCCATCGAGATCCAAACCGCGACCCCAATCTTCCCAGCACCCCATCCTCTAAGCCTTCCGGCTCCAGTGCAGACATGCCCTCCTCCTTTTTCTCCGCCTCAGGAGTCTCCCCCTGGGATGGTAGCGGCCGCTCTCAAATGCTCGATCACCTTGACGGCTGGTCCGGATGCCCACCTCGCGCCCTAAACTGCCGCAAGTGCCCCCGCGACCGGCGCTGCCAAAACCGACCCTTGGGCCCAATGTTTGGGCCTCCGCTACAAGAGGAAGAGCCTAATGCTTTTGCCTCGCCGAATGCCAAGTCTGCGAATGCTTGGGGAGAGGGGCTAGTGTGTCATTTGAAAAGATGCGATTATCTAAATCCGTGTGGGGATTATGCTACATGTACTGGGGGGTACTGTACATGTGCTCAAGGGTGGAAGGCACGTAGAGGGGGATATGTGAATCAGGTCCGGGGTCGGGAACTTCCGGGCTCGTTGAGTGTGTTTACCGATCCGGGGATTGCGTGCCTTCAGCCTTGTACGAGGCCCTACTGCGCTGAAGTCGATGGGAATGAAGAATGTTTTCTGGGATATCCGGCTATAGATCCGAATAACCCGAATAATTTGGAGACTGATAAGACAGGCGAAGGTGGTAGTGGTGTTGTTCAGATTCCAGGATCAGCACCTCTCGAGGGAAGTGCGCCGTAAGCGTCACGCAAACATGCAATGAATTGCCATACTCTGGCAATAATTGAATCGTTTTATTTTCAAGAAGAGTTCATAGTCTGTCTGTGTGCTTCACTTTTTTAAGTGACCAACCTTTCTAAATCCCCATTTGATACAAAACTTACTTTTGTAGTCTAAGTCTCGTCTTTCCATTCAAGTTGACCTTTTTTAATTGGCACAAGTAACTTGGGAATGGCTTATATTATGGTCTTATTATTCACGAGCCCGTGAGCCCGTTCGGGTTTTTCGATGGTAGCCACTGGATGCAGTCAGCTGCCAAGACAACCTTGCCAAACTCATGACCCCTCAGCTGTCATAGGCATCCACAACAACTCATCATCAGTACCGTACTGTCTTGTTTGAACTCCGGTACATCTGGCTTGTATTCGGCTACTTCGTCACACCGAAAGAACAGACATCATTCGCAGCATGCCACAACTATGAGGTATGGCCGGCATTTGTACCAGCGTTCCTTTTCCGACAGAGCCTTGGAAACATGCAAGAGAACGATTCCTTGAAGGCCTTGACCCCGAGGATGTGGAGCGTTACAAAAATGCGACGCTCGAAAACATATTCTACGACGCCAGCTCGACACAAAAGAAGTATATTGCTGGAAGCAAAGGCTGGATGATTCAGCAAAGGCTAGCTTCCTTCTCAGATTCCCTAGAAGAGTATGGCAAAGCAATGGACGTGTTCGTCAACTCGTACCCGGAAATTCTTTCGCCAATTTGGGGAAGTATTCGTGTGGTCATGCTGGTAAGTGTCCCAATGTCACATTTTTTTTACGAGTCTTCACGGCAGACAAAGCTAAATCCGAACCATCACCAGATTGCGAGTGAGGCAGGCAAATTTCAAGACAAGCTAGTCGACATGTTTGCCCAGATAGCTGATGTTCTGCCGCGACTCCAAATTTATGAGATGATATTCAAAGATCATGAGCGAGTCCTTCAAGTTATTTCCGATGCTTATCTCGATGTTGTCAATTTTTGCATATATGCAAAGCATTTCTTCGCCAGAAAATCCCGTTCCATGAGTAAGGCCGAGAAAACATAACTCAAATGCTCCAAACTCATGCGTCATAGTACCTTTATCAATCACTCTTAAAGCTGCTTGGAAACCATTCCAAAAGGAATTCGACCAGTACATGGTGACTTTCCGAGGTCATCGAAAGCGCGCCGATCGAGAGGCAAAGGTTGCTCACATGATCGAAGCGGCAAAGTCTCGCGAAATCGAGTTGAGAAACCAAGCGCTGCAGAAGCGCAACTACAGACTCGGTAGGCGCCACGAAATCCTCTCAGATTTGACAAACATCAACTATTCAGCCAAGCATGTGGTTCATTCAAGTCTCCGTCATCCAGGTACCAATTTGTGGATAGGAAATGGCAATGAGCGCCTCTCACTATGGCTAGCCTCGCAAGAATCAAAGATGATATGCTGTTATGGAATTCCTGGATCTGGTAAGTCTGTTCTAGCCGCCAGTGTAGTTGAAGACTTGCTGGCTACGAACAATGGGCCTACCTCAATCATCTGCTATTACTACTACGATTACGCAGATGTAGCATCCCTCGATATCGCTGAGTTGGTGGCTTGCTTGGTCAAACAGGTTCTGATCCGGCTTCCCTTGGATCGATTCGACGATGGATTTGATTGTCCTTTTAAACAAGGTGTTCATCCTGGACTAAGAGAGAGTCAAGAATTCTTGCTAAGAATTCTCGGAGAGTATACTCATACGTTTGTCATTATTGACGGACTAGACGAACTTGACAAACATAACCAATCAGCCACCATGGCCTTTATCGACCAACTTATCTCCATCCCAAATACCGTCACCAAGGTTTTTGCCACAAGCCGATCAGAAGAAAGCATTGTAAGGAATACATTCGGTGATAATAGCGTGGACTTGCTGTCTCTGGCTTTCCACAATGATAATATAAACCGGTACATCGAAACGCGTATTGAGACGAAAGTGCAACCAGCGAACCCGCTACTGAACAACCAAAGACTGCGGCAGGGGGTTCTGGATGGACTATTGACATATACAAAAGGAATGTAAGTGATACATGCCATTTCCCTGAAAGTTGTGAGCATCAAAACCTACATCAAAACCTTTTGTGTTTTTAGACAACAAGTGGTCCTGATATTGATCACACGTGTTTTATTCGGGACAATCGCAAGAGTTGACCCCTGTGTAGGTTTCTCTTTGCCAAGCTGCAATTGGACGAGATCCAAGAGGCAATGACAGAGAAAGCAATCCGCGAAATCATAGTCGATTTCCCCAAGGGACTGGATAGAACCTACGCCCGGATTATTAAAAGAATAGGAGAAGGCCCAGGGGGTGAGACCAAGCTTTCGATGGTCAGCAAAGCCTTCCGTTGGATTGCCTGTGCACGGCGCCCTTTGTCTCTCCCAGAACTAGAGGAGGCCGTGGGAATCGACAAGACTGACAAATCCCTCCGTGCAGATAATATTGCTAGGAACACGGGCTCGCGGCTAATCAGCGCATGTGGTAATCTGCTCACTTGCGATGAGCCGAGTGGAATAGTGACCTTCGTTCACCGATCAGTACTCCAGTTTCTCTGCATGGAGCCCAGGGAAGCGTATGGAAACTACCCCCATCAAATTCATTTCAAAACCACCGAAGCAGATCATGAGATTGGAGAGATATGTATGGCATATCTTTCGTTTTCAGATTTTGAAACTCAAATTGCGACTTTACCAGGCACGGCACAGTTGGACCGCTCGTATGCAGAAGGGCTTGTACAAGGTTCGGTGAAGCAGATTTTCGGGACAGCCTTGAAATTTAATCCATTTGGATTGAGATCTAAAAGTCAATCGTCACCACTGACGATATCTTTGCCGGTATCCTCGAAAGCATCAGAAATTCTCGCCACGAAATATCTTCTCCTGGAATACATCATAACTCATTGGACATTTCATACTAGATCGCTTGACCAAACGGATCCATCCTGGCCTGCGTTCTCAGACCTTGTCCTTACCCGACTGTTGATGTTTGAGTTTCGACCATGGAACGAACACCCTTGGCATCGACAGATCGAAGTTCTTGCGAGTGAATATAAGAAATTGTTCACCGAGAACGCTAAAGAAACAAAATACAAATCTAATCGGAGGGCGGTGGACAGTCTGCTTGAACACTTGCCAGTCATCTTTTGGGCATTGAACTACGGTATCCGGTCCTTGATGTTACTTTTGGAAGACCGGTTGATACATTCTCAAGGAATACTTGAAAGTTATAAAATTTGGAAGATATCCAGTTTTCAGTTTTCAGGATGTACCTCATGGATGAAATTCTCACCTTACGGCCCCTGGATTACATTATTTTTCCATCTATGTGAGGGGACAAAACCTCAAGATGGTTCGCGAAGCTTCTGGAACGGCCAATACATCCTAGACGCTGAAAAAGACATGGGTCGGTATCCGTATGGCTTAGATGAGCTCTTCAATGCCATAGGCCAGGAATTTTGGCGTTGGAAGAGCCTTCAGCCAGATGCCAATATGGAACATCCGTTCGAGGATGCTGCCCTGATGACATTGCGCGAAAACAGAGAGATGGCATTTACAAAAATAATCGACCTGATGGATAGAGCAGACTTCAGCTTTTCCCATGGAGCCCGAAAGCGAATATTCATAGCAATGGTGCAAATGAAGCGGAGATGGATTCAAGGGTTTGACCTGATAATCTCTTACGATGGTGTCTTGGCTGCCGGGTCCAAAATAGAGGATCTGGATTTTATTTTCGCTATTGAACAGCAGATCCTCTTCATATTGACATGCATACTCGGAGGAAGAGAGAGGCCATCTGATGTCGTTGATTGCTCTGGACTATGTACAGAACATGTCGGCCTTATCTTAGCTCTTTTGATCTCTACCAACAACGGCAGCATGGAAGGGTGTATTGGAACAATGCACAGGCTTATGTACCGCAGCGGCTTGAAAAAGTACCGATTTCGACTTCCAACGCACGACTGGACTCGCACGACCCTTGGATCGAGGAAGGTATTCCAGAAACTTCTGGTAATTGATGGCATGTCGCTTCTTGACATTGCCTTGAGAACTGCCCTCCGTCAAGAACCAATACCCTCGAGCCGGCCACTTTGGCTACTGGAAATCGCACATCTGGTTCAAGATGGAACGAGTTTCTCAGCATCAAAACTTGAAGACCAAGGCATTGTCACAGCTAATGCGCTCAGCATTTTTCATTCTATGATGAGGCATTATGACCCCAAAGTTGGGTTTCCGGTTGGGTTCGCAGACATCAACTGGACCAAGAAGGCAGTCAAATTGATTCTGGCACAACCGGCATCAAAGAGACTAGCTCAGCGGGATGAAATGGTACTGAGGCTACTCCTTGATGAAGACCATAGCACTTGAAGCCTTCTGACACCAATCAAGCACACTCTTCTCCCATTTCTGTTAATCCTAGGCATTGGCGTTGGTATTCTCCTTCAGACAGGGTGCTGCCGCAGCGGAGAGTTTCCTAGAATTTGTGTCTGTTGCGTTCAAATGTCATCTAGCAAAAAGTACAACTCTTCTTGATTCTGTCTCATCAACGATGACCCAAAACCTTGCCCGAAAACCTTACCTGCCAATTCTGTCCTCCTTTGACAACCTTACTGCGTGCGAGTGACAAGCAACCTTTGCATCTAGGCGGCCAGGTATTCTGCCTCATCATCATACCGAACTAACTCTTTGATCCGCAATGTTTCAAGCCATCACACGCAGAACGATGGCGTCACGTAGATAGGACAACCATCTACTACGCCCATAACAATAGCGCTAGGAACGATTGCCAGCCCAGGCGGTACTACAGAACAGGCGTGAGTGAGAGGTGCACGCGGAACCGCGAGTCGATCAGCGGTTCCTTCCGACCGAGGATGATTTCGTAGTACCTAATTTTACCCAGATCAATTGTACAGCTAGGCAAGCACAAGGACATCACAGACAAGGCAAAAGACAAAGGATCAAATTTAACATATTGAATTCTTCTATCTGAAAGAGTCTCACACACAAAGCGTGGAAAAGTCTGCATCCGTCAGCAACCGAAGACGATGATGATGCGTAGATAAAAAGTGAGAGGCGAATGGGTTTCAGTTCTCCAAGGTGATATTTGTTTCTTCAACGACAAGCTCGGGAAGAACACAGCGAATATTGTGTTCATCATGGAAGGGGAAGAGAAAAAAGTAAGAGAGGTAGCTTACCATCACAAAAGCAGCATGCACAGTAAGATGCAAGCGGGGGATCTGTAGAATAGCTTTGTCAGCATTGAACAGATGCATATCATGTACATCCAAGCAGGACGGAGAGTAGAAATGTCCATCTGAAATCAGCCTGCGTTACATTAGTGGATGATCATAAATAATGAAAGTTGACGGGATGACATACCTCATTAAATCAGATTTGGTTGTAAGATCAAGACAGACGAGCCCTCGTTACAAGGCCGCCGTTCACACAGTGTGAATATCGAGTATCATCATAAAAGAGATGGAGCAGTTCAGGAAGACGAGATGTGTACCGTACCTTGACGGACAAGTTAGTCAAAGCCAAGACACAGGTGCGAATCAAAGTGTGCATCGCATAAAGATGTGGATCAGGAGATGCTAGATCAACAAGTTCCTCTCCTTCCGACACCCACAGGTTTGTACGCCTGCTTGAAACGGATGCCGGTCGGCGAGTACAATCTGTCCGCCCATCGCATCGGGGTTTCATCAGGGAAGAGGTGCGCGAGGGAGGCTAGTACGAAAGGAGGGAAATATGTACCTGCAGATGCCATGTTAGCTCTTCGATCTCAAAAGAATAATGAGTCTCAAAGTTGCGAAGAGGGTAGCAGAATCAGACAAGGCTGAAACTATAACAGACAGAATCGACAAAATATGTTCAGATTGAGGAATGCCTTTCCGTGTCGTGTGATCATCACTCTGCTGGGGGTATAAGGGAAAAATGGGGTTACCGTACCTTTAAGATTGAGGGAAAAAAAAGCGCGCGCTAATAGCTCAACGGCCACAGTCAAATGTTCTACAACCAGGTTAGCAATGCTTCTAGAGCAGCTGCGAGTTCGAGGTGTGAGAGATGCATCATTGTAATTCTAGAGATTTAATGTCCTTCACGATACTGTAGGCGTTGGATTGTTTAAAGGAATAATCATCTGCATCGAGGTAAAAGAGAGCGGCTGCTTACTGTGTATGACATGAGAGCAGTGCCAGCTGCGATGTTAGTCGAAAAAAACGTGGCGATTAACGCTGCGCGTGCATGAAGCGCGAAAGGCGTGTTGTGGTGGAAGTGGAAGGTACGAAGGAAGTTTCTTGGTGAAGCTCCGAAAATTTAGCTGAGGCGGAGCGGGGTTTTGTTTCGCCGAGACTATTACATAACACGTCCGATGTCAACCACATCAAGGCTAGTCACTGGCAAGCTCCGACCATACCCAGGTAGTCTATCGCTATCTGAGCTTGAGGAATAGCGAGCCAGTGCTTAATTTAGACGATTAACCCGGCTATGTTTTTGATATATGACTCGTTCGTACTTCTTTAAGTTGGAGCTCTCCCAAGATCTAACCTCAAAGCCATTTAAACACAAATTCGGGCACTCTGGGTCATTTCTTAGGGGTTCGATCCTTGCGTGTGTACCTGCAATTTGGGACACCACTGGTCTTCTGTGTGCTTCATTGATCATCTCAAATGCAAACGCATTAGGCCTGTTGCCTTTCCTAGACGACACAAGGTTGTGAGTACTCATAAATGAGGGATATAAAATCCATAGTTCCTTGGAAAATTGTGAACACGAGTCCCCTTATACATCACAAGCATTTATTGAAAATATTAAGAGAGCGACTTGATTTCTACCCAACTACCTCATTAATCCCAAGCCCCCTCTCCAACCCCCACCATCAAGGAGCGACAGGAAACCAGAAATTTCGCAAAAAGCCAAAAAAAAACACAAACAGCAGCATGGAGTAGAGAGCGAATCTTCAACAAAACCAGGCAGAGCAAAAAGACAAAAAAGGGACGAAGCGTTACTTTTGGGTGCCGCGAGGCGCTGATCTTTGGTATAAAACCGTGTTCTCTTCCCCACCAGAGTTGATATCCCATATATTCCATACTCCCCTCTTATCCTCTCCCCCAAATTAATATCCCAATATATATACCATGGTAGTGTATAGAGGTCAAAACATTATATTTCCCTCAAAGTTGTGTGTCGCGTTAGGGTAAAGACTCTCGACGTAGATGGCAACTACATCCACGTCGTAGCCGGTACTGTCGGATTGGAGGGTCTCCACAATCCGTCCAAATATTGCGTGGGTGGGTCGATATGTCGGAAGAAAGACAGAGCGAGGCAAAGAGCGCCATGTATGTGTGTGCGTGGGTGTGTCGTGCGCGCAAAACATGAAAAAAGAGCCAACAGCACAGGAACAATTCAGGCCAAGGAGAGAAAGAAGGAGCGGAAACGTAGACGCTGAACAAAGAATGTACATTAAAAAATCGAAGCGAATAAAACTCTCTCCCCCCACCTCTTTACCCAATAGTTACCTCCAAGCCGTAGTCTCCCCCGTCCAGCAAAAAAAAAAAACCAGTTCCCCACCCACGCACGCGATTCCTTCAACTCTTTTCTCCAAGCCACCGTATACACACTTAAAAGCAATAAAAATCCAATGTTTCCAGAACGTAATAGATACAAGACGCGCAAATGACAAGAGAAAAATATATATATGCAAAACCACAAATGATGCTAAAGTGACCCAAAACAACAATCGCTTGCAAGGGCTCGCCATGCCTCTCTTATCCCATGCATGGGGTAGAGAGGCGCGAGCGAGAAAGAATTGAAGAACAAAACTTCAATGTGGGTATCGACATTGCCGCCGCGAAGCGCATGGAAAAGATTTCCCAAGTCTTAGAATGAGATCGCTCCGGATCATACCAAGCGGAATGATCCTACTAATGATACTTTCAATAAACAATGCTTTACGCTCCAAACAACGATGATGATGACAATGTGGCCAAAGATGGTTCGAAGGTATAGTCGTAAGGTCGTCTCAGTGTAACAGATGAAGATATTAAGGTCGAGTGATAGAGAATGCTGAGAATACTAGGGGTAGTCATGGATGAGAAGTTAAATCATGGGCGTGTCCACCGATTGGTAGACACCCTGCTGAAGCGTGTCGGGGGGCATGTTTGCACGTATTTCCTTGGGGTGGCGATACCCTGCGAACTGCGAGTTCCTCTCATCAATTGGAGAAACCACCTGCTCCATTGGCTGTGGTGGGGGAGGGGGCGGAGGAGAAAACTTTCCAAAGTACGAGTCGGTGTTGTTGTTCTCGATAGGCGACCTCGCATTTGGGTTGCGAGGGAAGGAAAACTCTGGAATGCTCTCATAAGGGGAGATGTCATGTCGAACAGGCGGAGACTTGTTGCGAGAGCGACTGGTGCTTCGCATTCTCTCGGTGACTCGCTTAAAAGTCATACCCAAGTTCTCGCTGACGCTTCCACGACCACGACGGTGGCTGAGCGGAGAACCAGACGTACTTGGGCCGGCTACGGGCGACACGGCCTCCTGTGGCTTGTCTGCGGTATTCTCATCGATGGCAATATTGATCAGGCCAACGCTGCTCTTGGGACTATGGGAAGGGGTCTTGCTGATGGTCTGATTGGGATCGAAGAGTGGGGCTGGGGGCGGAGGCGGAGGAGTAGCAAGATGCTGGAGCTCAGCGAGAAGCGGCGGGGCCGCAGCATCTTGGTCTATGATGACGACATCGCTCTCGTGAATAGTTTCGTCGATACTGGCAGTAATCGGCGGCGGGCTGATGCGCTTGTAGTTGGAAGCCGACGAAAGATCGGGAGAAGTGTTCATCCTTGAGTGGCGGCGACCACCGCCAAGAGAGCCACGCCTTTGGGGGAATGTGGGCGAGATCCGTGGCGCCACGTTGCTTGGTGAAATATCCTCGGGGGGAGCGGAGGAGGCACGCGTAGGACCAATGGGCTGGCCAAAAGTGGTTGCCGGCAAGAGTGGTCCAAGGTCATCCTGAGGAACCTGCTCTGGTTCATGGGCCATGGTGATAAGGCTGTCTGGGATTGTCGGCACAGCAGGGATACCTTCGCGCTCATTTGGATCCGTGCTCATATATCGCGGGTGGCGCATAGCTCGAGGAGTTGCCGGAAGGCCGATTGGCACCGAACTGGTAGAGGTGGCATTGACGGGGAACCGGTTCGTGGGCGAGTATTTCTTCGAGATTTCAGGGTCGGCCGTTTGGCTGCGCTGAATAGGATCGCGATGCATCGAGGATGATTGGAAGTAGTCGGCGTTGTCTGCCGTGTGATACCGCTCTGCGATGGGGCGCTGGGCCAACTCTCCGGGGTGGGGAATCATGGGAGCCGAAGGACGGCGAGCAAGAGACAGTCTGCGCTCTTCGAGTTCCTTTGCAGCCTGTTCTTTTCGGGACATGGTGCCAGGCCGCGAAAGTTGGCGGGTACGACCGGAAAAGTTTGATTGCCGAGACTCAGGTCTGCTCTCAGGTCTGCTCTCAGGTCTGCTCTCAGGGATCCGCTCGGGTGATGCTTCGCGCATGTTTGCACGAGACCGGCTTGATTCGCGGAGGGAAGCAGCAGCCTTGCGGCTCATCGATCGGTCTCGGGGGAGACGACGGTCAGGAGACGGCTCGCGGCGGTTGCTCCTAGCCCGCTCGCCCGGTCGGCGACTGCTGCTCCTCTCGCGAGGACGGACAGGTTCATAATCCTCTGCGATGGTGTCTTCTTCGCGGAACATTTGTTGTGGGGACCCAGGCGAACGGGTGGCAGATGTGCCGCGGGTGGCGCTTCGGCCGCGGTCCTCAGCTGCACGACGGCTGGAAGCTCGACTTGCTCCTCGGCTGCGAGTACGCTGGAGGACCTCAGGAGATTCATTGCGTCTCGCCGTCTTGGACGAAGACCGTTGCTTGCTCATGCCAACTCTGGCACGACTCCTGTTGGTGCGGCTACTTGCAACAGACTCGGTAGCGATGGGGGAGCCAACGTCTACGCGATAATATCTCTCGTCATCAAAGTTGTCCGTGTTGGTGGCTGCCTCCTTCCGGGTGGTAGCGTAGATACCTGCATCCTCAGGAGACATGGGGACGGGAGATGACGGAGAGCGTTTGGCAGGGCGGATGTAACGCACGCCAGACCGACCGCGTGATTCAGAGGGGTCACGGTTGCGGCTACGAGTTCTTGCTGTACGGCTCTCAGGACGAGGCTCAGTGCGGGATCCAGGCCTAGGCTCGGGGCGAGAGTCAGAGCGCTTGCGAGCATAATAGTTTGCTTCATCCAGGCTGCTAATGTATTGGTCGATGCTGCGAGCCTTTGCGCTCTTGACGCTTGCACCAGTCAGGGGCGGGCTCAGGTTGGTATAACCAGTCTCGGGACCTTGCTCGACAATGGTATCCGTCATCTCAAGGTGAAGGTTTTGCTGGTTGCGACTGCGAGAGCTGTTACGAGACTCGGCCCCCTTGTCCCTCAATTGTTCGAAGATGCCTGCGGCTGGGGAGGGAAGGTGGTCCTTGGACTTGCTAGGGTCATAAGTGGCTGGGGTGAGGATCATGTCCTTTTGTCCGCTTGTAGATGAAGCGCGGCGAGTTGAGAACGGAAGAGTCTCAACTTCCCGGCCAATGTTGTCGACGGCTGTTCTTGGTATTTCGCGCTGGCCACGATCGGGCACCGCAAGAGCAGCAAGGTTCTCATTGTTCGTAGTTGAGCGGTCGGCATCAGATCGGGAAGGGAGGCGCTTGCGTCTGCTATAGGATCCGGGTGTGGCGGTCCTTGCCGAAGATGGTTCGCGAGAAGGATCGCGAGCAGTCCTTGCGTTGGCGGTGAGCCAGGGTGCTTTGCTGACTGAGGGGCTGAGAGCAGACTCCGCAATGGGAGTGACGCCTACGTTCATTGGTGTCTGCTCGTCTTCCTCGGGGAGCATCTGCTGTGGTTGAGGTCCGTTCCCGAAATCAGTAACAAGCTTGAGAGAAGACATCTTGGCAGCGACCCTGCTGCTCTGGCCTATTGGTGGGGAAAGGGGAGGGCTGAGCTGGGAGCCAAGTAAGTGTTGCTTCTGAGCGCTGAAGACAGCGTCTTGGGCGCGCGGAGAAAACCATGGCTCGGAAGACTCCAAACCCATGCAGGAGAAGCACTTGACGGCCAGCTCAGCCTTGCCCTGAGATACAGCCAACTCGCCCCACTTTCTAACCAAGAAAGACTGCCTTTGCCAATCTGTAGGAAAGACGAGGCATGTCAAGAGAATAGCCTCCATGTAATACTTGCGGGAAACGTATACCTCGATGGCATCATTATACTCACCAAGACCAAGGAGAATGGCAACAGCAGGGTGAATGTCGCCCTTCTCCAAAAGTCGTTGAACAAATGCCTCACCAACCTTCTTCTGGGTGCCTTGACCCATCGAACTCAAGGCCAGAAGCATCCAGTCCGAAGAGGTCATGGACTCGGAGCCAATCATAGATGCCATGAGATCGGCACCACTCTCTCCAAGCCACTTGGAGAGCAAGACAGCGCCAGCAGATCCTGGGGATTGACGGGCCACTGAAAATGTTAGTGTGCGTCAGGGATAAGATGGCAGGATACTCACACTCGTCTCGAACCAACTCCTCAATATCATTGTCCCACCCAAAGACAACTCGCAGCATGTTTTGTCGGAGATCGTCTGGGCTTCGCTCTGGGCCCAGCTGCGAGTTACGATAAGGAACATCGGTGAGCCTCGCCTTGGTAAAGGGAAAGAGGTCCATGTGCTTGGTACGACTCGACTCATCAGGGCTTCGGAGGACTTCCTTGCGGAGGGCAGACGTTCCATAGCGGGAGGATGCGGCAGAAGATGTGGACCGGATCGAGATGCTTTCACGCGAGTTTGAGATGAAAGAGGAGGTACCGGACGAGAAGACGGTGCCCGTACCCCCAGAACTCTTGGTCGATCTCGTGCCTACAGAAGGCTTGTCATAGCGGTACCGAGGTGCCCGACCACTTCCGGAAGACCGTGAGCCCTGCGAACCACGGCTGGAGACCGGGCTCAGAGGGCCGACGCGGTCGCGGCGTTCTTCCTCTAGTTGATCCATCTCTTGAGCAATCTTTTGGAGCGGAGACATGACTGCACCTTCACCTTCACTGCTCTCGGACTCGATCAGCATGTTAGCAGCCGACTTGGCTGCAGTGTTGGCAGGCGGTAGGGCAGTCAGAGGCGTCTCCTTCTTTTTGATCTCATCCAAGGAGTTGGGTGGGGAGGGAGGAGTGTTGGCGGGAGGGTGCTGGACATTTGCGACCATGCCAGGAGTGCCGCTGGGGTTCAAGTCATACTGCTGGACGGTGTAGTTGCGACCCATGGTGAACAGGGTGGCAGTGGGGCCATAATTAGTTATGGCCGCAACGCCCTCGATAGTTGGTACGGGCTGGTACGTTACTCTCTTAGTACGGACGTCCCACGAACAAGTTTGACTATAAGTGGTCAGTATTATAAAGCTAAGCGCCGGGTACAAGTCATGTGCCGGGGAGAATAGGACTAAAAGATGAGACTCACCCCTCGGTGTATTGCACGATTCGTCCATTCTTAGACCAGGCGAACCAACATGGTCCTGGCTCTCGCTGCTCATTCTTGTTCAAGACGCGGATAACGCAGGGCGAATCACCCCCATGAGGTACCTTTGGCACGCTCCACACTCTGAGATCGCCGTCGGAAGTTTGGGCGGCCAGCATCTCGGACTTTTGTTTGGACGAGGACCCATGCCAGGCGAGCCCCGCAATAGGGGAAGGGGCCCTCGGAGTTGTCAGTGTGTGGAGAATTGTAAATGATGGCTGGAGAGTTGCAATCAGAATGGAGCCATTGAGATATCTGAGCACGGTTAGCGTGAATTCGATACCACGTGCGCATGTCTCAGTGGTAGTTACCCAATTGCAAACGTCCTACAGTCCGCCGCTGGGGCCAATGCGGTGATGGGGTCAAAGATGGTCCTGGCGGAGAGGTGCTCTGACGTAGAGGGCTCAAACAAAATGATGTTTCCCTGGGCGTTGCCTATTTTTGTCCCCGACCGTTAGAAAGTGGCTCACCGGCGCAACTACATTGGCAAAACTCACCAAAAGCAACATTCCCGTTCCTCATCCAAGAAGCCACTCGGATCTGCTCGTACGACGCAAAACGGGCCACCTCGTCGCCGGTGAGGAGATCCCACACAATGGCGGTACTCCCCGCATCGTAGCTCACCACCAGTCGGCCCGCTCCCCGCTCAGAAACGTTGTCGACCGAGATCCAAGAGACGTCCTCGCGGTGGCGATTGAAGCGGCGCTCAATGGCCAGGGTGTCGTGGTGCAGGCAGAGGATGACATTGCGCTGGGCGTAGAGCAGGAAGGAGGCGGTCGCGGCGCATGGCTCAAAGGCAAACTCGTCGCTGCCGGGGGTGATGCTCGGGGTCGGAGGCTTGGTGATGCTGTCGGACCTGACGGACGAGCTCCTGGAAGTCGAGCGCTGCCTGTAGTCTCCGGTCGACATGTCGCGCGGTTCTGCAGAGGCAAAGGCTCAGGTCAGTCTCGGGAACGGGCCTTGAGAGTCGCGAGGCGCATAACTCGGGGGGGGGAAGGCTATCGATTAAGGGTTCGGGACAGCACAATCAAGGGGGGGGTGGATTTCCAGAAGGACTTGGGATGAAACTGGGACTGCAGGTCGGGGAATTGAGACTCACAGCAACGTGCGCGCTAAATGGCAGTGCAAGAAGGCACGTCGCTCCACGGCGTTTGGAGGGCGGTATAGTTTAGCCCCGCCCTGGCTGACTGGGGTAGGTCGAGGGCGGTAAACGAAGCTGCATGCGACCGCTTGGGGGAGTTGTGTGCGGGCGTGGGCGGTGGGCGGTAGGCGGCGGGCGGTACGGGGACAGGCAAACAGTGGTTGGCAAGGTGCAGCTGAAAAGACAGACGGGATGGTGAAGGGAAAAAAGAGGAAAAGCAGCAGCAGAAGCGCGGGCAGGAGGGAAAGTTGATGCGGTGGGAGGGTTGGGCCTATCAAGGCCCGGCGCTTAAGAGTGCAGGACGGATTGATATTTGGTCAGAACAGGACGGGCAGGACCAGCACGGTCGAAGTCGTCTCGCCAGCGACGAGTTGCGAGGGCCATTACCGGGGACAGTGAGGCGTCTAACGGCTAGGGTTCGCGGGCGTCGCGGGCAGTGATTTGCTGGGCGAGGGCCGTGGTCGCGATGGACACGGTCGGGTTGACGAACCAGCAGCACGATGCGGGCAGACGAGCAGGTGCTGGGCCGCCAAGGTGGCCGTCGCGGTGACACGGCGCATCGTTGGCTAGGTTTCGCGCCGCAAAAACCGCGGTGCCTGCATGGGACAGGCTCGGGCAGCCTCTGAGAGGGCGCGTCGTCGCCGTCGCTGGACGAGCTGGGCGGCGGAGAGACGAGGGCAGCTGCGAGCAGAGGCGATTGGGGGCCCTGATTGGCCGCGCCCGCGTGACAGAGGCAAGCCGAATCACACCAGGACGAGCCCGGCCGGCCTATCACGACGGCCAGCCGCCGCCTGGGTGCGGGCCGTGGCAGGGAAAATCCCAAGCCCCGTCCGCCGTCCCCCACCGGCCCAGGGCAGGCCGTATATCATGGGCGGTGCCAGCCAGCGTCTTGACGATGCTGCTGCTGCTGCTGCTGCTGCTGCTTGTATCTGCTGACGATGGCTCGACCAACACCACGGCCCCAGCCGGCCACGGCCGCCCCCTCCTGCGACGGCGGACGGGTGACGAGACGCGACGGCCCAGCGGCCTGCGGTTGGCCTCCTATGCACGAAGGGCCCCATCGCATCTGCGGCCCTTCCCTCTGGAATCCAGAGCCCGGCCTGGTAGGCTGCTGGGCTGGCGGGCTGGGGCACCGCGGCGGGCTGCCTGCTGGCCTGGTGCGCCGTCCCTGAGCAACGACCGTTCACTGCTGCGCTGCTGCACTGCTGCTGCACCACCGCCTCATGCATCCCCATCTGGCTGCGTCCGCGCCCACAGAGCTTCACCTCCTCTTCCTCCTCCTCCCCGCAGCCTGGCCGCCCCGACCGACCGTGGACACGTCCGCCGTACCGCACGCAGCCCTCGTGGATGCTTCCGTCGCCGCCTACATGCCCTTCTGCCACTGCTCCACCACGCACCGCCAACCGCACCCCAGCAGCAGCCAGCAGCAGCAACAGACGGCATCAGCATCAGTGCACACAATGCGCATTACGCACGCCCACCCGCCCGCTGCGCTGCGCTTGCTGCCGTCCGCAGTGGTGACTTACAGCAGTCCAAGCGTCTGTCGATCCGCGATCCATGATCCATTGCGAAGTCTGCTGCCCAGTGCTTTGACGTCGTTGCGTGCTGGCGTGTGCTGACCCCATATCAACCGCATATTGATCCGAAATACCAGCGTGTCCGCCTGTACGCCCGCCAATACAGCCCGCCGCATGAAGCCTCAATCTGCCAGGCCCGCTCCTCTTGGGCAGGCTCTAGGCTCTGGGCTCTAGGCTCTAGGGGGCCGCCTCGACGAGCATCACACAATTTGCTCGTCGCTCCAACAAGATAACCACAATGCTGTGTTTTGCCCACGAGTCGACGACGGCGCCCGTTGTAAGCGCCCGCACTAGCATGCCCATCCCTGCTGCGCTTCACTTCCCAGCCCCTCCATGGCTGCCCATCCCATCCCAACATGCACCCCACGTCGTCAACCACAACCTACCATCTGCAAGGGAGAGACTGCAACCCGAGCCCTTCCTTCCCCCCTCCCTCTGCTACCTTCCCCTCACGCGGCTCCCAAACTTCCAGAAACGCTTCGGCTCTTTTTGTTGGACTTTTTTTTAAACGTGAGACAGGAACCATTCTCTCATGTAACACACGGTCTGCGCCGGGTTCCGGGAGCGTGCTGCTGCTGCTGCTGCTGCTGCTTGGGTAGATACATGCACCATGTACCTCACACCTTGGAATTCAAGACAAGACCCTCGCTTCCGCCGCCGCACACCGCCGACGGAAAGCCGCTACCGAACATGGCAATCTGAGCTTATTATTTTTGGCAACCCCGGGCCCTGGGCCAGTCACTCACCTCACACATCACGAGACTTCCAGGTCCCTCCCTTCCCACTTTATTTCCCCTTCCTCATTCCTTTCGCCTTGCTCGCTCGCCGTCCATGCACCGATTCGAGGACCTCGAGGGCTGGGGCCCTGGTTCCCCTTCCCCCAGGGGGCGAATGAGCATGTACACTCCAAGACCGCCAGCCTGTAAGCCCGTGGCGTATCACGGCTCCTCACTGCACAGTCAGCTCGGGGCCACGCCGTACTATTTTCAGGGCGTTGCGCCCCTCCCCTCCCCGTACCCTACCCAACCCAACCCAACCCTACCGCATTCCCTACCTCTCTCGGAGTGATTATCACCTTAGGCGACGCGCTGCACTGCACTGCAGGGCAAGGGGCAAGGGGCAAGGGGGGCGCACAACCCGCCAATGCGCATGCTGTAGATTGTGGCTTTTTTGATGGCTTCGCTCTCCCGATTCCCCCCATCCCCATCCGTCTACTAGTTTGCAAGGCGCCCGCCGTCAAAGGGGAAGACGGAAGACGGGGCGGGTTGCTTCACCACCACTCACCAGAAGGGGCGGCCCGCAAAGCACAGCACACCTGAATTCGATGCGCTAGAGTGTGACGACGTGTGACAATGGCTCCCCCCCGTTAGTGCCGCCCTGCACTTTTGTTTCCCGTCTCTTGTCTCGTCTTGTTGTTCGCTTTTTCCCATGTCGGTTTGGTAATGGTACGGTTTGGCTTGGGCGTCTAGTCACGATAGTCAATGGCGGATTCATCACATATCACACTTTGATGCAATGCGAGCCCGAAATGATGCAAGGTAAGCGAAGTGATATTCACTGGGGTATCTATCTGATGGAACTACATGGATGGCTGGATGGCTGGATGGATGGATGGGGGTATCATAAAAGGGAAAGGCGGGGGGTGTAGTCACTCCCTACAAGCCTATGCGGGCGCCTGAATGAACAAGATGAAAAATCCAGTCCCGCTAATACAAAAATGCAAGGAGCCCGATGGAACGACGTAAAAGAAGAAACAAAGGCTCCTAATCCCATCCGTGTATCCAGTGCATGGTGATGATGGTAGGTGGGGGGTATCAATAAGAAGAAACGACAAGCGGTTGGGTTTGTGGGCAATAATGGGGCGAGAAAACAAAATGCCAAGTTTCCCAGAGAGCAAAAAAAAAAAAGCACACCAAAAAAAGGACGCGCCCTGCAAATGCAAGAAAGAAAGCAAAGGAGAATCCCATCACAAGCCACTCGCAACGGGAGGCGAGCTGGGCGTTGGAGGCTCCCTAGCGCCTCCGGTCCGACATCCCCACCAAGCATGTGTGATGGATCGTCGGCACCCTGAAATATGAGGAAAAATATGCAAGCAAGTGAAAAAACCGAAAAAAAAAAATCAAGGTTCGGGTCCAAGGCGTTGGGCGTCATCGATGTAACAGGCCGCGAGACGCGGATCGACAATCGACAAGCCGCCGGGGACGCCGCGTGAGATAATGGCAAAGGTTGCGACGTCCACGTTTCCGATGATGGGTTGATGATGGTGCTCTGCGCTGTTGCCGCCCACGCATCGATGATGACGCGGGGCCCGGCTCAGAGCTGAGTTTGGACGAGAGCAAAAAGAGTTGCGCACCCGCAGCCTGGTCCAAGAAGTAAAAGTAGGACCGAGACTGAGCCCGTCTGTGGAGTGAGCGGGCGGTACGCGCGCTGCTCGCGCTGCGCGTTCGCGTTTGGCGCTTTGCAACCCTCCCCTCTCCCCCCTCCCACCGGGTGGATGACCATCCGGCGGTGTGCAAGGAGAAAAAATCTTCCTCGCTATTGGGAAAGAAGGGACCCCGCGGCGGAGAATTTACCGCCGCATGGCTGAGTTGGGGTGAGGGGCTGCACATTTTCGCCTCCCCACCAACCACCACTACCGACTGCACGTGCTTGGCGGGCTGACACGTGAAAGTACACGTGATGACCAACACCAGCCATCTGAGTGGTGGATGGCTGTGCACGGTGGCGTGGCGTGGCGTGGCGGCACCATGCGCGCGCTTGGTGAAAGAGTGATGTGTTGTTGATGTTGATGATGTGCATCATGACTGGAGGTGCCAAGTTAGTCTTCTGCAGACATTACTTGACGTGGTCGCACTGTGACTCAGACGTACCTTGATGCACCTGGGAGTCATCGGCGGGTCAGAGTCCAGCTCTTCACTCGACAGCCTCGGGGCTCTCCGAAATGGGAGTCATTGGCTTCGAGGAGCGGCGCTGCTTGCGGCCGCTGCTGCTGCGCCTCTTCTTTGGCTTCTCAGAAGCGTAGAGCGGGGGCAGGATGGGGAATGCCTGGGCCATGGGAGGCTGGCGAGGCGGCGCGGGAGCCTCGTGGAGGAAGGGCGTGGCGGTCGCGCTCTCGTCGTCAAAGTCGCAGCCAAAGAGGTCCTCGTCGCTGATGTAGGAGCTCGACGAGTTGCGGTACTCGAGCGAGCTGCCGGTAGGCCAGGACGGGTAGGCGCACGACGAGCCGCGGCTCGAGGTGGTGCCCTCGGCCGAGTAGTTGCTGTACAGGGAGCCGGTTGGGGAAGCCATGGGGCGGATTGCGATGGGTATCGACTTGGAGGGCGACGAACTGGGAGAAGTCTCAAAGTGCATGGTGGTGGTGGTCGAAGCGAGCCGGTGGGGACACTGTGTATAATAAATAAATGTCTCGTTGCGGCTATGGGTCGGCGAGAATTGTTCGGAGACGCGTTCGGAAGGCGTAAATTAGGCGTAAGTCTAGCGTAGCGAAGGCTCGAGATACCACCGGCGATGACGTTTTGTGGCAGAACTGCGGACCGGATCCGATGGGGGCGTTCAGGGTTGGCGGCCGGGAGTGGGGACCGATGGGGACCGAGGGATAATGCAAAAAATCTTGCTTGCTTGGATGCTTGGATGCTTGCCTGGAGTGGATGGAGCTGGCTGAAGTGGGTGGAGGGGGAGGGTGTGGAGTCTAAATAAGTCCGGGGCAGTGAGGCGGTAATCAGGAGGCCGAGTCAGAAGCAACGTGGGCGTGTCTCGCACAGGTTATTCAGATGGGCTGGACGTGTGGGATGGGCACGGGCGTTAGAAGATTATATCTTCCGTCGCATATTCAGAGGCTACGCCACGCCTCTGTCGCATGAAACGCTTGCTGGGTGGAGGCTCCTGATTTGCTTGTTAGCAGGAGTCGGTCAGTCACCGCAACTTGTAGGGACTGGATGTGGATTGGGCACAGGTCACCGCCTATTTGCGCAGACACCCACAACCGTAAGCCCCGTGTCCACTCCGCTGCAACCCTGGCCCTCGGGACGCCCACCGCCTTGCCCCATGCGAGATCGCAGCCTGTGCCCTGCGGCCCTGCGCCTGTCGCCGTCGCCGCCCCGTGAAGATGACTCGGCCAGCCTGCCAGCAATCATCTGTCATGCTGAGGTGCCAGCTGTTTTGCGAGCCCCCCGGAGCAGAGCCAGCAGCGCCAGCAGCGCCAGCTCATGACACCGCGCGGGTTGCACCCTGGCTGGCTCTGGCTACACTGGCTGCACCGCGGCGTCACCCTCCCGCCGTGGATTCTGAATCATGCCCCGACACGAGCGCCCGCAAAAGCATGCCATTTCCACTTCCGCCCTGGAAGTCCTTCCCCGAAAGTGACAGCGCACTGTCCACCGCCCCCCCACGAGGCGGAAAAACGGGGGGTGTCGGGGGCGTGTCAAGGTGTGCCACCCCCCTCGAGTAAGCTTCCATCCCATCTGAGATAAGCCTAGTTTGGCCGATCGCCCTCGGGTTCCCTTTCATCCCACGTTCAGCCGGCGCATATGCCGTCTGCTTTTGGCAACAAAACGTCCGGCTTCGCATCCCGCCTGCCCGCTCATCTCGCACGCCAGGCCTGTGCCAGACCGTGCCAGAGCCCGCCGGAGCCCAATAACGCGTGCCGTGCCCAAGACGCGACCTCTGCCAGCCCAGGCTCGCCGGCCTCACCACCCGCCGCATCTTGTTGTGTCTGCTGCCTTGAGTCGCTGGCGCCGCCATCGCACCTCTTGCTTCGCGCCGCCCGCTTAGCCTTTGCCCTGTGAATGCTGCCTCGCGAGGGGATCGCCACCTATTGAAACGAAACACAAACCTTCCTGACACCTGAAGGACTCCGCCGTCTCGCCGCCGGTCTTCGCACCCGCCTCGAGGTTTAGCCGACGGATCGTGGGGTAATTCACATGCGCCCTCGACGCGACGATCCAAGGGTCCAGCGTGTGCTCGCCTTAGTCTCCGTTACATCTTCTAGTCTCCGACTACTCCTCACACGAAGACCTGTCACAGGCAAAATGCTTTCCCGCCGCAGCGACCATGCCCTAGCCTCCACACCCTTTTCTTTTCCATCCGCGCCCGAAATTGTTCCATCTCCTCGGACCGCATCAGGAAGTCGGCGAGAAGGAGGAGGTAGTGCGCGTCGCTCGCTTCCTCTCGGACCCGCACCCCCGAGAAAAATCCAGGCTCCGGACACAGGGGCCGCCAGACCCAGGGGGCCCAATTCTGGGCACTGAATCCACCTTGGGATTGCGAGCAGTGTTCCCCAAAATGTCCACAGGGCTGAGTACAGCGTCTATAATGTCCGGGTAATGCGAACTCATCTGCAGTCAGCCCGCTCACTGCAGCGCCGCTGATGCTGCCCGCCGTCTCGGGCAGTGACACGCCCTCACTCAGCCTGCTCATTTTCGTTCTATATTCAGCCAGCAACCAGCAGTCTGACGGACTGCACGCCACTATTTGCGTCTTTTCCACGTTTTCCACGAGTCGCGGACCGAAAACCTGGGGGCGGACGGGCCACGCTTCTCCAGCTAGGGGGAGGGAGCACTGGCCTTTTGCCTCCGTCTAGAGTGCCCCCCATCCACCACCCATAGTGCCATGGAAGCCGCGAAGAACATTGGAACCGTGCACGCCCGTGTCGAGGCACGACAATAGCCTCGGGTGTTTCCCCAGAGCACTCGGCGCTTTGTTTCTGCGCGTACCCACGGAACATGACGTTTCTGGAAAATTCTGCATCAAATTTTGATAAAGGATTTCTTTATTGCTGGTAAAAGCAAGAAATTTTTCCCACCGGCCGGAAAAATTTGCTTCTTCGCTTTCATTTCCGGGCGGGAGGCTGGTAAACTCTGCGGCAGCGGGAGTGGGCTCCCCCCTGCGGGAAGGGATCCCCAAAACGACATGGTCAAGGCGGAACACAAGTTAGCTCTGCCGGGGCGGGCACTGATGGACAATGCATCGACTTGATGCTTCTCGCCAAACTCGAGCACTAGGGAGGAAACCACATCGGATCCGTACAGCTGAAACTTGTCACCTGGCCCTGTTGTCGTTTCTTGCTTGCAGCTTCTGAAGAAGGTTCTCCCTAGACGCAGGGCCATGTGTCGAGCAACTCTGTTCAACCATCTCCGCACGCAGCGCTTCCCAACCGGGCAACTCAGGCCGTGGTTTCACGAGTTTTGCCATCAGACCGTCTTTTGCACGGTCGCTTCCGCACGTGTCGAGATCGCCAGGTGGCAGCAAATGGCAGCACCTAGTCGATGTTGCGCAGAAGGGAAAGCGGATCCGCGTCTGGCTGGGTTAATCTTCGGCGCGTTAGAAGGTTCTTCGCAAAATCTTCACCGCGCTCTGCGCGCCATCCGTCATAGAGGACCCCTCGAGCTAGGGTACCGCCGCGAGGAGAACTCGTGGTCTGCGACGGCTCGGTCCACTTGCTGTGGGCAGCTGAGGGCACTAGAGGGGCTGTCAAACCATGGAACAAGACAACTTTACGGTGTGCAATGGATATCAGAGCCAGACGCCAGCGACGGAACATTCCACTTTGTTTTTTCTCGTAGGATTTTCGGCGGCGTGCAGGAAAGGGGAGGGGGCAGGCTCCTTTGGGGAATGTCGATTGCCGCAACGAGCAGGTGTCCAAGGGGCCAATGTCGTGCTCGCTCCCTTGCGCAAATCATTCCGCCTCTCAGGCCCTCAGGCCCGGCCTTTGCCCATCCCGCGCTCTGGGCTCTGGGCTCTGGGCTCTGGGCCAGCGCTGATGGTCAGTGTCGGGCTCCAGGCCCAGCAACCCGCACAGTGACATTTGGCTCGGTGCCCATTCACCCGCACCCAGATAAGCAACCCACGAGCTGATCCGGACCTCCCCTCCACCAGCATGGGGTAGAGATGCTCAGGGTGAGAGGAGGCTGCGGGCGTCAGCCGTCAGCCGTCAGCCGCGGGGGAGCCCGCCGCCCTCGATGCTCCGCTCCCCGAGTCGGCAATGGAATGGGGCGTGGAGATCCCCAGACCAGAAGCCCACGCCTCCGGACTTCGGTCCTCGAGAGATGAGGCGATGCTCCTGCCTGCGTTGCTGCCCTCTCACCCATCCATCCATTCGCCGCGGCGGTGGTGAAGAGCCAGCTGACCTGACACCGGTGTCTGGTAGGCTCTGCAACATCCAGCTGCAACCCGAAGGCCTCAGAATGGCGGGACCATCTCGATCTATTGCCTCTCCGCACCGCGCTTCCATACAAGGCAGACGACGGAGGCCGCGACAGAGTAAGGCTGGCGTAAGAGCGCAGTCAGCCAATGTGAATAGGTAACACCGTGGTCAGCGAGCGAGGCTGTGGCGGTGAGGTCTCGCTGTGCTGTCTGCCTGCCTGCACTGCAAGCGCTGTCATTTTTAGTGAGCCTTGTCCACGGCCTGCGCGCGCGGCGTGCCCGGATGCTGTGCGACGGCACCTTCGCAAGCTGGTGGCTTAGAATGTCCGACATGGCAAATGGACTGCCTCAGCGTGCGCTCGCTCAATAGGCATCGAGCACTCGTCGCGAGCGATCTACCGTGGCTGCAGGAGGCGAGCGACATCAGGACCACAGAATGAAAGAGTCATCGGACTCTGGAGAGCCACCGATAGCAAAGGAGGGGTAAAATAGAGTAGGCGACGCGAATGCGCGTCAACTGCGGCACCCTACAATACTGATGCCGTCTGTGATAGGGCTCCTTTGGTGTTGCGCTTTGGAATGTGTCAGTCGCACCCGCGCGGGGCAGGTGGAGCAGTCACAGGAAGAGAGAGCCAAGTCATCTGCGCGCCCCCATGCCAACCCCTCTGTCCACACCCAAGGCTTGTGACTGCGTCCACCACTTCCCGGTATCGCATCTCTCTCTCTCTCCGCATCGCATTTCGCCTTTGCCTTCTGTACAAGACGAATCCATCACATGCCCCAAACAAGGCAGGTGGGTGCCATGACGCGCATGACTGTTTGCCCCCCACCGTCCGTCCTGCATCGTTTCGGACGCGCCCTCTTCCAAGGTTGCCCCACGCCCATGATAGCCTCACGAATGCCCTCAACTCGCACCCACCCCACTTGTCAAACGCCTGTCATCCACAGTGGAGTCGATCTTTCATCTCTCTCGGGCGCACGTCGCCCACTCAAGACCCTGCATGAGTGCCATGACGACACGCCCGCTCCGCTCTGACGCCCTCGGACCCTCCTTGGGTGGACCTGGTCACGGGACTATCGCCCCCATCCAGCTGTGAAGCCACCGCGAGGCTCCACAGTGGTGTGGCTTGGCCCATCCTTGGTGTCTTTTTTCCATGGCTGTTATGGCTGTTAGTACACTATACTAGCCACTCTAACCTGTAGGCTGTAGATTGCAAGAGTGGGTCGGCAGAGGAAGCCCGACTGTTCCCGTGATTGATCGCGCCTGGTACATGCAACTGCCGGCCGGTAGTGATTGACCGGAGGGGCCCTCCGCTGGCTCCTACCTAGCCCAGAGACCGCCTGTAGGAACTGTGGGTCGAGGGTAGCAAAAATGTTGTGCAGTGACCATCGGCGACCTGCATGCCTTTTCCCGACACGGTTTGGTTTGGCTGTACTGGAGGGGGTTGGATGCAACGTCCGCACCGACGGTAAGCGAAAGGACTGGTAATGGAGCGACGGACATTGGATGTATGGGATTGAGGTGCGGGTCCACGGCCTCCGTGTTAGAAAAGAAACCGGAGCCCTGGTGGATAGGCCGCATGGTGGCATCCATTTGTTTTCCAGTGTTTTGCGTTCAACTCCGTCGCGGACCCAACGAAGGTGTCGCTGTCGTGTGGAGGATCGCCGAGAAGAGAAATTCCTTTTGACCGCCTTTCTCGGCCGCCATGTTTCCGATTTTGAAGCTTAGTTTCTCCTAATTTTTTTTTTCTTTCTACAAAATTCAAAATGCTCTTCTAGTCAAGATCGCTAAAAGGGTCTGTTGAAATTGTCAAGGCCTCCATGTCTTGACGCTCTTGTCTGTTCCGAGGGCTATGCTGCCATTAAAGATTCCTTACTTTCCCCGGTAGTATAGCCTCCAGCCCGAAGGAGGTACTGATTTATGCCGTTCGTTTCCTGTTGTGAAATTCGGTGTTCAGATTCGATTTCAACGCATCGTGGGTTTTCGGCCTGAAACAAGGCGTTCATCCGTGGTTGTTAAACATGTAACAGCCACGTTCTAGCCATCCTGACTAGAACATTTCAATTTCTTACATTACTTGGTCTGCAAGTAATTGTCTTGGTACATGCAAACACAGCATAAGAACGAAAGAGCTTGGAACCAACTTCAAATTCCGACACTTGGCATGATCCGAATCACGATGCATTGAGATGAAATGTTTCTGCAATTTTCCAAGCGTTATGCTTGGAAATGATGCGTTTGGAGTTTGTGTATGAATGCATACACATGTACTTGTTTCGGTCTCGCTATTTCAAATATATGAGTTGTTCCCATGCGTACTTGGCATCTTCTTACAACATGCTCCGTCAACAACAACGGCTTGACCCATTGGGCAGACACGGCGCTCATCAGCCATGCCTCGGGACAGCCTCCCGCATAACCAACTCCTGCACTGCATCCAAAGGCAAACCCCAAAAGCGGGACTCCGAAAAGGTAACCACCCACCACCTGCCCAGACAAACTCCCCGCCCCACATGAACAAACGGCGCTGCCTGCCTGCCTGCCTGCCTGCCTCCCGATCGTCGAATCGACTCCCCGTCCACCTCCCCGGGCCTGTCCACACATTGCCGCTCTTCGGGTCGCCGTTTTCGTCCCTGTGCATCCGTCGGGTCGGCATACCCACCGACCGACGTTCATGGCCCTGGGGGGAGGAGGGCGCGGGCGTGGGCGATGCGCTCCACTTTTTTTCCTTTTTTCCTATCCTTTTTTTTCGCCCACGCTGCCGGGCCTATCGGGTGTCATCCTCATCGATGCGCGTCGGGGAATGCGGGACTCAGGCACCACCACCACAGGGCAAGCCGGCAGACAGGCAGGCAAGACAATCCGGACCGTCAGGTTTCTGCACTGCAGTGCAGGATGCGGGAGCCGCTCTAGTGCATTGGAGGCGGGGGGGGGGGGGGGGGAAGAAAGTTTGTTTTTGGGACCTGCATTCTCCAAGTGCAACCGCCGGGCTGCTATGCGCTGGGTGAGTGGACTGCTGCAGCTGCTGCAGGATGGGGGGCTCGCATTTGCCGGCGTGGTACAGAGTAACGTAGCCTATGTTGGATTGTCTCGGAGGCCGTATGTTTCAAGGAGAGCGTGTTCAACTCGGTGATTGATGCCGACGTCGTCGTCGTCGAGCGAGTTGCCCCCCCCCCCTCCCTCCTCTTTGGTCTCCGCCTAGAGTTTTGGATTCAGTAGTATACTATTTGGGAAGCGTGCGGGGTGTCTCTTCCTTACCCGATTGGGAAATATTTGGCCCTAGGCGTCAACTCCGCGTGTAGCGTATCGTTTGTTAGCACCGTTTTCAGTCATGTCTTAGACATTGCGCGCATGCGTTATTTGCCCTCGAGGAGGCAAAGGACGCCCGGATTGCATCTTCACATGTTTAATGTTCAATGTTGTGCTTGTTCTTGTTTTTTTTCTTTTCGCGCGAAGCATGTTCAGAAGGGCTTGCATTGCAAGTTTGAGCCAGCGTATATCGTTTCGTGCTACGCTGATCATCTCCAAACTCTGGGGAACACCAATTATCTTCAACTGATAATCCTTTTGCCTCTGATTGTCCTAAAATTTTCTGATCATATGGCCTTTCGCGACAATCCACATGAACGCCCCCCCCAGATGCAGTTCTTTAGGTTTATGTTCCTATTTGGCCCTGCATGTTGATAGCCGCGGTTGCAAAGTTTGTCGATTCATGAGCTCTAGACACTTTACTGATGAGACACGGTAACCTTGGAGGCAAACACTTTTAAAGCAGCACGATGGCGCTTGTGGACCGGATGATCGACAGTGCAGTGGCTCAAGTGCGGGGCCGAGAACGCATGCCCCTCTTGGATGGTCCCTGAGACCATCCTAACCACAACAAATGTGGAAGAAAGCAAGATCGCTACTATGGGTGCATTTCAAAAGCCATTCGCAGTATTGTAATGTATTTAGATGCTAGCCAGTAGTCATCATTGTATATTGCTTTTTGCGTCAAACGTGGCTGTAGACCACTTAGGATCGAGTAGTGTTGCCAGAAGTTCTAGCGATGGAGATACAAAGCATTCGACTATTTCCATCCATCTACTGATCAGAGATAATATCATTTAGGCGTCAAAAAAATTTATTGTCAATCTTTTGCCATGACTCAGATTGGGAAAGTGTATATGAAATGAGACCAAGGCGGCGTTATGGTTGCTGCACAGGATGCTAGAATCGGGCCTAGTAAATGTTTCTAGAGACCAACTCCATCAAAGGTTTTGCAGCTTTCCGATAGACTGTAGCGAATAGATCATCATCACTCAATTCTTTGCCTCTGATCTCCATTCCGAATTCGCCTTTTAGGCAGTATCTTGTCGCATCTCGATATTCAGGCGGAATGAGGTAATCAGCTAGCTCTTCAGAAAGCCGAAGCGCAGCTATCGCTCGTATCATTGCAGGGTCTTGTGTTGTTGCGCGGTCCTCTTCTGTTATTAGGTTGTCTATGGTGTCGTTCATGGCGATTTCAACGAGAGCAACACCAAGGCTGTAAAGTGTAGCGTTCCTGGAAAAGAAAGGCTTGAACTTGGCTTCATTTGGGCCTCCGGAAGTCGATAAGTTTCGTGTGCCAAATGGTGCTTCAAAGTATGGCTGTAACGAACAATTGTTACCCGACCGCAAGAAAACTTCTTTAATAGTCCAGCTTGGCTGTAGCCAAGGCACGGTATGTTGTTGCAAGACAGCAAATAGCAATTTTGCTCCAATAGCAATGCGATCCTTTGGTGTCTTGGCAAGATCCTTATGCCCATGTTTCATCCATAAGGACTTCGTAGAAGCCAATCCTCCTTTCAACAAGTTGGAAAGCGGAACGAGTGCTTTTGGATGGGGTATCTGCTCGGACGCTTGGATCGAGTAAACAAGACTTTGAGACGTGGCTGGCTCTGATAGTCCCGATACCTTCATTCGGTCTTTGAGGCATTTGCAGAGATTATCTGTTACTTTTGTCGGTGCCTGTGATTGTGCCTGCCTGTATAGGCTGATCTGAAGAGGGTTCAGAAGCCACGATGTTTTCGTCGACTTGGTTTTCGGGAGTGAAGAAGAAGCTGCAAGTATGATCATCAAGTGATCATCCTGTACAGGTCTGTATTGGAAGTTGATCACATGGTCCCTTTTGCATGCACAGCCCCAAATCGCATCCATCAAACTGTGAATGTTAAGCAGATGCGTTCTGGTGGCTTTCATTTCATCAATCTCATCTTGCCAAGCCGTTCCGGCCGTTCCGATCGCAACGCTCAAAGACTCGCCCTCCAGAATGGTTCTCAAGGCTTTGATCGCTTTGTTAAGTAACTCCATGTTTCTTACTTGAGCTTTACTTCGGATTGCCTGTACAATGCGACTAGCTTCTGCAGAGAAATATGATCAGTCATCTCGCTTCGATAGAATATGGAATGCCATAGAGAAATCTTACCAATCGCTTTTCGGAGCTTTTTGACAAGTCCATGTATCTCTACCAAGCGGGACTTAATAATGGTAAAATCATGCTCACCAAAAGCTGCCTCCAGTCTTAATTCCAAGGAAGGGTTTTCCCATGCTTTTACCTCTATGTGTTCAGCCACCAGGTCTGCAATGTTTTCTATCTCAGCTATGGATAGCATCTTCTCGCAGCAGTGTCTGAAAATCAAAATATTTTCCTCAATATTCCGTTGCATGTTTTTCCGTCTTTCGTTACTCAGGAAAAGGGCGTTCAACGGTTCTAATCCAATATCTCGATGCTCTATGGCATTAATGAGCAGAGGTAACGTGGCAAGGATCATGCCAGCGACCTCAAAGCCTGACGCCATATCTCGTGACTCATACCCTTAGGTACCGGTCTTATACTGGAGATCAGAATCGTTAGGCTGTTATTGTCAAGGTATTATCATGGAACGCACTCCTTTGTTTCCTGCTAGTACACGTGGCCGCGTTTCATGAAAAGCATCATAGGAACCTATAGTCATTCGCGAGTCGCAGAATATTGATATATGGACTGACAAGAAGCTAGTGGAGCCACGTTCAGAAGTTGCGATAACATTTTGAGCGTTTGTCAGCAAGAGGGGTAAGCGCGGGGCACAAGGCCAAGATACTCATTTTCATCATCTCTCCCCTAGTTGCTTCCCACTATATCCACCTGCACCCGAACCCTACCTTGGACTGAGATGAAACCAAACCATAGATCGTTAATCGAAACACCTCCCGGTCTTCCACGATGGATTTCTCGGGGCCTTCAGTGTCGTCATCGCCTTTGCCGAATAAGGAAGCTCTAGCAAAATCTCGATATAAGATCCTAGATCTGTTCCAAGAAATCCTGCAAGATATAAAATATTATGTTGATCAAAATACCCTAAACAAGGCAAAATCATTGGCCCAAGATCTTGGGATTACATCTGGCCAGCTGGATCGAAACTTGCGGCACTGTAGCAACCTTCGCTCGCGTATTCTCGGACTGCTCGAGGATTTGAACAACAAAATACCAAAGGCGTCTACTTCTGTCGTGGGAGGAACATCTTATCACAAAAACCAGGCTGATGATATCAAGGAGGCTCTGAATACTACACTGCATAGCCTTGTAGTGCTTCTTTCTAACATGAAAGATCCTACGCCAACAGACGATTTACAGAAGTTATCTCAAGCGTTCTATGATGATTCTGTTACGCAGGCCGATATAAGTAGAGTTAAATATAAATTTCCAGACTGTCATCCGAAATTGTACCGACGCATAGGCGTTCTCAACAGACTACGTCGACTTCGCATTCAGGATGGACAATATGCATCTGAGTCAGGTTCAAATACCTCTGGGCATCCGAATTTGGTATCCAATGGCTCTCAAGCCGGCGATGTAGGAAAAAGGGAACCACACTTTATCCAGGAAAAAGATCAACCGTTGTCAATGCCCAAGATTCCGCTTTACATCAGCTTTCCCTCAGATCGCGATGCTAAATGTCCCTTCTGTATGTCACCTTTAAAACAAGGCATGAGCCAGAATGTGTGGGAGTAAGTATATGACTTGATTTCATACCAGTACATAACTAAACGAGATCATAGAGAGCATGTTGTCGACGATCTTGAGCCGTTCATGTGTACTTTTGGTGGCTGCTCCCAAAGCTATCGGACATACGGCTCTCAAACCGATTGGGAACAGCATGAAAACTCGGTACATCGTACTTCTGCTTCATGGATATGCCACGACTGCGACCAGACTGCAAACTCAGCCGAGTCTTTCAAAGATCACCTACGATCTGCTCATTCAGGATTGTTCGCGGAACAAGATTTAGATAAAATTACTGGGATATGTAAGACTATACGGCCGGATGACAACCCAAGGCCTAACTGCATTTTGTGTGGAGCCAGAATGACCAATAAAAAGCACGAGTTCAGCCACCTGAGCGCCCATCTACTGGACTTGGCACTCTTTGTGTTGCCCAAAGTCGAGGATGCTGGAGAGAGTAGTCGACTGATCTTTGAGCAGCAAGATTCTCGCAGCGAAACTATTGCAGATCAGTATCCTATAGAAGGACTGAGTTGGCTTCAAGAATTTGGACAGGACGATATTATCCCATTTACCCAGGTGCAAATACCAGGCCACGAGGCTGTTTCAGAGGTGCGGTGTGACATTGGACCCTCTACTGGGGCAACATATGCTTACAAGACCTTCGTATATCCTACGGGGTCTGAAAAAGACGAGAGACGCCACGCAGAAACGGAGGCAAACATTCTGAAACGCCTACAACATCAACACATAGTTTCTGTTGTAGGAGCGTATCTGCAGACACGTACTCTGCAGACACGTTCCATCACGCTTGTACTATCCCCTGTATGTGACGGAAATCTGATGGATTTCATTGGTCCGTGGCGAGATAAAAGGAAAACAGTGCTAAAGAAGTGGTTCGGCTGTCTCGCTTCTGCGCTTGCATATCTCCATAAGATGCATGTTTGGCATAATGACATTAAACCTGGCGCTATCGGGATTCATTCGGGGAAAATAGTGCTATACAAGTTTAGTATAGCACGAATTGGAGATGAAGGCTCGGACAGTGATGTAAGGCCGAGCCACTTTGATCCTCGTTACGCGGCACCGGAAATCCTCGACTTTGACGTTCGAAGTCGTTCTTCGGACATATTTTCTCTTGGCTGCGTCTTTTTCGAGATGTTAGCCACTTTTAGCAGGAATCACTCAGTACTGGAGAGGATACCATATTACGGCACTCATCCGGAAAACCTCCAGAAGGTCATATCCGAGTTCGAAGGTCTTCCGAACGATGTTATACCGGTGTCAAAAGTTTGCATATCTATGATGTCGCGCAAAAAAAGTGAAAGACCTAGTGCAGATCAAGTACTGGAGTCCTTGATCGAAGCATGTCTGCGTCTAGATACCTTGCATGTTGCAGGATCTAGCCTAATCGGGAGATGTGTCTCGGGCTCCGTGAAATAGAATGGGAATAATGTGGATGCAGTATAAGTTCGAACCCTAACATTGCAATGGCGGAAGAGAATCAAATTTAAGAGTAGATACTACGGAGTAAGATTTCAATCTATTGAATCTTTTATTTCTGCTATCACTACTCAGTAGATAAGGCTTGGGCTCAAAGTGAATACAAACACATCCAAGTCGTCAAGTCGCTGATACGTAATCTCAATTTACTTTCTCCTTCGAACCCGGATGCGAGCATCCAAGTCAGGCATAACCATATTCAACACAACTTTTTTTTCCAGCCTGTATCCTACATACTCAACATCATAGTTCTGCACCATGTAAGCCAAAGCCTGCTTCATTATCTGTGAAGCAAACCAGCGCCCCGGACAAGCATGCTTCCCATATCCATATGTCAGAAACGAATCATCCAAATCGACACTCAACTTCTGTCCCGCAATCTTTCTCGATTCACCCTGCGGCCCTTCAAATTGCCGAGAAAAGCGGCATGCGTCAAAATCTAGCGCATTCATGTGTCGAGACTCATCGAGATGGACCGGCTGGCAAGGAATGGCTATGCGCGTACCACCCGGTATCTCCACCCCGTTTCCCAAGTCCAGCTTTGTTCCGGGCACGACATTGCGGAACATGGCTACGATGCCAAAAGCTGATATACGCATCGACTCCCTGATTGCCGAATCGACCCGGAAGAGCTGATCAACGGCTTCTTTGGTCGCTATACCGTCGTGCTGGCCCGAGACACGGTCGCATTCTGCACGAAGACCGGCAATGAAATCGTCTTTGTGGGAACTGCTGTATATGTCTTGCACGCAGTTGGCAAACGCGTAGCTGGTTGTGTAAATGGAGGTCAAGTTGAGGATGAGGAGGCGGAGAGCAATCTTGGATGGATCCAGTTGGTCCGTACCGGCTTTAGCGCAGCGTTGGATTAGCCATTGAAGTACATCACTCTAGAAGCCATCATTAGCAGTTACCGAAATGGTGGTAGCGGTGGTTTGCGTACTGGCTCAGGTCCAGCGTTCTTTTTTAGACGCTCAAGTCTTTTCTCCACGATGGGAACGAGTATCCTTTTGCACCTTGAGAGATGGACGCGCGCTGGAAAGGCGATTAATGGCCCTAGGATAGGCCTAAGAAATGAAGGGATTGCTGTGATGATAGCCGCGCTTCCATATACTGCTGTTGCGTACAGTCTAGATTGCTCCAAGAAACCTTCATCATGAGACCCCACATAGGCACGGTTTCCCACTCGAGCGATGACTTTGGTACAAGTTTCCCATAGAGATACTACTCCCCATTCTTTAGCATTCGGTGCATACTCTTGGAAAGCAGAGTCCAACTCTTCAGCAGTCAACCTGGCAAATTGCCCAACATGCTTCGTCATGTGAGTTCTGACTATATCGAAATGAATGAGGTCCTTGTAAACGTCGATGTCGTCCATGGTATAGTGAGGCTGGTGTGACTCCATTTGGGGACCCAGAGCCTCAATCTCTGCCTCAGACTTATTCAACACACAGAATTGTGAAGTTGGTAGCACGACAATAACACCACATCCCGTGCTGGGGACCACGAAGGGGATGTCATGTTGACTAAACTTTTTGTAACCTTCCAGTGCGTTAAGGCGAGAGTTTGTGATGGATCGAAAGACCCCACGGGCCCACGGAAACCAACTATTCCTTTTCACCCCTACGACTGGGATTGTCATGCATGCGCCGTCCTGCTTCGTGTTCCGCTGGGTTAGTATCAACAAGAGCGCCACCGATACCAAACCTGAAAAACATGCTATTAGTACCTGAAATGTCCATGCTGTGATTTTTGGAAGCATTATGAAAACGTCAAGGTTTTTAAATGTCTTCGATCGTAAATATGACGCCTTTAACAGATTCAACCCGCCAAGACGGTCGGATGGCACGAGGGAGGGGTCCGTATTTGTGAAGGATCGTGTTGAGAAAACATTGATATCCATAATCTCACCAATGATGACTGCTGATGGATGGCCAAGATGGTAACTCGTTTAGTTATCCTGGCCTATACTGCAAGCTACTAGTTCCTCGCGGCGATCCCGCTTGTTGCCTCAATCGGGTTAAGAGTACACTCATTGAATCGATAAGGTGATATTGTGAGACATCCAGCCGACTAGCTGTAAGAAGTTTTGCATGTGATTAGGTAACTTGGATCATGTATTCGGCGTACTTGGCTAGCGTGGCAATATCTACCATGCATTTCCAGATCGCAGTGCTGGCGTGTCACCATGCCAGGGCGAAGCATGTCACCATGAAACCAGTCCTGATAAGCTTGATCAACAGCTCATAAATTCCAGGACATGTCATATTGCAGGAATAGTTCACATCATTGAATCCCCACCAGCCTGCTCCACATCATCTGGAGTCCAATACTTATCCCAGTTGAACTTGATGACCTCATTTCCCCACGACGTCCAGCCAGTAACTAGATACCGAGAAAAGACTTCCAGCGCAGTATAGTCGTAGACATCAGGCATGTACGGTTCTAGCAGCTCTTTCAGACACGGCTTTCGAGAGTGAACGTCTGGTACGGCTGCGATGACCCTCTTTTTGATGAAAGGCGCCGGCCCCATCCTAGTCCACGTGTTGGGAGCGGCTCTTCCAAGAAGAAATACCTCATACGGCTTCCTAAGGGGATTCTCAATTTCAAACATGGGATCTCCTTTAGTGGTGGTCTTCACCCAGATCCACTCCTCAATCAACTGAACATTCCACTTCTCGAAGAGTCCGCCGGGGCCAAGGACGTGATGTCGCAACGCTTCCTTGTTGGTGATCCAAATTCCGACCAGAGCGTTTTGTTCAAAGTAGCTGTCAATGTTCATCCTGAGAAGCATCCTCTTGATATGTGGCATACCTCCCTTGTCCTCATAGGCACCCTTACGCTTGGCAGACCTATTAGGCCAAGGCGGATCCATGACGACTAGGTCGAAGTGCCGCGGAAGATTGTAGTCATCGGTGACCTGACGGAACCTGGTACGAAACGCATTCGGATGGTTTGCGTCATATAAGAAGAAGCTGGCCTGGGGAGGGATCCTGAAACTGTACTTTGGGACATTGTGACCTGAATCAGACGCATTTCCGAAGACGGACAAGTCCACTGCATGCTCTTCTGGATTGTGAAAGTAAGACATCCAAGGCTTGTTGGTTGACCCCTGTGAATCATCTTTTCTACCGTGGACATCGCGTGCGGGTTGGTACGACATGAGCCATCGCTGTGCCATGGCGCCGCCTGAGGTTGCATCAAATTCGGAGGTCGCACCAAGAGAAGCCATCATTTGCTGGAAGTCGAAAGTGTTATCATTGACTGGTCCCTTGCTTTCAGGAACAGCTGACCACTCGTGCAGCCGCTCCCAAAGTTCCGTGTCCGGGTCGTCAATGTCCATACCGTCATCCCGATTCTCCTGCGCCTGACCCGTTGACCTGAGTTGTGGACCCTGAGCCGGGAGGTTTCGCGGCAAGCACCACTTGGAGACATGATTACGTATCTCGTGCAATGCTTGCTGTATGTCGATCTTGTATTCGGCGTGCTTGTCTACGCCAGCTACTTGCTGAGCTGTGTGAGCCTGGGCCTTTGGTGTCTTTGGCTCCCGGCCCGTAACAAGTGGAATGGGTGCATCCAAAGGTTTAGTTGAGAGTAGATGGCCGGAACGACCCTGGGCTACAGCGATGGATGTGGGAATATCGATGAGTATCACATCACGCTGCGGGTTCTGGTGGAGTATTGAAGTCCGTGGAATTCCATGTGGACCGTCCTCATCAATGGACATGGCCCTGACCCTGGCTGTTAGTTCCATCGGTAATTCAGGGGTCAAAAATAGGTTTGGGCGTTGCGATGGCTTATTGAAACCCTCAAAGGAATTCTTTTCGCCGGGGATGGGTGGGGCCGTCAAGGACGTCCGTTGAAATGCGGGGGTGATCAATGAATTCAAACTGTAGCGTCGCGCGTGGTGGTATCAAAGAGCAATTTGAAGGTGAATGAAATACCAAAACAACAAAAAGAAATGTATCGCAGGGATGGAAACCTACTCGTGTGGCGTTGGAGTGGATAGATTACCTGCGGCGGGGCAAGGGTCCGGGCTAAGAGTTTAGCAAACTTGTTCAGGATCATAGATTCCGATGAACATGCGCCAACTTGACTTTCTTTTTCGGGCGTCCCATGGCGGAAAATGAAGCACCAGTCAGTTTTTGTAGGCTGTTTACGGTGTTGTGGTGCGGTTATAGTACCTTCAGGTACAAAGGTGTTTGCCGCATGGGCGGGCGGCTTCCGTCGGCGCTAAGCTTTTCCGGAACGCCCGAGATCTCACCTCGGCTGCCAAACGTCATGGGAGAAGCCGTTCCACACACGGCCTCACTCTTTCTAATCACCGCCTCCCTACTCCACACCGAACCATACAATCACACTCGCAGATAGCACCGCGTGCGCCCATGTACTAGTAGAGCGCGCTTCCCACAACTCTCTTGCATGTCCTCTCCCCTCGTAAACAATGCCGCGGACGATCCTTCCCGAATCATGACCGCGGCGCAAACAACCCTCACTGCGCACACGACACAGAGTAGCAAGAGGCAGCCGCCAATATGTCCCACAGATGAGGAGGCGGTAGTTTCGGCGAAGGACAAGAAAGACAACATGGCCTCCGACTCGCCGCGTAGGAAGGTGGACAAGCGGAGCACCGAGTATGTGATAAAGAGCGGGCTAGCGGGAGGTTTGGCCGGGTGTGCTGTATGTTGCCATTTACTTATTCATAACCCTCCGGTATATGATTGACAACAGTTTTGTAAACTGATCTTTATATCAACAGGGCAAAACGGTAGTCGGTCCCCTCGACCGCGTGAAAATCCTCTTCCAAACAAGTAATCCCAACTTCGCAAAGTACGCTGGGTCATGGAGTGGGCTCCCTATAGCGATGCGCGAGATTTACAGCCAGGCTGGCCTCGGTGGTCTCTTCAAAGGCCACTCCGCAACATTACTTCGTATCTTTCCCTACGCCGGCATAAAGTTCCTCGCATACGAGCAGATTCGCAGAACATTTATCAAGACGAAAGCCCAGGAGACGCCGATCCGTCGCTTTACTTCCGGCTCCCTCGCTGGCATGGTATCTGTCTTCTTCACATACCCCCTAGAAGTGATCAGGGTGCGCCTTGCCTTTGAAACGCGGTCGGAGCAACGCTCGACCCTGCGCTCCATAGTCAAGAAAATCTACAACGAGCACCCCCCAACGACGGCGCACCACCCCTCTAACCCCGTATCCGCTGCCACCACCTCAGTCGTGGAGAACATCGCCCCGCGCTATGGCCTCGCAAACTTCTTCCGTGGCTTCTCTCCCACCATGCTCGGCATGATACCCTACGCCGGCGCCTCATTCCTCGCCCACGACACAATGTCCGACGTCCTGCGCGTCCCCCTGCTCGCAAAGTACACGACGCTCCCGCACACGTCCCGTGAGGAGTCGGCAACCACCACCTACAAGCCTGCGCAGCTGCGCTACTGGGCCGAGCTCGGCGCGGGCGGTTTCGCGGGCTTCTTCTCGCAGACTGTCTCGTACCCGCTCGAGGTCATCCGGCGGCGCATGCAGGTCGGCGGCGTGGTCGGTGATGGGCACCGCCTCAGCATCGCCGAGGTGGCACGCAGGATCTACGTCGAGCGTGGGTGGCGGGGCTTCTTCGTCGGGCTCACCATTGGCTACGTCAAGGTGATTCCCATGGCCGCCACGAGCTTCTTTGTGTATGAGAGGGGCAAGTATTATCTGGGGATATAAAGCGTGACGATTGTGGGGAAGAGGTGTTGAAGAGCTGGAAGGAAAGAACGGACAGACAGATGTGCCTGTATAGAGCGAGAGAGGACTGCCTCAAACGGTTGGGCCCGATTTCTGTCGCATTGGATTAGACCAAGTTTAGCATTGGCGTTATTATTGTGGGCGGGATTAGGTCGGTTGGTCGGCATAAGACATGGATGCGCTCCTCCTGCATGTATACACAAACATACCCGCGCATGGGGCATTTTTTCAAATCAAAGAAGAGACACATTCCACATCACTCGCCCGAGCCCCAAGCCCCTAGTGGGTAAAACCTTCGGTGCACTCAAACACGAGTCATATACGCCTATGTCGCTATCTGCTACTGATCTGGCTAACCTGCAACTAGCTATCATGCCCTTCTCGCTGAAAATAGGCGTGCCATCGACCTCTCCTCTCCATACCTTCTATCACATGCCACGGTACCATGATGAAGCTTTCCGATATCCCCGGAAACATATCCGGCCTGTAGCTATGTCCGAAGGGATTATGAGGTCCGCCAACGTGGTCGGATGGGGCCGTGGTAGCTTATACAAAAAGACCGTTGAATTGGCTGGGGCGGGCTATGTGATATCGTTTGGATATACTCGAGGCTGCTCTATGAGCCAACATGGCTCGGGGGCCGGAATCCCGAGGACTGTGGATATGTTGTTCGGAATACATTATACTCTCAGGTCGCGGCATCGCCACCGGCGGCCACGGCAGCTGGAGCAGGCACAGGAGATGAGGCTGCTTCGCTGCCTCCAGTGTTGGATGCAGCGTGACCTCCACCCCTCGCACCTCCGCGTCCACGGCCACGAGGGCCGAATCCTCCACGGCCGCGAGCGGGTCCGGTTGGAGGTCCATGGACTGGTCGATTACGGACAACCTTCTCCTTCCTCTCGAGAACTTGAACAGCACCCTGAGCGACCTTGACAGGGCTTGCGGCAATTGCCTTCTGGAGGCCTTCGGGCTCGACGAAATCGACATAGGCAAATCCCTTGCGCTTGTCAATCTCGACCTTCTCGATGGTTCCAAATGCCTTTAGGGCCTCTTCGATAAGGGGCTCAGTGATGCCCTGAGATGCATTGGCATGTTTCAAGAAAGCCTGGCGGCTCGTGGGGGCAGGGGCCGGAGAGGCAGGTACCGTCTGGGCCGACGTGGAGGCAGCTGGGCGTGATTGTTCCGCCTTTGCTGGGGTCGCTTGCGATTGAGATTGACCGTTGCGGGCAGCAGCAGGTTCAGTGGGTGGAGCGCGCGCGGCAGCCGGTCCCTTGGGGGCCGTGGGGGTTTGGGCAGGCTTCTTGAGGATTGTCGGGGCAGGGGCTGCTCCCTTGGCCTGTCCTTTGCCATCTTCGCCGGCGTTCTTGGAATTTGTTTTGTCCGCCAAGGAGGCCTTGAAGGCGCGGCGCTCCGCGCGGGTTGGTCGCTCCTTCTTGGGAGAGGCGGGGGCAGTCTTTTCTGAAGATGCAGCAACGGCTGCCGTGGGGCCTGCAGGGGCGACAGGCGTTTCCTTTGCCTTTTGCTTCCCGGTTGCCGGCTCCTCTGGCTGAGCTCCAGAGTCCTGGGCGGCGGGCGTGATTTCGCGTTTGGTACCGCGTCGGCGGTTAGGTGCCGGTCCAATGCCCAAGTCGCGCTGCAGCATAGATTTGGCAATGTTGACATTGCCGCGCTTGCGCTCGGGGGCTGGAGTAGACGCAGCAAGTGCGTTCTTGTCCGCATCCTTGGAAGCCTCCTTGTTGAGCACCTTGACAGCCTCTTTGGCGGCCTTGTCTGCCTTGCTGGACCTCTTGTTCTTATCATTGGATCCAGCGGCGCTGTCCTTTCCAGGCTTGGCCAGTATCTTCTTCTCCGCTCGGTCAGCTGCGTCCTCCTTGGGCTCGCCCCGACCGTGCTTAGCAGCCGACTTGGTCTGCGGCTTCTCCTTGTTAGCCTTCTTCTCGCGCAGAGCCTCAATCAACGGCGTCGTCTTGACCTTCTCCTCCCTTTGCGCGTCGGCCTCTGGAGCAGGCGGCTTGGTGATGGGGTTGGTCAGGCTTTCGAGGAAGTCCTGGAATTCCTGGTCCTGGTCAATTGTTCCCTGTCGAGCATCGTTCCTCTTGCGGCCTCCGGGGATGCGATGGTAAGCCGAGAACTCGAGAGCGGGGGGGCCGATGAGGGCACTGTCCTGGTACGATTTGGCGGCATCCTGGAAGGGGACCTCGCGGACACGGTCACCGAGAGGAGAAATGTGGGCCTGGGAGGTGACGTGGAGGTATACAGTGGTTGGGCGGGAGGGTTTGGCAGCACTGGCGACGGGTTAGCTGGGGAGGTCTGGCGTGGTGGGCTGTGACGCACTCCCTGGAGATCTTGCCCTTCCTGTAGTTGAGCCAGTCAATCTTGCCGGCACCCAGCTTCCACTCGTCGCCCAGGGCGGCCTCGAACTCGGCCCTGGTCAGGCCCGGGGGCAGGCGTCGCAGGGTGAGCTTCAGGCGCGGCTGGGCCGCTTTGGGACCGCGGGGTGCTGAGGCGGGGGCATTTTTCTGCAGCACGGCGACGGGCAGGACGCCGTTGAGGCCGGCCTGGGGCGCCATCGGGGGCGGGGGGTGGTGGGCGGGATGGGGTCGTCGAGACGGGGCGGCGAGTTATGAGTAGTGGGAGCGGGCTTCGCGGCGGGGACGAGGGCAATTTGTAGGTGCGGTCGACATTGGAAGGCGTCGTCTGGGCGCGGTCGGGCGGGTCAGCGCAGCGCCAGGAATCGCGGTCGTGGGGCGCGGGCGGCAGGCAGTCGCGGGTCGTTGGGCCAGGCGTTTGCGACGGGTGCTGAGCAGACAATGGACCAGCACAGGGCAGGGCAGGGCAGGGCAGGGCAGGGTGGATGGCGGAGGGCGAAAGAATGAATGCCAGCCTCACCGCCTGCCCGAGTGGGACAACTCGGGCATGCAAGCGCCGAGACGAGCCCAGTGTGGTGCAGCTGCCACTCGCTGCCCGCAACCTCACAGAACACCTGCACGTCCCGTTTCCACCTCATCATGCATGCCTGCTGCCGGACTCGCTGAGACTGCCATCGCACCATCGTTTTCGACGCCCGCACGCCCGCCCGCCTGCTCGACGCCCTCAACACATGCCCTCGCTGCCCCCCGCTACGTCACGTCTGATAACCCGCCCTGTCACACGACTCCCGCCCTCTGTCCTGCCATTGCTGCGCCGTCGGCCCTGATTCCACCCGTCCAGTCCTCTTTGCGCCGGCCCTGACCGACCAGTTCACGGTTCTACACCATGGGGAAAGACAGCGATGTCCCGCAGCCCGGGCCCGCACGCCTCTCCAAGGGCGCGGGGCCCGACGAGTGGCTGGAGCAGGCGAAACAGTGCAAGTACCTGCCCGAGGCCGACATGAAGCGCTTGTGCGAGATCGTCAAGGAGTGTCTGATGGAAGGTAAGTCGTCTTCGTCTGGCGCGTCGTGGGGGCTTGGTCCCTCCAGCGCCGCCCCGCGCGTCGAGTTCGAGTCTGATATTGCGCACTCGTCTGCCCGTATGACAGCCCCTAACCCACCCCAGAATCAAACATCCAGCCCGTCCGCACCCCTGTCACAGTATGCGGCGACATCCACGGCCAGTTCTACGATCTTCTCGAGCTGTTTCGCGTTGCCGGAGGTATGCCCAGCGACACCCCTACCCCTCCGGTCGCGCCCGTCGTGCCCGCCAACGCCATCACTGCCGCGGACATTGAGCCGCCCACCACCATAACCGATCCCAAGGCAAAGCGGAAGATGAAGAGGCGGTTCCAGCGCGACGCAAACTACACCGGCCCCGTCAGTCCCAACGAGGGCGAGGAGGACGAAGACGACGAAGACGAAGAGCGCGGACGGAGTCGAAGCATCACCGGCAGGCGCAGCACAGAGAGCGACTCTCAGGCGGGATCCAGGCGAAACACGGTCACGTCCTCGACCAATTTCCATGGCCAACAAAATTACATCTTCCTAGGCGATTTTGTCGACCGCGGATATTTCAGCCTGGAGACCTTCACCCTGCTTATGTGCCTGAAGGCCAAGTCAGTTCACTCTGCACCACCCGCACTAGAACGCGCGTCTAACAGCATCTAGATTCCCCGATCAAGTAACGCTTGTTCGCGGAAACCACGAGTCGAGACAGATCACCCAAGTTTATGGCTTCTATGAGGAGTGTCAGACAAAGTACGGCAATGCTTCGGTATGGAAGGCTTGCTGTCAAGTCTTTGATTTCTTGGCTCTGGCAGCTGTCGTCGACGGAAAAGTGCTTTGTGTGCACGGAGGGCTGAGCCCAGAAATCCGAACCTTGGACCAGATCCGCGTGGTGGCAAGAGCTCAAGAGATCCCCCACGAAGGCGCATTCTGCGACTTGGTCTGGAGTGATCCAGAAGACGTCGATACATGGGCCGTCTCGCCGCGTGGCGCTGGTTGGTTGTTTGGGGACAAGGTCGCCTCAGAGGTGTGTGCACTCGCCGCGTCCATTGGATCAATCGATACTGATCGTCTACTAGTTCAACCACGTAAACGGACTTCAGCTCATCGCTCGAGCCCATCAGCTGGTCAACGAAGGCTACAAAGTCTGTCCATCGACTCGCTTGATTATATTGCATGTGCTAACACGGCGTAGTATCATTTCAAGGACCAGGACGTCGTCACCGTCTGGTCGGCCCCCAACTACTGTTACCGCTGCGGTAACGTAGCCTCCATTATGAATCTGGAAGAGGACCTGAAGCCCGACTTCAAGATTTTCAACGCGGTGCCAGACCATCGTAGAGCGGTCCCGGCAGGAAGGGGAACGCGCGGCGAATACTTCCTGTAGTGACATCTTGTGCATACGTTTTGACATACTGCGAAGATTTATGGGTGCCACGACCATAGACGGCGGCGGCGGCTTTGGTAAAGGTGTTAGCTACGACCGCACTTGGCTGGTCTTGGGGAGCATCAACAGAGGATATGTGCACATGCAGACATTTGCATTATTACGAAGAATACCCAAGGAACGTATTACGATGATCAACAACAACAACAACAACCACAACAACAAACCTTGTATATTACCTACTTTCCGGTTAGTTTTTTGTACGAATATTTGCTGTGATGATTGATGATGATTGTGCGTCTTTTTTTTCTTTCCCTCGCTTTTGAGCTGAATCCTTGCTTGCCCACATGACAACGCCACACAGATAAGGTACCTAGAGTACCTGCGTACATGTAGGATCCGAGGCTACCCGCCTTCATCGAAAATGCATATATACATAATACTTACTAATTGCTACTTCTTCGACTTTCTTCAATCATTGGATTTTTTTAATACATTATCTCTATTTTGCTCTCTTGTATTCAACGCCTCACAGTAATTTTATTGTACAGGAAGAGGGTAGCTCCGAGATTTGGCGCTTTTTTTTCCATAACGGCCACTTAATGCTGTGTCGGCTTCATAATCAACTTTCTTCATTCGAGAAAGGCTATGTGCTGGCCTTGTCAAAGTGATTGATTATATAGGGAGAAGACGGATTACCGACGAAAGGAATGAGAAAGCCAGTATCATCATCCCTAGGTTGAACGAGTTGTTTGAGAATCCCCGGAAAATAGAGGGACCAAAGTCGTTGGCGAAATTTACAATTTCTTTGGCCTGGGTGATACCTGCGAGTATGCCGTAATATTATTGATGGGTTCCTGCGGTAGTTGTAGCTGGCCCCAGGATAAACAATGACCGTCTGTTGAACACCATCACAGTCATGGGTATGGTGTCGCTTCATGTGCCTGTATTGCTCCCAATTATTCTCTTGTTGGCCCCTATCATGCTTTCGCAGATTTCATGAGTTAGAGCATATGACATCGCATTGGTTGCATGCAAAAGTCGGCTTTGAACCGGTGGCTTTCTTTTCAACAGTGCTGTAGAAAGTTGCGCGGTGCTGCTTGAGCTGCACGTAGGTTGAAGGGGTGTAGATGCAACCGTCAATCCCACAGACTTCGCGGATCTTTATATGAGCTGAAACGTGCTTGTGAAGTGAGGCCGGCAGAGAACGCTTTTTTGGAGTGTATTGAAGGCGTTGCTTTTGGTAGCCTGCTTCTCTTCTCGCTCTCCTGCTCTGGGTAGTGTACTCTTGTTCAGCAACCTGGCGAGGGCGCTTTAACCCGTCCTCAGGGTTTGAATTATCGGCAGAATTGGAGTATGCGCCAAGGAGTGTTGCGACGTGGTTCATCAAGGCCTTGTTTTGGGGAATACGCCATGCTCCTGGACCTGGATACGCCGCAGAAGCGCTTTTCTTTTCTTTAAGGACACTGAGGCTGAGAATCCCCCGGTGACTTAGAAACGGGGTGTGGTATCTTCAACTGAAGTAGAGGGTTGGTGAAAGAACTGAATAAACTCGGGCCCAGAGTAAAAACAGGCGCTCCGTCGGTGATTTCCACGCCATTAATGTCAGTTTAGTGCCGTTATAAGGTAGCGATTTGAAAAGTTGTAAAAGACCAGAGACAATAGTTATGGAAATTTTTGTTTATTTAATTTGAATTTGTTGGAAGTCACGGCGTACAGTAACGGTGATATCCGGTCAACTTTACAATGGTAAGGCTGAATGGCAATGCGATTCTCCTTTGTGTATTGCGGAGTGGAGAATGAAGCAGGTCGACTCCTGGATGAAGGGAACGAGAAATAACTAGAAGAGAGAGAAACGGAAAGATATGGGAGGGCATGGCAGGTGGGGATCTCTGATGTGGAAGGCATAGTGCGTGTGTGGCAGGTGTGGAGGTGGAAGGCAAGTGCAGAGAGCACGATAAATACGTAGGATATAGAAGGCACATATATACCTAGGTATGTAGGTAAGAATTATAAGTAAGCGTGAAAATAAAGCATCCATGGCCCGCAGCGTCGCAGGCTCTCCAGGAAATAAAGGTAAGATTGGGCAAAAAAGATTGCAAAAAAATGCAAAAAGTCAGTCGATACACCAGCCCACAACACCCATTCCAACCCTAGCAAGTGTATTCCAGCGCCGCCGTCCCTGATTGAATACGCGACTGCAGAATTTCTTCCCTCGTCATTTGTATTCATTGCTTAGGGACACCCAGCATCAAGGGTTACCCGCTTGAGTGGGACGTCCAATCAAGGACTCGAACTGGGCACCTGCCAGGGTGTAGACTTGGCATGAGCATGTGGATGACGGTGCACCTTCTGACGAAGACCCGTTACAGGTAACAGAATCTTCCAACAAAAAAATATATAGACCAGCGTTATTCAGAAAGAATACAAATGGCGTGCCGATGGACATGAGATGTGTGGGCTGCCCCCTGTTGAGGTCTTCACGGGTGCGTGCGGACCGTGCGTGACGCATAATTGCGGGGTAGCCTGTTTGCGCCATTGAGGCAGCCGTGCCGTCCCGGGCGGACTCGCGCTCGCAAAGCTCAGTCCAATCCACACGAGCGTTGTTCCGGCGTTACTTTGGATCACTTATTGATCGGGTCCTCATATCGGCTCTTAGCTTCATCTCATCCGCTTTTGATTGTATGTTCGTTTTTTTCCATCTAGGTCATGATGCAAAGCCTCTAATAGAGATCTCCTGAGTCACCACACATGCGTCGTGCCTGTTATACATTCGCCCATGCAAACTTGATCGCGGGCCTCACGGCTGCCCACCGTTGTACATCAATCCTCAAATGACGTCCATGTGCATCTCGCCCGGCTTGCCCTCCAGCCTGTCCCTGCGCGAGCCGAATGCATTCTCCAAATCGACCCCCAAAGCCTGCACCGGCCACTCGATCAAATGCCAATTCTCCCGCCCCAGGGCGATGGCCACGGCAACCAACAAGTGAGGCCCTATTCCTTCCACCCACCATACGTTTCTCACCCGGCCTATGAGGATGGCATAGTGTGCCACGATGACGAGGGCCTCCCGATTCTTCTGTACGACCAGGTCTATGAACTCGCTGGAGATGAGGGTAGGCCAGACGAACACGGCGCCTCTATCCTTGAGGAAGCCATCGGTCGTGTCGTCGACCGAGTACGGGATCGACGTCATGGAGGGGAATTCACTGGACGGTAGGGTGAGCTGAGACACGAGGGCAAAAGTATCCCTCAGGTCATTCAGGTGGCGAGCCAGCATCTTGAAATGTTCCTCATAGTCGCGTCCCGGATGCATCCATAGTCTCTCAATCTTGCATAGTCGCGCATCTTCTTCCAGCGCACGTTGCGTCGCCGGCACTCTTTTCCTCGGCCACCACTTGCGCGTCGCAATGTGCTGCAGTCTGCGGTCGAGCGACCACTCGTAGCCTGGGTTGGGGCGCAAAACGGCGGCCGGCCCACGGAAACCCCAGATGATTTTCAAGACGCATTGTATCATCTTGTCAACGACGACGGGAGGGGGGGTTGATGTACCACCAGGGACGCTTGCAAAAATGGCCTCGAAGTCGATGACGGTCGTCCGGAAGAAATACACGGCAGTGAGTGCTGAGGATGCAAATAGCGCGGCCGAATTGGTATGATTGAGGTTCTCAAGGGCTGGCCGATATAATAGGAGTGCCTTGTTCATTTGTGTGGCAGCCGTGGCAGTCATTTCGGCCTTCATGGTCTTGTCATCGTGCAGCCTAGCCAGGTGCAGTGATGCTACAGCTAGCACGCAGTGGAGAAGATAGCGGTGGTTAGATGCCATCTCGGGGATAAAGGTTTTCCAGGCTTCTTTTGCAGGATCATCTGTCGCCAGAGTGAGACTGGTGGTGTACTCGTAGTGGGAGAGTACTGGCTGTAAGCTTGGAGCAAGCCATGATCGGCACTCCTTCCATACATCATTCACCTCTGGAGATTTGGGAATGGAAAACGAGGGGGGTAGTTCAAAGTCAGAAAGCGTAAAAGCGGGCGATGGAGTTCTGCGAGGACTGGGTGATCTTGATGATCGCGGGCTATGCCGGAATACTTGCACTTCGTAAGGTTTCTTCGGTACTGTGGCGAGGTCTGTGGATCTCGATGAGGTTGCGGATGTTGCTGAAAGAGGCGAGGTTGATGTAGGTGACGTTGATGTCGATGTCAAACGCGAAGCCGGAGCAAGGAGGAGAAAACTGCACTCCAGGCCCTTCTTCTCGCAGTTGGCACATCTTGGATGTTTGCCGTCACACTACCGCATAGGTCAGCTTCCCGGAATAGCACGTGTGCCGTAATGCATGAACGGACTCATTTCGCCAAAGCAATTGCTAGGCGGAACGGGTGTGTTTCCAGGGCCTGGGCATTGTGGCGTTGATACCGCCGGTATTGGTCCACCATCTGACATGGACCGGACGAGGCAACCTCGTCGTCATATCCAATCGCCGCAATGTCAGAAGAACTCGGGTCTCCCAGAAGGAAGAAAACAGCGAGACAAGGGGGTAGGAGTCAAGTACCTTGATTCTTCTGCGTTTGCAATCCCCACAGCCAAATCTCGTCTTATTGTGAGTTCTCCTTGTCTTCATGGGCTGAGGATTGATGGCGCGATGAGTACCCTGGCGATACCCAGCACCTGACACTGCGGTTGGCACGGATTTCCCTCGTGGAAGACTTGTTGGACCGTGAATAGGGGAATCGACAAATAGAAGAAGTCGTGGTACGGTACTTGCGCATACTATGACATTGGTGCTTTGAGGCGGTGCCCAGACTGACGTCTCGCCTGCCGGCCCGAGTAGGTAATCCTCGCTCTTAGATTCCCGTGATTGGCTGTCTACCGCACTGCACAGACCAACCTCGCATTTTGAACATGCCGGGGGCGCTTGCTTCTCGCATGCTGGCTCAGACTGGAGCACCGACTAAACATCAATTTTAGGCGGACTGCCACGCCCCGCCTGGTTCATGACTAGCTGGTGCTTGTCCTCAATCTCCAAGGTCCGCATTCAAAGCTACCGTGAGATGAACTGTACGCAGCCAATACGTTGTCAGCATACACGTATACGGCTGCCTCATCTTGTCTTGGGACGAGGCTTTGCCATGCCAGAGGCTTGCGAAGCGTCGCAAAGCCCTCGGAGAGCGGCGGCCAATAGAATGTGAGCAGGTGCTAATCCGTGTATCACGACTGTAGACTTAAAGATACAATTGTCGGGCTTGTCAGCAGCCGTCACCCGAGATAAGCAGCTGTGTCATTCCTGGGTACTTCTAAGCCCCCTTGGGATTTCAAATTTCTTGACCATCCAGCTATTTATCTCTGTTTTCAACATCTTTTGTATTCTAGAAAATCGAGCTTCTTTGCTTTGATCAATACCCACAATCTGCGCAACGTTCTCTTGTTTCTTCGCACCAACCTAGAATGTCATCATCAGAGGACTTCAACGACACGGACGATTTCGAGTACTATCGATATGAGCCATCTCTGGCAGCGGCCATCATATTCGTGGTCTTGTTCTCGGTGACTACCCTCCTTCACATGTTCCAGTCGTTCCGGAAGCGGGCATGGTTCTTTATCCCATTCTTGATCGGAGGCTGGTGCGAAATTGTCGGCTACATAGGGCGTGTACTTTCTTCACAAGATCAAGAAGACCGAACGGCCTTCATCATGCAGACGCTGTTGCTCCTCCTCGCGCCCGCCTTTTACGCCGCTTCAGTCTATATGATTCTTGCTAGAATCATCATCCTCACTGACGGACAACCCTTCGCCTTGGTTCGACCAGCCTGGCTCACAAAGATTTTCGTTGGTGGAGATGTCATTAGTCTTCTGATGCAGGGCGCTGGCGGTGGCATCATGGCAGGATCCGATGACGATCAAGACCAACAGCAATTGGGCGAGAACGTCATACTAGGTGGTTTGTTCGTCCAAATTGCCTTCTTTGGCTTCTTTGTCCTCGTTTCCCTCCTCTTCCAATACCGCGGCCGTAACCACTTTCCCAAGCTCGCCCCAGAAATCACTTGGAGGAAGCACCTTTACGTGTTGTATGGAACATCGATCCTGATTCTTATACGATCCATCTTCAGAGGTAAGTCGACTCTGCTCCCTAAATCATGATACGTACTTATGCTCGCTAGTCATTGAATACATTCAGGGGAACGAGGGTTACCTCATGAGCCACGAAGTATTCCTGTACATCTTTGATGCCGTCCTCATGCTTGCAGTCATGGTCGCCATGAACATTGTACATCCGGGAGATATCGCCATAATGCTGAAGGGGAAGAACAGGAGAAACAGTTTTGTCGAACTTCAGCCCCCGGAAGCTGTTGGAGAGGGCCACAAGTATGCGGCACATGGCCCAGGCCATGTTGTTTGAGTGCGAACAGCCTTCATTTCAATTAGCGGTTTTTCTTCGTGAGCTCTGACTTAGGCATGGAGACGGTTAACCCTTCATCCCACATGGATGTCGGATTTTGTTTTCGAATTCCCCTGTTTGTTGTAACCATTTCCCCTTTTTACGATATTAGCTAGACATAGATTAAACGATCATGGGAAGGAAAGGCACTAGTAAGAAATCTTTTTAATAAAATCATAGCGTCTTGTATTTTTTTCACCAAGGTTCTACACAGAAGTGGACCTGAGCCTTTTTGATAAAGGTATGTCACGAAGGGGCGCAAGTTAACCTTGAATGACAGCGCACTTCATGCCTAGCGAATACATGAAATACGAGGCCCAATGAGCGAGAGATGTCATAAAATGATCTCGCAGAGTCCTGACCAGTGATGTTCAGGGTGGTGTTGCCTGACAAGACCTGGCCGAAAGCCAACCGATCATTGAGCAGCCAAGTTTCATAGACGGACTTCACCCTATTCCGAGAACCTTTCTCTCTTATACTACTCACGAACTCAGATCGATGCTTAACATTGTGCTCTGTACTGGCTAACGTTTTGCATCCTTCTGGCGATCCGCCAAGCACCATGCTAGACCCCAGGTACGAGGTACCAATTAGTGCCGAGGTAAGCCCTCACACCCTACTGGCAACATTGAAAGCATCTTAACCGTCACCCCTTCCTTGTTGGGTAACCTCTGGGCCTTATAATCTTATAGTTTTCCCCGCTTGCTGCACATGCAAGAACCTCACGGAATCATACCTAGATATCATTGCAGTCGTTATACCAGTTATCCATTCACCCAGCGCTCCTTCCTAGTTGTAGACTGTCGGTCCGTTCTTTCCACATGGATGTTGCCTTCGCGATAACTAGGCCGTCAAGACATTTCATACCCAGGTAGTTTAAACTTCGATTCAACGCGTGCCGGCAGCTACATTCCAGCCAGGCGCAGCAATCTCGGTCTCGAATCTTTACCGCTTCATTTGGCTCGGTTTAATTTCACATGAAGTTTGTCTCAAGCAATGATTCCTTGGTATAGCGCGATACTTACACCAAATGGTGCCATCGCGGCCCAGCAACGTGCGCGGCCGTCAATCCATACCTCCCGCGCACCCTGCCGCAGGCCCCTCTGGATTGCATGGCCTAGGCTTGGCCTTGATTTGGCACTGCGACATCTGTGCTTGTGGTTGCTTCCTGCGACATACATAAATGTAAGGTTCCTAGGCAATCGACCAAAACCCCGGGAGATCAACCTGCAGGTACTTGCATGACACTTTGGTACGTAACGTTAATACATATAGAAATCAGCTAATTCGATTTCGATCACCCTAAATGCCTGACATTGATGGCGTGCTTACCCCAGATCGGGCCTGTTCTCGGAGAATATACACAACATCGAAGGTCCGAGGTGCAGCGGCACCTCTACGGAGCCCCTTGGTAGCTGGATGCCCCACATTGAATGAACGGAAAGACAGTCGGCAACATTGCAAGCCGAATCTCGCGCTCTGACCGGAAAATCGAGTAATAGGAACCCTTCGCAACGGCCAAATGCGCGATTAGACATTGAATAACTGGCTGACAATGGTGTCAGCGTAACGTGGGGTGGGACTTCTCACGTCGACGGGTTGCCAGTGAGGCTACCCAGACAATAGACCCCAGTCCGGCCCTGATTGGGTAAGTGTGGTCATCCGATGGCGACCCAATGTATCCTAACTGCGGCATGCGCCGCGGGGGCGTTTAGGCATCACATGGCAATGCGATGGCGACAGGATAATTCCACAAGGCAGCGGATCTGTTTACAAACATACGTGCACCCTCTAACCTGCCTGTGTGGAAGAATTTGACAGTCAGGAACCGACATGCCCCGCGGAGTTCTAAAGCAGCCGTTTGAATTGCGCCAGGCTGAACATCAAAAGACAAGCAGTGCGGAGTCGAGACAAGCCGTGGCGGGAAAGAAGAGGGCGAAGACAGAAGCCAATCGTCAGCCGGAGGTGCCAAGTCTATGCCGTGTGCGCGGAACAGCCCAAACACGATGCCATTGGGGAGAAGCTCAAGAGCCAAGATAGTCAAGAGTTGGAGTGGCCCCTTCATGAAGGATCGGAGTGGCCGACAAAGCAGGCGCCATTTTTGTGGAAGCGACGTCGCCATGCAACTGACTGACTGATATGTGCGCGATTCTATGTTGGAATCCGGAGCACTCACGCATGCGTTGGAGTTATCAATTGAGCTCTAGCCATGGAAGATGGGAGCCAGAACTTGGTGGAGACGCGCTTTTATCAGCAGCGCTTAAGTGGCTAGCGGGGTATCTCCGACCCAGCAAACACCATGCTCTCCCACTTTACCGATGGCTCTTTTCAGCACATGTTTCCGAAGCACAGCCTCCCGTAGCCGAGTTTTTGTGTCTGAACGTACCGGTGAGCGGGCAGAGAGGCACCGAGAGCTACGTACGCCAGGGCGATCGCAAGAAGCGCCCTGTTAATCCCTCATTGGCCCTCCGATATGATCAACCCCAACTTCTAGGGAACGGAAGGAGGGACAAAGCTAAGGGTCTGGCCTAGGCTTGCAGCTCCACAGCATCTCTCCGGAAATCCTGTTAGTTCACCCTCCACGCTAGATCGGCGAGGCATATCTATCGGCCACCTGCACAAATCTCTGCCGCTTGTCTTCTGCGACGCGGAGCCCGTTATCTTGCGGATTCCTCCACCTTCAAGACCCTTGCGCGTGATCACCTCAACGCTCCAACAGTGCTTATATTTATCGGTTCCTACAGCCTGCACATGGAATTCATTATTCAGTTCTTTTCGCTACTCCTCAAGGCCATTCTCTAGACATCGAGACTTTAGTTGTCTGCTCCTACCACAATGGCATCCTCTGGTGTCGATTACTCCCCTTCTGATATTTATCGAGGGGAGAAGACCATCCCAACCGACCCAGAAAAACCCGAGTACGAAGTTGAAGGGCGTCGCACGTCTGTCGGTTCTGTGAGAACAGTTCACGACTCCACACACAGAAAGCTCAAAGCTCGGCACATACAGCTTATTGGTATCGGTGGCACAATCGGCACTGCTCTCTACGTGCAAATTGGTCGCGGCTTGATCAATGGCGGCCCGGCGAGCTTATTCATTGCATTTACAATCTGGTATGCTGCTTTCGTTTGATGTTTCGACACTATTTTGCCCTCATTTCACATCTCGCCAATCGCTAGCGAACGCATTCGATTATGCGATTGTTCGCACAAGCTGACATTTTGCAGGTGCACCTTCATCCTGGCGGTTACACTATGTGAGGCACCTATCTTGTGATTTCCGAAGCAGCCTACCCAATTGCAGTCTTGCCCCAGCAGTCTATCCACATTGCAGAAGCGACTGATCAACTCTCGAGACCGCCCCAATGCGCAAAAAAAAAAAAGCCATGTACTTACGCAGATTTTAGGCATGGCTGAGATGGTCACATATCTTCCCATATCTTCACCCTTCATTCGATTTGCCGGTCGCTTTGTAGATGACGCATTTGGAGTCGCTGCAGGATGGAATTTCTTCGTCTTCGAAGCAGCTTTAGTCCCGTTCGAGATCGTGGCCTGTAATGTTATCATCCATTTTTGGAGCGATGTTGTGCCTGCAGGTGGTAAGGAAACCAAAATCCCCATAACCAAAGCCAAATTAACCAGGAAATAGGCATTATTGCAATTACCATCGTCCTCTATGCGTACGTAGCACACTCATGCGCCCATATAGTTCAAACACAATCTTTGAGTCTAACGTTTATCACAGCGTTATCAACCTTATGGCAGTCCAATGGTACGGCGAAACTGAGTTCTGGGCAGCCCTGGGCAAGGTGCTCCTCATCGTGGGCCTGATCATCTTCACATTCATTGCTATGCTCGGCGGCAACCCGATCAACGACCGCTATGGATTTCGATACTGGAATAACCCAGGATCTTTCGCAGAACTCTACTATGAGGGGACATTAGGCCGGTTCCTGGGATTCTTGCAGTGTCTAATCCTCGCCTCCTTCACTATTGCAGGCCCTGACTACGTCTCCATGGCAGCCGGCGAGGCGGAGAATCCGCGCAAAATAATGCCACGCGCTTACAACGCCGTCTTCTATCGCCTGACATTCTTCTTCGTGCTAGGCAGCCTGTGCGTCGGTATCAACGTGCCCTACAACGACCAGGAACTCAAGGACGCCTTCGAGAGCGGCAAGCCCGGCGCGGCAGCGTCTCCCTACGTCGTCGCCATGAACCGGCTCCGCATCAGCGGGCTCCCCCACATTGTCAACGCAATGGTCCTTGCCTCGGCATTTTCCGCGGGAAATTCGTACGTGTACTGCGCGTCGCGTTCGCTCTTTGGACTCGCGCTCGAGGGCAAGGCGCCCAAGTTCCTCACCAAGTGCAACAGGAACGGTGTGCCCATTTACTGCGTCGGCGTGGTATTGGTCATCGCTCTGCTTTCGTTTTTGCAGTTGAGCGAGAACTCGGCTGTTGTTCTGCAGTGGTTCGTCAATCTGGTGACGGCCAGCCAGCTCATCAACTTTTCCGTCATGTGCTTTACGTTCCTGCGGTTCTACAAAGCGTGCCAGGTCCAAGGCATCAATCGGGACGCGCTTCCGTACAAGGGCTTTTTGCAGCCGTACGCGGCATACTATGGCTTGATTGGCACGTTTATAATGACATTCGTCGGGGGATATCCAGTGTTTTTGAGCGGCAATTGGGACGTCCCAACGTTTTTGTTTTCGTAAGTTGTTTTTCGTATTTTCATGCCACCCACATATACGCGCTGGAGAAGCTGACTTCTTGGATAGATACATGATGATTTTTGTCTTCCCCGTGATTTTCATCGGATGGAAGCTCATTAAGAAGACCAAGATGCACAAGGCGCACGAGGTGGATCTCTACAGTGATTTGGAGGGCATCGAAGAGTATACGAGGAACTTTGTACCCCAGCCCGCCAAGAACTGGTTCGTCAAGGTTTTGGACTACTTGTTCAGCTAAGACGTATAAAAATGGGGTCAGGGTGGCGGAGATGCTGAGGCATATGATTATTTAGGGTTGATACATGAAGGACTCCAATGGTGTCCTCTCAAGCACAGAGGTAGGCACCACAGAACTGTCGTGGGTAGAAAATGTCACTGGGAAAAAGCGCACACGTAGACCCTAAAGAAGGGTAGAATATACCAAAATGTCCTTTTATTAGACCTTGAACTGCATTAGCATCGTGCTAATGACCCTGAAAATATATCGATCCATCCGCATGAGCCCTCAAACCTGGGTATCAAAACATTTCAAACCCCACAGTCCCAAACGCCTGCCCTCGTAACACGGCTAGAACAAGAAACTGGGTATATCATCGATCTCTTCCGCCTTCTTCGTCTTCTTCACGCCCCCACTCTTGTCCATCTCCTTGCTCGGCCTCCGTTTTGGCAGAGGCTCGGGCGCTGGCGTGGCGGAGACGGACGCGGGGACCTGGTTGCTGCTGTTGCTGCTGCGGTCCAGCTCGTCGAACAGATCGAATGCTCGACTGGGCCTTGCTCTCCTCTGGGAGAACGGGGATGGCTTTGGAGTCGAGGGGGTGGAGGGCGAAGCAGGTGGTGGCCCAGATGTCTTGGGCGGCGACGAGGGTCGCTTGTCCGACCGCGCTGGGGTGGATTTTTCAGCAGCTGGCGGCTTGTCCCAAGGGAGGGGTCTTCCCTTCCTCGGGGGCGTTATGCCGCTCGATGACGAAGGGGGGGACTTGTGGAAGCGGGTTGGCGAGGAAGGAGGGGGGTCTAGCATGTCGAAGGGAGTGGGCCTTGAGGGGGTCGCGCGCGATTTTGAGGATGGGAGGGCGGGTTTGGCGAAGATGGAAGAGTCTTTGCTTGGGGGGTTGCGGGGGGTTGCGGTGATGGTGGGACGGCCGTGTGGATGGGGGGTGTCTAGGTTGTCGTCGTCGTCGGATGCGGTGTCTGGCTCTGGAGACCGGCGTGATGCCAAAGATGGCCTTGTTCTTGCATGGTTTTTCTCGGGGACAGGCTTCGTTCTACCTAATGTTGGATTGTTTCGAGGCTTTGGCCTGTAATCAAGATCCTCATCCGATGAATCGTCCTGCAGCTGGAGGGCCTTCGCCTGGGCTTGTTTCTGCGCACTAATCTTCGCCTTGAGCGTGCCATCAGACGAGGGTTTCGCGCCTGGAACGACCGGGCGGGGGCTCTCCTTCATCTCCTTTTCCATGAGCGCTTTACTCTCCTGAATTCTCTTCTTCAGCTCGTCGTAATGTTCCATGTGTCCACGCCGTGTGAACAGCTTGGCGGTCTGCAGCAGCTCATCTTCCACCATCATCCATTCATCATCTCGGAGGTCGATTCTATTGACGGCCTTGTGCATGAACTCGACTTCTGGCATGTCTGCTTCAACTGGCGGCGATGAAGATGGCGCGCGGTTGTTGCCTGGCGCTGTATAATAGTCGAAGATGTCATTGTCGGAATCGTCGACATCTGCCCGCCCTTTGCCCTTGCGCGAGGGTTCCAAGACTGTGCCAGAAAAGAAGCCATCATCGTCATCTGATGTCGGCTTTGTCCTGGATGCATTCTTGGGGGCTGGCTTCACCTGGGTCTTGGTTGCGCGGCTCTTGGCCCAGGGTAGCTGTCGTCGCGGTGGCATGGCGGGTAAGAGCGGTGGTGTCGGCCTGAACGCGTGCCCTTGGCCTCAGGATACATGCGCATGGTACATTGTCCACGCCTCCAGCCCCAAGTTTCATGCCTTCACCGTGTGAATCGGTGTCGCAAACGTGACAAGGGAAGGTGCGCTGTCACGTGGGGGGTGGGTTCGGCGCGGGCGGGTGGCCTGGGAAAGTGGCGTGGCCCGTGCACAGGCGCCCAAGTCAGTTGCGCCCTTCGAGACAGTACCGCTCTCGTGCGCTGTGGGTTGAACACGCGCAGGGGAGAAAAGGGCCACGTTTCTCTTCTATCCTCTTCGATTATGTTCTCTGGTTCCTTGACCTCCAGTCACTCTATGAGGACTGTTTTAGTCTACGCCGACGTGTGGGTCGCGATTACTGCACGTTACACTTTGCGCTGAAGCTTTTCTAAACTGCCTCGCTGCCCCGACTCTCCCGGCTGAAGCCTGGCCGCTTGATTCCTTTCACACGTTTACAGTCGTATGCCCTGGAACATCTCCTACGTTTCCGGCAGTGATCTCTGCCTTTGCTTTACTTTTCGATTCGTCATGTCCATGTTCCGCAGGCCAGGGGATTCTTCGTCTAGCGATGAGTCGAGCGAGGACAGCGAAGAGCAAGAAACCTCGCATCAGACTCGGCAAGATGACGCCCACAACCTGTCCAGAATAAATACGCTCGATTCTGGCACCTCTGGCGGCCTGCCGGGACATGGCGCGCCACCCTCTCGCCCCGCAATGTCCAGAACCAATACCGAATTCCGAGACTTGATTTTACACTCGCTGCTCGAGGATAAAGCCTTGAGAGAGGCTGCTGAGCATCTGGGCAAAGACCGCTCAGATCCCGAAGTGCAGGAGCTTGCCCGAACAACCTACCGAGCCCTCTCCCGTCAGATGTCTACTTCTGTTGATGACAGTTATGCCAGCGATGAGATGCGCAGCCATCGAGCTGCCGCTCAAGATGGCATCAATGCAGCAACACGAAACTATCTGACCGGTCTGTCAGCATCTACGGCAGGCGACTCACTGGCCCTAGTCCCCCTTCCATTTCCCAGTGGGGCAATCCCAAATTCCTCCCCATTGGGATTTGATCCACTGCCGGGAATGGCTGCTTCAATTGATATGCCGCTGCGAGGTTATCCAGGGCTCCATGAGAATCGCTATGTCCGTGAGTTTGAAGAGTTTGATATCGTTGGCAAGGGAGGATATGGAAAGGTCTACAAAGTCAAACATAAACTTGACAACTCCTTCTATGCCGTCAAGAGGATTATAGTGAGCTCATCTCGACTACAGAAGATTAAGGAGCATGGCCCGCAAGAGATGGAGTCATTGTTGGAGGAAGTTCGCTCGTTGGCACGATTTGATCACGGAAACATTGTCCGCTATCACAATGCCTGGCTCGAATTCTCAGCTGGCCCAGGTGTACCGGAACACGCGGCAAGTTTCCACCAGACTAGGAGGTACATCGAGGGCCACTCGCAGGATTCATTTGATCACACGAACGATGTGGATGTGAGTTTCGGCGCCTTGTCTATCGAAGACCCGTTCAGCAACACGAACCAAGAGTCTGGGACGAATATTGTTTTTGAAACAAGCGATACCGGTGGTGGAGCAGAAGAATACAATCGATCAAACGGGAACGGATTATCAAAGGGCCACCTTCGAGCACCTGCCCGGAAGAACCGACGTGGAAGCCATGCCAGCCAGGCTACAGTCGCCACGATCTCATCCACCAAATCCCTCATGAGCGCCATAGAATCCGCTGACGAGGACGAGGAGGACGATGAGATAGAGACTATTCCGAGAACGCACCTACCATACTCCCAAGAGGAAACCACGACCGATATGTCGCAGAGTATGCTCTCCAACAGTGACATCCCAAGCCACATGGTCTCGACACGTTCCACCGGTCCGATTCTGACTCTGAATGTCCAAATGAGTCTCTACGATACTAATCTCGCGGCCTTTTTGAATGAAGAGCAGGTTTCGTTCCGGGAGAAACCGCAGTTGCACCACTGCTTCCACAGTTGCGTGTCCCTAGAGTTGCTCAGTAACATCATTGCAGGTGTGGAATATCTTCATGCTCAGGGCGTGGTTCACAGAGACATGAAGCCTGCCAATGTATTCCTCTCTCTGTCCACGTCCCGCATCCCACCATCGGGCTCCATCAACCTATCGAGCTGCAAGCCGTGTCCTCAGCGGGAGTGCGTCTATGTGACCCCACGTATTGGTGATTTTGGACTGGTTGCGGCATTGGGAGACAAGTGTCTTGTTTCAGACGCTACTGCAAAGCCGGTGGGCACTGAGTTCTATCGGCCAGAAGGCGGCGACGCTACCATCAGCGAGAAACTGGACGTATTTGCCTTGGGCGTTGTTGGGTTTGAAATGCTGAGGAAGTTTGACACTAGGATGGAACGAGTGGATGCGCTGGTGAACCTTCGGCGGGGTAAATTCCCGTCCAAGTTCACAGAGAAGATAGGTCCGCAAGGGGAGGAAATACGGGATCTGATCGGCAAGATGGTGGATGTCGACGAGGTGAAGAGGCCTACATGCGAAGACGTCCAGAGGGAGCTTGGGAGCATAGTTCATGCGTTGAAGGCCTAGCTCAGGACACGCTTATGAGGACCACTGCATTGCAGGAGTTGAACTACGACTAGAGTCTAAAGCATTTGGACCCCACGCTTGGGCATATAATGGTGGCCTGTGGGAGCCAAGAGATACCCGTTGACTCAATTCTGTCAGCTCAACAAACCCACCCCACTCTTCCAGATTGATAGAAATGTCGAGTCTTTGATTTATAAGATGGCAGTATGAAGAAAAGATAACGTGAGACGATCATGTTCGTAGAGTTGACCAAAATTAGCAACCTCGGCATCCCGACCCGCCGTCTGCTCGGGTGCAGGCGGCCCTCGCATCCAGTCGAGAACGTCATAAGAAATTCTCCGACACGCCCTTTGCCAACGTGAATCCAGCAGCGCCAGAGCCCTCATAACCGAACCGTAGCCGCCTAACACCATGCTGAAAGTGCATTCGACCTCCAACTCATAGCAAATTTTAATACTTGACGGCGCGCAATGTCAGATGGCTCGAAGTCGCGCTCATCGTCTTCCTGTGAGTACTCGAGTCCCGGTGCTGCGGCGGACCTCAATGGCGGACTTGGAAACTCGACGAGGGCGTGAAATTGCTACTGACGGCATGGGGCAGTTCACTTCTTCGCCGGACTGAGCTCTGGCATCCTCTCCGCGGTGCTCCTACAGCCGGCCGACCTCCTCAAGACTCGCGTCCAGCAAGCGCGTCAGAACACGCTCTGGTCCACCATCAAGACGATAGCCAACGGGCCGCAGCCGATACGACAGTTTTGGAGAGGCACGCTCCCGAGCACGCTGCGGACGGGATGCGGGTCGGCCATCTACTTTTCGAGCCTGAACGCGTTGCGGAGGAGGGTCGCGCAGGCTAACCTGCTCGCAACCCCCGGCGATGCAGTACACTCGAGCTCGCTCCCGAAGCTCAGCAACACGGCCAACCTGACGACGGGGGCTGTGGCGCGGACATGGGCAGGCTTCATCATGATGCCCATCACGGTGATCAAGGTGCGGTACGAGAGCAACCTCTACTCGTACTCGTCGCTCTTCTCAGCGTCGAGGGACATTTTCTCCCGCGAGGGGTTCCGCGGCTTCTTCGCGGGATTCGGGGCCACGGCAGTACGCGATGCGCCCTACGCCGGCCTCTACGTGCTCTTCTACGAGCAGTCCAAGAAACGTCTCTCCCGCATCGCGACCAGGATCGAGGAAAAGTCTGCGCCGGGGCTGATGCAGAATCACCTGTCGCTCAGCACGTCGGTCGGCATCAACTTCGTGTCTGGAGTGGCCGCTGCCGGGCTGGGCACTACGTTTACGAATCCGTTCGATGCCATCAAGACCAGGATCCAGCTCATGCCGGACAAGTACGTCAACATGGTGCAGGCCAGCAAGAAGATGCTGCGCGAGGAAGGGATGAGGAGCATGTTTGATGGTCTGGGCATCAGGATTGCAAGAAAGGCCATGAGCTCTGCGTTGGCTTGGACGCTCTACGAGGAGTTAATCAGGAGAGCGGAGAGGGGATTCCAGGAGAGGGTTGAAGACAAGGTGTAGACCAGCACTGGCACCGACACCGACACGCACACGACAACGGCCGAAGCATGTACGATACGGACAAAAAAAAAAGGCGTTGTGGGGCCTTTAGCATTCTCAACGGCGCGATCCCTTTTTCTCTTCTCACTCTACTCGGGACGGCAGACTGTTATTGTACACCATGGGCCATGTAGATTTGCAAGCGTATATTACGACGTGTATATCAGGAAAGAGAAAATTTGATTCTCCCTTTTTGTTTGCTTCTTTAGACATGTCCATGTTTGATGACATCGTCACGGACAGGGGAGCGAGCAGGAAAGAAGAGGAGGGAATATTCTGGCCCGGATTGGGCACCTGTCAGGCACTGGACTGGTGGTTCGCCCAAATGCCAGTCGCCAATGCGGCGGCAAAGGGCCTCTAGCAGCAGAAGCAGCCATGTAGACAGGTATAATCCTCGACGGGGTGGGAGTGAGGGCCGGGGAGGGCCCAATTAGAGGGCGTGCACGTGTGATATTACTCACATGGAGAGGCCGGCTTCGTCATCCGGTTTTTGCTGCAGCACGGCTGCGCTGGCCCAGCCCTCTGGGGATCCTGGCCGCCACGGGCGCAAAAAGGACGGCCGTATTGCGGCTGCTACGAGACGTCCTGACCTGCGGTGAACAGTTTGCGGATTTGCGGGCGATCTGGTTGACGGTGGGGGAGGGGAGGGGGAAGGCGGCGAGGGCCGCGAACTGGAGGCTGACGGCTGAGGCTGTGCAAGCACGTGGGGAAAGGCGGCCATACCGTGGTAGAGAAGCGCGGCGGTCACCAGATGGAGCGATGGAGCCATGGTGCTCACCGGGCATGCGAGGGCGGACGGGGCGCTGCTCACCGACGGCCAAGCAGCGCATTGCATTGCTAGGCGGTCCAGTAGTGGTGGCAGCAGTGGTAGCGTTGGGCGCTTGCCCTGCCCTGCCCGGCTGGCCGTCTGCCTGGGTGGCTGCCCGGCCAGCATGACGTAACCGGCACGGCCGCCCGTCCCACCACCCAACTCCGCCCACACCTCCCAGCCTGCACTCCCAGGGCAGACCTAGCCTCAGCGTCAAGACTGCTGTGAACGAATATCTACGCCACCCACCGACGCCGACCGCAACAGGCCCCCTCAGCCTTTTCTCCCCGTCGCCGGCCTTCTCATAAATATCCATCCCCAGCCTGGGCCCCGCACCCCCTCGACACTCTCCTCCCCTCCCACCTTGTCCCGTACTTGCCGGCCCCAATTCATCTGCTCGTTGCGACTGCCCACCTGACTTTGCCCTAGTCAAGTCACCCCACTAGAGCTGTCAAAGACTCGGTATGTAATCATTCCTCCGCCTGCCCACCGCCATCTCTCCAACACCACACTCTCCTAACACAAACGCTTCCGCCAGAACGAACGACCCCGACCCCACACCACACGACCATCTGTTTGCCTGCCCACCATCCACCCACGGCGCTAGCCAGCCGCCATGTCTGAGTACAGCTACGACGACCGGCCTCGTCGCCGCCGCACCACGCGCGAGCGCGAGCCCGAGTATGTCACTGAGACGACCTACGTTGAGCGCGGGGGCAAGGGCCCCGGCGTGCGCGACCTCGTCTACCGCCCCGCCCGCGAGGACAGCATCGAGGACATTCCCCGCGACTTCCCTCCGCCAGGCACCGAGTACCGTCAGACCAAGTACCGTGAGACGTACGAGCCGCGCCGCACCCGCTCCTCTCACCGCGACTATGGCGACGACTACTCGTACGCCGGCCGCTATGACCGCGGACGCCGCCCTCGCGACTATGATGACTACTCGGACGATGACTACCGCGAGCGACCCAAGCCTTCGCGCCGCAAGTCCATTGTCGACAACGTAAAGGAGATTGGCGAGGCTGCCGGTCTGGGAGGCATCATTGGTGCCGTCTCCGGCCGCAGCCGCTCTCGCTCCCGACACAGGCGCGACCGTTATGACGACCGCGGCTACGACAGCGAACGCTATGGCTACGATGATCGCGACCGTCGCAGCCGCCGCTACAGTTCGAGCGAGCGCAGCCGTAGCCGCAGCCGTGGTGGTGGCCGCCGCAAGACCAATGCAAAGTGGGAGCAAGCCGCCAAAGCCGCCATAGTAGCCGGTGCCGTCGAGGCCTTCCGCAGCCGCAACACGCCAGGACCATGGACCGGGGCAAAGGGCCAGCGCATCGCCACGGCTGCCCTCGGTGCCGCTGGAATCGATAGCCTCGTTGACAAGGACCCCGACAAGCACGGAAAGCGACATGTTGCCGAGTCAGCCATAGGTGGTCTCCTGGCTAATCGCCTTGCCAACGGTTCCCGTTCCCGGTCTCGTGGTCCTCCTGGTGAAGGCTCCCCAACTCGCGCGCGCTCTCGCTCTCGGTCCAGGTCCATCTTTGGACGCTCTCGGTCTCGCGGACGCTCGGAAAGCCGTGGACGTGACGGTGGTGACGGCAACACCCTCGGTAAACTCGCAGGTGGCGGCGCCGTCCTCGCAGCCGGCAAGGCCCTCTACGACCGCGTGCGATCCAAGTCTCGCTCCCGCCGTGATCGCTCTCGAAGCGTCTCCAGTGAGGACAGCTACGTTCCCTCCCGGAGCCGACGCAACCGCGCCCACAGCCGTGGCCGAAGTATGGACACCTACTCGGAGGCGACCCCCCGAGCTAACCCAGATCGCAGACTAGCCACTGCCGCAGGTGCAGGAGCTGTTGCTGCACCACAGAGCAGCAGCAAGGGGAAGTACGAGAGCTCTGACTCTGAATCCACCACGGATATGGAACAAAAACGCAAGAAGATGCGAGGTAAGGAACTCCTCACTGCCGGGTTGGCCACGGTTGCGACGATACACGCTGCGCACGGCGTCTACTCTAGCATGGTAGCCTCTGAGAAGCGGCGCAAGATGGTGTCCGAGGGCGAAATGACGCCCGAGGAGGCCCGCAAGCGCAAGTCGAAGAACATGCTACAGGACGCCGCCGCTGTGGGTATCGCAGCGCTGGGAATCAAGAGTGCCTTCTCCGAGTGGAAAGAGATGCAAGAACAGCGGCACACTGTGCACGACTTGGAGAGGAGGCGCCGCAAGAGGAGGAAGGCCCGCGAACTTCGAGAGAAGGAAGCCCGGCAAAATGCCCTAGGAGGTCAGAATGGAATGGCTAATCCGTATGCCTACCCTGTAGCCGCAAACCCGTACCCTCCCACCACGTATGCGGATGCGAATCCCTATGGGGCTGTCCCACCACCACCTATCGGTGCCCCCCCAAGTGCGCGATATTAGATGGCTTTTCACTCCATTGTTGTTTTTGTCTAATCACCCCCTTTTTTTATCTTTCTCTTTTCCTTCCTATATTTCCTTGGACGGTTGAATGTACGGATGGACGAACATGGGGGTCGGGGGTCATCTTCCGGACGGGAGCGACTCCCCTCTTGCTTTGTTCCAATGGGTCCTTTGCCCATCCTCTCGTTCCCGAAACGGCCTGTCATGGATGGCGAACTCTTTTGGATATGAATGGCTGGGTGGGATGTCATGAGGCTTATGCGTATGATTGGAATGGGTATGATTGGGTATACCAGTAGATGAGGTCATGGTTAATGCAATGGTATAGTTTTTTTTCTTATTATTCTCCTTCTTCTGACATGTCTCTTTGGCCTTTTTTCGAAGAGACATCTCTGGGAAAATGGTGGGAGGCTTTTCTAATCTCAGTTCTTTTTTCTTGTTTGGTGGGGGATGACAAGAGGGTTATCAAGGGGAGGATTCTTATGGGATGCGGGATACGAGGCCATGACAATTATGAATACCATAGAAATGACTGTTTTATCGAGTTTTCTTCTTTCTGAGACAAAATGCGAAATATTTGGAAAAATTACTTTGAAGGCCATGCACTGCTGGATGCGAGGAAAATAACAGAAAAGGGTGAAGTGAGGGGGAAAGGCTTATGACTTACTAACAGAAAGGAAAGTCATTTTCTCAAGTTTGATTGCAGGGCTCTTGTGCTTTGTCTGGGACGGAAAAGGAAGGATAAGAGGGAGAGTAATGTGGGAGGAGTGACATTGGGCAAGGCGCTGTGTAGCTACTTGGGCGGGGAGTTGGGGTTTGCCAATTGAGGGATGCGGATGCGGGTGCGGGTGCGTGTCCGGGTCTGAGGGCGAGGGCGAGGATGCTGGTATAGCAGGGTAGGGCAGGGGGTGAGATGGTGCGATGGTGTAATGATTGTGAGAGGTAGGTATTGTGTGTTGTATGCTGTGTGTGGTTTGCATCTTCCACGACAAAAAACGCATCAGCATCCTTTCTGCATATCAGACTCCTTCACTGTGTTGGCTGTCAAAGATGCATGTACTTGGGGCAGTCATTCATCAATCGTGATTAAGCCATCCCCCCTCCCCTGTTCCATTCCTATCTACCCACCCACCCTACCAGCCAGCCCTATTCGACCCCCAAGACGAAATCTCATCATCCAAATAGCCACTTCCCGCCTCATCTCCACCCACCCCCCACCCTACGCCCTCCCTCACTCAGGCCCCCTCCCATCCGTCCCATAAACCCAAACCCCAACCCCCTTCTTTCCCCCCCTCAACCCATCCGTCCCCTGCACCCTCAACGTCTGATTAAAATACCTATCCACGACCCTGAGCTGCGGCGTGACCCAGCAGGGCCCTTCTACCAGCGGCCAGAGGTTGTACCGCACCGTCTGCCTGCTGAGCGGCAGCGCGTGCACGATGCGCAGCTTGGGGCCCGCGAAGCCAAACTCCTCAGACGCCTCCATGGCCAGCTCGAAGGTCAAAAAGTGCATGGTCGGGTTCTCGAGCGTGTAGTCCATGTGGATGGTTCCGGGGACGACGGTCGAGTGCGTGGCCGAGGCTAGGACGCGGGGCTCGGAGATGGGGAGGGAGATTGTGGGGATGGGGAGCATGGTCAGGATATCCACGGGCACCGCGGTAGCTGACGACGAGGGCGTGGACCGCTGCCACGTAATGTGCAGCGACGTCTCGAGCTGCGTGGTGCGGCGCTCCTCGAGGTTGAGCTTCTGCACGTCGACGTTGAACGAGCACTCGTGCAGGTCCTGCGGGTTCATGGGCAGGCCCGGATCCGCTGCGATGTCGAACTCGGGCGAGATGTCGCATGTGGCGCCGCCCTTGACAGCGTCCGTGTGCACGGCGATGGCCTTGATGAGCAGCGTCTCCTCGGCGAACGAGGCAATCTTTGCGCGGAGATGCCACTTTTGCCGGATGCCAAATGCGTCGGTGGATTCGGCCTTGCTGCTGCTGCTGTTGTTGCTCTCGGCCTCCTCGAGCGAAAAGTAGCTCGGCCAGGGGTCCGGGTGCACGCGCGGAGTGAAGTCGTATGAGCTTTCGAATGGGCTGTTGAAGATGAGTTCGGCAATCATGGTCTTGGAGATGGGAATGTCGCGGTCGCTCAGCACATGATAGAGGACTTTGACCTCGAGTGCGTAGTCGGAAGGCTCCGACGGGCCATCAAAGCGGATCTGCTGAGTAGCACTGGCGCCTTGTGCGAGCTGGCCGACGACATGGCCCGGAAGGTCTACATCGTTAGATCCGTCGAGCGTCGGCGGGACCTCCTTCATGGGGGATGAGGTGCCGCGATCGACCCACGAGTAGCCAAGCGTATCTTTTGAACGGCCAAGTAATCTGACCTCGAGCACAGCCTCGGTCTCCTCGTCCTCCTTGTTCAGAATCTCAATGTCAATGTCAATCGGTTCATTAGTGTAGTAGTGTTCGCGGAGATTTGGGAGCCGAATCTCCATCTTGGGTGGCTTGGGCAAGACCTTGACGGTTGCGCCATACTCCCTATTCAGCTTCCTAGGCCTGACCTTGGAGCCAGACTTGAGCCACCACCTTGGCAGAGAAGGGCTCTCCTCATCCGACTCTGCATCTGTATAGACGAGGCTGAAGCGGTCTGTACTGATTTCGAAACTAGTGGAAACGGCCTCTGTATCACCGGCTTCACGGAAGATGATGGGAAAGGCATAGACTTTGGTCTGGCCGGGGTGTAGCGTCAGGTCAGACGTTCCACTCCAGCAAGGCTTCTGCTCCACCTTTGTTGATGGGGATGTCTCCTCGAGAGCACATTCAAGCATCGTTGACTCACTTGACGAGGTTGTGTCATTGGCTTCGTGAGTGAGTTGGATTTCACTCAAGCATCCTTCAAACTTGAAGATAAGTGAGGATAGAGTAATCGGGGCAGACCCTGGCCTGGCTGTAGAGGACACCACAATCTGCGACTGCAACGGCTCGCCCACGTTTCCTTCGCCTTCGGAAAAGGTAAAGGTGACAGTCACTTTTCATGTTAGCACTCATCACATACACAGGGGATGACTACATACGGCAAGACGCAAACTCTTTGGAGTCGAGATTAACGCTAAGCTTATTCTCTGTCGCAGTGTCTTGTGGAAAGCTTTCCAAGCAACCCATGAGGTCATATTTGTATCTCGTTTTGCCGAGGAACACTGGCCTGCGTCAGCACATTTGTATTCTTCATAGATACATGGACACGCACCTTGCGAATACAACTCCCACTCCGTCGCAACATACGTCTCAGCGTCATGAACACGGAGTGCGCACTCGTGCAAGCCCCAAAGCACCTCTGAAGCGAGTGCCCACCAGCCTTCTTTGCGCCAACTCATCTTCTCCCAAAGGGGACGAAAGACTCTGAATGCATCGTCATACCTCTTGACATGAAGCAACGTTCTCGCAGCCTCCAACCGCAGTTGCTCGACCTTCCTCCGCTGGCCCCGGACTTCAAACTCGGCAATGGCAGCATTGAGTTTGCCCACAATATCCTTCCAGTGTTCAAATCCACCAGAAGTGTTTGGAAGAGGGTATTCAATGTGAGGTTCCGGGACGAGATAGCTGTCATATGTCTGGTTCCTGCTGGACACTTTGGTCGCAGGCGACATGCCTGGGGGAGTCCTGTCCTCCTCGGGCATGTCGCGAGCTATCAGGTAGCGCCTCTTTGCATGATCGGCCGATACCTTGTACCAATATCCTGCGTGGTGGAGCAGCTCCCAGGGAGGCAGTCTCTCACCAACCATGAACTGCTTCTCAGGCGGGCAAAAGGTCGCATTCCCAGCCTCGGCCAACGGATCAAAATCTGGCACGGGCTGGTTCACTCTGAACAGGGGGAGCTCGGTGCGCTGGATCATCTGGGCCATCATGTGTGCCCATCTCGATTCCCACGCTTCCCAACCATAATTCGACGAGCCCTTTCCGCGACGGTCCAGAAGGTCCTTTAATCGAGTCTTGTAGCGAATCCAAGTCTGAGCAGCCGAAGTGGGATAATTGTTCCACAGCTGACATCGAATATGGCGAAACGCCACGACATCAGCCAGCATCCGTATCTCGTCCCACCTGGGAGACCAGCTTGCGGTAGTCTCGAAAAGACCCTCTGACCCAAACAGAGAATCGAGAGCAATGCTGTAATGCCTCTGTGCCGCGTCCATCTCTTGCCGAAACTCTGCAAAGACGCCGAGCTTGAAGTCATAGCGCACACCCCACCCGGGAGCGGACAAGGTCTGTGAGGTGCCCCTCGTTGGCTGGGCCGTGGGAGGCGGAATGGAGCCTCTGCCTTTTTTCCTCCTCGCGTGCTTGGTGAGGTCCCTGTAGTATTCCACGCATATTGGCTGCAGCGTCGAGAGAATGGATATCACAAAGGAGCGCAGCTCGACCTGGGACGTATTTGGCGGGAGAAAGAAGAAGGAGTTTTTGGGGTCGAGGCCCGTCCCGCGCCGGATGGTCGCCAAGCGTTCTTCAATATCGGGCGCCTCCAGAATGGTCTTGTTGCTCAGGAGCACCACAACGTAGCGCGTCTTGTGGTCCGACTTTTGGATCTGGTTTTTGATCTTGTTGATTTCCGTCTTGAGTTGATTGTCGTGCAGGCTGTTGGTGATGGGATCCGTGGTGAAGTTGAAAAAGGATATAAAGACGGACGGAACGTAGTGTTGGTGCTTTGCGATCCATCGCGAGGTCATGACACCATCTGGGAACACGGGCGAGACGGGGGAGAGCGGCGATATGGGGGAATGCAGAATCCACGAGGTCCCAGCTGGTGGATTGGGGCCGTCGGGCTGGGAGGGGTCGGCGACGGGAGCGTCAGCCTTCTTGGGGGGCAGTATAAAGTCCTATGCGCAATGAGCATGCAGTCCATACGGCCAAGGTGGCAGGCGCCTGACCTACCCTCCCAACGGTTCGTATCCGAAAGCCCAACAAGTTCCCTCTGCGGTTCTGCATGCGACCGTTCCAAGGCGCATTGGTGCCGTCGGCCTTGAGAAACTCTTGCAGCAGCTGGTTTGCATGCTCGCCCGTCACCGACGCGATCTCGCAGCTGATGCTCGTGGCAGCCTCGCCGGGGAGCACCTGGTGCACAGGAGGGAGCGGCTCGAGGTCATTCTTGGAGCCCAGGCCGGAGAGGACGACGAAGGGCAGGTTGTGCTGGACGTATTCGGCGGGATACGCTTCCATGGCTGGGCGCGAGAGCTACCTGTCCATGAAGATGGCGGGGTACGGGAGCCTCCAGCGGCGTCGAGACGTGGCAGGGCGGGCGGAATAGCTGCAGCAAGCGGCAACGGGGAAGCGCGGCGTGTTCAGGCGGGTGGGCGAGGCGGGATCCAGGCTCTGCGCGCGGCGGTTGTGACGATAGCTAGGGTGCAGGTACAGCGGCCAGCGGCCAGCGGCCAGCGGCTTGCAGGGCGCCAGGCCGTCGGAGGCCGCCATTCACGCGCCGACAGAGCCGCCAAGCCACTGCTCCGGTTCTGCCTCCGCCCCAGTTGAGCTTCGCACAACCTTGGACCCATCTGCCCTCTACACCCGACCTCGCTCTCTCGCTGCCCTCTCCTCGCATCCCCCGCCCCCCGCTGCGAAAAAATACCCCGAGTTTGCCCCCAGAGTTTGCTCTCGCCGACGCCGCCCCTCGCGCCCGCCCCAGACACCCTTCCGCCGACTTTGTGCTGGGACTGGCCAGGACCGCCGCCGCCGCCATGGCCGGGTCGCAACAGCAACAGATCATAGACACCATCTTCTCCATGAAGAGGAGACTATTGCGCAAGGATGACTGTACGTAACATTGCTGGTCCTCTCCACCACACCAGCAGCTGACTGTGCTAGCTTCCGACGACGACGAGCCCGACACGCTCCACAACCGCCAGCAGAGCCTGAAGCGCAAGGCACAGTACTCGCGCTCCGGCGACGCCGACTTCCTCGCAGACCCGCGTCCCTACAAGAAGGTATGATTTTTACGCCTCAGCCCGCAGTCCGCCCAGGGTCCATGCTAACCACTCTCTTCTACAGCGCATCGAGCACGCCGGATACCACAGATATATATTACAGCGCAATCCTCCGCGATTCGATCCCGACGGCGACCTTGTAGATCTGGACGACGAATATGAGGACGAGGACGACTTGTCGACCGTCGAGGAAAACCCATACGCCGACATCCTCCTCGAGAGTGCGTGACCCCGTAAACAGATTCGCGAACAGGGACTGACCTCATTTGTAGACTTGCTTGCGCCGCTGACCTCCGCGGCCGATCTGCCTAACCACCCGTCCATGAGCGTGGCCTACACATCCACACACCTTAGCGATTTGACGGCGGAAGCGGGGGCCATGTCGCGTAAGGAGCGCATTACCCTTGCGCAGGCAAAAAGGCTGTTCACAAAGATGCAAGGCGACTCAACTTTTGCGCCGAGCGCCCTGGCCACCATGCCCGCGGCCCCGATACAGGAGCCCTCGATGGGCGGTACGAACGGAGCCACCGCGAACGGAACATCGCAGCACCATCGGCGGCCCGAACAGAACGGCGATTTGCAGGAAACCGCCAGCACTCCGCAGGATATTGTCATGGAGGATGTGGGGCAACCCAATGGGGCCCCGCGCCAGAATGGAGAGGCCAACGGCAACGCAGCGGAAAAGCAGAATGGCGAGCACATCACAAACGGGACATCCCACGGTGCCGAGACAGATGGGTTACAGGAGAATGGCGAACGAGACCAGTCTCCAGGCGACGACGCGTCGGACGCAGGATCGCAGCAGACGGCACATCGTATGACGACGCGCGCCCGTGCACAAGCAGCGTCAACACCGTCCCCACCGGATTCGCCCTCTAGCGCTATCAATCCCGTTCACCCACTATTCCTGTTCCCTACCGATTCGCTGCCCGATCGCGATTTTGGCCTGCCGCTAAATGAAGCCGAAGAGACGCGCATGCTGCTCATGGCCTACGTGCAGAAACAAGAGGAGATTTCGCGTATTTCCAACGACCTCTACATGGGCATGATGCAGGCCGACCGCATGCGACAGGAAGTCTTCAAGTGGTCCAAGGCAGAAGCACACGTGGGCGAGATGAGCGACGGCGAAGACTGGTATGACCGCGAAGAATGGGACCTCGAACAAGACCTCATCAAGGGCCGCGACGAAGAGGAGGACGACACGGCTGTTGCGGGCAAGAAGTCGACGCGCCAGCGTAGAACAAAGCCGGATAAAGAAGACCGGTAAATTTCGTTTACATGGGGATTTTTTTCGGAGTTGTTACTGATTTGCATTTGCATAGCACTATACCAGAGTCTTCACCCTCAGCAGGCATCACGGTGACACTCGTGTCTTTGCGCTCCGCGGCTGCGGGCAAACGATAGTTGGCACGTTTCTTGTATGATAGGATAACGATATATTCCTCACTTGTCTTCATGAGTCGCTTTGCATTATAGCCCTGACGGCATTCTCCTTGGCTGTTTGTACAAACATTTACACATACACATCACCGCCCTTTTATCCGATATCTTACAGGCAATATACACATCGAATCCTGATTACAAGTTTTCCAATAGGCCCTCAACTTCTTTCTTGAGTCCCTCGAGCTTGACGTTCTTCTTCACTCCCAACCGCCGGCACTGCACCTCGACCTCTCCCCTCTCTTTCCATGCCCTTCCAATCACCACAATGACGGGATAGCCGATCAAATCCGCATCCTGCAACTTGAACCCCATGCCCTTGTTCGGGCGATCATCCAGCACCACATCCATACCCTGTCCCACACCGCCAAGCTGATCATACACGCTCGCAGCATCCGTCTCGCTGACCTGCGGCGTGGGGACAACGACGGCGCTAAATGGCGCCACGGCGGAGGGCCAGTTCAGGCCCTTGGAGTCTGCGAGCTGCGAGGCGATGGCTGCGAGGAGCCGCGAGACGCCGATGCCATGGCAGCCCATGTGGACGGGGGCCTTTTCTTTGCCGTCGCGCGGGGCGATGAGGGCAGATAGGGGCTCGCTATAGCGCGTACCGAGGTGAAAGGTGTGGCCTACCTCGATGGCCTTTTGGACAGTGAGGGTTCCGTGGGCACATTTGGGGCATGTGTCGCCTGGGTTGGTGGTCGTAAGGTCGTCGGCTGTGACGGTGCTGTCTTCCAGTGAAGGAGCGCACAGCGAGTCTTGGATGTGTATGCTCCGGTTTGTTGATTTGAGTAGCGAGCATAGGGTAGAAGGCTCGATGCCCGTGTCGAGTTCCACATCGCTGGGTAGACTGCGCTTCACGGCGTGCAGGTTCAGATACGTTCCCGCATGCTCCCAGGGGATGGTCCCGTCTTCCCTCTCCAGCTTTGACAAAGTCTTCTCGTCAAAAGACTTGAGTCTCGGAACCGCAATATGTACCGCCGTTTCCCTATCCTTGCTGATACCCATGAAAAGTAGTGGCCTTGATTCTGACACCACACCCTGCGGATCCACGCTCTTGGACACCAACTCCTCATTCGCAACATACGAGCACGCATCCGAACCACACTCAAAAACGCGGTCCTCCCCCTTTGACGACGGAAAGTGAAACTCATGGGACAGCTTACCTCCCATATTCCCCGAATCCGCATCCGCCACCAGATACGGCAGCTTCAGCGCATCAAACAGATTACGATACGCCTGCAAAACCTGCCCGTACGTCTGCAGTGCCGTCTCATGATCGACATCGAACGTGTATAAATCCTTCATGAGAAACTCCTTTGCGCGCAACAAGCCCTGGCGCGGCCTCTTCTCGTCGCGATACTTGCGACCTATCTGGTACAAGCGGAGGGGTAAGTCCTTGTACGAGTGCACCACGCCCGCTACAAGCGCCGTGATCTCCTCTTCGTGCGTGGGGGACAGCAGAAAGCCCGAGTTGCGCCGGTCAGCAATGCGGAGGAGCTCCGAGTTGGAGGAGTAGCGGCCGGACTGCTGCCAGAGGGTTTCTGTGGAGAGGGAGGAGAGGGTGAGCTTGGAGGCGCCAAGGGTGGCCATGTGGTGGTCTATTAGGCGTTCTAGTTTGTCCTGCACGCGGAGGCCGAGGGGGAGGAGGTGGAAGACGCCTGAGTGGGCCTGCACGTGATTAGGATGGGTGGTGAGGGTGGGGATTGGGGGATGATACTTGTCGCAGGAAACCGCCTCGGATGAGGAGGGCGTGGGAGTCATCTGTATATGTATTAGACACAGATCTGGCTCGAGAAGAAATACTGTTCCTAGACCTTGTTCTCCGTCTTGGGGTGCGATGCCTCCTGTTGGTGCCCAGAACTTTGATAGTCGGTTGCGTGAATCGAGCTATGTACGGTCAGCACATGTCAATCCAGAACCAGAGATTAGAAGAGAGACTCTATATTCTTGACATACCGTCAGAAATCTGGCATTTCCAAATCTTTGAATGGGTAATCTCGAACGATTCAGCCCTCTCCACATGTGCGCCGCCATTGGCGTTTAGTGATTGTAAAACAACTAAACTATCCGAAAAAGTATCTATCAGACGAAAAATCCCAGTTTTGAATCAGAGAAACTCCGAATTGGCGTCGTGTGAGTCGATTGAAGAGGAAGAGCACGCGCAACCATCCAGATGAAGCAAGGAGTGCACGGGCCATTCAACCCTTGAGCTCCGACGAAAGATTTCTGGACATCCTCTCCGATCATCTCTCCCGCCCGCACCACAATCCACGTATGTACCAGCACCAATTGGATTGATTCGCCTTTCAAACACCGAAAATACTGACATACAGTCAGAATGCCTCCACGGATACGGCTCCGGCCACGCGCCCTTCGCCTGCCCATTGCACACCCATCCACCCCCCTCCGCGCAACATATGCCGCTCTCGCAACAGCAACGACGCCTGCGCCGCCTCCAGGCCAGACCACCCGCTCCGTTCCTCCAGTTTTGCGCTATCCCCCCACCCAGCCCCCCTCCCACAAGCCGCCGGAGGTCCGCAAAACCCAATTGCACAGGCAGTACCAATCGCTCCTCAAGTCCTCACCCCTCGTGCTGCTCTTCCAGCACAACAACATCCGGGCGGAAGAATGGATGGGCATAAGGCGTGAGCTCGCCAAGGCGCTCCTCAAGGTCGACGCGGAGCGCGCAGCCACCGGAGAGCCAAGCCTCGCAGACGGGATCAAGCTCCAGGTCATCCAGACGGGCATCTTCGCTTCGGCCCTGCGCGTCGTCGAATTCTTCAAGCCAGAGGAGAGCACCCTCGCCCACGCCCAGCACCCGACAGACCCCCAAACACCTACCAGCGCGCAGGTGCCCAACACGACCAACTCGCCTGACGACGAGCGCTTCACCCACGGCCTGTCCCGCCACGCCCACGAGGTCGCCAACAACCGCAAGCTCAAGCTCGAGCTCGAACCCTTGCTCTCGGGCCCCCTGGCCGTGGTCTCGTTCCCTACCGTCTCGCCCCAGCACCTAAAGACGGTGCTGTCCATCCTCTCTCCTGGCCCCGATTTCCCGGCCCCCAAGCGCAAAGCGAACCCAGACTACCACGAGCCAGCTGTCCAGTCGGGTCTGCAGAAGTTGATGCTGCTGGGCGCCAGGGTCGAGGGCAGGGTCTTTGATGTCGAGGGTACCAAGTGGGTTGGCGGTATTCCCGGCGGGCTCGACGGTCTGCGGGCGCAGCTCGTCAACATGCTGCAGAGCGTGGGTGGCTCGCTTACGGGCGCGCTCGAGGGCGCGAGCAAGAGTCTGTACTTTACGGTCGAGAGCAGGCGTATGGATATGGAGGAGCAGGAGAAGGGCGAGAAGAAGGAATAAGCGCGTGCCTGGGAAGAATAGGAAGAAAGAAAGCGGCCGCTTCTTGTATATCAGCATCATCGGCATCAGAACGAGGGTTTGGCATTATGTATAGATGTATATTGTACATGTATCAACATTTTTATTTTTCAGGCAAGCAACATGGGCTTTGCGAGCGAACGGATCGATGCTGCGAACAAAAGTCTGATTTGTCTTTTAAAGGGTATCTTGGAGTATTTCCACACAACTACCTACCTACCTACCTAATTCACCGAACCATCCTACTAATCTATAGCTTGGGCTTCCCGCCCATGGCCTCAATTTCTTCCCGTAATACAGCGCGCATCTCCCCCGCTAGCCGCGCGCCCTCGTCGTCGTCTAGGTCGTCGCGCTGGCCCCTGCCGAACATGGTCCAGCTCTTGTTCTTGAGCTCAGGCTTTGTGCCTGGGCGGGGGATGATGTGGAAATGAACGTGAGGCACTACTTGTGCGGCTCTTGCGCCTGGAAGGAAAAGTTAGGTTTGGGCGAGATGTTTTGAGGGTTTGGGTAGAAAGCTTGGGAGAATCGAGGTTGGAGATTGGTGGGAGAAATGCGGCGCATTAGACGAGTAGATCCGAATTGGAGATGAGATGAAAGAAGTAGAACGCCGCTCGGGATGGGGTGAAAATGAAAACTTACCGTTGTTCTGCACAATGTTGTAGTCCGTCACGCCTGTAACACGACTCACAACCCGCGCGAGTATAGGGAGCCAGAACCCTGCATCGTGGTACATGTCAGCCAACCTCTTTCCCTGGGACCCCGATCCTCCACAACACACACGTCTTTCCAACCCACCCAACAGAAAGTCGTAAGAAGAATCGCAAACAAAAGCATCTCCCAGCAATACCTTGAAGAGGTCTGAAGAAAGGAATGAGAATGAAAAAGACTCACCAACACTACTCCCCTCGTCCCCAGACAAGCCCTGCACCTTCTCAACATGGCTCCGACTACACACTAGCAGGTGTCCGCTCGTCATGGGTAAAATGTCGAGAAACGCGAGGACATTGGGGCTCGAGAGCACGATGAAGGAGGTCGGGGATGTCCTTTCTGGGTTTGCGTCTGCGTCGGAGGGGATGCAGGATGCGAGGTCAGATGACCGCGATGTTGTTGATGATGATGATGTCGACGATGTCGGTTCTGATGCTGGGAAAGCGGATGCGATGTTGCAAAAGGGGCAAGGGTCCGAGATGCTGAAGAGGTCTTTTTCTGATTTCATCGCTGTGGCAGGTGAGAGAGATTATCTTTTGGTGGTTGGCTGGTTGTTTTGAGGGTTCCGATGATGAACGAGTCTTGGTTGGTTGGATACAAAGTTTCAGTTGCGCAGGTGGATGGGTTCGGTGGGTCGCTTGATAGTGCTCTTTTGGATTGATCCAACTCTTTTTTCCGTTCTTCAGAAAGCTTACAAGTACCGTTTCCTAGATATCGGAGATGAACTTGCTATCAACAGAGGGTTTTGCATGCCACGATGTGAAGAGGTAGGCCTTGTAAGCTAGCCGTTTTTGAATGGTTCACCACGTGCGCAGGTGTGCTGGAGCCGAGGTCCCAAAATGCGCTAAGGAACTGTTTACTTCACCGCGGTTTTTGAATCGAGCCATATCCACTTGTTAAAGCACTTGAGAAATTATACTTGGGTTTGGTAGGGTGATTTGCGTTTTCAAACTAGAAGATTGGGTGTAGTCTTCTTGGGTAACTCGTTTTCCTCACCGAACTCGTGGTTCAAATTATTCGTTGAATGAGCTGAAGCTTTCAGGACGCTTACTCTTCTTTGTCAAAAACAGATATACAGCCAACACTGTGCTCTGTCTTTTCAGCATATTGCATTTATTCAAAATATTCAACGGTGTGTGCTCACATGAACGTCTTCACAGGAAATGTAGCATAGCCAGTCGTAGGACCACGACCAACTGCAATCGCAGGTAGAATTCCGGTAGACAATCGAAATGGCCCAAGTAGATTGAACTTCCATGCACGTTTTATCACAAGATCGCAGTATTCAAGGCAGAGAGGTTTGGAACGCTCGTCGCTACTCAACTAGAATCTTCAGCCAAAGTTGGCAGAAGTTGCCACCGTAATCGTAGTAACAAACACAACTATAACCGGGTAGGATATCCAGCAATGATCAAGGAGAACATAAACTGTCTTTTTGTTTTATGTTTTCTCTTTGCCACGCTCTCGATATAATGTTTAACTCAAAACTCTTTGTCACACGTATGTACAAACAAGGCGCTTGTCTTAATAGCTCTATTACAATACTATTACTATATCGATTACATTGTTTTTGGGGGTTAAGACAAACAGACTAGAACAATTTCGGTTGTTAAGCACCCATCCAGAATCCCTATAGGGATATTTAACAATCTGATAAAGCAATCATTTAAATCGCCGTATGCTTATCAAGTCTATGCCTAACCACCTGTATTTCTCCCCCATTCTTTCCTCCCAGAAGTTTCTACCGAGCTGGGCGAACAGCAATTAACAGATAAAATAGTCCTTAAATCCTAACACCTCGTCGAGGGCGTCAGAATAGCCTTTAGATAATCTTAATGTCTTTCGATCACAATCGTGACCATAAACTCCCATCTGTTACTTTGCCTTGGGCATTTTGATATTTAATCATAGTCTAGGGAAAGGTATCTAAACAACAACTCTACATCACACGTAGTGGTCAAATCGCCCGTGGCTCCCATATTAGTTTTCCTTGAATAATGTTGAGTCTGAGTCTACAACCTAGGCATACTTGTAGGTGGCATAATCTTTGAAAACGAATAATAATACCTCAAAGTGGAGAACTGTAAGTACTCTATTCGCATTAATTACTCATATGTATCCTTTGTCAACCTGATACTCCATAGAATGATCACCTAATTCAGCGATGTGCTACTATAAACGAACACGCAGTCGTGTGCAGCATGGCTTCCTTTTGCATAAACGCATTATCTTGGTGCTTGGAGGTTACAGTCCATCATTCAATCTCTCTACCGACTATTTCAAATAAACATCCCCCGTCCCACTCTAACATGTTTGCCCTTTGAGCTGCCGTACTTGAAATATACAGGATCGCGTATATCACGATTCGACCATTGGAAACCATTGCTGAAATGACCGCTCCGCATTACTCTGATTCCACCTGAAAGCATGCCACTTAATCAGTAACCAAAAAGCACCCGCCCATCGACACGCCCGTGCAAAAGCCATCCAGCCCACACCCAAAACCTTGGAACAAGCCCCCAATTCCCTCATCGTGATGTCACACACACAGCTTTCTCCCGCCCTCAACGCGCCGCTCCAACGCGCAAGAGAACCCGCCCCAACGCGTCCCAGCCAGTCCAGCCCCTCCTCCCAAACTCCGCCCATCCCATCCCATCCCAGACCTACGAACGAACCTCGGCCCCCAAAATCCCTCTCGATCCCGCGCCCCGATCATCCCCAACCCACTGCACCCACCTACGCATACCTAGCCTAGGCCCCTCGGCGATCCGACCAGACCTGACGCACCCTCCCCCGACGTGTCCGTGTCCCGCGTCCGCGTCGTGTCATGACGTGACCCAAGCGCGCCACGCCCGCCGCCGCCGCCGCCGCCGTCGTCGCGAACGAGACGCCCCCGTGTGCCATGCGCGAAAAACCCGCGCGAATCCGCGCCGCGGTCAATAAACCCAACTGCACGCCTTGCAATTCCCGCTCCTACTCGTTCAGGCAGTCCAGAGGGTGCCGACGGTGCCGAGACGCCCCCCCCATCTTGCAGCCCCAAACACGTGTGCACAACCGCACCGCACGCGAGCGAGGGATGGTGCCCGAAATAGGTAGCACGCGATATTTCCCCCCCCCCCCCCCCCCCGTTTGAGAGGTTGTGAGGGTTGCTTTTGTGTTTCATCGCCATCGCCATCATCTCGGGTCTTGTTCGATTTTCTTTTCAATCTTCTTTCCGTGGATCGACAACGAAAAAAACAAGAGGTTTGCTCATTTCAATTCTACATGATGCCCTGCATGCATGCATGTCATGGCATGGAAGCAGAGACTAAAGAGCCCTTTTGTCCCCTTTTGCGTTCGTTGCTCGAGGAACGAAAAACGTAATAGAGGATAAAGTAGCAGAACAAACAAAAAAGGACTAGATACAACCCAAAAAATAAAACGCCTTTGTTTCATGTCGTACAGCCAGCCCATCGTGACAACTGTGATTGAGAAGACAAGAGCCATTAATAGAGAAACCGACCGTCGCGGAATAGCCTGGCGGAAAATGAGGACCAACCCGCAACAATTAGGTGTGAGTGTGTAAAAAGAGGCAGAGCTGCATACTTGTGGCAAACAGAGAGGCTTTGGGCTCATGGGCGGCTCCATTGACGATTGACACAAGGCATCATCTCCGCTACTCATACATGGTGGCCCCCCTTAGTCAACCAAACAAGACATTGGAACAAAATCGTTCGTCCATCTTATCACAAACCCCGTCCATAGCCACCCTAGCCCTCCGTCGTGGTATACCCCCCATTGAGCTATGAATGGGTATCCAGAGCCGTCTCAGAATGAAGATAAAGGTCGACAAAAAATCCATGCGCCACCGTATACTGAGCTGGTGCAAACGCCTTCGACTCCGTACTGACTGGCAATCGCGTAAGGAAAAAGGTGCAAGAGACATTGAAAAAACCCATAACCAAACGCACCCTTTTGATTAACGCCGTCCGAGGTGATTGCCCAGAAAATGCTGACATGAATGGTGTGGGATGGATGCAATTGAAACGCTAGACTCGAATCACACCCTGCCTCATGAGACGAGGGCATAGATTAGTCCAGAGATAAGTGTGGGGCTATCACGGACTGGGAAGGCAGGTCCGGGGAAGCCTAGAGAGGGGGGGATGCAGTCTTAGCGCTGGCTACGTGACCGAGAGGTCTCCTGCAGAACGTTACCGTACTGAGCCACATACTCCTTAGCCCAGCGACGGAGAACGATGGAAGCTGGAGCAAAGTCAGTCAAGGATGCAACGTATACTTGGGGGCGCTTCTTACCCTTCAAGAACTTCTTGCTGGCGTATTTCTTGAAGAAAGCCTCGTGGACGACAGGGCCAGACAGGTAGTCAATCATGAGCTGCAAGACGGGCTGGATCTCTTCCTCAGTGTAACCGGCGTAGTGAGCCAACGTAGCATCCTGCTTCATGTTAGCGCACGTTGCAAGCAGATGTCATGTGGAACTTACCCATTCACCACGCTCCAACACGAGGCGGGCGAGGTACATGGAAGCAGCGGCGACTTGGCTAGGAGGGTACGCGATGAAACGATGGTCCAGGCAACCAATCTCCAAGAGATACTTGCCGAGGGTGCGCGTCTGAATGTCGTAGTTGTCTGCCTTGGATATGCGACGAAGGAAGTTCATGGGGTTCGGGTAGCTCAGGTCATAGTTGAGGGCGGCGAGAACAAAGCGCTCAGCGCTGAGAATCTCCTCCTCGGTGAAGCCGTCGTCGGCAACATGGCGGAAGTTTTGGACGTGAGGAGAGAGAACCTCTTCGTACTTGGACGCAATGAACATGGCCGTGACACCAACCAACTGAAGGCGGTCGAGCTGAACAATCTTGGTGGACAGGAAACGGTCGATGATGTTGACGGCCAGGAAGAGAGTCTCGGGCAAAAGGCGGAAGCGCGTGTGGACCTCGAGAAGCCAGTCAACCAAGATGCCGCGCATCTTCCACTCGAGCTCGTTCTGGCTGTCCATGTAGTCGGGGTTGGCCATGGTGGCAATCTCAAGCTCCTTCAAGTAGTCGAAGATCTCAACGACATACTCGGACACCATGAGAGGATCATCAACATCCTCCTTGTCGAGATCAGGAACATCCTCTGGAAGAGCAATCTCCTCGGTGGACTCCTTGGTCGACTCCTTGACAGATTCCTTGGCAGATTCCTTGAGGACCTCCTTGACCTCCTTCACCTCTTTGACATCCTTGACATCCTTGACGCGTTCCTGCTTGGTGGGGGCAGCCTTGGGGGCCTCCTCCTCCTCAACCTCCTTCTCAGTTGACTCCGATGGGGGAACAACGTTCTCGACCTCTTCGATATCCTCCTCTTTGGCAACCTTGGTCGTGGCTCGCCTCTTGGTCGCGTGGCCGGCGATGCCAGAACCGCTGGCGGGGCGCTTCAACTCGGATGAGGCAGCGCTCTTTTCCTTGAGAACGGAACGCGTCGTGGTGCTACGCGTGGGCTTCTGGACCTTGGTAGGGTGAGCAGCCTTGGCCAGCTGTCCTCCCTTGGCGGCCGTGGCCTTCTTGCCATCCTTTGCGGCAGCACCATCAGTCTTTGCTACGTTGGACACGTCTCCAAGAGCAGCCCTCTTGCGAGTGGGGGCCGTGCCGTTGAGGGTGGCGGTGGATCTCTTGGTGGTGACGGTCTTCTTGGGCGGCTCAGCGGCAGCATCGGTAGAGGTCAATGCAGCAGTCTTTGCACGCGTCAGACGCGTGGTGGTAGCATTCTCATCATTCTCATTGGTGACAGCGCGCTGTCGCAGGGTGCGACCCTAGATAGACATGTCAGTAAGCGGTCATGAGGTGGTGAGTGGTACCCCGCGCACGACGCGACGCGAGATGGGAGGGCGTCGACATGCAAGACAGAGGAGGGACACGTACAGCTGGAGGCATTGCGAGCAATATTAGTTATGTTGGACTAGGCTAGAGTGGTATCGAGGGTTTGTTTGGGTGAGTATGTACTAGGCGAAGTGGTGTATACAGGTGTATTATGATGCACTGGCGAGGGAATTAGCAACGAGTCCAATGGCGGGTCAAGGCGAGCGCGCGCGACAGGGAGAGAGAGAGAGAGAGAGAGAGAGAGAATGAAGGAGCAGCGAGACCCGACGATATCAAAGCACGGCACGCGCAGGTGAGGGCGCGCAGCAGAGTGCGCAGCAGACACAGCGGGCGATGCTCGCAGATATCGAGGGCCCAGACACGCTCTTGGGGCAGTGACGGGAAGCGGCAGCGATGGTGATGTGACGCGCGGAGAGACGAACCCGTCGAGAAGGCGAGTGGGGATGGGAGGGGACGGAGGAGAAGCCCAGCTCCAGTGGTGTCGGGAAGTGGTGAGGGAGATGGGGAGAGTCGAGGCTGCACCAAGGTGTGTGTTGATGGAGGGTGATGTAGAAGCAGGTTTGTTTTGGTGCAGGCCTCGCTCCTTAGTCAGCCGCCTTTTGCGCCAACAACGCGCGGGCGACGTGCGATGGCTGGGGAGCCAATGGCGAGCGCGTAAGTCACTTACCGCGAGACAAGGCCCGGTCCGACGCGATATCAATGGAGCTGGGCGGATGCACACGCGAGGAGCGGTGCAGTGGAGCTGGGAGAGGCCGGCGAGCCAGCGGAAATGGCGATGGAGCGGCGGGTGGTGGTTGAATATGGGGGGAGGGATGTAGAATGTGCGTGGGAGACGGGAAGGGCACGTCGAGAGCTGGCGTTGCTGGGGACGCGCGCAATGGCCCAAGCCGCTAGGCCGCTTCGGGCGTCGTCTGAAGATTTGTGAAGCTCTCCCAGCAACTTCACTCCACCGAACGGCCACCCATTGCACCGTCCCCACGCCCTCTGCAGCTCCCGGCTCCATCGCATCGCCATGCTGCAGCCGCGGATATGCCGTTTTCAGCCCGCCCGCCTCGGCCGCGCCCTCACCTTTGCGCGCTCCTACGCCCAGGCCGTTGACCACGTCCCTCCGCCGCAGTATGTGGCCACGGCCGCTGCAGACGGCGCCCAGGTCCAGGCCACGGGCGGCTCCCGACGCGACAAGTTCATTCCGCTGCGCACCTACAAGCCTCGCACGCCCGGTCTGCGCCATCTCAAGCGGCCCGTCAACGACCACCTGTGGAAGGGGAGGCCGTGGCTCAAGCTCACCATTGCCCGCAAGGGCCAGCATCTCGGTGGAAGGAACAACAGTGGCCAGGTCACAGTCAGGCACCGCGGCGGCGGCGCCAAGAGGAGGATACGCATCGTCGACTACAAGCGCTACCTCCCCGGAAAGCACATCGTGGACCGCATCGAATACGACCCCAACCGGAGCGCACATCTGGCCCTCATCACCCGAGTCGAGACGGGGGAAAAGTCGTACATTGTCGCTGCGGATGGAATGAGGGCTGGAGACGAGATTGAGAGCTACAGGAGTGGTATCCCCAAGGACCTGATTGCAAGCATGGGTGGTGTCATTGACCCCGGTATGCTGGCCGCAAAGACGGCCTCTCGAGGCAACTGCCTCCCTATCCACATGGTGCCCCTCGGTTCGCAGATCTACAATGTTGGTTCAAAGACGCAGGGCGGCGGAGTCTTTTGTCGGAGTGCTGGCACCTATGCCATTGTGGTGAACAAGGAGGAGGTGGAGAAGGCCAAGGGCGTCGAGATCAAGAGCGTCGTCGTTCGTCTCCAGAGTGGCGAGCTCCGCAAGGTCAGCCCCGATGCTTGCTGCACCATTGGAGTCGCCAGCAACCCGCAATCTCATTTCACATCTCTTGGTAAAGCCGGTCGCTCTCGCTGGCTAGGCAAGCGTCCCTCGGTCCGTGGTGTCGCCATGAACGCTGGTTCGTGTTCCTGCCCCACCCCTGACATGACTTGGGCGCAACTAACCGCACTGCAGCTGACCATCCCCATGGTGGTGGTCGTGGTAAGTCAAAGGGTAACGTACACCCCGTCAGTCCCTGGGGCACTCCTGTAAGTCAAACCTCTCTACCCAGTGGCCATGGCGCTAATGCACGTATAGGCCAAAGGTGGTTACAAGACGAGGCACAAGAGGAACAAGCACACGTTCCTTGTACAGGATCGCCCACGGAACCAGGGCAAGCGCAGGCCGAGGTAGGTGACGGCAGCTTGTTGTGTACAATATATATGTTCTATTCCACCTGTATCATACATGGCTGCATGGCTCCGGGTGCACTGCAGCGTTCAGCATACCAAAAACAAAAACAAATGGATACGAGCATGTTCTCGCATGTCTGCGCCACGTTGCCTCTTGACCAAGTGACTTCCAGACTCTAGCTGGCACAGCTCGAATGTATGATGCTTCCATGCTGCAGCCTAAGATGGCCTTGACCCGGAATTGTGTCTCGCGGCGGTTTCCACAACAGGCTAGGGCTGATCCTCTGGTTGCGCTCACCTGCAGCAGCCCCCAGGACACTACAGAAAAAAAAGATTGACACCGTGTACCGCGCTTCCGGACGGCTCCAGTGCGCTCTTCAGCTCCATCAGCGCAGGGCGAGACGGGCGGCGTCGCAACCGGTGATGCCTGCCATTGTTCCAAAGCGGCTTGGTCGCCGAGAGCCATGGGCCCGCATGTCGGCATACCGACAGTCGGGGTGTCCGTGATTATTCGTCCTGTCTACCGCAGCCCCATGATGACTACCCGCCCATAGGGCAGGACGCCTCGCACCAAGGCGTGCCCCATACCATGGCGACAAGGGCGGAGCACCGATCCAACACCAGTTCCTGTGAGTCGACGTCGTAGCTGGCCAGCTACGCGCTCCCCACGTGTGATCCAGTCCAGCCCCGAACTTACCCTTATGCGTGGCCCCGTTCTAGCAAAGTGCCGTATTATCCCAACCGCAAGTGATGCCTGATTGTCTTCCACCTGTCGCCCACCTGTCTTCCTCACATTGCACCCATAGTTTGGACCCTCACGCCGCCACTCGTACCAACGAAGTCGAACCTACCCCCGCCCCCATTACCAGTGGGGTTGCGTCTATTCGAGCACTTTCGGCCTGTGGACGCAAATCGCTCACCCGCATCTCCGACCGCTGACGCGGGGCGTTGTCTAATGACCGCCGAATATTCCTCGAATCCGCAACCGCCGTCAGCATCCGACATGGCTCGAGACGCATCTGAGTCGCCCGACGATGGCTTTTTCAACGACCTGTCCCAGCAAGGCCCGGACGGCAACGAAGGGGGGCTATCGCCGCCGCGGAATAACAGCCAGGACGGGTCTGCACAAAAGGAAGATGCTGCGAATAAGCCGAAAAGAATAGCCTGCGTCTTGTGTCGCAAAAGAAAACTGCGATGCGACGGGGCTCGCCCTACTTGCGGGACCTGCAAGCGGTTGAGCCATGACTGCGCCTACGACGAGATTCGGAAGAAGAGTGGGCCAAAGAGGGGCTACGTGAAGCTACTGGAGGCTCGTCTGCGTATGTCCAGAAGCTTGTTTGCTCCTTGTCAGACTGTCTAACGCGATGCGCAGAACAGGTCGAAACGCTGCTGAAGAACCAGGAATCGAGCGAACAGAACAAGGACGCCTCCAGGCAGGACTCTGCCTCTGCCTACGTTGCAAACACCATACAGCAGTCGTTGCCCGGATCAAATGACTTTCTCGGCACAGACAAGAGGCAGAGCTTCAACAACATATCGCCAGGGCCAGAAACGTTCCAAAATGGCGGTACGAATGGAACATCCCCAGACGGAGAGTTTCCCTGGGAGATGATCGGATTAGGGCTGGACGAACCATTGCCGCCCCAGGACGTGCAAAGTGACCTGTATGTTGTGACATGTGCGCGTCTCTGGGTGCTTCCGGCTGACTGTATGGTAGTTATCAGATTTACTTCACCAAGATCCACTCCTCAATACCAGTCATACACCGACCACGATTTCTGGCCGCAATGAATCTCGCGCCGTCAATGAGACCGCCAGTGTGCTTGCGCTACGCCATGTGGACCATGGCAGCTTCCTTGGCAGACAAATACGATGCGTTGCACGACCACTTCTACCAACGGGCAAGAAAGTACGCACAGATGGATGAGATGAGAGGTCACGGTGAATCCACCATCACCCTTGCACACTGTCAGATGTGGATATTGTTGAGTACATATGAGTTCAAGCAAATGTACTTTCCAAGGGCCTGGCTGTCCTGCGGACGGGCTGTACGGCTGGCCCAGATGATGCAGCTACACCGAATGGACGGAGCCGGCTTGGACGTAAAGCAATGTCTTCCTCCACCAAAAGACTGGACAGAGCGTGAGGAAAGAAGACGAACTTTTTGGATGGCCTTTTGTATTGATCGTTATGCCAGCATTGGAACCGGCTGGCCCATGACAATAGACGAACGAGATGTAAGCCCCTGCCATGCTCAACTATCGACCTGACAAGCTGATCAATGCAGATAATGACACATTTACCCTCCAGTGAAGAAGCGTTTGAGAAGAGCAAGCCCATGGTCACTGCCACCCTGGAACAAACAATGGCTCCAAATGGTGTGGGAAATCTCACGCCTTTTGGCGGAATCGTACTGACGGCGTCACTCTTTGGTCGAAATCTCTTGCATCTTCACCGGCCTGGCCCCGACGACAATGATGATGATCTCAACGGCGGGTTCTGGACACGCCACCGCAAAATTGAGAATGTACTGCTCCAGACCGCACTCAGCCTTCCCGACACCCTGCGGTTGCCCACCGGTCTTTCTGACCCCAACGTCATATTCATGAGCATGAGCCTACATACATCCGCCATTTGCCTTCATCAGGCAGCCATCTTCAAGGCCGACAAACATCGGCTGCCAGCGAACATCAGCAACGAAAGCAAGATTAGATGTGTGACCGCTGCAGCAGAGATCGCTTCAGTAATGCGGATGATTAGCCACATGGATTTGGCAGCTGTAAGTTTACAGGCGAGTTGGTCGAGCATCTCTGACTTGAGCAGATGAATCCTTTTATATCCTTTTGTGTCTATGTCGCTGCACGCGTGTTTGTGCAATACCTCAAGACTCGACCGAATGATCAACAAATAAATTCATCGCTGCAGTTTCTCTTGCAGGCTATGCAGGCACTTCGAAAGAGGAATCCCCTCACCGAATCCTTCTTGGTCCAACTTGACCTAGATCTCGAAAGCGCCGGGGTTTTGGGGACGCAGCAGAAACCATATGAGCCTCCAATGCCCAAAAGATCATCGGTAAGCAACTTGCAACATCTGAGCGATCAGCTTGGACAGCGGTTCCACCATCATGTCGAGTAAGCCTCTCCTGCTCCCCTGCTAACACTTCTACGCTCCAGGAGTTCGCTAACGAGAACAACGTTGGCTGCAGTCCCATATTCGAAATCCGAGACGCCCCAACCCAGAATCCGCTAATGAATCAATATGCGACTCAGAACCGCCGTGGCCCAACTCAGCCCTTCAGCGCAGCCAACGGTCTGAGAGCGGACATGGAGCCTCCCGGTGCTTCATTCATCGCCCCACCATCTGGGCCGCAACTGGAAATCCCATCAAGAGATGCCAGAGGAAGCGAGGGAGGCGGGTTTTCTGCCGGAGGAATCAACATGCCTCGCAATGGGTTTGGTATCGACGGCAACGAGATGGATATCACACCGGACAACGCAGGGGATCAGCCCAGCCCCGCAACTACTTCCAATTCGCAGTCGCGGGGAACTACGGGCTCACACACATCGTACTCACCAGGGCATCACATCGAATTGCAGTACCGGCCATCGCCGAAGACAATGGCAAATCAACTCCCCGGGCCTCAGAGTACGGGCCCAGCGGCTACTGCCTACTCGGCTTTCTCAACAAGCGATGATATATTCTCTGCCATGTATGCGGGCGGGGCCATGAACGGAGACGGGCTGTCCAACTTTGTAATGGGCAACGAGTGGGACATGCCTGGAATGGCAACAGGGGCAGGCATGACGCCCATGAGTGAGGGAGCTTGGAACCAGATGCTGGAGACGATGAATGTGGAAGCCATCCCGCTCGGTTGGGATGCGGCTGGGCCACCACATAACGCAGGTCCTCGTGCCAGCTGATGGGACACGAATCGGAGAAAGACGGGAAGTTTCTTGAAACATGGAATTTGGTAAAGGAAAGGATACCCACTACAACGCACTCTGGTTCAGGGCTTCTTTATTTGGGCGCCTCGCAGCTCTTTGGCTGCATGTACATTTAGATCTGAGGCTAAATCAGATGAGGCGTTTTGGACGATCACCAGCCAGCAGAGGGACGGCTTGCATGTCTGCTTATCAATTGGCGCATGGGACCCGAAGAGTCACACCGCTCATGTATTATATACGCAATGCGATGCAGTGTTCCTGCATGCTCGCCATCGGGGAGCAGCGCTCTCCTCCACTCTCAGCCGCTTCTCGAGACGCTTTGCAGCCAAAACAAACACACAGTTCGACATGAAGGATGGCAAATCGACCCTTGATAACGACGAAGCAAGCAGCCTGACTCATGCGGCCGCCACGATGTCATTGGCAATATAGCCCCGTTTCGGCGTTCCCCTCCCCGCCGATTCGGGAGGGGGTTGCAAGGGTGGCGGTCTAGACGTGGAGCGTCACCATAGAAACGAACCAATGCGAAAGCGCTACGTCTATAAGCTCGACAGCACGACAACACCGCGAGATCCGCAATTGATAGGCCCAACTTCGTTTCTCGAGCGCTCCTTGAAGGAAGATTATCCGTATGCCATTTTAAATAAGCAGACGTTGATCCCTCGCGTGCATGGTGGCTTTCACCCGAGTAAACAACGGCAATAAACACATTACATTCCGGACAGATGCACAGATCAAAGGAGAGGGAAGGCGCTACGTCGCCGGGCCCTACGTACATGTCGCAGAAGCAGATGAGTGCGTGAATCGTGCCCGCCCGTCGAGCATTCCAGCGGCACAGCTAACGTGGTATAACAGGCAGCTATCTGCAAGACCTCCGCTCCAACCGCCCTGCCCGCCCGACCGGCTCACGACCTCCGCCCGCCCACTTCAACAACCGGTCCAACAGGAACTCGGTCAAGTTCGCAGACTCGCCTGCACCCTCGCCGTCGTCCGTCGCCACCTTCGAAGAGGCCGGCGTCGACACAGACACGGCCTCACGCCCGCCCTCCGCTGCCGAAGCGAGATCACATCGGCGCACAACCTCCAACATGAGCATAGATGAGGTCATAACCACGGCCGGCCGCCCTCTTGTGCAGCCTCCTCGTGGCCGGGATATATTTAGAAAGGCGACAGCACGCGAGAGGACGCCAAGCGTCCAGTACCGCGAAAGCGGGCGGCGCCAGGTGGAACGCGACGAAGCCAGAAGCATTCGCATGCAAATGGAAGAATTGGAACTCAAGTCGGAGCAAGGGCTGTATGACGCGGCACGGGACGAGGCGGCGGAACTGGTCTGGAAGCATCGCAATCCTAATGCCCCTGGAGCTAGCGAGAACGCTCCCTACGCGTACCCCGGTTTGGCGAGAAAGGAGGACACGCAGAGGAGCCGCAGTGTGGGGCCCTCTCAGGAGGAGCAGGACACGGATTTGCAGCGGAGGAACTCGAAATTGAGAAAGCGCAATTCCATGGGCAGCTCTCCCGGCGGCAGCAGGAGCAGCAGCCTACAAAGCCAGAGGATCCCGAGCGGATCGTCCGTCTCTGGAAACGCTGCCTTTGCAAGCTCTCCATCCCCCACCAAGGACCGCTTCGACACAACCGGTTCGGGAGGTTCCGCAGTACTTCCGAAGAACGCATCCAAGTCTTCGGATATTGGGCATCGTCGACGGAGCAGTGGCTCGAAAAGAAAAACTAGCGCCAGCCTATTCAAGAACCCAGAAGACCAAATCTACGAAGAGCCTGAGGAGGAGAACTTTACTCCAGCACCAGCTCCTGTTGCCAAAGTCCCGTCGTCGACCAAGGCTCCTCTCAACACCCGCCGCAACCCTTTTAGTCGCGTACAGGTTGCGAGGGAGAACTACCTCACGAGAGCAAACACGGACCCTACCATGGCTACCAGGCGCTTCGACCGTTATGAGATTCATAACAATCCCCCAACTCAATCGCGCAATGCCGGTTACACTCGAAACTTTGCCGTTCCGTCCAAGCCTGCTCCCAAAGATGACGCCAAGTCTGACGCAGAGAACGAGCCTGAAGTGAAGATGAAGGACGGCAAGGAGATCCGGGGCGATGACATACGTGCTGCCACCGGCTTCAAGCTCAAGGACAGGAGTGCAAAGCTGCCTACCCCCACCCTGGTCTCGGACAGCCCAGGTCGACCCATCGTCTCGTTCACGCAGGAGTATCCAAAGGAGATTGAGCTGAAGGAGGAGATATCACTCTCCAACGCAACGCCTCACCCACTCAGCCAGGCGTCAGGTCCTCGCCCCCTGTCAAAATCCTCGACCGAGCCCATTGTCCCTACCATTCACGACGTGAAGGAGTCAGCCTCTACGGCTCCTGAGCCAGGGAAAATTACCCCTCCGACATCATCCCACTCCGTCAAAGCCTCCCCCGTCCGCAACTCTCCTTTTAGAAGAAAGGAATCCGCCAATCCAAGCACGAACGTGCACGAGGATCCTCCAGCTCCGGCGAGACCCCTCCCCAGCGTAACAAGGAAAGTGAACACTCCTCCTCAGACCGCAACGGCCCCAGTACCAACAATAAATGTTTCCCAGACCCCTGCAGCGCGCTCTAGACCAGCTCCAGCGCCTGACGTTCCCTCGATCGCTGTCCAAGAAAAGACGCCGTCGCCTGCGTTCAATGCCCTCCAAAACCGGTTTGGCAACGTGAATGCGCCATCCAGGACTGGTTCGCCGGCGGCGGCTCCGGCCGTTGCTGCTGCTGCTGCTGGCAATGAGGCTCCTCCTTCTGTGAGGCCGGGGTCTAGGGGCACGTTTTCGCTGCGCTCGAGCGCGCAGGGTGAGGCGAATGGGTCGAGGCCTGGGTCTAGGGGGTCGCCGCCGGTCCCTAGTATCTCGTTCAGTGAGACTCCTGCGAGGCCGAGTTCTAGGGGCAACCCTCCAATCCCTACCATTGCGTTCAATGAGGCTTCTGCCCGGCCGAGCTCTAGGGGCAACCCTCCAATCCCTACCATTGCATTCAATGAGGCTTCTGCCCGGCCAAGCTCTAGGGGAAACCCACCGATACCGAGCATTGCGGTCAATGAGACTCCATCTATCAGGCCAGGATCGAGGGGGACTCCACCAGTTCCTACCATTGCGGTCAACAATGCTCCGTCTGCGCGGCCAAGCTCAAGAGGCAACCCGCCCATCCCCTCCATTGCTGTAAACGACAATTCCAGCAGACCTGCATCCCGGGGCGGTGCACCCTCAATCTCAGTCACGCCCTCGGTCCCTTCGATCAACGTAAATGGCTCCTCCACAGGCTCCACGCGCCCCCTTCCCGACCCCAAGAACCACTCCTCCCGACCCTTTGCGCGAAACGGTACCACCTCTACAACCACCTCCTCCTCGACCTCCCGCAACCACTTCACGCCCACGACGGTCCGCACCGGCGCCCTCTGCTCCCAATGTGCGCTCCCCATCGCCGGCCGCATCGTCTCCGCCGGCGGCGCCCGCTTCCACCCCGAATGCTTCCTCTGCCACCACTGCGGCGAGCACCTTGAATGCGTGGCCTTCTACCCAGAACCCACCGCCCAGCACGCCTCGCGCGTATCCCGGATCCGCGCCCGCGCCCGCGGCGAGGACCTCCCCTTCCTCGACTCGCATCCCACGCCCCAGGCCATGGCGCAGCTCGAGGCAGACGACGGCCACGACGAGACGCTGCGCTTCTACTGCCACCTCGACTTCCACGAGATGTTCAGCCCGCGGTGCAAGAGTTGCAAGACGCCCATCGAGGGCGAGGTGGTGGTGGCGTGCGGCGCCGAGTGGCATGTCGGACATTTCTTTTGCGCCCAGTGTGGCGATCCGTTCGATTCGAGCACGCCGTTTGTGGAGAAGGAAGGGTATGCGTGGTGTGTTGGGTGTCATACGCATCGCTACTCAACAAAGTGCAAGAAATGTCGCAAGCCGGTGGTGGACACGGTGGTGAAGGCGCTGGGGGCGGAGTGGCACATGGAGTGCTTTTGCTGCATGGTATGTGCTGTCCCTCTTTTTTTTTCCTTTCTCTGCTTCGTTGCGTCGAGATTGTCTTGTTGATTGGCGAGGTCGTTGTCCCCCCCCCCCCCCTTTTGCTATCTTCCCCCTTTCACATCCTTCTTTTTGAATCTTCGTTGCTTTTCCCGCGAACAGGCGATTTTAGAACGATTTGCTGACCTTGGTGTGCAGGAGTGCTCTGGCCCCTTTGAGGATGGTCGCTACTTTTTGCGTGGCGAGACGCAGGATCCCGTCTGTGTGAGGTGCGAGGAGAGGAGGCTGAAGGCTTGATTGCCCCCCCCTTTCCTCCCTTCGTTACTTTCTTCCTCACTTCCTTCTTCCGTGTGGTTGCCGCTGGTGGGGAGATCTTACTTGGTTCGGGCGGGTCCTGAGTCGATCGAGGGGTGTGTGCTGGTTGGATGTTAGGATCGCCGTGTGTGTGTGTGTGTGGTAATAAGACGCGGTGATTGAGGATCAGGGGAAAGAAAGGGGAAGAAATAAAGAAGGGGGAGTGTTCGTGTGTGCTCGTTGCAATGTCCAGCCTTCTCGCATTGCCAAAGGAGACGGGAGAGAAGGTAGTGCAGCGAAAAGACAAGAGGAAGAGTGTGCGAGAGCGAGTGCGTATGTGCATGGCTTTGGAGTACGAACGTGTCATTATTCTCGTTTCCCAGCCGTTGATTGTCTAGCATTGTTCTTGCATGTGGGGGTTTCCGTCTTGTTTTCTTGGGTTGGGAGGCGCGGTTTGGCGTAACTTGATGAGTTGCTGTAGCGGATTTTAGCAATTGAGCGTTAGAGCGTTTGAGAGATTAGCCTGACCTTTCGTGGCTGGTGGCATTGCAGAGTTTGTGCATGTGGTGATGAGGGGGAGGGGTTGAGCTGGTAATAATATTTTGGCAAAACATTGCGTTTTCTGTGGGCTATGCTTGGATGGCATGTACTCGCCGCTGTAGCAGAATGTTGGTATCATGGTATATGTTGAGGCAATAGCGGTACCCTGGCAACATTATGCCGAACTAATTGCAGCGTGCTGGCATCATCTTTTTTTGTTGAGGTCCACAGATTCACAACAGACTGGCACGACAAGTCAAGGTAGAGTCCATCGTTATCATTACATTTATGGGTATCATGGGGTATCTTTTGTCCTTTTGTCTCTAACGCCGGATTTTATTTCCCCCAAACAATTCTAAGCCCAAGGGCCAAGGTACTTCTCGATATCGTCGTTACCATAGAACTCTTGACGCAGCCTGGCGTCCCTCTTCTTCTCCTCCCTGGCCCGCTTGCGGACTGCGCCAGCATCGGTCTTGAGTGGGATCTTGGGGGCGGGCTTCGGCTTGGTGATGAGGTTGCCGTGGCGATCGACAGGCGGCTCGTCGCTCTTGGGCTGCTTGAAGCCGAGGCCCAGCGTGTTGTCCTTGACCACGGGCTTGATTGGGGCGAGCATGCCCTCGCCATTGCGACCTAGTCCTTTCTGGCTGTCAATATCGAATCCATCTTTTTGGAGGATTTTATATCCAACGCGCTCGCGATCCATGGCAGATGGGACGGGCTTCACGGGTTGGCTGAGCATGTGGTTGAGGGAAGAGTAGTGCAGGTTGCGCGTAGGCTCCCGCATCTCATGACCGCAAGTCTCGCATAGGGGATACTTGGGCTGAGCCTTTTCTGGCCCTTGGGCTGGCTTTTTACCTGGGATAGTATTGATTATCGCCTGGTATTGTTCCGCCGTGATGAAGACTTTGGCGGGGGTAGCTGCGGTAGTGGTGGCGGCGCCTGCAGAGACGAAGCGGATGGGAGGTCTGCGCCAGAGGCGGTGCACCCCAGGGACAGGCTGCTGGGTGAAGGGGAGGGTCGAGATATCGTCGTCGTCGTAGTCATCGTAGTCGCCCGAGACAGCCATGTTATCGGAGCGTTCGTCGAGGCGCTGGTGGGAACGTGTGACGTCGATCTAGAGGGAGCCGAGACAGGGTAGGGCGTTTATTTTGTAGAGCGCGGTCCCGCGAGATCACGTGCACTAGCGCGACGCTAGCCCCCTCGGCCAGCCCCGACTATTCCGAAATCATCTAATTATCAACTGGCTTCCCGGGTTTCGTCACACCTCCCAAGTCAACCATGCCCGTACACATCTTCGCCCAAGGCGTGAAGCAGGGCGTTTCCGGCATACCCTACGGGAGCATTCTTGTCAGAGTTGTACCATGTCTGGCGATACTCTACATTTTGAAATGGTACTTCAATGGAGCCGTCAACCTTTCCGAGCGGAAGATGCACTCCAAGGTCATCATGATCACTGTAAGACTACAGCACTCCACGGCTGTATGCTACACACTAACACCATCTCTAGGGAGGAACTTCTGGTATCGGAGCAGAAGTGACTAGAGAACTCGCCTCCCGAGGCGCCCAAATCGTCCTCCTGACACAGCAGCCCTTGTCCGACCCATTCTTCGTCGATTACATCGAGGACCTCCGGACGCAGACGAACAACGAGCTGATCACTGCCGAGCACGTAGACCTCGAGTCTCTACATAGCATACGAGAGTTTGCTACCAAATGGATCGATAATATGCCACCCCGCCGTCTAGACATGATTATCCTGTGTGCGAATACTAGGACCCCACCAGGCGGCAAGGCTACCGTTACGGAGGATGGTCTGGAATCGACTTGGGGCCTCAACTACATGGCCAACTTCCACCTTCTGAGCATCCTGAGCCCCGCTCTGCGAGCGCAGCCCCCCGACAGAGATGTGAGAATCATCTTTAGTACATGCAGCTCATACATGGGAGGCAAACTGCCAGAGCTTGCGTCTGAGGCTGCCTCGCTGGGGAAAAACAAGAAGCAGAAAAAGGGGACAAAGGGGGCTGCAGAGGAAATTGCTTTTACGCCAGCGGGAGTTTATGCCACGTCGAAGCTCGCGCTAATGACCTTTGCTATCGCGTTCCAGAAGCACCTCGCCTCCTATTCGCGCCCGGACAAGAAGCCTAATAATGCAAGAGTAATTATTGTCGATCCAGGGTGGACGCGGACACCAGGCATGCGCCGATTTCTGACCTTTGGGAGCCTGTGGGGTCTGGCGCTATACCTTTTCATGTGGCCTTTCTGGTGGCTTGTCCTCAAGAGTCCTGATCAGGGCGCGCAGACATTCCTCTATGCTGCCATGGAGGAACAATATGGTCGTGGCGAGGGAGGCTACTTCTTGAAGGAGTGCCGCAAGTACAAGTTTAATCGCCCAGAGATTGAGGATGAGCAGGTTCAGAAGAACCTCTGGGAGGTTAGCGAAAGCACCATCCAGGCTTTGGAGAAGGAGGGTGCAAAGAAGAGGGCCAGCGAGAAGAAGAAGACTGAAGGCACCACCTCTGCTAAAGAGGGCAATGGCACAGCGAAGCAGCGGAAGGGCAAATGAAAGAGTGGCAGCTAGTCGATGAGCAGGGGAGACCTGTGCATCGCCCTGAAAACAGTACGCCCTCGCCACCAGAGAAACATGCCCGCCCCAATCGCATGCCACACACCAGCTTCGGGAGAAAGATGTTGGGGCTGGGTTAAAGATGAGCAGATGAGTACTTTGGTACGCCAATGTATTAGTCTGAACTAAAAGTGACAAAATGTCAACGAACGACAAAACTTAGAGGAACGCATACCGTCTCAATAGCTTCGCTCTTGATTTTCCACCTTCAAACTTGTAAAATGACTCCAGCTTTTGAGAGCTGTCAGTGTTAATTGATCTTGTCGCTCAACTTGCTCCTGGTAGGCCTTTTCACGCATCATTTGAAGCATCTACAAATTGCTTCTCTAGATGATAGATATAGAACCAGAACCCAGGGTCTCTGGCTGGGATGATCAAGTCATTCAAGTCATCTGCGCGAAGATTTACATATGGACCCTAGAGGAGAACTAACCCAGCCTAGCCTTCTCATCCTTCAAAATCTCCTCAATCGTATCCTCAATGCTAGGCCTCGTGGGCGACCACCCGACTGTCTTCCTCGCTCTCACAGCCTTGCCCCTACTATTCAACCCCCAACTAACCGCCTCAAACCCCGCCTGCTTAAGCGCCTCCTCCTTCCCCAACTGCCCCTCCTTGATCCCCTTCTCCACAAACCCCAGCTCCTCCGCCTTGCGCCCCATCGCCCGCGCAAACTCGCTCCACACATGCTCCCCGTTCTCGACGAGGAAGTAGCCCTTCTCGCCCCAGAGATCGGCGTTCGCGGCATCACCCTTAGCGGCGGCTTCGGCGAGTAGGACAAACAGGTCCGACAGGTCGCCGACGTGGACGTTGTTCCAGCGCGCTTTGCCGGCGCCGATGATAGGGATGGTGGAGCGGGTTAGGATGTATTTTGCGAGTTCGTAGGCTTGGCGGCTGCGGGCGTTGGAGGGGCCGCGGCCGCTGCCTGGGAGGTGCGTTAGCATGTCAATTCAGGATTATCAATCAACTACTCGGGGGAGGGTGCTAGTAGGGGAAATGGGGGGGGCGCACCGTAGATGGTGGGCGGACACAAGATGGCCGTCTTGATGACGTCGCTGTGCTTGATTCCGGCCTCGAGGACGATCTTGTCGACGTTTCGGTGGAATGCGTCGTCGGGGAGGTTGGTCAGGTCTTGCACGGCGTCCCAGTCATGATACTCCTTGTCGGTGTGCTCGCCTAGGCGGTCGTGGCGCATGTCCTCCCAGCATAGAATACCGGTGCCGCCAGTGTGGAGCCAGAATCCGGGCTTTTCTTTTGAGTGACCAGAAATGAGGCCTTTGGCTATGGCTTTGGCGGCGCCTTCATGGTCGGATGCATCGGCCGTGTCTTGGGTGTGTCAATGCGAGTACAATGATGCTCGTTTCGGAGTTTGGGCGGCTTACGGATAACTATATCTGCCTTTGCGGCTTCTTCTTCCAAGACCTTGGAGTCATCCAGGTCTCCGATGACAATTCGAATGTTTGGGAATGCCTTCTTTACAGTTTCCGCCTTCTGTTCGGTTCGGACAAGTGCGGCATACTCATAGTCGGGGTGCTTGTTATAGAGTGCGTAGAGTGCATCTCCGCCAATGTATCCAGTAGCTCCCGTTCTGTATTCCTAATTAGCAACGGTTTCCGAAATAGCATCCAGGCCTCTTTCGTGACCTACATGAAGAGTTTTGGCGCCATCCTGCAAGCTGACAAATCAATTCGCAAAGTGCAATTGTTTGGTACTTATCTTGGATGAGGTCCTCAATAGATTACGACTTTTATATCTTGAAATACGATCTTGGCGGGTCCGATTTCTGTGGATTACCATTTGATGGCTCATAGAACAGTTGGATGCGGTATGTCGGGCAATGATGACGTTATGCAGCTGTGGAGTGGATAAGACTTTAAGCGGTCGCGTGCCATCCTCATTTTGGCACGTTGTCCCTGCCATTAACAACGTTAGACAAGAATCATGGGATAGAGGGTATTGGCACTGCAAGTGTAAGAACAAGTAGATAAATTCGGTGGCTCTAGTACGGACCCCGCATTACATAGACAGGGGCAAGTTGAGGTGCCACTCGCATGCTAACTTCTGTCGGCTTCTCTTTCACCCCAAGTGAAAGTAGTAACAGCGCAGCATCCCAAAGTTCCTATCTTTTGAGCGAAAGCTAGACCATATGAGCAGGAAGTACTGTCAGTATCCAGACCAGCGTCGATCGTCAGTCTCAACATGTCCACATTACCCGTCCCGATCGCCCCTTCTACAGGAGAACTGTTCACATCTGCACCGACATCAATAAGAAGCTTTACAGCCGTAATGTTTTGACTCGCATAAGCTACTGAAAACGTATTGATATCATTTTGTCCCTTTTTGTTCACGTTAATGCCCTGGCCAATGGGCCTTTGCGCGATTTGAAGGTCAGTGAACCTGACAGCCTGCATCAAGAGCGCCATCTCAAAGTCTTGTGTGGAATGCACAGCCGCATCGGTACCAATGGTGAAATTTATAATGACAGAATTCCCAGCTATGAAGGTTTCTTCCAAAATTTTATTAATGTTGTATTGCGGGGATGCGTTGGTATCCACTCCAGGGGCGAGAATCAAGCGCAGAGTATCGAGTTCGCCTCCTTCCACAGCTGCTAGCAAAGTAGTTCTCTTCTCATAACAATTGTTTGGGCAAGGAGCGGCCATATCGTTATCGTTGTACCCTAGTAGACGGTGGATATCTGTGCCAACTTCCACAAGCAGCTTTGCACAGCCCGTTCGACTGAATCTTGCAGCAGCGGCAAGTGCTAAGCCGAAGCAGCGCCCAGTCATGTTGACATTGACGTTTCTCTCAATCAGAAGCTGCACGTACTCCTTATCTCTGGATGCCGCTACCATCTGGAGAAGAAGGCCAAAGCGCTCATCGGTAGCCTGTAAAGTCAGATCAGTGCAAAAAAGCCATCTGATGACACTGCCAGATCCAGACTCGAGGACCTCGCCCAATCTCTCCGTCACTCGAAAGCAGCCGTTAGATCAACCGTCAAAGAATCTCAAGGCGGTATCTAATAGTGTGTGCAAAGTATTTGGCCCCAATGGCTCATATAAAGTGCCAATACCAGTATTGAGCAACGCACAGGATGTTGGCAGTGAGCCGACCTCTCTTTTGGCTGCATAATGAATTGTATTCGACCCATTTCTGTCACTAAAATAGATTTCCACACCATGGACTATGAACATTCGAACAGTATCGGCAGAAAGTTTGGAAACTGCCCAATGAAAAGCCGACCTTCCATGGTCACTAATCTCATCCACGCCTACCCCGTATTTCAAGAGCATTTCGACTATTTGCTGTTGTCTTCTGATCGTCATCATCTTCTTTAATACTACTCAAAAGGGCTATCATGATCAATAAAATCAATTATGGCTTGAAAAGCTGCTTGTAATGCGGTCCGTAGATACTCTGCCATGATAAACATCTGCATTTTACAATTACTAGCTTATAAACTAATATTACCAAATTATTTTTTTTTCAGTAAAGCTAGATTACTACAGTAAACAGTTTTAACGCAGTAATATATTAATCCCCTCTCTGTTCACCTAGTCAAAGCTTCAATAACTTCCTTAGCGCTCCGTTCGCCGGAGCGAACAGCACCCTCCATGTATCCCTTCCATACCAAAGCCGTTTCAGTACCCGCGAAATGGATATTCTCGAAGAAAGAACGAATAGACTTGCCCGCTCCCATCATCATCCCAGGTGACATAACCGGACTGGGAGCACCCTGAAACCAGTGACTAGAAGTCCATTCCTTTTCCACGATATTGATTGGTTGAGGGATGTTGTCTACAACAGCACCGAAGGCAGCATTGAACTGCTTCAACACAGCCTCCTTCCTTTCCTGAGGAGACAGCTTGTCCCATTTTCGTCCGGGCTCGCCGACATGGAAACAGGTGATGCTCCACTGGTTGTCTTCAGGGACACAGGTGTCGCGGGTGAATAGGATAGGGCCGGTCGAGGATGTGAAGACACCAGATAGTCCTGCTTCGCGCCACCAAGGACTGTCGAAGACGAGGGTGGTTTTGGAATAGTAGCCAAGCTTGGTCGATTGCGCAAGCTCTTTCTTCGCTAAAGGGAGCTCTGGTTGGAATTCTATGAGCTGGTACAAGGAAGTCGGAACTGAGACGACGACTTTTTTTGAGTGGAACTGTTGTCCGTTACTCGTCTTGACCGTGCACCCTTGAGATGTCTGCTCGATGCTCGTTACAGGCATAGAAAGCTTGATGCTGTCGGCTTTCAGCTTTTGGGCGAGCTTCGTTGCGAAGTTTTGGTTGCCTAAATCGTGAGCTGGGGTTGCTTAATACTATGCTGTTTCTCACCTTGGCGATTGCGTAGATATTGACCTCCGTTTTTGAGATCGGAAGAAATGTTGGCTATCCCCGATCCACTCTTAATATAATCAATCAAGAACAAGGCGCTAAGCTCATCGGCTTCTACACCAAGAAGAGACCGAGTCAATGTAGTGACTAGCGCCTTGGATAACTCGCTGCCAAACCTTTTCTCCACAAACTCCAAAGCTGTGACAGAGTCTAATTCATTCGCATCCGGACCGAGATGGGGATTTTCAAGATCGGATCGATCAATGTACTCTGTCAATGTGGTCATAATGGTATAGACTTCTTTAGTTTGCTCCTCCGTCAACTGTCTTGTCAGCAATGCCTCGGTTTGAAGACGAAAAACTCACAGCACCAATGGAACCGTATTCTACGGGTACAATCTGGCCTCCCATGCTCTCGGCCAGGGAGCCGCCTTCGGCCCTCTGTACAATGAGATCAAAGCCGAACTCTTGTGCCAAGCGAAACATCTCAGACTGGTTGCTGTCGTTGATCCAAGCAGCTCCCATATCGACCAATGCAGTCCCATTAGAGCTTGCAGGAAGCGAAAGAGTTTTCCCCCCAACTCGGTTTTCCGCTTCTAGAACGACATAGGAGAGCCCAGCTGATTGGAATTCAGTCGCTGCACGGAGGCCACTGAGACCAGCACCGATGACAACCACGTCCACAAGAGTGGTGGGAATGATCATTTTGATGGTTTGAATGTACGTGTATGTACTCAAGGCGAAACGATAATTGGAAGTGGACTGTGATGAATGTACTGACGACCTGCACTATGAGACATCTATCTCTCTAAATATATAGTGTTAGAGCCATGGGAAATCTTTAATAAGCTCGTATTTCCGACGCCAGTTGCCTGGAATACAATAATTTCTAAAATTGAAAGCAATCTTTCATCACGTTCACTAATCTCACGAGCTAGACCATAAAGTCCATTCACCTTGTTACCTGATTTAGATTAGAACTTCGGAAGTAAAGGGAAGGAAGACTCTGCAAGAATTTTCTTTCCACATCTAGCCCCCAATAAGCTCACCACATTTAGGGCTGCAGGCATGTATATCAGACGCAATATTAAGTTATCTATACCTTTAGAGATGGTAGTAGCAGAAGCGTATTTTTATCTATTTGATATCGATTTTCGTTAAGACATCCTTTAACACCGTTTCAAATAATAGTGTTCATTTTTTCCGTAGGTAAAAAAATATAGTAAATTCCGAAATGTGCTGTGAAAGTTTTGGGCTGGACGTGCCAAGTTGTCCGAACCTAGCATCACCAATCTACGCTAAGAAATTGGTTGTTAGATGCCAAGCCTGCCGCCATGCGATTAATATCATTCTCGGGCTCCGCGGGTTGTATAAGTGCGCCGCTAGAAGTAACATTGAACTCACTTATAGGGAATCCGGCCATCCAGGAATTCCGGCCACCCTAACCAGAATCAATCTATCAAAGTACCTGACCAGCATCATTACCGTTTATTCCTTTTGTTTGCATTTGCTGTTTAGTTCTGGCCCAGCACAGCTGAGAAAAAGGGACTCCCGTAGCTCTTTTGATGCCTCAGCACGATTCTTTTCTACTTAACGTAATAACTTAATTCTAGCTATTGTTACAAGTAACCGCAAGCTAGCTATTAATATAGTCATTAATAAAAAAAATTTAAATAGAAAAATAGAAGTCCAAGTTGCGTGTCGTTCCAAGACCCAGTTCTATGTCCAAAAGAAGCAAGCGGCTTGGCAAGATCCCCACTAACGCGCTGCATCTGAAGCTCCCCGCCAGCTCTCCAGAAATATCCATCGGGCAACTCACAACCAACATGGCCGATGAAGACGAAGATCTATCGCATCTACGCGCACCTGATGCTGCGGATATCGATATAAGCGACGAAACCCAGGATTTTCGGTTTCTCGACAAACTAACGTACAGTTGCCATGTAAAATTATCGTTGCCAAATATCTATACTGACGCTCTTGCAGTGTTCATGCGACGGGCTCCCTCACCCTCCCTAAGCGTGGAGAAAAGGATTTTGAGTCCCATGACACGTCCCTCCAACTCCAAACGCTTGAGGCCTCGCGCCAGGCCATGCACAACGTCCTCTCGTGGACTAGGACTCATACCCAAAAATCTCGAATACTCGGCATGTACCACCCGGAGAGTAACATGGTATACGTAGAAAAGGCAAAGACGCAGCATTTCCAGACAATGGGACGTGCCAAAGGGAATGTCCAGTGGCTATTACCAGAGGAAGCCCTCTTTCTCATTGAACGAGGCACCATGGATTGCCGGTGGCCTGTGGAAAAGGAAGACAGCGCTGAGACGGAAGTCAGCATTGATGAGTGTGCGCCTATGAGTTTGCAAGGCGCCTACTCTGCCTTCATTGGATTCGAGGGTGGTGTTGGAGGAAAACTGACCCTGGAGATGTACACAGTTTATGCCGGGCTGAAAAGATCTGGATATGCTGTATTCCGCACAGGAAGTTGGGAAGATGACAGGGGAGCATTGCAGACGGCAGACTCCGATAGTCAGGGCGGCTCCATCAAACGGTTCTTCGTCCAGCTTTGGAGTAGACTCACTGCTCCTTCAAACATCCCATCAGAGAGGTTGGCTTTTGGGTCACTCGTGAAGCCTGGTCTGTACAGGAGCTACGCCGACATCCACCGTCTCCTTCAAGTTATTCCGAGTCACGACCGCAAAAGCCCACCCTCATTCATGCTTGACTCCGATCCTTCAAATCCATTTCGCCTCACATTCGACGTGTACAAGGTGGTCGGCCATTTCAGGAAAGCGGCGCGTGGTGAACCAGACTTTCGTTTTTGTGTTATCAATGCACGCGAGACGCCAGCTCCAACCGCAGCACAGCTCAACGACCTACTGGTAACCACTCCCTACGATCCACCAAAGAGCAACGTGCAGATGAACCAGAAATTAAAGCACGGCGCGCGAAACGTGATCCTGGCGGTAGTCGACAGCGGAATTCCAAGTTACATCAGGGTTGCAGATGCTGCTTTCTCCGAGGAAAGATTGTATGAGCGTGAACCAAAGGGAGGACGAGGCAAAGGGGGTGGTCGGGGCAGGGGCAGGGGCAGGGGACGCGGAAGAGGACGATGAAGTTGAAACAAGGAATTACGAAAGAACGATACCCAATCATACAACCCAAAACACTGCGCACGCCTTGCCCGCTCCGCAATACCGGGTGCTAAGTTAGGCTACACTGCACAATCAGTATACCCATGTCAGACTTGGAGAAGGCAGGTTTGCGTCGAATGGATGCGATTGTTTTGCTAACTCTCGTTAGAAACATTAAATACCGCTGTTCAACGATTTATTCTGCCTTGTAGTATGGACAGTCAGCATTCTTCCCCACTTGAGGTGCTTGTGCAAATGCGCGAGTAATCGACAAGCTGCTCCGCCTCAATATGATGCCCCATAAACATTCTTTCAACATGTCTGCCTTGCTTCGTACCCTGCCGTATCAGCCTTTGCATTAACCCCTGTCTCAACACGGGTTATCTTGCTACTCAGGTTAGGGTCGCTCCCACTTACATACAAAGCATTATACATACTTCGCCTATGAACGTGGAGCTTTGAAGCATTTTCAGTCATGTCACAATTGATCAAAAGTGCTGGTCTTTGCCTCTTGCCTGCCACAGAGTTTGCAAGCACATCGGCCTTTCTTTGATAGTGCATTTGTAATACGGATGTTTAGTTTATGGCTGCGCCATGCTACATGAGTTGATTGGGTCGCATGAGTTCTGATCCTGTATTGGTCCTATCTCTCGGCTGGGCACAAGAATTTCTAAATTAGGAACACGAGAATAAGCACACTATGCTTGAGGATCTTTACCTGCACGAGAAAGTAATTTAGTCTCTACATTTGTGAATGACGACAGGGCATGTTCTGCATAGCCTGGCGGAACATTCCATCTATATAGTCACGAGGGTACCATACTAATTAGGCCAACACGGTCAGAGATAGTGCTTCATAACACAAAAACATCAATAATATCAAACAGCTTCATGATACTAGCACAAACCCATCTCCAATATGGAGCATCAGTCTTCCTTCTCGACTCGAGTAGTTATCTTCAAACCCCGCATCGAAGCCATCAGCACGTCTATACTTTCTCTCCGAGCATTGCTTGAAGCGTCAGAGATTTCTCACGATTCTGTCAAAACACTCATTGCTGATATACAGACATTTCAATACTTCTTAGTTTTATTCTCTTACCACAGTACACTCGACGATTATGCTATCGACAGCGAAGCTTGGAGAAGCATTGGGCGATCAGCCGCTTTGCTTGACAACTGCGCCATGCTCTTTGATAGGCTGAATCTCCTGTTCTTGAATAACAAACGATCAGAGTACCGCAATCTCAAGCGGTACTTGCAAGTGACAAGGCTTGAAGCAGAAATGCATCACTTGCGGCTGAGACTTAATGTCTACATCACAGCCTTGAGCAACCCCATTATTCTCTCTGCAATGTAATTATGGAATGAAACATGGTTTTCTAAATAATTGACTGATGGTTCATAGCTACTCGGTCATTCCTTCATATGATAGTGGGTTTAGGCGTCTAGCTTTCAAGACGGCTAGTATTTGGATCGACCGGCTCACAAAAGACTGTATGGAGCTGTCTTGCGATGACGGTATATCTAGGCCAGAAGATGGATCGCCCGTTGATCCGGGAAGTTTGTTTCAACAACGCGAAGATCTGATCATGATTATTCAAGCAATGCTTAAAGCAGCAGTACAAGTGATCGAAATAGACCGTAACCAAACTTGCCAGTGGATCGATGATGCAAAATCGAAAGGGAGCAATGAAGACGACAATTTTCAAGCTAAACCTGTTCTAAGAAGGGCCCCTGTTGCAATAGGAGCCTTGGACAATTTCGACACCAATTCGCGTGACCATTGTGGCTCATATACGGAAAGGCCTCAATCATATCATCTTTCCCAGTGTTCAGCATACCAGCGAACCATGGACGTTAGCCAAACCCACTCTCATGAAGGTCTCTCTGGCCATGGCCAAGGCAATCGCTCGATAGGATCTATGGCGGATATCATGGACCTCTCTCATCCATTCGCGAACCTGTTTCTAAGTGGAGGAACAGATACAAGACCCGACTTAGAAGACAACGACGAACCTCCAGAATACCGAGCCGCATCTTCAAATACCATCGATCGCTTTGAATTGTTCCAGACGATAGGCTCGGACACAGTCTCATTTTATGAAACTGGACAAGTTGCCCAGTCATGGAGATTCGCCAAATCCTGCATCGCAGACGCGGATTTTGATGCTGCAATCACACATCTGGAACCCATGCTCGATCGGTCTTCTTCTCTTTACTCTTTCGCCACGCAGTCATGGTACAATCGCGTACGTACACACTTCGTCATTGTGCTAGCCCGCTGCTATACCCTCACCGTTTCAAAACAAATAACACGGGCGAGACAAGTGCTGAAGAGGGTGCATGCATCTGGACATGCCGAACCCAAAGAGAGGAGGTACGAGGCTGCGCATATGCTGGCGAAACTATACACACCAGATGATTTTGGAACTCGAGGAGAATATGCTTGGTTGGATGCGGACGTAAATTTGGATGAAGCGAAAAAACACGTTATTTCAGCGGTGAAAGGGAGAAAGAAGCTGCTGGGACTGGCGCACAAGGAGACTCAAGAAAGTATTGAGCTACTGACAAACATATGTGAGAGTTTAGCACAGAATAATGGGACAGATATGGGAGAACTGCATGAGGTTTTGAAAAGTACTTTCGGAAATACGTCTGAGGAATAATCTTCGTTGGGCTTGGAGTAGTCACCGAGAGCTGTTGCTTTGGGGTAGGTCCATCAGAGTGGTCACATCAACGTCGAGTTTATTTGTTGTTCTTCTTTGCATTTATTTACTCTTTGGGAAAATACGAGTCTATTGTCTTTAGAAAAGTTCCCCTGTTTTCTTTTCTATTCTTAGCAATAGATGTGCAGGCTGTCCACTGCACAATAACCCGTAGACGTATGTGACTAAGCAATCTCGCTAGCCTATATAGGCTAAGTCAAGACCCCAAGTCTCCTCGCCGCTCCAGCAGAGGGCTCTCGCTTTGCATGGCCATTATTCCAACTCAACCATCAGATCAGTAAATTCATACCAAACGATATAAGATTTGAGTGGGGTGAGCTGTCAATTGAATAATCGCTGCTGCTGACGGTCGTTGCTTCTGCTCCCCATCGCATTGGATCTCTGCGTCGTCCTCGGTCTACCATCAATTGCCAACAGATTCCTCATCTTAAACATGGACTGATAGAATACAAGTTTATATATCGGGTTTCTTTCCACCGGGACAGGCCTAGTAATCTACCGACGTAAAGTCTTGACCACAGTGGCTAAGCCTAATTGGCTCTCTCAACGCATCAGGCATGTAAGAGCCTCGACAAACAATATAATGACGAGCATCGCTCTATCAAAACATCAAGCTCACAGGTAGACTCGAGAATGAAACCCAAAACGACCATCTTGATGCCCCAACTACGTCAACGGTCAAAAGAAAAAGCCACTGCGGTTCGAGATTACACGATGGCAAGCCAACTGCGGAATAAAAGCCAAGTGGAGCATTTTATCTTATGGCTTCGAGGGAGACAGAGACAACACTTTGGACCTAGATGTCGCATCCCAGAGCTCTTCTCAAGGAAAGACAAAATCTACATTGACTTGCACACTCAACGCTTACGATGGCACATACCAGCTCCAAAAGTCTATGAAGACATATTTGATGTCGCTGAAAAGGTCAACAAAATCGAAGTCACATTCGGGTATACTTTCAATGATAAGCTATTGTGTGCCTCGGCCTTGAAGATGTCTGGATCTAATTGCCCTTTGTATTTTGGGGGCGCCATTCATCCCCTTACCGGAAACAATCGATTAGCTTTGGTGGGAGATCGAGCTTTGGAACTAGCTCTCTGTGAGATGTGGTTCAAGGCAGATAAAGATACCCGTATGTTTTCCTGTTCACACACCTCTGCCTGATTTACCCTCTAGCCTCTAAAATGCACCTGGCAAGATATGGTACTAACGTCTCTAGTTACGTATAGCACCACCAATAGTCGTCTGGTTAGTCGAAATAATCTGGGGGCTCATGGGAGAAGCCTCAATATCGGAGAGAGCATTCTTCTTGATAGAGGTACCCCAACGGCGAGCAAGAACATGGTAGCCGAGACGTTTGAAGCGATACTAGGCGCCATATATGTCGACTCAAATTACAGTGTAAACACCGTCAAAGATGTCATTTTGAGAGTATAACTTGGTAGGCACCAGCTACTCTCAGATTTCTCGAATCCGCAACCATCCTCACCGAATGGAAGAACGATGAGTCCTGCAACCAAAAGCGAACAGATTTTGACACCTGGAGTAGCCAGCATGAGGCACAAGATCCAAGGAGGGGAATAAAAAAAGGGCTGAAAATACCTGACACGGACCATCAAAACCTCGTGATTCTCCAGGGGAACCGGGCATTGAGTTAATACACACCTTCCAATATCTACCAAATCTGTTGGAAACTGCCAAGTTCGAGACTTGGTCTTGGATGGGTCTTTTGATGTAACGTGCCATGTCAGTGTGACCTGTCACCATTCTGCCACCCCAGGAATGTTGGGCAGTCATGATTGTTTACAGTGGGACTCTTGGGTACATGTTAGCATAACTTTGCGATCTGTACACCTTACATCATGTTTATTCTTGGCGTATGCCCTATTCTGCCAAGGACAGTAGAGTTTAGCCCGTACAATACGGACGATAACTACGAGGGATTACCCTGGAAGCACTGGAGACAATGAATATCGAACGGTTCAGCTTCGGTTGAGACACGAGAGGAGTTTTGCTCCGGAAAGAAGATCTGACAGGCGGATAGATACTAGAAGAAGTATATTTGGCCGGGAACAGCCAACGACCATACAAGCCCAAGCCGGACCGCTGAACCTTCAATCCCTCCAGATAATGCACAAATGGCGTGCGTAATCTCGGGACTACTAGCACTGTCAAGTCAATCACCCCACAAATCCCCCGCCATCATGTCCCGACGAGAAGGAGCGATCTCGGAGCTTACGACTAAAGCATTCGTCAGATCACGGCGATATGTAGACGATCCTGATCTTGCACTTCCTTGTGCAAGTCACGATGCTCACGTGGGCACTCGGCCTTAATCTCTGTGTGTATCATGTGTCTATCGAGGATCCAGATCAGAGAATCACCGAGAAACCACGCGAAGCCGGCGAAACCATGCGCGCTGCAAACATACCACCGTGGCAAGATCACCGGATATAACCGAGGATGATGCCTAGGCAGTGATAGAAGCAACAGTATATACCGCAAGAAAGCTTGATCCCCATCCACCTACCTGCCCATCAGTCCCTTCCCCTCTGCCATTCCGCCGAGTAGCACCGCAACCGCACGGCCACTAGACTCAATCGAAGAGGAGAAGGAAGGGAAAAAAACACATTACCCAGCACCGTAACCTCGGGCGACGATCAACGAACCACGCAGAATCCGACAGAGCGAAACTACTGCTAGTCGTTCACGACGATTCGGGCGGGGGGCCCAGATGGGCAGCCATCCATCGATCCCGCCCGTTCCGGAGAACCATGCCTGTGTGGCTAGCGGCGTGACGAGACCGTGCCATTGAAGATGAGATGTGCCGAGCATTGTGCAACTGCGGTGTGTGTAGTAGATATGTTCTTCGCCGGAGGGTAGCTCCTCTCCTCGGAGAGCACACGCACGGCACGTTCCGAGGACATGTATGTATGCAAACACACGATGCACAACGACGCAGTGCAATGCAGTGCAGCCCCCACCACCACCACCATCACCGCCCAAGTAGGTACTCAAACGGACGAGACGCTACAGAACGGAAGGAAGAAAACAAGTGGGAGAAAAAAAAAACTCAGCAAAAATGTCTCTCCGTCCTCTCCCCACTCGAGCCCGGCAGTTGCACCACCATGCCGCTCCAAGACAAGACAAGCAGCCCACCGCCTCACAAACGCCTTCGCTCGAACATGTAGCCGAATCACCTCTTCCTGCTCATTCCATCCAGATCGCGATCCCGCCCCTTCGCACGCGCCAAACCGCTAGCTGGATACGTGCAATCGATAGCAGCCTACCTAGACTGGCGAACGGTGGTAGGTGGGTGGGCAGGAAAAATGAGAAGTAGGTTTAACGGGCCGTTGGCAGCGGAACTCGCTTGCAAAGACGCGACGCACTTGGGATGGATGGGGGATGGGGTGAGGGCACGCATTCAGGTAGGCGGATGGTCCGTGGGGAGATGGCTGGGGTGCGGTGGGCGAACTGCGGTGAGTGTTTTGCGTTTCGGGTTCGGCTGGTGGTTCGGCGGGATGGGATATTGGTGGGTGGGTGGGAGAGAAATGAAGGGTTTTTCTCCCGTCTTGCCTTGAGGACGGGAGGACTGTGTTGGTGGGATATGTGCTGGAATACATCAATGGGTTGGTATCTGGGTAGGTATGTGTGTAGTCCACCAACATTAGACAAGAGCCGTGTAAACAGACAAACAGATGTACACGCGCTCGCTCGCTCGCTCGGTCGCCCACCTCGGCCCATCTTTCCAGCAGTACTGTACTAGGCCCACTCTCCACCTACCCTACTGTACTATACCGCACAGCCTAGCCCAAGTGGAGTACCCGCACGCTTCCCCGATGGCCTGAAGGAAAAAAAACTCTGAAAATTAAAAAAAAAAAACATGTGGAAAATTACACAAACACAACCTACTCGCTTGAAACTCTTGGAGACTAGTCCAACGTCGCAATCCTCAAAAACGCATAACATTCCCCCGCCCATAGTAGAGCGCTAACGCAGCTCAGTAAAAGGACGCGCTCCTCGATGTGGACCTCAGGGTCACCGCCCACGTGCGAGTCCTGCAGCCTTACCTTGTCTTGTGTGCTTTGCGTAGCGAGACGGGGTCGGAGGCCCGTAGAGCGGAGGGCTGGGGCATGCTTGTTTCCGCCAGAGTAGGGACCGAACGGCCGACGAGCATCGGCCGACGACGACGACGACGACGGGGCGGCGGGAAAACAACGGAACAACGTGTTCTGTTTCCGTTTCCGTTTCCGTTTCTGCCTTTCTGGCACTTTGTTTGCTGCTACTGCTACTGCTACTGCTACGGCCACGGCCATTGCCGAGGGATGAGCGAGCAGACGTCCTGGACCCACTCATCTACTTTGCTTACCTACGTGGCCATGTTCTCAAACTACCATTCTAGGCACGGAAAGCACACGGCAGTCTGACAGCCTTACCATCGGCCTATGATACCAGCAACCCTCAGCTGGCGACATACAGATTCAATAGCTCGCTGTAAGCTAAGCGCACGTAAGCTGAATAATCTACCGTAGCACGGTCGACGACGTGCGAGCTTGCCATTCGCGCCCGCCATCATGTATGCTCTATTGCCTATCTGCTTGCTTGCTTGCTTGCTCCCCGGGTTTAGCTAGCTGGCTGCCAAATTGCGCAAGGAGCAATCTCATCTTAGGGTTCCAACGTAAGCAGGCCCCATGTAAGCAAGCATCCGAGAATCATGTACGAAACGGTGCCTTCGGGACGGTCCTCTCGCTAGCCTCGCGGGAGGGTGGAGAAAAAGAGGGAATTCGAGGGATCCTGCCCGACCGAGACGAGACGAGACGAGACGTGGGGATGGTGCGTCAGATGGGAGCCGTGTTGGTGCGTGATATCGGGGTTGGATTGAGATGAGATGGATGGCATGACATGGGACGCCGGGCAGAGGCGAATGGTTTGCAATCGCCTGGCTTTTGGCCCATGTTTGTTGATTTTGGGTTTGGAATGCTAAAGAGACCCTGCAGACTCGGAATGGAAAGTATAAAAAGAACCATCCATGGGTGGCCATCTTGTGATTCCCCGTGTAGGCTCGTACACGTGACTTTGCGGAATCAGCCTTGCAGGCCCCTTGAGGGCGCGTAGCCCTCAGCTCCAAGCAAAACGAAGTTGAAAAAAGGTACTTTAGAGTTAAAAATAAGTGACGCTACCACTGACCTCTACCAGAGAAATCGGGAGGAATGATGAGCCACCCAGTAGTCTACCTGGGTACACGTCTGCGCCACGCTGCATGCCCGATGGAGCGCGCTGCAAGAAGCCCGAAAAGGAACATGTTGCAGCTGAACTCAGACCCCACGCCCTTTGCTTTTCGCGCCGCGACTGCTGTTGTTGTTTTTTTCCCTGAGACGGGCACCATCAGGTTCCGGAAGGAGAATGCGACAAAAGAACAGCACCTCAACTCTGGAACGGACCGTCGCAGACTATTCACGACGCGGAAGCTAGGGTTAGTTCAGTCGTGTGGTTCATGGGCTAGATGCAGTCCGCCTCCCAGGGACGCCAAGCATAAGACATGGAAGGCCAGGATAGATGCCCGGAGGATCACGTTGGATGTCACCAGTGCCGGCGACTGTCAAATGCCTTGATGTGGGCTCGCGAACCTGCTCATCCCGCAGTGACGCCATCCAGATGATCCGTCATGGCACATAGGCTCGATGCCGCGCATCTATGTAACACCAAAACAGGGCCGTTCCGTGTCGCGCGGATGGGTGGCTCGCGAACCTTGTGTCAACGGTTGTTGCACCATGTGCTAAAAGACCGAAAGGCTAAACGGGGGGAGGGCGCTTCACATGACAAGAGGGCATTGGAGGATGTGTGCAGTACATGGGCAAAGGAAACGACGGCTCAAAGCATAGATGAACTGGTGCGCTGGCCTCCAGTTTGCAACAATGACTTGCAGGCATGCACTGGTCGCCCGGGGTTGGAACACAGGCCGAATCAGACGGTCGTCGTTACTGTTTGCATTGCACCCTGGATGGAGCCATTGGCCGGATATTGTTGGACGCTTCCTGACGAACATGTCGCCTGAATGCGCCTAAAAGGATGGCTGGATTGCAAGCACACGCGGAACAGGTATCGGTCCATGGCAGGCACGTGTGAGGTCATCATGCTCGGCAGCACAGCATTGGGGAGGGTGGCCTCAGGCCGGCGCCGTCAGGCTTCTGCAGCGCGATGCAGCTCCGCAACGGTCGCCGTCGGTGAATGGCGACGGGGAGCAACCAAGTCTCAGGCTGACTGAGGAGCCATTGCCGGACGATGTGTCGGGGTGTACGGCGAAGGCCCTGAAGAGGGGGCATGCAATATATTTTTGATGACATGGGCTTGGGGGGCTGACACGAGGGAAGGGTTCTCGAAGATGAGCAGCGCCGGGTCAGGGCCTTGATTTCAGAAGCAACGCGTGTGGTGCCGTCATGGCATGTCGCGCGCGCGAGCGCGTCGACTCGGGGTCCAAGACGATGCCGTCACAGGCAATGAAGTCGAAAAGTAAGGGTGCGGTCCAGCCCCCAAAGGTGGAGAGCTGGTGATGAAGCCGTTCCCGCCATGACGTCTGAAAGATGGGGATGGGCAGGGCCGTCGATGGCGCGAGCAGAGTCTGGCGGGCTTGGAGGGGGAAAAACAATCAAACTCTGCTGGCCTTGCGGCGAACTTTGTGTGCGGCGAATTGAGGCACATGGAGGGGTGACAGGCAGGTGTGCCGGTGCCGTGAGGCCCGCAGCGGCCCTCGTCGTCAATGAAGTTTAAACTGGCGCTGCTTCTGGACGGCCATGGTGGTTGTCTCGCAGTTGGGCGCGCAGCGCAGGGCATGGCGGCGCTTCGCGGCCATGGGAGCCCTGGGGGCTTGAGTGTGTGCCGGGTTTCCCCTCTCCGCACCCGAGGTGCAGCGCAACACGGCAGCACCAGGAGGTCTGCTGCAGGAGCAGGCGCATGCGCAGGCGCAGACCGAGGGTTCGCAGGAGGATGGGCCATGACGCTGCATCGCCATCGCAATCGCCATGGCCATGCTGTCGCCAGGCCCGCGGCTGCGGAGCGCGCAGACTGGCGGGCAGCGTCGCGGGCAGCCTTTGCACGGCAGCCCAAGCGGCGGCGACGGCGCGGCGGGAAAGTCGGGTGGTGGGCTGGTGGTAGCGATCGGGAGAGGAAGCGATGGTAGCGATGGATCAAGGCCGTCCATCCCTCCACGTCGCTGCCAGGCACGGCCGGGAGCTGCCATTTCATCGGCGGCGCGGACTTGTCAGTGAATTCCGCGCTGCGCTAGAAGCTGGGTGGTCAGGATTAACCACGTCGCCGGCGCCGCATGCACCAATGGGGCCTCGGGCGGTCGCCCCAAGTCCAATAAGGCTGCAGGTGGTTCCTGAAGCAACGCGACGACACGGCACATGTGGGTCACGCCCGAGCCCGGGCAGCGAAAGGGGGTGTCAGAACGTGGTCGCCAAAGCTCGTCCTGAGATGAGTGCCCATCCTGGCCGATCGGAGCACTCCCCTTCGCGGCACGGAGGCGGGCGTGCGGGCGTGCGGATGCTGATGATGTCGCTGCGGGCGAGGGTGTGGAAGCGTGGATGCGAGGCCGGCGTGCGTACGTAAGGGTAAGGGCAAGGGCGCGTACGGGGGCGAGGCTGTGCGGGCGTGAATGTGCAGTGCAGAGGTGCAGCGGTGCAGCGGTGCAGAGGTGCAGTGGTGCAGCGCGGTGCGGAGCGGTGCGTGTGTGTGGTGTGGGCGGTGGGCGGTGGGCGGTGGGCGGTGCGCTGGCCGCCGGCCGGCCTGGGCGGGCTGGGACGGCGAGCGCTGCGAGGGCAGGCACAACTCGGCAGGTCACGTGGGCGTGCATAACACCTGGCGGCCGCAGCGCGCAAAGGGGGCATGGGGGAAAAAGCGGTTTCAATAAAAGGAAAAGGGGACGGCGCTAGCCAATGGACGGGCGTGTGCCAGGACGTTTTGGGCGTCGTGTTGCGCGGACCGCTTGGGCTGGGCGAGGGCGCAGAGGCCCTGCTGGCCCTGCTGGCCCTGCTGGCCCTGCTGGTGCTGGCGGCGCGCGTGGGTCGTGGTTGCCTCCAGTGCCTCCAGCGCGCCTTCCCTCCCTCCCCCGTCCCTTCCCTGGCTAGAGAGGTCCTGAGAGTCAGCGGCCGCCGTGCCTGCTCATTTCGTCGGCGTTTGTGCTCGCGCCGCCACAATTCACCTGGCCACCCTTCACCCTTGGCCATGAGGGCCCCCTTGTGCTCTTCACCTCACCGCGCCCTAACCTCTTCACAAAACTGCACCTCGCCCGCCATGCCCGGCCTCGCGCATTGACTCGACTGACGTCTCTCACCACTCCTTCCCCCCCCGTCGTCCAGCGTCCAGTCCCGTCTGCTTCGCGCTGCTTGCTGTGCCATTCGCATTCACCGCCCGCTCCTGCTGCCCTGCTCTGCCCTGCCTCTGCACCGCCAGCCTTTCCCCCATTCCCAGCTTTTCCCGGCGCGTCGTGTCGTGTCGCTCCGCCTTCTCGTTCGCTCGTTTGCCCGTCGCGCGTCTGACCCACGGCCCGTTGCCCTTCATCTATCTGGCTGGCCGGCGACTGCCAGCTCACCGCGCGCCGCGACCGCCTCCCAGCCTGCTCTATTCACCACAGCAACAGACCATCTGCTGGTTCCGGCGCCGCCTTTTCCCCTTCCAGCCTCCAGGATCTTCATTATTACCGTCCCCCCCAGCGCCGTCCCGTGCCCTCCTTTTCCACCCTAATCTTCCTAACGGCCTGGCCTTACCCGAAATTGGCGGAAACGATTCATGCTGAAGCCCACACTGGCGCTCGCAAGTCACTCCCCAGGAAACCTTTCTGCCCTCCCAGCAAATAGCTGCCACTGGCGCGTTAAAACAAGTCTCCCGCCGACACGCCCGTCAATCACGCCCGTCAGCACCCTACCCTTATTGACCGCCTCCCCCATTCACCTCGACACCCGATCTTCGCCTCGCACTATCCTCGTCTAAACCACAAGCTCTACCAAGTCCACTTCTGCTCGTCCAGGGACGCACCGTCCTCGGTCAATTATTCCTGATTATCAAGCCACTCGAGCTATGATCACGAAGTTATCCCCTTTCCTCGCCCACTAGAAGGAACCCATTCCACGGAAGTCTACCCGCCTACCGTGGCCCTGGACCTGTCTCCACACGCCCTTTTCCAACCGTCGTCCCTCATTTCTTCGACGCTCCCGCAGCTGCATCAACCTGGACCCTTACAACTGCTCCTATCGACCCTCAAACCCTTCGATACGCATTGAACCCCGTCTCACCCCTCAACTCCTCCTCCAACACTCCCCGCCCTCACTTTGCAACTGTCAGCCTTGCCCTCGTACTACTGAGATGATCCATACGGGCCTGTAACCCCCAAAGACCTCTTCAAAATCAACAACCAAAGGAACCGTGTGCCGGTGAGTCCATCGACCAGCAACGCCCGTTCCGACTCTCATCATCGCCCAGTCCAACATTCGCCCCAGAGCGCTCAGTAGAATCCTTCATTCTATAGCTCAAAGGCTCGACATGTATACGGACGCGCAGAACCAGCCCAGCGGCTGGGCCTCCCTGGAGGAACGGTATGAGGTGATGAAAGAGATTGGCGACGGCAGCTTCGGCAGCGTCGCCCTCGCCCGCGTCAGGACCGCGGGTGCTCACATTGCTCGCCGTGGTACTTTGGTAGGTCACTGCAGCTCGACCACGGAGCCTCGAGCTCGGACAGGTAGACTAACAGCCCCTCGCAGGTCGCCATCAAGACCATGAAAAAGACTTTCGATTCCTTCTCAGCGTGCCTGGAGCTCCGCGAGGTCATTTTCCTGAGGTCATTACCTCCCCACCCCCATCTTGTCCCCGCCCTCGACATCTTCCTGGACCCCTACAGCAGGCGGTTGCACATTGCAATGGAGTTCATGGACGGAAACCTCTACCAGCTGATGAAGGCCCGCGACCACAAGCCACTGGACGCGCACAGCGTGAAGAGCATTCTGCTACAGATCATGTCCGGCCTCGAGCACATTCACCACCGCGAGTTCTTCCATCGCGACATCAAGCCAGAGAACATTCTCGTCTCCACATCGCAGCAGAACGACTCTTCGCACCCCTTCCGAAGGTACTCGGCAATGATGACTCCTCCGTCGACACCCCCGGTCTACACCATCAAGATTGCCGATTTCGGCCTCGCGAGAGAAACCCACTCCAAGTCCCCCTACACCACCTACGTCTCCACCCGATGGTACCGAGCCCCCGAGGTTCTCCTCCGCGCTGGCGAGTACTCCGCACCAGTCGACATTTGGGCCGTTGGAGCCATGGCTGTGGAGATTGCGACGTTGAAGCCCCTCTTCCCTGGAGGAAACGAGGTCGACCAGGTATGGAGGGTCTGCGAGATCATGGGAAGCCCAGGAAGCTGGGTAAACAAATACGGCCAGCGGGTTGGCGGTGGAGAGTGGAGGGACGGTGTAAAGCTAGCTCAAAAGCTCGGCTTCTCGTTCCCCAAGGTATGTCACGCCATTAACGCCATCAGGAATCATCTAACAGGTTTGAGCAGATGGCTCCGCATGCCCTGGACACGATCCTTCAGTCCCCACAGTGGCCAGCAAGTCTAGCAAATTTCGTGACCTGGTGTCTGATGTGGGACCCCCGCAACAGGCCGACATCGACGCAAGCCCTGGCCCACGAGTACTTTCAGGATGCATTCGATCCTCTGCGCTTGAAATCCTCATCATCGCGCCTGCTGGGCCGCAAGCAGTCCGATATCTCAGGCAAGGACTCACCTGACGCGTCGCCAAGCCTCACATCGAAGACGTCGTCGTGGCTGCGCAGGTCGCTCGTGGCCCGAGAGAGTGCCCCAGTCGTTCCGATCCACAGCTCTACGCAGCAGCAGCAGCAACAGCAACAGCAACCACAGCAACAGCAACAGCCGCAGCAGCCAATATCCCCCCGGCCCTCGCCGGCCCACTCGAATTCGGTAGACGCGAGCTCGTCAGCTAAGAACCGACCAAACGCTACTAAGCGAGCTACGTGGACGAACGGTGTGTCTTCCAATGGGGCGCCTATTCCTATTCTGCCGTCCATCAGGCCCGTGTCTCCTCTGTCAGCCGAAGTCACCGCTCAAGCCAGCGTGCGACATGCAGAGGGAGACGAAAAGGCTGCAAAGAAGATTGGCCGGCAGCTGTCGGTGGCCTCCCATGGCAACCACTATGCAGACATTCACCGCCAAGAAGCGGAGAGGGCTCTGAACGGCCAATCCGGACTTTCCTCGCCATCAAGCGGTCACAAAGAAGGTTTCTTTTCTCATCTGCGGAAACGCGCTCGACGCCTGTCTGGCCGATACCAGACCCCCATGTCGCCCAATTCCGATGACATCGAGGCTAACGCTGGCTGCGCTCCGTGGGCAAGCAGTAGCAACAGGGGCTCCATGGTTGTCGACCAGCCCCCTCTCGCCCCTGCTCCCTCAACCAACTCGGACTTTTCTGAACTCGACAAGGCCCTTCAGAACGTGAGGTGCAGCCTCGAGGGCCCGCCCATGCCCAGCAAGGTTACCAACACTGCCCGTGTCGCGACAAACCCCATGCTCAAGCGCCACCACTCTCTACCGCATGGACCGGAAAACCGAAATGCGGAGAATGGTGCTGGCCCAGGTCCCATTTCCAGCAGGACCAGACGAGCGCTCCAAAACAAGTCGAACCCCTCAAACCGATATGAAACCCCCAATGAGGAAGAAGAACTTCTAAGCGAAGTCCTCGCATCAACGCACCGCGCCGTCAAGAAGCTCGACAAGAATTCACAGGTCCAGCCAATGCGACAGTCTCAGCCGGAGCTGCCAGCAGCCGCCTCGTACCTGACCCCATCACCTTCGGCGAACCGCAATGGTGTAGGCTTCGGCCAGGCCAACTACGCCACGCCGACCAAGCCAATGGAGATCACGAAGACTAGGCCAGTCAAGGACGAGGGCCCATCGAAATGGCCAACGCCTCCGTACGATGACAACGACTGGGCTGCAAGCGTAGCGGCCAGCCTCGTCGCGACCCAGTCCATGTACCGGTAATATACGATCTATGTAACAGATCTCGGTTTTGCATTCTCTACGCCCTCTTCAGATCATATACTTAGTGTAATTCGGATCTCCATTTGCGGATTTCATCTCTTCCGTCCATCGTCGAATACAGTTCGGGGCTCGCGCCACCAGGAATTCACGGTTGACGACCACTCGAGCTTGCCTCCCGTCAGGAACGGTACACGAATCAGGGAAGGCTCTGTCACAAGATGCACGGGTTCCTTGAAAAGTAAAAGAAGCGCATATTAGGACGGTGTTCCTGGCGTTGAGATAACTCATACACGGAAAGCGTGTTCCAATCGTTCTTGCTGTTAGCTGCTCCACCTTCACTTGATCCCAACCTTTTTCTCTTTTTTCTTAGCATCTAGGCGGCATTTTCTATCATGTGGGGGGAATTCTGTCAGAGCGCGTGGAAACCCAGGGATTGACGGTTTTTTTGCGGTCGATAACCCTCTTCCCCCCTTTTGTTCATCTCTTTTTTCTGTGTGGCGCGAGGATACGCCGTGGGCCCCGGCACCGCCGCATCATCCACACCCTTATTTTCCCCAGTCTCATTCAAGGGCACCCCCTTCAGTTTCCAAGAGATACCTCATTAGACCGCTTCTCATCACCTTTCATTTGCTGCTTCATTTTCGACACCATGGCGAATACCCCAATTTGCGTTTGGCGAGCACATATACTGCACATCACAACTCATACCTTATTACCTATTGGTTGGTCGACCCTTTTTTTGTCAAGGCGGAAAGGGCAGTCTTGGAGAGAATCACGGTGCACTCAAAGTTGGTTGAACAAAGCCTTTACCGTATGTTAGTATCCAGCCAAAGATTCCATGTCCCCTTTTCATGTCTCCTACTCTGCTTGGACACCTGTTGCTCGTCGTCGACCACTCCTCTCCTTTGTACCTCTCTCTCTCTCTCTCTCTCCGTGTCATTGTGTGTTTCTCCGCTATAGACAGGCTTGCCCTACCCTCGATCGTTGGCTGGCGTTTTTCTCACCCAGGATCCACCTTGCTTTTCCAGCACCACCCAGACTGTACTACCCACCACCACCTTGTTGTAATTCTATAATAATCTTCGGCACACGACGCATCAGGCGACCCTGACACATGTACCCGCCTCGCTGTAGGCTGCCCAGGATCGGCACGCTCGGAGGCGGGACAATCAGGGTCTTGTATTCTACCTTCTAGCACACTAGCACACTTTTTGACAGATACTCTCGGCACATAGGAAAGCGGACGGATGGGTTTGTGGTTTTGACGTTTTTTTTTGGGTAGTAGCTTCTTGATACCACTTGAGTTTGTTGTTGGATAGGGCGGAAGGAGGAGTTGTGGGGAAACTTTGGATGCTGGACATTCGGTCCAGTTAGATAGTCAGAGCCAGCTTCATCCGAGCATTTTCGAGTAGCTGAGCTGAGAAAGCCTTTTCCTATGTCTTTGTGGCCATGGCCATGGTGGAGGGGAGGGGAAGGGAGGGTCGAGGGCGAGACCGAAGAAGGAATTGAGAGATTTGCCATGATGCCAGATGCATTGTTCCCCATGTGTGACTTGTGCCTTGCTTGCTTGTGACGACTACGCCGACCATGACGACGACTGGGACGACGATGACGATGGCATGGGGCTGGACATGATTGATGGGATAACTCAGAATGCAAATGCAAACGACTCGAGTGACCCTTTTGCCACCCATTGACGCGTCCGGCGCAGCACCGCACCGCACTGCACCGCACAGCTCGCCGTGGCTCGACCTCGACCTGTCTGCCCAACCTCGCAAGCAAAAGATGGCACGGGTATGTCACTCCACTCCACATGGTGCCGCCCTGCGCCTCGCGCCTCGCGCCTCGCTCGCTCGCGCGCCGTCCATGATCTTCACTCCATTCCCCATCCTCTGGGCAAGGCCAGGGCAGGGCAGGCCAGGGCGCATTTCATCTCGCCTGCACAACAGCCACCCCTCCCTCGGCCCTGAAGCTGAAACATGGGCTCCGCGCCCCCCTTCCCCCCCCCCCTCATCGCGCTAGGCCGTCGTATCCCAACGTGGGTGATTCTGCAACTGGGCGCGGGTGCGGAACGCTTCGGAGATGGATGGGCCTGCCATGCCGGTGGGTGCGGTGCGGTGCGATTCGAGTTGTAGCAATGAGGTATGAGCTGCAGCGCTGCAGCGCACCGCATGCAAATCAGTGCATATGTCGGGACCCGTCGCGTCGTTCCCTCCCTTGGCTTTAGGCCCCCCCTCCCTAACCCCCCGCCCATGCTATGCTAATGCTAATGCTAATGCTACATGTGCCAATTGCTCGCCTCGAAGGATGGATGGGATGGAGGTGCCGCCGGCGCGTGGGCCCCGTGGTTGGTTGCCGGGCGATGGGTGATGGAGGGGGAGGCCCGTTTCCAGCGTGTCGGTGCCCAACCTGAGCTACCTACCTAAGCTTCGCATCGTATCCCATGGCGTCTCATCGAGGGCTGCCGTCACGACCCCACTGTTTGCTTTCATTTCGCCGGGGTTTTTTGCTCTGCATGCTTCTTTTTTTTTTTTGCTACTACTGTTGCGGCTGCGTCGCTTGGGCGTTGGGCTGGATGGGGCTGGCGCTCTCTCTGAGGAAGGGATTTTTTTCTGCTGAGATGCTTGGTGTACTTTTTTTTCTTAGGGGAGGGGGGGCGCTTGTGTCGGAGCGCGCGAGCGAGAGAGGGCGTGGTGTTGATGCACGTACGCTCCATGGCACAAAGCACAGCATGGCATGGCCGAGGCGACAAGTAAACAAGCAAGCAAGCAAGCAGCAGATGGAGCACCGAACAGAAGAAGAACAGGACACGATGGCGGCAGCACAGACTTGGACCCTTTATTTCGCGTGCAAGCCTGCGAGACGGACGGCCACCTGCCCATCCGCCGCCATGTGAGGACTTGTTTCAATCGCCATGCCATGGCCCGTTGCCCCTCGTTCGATTCGCATGTATACAAGCAAGCAAGCAGTCAACTCCACACCAAAAACCCCCCAATTCACAACTCCACAGACCAACGTCTTGCACAAAAACCACCCCCCCTCACTCGTCGTGCAAACAAAGCTCGCCCGCCCGCTAGAACTAGCCCACCTTCCAACGACCTACCTACCTAGGGAACCGCTAGAAAACCGACCTGCGGCGGCCCGGACCCGGGCCACCCCCCTCCCAATCTAGCCCATCCATCCATTCGACGCCAGAACCAGAGCCAGCCCGTCTTGTTAGCCCGCCCTTCGGTTCTGTTGGTCTGTTAGCCTGTTAGTCTGTTGGCTAGTTAGCCCGCCCTCCCGCGCCATTGAAACGACCCTTTTTTTTTTGCCCGAGCATGTGCGAGAGCGAAAGGTTTGCACGTTAGTTTGTTTGGCCTGGTGGTTGCGAGGAGGAACGGTTCCGTGGCTCTGGGGCTTGGCGGGGCGGGGCTGGGCGGCATGTGTGTATGTGTGTGTGTACTTGTGCTTTTCTTTTTATGTTGCCGTGTTGTGCTTGCATGGCTAGCTAGCTAGCTCGCTGGGGAGGTAGCTAGCTGGCTGGCCATCTAGTGTGTGTATATATCCAACTTGATCGTCCAACGAAGGGGTGTGTGTGGAGGGGACGAATAGAGGGGGAGCGGAGTTGGGGATTCGAGGCGATCTAGTGCGCCATTTGCCAGAGCTTGATGTGCTATTACTCAATTTTTCAGTTCTTGCACCTTTTACTTTTTGGCTGGCGGGGGTTTTCCTGGTGGTTGCGATTGGTTTTTATGGTTTGTGGGCTGCGTGTTTGTTGCCCGCGGAGGGGGTGCATGGGAGAGGCGTTGGTCCGGGGGGGATGCGACGCGGGGCTAGTGGGGAGATGGAGGGGTTGCTTTTCTGGCCTCCTTCCTGTCTCCTCGTTGATGCGTTCATCTGTTTACGTGAACGTGTATCCACCCATGAAGCCAACCCATCAGCTGTGTTGGTCGATAATAGCCTCGTTTCCTTGGTTTTTTTTTTTTTCTAATGCTTTCCCGCCATATTTGCTGTCCAAGCGGGATACCCGTGGTTGGGCTGGAAGCTAGCCTAGGCGGGGAGGGGAGCGGCGAGCGGGGAGGGATGATGGGTGCGGGAGTCGACCTCAACCGCTGCATGGTGTGACATATTGACAGGCGCGTGGCTGACAAGTGACAAGCAGGCAGATGGTTGGGTGTGCAACACTCTGGTACGTGTGGGGGGGGGGGTGGACAGAGTGTGGCTGGCGTTTGTTCCGCAGCCATCATCCCTCTGTCTACATCCAAGATTTCCTCTTCTTTGCTTCTTGTGCCATCTTTGGTACCCACGTAGCTTTTTCCCGCTCACCGTTCAGCACCTGTTTCAATCTGTTTCAATGTGCTTTGCCGTGGCCTGAAAAGTCCGGGTACGTTCGGGCGTGGTTGGTTGGTTTTTTTGCCTTGCTTTCTTTGTTTGTTGTCTCCCGGGGCTGTGGTTGGACGGCTGGCTGGCAATAATGTGGTGATGTGCTCTATTCATCATGCAGTAACTGCTTGCCTCATTTCGACCATTCATGCATGCAGTCATGCATACATGTTCATTAACTCGCCCTCTAATACCCTCTAATCTATGCAGGACCAAATCCTTTGTCACAGCCAAACTGGTAGAAAAAAAGCCATGCAATTACTCCGTCATCTGATCTGATATGATTTCGACCCATCAAGCCAAAGAGAAGTAAACAAAAAAAAACGCCATGCCCATGCACTGTGCTATTTGGAATCACCCGCATACCCGTGAAGAACCTTTCACCACCCGCCGCCGATCGTGCTCGCCAGGCCCGCAACCCGCTCGACATCGCTCTGTTTCTTTTTGCCCACGTCGCTCTCGACTTTTCGATACGACGTGTAGACCAGATTCTGCATGTCAACGCCCGTGACACTCGCCCAGTGCGACAGCACACCCCGTATGTACGATCGCGATATGCCGTTGACCACGTCTCCATGGAGGGCTCCACCATTGGAACTCGAACCATTGGCACTAGCGTCCGTCATCTCAACGTCGCCATCGCCGTCCATGCTCTCGTCGTCGGATCCAGAGTAGTACGCCTCGTCCACGCGCGCGAGCCACTCCTTCTGCTCCTTGGGCCCGGGTTTGACCGTGACTGCGTCGTCGCTGGGGGGTGCTTGGATGCCCTCGGCCACGCGCACCTCGTCGACTTCGGTCACCTTGACTTGCCCACCGCCATTTGTGCAGCCGCCGGGACATGCCATGACCTCTACGTATGCGTAATCTTTGACGCCCTCCCCGCCTGCAGCGCCGTTGGCTCCAGGCCTCCGGCTCACACCGACTCTTGCGCCGGGCATTTTGCTCAGCTTTGCGGGCTTCAGTCTTCGGACAAGGTTTTGGATGTTGCGGAAACCGTAGAACCGTGCCATCTTGACAATGGTCTCGGAGCCCCGCACAAGCGAATACTCGACCACGTCTGCATTCCTGCCTCGAGAGACTGATATCGATGATCCGGGGTTCTGTGCCTGGTACGTCTCGAGAATGTGGTACAGATAGCCTCCGGAAGATCCCGCCACGGGTTCCTGGTTCTTCCGGCGAGCGGACGGGAAGAGGAAGGCATCTAGCGTCGGGTCGGGAAAAGGCGTTCGGTGTTGGGGTGAGAGCGGTGTGCGAGGAAGCGAGGAAAAGTTGATGCCTCGGGCGGTGGCGAGCTGAAGAAGCTCGCGGGCGGTGATGACACAGTCGACGTCCCGCACGGGATCCTGCAATGTATCATGGTTAGGTAGCCACGCCGACGATGTCAGTTCACTGCGGCTGGCTTCGAGTTTCTTGTCAAAGCAAGGCATTATGGCCACGTGCCAAATCTGCGAGGGAGAAATGTTATATCTCTGGCTCAGGACTGACTTGAGCAGTGTTCCCGTGAGAGCCTGCGGCGATTTGAGGCGCGAGAGATGGGGGAGGACATAGGGATGCGTCTTTTCCGCATAGCATATCCAACCTGGACATGCGGATGTGAGGATGGGCTTCTTGGGTATGGTATCAATGGAGCCCTCTGCTCCTGGCGGAGACTTGCTCTCGGTGGAGAGAGCTTGTGCCACTTCATCTGCCGCTGCCACAAGACAGGCCTCGCGGACCACGTTGGTGTCGATTACCCATGTGAAGTCGCTGCCATACGTTCCACCGGTCCTCACTCCCACTGGCCCACTCAGAAGCTGCGAAATCATATTCCCAGCCTCTACCTCGGAGACGGAGAAGACGGCCGCCAGACTTGCGCGCGCCTGTGGCGAGATGCTGGCAACGAATAGTCTGCCAGACGCATGATGGCCGTTCATACCATTTACACCGTTGACGCCATTCACACCATTCGAAACACCATTCGCCACTTTATGCACTCCGTTCGTCCCGTTCGTCCCGTTCGTCCCGTTGTGGGCCAGCCATGGCGCGCGCAGAGAAGGGTATGCGTCAAGATTATTGAGGACTTCGGAGTGCGACTGGAGCGTCACCAGGACCGCCTCAGCCGAAGTCACACAGCCCGAGCAAGCGAGACAGTCGGTTAGCGATATCTGGGCGGGTGGAGGCGGCTGTGAGGCGGCGACCTGGTCCTCGGTGGTCACTTCATAGGGATTCTGCATTTGTCAGTCGGGTTGCGCCGATGACGGAACGGGTCGCGCGACTCACCGAATTGTCCTCAGACTTGGCCGGCAGGGTCTCGATGGGCTTGATGCACGCGACGCCGGGCGATATGAAGTCGTTCAGGTCGTCTGCGGAGAGAATGGCGCTCATGGTGCACTGCGATGTGGCGATGGAGGGGGTTGCGGCCCGCGCGCGATGGATGAAGGAGAGATGGCTGCGAATGCGAAATTGCTGCGCAAGAGATCAAACGTCAACGCTGGAGGCCGAGCAGAAACACAGAGCAGCGCAGGAAGAGAGGCGCAAAGGTTTTATCTAGGGAGGGAGAGCAAGCGGCCTGGATTTTTGCTACTATAGCGGCTATGATTCACGCATCTCCTGCGCTCCTATCGATAAGCCCGCATTTCGCATTTCTCATCAGCACAATTCCGCGGCCTTTCCGAGCCCGCCACCGACCCACCCGGCCTTGTGCCCCTCTCACGTGCCATCACGTGATGTTCACTTACCCCAGCCTTTCCGCCCCAGACGATCTTGCCCTGGTCCGGCGTGCCCTCATCAACATCTGGCACGCATATAGTGTTGCGGCTCGACTATTTAGCCAGCCTGCCAATTCGAACACCATGGCCTCTGCGTGCTTCCCGGCCACGACCATGCCAGCGCGTCCTGTCGACCCGTTCCTTCTGATGTCTTTCCACCATCTCGATGCATGGCATCGCGACACTCTTTTCCCATGCGGCGCATATCCATCGATACCCTTGGGATAATGTCCCCCAGGGGTGCCTCGTTTAGCCCCGCGAAGAGGAGGAAACCGTCCTGGTGCTCGTCAAGACCAAAACTCGTGGCCACCGTCGTCGTCTTTGCTGTGCTGTATGTTTGGCTGAATTTTGGCGGACACGAGACTTTGATCCCGGAGAGCTCTTTTGAACTGTTGCACGACGATTCTTTGGCCGACATTCTGAACACAACACTTGGGGTAGGTTCCCGCATCTGATGCTCCACCAATCCTACTTGGTCACTCTTCTTGTACAAAATGCTCCAAACTTGATGTATAGTACGCCAGAAATGATTAGAAATACGTCTCAAAGAAAAGCTATCTTGATGCACCCACAAGACTGATCGATCGCAGTTCCAAAAGATTCTAGTACTGAACCTCCCACACCGCACCGATCGTCGAGACGCCATTGCACTATCCGCGGCCACGAGCAACATGAAGATTGAATTCGTCGACGGTGTGACTGGTGACAGCATCAAGCAAAGCGCGTACCCACCACCCAGAGAAAACATCAAACTTCCAGAAGGTATCAGAGGGAGCTGGCGCACACACATGAATGCCCTCCAACGGTTTGTTGACCTGTGGATTTACTTGACTGCCAGCTGAACCCACTCAGCATTGTCCAGCAGAACCTGTCGACCGCCTTGATTTTCGAGGATGATGTTGACTGGGATGTACGGGTTCGACCAAACCTCCAACGATTTGCATTGGCATCACGCTTTCTTGCCGAGAATCACGAGATACTGTCCTCATCTGCCAATTACAAGATAGAAAACAGGCCAAATCCAGAGACGCCAGAGACATCTTTTCATATTCTAAACGAAAACGGCATCACTGAGAGACTTCCCACGCTACCGTTATCCTCCGTGTCCCAACCCTCGCCCCAACACCCGCACCACAAACCCAACACCGAACAATCCTCACCCTACGGCGACCCTTCACAATGGGACATACTCTGGCTCGGCCACTGCGGCGCCGGCTTCCCCCGCTCCTCGAATTCGCACTCTACTTCCGAAATCACGCCCTCCACCGTGATCCTCACCCATGCCCATGATGACACCGTCCCCGCACCCAAGCATCTCAAAGCGCACCCCTTCCAAGGCGCCCTCGACCCCCTGGCCGCCGCCTACCCCCCACACACGCGCGTTTACCACCGCGGATCCGGTGGCCTGTTGTGCACCGTGGGCTATGCCGTCAGCCAGCGCGGCGCACGCAGGCTGCTGCACCAATTTGGCATAAAGGGGTGGAATGGCATCTTCGACTCGGAGTTGGGGCGGTGGTGCGCAGGCGAGGACCCGGACATGGGGCCCGATTATGCCTCGAAAGTGGCGCCTGCACAGGGTTGGGATCAGCTTGAGATGGAGAAGAAGGGCGGTGCGGCGGAGGGGGGAAAGGTGCAGCGCAAGGGCCGCGACAGGGTGTGCTTGACGTCGCAGCCGCCCATTTTCGCACACCACCACCCCATGGAGGGGTCGAGCGATATTGGTGGCCTGGGCGGCGGGTATGCAACAAAGTACGAGACCAAGTATCTGCGGATGAGTGTGAGGATGAACCTGGAAAAGATTGTGCAGGGCATCAGGGAGTTGGTAGATCAGTGGCCAGACGAGGACGCGTGATGGATGATGGTTCAGGGAGTGCCAAAAGAGTGGAGAATCAGGGTTCGCTTGTAGTAAGAATAAGTATATTGATGGTCATCTACATACCCCTCTCGTGGTTTGCCGCCGACTAACTGATGCCGTCCACTGGAACTTCGCCGGTCCATAGATATAAATGGAAGAACAGAGGATACCAACCACCACGGAAAAGCCAACCAGCAGCTTCTCCCCAAAGAAACAATGAAGACAAAAGAAAGAGAAGAGAGAAAACTTGCAAATCATCAACAAAAAAAGGGAAAAACTCATGTCTCGCTCCGTAACCCATATCTCTCGCGCATTGCATTGCATCGCATCGCATCGCAGCCCACATACCCAAACGCCGCAAAATGGTATATCCACGCACGAAGCCATGCGACCCTCATGCCAACGCACCAAAACACCACTCCACCTCCCAGCGGGGAACCCGAAAAAAAAGAGGGGGGGGGGGGGGAATGCAAGCCCGCGCTCTCTAACCCTCAAACATCCTTCCTCTGAACCAGCAGCGCGCGCTCTTCATTCGTAATCCACGCCAACGGATTCCCCGGATGCTCCAACTCCTCCAAAACGCCACCCCTCACCTCCTCCAAGCCCAGCCCCGTCACGTCGGCCAACCGCTCCAGCAGCGTCGTGTACAGAGACCTCCCCCTCATCCCCGGCCCCTTCTCCGCGCCCCTAACGACCGGCGGCTCGAACCCCCCCGGCCACACCTCCTGCTCCCCCCACCGCACATTCACCGCATGCTCGTAGTAAAAGTTGAGCAGCACGGCCTCTGCGTCCGCAGCGTCGGCCTCTGGCACGATGGAATCGCGCACAAAGGCTAGGCCGGTGGAGAGGGTGGCCTCGCAAAAGGCGAACTCGACGTCTGCGCGGAAGGAGAGGAGTTTTGCGTCCATGGAGAGGCCGAAGATGCGCTGGTGCATTGCGCCGACGGCGTTGTAGCGCGCGGTGAGCATGGAGTAGTGAGTTGCGGTGAAGAGGGCGGTGAGGGGGTCGCGGGGGAGGGAGTGGAGCCAGGAGAGTTGGGTGGAGGGGGAGTCTGAGGGGTGGGGTTGGTTAGCATTTGTTTTTTTTGTTTTTTGTGTATGCGGGGAGGAAGGGAGGCGGACGTACCGAGGGAGGAGAGCTGGCATAGGAGGAAGAAGCCCGTGTTGATGAGGCCGGTGCTGTGTCTCTCTGGATTGAAGCAGTTGCGGTCAGAGGCTATAATGTCCATGATCCGGTCGATGACATTGTAGTTCCAGATGCAGGTGTGGAGCCATTGGAGGTTGAGAGTCCCGGCACCGGCGATGGGAAAGTCCGAGATGGCGTGGCGGGCGACCTTTTGGACAAAGTACTTTGTCAACGAGGCCTCGTGGTTCTTGATGATCGAATATACCCGGGGATGGATCTGTTTCAGTGTCGCGAGGACCTGTCGGTCGTCTAGCGGAAGGTATTCAAGGATTTCCAAAAGCAGCTCGGCGGGGAAGGCTGGGGAAACGAGTCCCATGTTGGACTTTATCATGTTGGATGTTGAGTATGAGGTTGTGGTACTGTTTCTTGTAAGATTCCAAAGAACATGTATGGGGCTTTATATAGGGTCCGGTCCATTGACAAAGATAGGAAATGGAGCCGAGGACCGTACTTACACAGATGCCATGGTTGCCTGATGAGAACAATGAGTAATTATGAGGACACTATACTCGTCGCCTATACAGATAGATACAATAGACAACAGAATAGACCGCAGCTAGGTCGGAGCAGACGAAGGTCGCCCAGATGGGTGGTAGATGCCGTTATGCAATGACGTGGATGGGACGACCCAGCTCTTGCTCTCTAGGTCGAGCAGACAGCGCTTCGAGGAACCTCGTAATCTAGATGTAAACCAGAATCTACAATGAAATGTGGTCCGTGTGATGAGGTGTGAATAAATACACCTCCGAGTATGTGAATACCATGATGGCAGCTCGGCCAATCGAGTACCGTGATGGCCGGATCGCTCTTGGGCCCTGACGCAAACTGGGGAACTTTTCAGGTCATACGCGGCTTAAAATGGATCATGCGCCTACCTGAATGAACAGCCCCGACTCTTGTGACTGCCGTCTGTGAAGTAAAGCCAGCATGTCACTCCAGGGCTGCGGAGCGGTGTCGTGGTTGTCCCGATTTGGTTTAGCGAGATTGGCCGAAACCAGCGCCCGCAGGTGGGCAGCCTGGCATGGCAGATGCGCTGTCACACGGCTCATATGGCGTGCGCAACATGTATTTGGGAGTGTTCGTGGTATAATAGGAAGATATGGGGCCTTGTTTTGATACCAATAGACATATTTTCTGTAATTAGGAGTGACTGACTGATAGGATGCGTGTCACGAAAAAGTGCTGGCTGACGACCAATAGGGTGCTCCACACAGGTGAAAACAGCTCATAGTTCCTTGAAGCATACTGTAGACTTTACGGATTGGTTATATTTATTATCAAAAACGACTTTCAAATCATTCCGTTGGCCCCCCCCCCCCCAAATCCAGAATGCAATTTCATGTGTATGTAGCGAGCCTGCTCACACCCACCCGAAGTCTTGGCTTTCTGACATTCTATCCCCGCAAAGATAGTCTCATCACCGAGGTAACTTGCACGTGAAACTAGAAACTACAAATAAATATATCAATACATCTCCATCATGATGTTCATCTCATAAGGAATATTCCAAAATCACCCTTTTTCATATATGGAGCGAGACTTCAACAGTCATAGCAGTTTGCTATCAATCCGTCATTTCCCATTGCGTCAAGAGAAGTTTAATCAAAGAAAACACCTCAGATTGCATTGGAATACTGTCTTGAGTAAAAGTATCTGCGATAATAATGAAGTATTCGTGTCTGGGGGCATCTGGTACGCTCAAAATTAGTTGCAGAGCAATGACCGCAAAGGAATAGGCTGCAGATTTAGAATCTCTGCAAAACAGCATCCATGATGCAACCGTAAACCTGGCCGCGGTTCTGATCGGATTGTAAAGCCATTGATATCCGAGTGTGGCAGTGCACCTCCCTCAAACTCACTCAAACATTGGGAGTGGAAATCTCCGCGGCACATTGAGCAATGCGATCAAGCATTCATTCCAAACATATCTACATTTCAATTCCGTGACCAAGAAAATGATCATGCGACCGAATGAATCGACACAAGCTCTTGGTCAAGATAGTGGCAAGGTTTGCGTATGGAGCGGGCAGTGTATAAGGCAACATCGCAGGCACAAAATGCGGAGACGGAGGCCGGAACTTGTCCGCCCCATCCAATGAATAATCTTTTTTCCTCTCCGATAGGCATCTAAGAAACCAAAACACACGTAGCTTATCTCTTCAAAGTCTTCAGATTGCTCATGTGGGTGTAATGCGCTGACATGAGATGATGGATGGATGATTCACGTATGCAATATACCTCCGATTGCGGCAACGCCTTCTTATCTTCCGCATAATCCGGTAGGCACCGAATGAATCAATTACCCCTCATTGAAATAGTCATTGGTGGTCTTCACGTGACGCGCGGGGAGAAAGGAAGCGATTCAGCGTTAGAACCCCCAGCTGAGAAGTTTTACGCAATACTCCGCCGCCGCCAAGGCTTTGACTATTATAAACTAAGTCACGCGGTTGAGAGCTTTTTGCTCCGATAAATGACCCAGATATGCCCCCCGCCATTCTAACTCGTGGGCGTTGTTCGGGACGGGTGCGCTTATGCGCCAAACTGGGGAAGATTATGTGGAGAACCTAGAGGGACCGCCGAAGCCTCCTAGAAAGCCAGCATTCCTTTGTGACACAATCTCACCAAGCATAGTCATGGTAGTGAGAAAGAACCATGCCACCTGTTTCCTTCGTCCTAGTGAAGATTGCGTGATGTATCAAACTGTTCGGTTCATGCTAGAGATGTTTTGTCGAGTTCCCCATTTCCTATACATAACTTGTTCTTTCGAAAGCGTCCGTTCAAACAACGAATTAACCAACAATACTCGTTGCGGAAATTTTCTATCTGGACAATAGGCTACCCCACCTCTGAGAAGGGGGCTGATTTTGGACCTATCGAGCATCATTTTGATCGAGTAAAGAGAAGCATTAGGTCCCAACCCCCAGACAAGATTGATGCTAGCTTGATTACATACAGGAAATTCCTTGCATAGAAGCTTCCATGCATGCGATCGAACCTGGCGTTAAGTCACTCTCACGTCAAGCGTCACAGGATACGAAGGCAACGTTCAGTAGGCCGGTCAAATTTACCAAAACAAGCTACTCCAGTATAGCCATATCGACCGGTCACGGCATCTTTGTGCGGCAACGTTATCTTTGAGGCAACTAGGATGCCTCCGGAAGGCTTCCAAAAAAAATCTTCACGATGGTGGTGGAATGTATAAAAACCCCATGAACACTTGCAACACCAGACTGTAATATCAAATTCTAATCCAGTCTCAGCATGAAGCAAATATCTCCAAGCATGAGTCTACTCATGTACCTCATTCTTCTTCTAGTGATTTTGGTCACTGCGCGACCTATACCTATAAAGAACAACCACTTCGAGTCGGACACAGGATATCAGCTTCCAGGCAACACATCACTCAAAATCACAAATCCTCCCAGTTCCTCCACCCAAAAGACATCAGATATTCCAGGCCTCGTTTTCGGCATCCTCGGCGTGATATTGGGTGCAGCCTGTACCTCATTTGCTGCAGCTACCCTGACTTTGGATTGTTTGAAGCCAAGGTCCAGGACAGAGCCATCAAACGAGATGCAGTCATGCAAGTCATGCACTCAGAAGCTCGCAGCCCAACAGGATTCTAACACAAGGCAGTTGAGCCAGCACCAACCCAAGAACAACCCGCATCGCCCCAGGCCTCGGCATCTGCTGCCGCCCCTCCTTCAGCCTCGGCCCCCACAATCAGCGCCACCCAGATCTCCGAGACCTCCGACAAGCGAACTCTCCCGCGTGCATCGTTGGATATTTCAGATGTTGGGACACTTGACGACCAGAACAATCACGACATTAACAACCACTAATCGGCTCTACACAACACTGCACCTTGGCATCTACGTACGCGGCTTTTTCAATCTGCATCAAATGTCGCCTCGGTACTTGTCATTCGCAGTATCCGTTCCCTTTCTTGCTGTGCATTTGGACATTCGCTTGGCGCTAGAGGCTCAAAAGGGTTTTAGAACTTGTCCTACACCTGTATACCATACTCACTGGAGACACCTGCTGTCTACTCGAAATTCGCCATTCTCATAACATTCGCTATATACTGATGTCATTTAAGCGTGGGCGACTTGCATATTCTGGGTGTATTAGTGCATGTAGAGATTTGGGGCCATGATCCAAGGCATCTGACAAGTAGCAACAGCAAAACAATGTTTGAATCGTGCAGGGACCGCATTGAATGAACGGGTTTGATAATCATTCATACCAATCTTTGTTCCTGTGCAATCCTCTGAAAGTCCTCTGGCTGGGCACCTTGACCGTGATGGTGCCCGTGGTCTTCCTGACACATGTGCCCAACGCATTTAGCCCCGTCTGGCTCACGATGTTTGTCAGGAGCATCGCCCAGAGGACTCCAAAGTCCAATCAATAAACCAGCGCAGGAGCGACCTGATCAAGCGCCAGACAAAGGCCCCAGTCCGATGTCGTATTTGTCGCTAACAGTCCGACGGACCACCCGTGCTATGCTATTTATGTCCTCGCGTGTGGCTGTGACCGGGCTCTCCAAACGAACGGCGCGAAACGCCCCTCTCGCGCGTCAAGAAAGTGGACTTATCCCAGGCGGCTCGTGGCTGGTACAAACCTTGCGATATGTCAACTGGCTCGCACCTTTCCAGATGGCGGCTCGAAAGCAAAAGGTCCCGGCCGCAAAGAGTCAATGGCGACACGCCGGACAGCCGGATTCGCGCCGCGCGATCACGTTTATGGGCTCGATGAGGCTAGTGCCAGGGGCGCTGCAGGGCTCGAGGCCCAGATCGACGCAGGCCGTGCTAAACGCGGAGCTGAGGAGAGGAGGAAAAAAAAACGAAACGTGAGGCCCTGTCGTGGTTAAAGAAGGTTGGTTTCACAGAGCTGCATAGGGCCGCGCCCCCGCTGGACAGTTGACTCGCCCGGGTCCCGGCTCGTTGGTCTGGTGCATATGGGGCGAGGGAGGCATCTCGTATTTGAGGTGTGCTGGCTGCCGCCTCTTCCCTTAGCCCTTCACCAGTCTCTTGTTCCCTTCTTTCGACTTGTATAATTCACGCTCACGATGCGTTTCTGGAGGTGATATTTGCCGTGTACAGCTCTTTTCCCAGTCCGCTCTACCAGTCACTCGTTTCCTAGTGTTTAATCTCCCCTGCCTATCGTTGGCAAACCCCAGATCGAGCCTTCTCCACATATTAGAGTCGAGGCTGATCAACATGATCAACATTCTCCCGCCTCGGGGCTCCGTCCTGCTGCCCCTCACTCTTCTCCTCCGATCGGCTCTCGCCGCCGACTACACTTCAACAAACAGCTCCAATCTCCATGACGGCGAGGATGACTGCACCTGCTATGTCGTCAGCTCTGGCGCCGACTCGGCCACCCCAGAGTACTTTCAGTACTACCGCTTCTACGACTTTCGGAATCTTGCGGATGGGCCGGGGGAGTTTGTCGATGCGCCACCACTCGTGAACGATACCCAAGATGCGGGCAACGAGCCCGTGTGGAATTCTAATATCCTCAATGGCGACAACTGGAACACCGACTGGGGCATTCAAAACTGGAGCAAGGATGCTACCGAAGAGTTTCCAGTGCGCATGCAGAACTCGCCCGCCAACATCTACATCCAGCAGAACAATGACTCCAACGATGCTTTTACCTATCTCACCCTACGGACCAGTCGTCTCGAGGATTTTCAGTCTGCGGGAGAGATTGAGAACATGCAGAAGAATCTCAAGCACGTGTCCATGCGCATGCACGCACGAGTCGTCGGAGCCAAGGGCGCAGTGGCCGGATTCTTCACCTTCTTCGACGACGACAACGAGTCCGACATTGAGATTCTGACCGACGACCCTACCAACGTGATCCGCTACACCAATCAGCCCGCCGTGGACAAGGAGGGCAACGAGGTCTCGGCGGCCTCGGTGGCTCCCAGCGACCTCCCCGCATGGGACGACTGGCAGATCCACCGCATCGACTGGCTGCCCAAGAACAGCTACTGGTACCTCAACGACAAGCAAGTGGCCGCCAACACGTACTCTGTCCCCAGGAAGCCGAGCTACATGGTCATGAACATGTGGAGCGATGGCGGAGAGTGGAGCGGGAACATGACTGTGGGCGACTCGGCCGAGTTCCAGATCCAGTGGATCGAGCTGGTGTTTAATACGAGTGGGCCCGTAGAGGGTGCCCCTGGCGAAGACAAGAAGAGGAGCGTGGAGCTCTTCAAGAGAAAGGACAAGCACTGCAAGAATGTCTGCAAGGTCGATGGAGTCAAGACGTTGGGTACTCCCGAGGTTGTATTCAGGGGCGCTGCAGCTGCGATGGAGGCGTCTTGGGGTCTCTTCATAGTGGTTGGTTTCGTCTCTCTTGCGATGGGATGGTAATGGGCTGTAATGTCTGTTTTTGCATCATATGGTACATATTGGCGGATCAAGGGTTTGGGATCAAAATATTTGCATAGCGAGCGATGGGAAAATATGAATTCATATCTGTCTCCTACATTTAAGCAGTGTATGATTGTCGCCTGAGTGTGCTTGACTGAAGTAAGCGTGTCTCGCGATGCTTGGCCGCCTGGTAGTGTCGCGCGAGCTACCCCGCGCCAACGCCGACGCCGACGCCGACGCGGGCTCGCCCACTCGAGCTCCGAGTCCCCTCCTTCATCAACAGTACCTCCAACTCGTAACATCTCAGCTTTTAGAAAGTTGCAATCATGTCTGCTTCGATAGATTCAGAGACCCTTAAGCAATACCTGGCTGACAACCCCCCAACGATTGTCCCGCTCGCCATCAAGCCCCACTTTGAAGCTCTGAGCGACAAGGAGAAGCTCTATGCTCATCACATTAGCATGTAAATCTCCCAATTCGGTAGCATTGTTGCACAAATTAACTAAAAATGTGAACAGAGCCTGTCATGCTGGTACCCGCATCGTCCTCCGCCAAATCTCCCCCGAGGCTGAGCCCATCTACGACTTCATAATCGCCCTCCACAAGCACAGCAACGGCGACTACGCCGCCCTCGCAAAGGAAGCCGGCCTCTCGCAAGAAGATCTCGACGCCTACCTCAACTACTCGGCCCAGTTCCTGGGAAATCTGGGCAACTACAAGTCGTTTGGAGACTCCAAGTTCGTGCCGCGCATCGAGCCTCGCCAACTCAAGGCCCTCGCCACCGTGTCCAAGCCCACGCTCGAGCTCTACGAAAAGTTCAAGGATGCGATATACGCCGGCAACGATGTCGCGAAGCTGCACCTAGGATACCCGAGCGCGGGCCACGTGAGCACGTACTACCCCGACAGCCCGGATATCTCCAAGGAGGAGATTGCTGGCGTGAGCGACTTTATGGAGGGCAAGGGCTTGCTGCCGGAGAACACGAGAGTGAGGAAGACAAAAGAGGGTTTCGAAGTTTTGATCGCGTCTGCGTTGGATAACCCTTCGGCGGAGCAGAGGGACCTCAAGGAGAGCGAGTGGACACTCGATGATGGCAAGAAGATCAAGCTCGTCTTTGGCGACTACGCAAAGGAGATGGAGACGATTGCGACGCACATTGAAAAGGCCAAAGAGTATGCTTCGAATGAGAACGAGACCAAGATGATGGAGAACTACTCCAAGAGCTTCAGGACTGGGTCGCTGGAGGCGTTCAAGGAGAGCCAGAGGTTCTGGATCCAGGACAAGGGCCCCGAGGTAGAGTCTGATATTGGTTTCATCGAGACCTACCGCGACCCCCACGGCATTCGCGGCGAGTGGGAGGGCTTCGTCGCCATGGTCAACAAGGAGCGCACCAAGGCTTTTGGCAAGCTCGTCGAGTCCGCGCCCAAGCTGATCCCCCTTCTGCCGTGGGACTCTGCGTTTGAAAAGGACAAGTTCCTCAGCCCAGACTTTACTTCTCTCGAAGTCCTCACTTTTGCTGGCAGTGGGTGCGTATTGCGTTTCGGTCACGTGTGCTAGGACTAACACTCGGCAGCATCCCCGCCGGCATCAACATCCCCAACTACGACGACATCCGCCAAAACTTTGGCTTCAAGAACGTCTCCCTCGGCAACGTGCTCTCGGCCAAGGCCCCCAACGAGCCCGTTCCCTTCATCAAGGAAGCCGACCTCGACGTCTTCAACAAGTACCGCGACCCGGCCTTCGAGGTCCAGGTCGGCCTCCACGAACTCCTCGGCCACGGTTGCGGAAAGCTCCTCCAGGAGACGAGCCCCGGCGAGTACAACTTCGACGTCAAGAACCCGCCCGTGTCGCCGCTCAGCGGCCAGCCCGTCAAGACGTGGTACAAGCCCGGACAGACGTGGGGCTCCGTCTTTGGCAGCATGGCGGGCTCCTACGAGGAGTGCCGCGCAGAGTGCGTGGCCATGGCGCTCTCATGCGAGTTTCCGATCCTCCAGTTGTTTGGGTTTGGGGATGGGAGCGAGGATATCGAGGGTGAGGCGGGGAATGTGCTGTATGCTGCCTATCTCCAGATGGCGCTTGCGGGCATCAAAGCACTCGAATTTTGGGATCCAAAGAGCAGAAAATGGGGACAGGCTCACATGCAAGCTAGATTCTCAATCTTGCGTACTTTTCTTAATGCGGGTGTGGAGTTCTGCGAGTTGGAGTGGCAGGCGGAGGACATGTCGGATCTCACCATCCGGCTCGAGCGCTCCAAGATCACCACCCTGGGACGCCAAGCCGTCGAGGACTACCTCCAGAAACTACATATCTATAAGAGCACCGCCGATATTAATGCTGCCACGCGCATGTACGACGAAATCACCACTGTGGAGCCCTTCTACGAGAACTTGGTCCGTCCCGCGGTGCTCAAGAAGAAGACACCCAGGAAGGTGTACGTCCAGGCCAATACGGTGGAGAAGGGCGACAAGGTCGAGCTCAAGGAGTATGAGGCTACTCCCAAGGGTTTGATTCAGAGCTATGTGGAGAGGGAGTATGTGTAGAGGGCCTTGGGCTACTGGGATGGCTAAGTGAAAACGGCGTAGGAAAACCAATATACATGCATTTTCAAGTTGATTATTTCCAATCTCGCGAATGAAATTCTGATGCGGGTCTTTGGTAAAGTGGGTTATGATGCCGACGTGGCACTGTGCCTGAGTTGATGTGGAGACGTAAAAGGAACTATAATGCCGACACCGCATTATAACAACGCTAATATAATATTAGGTGCAAAGGGGATTATGATGCCGACATGGAATTATGCTCAAGCTGATGTAGGGGTAAATGTAAAGGATCTATGATGCCGACATGAGGTTATGCTCATGCCAATGTGCAAGCATAAATTTCTACGAGGCCTGCAAAAGTCACTGAACAAAACCCATGCTCCCCTACGCAATCTCAGGATACACATCCGTCCTCCTCAGCAACGGCATCTCTCTCCTAACCTTCTCAACCAGCTCCAAATCAATATCCGCAACCGCAATCTCCCCTTCCCCCTCCCCCAGCCCGTCTTCACTCCCATCCTCCCCCACCCCCCCAAGCCGCGCCACCACCTTACCCCACGGATCCACAATCATCCCATGCCCATAACTCCTCCTCTTCTTTGCTTCGTCGTGCCACCCCACCTGCGCCGCCGCAATCACATACGCCTGCGCCTCCACCGCCCGCGCCCGCAACAAAACCTCCCAATGCGCCCTCCCCGTCGGCACCGTGAACGCAGACGGATACAGCAACACCTGCGCCCCGCGGTGCCTCAGCGCGAGCGCCTGCTCCACGAAGCGGAGGTCGAAGCATATCATGGGGCCGACTTTGCCGACGGGGGTCGGGTACGGGTCGGAAAGGGTGTCGCCAGGCTCCACGCGGTCGGATTCGCGCTGCATGGGGCCGTTGTTGGGGAGCTGGATGTTGAAGAGGTGGAGTTTTTGGTAGCGGTGGGTCAGGTGGCCGGAGGCGGAGATCCAGATGAGGGTGTTCTTTACGCGGGTGCCGTCGGTGGTTGGTTCCTGTTTTTTTTCCCCTTGGTTAATCCTGGGTTAATGGGGGGTCGCGGTGTGGACTTGGAGTGGTAGGGATGGGATATTGGGAAATTTCTTTCTTACGTGAATTCCGACGCTAATGGGTAGATTGTACTTTTTGGCTTCGGCTTGGAGGCCCAGGACAAAGGGGGACGAGGTCACGGGTTGGGCGAGGGAGATTGTGTCGGCGGCGTTACTGGCTATGTAGTCGGTTGCCTCGGGGAGGAACAGGGCGGCAGCCCCAGCCTCGGAAGCCTTACGGACGAGGGCTTTGCATTTTTCGAGGTTATCGAGCAACGAGTCGGTGGAGCGGAGCTGGCCAATTGCCTGGTGGACGATTAGTGCTGAGCAACATTGATGACGAGGAAGCGGTAGAGTCGTGAAACGTAAACACAATATGTGACTTGGTTTCTGTATGCATTCAAGTTGAAAGGCTGGAAAATGCCAAATGCTTGATTTGTAATGGGCTTGGAAATGTAAAGGAACAGAAATGGTACTTGAGACAACCACCAAGAACATACAGTGTCGGAAATGGAACAGGGTTGGCGGCGAATGAGAAGCGTCAACTTACTGCTAGAGGCATCTTGAGAAGTCTCATGTAATTCAGGCGTAATTGTTAGAGAGCTCGAGCTGGGGAGGGGTAAGGATGGGATGTCTTGACTGGGTCCGATGTCGTGCTTCCTATCGCGATTAGCCGTTTTGGGTAAGTCGGATGATGCGCATGACGACTAATGCCCGGTGTTGTAGTATGCGGGATACACATGTTTGTGTCTCTTGCTTCTTGCTCAAAAGACGCATTTGCAGCTTCCGAATGCCCTCGTAAAAAACCTCCCAATTCCTTGCATCCGGCTGCCCGCCTACTGTACACTGCCCCAAAGGAACAGGCTTGCGTCAGAGACCCGAGGGCACGGACGCTGGCCCTGTAAGCCGACGTTTGTTTCAACCGGGCCCAGCGTCGTCAACACAAAAGCCCACGTAACTGCTCCCACGCTCGTTTTCCACGTCTCTCGAACTGCCAGAGGGCATCAATTCACGGCCCCGGATCGCCGGCACAGTCCCCGAGCAACGATTACGCACGCGCCCGAGCTCCCGCCAACACTTTGCCCTGCGTGGCCTCCGACGTCCCCGCGGTAGCCTTAGTTGACAGGTACGACGAGAACCGTCCAACCTGGCCTTTTGCGCCTCCACGCCATGTATGCGCCCGCACGAAATACAAAAGAACGGTGATAATCCACGATCCTCCCTGGCTATTGCTTCGAGCAGCGCCCCAGCATAGCGTGCACATTCCACAATGAGCGGCCAACGAAAGGGCGGCTGGGGCTCGCTGCTGTCGGGCGCCGTCGCAGGCCTCGAGTCGCGCCTGGACACCATCCTGGCCGAAGATGGGACGGTCAAGCCCAAGGAGCCGGAAGCGGCATCCAAGCAGGAGGGCGCCGACAAGGCAGCGGCGGAGAAGAAGCTGCAGCTCGAACCAGGTGCGTAGGTAGCTGGGCATTTCACTCTGCGCCCCGCATACACACCCGCTGGGAGACGTCTTGGAACATCGAGCTGATAGGGCAGGTGTCTCGCGCAACGCTTCACGAAGCCGACCAAATTCGAGGTTACAGGACCGCCTGGCCAAGGCTATGAACAAGGGCACCGAGAGTGCGAGGCAATCGTCAGACCTGGGGTCCCGCCCGCAGAGTCCAGCGCTGAAGAGTCCAGGCATAGCGGCCGCCGACATGGGCAGGTCAAGCATTGACTCCAAGGTCTCGGAGCCGGCCACGGAACCAGCCTCGGAAACCGCTGTTACAGTTGCGGAACAACTGAGCAAGATGGAGGAGAGGAAGACAGACATTTCACCTCGTCCTTCTACCGAGTCGCCAATTGCCTCTCCACCTCCCTCGACCGTCGTGGCCGACCAGCCTGCCGCGACTGCCATGCCGACCATGTCCATCCCTTCGATCCGTACACCACAAACCACTTCTCCGAGACCCTCCATGGACAGTGTCCAATCTCGCCCCTCGACCGACGTCTCAGCTCTTCCAGAAATCGAAGCACTTGCCCAAAAAGACCCCGCTGAAGTCGAGGTCGAACTTGCTGCTCTTCAGAGTGTACACGAGGAAGTCCAGCGGGAACACCGAGAAGAACTCAACTCTCACCTCGAGCGCATCGATGCTCTTCAGTCGAAGCTTGCCTATCTTTCACAACAGCTTGCATCTTCTGCCAAGGCTGCATCATCCGGTGCTGAAGCCACGCCGGCAGACAAGAAGCTGGCAGAAAAGGATGCGCAGATTGCTGCGTTGATGGAGGAGGGCCAGAAACTGTCCAAGACGGAAATGAAGCACCTGACCACGATCAAAAAGATGCGCCAGAAAGCCCTAGAGACAGACAAGGAAATCTCCACACTCAAACAGCGGCTGTCCAAAGCCGAGAAGAGCATTGGGGAGCAGACGGAGCGCGCTAAACGAGCCGAGGCTGCAGAGAGAGCTGCACAGGATAAGCTGAAGATTGTGGGAAGAATCGAAAAAGATATCGAGGTTATCAAGGCGGAGCGGGAAGAAGCACAGCTGACCATAGGAGAACTCCGCCGACAGCTTAGTGATGCGCTCTCGCGAGCCGAGGATGCTGAGAAGAGGGTAAAGGCGGGCGCATTGGAGGCTGAGAAACGGGTCACTGCATCACTGAAAGAGGACATTGAAAACATTCGGATAGAAAAGAAGCTAGCCGAAGACCGTGGGAAGCGAGAGCTCCAGGAGGCCAGGGAAGAAGCATCAAGGCAGAGCGAGAAAGCAAAGGTCACGGAGCTTGAATTGCGTGGCGAGATTGCCGTAAGACTAGTTGTATCATGCCTTGAACATTCAAACACTAACATGACAAGAACCTCGAAACCAAGCTCGAACTCCTCCGCAGTCGCTCCGAAGAGGTGTCTTCCTCCGCAACCGGAGACTCTCAGGCCAAACTGCTTCGCCAGATCGAGACCCTACAGACTCAGTATGCTCTCGCTTCTGAAAACTGGCAAGGCATTGAGAGCACGCTCACGAACCGGGTTGCGGCGCTTGAAAAGGACCGCGATGAAACGGCAAAGCGAGAGGCCGATATCCGGCGCAAGGCGCGAGATGTAAACTCGAAAGCACGTCGCCTCGAGGACGAGCTGGAGGGTATCAATGATCGAGCGCGAACGCTGGAGCAAGACCTTACTGAACAGCGCACGGCTGCACAGAAACTGCAGGCCCGCCTGGCGCAAGCTGAAACGGCGGCACAGGATGCCCGCGCAGACTTTGAGCGCCAGAAGAAGGTGTGGGAAGCCGAATTCCAGCAGAAGCTTGAGGAGGAGAAGAACAAGTGGAGGATGGAATCGCAGGCCCAAACACCTCTACTAGACGCACCCCACTTGCGCGCCGACTCGCCATCAGCCTCGAACCGCAGGCACTCGCCCGATCCGCTCGGCATCTATAACAGTCGGCGAGGAGTGCCGCGTTCTTCCGCAATGGACTTGCCATTATCACCCATGGACCGCATGCTCGACGAAGCGCGCAGACCAACCTCGTCCCGCCAAAAGTCCAGCTCTACCCGCACTCCCGAGATTGGAACGCCACAGCGACAGGACTCTATTCCTTCGAGCCTGTCCAACCTCAACGGCGGGACAAGCATATCTGCAACGCCCTCTATCCATGCTTTCGACCATGATGAAGGCTTCGACATGACATCCTCCCCACGCCAGACCATCAACGACATGATCTCCGTCTCCACCGTCGGCGCAGGTCCCTCTGTTCAGCTTGTCGAGCGCATGAGCGCCGCGGTGCGCCGCCTCGAGTCCGAAAAGGCCACGTCCAAGGAAGAGATGGCCCGCCTCTCCGCACAGCGCGACGAGGCGCGCGAGGAGGTTGTGAGGCTGATGCGCGAGGTGGACGAGAAGAAGAAGCAGGACGAAAAGGTGGCGCAGCTCGAGCAGCAGATGCGCGAAATGGACGAGCGGTACAACACGACGCTCGAGATGCTGGGCGAGAAGAGCGAGCAGGTCGAGGAGCTGGAGAGCGATGTGGCAGACTTGAAGAAGATTTATCGCGATCTGGTCGAGCAGATGAAGTAGACTGCTGCTGCTACTGCATGAAAATCAGCGGTAGAGATGGTAGCCTCATGTTGTCTTGAGAATTTTTTTGTGAGCGATGTGTTTTCTTGTATTGCTGGCGGCATTGTCTTGTGGAGCATTTCCCTGGGGGATTCGTCGGTGTCTGGTGCCTGGCTTGATGCTTCTGTGCCGAAATGTGGGACCTTCACTGCCTATCAATGTCCCCATAGAAGGCTCGAAATGTGACCGACGGTAGTAATTTGCAAACAAAATTTGCCTTCTTGTTCTTGTCGACATTAAGATTCGTTCAATGCCCCATTCCAGCAAATGATGTATATTCCAAACTCCAGGGTATCATGCAAATCTCACTTCTCCTGCCCTTGGAGCAACACACTCACTCCAAATCAATCCCCTCCCTCTCCGCCGCCTGCAAAATAAACTTCCTCGTCTTTGCATCCGGCGTCATGTCCAACGCCGTCATGCCATCCGTATTCTTCTTATCCCACTCGGCCCCCGCTACGAGCAGCACCAACGCCGCATCTCCATGCCCCTCGCTCACCGCATGATGCAACGCCGTCATGCCATCCACATCCGTCGCATTGAGCGGGCTCTTCCCCTCGCCAATCAGCAACCGCACCATGGGCACGCTCCCCGCCGCCGCCGCCCGATGCAGCGCCAACTGACCCCTCCTATCCTTGACCCTCGCACTCGCCGGCGGCCGCACCGCCAACAACTTCCTCGCGACATCGAGATTGTTGCGCGACGCGGCAAAATGCAGGGCCGTCTGGCCGGCATTGTTCTTCTGGTTCACGTCCGCGTCCTTGGAGAGCAGCAGATCGACGATGGGCTCAGCGTCCTTGCGCGACGACGCCATCATGAGGGGCGTCCAGCCCGAGGCGTCCGTCGCGTCGACGTCGAAGGATTTGAGCTGCACCAGGATGGTTACAATGGGGAGATTGTTGTAGGAGACGGCCCAGTGGAGGGGCAGGCGGTCGTCGGGGTCGCGGAGGGTGGCGAGGGAGGGGTTCGCATTGAGGAGGGATTCGACGCGTTGGGTGTGGCCTTCGCGACTGGCCGTGTGGATGGCGTATTTGCCCGTGTTGGGGTCTTCCATTGTGCGTGGTGGGTGGGGAGGGCGTTGGATATGGGGACTGGAGTGAAGTGGGGAGCTGGAGCTGGAGTTGGGATGGACCCCGCGGCGAGAGAAATTCTGCCGGGCGGTCGGAGGGAGGGTGGGTCCGTGGGGTTTAGTCAGCCGAGTAGCTGAGGTGAATGCTAAATACTCTTAACAGGGACATGCTACAGCTATTTGATCCCTATGTAACGGCGTGATGGGATATAATAGGCCCAGCCAATTCATTCTAAAGGGCTTAATAGCGAGCTCTTGAACTGCAAAGGAAATCCCAAAAAATAGTAGACGAAGCTCCAGCAATGTACATTTCCAGATCATCCCAAGTTTTGCCCATATTTACTTCCTTGCTTCATACAGCTTTTTCAAGGAAAAAAGTCTGTTCTATTTCAGGGAACAGGGGATCTTTAATTTTAAAAACGAGTATTCATTTCCTGAACCTAATACACGAGCTTAAAAGCTACGTCGCGCGCGCTGTACTTCCCACCAACACAAACCTGCGGTACCACCAAAACAACCAGTCTTGTAGATATTCATGATGATGTTTTCTGTTGAAAAATATTCAGAGCAGTCACGAAAAACTGTGCTAAATATCTCACTAGGACAGCTATACCTTACTCCATTGCTCGTAGAGAGGTCCCTATCGCCATGGGGTTTGCCAACCTGCTAACGGAGCTCGACAAGCATCTCTCAGGTCAACAAATACTACCGGCAGATATTTGAGCCGTTTCTCTATCGAAACATTCACATATGCACCAGCCCAACAAATCAAGTGATTTCCCTACTACGCGTCGTGACAGAGCGGAAAGAATTGGCCAGCTATATCGAAACCCTGGTTCCAAAGGGAAGCAACCCTTGGCTAGATCGATTCATACCCAATCCTCAAGTCAGGGGTATTAGAACAGAAGTAATGGCGTTGATCCATGCGATCGGGGACTCTTACCCAGAGGAGAACGACAAAATCAAATGGGTCAACGAAGCGCTTTCCGGAAATGGAGTTGCCCTTTTTACAATCATATTCATCCTGGCCTAGAATCTCAAGAAGATCATTTTGGATCATGTAACTTCCCTAGATTTGTCTCTGATGTTTTATCTTCTCCGCAATAAATGTGAAAGTTAGGACTAGACTGGAGGCGCTATCACCACGAAAAACCGGCTCAACAAGTTGGAATCTCTTACTTTGTACATGAAAACCCTGAAATCATTTATCCGTAACAAATCTCTGGTGTTTCATACGGTCAAAGACCTCGTGGTACTTGAGTGCCAGGAGCAACACCGCCATGATGATTTTGGGCTTGACATATTAAACGATAGCCTGACACGATTGGAACTTCGCGGTTATGATATGTCTCTCAAACGATTCGAATCGGAGCTGTCACAGCCAATACTCAGGAAACTGAAAGAGTTACATCTGATCAACAATCCAATTGTTATGGGAGATTATAACGAGGCAGAGGATTTGCATAGCTCCAATTGCTACACTTTCGGGGAGCTTCCACGGGTTTGGGGGGCGTTTCAATCGCACCTTAAATCCTCAGGATAACTTTGATGAACAAGATCACACATCCGCCTCCTATTAATTGCTTCCAAGAACTTTCAAAGCTCTTCACTCATCCTGGATGAACATCTTTTATCTGGCTGGCAAAGTCTTCACCACTTGAGGTTTCCCCAAGCACACTTCCCGAGTGCCCTCCAAAAATTGCACCTGTACATGCGGGACAGTGACGCCTATTGTAGTTGGTATCCTTCGTATGAGTTCTGGTACAAAGGTCTTTCATCTTTGCGGGAGTTAGACTTGACCTTCCTGGATGTTGTGGCACTTGACGAACACGCTTTTGACCACTTCATTGATGTTTCCCGCCGTTTCGAAGAACATTACATTGCATTCAAGGTATATCTAGTATCTAAGTCTTACAAAGATGATTATGTAATGTTGTTCTGTGGCCGAAAGTCGTATTGCCCAGCTCTTGGTATTGAAGAAGTACACAAGACAGAAGAAGAGTGCGAGAACAAAGACGAAAACCATCATGCCTGATAACAGAACTCAATAAGAATGGGTTCTGCTTTTGCAAATATTCACAGAGACATGAAAGTACGGAGAAATCCAGCTCTTTTGGTGAAGACATTTACTATGAATCACATGATTCAGGCTACGAATATGCAAACATTACAACTTGAGCCCTAATATTCCATAAGGCCTTGATAGTCCGTATGTTCCTTTTTAAAATCACTTTTCCGACCTAACAATGACCTGGAACCAGAAATAGATCGACTCATAAGTGTATATTGAGCTGAGAGACTACTGGAGTAGAGGGGGGAAAGGGCTGGGATGCCTGGCAGATGTCTTCTTTTCCTAAAGGAAAAGATATGGACATAGATACGAATGGGCAGTTAATGAATCAAATTTTGATTCGAACAGAATTTGAGTTCACGCACGTTGTACCTTAAACTCGGCCGTGACGCCCTAAGGCTCTCTTATCACAAGTCGCGCTATGGCAACCCTGCCCCACAAACCACAGCCACAACCACAGCCACAACCACATTAACGGACCACAGTAAAAAATAATTTTACATCTGCTATGTAGTATCTTGCCTGCATTTGAAAAAACAAGTTACGAAAAACCTATTTAGAGAAAGTTGCAGCCTCTCCTTAGTAGGACAGGGTCTCGAAGTTTAGCACATCTTATGGAAAGGCCGTCAAAACTAGAAGATATATGCATTTGTATGACCGGAATGCGCGAAAACTGCCTAGACAAGGGGTTGCTTAGATTACCTGGTTGCCTTCTTGCTCCGCCTCGCTGCCCCGCATCTTCGCTCTGCTTACCTGCAACACATTGCCAACTTCCCACTATCCTGCCACAATACCAGGAAAAGGAAAAAAATCTCTTCTCACCACTTCTCTCCTGACATCCTGTTGCGAACTCACCATGGACCCGCTCTCAGTGACCGCGAGTATAGTAACTCTCATCACGATCACTGGGTCGATTTTGCAGTATCTGGAACAGACAAGAGCTCGCTTAAACCCTAACATCGAGCTTCTTACAATCATGAATACCGTAGGTGAAATGTGGGATCTTAGATGGCCTAGCCTAACAACTGCAGGTGACAGACCTCCAGGGGACTTTGATGGTAGTGCGTGGTGAATACAATGCGCTTCGAGACAACAAGACAGTGACTGCTCAAGAAGCCTGTAAAAATCTTCCGGATACTTTAAAGAGACTTCAAGGATACCTGGACGAGTTAACTGACTTTGCGCGTGTCAAACTATTAAAGAACGGCAAGGTACACCGCCTAGGGCTAAGCGAACAGAAGAAGAAACAGTTGGGGGACATTCGAGACAAGATTTCATATGCGCACCGCAACCTACAACTGGTATTGCTGACAATGAGCCTGTTAGTTTGAATTTAAATTATGCTTCAGACTATAAGGGGGACTATAGCTAACGTCTCTCTAGCCGTCAAGGTCGTGAGCTCCGGTCGAAGATCGATGAAGTGGTTATCATACAGAACGAACACCACAACCAAACCAAAATGATATTGAATAAGATGGACTCTCAGATGAGTGTGAGACAAGACCTTGAAGAAGAAAACCCAAAGGTTCATCAGCACACGCAGAGCGAAGTCTGGTCTGTTCTGGAACAGGCAGTATACCATGATGGCAATGGGATGTGCAGTCAGCTTCAGATAACAGTCAACACGCCTCTGAAAGCATGCAAGGGAACTTGCAAATGTCAATGTCATGTTAGCAGCAAGTATCGAACACCAAAATGGCTTTCGCTGGCTGTTGGGAGCCTATTCTACTCCTCCACAAGTACCCCCTCGCCAGACATTCGTCCTTGCGATATCGAAGCCTGCTTTAGATCTCAAACATCATCTTCATCTAGGTTCACATATTATTTTCCATGTTGGATCATGCGCGCAGCCCTGACCTCCACCTGGAGCAGCCTCAGCGGGAAGAACTTTTCCTGGTTTGTAAGAATACCGAGAGCGATAGCAGGTACTTCACTTTGTTGGAGCTATATCAAAGGCGGATCTGTAGAAAAAGTTCAGGAACTTTTGCAAAATGGGGATATGTCACCCTTTGACATTGGCTTCGACGGGGTTTCTGTTTTGAGTGTACGTCATAAAATGAGGGCGAACTCATTGGACTTTTCGCACTAACGCACATGCAGTACGCCTTGATTTTTTGGGAATTAGAAATATGCATTCTTCTAACGAAGTTGGGAGCAGATTTGCATTTTAAGAATAAATCAGGATGGTAAAGTATTCATTGACCATGAGTTGACGATTGAAACTAAGAGATTTCTAGGTCAGCATTTGACATGGCTTTTTTCATGTTATTAGCGTCCAAATATCCTTATTCCTCGAATGCGATGAAGTTGAAAATGCTTGTTAGCTCAGTGGACCCATACGACTTGCAACTTGGACCTTTACATCAGATAATCACAAAATTGTCTGATGCAGACTTCCAAAAGCAAGTAAGCTTATATCCTTCAAGAATAAATGACGCAGATTGGATGGGAACGACACCGCTTATGTGGGCTGCATATCTGGGTAACTACGCGTTTGTTGATATTTTGCTTACAAAGGGGGCTCAAGTCCATTTAAGGGACGAAAATGGAAGAACTGCCCTCCATTTCGCTTCGAAATCCGGATCATTGAGATGCTTCAAAGCTCTTCTGAATGCAGGGGCAGATGCTATGGTCGTTGATCACCATAGGGATACTCCTTTGCATTATCTCTCTGGCTGTCATGATTCCGAGTCCGCGGCTATAATATTATTGCTACACGGTCGCGGCGTGGGCCTTGATTCCAAGGATGAGTATGAACGCACGCCTCTATTTTTATCAATTGATAAAGGGTCTTATGCGACTACCGAGGCTTTGCTAAAATGCGGGGCTGACGTTAATATCCCAACAAAGCCGTGCATTAGACCCATTTGGACCGCAATTTATCGTGGACAGGATCATCTTATTCAGCTCCTATTTCATTATGGCGCATCAACATCATGGAATAGTAACAAATATGGCGTTGAAAATGTTCTCAGGATAGCAGCGTTATATGGAACCCTACCGGTGATGGAAGTGATCGGGAACTCTACCATTCCACCAGTGGAATGTGACGTGGCCGAACTCAAGCATTATTTCAACACCTACCGTGATGTTCGGTATGGCATGAGGTATTCAGCTGAAGAGGAGCTTGCTGCATTTGATAAACTACTTGAGAAGAAGGCTATAACAGTTGATCAGGCCAAGGATTTGGACGATATCGACAAGGAACATGAGATAGATGAAGATATGAACGATGACTCTGATGACGATGAGAAAGCTGAACGTTTTGTGGACGCTATGGAAGATTTATTGTTTTCCAATGAGATTGACTCTCGGGCTACACCTGCGGCTGCAGCGTCTTCGTAGAGGTAGTAACGAGTTTTGTCTAGATTGAAGTGAATTATCAAGATCATACGCGTCATTTTGTCAATTCAAATATATGTTTGGATTCCAACCCAAAAGTAACGACTCGAACTATCTGGACGCTTATGATGAGGAATATGGCCTTGTACCATGACTATATGACTTGGACTACACAACATAAACGAGGGGGTTGCAAGCGGACTTGTATCAGTAGGATGTGGGAATTTTCGAAATAAATTCGTAGAGAAACTCAAAGATCCAAAATCTGAAGGCTGATTTGTGACCTAGATATGGTCAGGTCTACATGTCTAAGAACAGCTTTCTTCTCAATGCTACAATTCGTTGGAAAATGAGCTCTAGAAAATTGAAGATTGTTTTTACTTGGTATTCTAAAGCCGAGAGCATACATAAAAATTTTTGAATGTTGTAGCCGGGAATTTCCCATTTGCCGCATCCAAGGAAGGCATGCATCGAAAAAAGATTCAGTCTCTGGGTACTCCTTATCATGGACGTATAAAAATCGCAAAGGCCCAACGCTGACGTTTCCTGAATCTCTGTCCATTGAGTCAGGCGAATCGATCTCATCACGCTAAAAGTCGACTGAGTGCAGATCATTCATCGAAATATTGTATTTTCTCATGCTCTGAGGAACGAGTAGCAACAAGAGAGCAGCTATTGAGGTATGAGCTTGAATTGGACTGTAATACGAAATGCTGTCCCCACTTTCATTAGTAATGCATCGTATCGTACGTAAGACCTACCCCTGTAAACATTACTCGAATGGTCAACGCTGAAGTTAAAGTGTCTTAATAACTACCTCTTATTGGACCCGATTTTTCCAGGTTGTGAAATTGGTAAAATAAAGATATATAGATCGAGTTGACGTATTGGGCAACAAAAGACTGTTGTAAAAGGACAAGTAGCCAAGGCACAGGTCTTAAGGTGATATATTTTCTTATTTACAACGCATAATAAAATGAAACTAAAAGGCTGAAGTACTTCAGTTTAAATAAATGCGAATATTTGCATACAGCTCTTGGCACGTAGTGGGAAAAAGGTACAATCCGGTAACGATGGCTTGGCACGCTCTGATACTCGAGAATATGGCAATATTTTCCGATCTTCTGGCTCTACCGGGAATGTGATCCTATAGACATGCCAAAAGTTTGGCTTCACCTTGATTATTCGTATCGATCGATCGATTTGCAACAGGAATAAGAATCGGAAAGGAGCCAGCTATTACTGTCATGACTGCCTACGCTAAATGACGGCAGGACGGTTTGACGGGAATAATGCAGAAAAATGATTGGTGCGGGGTTTCGCAGTTCGGGTATTCTGGAATACGCCGCTGCATGGAGACCCACCTTGGTCGTCTCCAACGAGAAGGATCACTCGATGAGGAAGAGCCCCCTGCCACAGTTATCAGTAGATATGTGAGAATTTATTTGTGCGGCATTTATAATCAATTAACCGTACTACTACCAGGGTTTCCGAGGAGCAAACTGTGAAAGTATCCAGTGTATATTCAGATTGAATAGAAGAATGAAGCTAAACCATCAACGTACACCATCGACTATAAATAATGATATACAACTACAAGTGCTTACCTACTAAGGTTTCAAAGGCTTACTGCATGGGAAAGTCCACATTAAATGGGATTCTCTATCAGTCGTATAACGTGTCACTGATATTAATCTCCGGGATATGGTACTTAACTTGATCGGCAACCCGCATTCCAGTGACACCTGCGTGAACCATCCCGAAGCCGAACCAAACCACCACTTGCTAGAGAATGGACTTTCGAACCTCGCAACGACTGGGAAACACGACGTACATTATCACTCTCGAGGAATTGCCACAGGAGAAGCTCAATGGCTTCGTGTCCCCATCTCAGGAGGCAGTGTACATCCATTTCATATCCGCCATCACGTCCAACCACCGCGTCGGCGTCCAAATCTCCATAACCCCGTTTTGCCTGCGCGAGTTTCCCGGTCAGGTCTTTTACTTTGCAGAGGGCATCTACGTCCGGTGCTGCGCGCACATCAAGCGCGAAGACATACTCGCCCCCATCAACGAAGCCGCCCAGGTGATTTACACACGCGCCGTCTCGTGGCACACTTGGAACCTACGAGCACCCGATATATGGTATCCAAATCCCCTTTCATTTCCCATCTTGTTTCTTTTACTCCACCGAAGCAGAAGCCCCTGATTCCCCTCCCCACCTGCTAACCCCACCGCCGCAGGAAAGAACACGCCCACCCACCCCCCTTCCCCCCCTCCTCCCCACCCCAAACCTGCACCCGCACAATCCACTCCCGCCTCCACGCCCTCATCCTCTCCGCCCAAGCCTCCGAAATCGGCCTCAGCAGCAGCCCTACCAGCACCACCCTCACAGACCCCTCCCTCCCCTCCTCAAACAGCAGTTTCTACGCCCCTTCCAGCCCCGGCGGGACCGGACTGCACACCCGCGTATCCAGCAGCCTGTCACTAAACTACGCAGCAGCAACAGCAGCAGCGGACGAAGACCCAGGGACGTACCTCCCGCCCTCGAAGCGCAAGCGGCGCGGTGTTGCTGCTTCGGGGGCGACGTCGACGGCGGAACTCGTGGCGTCGACGGCGGACACGTTCCTCGAGCGGCTGCGCGCAACGCACATTTCGAGCACAGAGTGCCTCTCCTACAACGAGATCGCGCCGCTGGGCGGCATAAGCATCGGCGGTGGCGGAGACGAGGACGTCGTCGTGGGCTCTGCTGCTGCCGCCGAGGGGGCGGCCGAGCATGTGTCTCGCGCATGGGAAATGTGCATTTGCTTTGCGCAGCAGTCGAATCGGAAGCTCAAGTACGCGCGCTTCTTGCGGTTTCTTTCGCTGTGCTTCTTTTTGATTTGGGAGAGGGGGTCGCAGAAGCAGGGGAAGAGTGCGGCGAGGGAGGTGAGTTTCTACGCTTTCTTTTGGTGGTCATGGGTTGGTCTACCTCTCTATCGGGAGGGAGACTTGCCAGTGAGCATGTTCTAGGCCGAGAAAGAAGAGAGGAAGACGGTCTCAAGGTGGTCACGGTTTATTGAGCTAAAAAATCACATCTACAGGTCAACTCCAAAATGCGAGAAGCCGGGTTCAGCGGTCACTCTCGAGGGTTGAAGACGATGCGCGACGAAACGACCCTGATCAACACCATCATTGCCTCGATCCAAACGTCCCGCGGGTGCCAAAAAGCGGGGATACTGTACCATGTCATTTTTGGTAAGTAGCCGACCTGTCATGCTGAATTTTTTTATGGATCAGTGCCATCGAACTTGTGAGCTGATGACGACACGAGTAGAGGCATCCAACTATCAGCTTATTCGAACCATTAACCGATTGGGCAAGGAAAAACAGACTAGTATCATCCAGTACATATGCGAAAATGTGGATATCGATGCATTGGTTGCGAATGAGACATCGGCAATGGATGTCCAGGGTATAATTCAGCAGCACTTGCCGGAGCTTTCGTGAGTAATAGTTTGCAACACCCGTCAGGGCCGCTGACTCGTTGATGAACCTTTTCTAACACGACCCGTGTGCATGTACAGGACCCAAGCGATCGATGCAGCGATTGGATACGAAGCCATCTGCAACAGATCCACCGAGTCGGTCGGAAATCCGACTGGAGTACCGATCGGAATGTCAGGTGAGTAAAGGATACGAGGCATTACCGGGACGGAGTTGACCAATGCAGGGTACCTTGCAGACGAGTTCGCACTACCGAGCGAGCTAGTGGCCGATTCCAGCACAGGCTTGGAAGGGTTCGATGCCGACATGGTAATGTTGGACGGGATGCAGGGTGCCCCAAGTCACTATCATCTCCTGCCCTTTTCAGAAGGTGTTGGTGGCATGGTATTTGATTTTGCGTATGACGACATGGACATGGGAAAGGTAATTGGTTGAGTCTGCGGTGTTTTGGCTTTGGAGGTTTTGCGCATGACAGTGGTGTGGTCACGACTTTTGTTCTATGGTTCAATTGGATGGATAAGGAGGACAAAAGTATGAGTACAGGGTGCTACATGAAGGACCTCAGGCGTTTCCACTTGTGGCGACCACTAGTCTGCTTCGTTGGGCAATCTTGACGGCCAGGGCATCCAGTGATTCGGCAGCTAGTAGCTCCAGGATGGGGACCAGGCTGTCCATTTCCTTGGATAGCCAGTTGCGCAGCTCGACAGCTTGCAGCGAATCTATACCGTAGTCGTGCAGACTCTTGGAAGTGCTTACGTTCTCGATGGGTACACCGGTGCGGAGCACAATCTGGTCGACTAGTGCACCAAGGATGAGGGCAAGGGCGGCATTGAGAGTGTTGGACTGCTTGAGAGCACTGCGAAGTGTATCGCTGGCTTCGACTACGGTGGTGCCACGGGCAGACAGGGCGCGATACCGGGCGAAAAGAGGTACACTCAAAGCAGGCAGCGAGGTATCGGGATGCCATGGGCCCAAGCCAGTAACGATGTGAGCTGCCCCGGGCTCGCGGGTGGAATTTCTTATGGCGAACTCAAGGAGGCGCATAAGACGGTTGCAGTCAGTAAAGTCGAAACCCTGGCGCTCCATGGCATGCTTCAGGTCATCATGCTGGGCAAGGTAGCCGATACCCTCGACAGCGCCAATGTCAACGGTGGTGGCGGCCTGGCCACGTGACCTTCTGTAGCGGGCAAAGGCATCGAGGAAAGTGTTGGCCGCAGCATAGGCGGCTTGGGTGGCGTTGCCCACGATGCCGCTAATGGAGGACTCCATCAGGAAGAAGTCCATGTCGGCGGGCAGTTGGTGATGCAGGTTCCAAGTGCCCTGCACCTTGGGCTTGAGGACATGGGTATAGTCGTCCAGTGTCATGTTGGCAAGCATGGAATCGCGCAATACCATGGCACCCTGGATGACACCACGGATGGGTGGGTGGGTAGCCTCGAGGGAGGCTAGAGCGGTAGCCAGGCTGACAGCGTCGGAGACATCACATCGAAGGACCGTGGTTGTGCAACCAGCGGCCTGAAGCTCCGTAGTTGTGTGATGTGCTGCGGCACTGTCGGGCCCGGATCGGCTCAGCATCACCAGATGGCGAGCGCCACACGATGCCATCCACAAAGCTGTTTCACGTCCGATGCCGCCAAGGCCGCCTACCAGCAAATACGATGCGTCGTGGCGGAAGAGTGGGCCTTGGTGCTTACGGGCATGGTGGCCGTGGGGGTTGTGGTACTTGACCACGGCAGTTTGTTCAACGACAGCCACGAGCTTGCCCATGTGGCGGCCCGTCTGCATGCTGCGAAAGGCTTGCTCAAGCTGTGAGAAGGAATACGTCTCTAGAGGAGCAGGGCCTCGCAAGCGGCCCTGGCCGTGCAGCGCGAGCACCTCTTGGAGGACGTCGCCGGCCTGTTGAGGGTCCTGGTGCAACATGTAGGCCAGGTTGAATGCGGCAAACGAAGCACTGCGCGCAAACGGCGCCATGGCTATCTTCGTATTGAGGGTAATGTCCCGCAGGCCCAGCTCGATGAAGCGGCCAAAGGGGGCAATGCAGGCCCACGACTGGCGCAGTGCCTCGCCTGCGAGCGAGTTGATGACGACGTCGGCGCCGCGGCCGTTGGTGATGCGCATCACATGGCGGGCGAAGGTCGTGTCGCGGCTGTACAGGATGCGCCCTTCGTCCAGGCCAAAGCGAGACATGACCAGCTGCTTCTTCTCTGGACTGCCCACCGTCACCAGCACGTCGGCACCCGCCAGCCGGCCGAGCTCCACGAGCGCCTGGCCAAGACCGCCAGCGGCAGCGTGGATGAGTACCGTGTCCCCGGCGCGCACGCGGGCCATGTTGTGCAAGGCATGGTAGGCCGTGGTGTACGTGATGGGCAGGGCGGCCGCCGTTGCAAAGTCCATGGTCTGGGGGAAGACGCGGGCGAGCCTCGCATCGACGCGCAGGCGGGTGCAGAACGAGCCCGTCGCCATGCACACGACGGCGTCGCCAACATGCAGCCCTCGAACCGCGCTGCCCACGGCCCTGACGACGCCGCTGCACTCGCACCCCAGGTCCTCGACGGGAATCTGGCCCATGGCCATCATGACGTCCTTGAAGTTGATGCCGCACGCTCGCACGTCGACGTCGACCTGGCCTGCGCCCAGCGGGCCGTCAAGGCGCTCGTCGGGAGCAAAGTGGAGGCTGTCGAGCAGGCCTGGCGTGCCTGCAAACAGGCGACAGGACCCGGCCTGCTCTAGTGCCACCGTCATCAATGGCTGCGGCCCGCCCGTGTTGCCGCTGGCGTTGCCGCTGCTGGCCTTCCCGTCCTGCAGGTGGTCGCTAGCCTCGCTGTCTTCGGCAAGCCTTGGCACCAGCAGGATTCCGCCCCGCTCCACCAGCTCCACATCGTCCGCCATCCCAAACCCCCACACGCGCTCCACTACGCGCGCAACGCATGCAGCTGCATCCTGGCCGCTGACGGTTGCACCCACATCGCCGTCCAGGTCCAGCGTCACTATCGGCCGGTCGTCCGTCTCCGCCCGCATCGTCCGTGCGAATCCCTGGATCAAGGCCGCCTGCGGGTCTGTACAGCCGTCGCTACCAGCGCCCCGAGTCACCCACAGCACCCCCGCGCCTGAGTGCGCCAATCTCCTCAGTGCCCCCCACTCGCCAGCCTCGGGGTCCGCAAGTACCGACCTCGTCAACTCGCTCAAAACAATGCACACCTGTCCCGGCCGAGCCTGCGTCTCCTCGAGCCGCATCACCTCGGTAGGCGCCCCGAGCTCCTCGCACAGCGTCTGCAGGCGCTGCACATCGATGCCCGTTTGCCCCTTATCCGCCACAATCAGCATATTCGGCATGCCGTGCGACCCATTCTTTGGCCCTGCACCCTGGACCACCACCGAGGCCTCTGCCAGCCGAGCCTGCGTCTGGTAGCCCAGCTTCACCAACATGTCAGATACGGCCGACGACGACATGGCTGCCTGCCCGTGGATTGGAGTAGCTGCAAAGCCGGGCAGAGAGCTCCAGAGCAGTGTCGCCAGAGGGGACGAGCAAGCATGCTTTACAAGCACAAGCTTGCCACCCGGTCTCAACAGCCTTGACATGCCCGACAGCGTCTTGGAGAACTGCGAGCCCGACAATGTGGTATTGAAGGCAAACACCACGTCGTACGTGTCTCCGTCCGTCGCCACATCTCGGAACCCCATCGATCCCGCCCAGGCCGGAAATCTGGCCTTGCTCATCTGCTCAACGTTGAAGTCTGCATCGCTGCAATGGAACGTCCCGAACGGCACCGCACCGTCCGTCAGTCCAGACAGCCCCGAAAGGAGACTCAGAGACGCCAATCCCGACCGAGGACCCATGGTCAAGACCGATAGATTGGCCTTTTTGTGCCCCAAAAGGTGAAGATAGATGGCCAATGCCTGGTTCTCGGTCAACAGTTGCAGAATCTGCCAGACGCTTTCTGCCTCATGTGCTTCGTACAGGTCCGTGGATGCTGCTTCACCAACGAGCATGCCTTGTAGCCTCTCAGCTGCCCGCGATAATGCAGTCTTGATCTCTTTGGGTAGCTGCTGTCCGTTTCCTTCGCTGAGTTGCTGGGATGTAGTCGCTCGCTCTGTTTGTGATTGGACGAGCTTCCAAAGACTGTGCGCATATTGCCCAGCCTCCCTTGACTGTTGCTCAGTGACCTTATCAAGCGCTTCCTGGAGCAGCTGTACGGCAATTTGATTCATTTCTGCCGGCACGGCTCCGATATCTGTGGTTCCCGAAGCGGAGCAAATATTGATAAGCTCTTGCTGTGTCAACCCGTCGACGTCGGGTGCCCATTTGACGTTGAATGCTCGCGCAGGCAATTGATCGCCATCATCGTCCGTATCATGGCTATCGAGCGCCGCAAACGTCACGCCATCCATTTGTACTGCTGGCTCGCTACCTGGCACATGGGTGTCTTCAAAGACGGTTATACTTGCAGTGATAAATCTATAATCCTTGCGGCGTGTCGACGTATACGACGACAGCATCTTTCCAGGCTGTCGCGTCACATCATGAGCAACGTGCATTTCTTCGATCGACACCGGAACATAGGGATTGCGAACTTCACCGATCCGCGTCGCCAGCGCTGGAAAATAGGTCTGGATTATGCCATCCAGAGTGCACGGGTGTATGACAAAGGGTTGTTCGTAGCCCATTGGCATGACCGCTGCCGTGTCCGGGATCTCCGTCCTGGTGATGCATTGGTCTGGTGCAGACCGCACCTGATTGATGTTTGCAAATGTCGAGGTATACTGCATCCCAGACTCCAAAAAGCGTCGGTATACCTCGTCTGAGCCCCATGTTGTCTCGCATACTTCTTCGAATCCTTTGACCAGCGTCTCTTGGGCTATGATGTTCAAATCATCTTGGGTTTTGCCATTGACGAGATTCGAGGCCTTTGGGGGTGTTTTCACTGCAATCAGACCTCGACAATGCTCTGTCCACCGGCCCTCGCTCGATACTGCCATGACAGTGAATTCATCCCAGACACTTGAGGACGATGTTTTGAGCGAAATGCAAACCTCGACTTCGCCTGGCGTCTCCGGGATGATGAGAGCAGACCCAATAGCAATGTCGCGAAGCTGATATCCCAAGATCTTCGTTTGAGGCGCTTCCTGACAGAAATGTTGCTTCGCTGCTTCGATTGCCATGGTGATGTATCCAGCTGCTGGGTACACGATGTTCGACTGGATGCTGTGGCCGCGTACCCACGGTAATTCCGTCAAACGGATGATCTGACGCCAGCGCGGCTCTAGTGTACTTGAATGGACATCATATGCGCCGATGATGTCCATCCTGGGATGCAGACGTTGCCGATAGCTTTTGCTGATCCTTGACTCAGCCGTATATGCCTTGGTGTGGTTCCATGCATATGACGGCAAGTCAATTAGTGGTGGTATCTTGGATCCCAAATTATGATTGACTGCCGACAGTCGGATGCTGTGGCCAAGCACGAAAAGGCTGGATGCTATCTCGAGGGCCGTGGCCGTGGCGTCCTTCTTTCGAGACAGCACAGAAAGGTAATTTATCGAGCATTTGGCGAGGACCTCGCTGGCTTCTATGGTCTGCCTGATGGGTCCTGCGAGCGCCGAATGTGGGCCTATCTCGACGAGCGTCTGGATTTGTGACGTGTTGTCTACGCCGGTAGGGCTTGCCAATTGAATCAGTGACTGGGCAAATTTCACTTCGCCCACCAGGTTGCTGACCCAGTACTCCACTCCTAGTCTGTTCTTGTTTATGAGTTTACCGGTAACAGACGAGAAGAAGACAACTTTATTGCCTCCAAGGACGTTGATCTTGGAAATGGCGCTTCGGTATCTGTTTGCAATGGGAGCCATGTGGTGGGAGTGGTATGCAACATCAACAATCAGCCGTCTGTTGTACACGCCCTTGGCTCGAAGGAGATGTTGCAATTCGTCAACGGCAGTCTTGTCTCCAGAAACGGTAAAGGTGGTGGGACTGTTCGTGCACGCTATCACAGCCTTGCCCGTCTTGAGTTCCTGGAGTAGTGCAACCAATTCTTCCCTCTCCATGGTGACGGCTGCCATGGACCCTTTCATACCCTCTTCGGCCAGGATTGACGTCGCTCTTCCTCTCTCGTATGCAACCAACATGGCATCCTCAAGACTGAGAGAGCCGGCAGCGTAGGCAGCCGCGATTTCTCCGCTCGAGTGTCCAGTGACAGAGTGTGGCGTCACACCCCAAGACTCCAACAAATCGACCAGGGCAATTTGCAAGGCCGTGCAAAGGGGCTGGCAGTAAACGGCCTTGTTGACTCTTGTTGTCTCAAAATCTTTTTCAAGCTCTTCGACGACGTCGAAACCTGCGCCAAACTGCCGCAACGCCGACCCACACGCCTCGAGACTGGCCCGAAACCGCGAGCTTGCGACCATCAGTTCACGCCCCATGCCACACCACTGCGCACCTTGGCCTGTAAAAACGTAGCCAATGTTGCGACGCTTCGCCACGGTTGCGAAGCGCACTTTGGCGAGCCGCGCAATGAGCTCGGTAGCGGAGGAGGCAGTGACAGTGGCGCGCCAGGGGTGCTGGGTTCGGCGGTCGCTCAGCGTGAAGGCAAGGCTACTGAGGAAGGCGAATTCCTCATCCGAAGGGGCAGAGGGGGTGTCGCGGTTGATGGGAGTTCGTGCTGCGATGTAGGTTGAGAGACTCTGGGCCCAAGATTCGCCGGCGGTTGGGTCGAAGGCGGAAAGGGCGAAGAGCTTAGGCATAGGAGCCAGGGAGATGTTGTCTACGGGAGAGAAGCCGTTGCCATTGGTGTAGCCATTTCCATTGGTGTGGTCGTTGGTGTAGCCATTCCTATTGGTGTGGCCGTTGGTGTAGCCATTCCCATTGGTGTGGCCATTTCCGTTGATGTGGTTATGGCCATTGATATGACCGTTGCCATTGACCATACCGACGCTAAGAGCATCTTGGATGGCCTTGATTGTCACGTTAGGCTTTCGGGTGTGATATTTGGGATTGACACCACGTCCGCGCAAGAAATCCTCTGCGCTCTCCAGGACGGCGTGTACATTGGCACCACCATACCCAAAGCTATTCACGGATGCGCGACGGGCCTTGGAAATGTTCCATGGCTCAACAGAGGTAGGTACCTGCCGTTCATGCGTCAGTATCAATTCGCCGCCTAGTGAACAGGTCTTCTGAAAACTTACATGCAGATGCCACCCCTTTAATGGAATCTTTGGATTGGCCTTCTCGAAGTTCCGATTGGGCAAGATGATTCCGTTTTCCAGCATGAGCACTGACTTGATGACGCTCGCGAGTCCACTGGCACCTTCAAGATGTCCAACATTAGTCTTCACTGACCCAATTGCCAGAGGCTGCTTGCGTCCGACACCAAAGACCCTTGATATCGCGCCCGTCTCAGTGGTGTCGCCAGCCTGTGTCCCTGTTCCGTGGCATTCCACATAGGAGGTTTCGGATGGATCAAGGCCTGTCCGCGCATAGACTGATCTTATTAGTTCCTCTTGGGAAGAGGAGTTTGGCATGGTAATTCCCATTGATTTGCCATCTTGGTTGCTGCCTGTGCCGCGGATAATGGCACGGATAGTGTCACCGTCGGCAAGGGCGTCATCTAGACGCTTTAGAAGGAGAACAGCGACGCCCTCGCCTCGGGCGTAGCCATTCGCTCGCTCATCAAAAGTGTAGCACCTCCCGTCAGGGGATAAAAATCTAGCAAAACAGCATCAGCTTTGTTCCAACCATATGAGACAAGTTCTGTAGAGGCGAATTTGGGCACTTGATAGCGCCTCCATGCCCCTGAAGGAGAAAAGGTACACTATGAAAGTAGGATTTACCTCATCATACTCATTGTCACCATAACCTCGGGTCCTAGGACCAAACTAGATCCTGATGCAAGAGCCTGCCTTGCCTCGCCCGTCAACAAACTCTGGCATGCTAGATGCAGCGCCGTCATGCCGCCCGAGCATGCCGTGTCCACCATGACACTCGGACCCTTGAGATCAAAAGAATAAGATATGCGGTTCGCCATATTTGCCCGCGAGAAACCTGCGTTAGTACACTGATACATGGGCACGCTCTCCGGGTCTCTCCAGAGCATTTCCGTGTAGTCTGTAGCAAATGTTGCCGTGAATACAGCCGTGTCCGTTCCCACGACTCGGGACATGGGGGTTCCCGAATTTTCGAATGCCTCATATGAGCACTCGAGCAACATCCGTTGTTGAGGGTCCAGCGCCGCAGCCTCGGCTGCAGAGAGGCTGAAGAAAGGCGCATCGAACTCGTACACGTCTTGTTGGAACCAATGTCCATACTTGACGTTATGCTATGGCACTATGTTAGCTCCAACGCTTCTTAAAGCAAGTCCATGTCTCAAGAGGAACTCGACTCACCGTCCCGTGACGATTTGCATCTGGATGGTAAAACGCGTCTGCATTCCATTTTTGCTCCGGGATTTCTGACCGGCTCTCTCGGCCTTCTGCCACCATCCGCAAGAGATTCTCGGCATTTGTGGCGTCGCCTGGTCCACGAAAACTCATGCCCACCACCGCTATGGGCGTTGGGGTTTGTGCTGGGTGGTTGTCCCGCGACATGGTGTTGGAGACAATCCTGCGGCAATAATGGAATCAAAGTGTGGTGACACTGTTGAGGAATTAAGATTTTCGTTTTTGTTTGGAAGAATATCTCATATAAGTAGCTTCTTTAACAGGAAGCAGCGTCTTTGGTAAGGTGCTTTCCCAAGTTGTAGCCCTGCCAGCATCACCATCCACGGCGCTAGCCTGTTTAGGGAAAGCGCAAACAGCCTCCGAAGAACCTCCAAGTTTGCAAGTATTTACGATTCTACTGTCACCAAGGCACAAATGAAGTCATATCCGAAGAAACCATGAGTTATCACCTGATTTTTCTTCTCAATTCAATAGTCCGTCGAGACCAATACACATCCGGACGTATTGAGATGATTATGAAAAACGACACGCTAACCAAGGGGACCAGCAAGGTTTCCTTCACATAGATAAGTAAGGCAACGAACACGTTAAAATCGACCACCGCATCTGTTCTGAGATCCCATGTGGTCTGAGTTCTGATACTGGCCTTGCCTCGCTGAAGGAGCCCATCGAGTCTTGGTGCACCAGCTCTTAAGAGCAGATTCTACAACACCATGCTCTGTTAGTTGTGAATCCAACTAATTGAGCCTTGAACACTTTCAGATTCCTAGAGATATAATCGTGTCTGTAGTTTAGATTTCCCCTCGCGTAAAAGCATTGCTATAAGGCGGGGCGATCATTTTTGGGCGAGGCTATAGTTCATCGGCATAAAAGGCGCGCTCACGCCTACACAGCATGGATACAGCCCCCATACAAACCAACGTACTTCTAAGTTGCTGCAATGGTACTTACAGGCACTTTCTCGGCGACCAAAAGCTACAATGCTATCCCCGTCTTCGCCCCCGCCTATCGCCCCGCGCCCTTCCCCTCGCACTTCACCGACATAGACTGCATCCTTATCAAATACCGCACCGACGGCCCCCGCGTCCGATCCCTCATCCCAGACAACCTCACCATCGAGGATGAGCCCCTGATAACAACCCACCTGGTCTCGTACGGCTGCTCGCCCATCGGTCCCTACCACGAGTACATGCACAGCATCGAAGTCTCGTACCAGGGCACCAAGTTCGAGTACCCGATCCTGATCCTACTCGACAACGAGGACGCCGCCTACTCTGGCCGCGAGCTCTGGGGCGCGCCCAAGGTGCTGGGCTCGTTTGAGTTTCCGCGCAGACCCGACGGGACCAGCGGCTTCATGCGGGGCCGCATCTGCCGGCCCACAGACTTCCCCGTCGTCGACATCCTGTTCAAGCCTTCTGGCCTCCTACCGCTCGAAGACTTTGTCGAGCCCGCGAACAATAGCCTGTTTCTGCGCGTGCTGCCGTCGGTGGTGCCACATAAGACGCCCCACGTGCGCCAGTTCATGGAGGTGGATTTCAAGATTACGCACAGGCAGATTTGGGAGGGCGTCGGGTCCATTAGGTTCCCCGCCGAGTCGGCTTTTGATCCATTCCATCTCACGCCAGTCAAGGAGTATGTAAGTGCACACATGTCGAGGGGGTCGAGCGCGACGATTGCGCCGGTGGATGTGCACGATTTTTAGGGGGGGGGGGGGGGGGGGGGGGGGGGGCTCCTGGAGGGCACGATGCCCATGGTTCAATTGGATTATGTATAGTATATCTATAGTCGAGTAGATGAGAAAATATCAACTGACAGCTATCCAATGCGATACACAAGCTTTTTCGCCCTTACACGCCCAGCCCTCATGTCTTCCAGTCCTTCTGGAATACTTTGCAAGCCGCCCCTTCTTACCTCAATCGGATGTGGTTGAATTTTTCCCTCATGCAAAATTGGCTGGCATATCCTGAAGAACTCTTTTGCGAATTCATAGTCCTGGGGCCTGGCGGGGAAATCTGCCCATTTACTGAATGCCTCGCCGACAGCCGTGTATCCTAGGACAAACTCGGAGGTAATGTCCTGGCGTGGAGATGCTATGGGCAGGAGAGAGCAATACTTCACTGAATGGGATTCAGTATCTCTAGACAGTGCCTGGCTGCATATCGCTGCAGAAGCCTCTTCCGAAATGCAGTCCAAAGCCCAGTACAGCTTCCCGTTAGTGTGCTTTTGGATCTTCTCCCCACAGTCAGGGTCGTGATAGTCAAAGACAAAAGATGCCCCGCGAGATTTGACAAGGTCAACGCTACTCGGACTACACGTCGTAATCACCTCAAGCCCCGACCTGTTGTTGTCAGCTATGGTATGAGGCGCAAGATTATGGAGTTAAACGTACATCTTTGCGAGCTGTATCGCTACTGTTCCCGTAGCAGTACTCCCTCCATATATCAGCACCGCTGTACGCTCTTCCGCAGGCTTCGTCGGCAGAGGAAGACCCAATGCTTGACACAAGGACAGCCCCCCCGTCGAAATGGCGACACCAAAACTCGCCGCCTCTTCAAAGCCCATCGTCTCGGGAACAACAAATTGCAGGCCTTCTCTCACGAGCGAGAATTGACCAAAGGCTCCATCCTCTGGGTGAGTCGTATTTCCTCCATGGATGACACCTGCGACGCGCGAGCCTACTTTGAGCGGTGAATCGGGGCCAACTGCCTCAATTATCCCAGCATAGTCGCAGCCGAGGGTGCAGCCTGTGCATTCGAGTTCGTGCAAGTGTTTGTGGTCTGTGGGATTCAAGGCTACAGCTTTGATGCGCACTAGGCAGAAGCCTGGACGGAGTTGAGGGACGTCAACATCTTGGATTGCCGGTTTCCCAGCTTGAATAACTTTGATAGCTTTCATAGCGTGGAAATAAGCTCGTCGCGTAGCCGCGATGTAGAACGTATAATAGAGAGGCACAGGCCGACTGTAGAGATGGATAATTAGGAAATCCTCGTGGTGTTCGTAAATGTTTCAAAATGTTGTCTTGAGAAGATGCCATTTATATGTACTATTGAAACTAGTCCCTTGCTGCAATGGTATTTCGTCCCAAACTTTCATGAGATCAAGATGCCGATATCGTAATACCAACACACATGAACGAGGCGGTGCCTTCGATCGATCAGTTGATCATAAGTTCCTTGAGATGTATTCAATAGCATAGATAGGCCTAAACTAGCCATGTGTCATATTTTTGGATCGGCAATATATACTAGCGAGGATTTGAAGTTACTAAAGTACCTCAATGAGCTGATGCTACAACTGGAGGCCCTCGACCACGCCACTACTTGCAGTCCAAGATCTCACATCCGTAGCCTCCTACCATGTTTTTCGGTATTTCATGTATAAGACACGAGAAAATCGTCTTTCAGAACCCGCTTGGAAACATTTTGAGAAAAGCACTCTACCTACCTCCCCCAATCTAAAGATCGTGATGCTATCATTTATCCGCTCAACTGTCTTTGATTTCTTTACCGTTATCTTAATATTTTCCTTCATCATGTTAAAAACTATACCACAAGATGCTACAGACGACCTCTATGCCGGCCCCATCAAGTTGACAGACTTTTACACGGTATTCTACATTTGCATCGGCACCAGAATAGTCTACGCGCTGAACCGCTGGCTCACAATCCGCTGGACCAACAACTTCGTCAGAGACCCAACCTGGAACTGGCCAAATGAAATCGCAGTCGTGACCGGAGGCTCAAGCGGCATAGGTGCTGAGATCGTGCGCGAACTCACCCGCCACCGCATCAAGGCCATAATTCTAGACATCAACCCGCCCAGCGCAAAATTGGGTACCCATTTCTCCCACTATTTTGCTATCCCTTGTGCTATATCTAACAGAATGTAGGAGACGGAGTCGCATATTACCAGCTAAACCTCACCTCTTCCACATCCATATCCTCCGTCGCTGCAAAGATAAAACAAGACCACGGCAACCCCTCCATTCTAATCAACAATGCGGGGACCGGTACCGCCCACACGATCCTCAGCGAAGCCGAATCGGAGCGCCGCCGCGTCTACGAGGTCAACACGCTGTGCCACTTCACACTCGTGCGCGAGTTCCTGCCGTGGATGATCGAGAAGGACCACGGGCATGTCATGACCATCGCCAGCACGGGCAGCTTCTATTCGCAGGCGCAGAACGTGTCGTATGCGTGCTCCAAGGCTTCGGCCATGGCGTTTCATGAGGGGCTGAGCCAGGAGTTGCGGTTGAGGTTCAATGCGCCGCGCGTTCGTACTTCGTATGCTGACGCTCTCACTCCCTTCTGTCGCACGTTTCTAATGAGCCTCCAGAATTATATTCCCGGATTTTGTGCGTACACCGCTGGTTCAGGCGTTGACTAGCAAGGTGGAGAAGTTCCCGGTTGAAGTTCTGGAGCCGGATGTGGTTGCTAAGGAGGCTGTTCGAGCTTTGCTGTCAACGTACGGGCACAATATTGTTCTGCCCAGGAAAATGGCTTTTCTAGCCCTCTTGAGGGGCTTGCCTCTGTTACAAAGAATTGTTCAAAAGTGGGATCCGGATCCTCTGGCACTTGTCAATTTGTAGGTTGTCGTGAATGGCAACAATGGATTCCTGCCGAGCTGGAGAAGTATGTACAGGCGATAGGTTTGGCTGAAAGGTTTCTGGGCTCTTGTATCATCATTCAATACTCGAAAAATAACAATGCAATCTGAATTAAAATGAACTATGATAAAACGCCAACATATGTTAAATGTAGAGAAAAAATGACAAGAAAATGCTGATAGATACTATAGATTTTGCAAGCTGGAAAGAGCAAAATACTTCCCCTTCTTCCGTATGAGATCCGCATGAGTTCCAGACTCTACAATAACTCCGTCCTCTAAAAAGTATATTACATCCGCATTCTGTATCGCGCTCAATCGGTGCGCAATAGTAATGGTGGTTCGCTCCTTTGCCGCTTCATCAAGGGCAACTTGAACCTCGCGCTGAGCTTCCGAGTCTAGCGCAGACGTGACTTCATCCAAGAGAAGAACTCTGGGATGACGCAAGAGCGCACGAGCGATGGAAAGGCGTTGCTTTTGGCCTCCCGAGAAGTTGTTGCCTTTTCCTCCGCATATGGTGTCGAATCCGAGGCTAGAGCACAAGGTCAGCATTGGGATACCTTTTAGGCGTCTGGCACTTACGGAAGAGATTGTATGAATTCAAGAATGTATGCGTCTTTGCAAGCTTTTTCCAACTCCTCTTGTGGGACACTGTTCTCGCTGAGCCCAAGGGTAAGGTTTTCTCTAATAGTGCCTTGGAAAAGCATAGGTTCTTGGTTCACGAGCGCAACCTGGTCGCGGTACGCCCGTAAATCAAGGGACGAAATGTTCATATCGTCCATGGTGATGACACCTGCTGCTGGGTGATAGAAACGCTCTAGCAAGGCAGTGATCGTGCTCTTTCCGCATCCACTGGGACCCACCAGCGCGACATATTTACCTTTGAGTATGTCCAGGTCAAGTCCCTTTAGTATTTGGCGCTCAGGACGTGTTGGGTATGTGAAGTGGACGTCTTGGAATTTGATGTTGCCCTCTAGCAGCGGGCGGGCCTCGGCATGACCCGAGTAATCCTGTGGCAACGGCCGGAACAATGCTTTGAGTCGAGTCGCGGATCCAATGGCCTTTGCCAGATCTGGAGAATTGCTAAAGAGCTGGCCCGCTGTATCTCCGCAAATGTTGATAGTGGTGTGGCTCAGAATGAATTGGAACAGACTATACTCGCCGCTGATGACGAGAGTACCACCGTACCACAAGGTAAGGGCCGTGCAGAGCATGGATGCTGAGTGCGAAAATGCAAAAAGTGCCCCAGATGTCAAACTGGCACGAATGCTCTGCGAATTTTGCTCGGCAAGCTGGCCGTGGAAAGTCGCTGTTACCGTGTGCTCACGGTTGAGAAACTTGACGGTTCGTATCGACGAGACTGCTTCGCTGGCCAGAACCGCACCTTCTTGGTATCGTTTCCGCAGGCGATCTTCGAGCTGAGCCATTACTCGGATTCGAAGGAAGCCGCAGACCATGAGAACAGGTATTGTAGATAAACCTACAAGCCCCAGTTTCCATCCCACAGCTATACTGGCTGACACGGCGCCTATCAGGGTGGTGAGGGCCATGATATAAGTCCCGACCGCGTTGCAGCCCATTCCAGCCACGCTTGAAGGCTCTGTACCCAGAAACGAGACCAGGGCTCCGACCCCATTTTCTGTCATATCGAAAAAGGCCATCTTTTTGTTAAGCAGCGTCAAGAAAGATTGACCAGTCACATGTCGAATTAGCTTTTCAGTACATTTTCCAAGCACCGTGCCCTGGGCGGTGCATGCTAGCAGCTGCACAAATGCGAGGACTACATGCATTCCGGCCCACAGGTTGATCTCAGATCGAAGCTGTCCATACTCGGCCTGCGGTCTCGCAAGAGCAGTCAGACATTTAGATACGAAGACTGCTTGTACTGGTGCGGCGGCTCCCGTCTGCACGGACAATAGAAAACCCAGGCTCATTAGCGATGTGCAGTCCTTGTGGAGACTGGTCACGAAGCCGAGAAGCGTCCATATGCCGTATTCGTTGCGCGGCCTGTTCAAGCTCTCAAGGGCATCTTTATCCGTGCGAAACGTGCTTGAGTGGCCAGGTACGGAAGAAAAGTCTTTCTCTGTGGCATGCTTTCCATGGTCATCCTTATCGTCGAACTCTTGGATAGGGGCCTTCGCAGCCTGAATTCCGTTGTCGGCCAAGTCAACGGTCTGAGTCTTGGCAAGCTTGCTGTACATGCCATCTAGCTGAAGTAGCTCCTCATGTGTTCCCTGCTCGATAAGTCGGCCTCCAGCAAGTACAATAATTTTGTCGGCGGATTTGATGGTTGACAGCCGATGTGCGACAATCACGGTTGTTCTTCCTTGAGATGCCCTATCAATTGCAGCCTGAACGCTTGCCTCGCTTGTCGAATCCAATGCAGAGGTTGCTTCATCGAGGAGGAGAATCTTCGGGTTCCGGATAAGAGCACGTGCAATTGAGATGCGTTGTCTCTGACCACCAGAAAGCATAACACCGGCCTCGCCGACAAGTGTGTCGTAGCCGTCAGGGAATTTACTGATAAATTCGTGTGCATTCGCAATTCGACAAGCATTGAATACCAACTCGCGAAGTTCTTCCTCTCCTGTATTTTCTTGTGGCGTGCCCGTCAGACCATACCGAATATTTTCAAAGATGGTCGTGGAAAACAAAACGGGTGATTGCTCTACCAGAGAAGTGTGTTGTCGCAACCAGCTTGGGCTCATTTCTGACATTTTGTGGCCATCCAGCAGGATATCGCCTCCTAGAGGATCATAGAATCGCTCGAGAAGCTCTATAATGGTGCTTTTCCCCGAACCGGATGGCCCGACAATGGCAGTAGTCTTCCCAGATTCGATTTCTAAGCTGAGGTTGTCCAAAACAACGACGTCTGGTCGCGAAGGATACACATGCTTGACATTCTTCAACTCAATATGACCGGATATGTGATCGAAGGTCTTTTCGAGCCGAGGTTCCACCGGTAGAGAAGGCTTGCGATCGATCGTACCATAGAGTCTTGATGCGGCTGCGGTTGCGACGGCGAATACCTGAACCGGCGGAATGATGCCACATAGACAAAATATTCCCGTCACAATGGCTAGAATAATGGCCATAATATCGACAAAGGAGGTGGTGCCGTTGACCAGGTAGCGTGAACCCATCCAAAATCCCAGACCACAGGCCAAGTAGAGGATAGCATAGATGGATCCTACTAATGATCCGGATATTGCTCTTACCCAAATCGACCATCTCTCGGCTCTGACCAAGTAGCCATCGAGTCGTGATGCGAGTTCAGATTGTGCGTTGAGCCCCATGACTGTCCTGACTGCTGCAAATGCTTCTTCAGCAACATTTCCAGCCTCCGCCATCTCTCCTAGCCATCGCTGGCGGTACTTTGTCGATAACATACCACCCACGCCTAGAACTATTCCAATGCATATAGGACTCGATGCAAGAATGAGTGTAAGCTTCCAATCTCTTATGAACCCGATGATGAAGGCTGTAATGACTGCAGAAGAACACTGCACTGCAATGCTGGCCTTTTCAGAGATGCCGTCTCTTATCAAGTTTGCGTCGGCAGTAATGTGCGTAGTAATCTCGCCGGCGCCCATGTTGTCGAAAAATGCAATGTTTTGTCTCAGTACTGCAGCGAGATATTCTTCTCGGATCCGGCTGGACAAGACGATTCCCGTGCGGATGAAGCCAACAGTTGCGATATAGCACGTCACCAGCTCGCCGATGAACAGGTACACAAAATACACAGTGTATCGCGCAAGCTCCTGACGCGTACTCTGATCATCGCCACCTCTTGCCCAGCTTTCTTGGATGCTACCAACTAGTAAGGCTGTCATTAATGCCGGCATGGGCGTGATTGCTCCTGCGACAATGGCACAAAAAACCGAAACGGCGATGATGGAAAGATCTTTCTTGGTCGCATATCGAAATAGCTGAAAGTAGTTGACCTTGGGCAGAGGAGTCTCGATTTGTTGGGCCAAGATATCGCGCTCGGAAACTGCCCCTTCACCGCTGTCGTTTTCAACTTCAACGTTGGCCTGCGGCGCCATGGTGCTGGGCGATCGTTAGTGGCCATCAAAACAATGATTTTGCGCGTCCGAGATGAGATGGGAGCGTTTGTTGTTCTGACTCCTGCAGGAGTGTGAAAGTGATGTGCTTACCTAGGTACCGAGGTCTGTTAGGCAATGTGACGTGTTGAGATAGCACCGCCGTAAGATGGGGGTGAGGCTTGCCCAGCAGCCTATCGCATGCAAAGTAACGATATTGAAACGGACGCGTCGGAAACTTCTGGTTAGTTGGACAGGTTGTAATGAGCAGAATGGTAGGTCGTCAGCCTGGGCCTTTCAATCCGATCATTCGACGTGCCAAGAAGATCACGTGATCCTGATAAGCAGTCCTCGGGGCACGAATATGCAGAATGACGTTGTCAATTGACTTGGGCTACTGCAGAAAATGATAGAGATGAAGATCGAAAAGGAATGAGCTTGCTGCGCAAGCAGTGTACGCGGTCAGGTACGTCATATTCGTCGTTTTGGGTTGAAGAGTGCGGCGTAGCGAGAAGGAATGGTTCAGCAGGGATTTCGTGCATCACGGCAAGCAGTCTACGCGTTTTGGCGCCATCATAGCAGAAAAGACACGATGGGTATTATCACAATGAAAGATGGGAAATTTCAGCCCCAGAGATCACTATTTAGTCGAAGCTTGGTCCCCATTTAGTGGAGGAATTCGAAGTAGATATTTCGATGGCAACCATGTCTGATACTCTAAAGCTACCCCGTATTCTATGCCTCCACGGTATGTCTCTTCTCTAAAAATCTCTGTTGTGGTGTTTTTGGCTAATGAGAAGCGAACAGGCGTGGGTTCAAATGGAGACGTCCTCTTTCTCCAAACTCGCATGCTGCGCGAACAACTATCCTCATCATTTCGTTTCGTCTTCGCCAATGGACCCTTTTTCTGCGATGCTGGTCCAGGAGTGTTGCCTGTATATGGAGGCGCCGATCCCTTCAGACGATGGCTCCGATGGTCCCCCAAGCACCGCATCCTCAAACCTCGATTCCACATAGAAGCCCTCCGTCGATGCCTCGAGGACGCAATGCTGGAAGACAACCAGGCAGGTGCAACGGGCCCTTGGATCGGCTTCCTTGGGTTTAGTCAGGGGGCGCGACTCGGCGCGTCGCTACTATACGAGTCGCAACGACGACAGGCCGTCCGCAGTTCAGGGGGATCGATACACGGCTACGAAGGGAATGATGTGGAGACTACGTTATGGAGCCAGGATTGGCGGTTTGGTGTGTTTTTCTCCGGGCCTGCACCGCTGGTTGCCCTATCGCCTGGCCTTGAAGATCTCCCGTTGCAAAGCCCGACGGAACTAGACGTGGCCCACCTTGAATTGGACAAGTTTGACCCCACCGGCAAAGTGTTGATAGAAAGGCCGACTCTTCACGTCATTGGAGTGCAAGACGAATGGGCACCTAGGCAGTGGAGGCTTTACGAAAAATATTGCTCAGAAGATACCAAGAGTATCCTTGAATGGGAGGGGGATCACAGGATACCGATCCAACCGCAGGAGATCAATCAGATTGCAGAAAGAATGTTAGAAATGGCAAGCAAGACGGCGGATCTGAAGTAGCACGCGATAGATCCAGAAGTGTTTGCAATGATCGAGAATGGCTCGAGCTTACTATTTTCTTATAAAACACGTACATAACATTGTTACTATGCTGTGTCCCCGCAATTATAAAGAGTCTTTACTTCGTCTCAACGTGGCATTGCAGCTCAAGTGTTATAACATCAAAAGTCCACCTGTGGCACTGATCGACTGCCCCGTAACCCACTGGCTTTGTGGCCCAACCAAGAAAGACACCACCATGGCTATCTCTTCAGGCGTCGCCACTCTACCCTCCATCGGAGTTGCAGCAGCGACTGCACGGTGATAGTTTGCAGATTCCTCGTCTTGGGTGATGGCGGTCAACATGTCCGTGTCGGTAAGGCCAGGCAACACGGTATTCACGCTGTGCCCCTGCGGACCAATAACGGCAGCAAGGGAACGCGTGAAAGCCTCAATTCCTGCCTTTGATGCCCCGTATATACCGTACAGAGGCCCACCGGCATGCGAGACAATGGAGCTAATGTTGACGATGCGGCCGGGGCGGCGCAAGTGTGGGACCACAGCCTGCGACATGAAAAATGTACCGCGCAGATTGACATTAATGCAGCGATCAAAGTCTTCGGGTGTCGTCTCGAGGAAGGGTTTGCGAATGCCGATGCCTGCGTTGTTGACTAGGATGTCGATACTGGGGCCGAAGGCTGCCTGGGTCTGCTCGACGACGATGCGCGGCGCGTCGGCGTGCGCAATGTCCATTTGGATCTTGATTGCCCGCGCGCCATTGCCCAGACTGTTAATCTGCGACACGACCTTGTCGGCTCCTGCGCTGCTCGATGACGAGACAAAGGTCACGGCGACTTGAGCGCCTTGCTTGGCGAGATCGAGGGCGATGGCTGCCCCGATGCCGCGAGAGGCTCCCGTCACAATAGCCACCTTCCCTTGGAGTGAGGTCATTTCAGCTGCAGGTTAGTAAAAAATGTTGCGGGAATTTCCGCGCTACTTTAACATGATTTTATAGGTAGATGATTGGGGTGCTGCGCACCTACAGACGCTCGGTCGAGTGATGGAGAACAGCTCTTCCGAGCTGATTTGCGATTCCGAGTGGGGCTGCGAAACCAACACTGAACGAAAGATACCTGTTCATAAAGAGAGCCAGTGTGATTTTTCAAACGCAAGACATCGAGTTCGATCGAGGATTTGGATCATCTTACGACTGAATTTTTGAACGAGGGATTCAGACTTTGTTATCGGTGTCTCATTTTGGGAATGCTGCTAATATGCGGCGCCGTAGGATGATCCACGACGAGCCTAGCAGGGCAACTAATCAATGTGGGTCAGTCATGCGAAGCCTTTTACGTAAATGGAACTTCAAATCACCTCGACTATATTTGCTTATTGGAGAGAATGCGTTGTACATGGATCCCGAGGGGATCCTTTTTCAACTCATGAAATTAGCAGAACGGGCCAGGGGTGCTCTGGACAATTTCATGCAAACACGCAGAAGCCCATTCAGTCTTTCGATCGAATGCATTCAGAAACGAATAATCATCGATTCAACCTTGGGGGGTGACAGAGTACTGTTACACTCGCAGAAAGAAGTTGGTAATACATTGATTTTTCAAAGACTCGAAGTTGAACACACTTGTCCACGTTGATTAGTTTGCCTGCCACACTGTAATTGCTAATCCGATCAATTTCTTTTTGAGAATCCCTCAAAGCTACAGAGCCCAGTGATAATACACCAAATTCCCTGAGTTTGAGACTGAAAGTTTATTCAGGGCCACTGTCGAGGCACTAAGAAGCAACGGCCCTAGATACTTCAAAGAGTAAAACAATTTCTATACACACTAATAGACATCTTCTGTACAGCCGCAATATGGTCGAATGAATTCATAGCAAACAAGATCTGCCCAGCTACCCCATACAAAGCAAAGCCAAAGGCCACTAACGATCCCTATACACGTCCGGATCCAAGGAGTGAATATAATACATGTACCAAGGCGGAAATCCCCTCAACCTAGCCAAATACGCATTATTCGGCGGTAAGACCATCCTCCCCGCCTTGCCACTCAGCACCTGCTTAACCGTCTCCTCGGCCACATACTCTGGGGTAAGTAGCATCTCTGGAAACCCCTCCAACGCCGTCATCTCCCCGACCATGGCCGTCCTCACATAGTGCGGAAACACGATGCTGGTCCTCACCTTGCGTGCATTGTACCTAACCCTCAGCTCCTGTCCCACACCCTCGTGGAACGCCATGACGGCGGCTTTCGTGCTCGCGTACGTCACGATCTTGGTGGTGGATATGAAGCTCGACTCACTGGCCATGGTGACGATGTGGCCGTGATTGTGTGTGACCATGTCCGGCAGAAATTCCTGCACCAGGCGCATCTGGGCGAAGACGTTTACTTCGAATTGCAGGCGCCGGTGGGCCGGATCTTCGTCGAGGATGTTTTCGGCTTTGGCGATGCCGGCGTTATTTATGAGGATGGTGGGGTGGCCGAGGGTGGTGCGGATGTGCTTGGCTGTCGAGAGGATGGCGGATTCGGATGTTACGTCGACGGGGTAGAAGTGCACGTGGGGGTTTTCTGGAGGGGAGATGTTGAGTTAGTGATTTCGCATGGAGATGCTTCCCACAGGGGCGGGCGGCGGTAGTAGTGATCGAGAGATGGGATGCACTACATACTGAGTAGATCGGAAGGGGGAGGTACCAAGTCCCAGATTGCGACTTTGATGCCTCGTTGTGCGAGTCGGCGTACTATCTCAAGGCCGATACCATTGGAACCGCCGGTGATCAGGACCAGCTCTTTGGCCCAGTCCCACGTCTCGTCTTCTTCAAAATTGTTCAGACATTGAATCGAGTAGTACGTGTTGACGCGTTGCAGCACCTTCCAGGTGCAGATGGTGCAGGCGATTACAATCAATGATGTGAGCCATGGAAGGCCATGCAGAAAGTCAAGGATACTTGGAGGAAGGGCGGTAAAAGAGCCCATGGTTGTGGTTCTGGAGGTAGGGATTGTCGGTGGGACAAATGTAGAAGGCGTGGATTGCCTACGGTGCGGTGTGGGACCCTTTTTGTATGCGATTGTCGTAGGATTAGGGATTTTGCATGCACGTATGTATTGCCTGATATCGTGTTGGGGGCTTAATGGCACGGACAGCCACATCTGGTCTACGAGGGGCTAGGCTGGTGTCCTGGAGCCGATTAAACATGGCGACAACCCAGATGTTATTATCACGTGTCTGCGAGACGCTTATTGAGTCCCAAGATTATCATGAGAGTTGGGGATGATAAGGTTGATGTGAGCTTAGAAGGGGCAGGGCAGTTACGAGCACTTTTATATCCAGATTTATATAGCAAAGAGAACTTGGTATATTCATAGGGTTTAACGAGCCCATTTCTTTACATCCACTACCTAGTTTGAGACCAAACAGCCAAAAAATTGTATCCAGGAAACACTACTACTAGATAGATAACATATTGCAAATCAAGACAATCCCAGGCTCAATGCCCTTCAGTCTCTCTCTTCTCCATAACACAGTCTACAAGTTTCTCAAGAGTGTCCAACTTGGCATACTCCTGAATCCTAAATTTGAGGCGCAGTGCTCTTCCGATCCAAGTATACAGTTCCATACCAGTCAGACTGTCGAGACCGAGCTCGTTAAAAGTGATGTTGTCGAGAATGTCTGTCACGGGAATTAACTGCAGCTCAGCCACCTTGACACGAAGGGCGTTTAGGAGAACGCGGGTGGCTTCGGTCTTATCATCGGCCATGTCGAGGGAGCGAGCTAAAGAGCTGGAGTTGGAGGCGGCAGTGTTGCTTGGGCCCTGTTCCCGATCTTTGGCATGGCGTGATAAAAGAGCGGAAAATCTGGGATCTTTGGCATAAGGGGGCAACTTGCGAGCAGAGCCAAACCCGGCACCCGTAATGCAGAAACCTTCACAGGACGAGGCAGTCTGACCGTTGACTGTGGCAGACAGGAGGGCTAGAACGTCTTGGGTGGTGAGGATCTCGCCCTCGAACTCGTCGACGTACTTGAGCTTCTGCAGCTTGGCAGCATTCTCAGCCATGTAGCCAGCATCTACGACAGCAGTCAAAGCTAGAGAGGTGGCTGGAAGGCCGCGAAGAGTGCGGTACCTGGCAAAGGAGTCTAGGAAGGTGTTGGCGGCTGCGTAGGCCGAATGCCCAGGGGTGCCCATTACACCCGCCACGGAAGAGATGAGGATGAAAAAGTCAAGCGGGGCGTCGCTGAGGGCTTGGTGCAAGTTCCATGTTCCACGGACCTTTGGCTGGATGACGGCATTGAAGTCGTCGTGGGAGACGGAACTAAAGACGCCGCCCCTGAAGACCATTGCGGCGTTGATGACGCCTTTGACGGGGCCTCTTTCGGCGGTACACTGGTCAACTGCCTGCTTGACCTGCTGAATGTCTGTCACATCGCAGGGCAGCAAGAAGATCTGAGCGCCCTTGGTGGCAGTCTCGTCAGCCAGCTTGCGCACCTCGGGCGTCATAGAAGCGGTGCGAGACAGCAAACCGATGTGTCTGGCTCCGTTATCTACCATCCATCTTGCAATGACGCGACCGAGGCCTCCGCCGCCGCCAATGAGTAGATAGACAGCGGCAGGGTCAAAGGCGGGGCGAGGTGGATGTGCAGGGGTTGTCTTGACGATGTTGCCGGCTGCAGGCACTAGCACGTGGACCACCGGATCGTCGTGAGAGAGCTTGGCAAGGGTATCGGACAGACGGTCGAGGCCGAGAGTCTCGACAGACGAAGGGACAAGACTAGTACCAGCTGCGTTGGCGACGGCATCAACCAAGTCGGCCATGCGCGCAGGAAGCGCATCAGCAAGAGCATGCAGGTTGGCGGCCGCAATACTGCAGGTTGCGGGAAAACGTGGAGCCGCATCCCACGCAATGTCGCCAAGCTGGACAAAACGGCCCATGGGCGCCAAGGCTCGCCGAAGGTGGGCGGAGGCGGGGGCGGAGGCGAGGGCGGGGCGGAGCAGCACGTCGGCGGGAGCAACTGTGTCGAGGCTGTCGACAACACAGTCCACAGGCAGCCCAAGGCCCGCCGCCAAAGCTGCCAGATCCAATGGATGTTCAGCAGAAGAGTCGACAACAGCAACGACTTGAGCACCAGCAGCCAGGGCGACGCGGACTGTGGCCTGGCCGACGGCGCTGCCCGCTGCAACAACGACAGCGCGCTCGCCCTTGCGCAGGCGGGCCACGTCGACAAGCAAACGAGCTGCGCCCAGGGTAGCCGGCAGGGCTGCCGCGGTGTCGAAGGCCATGCCATGAGGGACGCGGCCTAGGCTGGTCTCGCGGGCTATGGCAAAAGTCGCAAATGCACCGTGGCCGTCTGCAAGTCCAAAGACGCGATCACCTTCGCCAACACGCGTAACGCCGGCGCCGCAGCTAACCACAGTGCCGCTGAATGCGCGGCCCTGCAGCGTTTGGGCATCGTCGGCGCCCAGTGCCACGGCTTCAACACGCACCTCGACTTCGCCGTCGCCCAGAGCCCGAGTGTCGTCTTCGTCGATGCGCTGCAGGTACAGCGAGTCGGTCACGCCGGGCCGCTGTAGCGCGAAGACACCACGCGTCGCGTTCGCGTCAAATGCCTCGGCCCGCGGCGCCACCACTCCCGTCGCCGCCTGGACATTCTCATCCAGCACTTCATCACGCACCACGCGCGCCACCAGCAGCTTGCCTGCGTCTTCGCTGAACTCCAAGTCGGCTTTGATGTCGCCTCTTTTGGCTGCTGCCGCAACATGGCCAGCGACACGTCCCACCAGCGCCGCTGCCGCCTCTCCGTCGACGTCTCCTCGTCCATCGAGGTCCAGCGACGCCACCAGGGCCTGCATCTCACTGCGCACCGTCCGTAAAAGGCCGACCACCATGCCCGCCGTGGGGTTGGAAGCATGGTAAAAGGCTCCGCGCGTCACCCACACAACTGCGTCGCACGTTGTGATTGCCTGCTTGATGGTCTCATACGCTGTTGGCTCCGCACTGCCTAGCAGGCCCTCTCCCACGTCCACCACGATGCAGAATTTAGCTTCGGCTGGCAGCCCGTCACCCAGTCCCACCATCTTGCTGCCCAAGACTTTGTTTAGCGCCGCTGCTGTCTGGGTATTGTCGCCCCCAGGGCCAGTCAACACGTGCCATTGGACCTTTTCGGCCGGCAGCTCTCCGCAAGCCTGCCACTCTTGTTTGTAGCATCGGTAGTGTGGCTCAGGCCATTGCAGGGCCAGCGATTCTTCGACAGCCAGTTGCAGTCCGCGTACATGGACCCGGGCATCCTCTGCGACGGCATCCATCTTGTACGTGCCTCCCCGTCTCTGCGTGCCCTGTTCGACGCAGCCGACGGTTTGCAGCACCTGTCCTGGCTTCTGCACCTCTCCAGAGCCAACAACAAGCCTAACCTCGTCGACTGCCTTTGGCACCCACACGTTGCTAGCACCGCCAACTGGTGCGAATTCTTCGTCTAGGAAGGGCACATAGCCGCCACACTGCAAGATGCCATCGAGTGTCGTTGGGTGGATGATGAATGAAGATTCGTAGTGCTGCGGCATGACGGCGCCAGTGTCGGATACAACCACCTCGGCCGTGGTCTTGCCCTCGCCGTAGCGCAGATTATACACGTTGCGGAACATGCCAGTGCGCCGCGGGCCTGTCTTTGCTGACCCTTGATAGAGCAGCGAGCTGCTCACGCCCTTGTGACACCCTGTTCGTGCCGAGTCCCACGCCGAAGCCCAGTCAACAGCCTTCTTGTCTGCGCTCTCGAGTGCCTTGCCCTCCTTTTTGTGGCAAGTCACGAGGGCACGGCAATGCTGCGTCCACTTTTGCTGGCCCTCATTCCAAGACAGCAATTCAAACTCTTCTGCATCGCTGTTGGCCAATGCCCGCAGCTTGATCATCAACTCGACGCGTACGCCTTCCTCAATCACCAGCTTGTCGATGATGTGCAAATCACGCACAGTGTACCCAGTCACTCCCGTGTCACTGCCTAACCCGCATGCCAGGACGCGCTGCCTGCTGGCCTCCAGCGCTGCGCTCACGTAGCCAGCAAGCGGAAAGGTGGCCAGTGGCCCGACCTGATGACCCTGGAGCCACGGCACGTCCTCTACGTCAAAGTTGTTCTTCCACACCGTTTCGACATCGTTCGACATGGAAGTCTCATGGCCCAATAAATCATGGCGGGGGAGTGGGCGTAATAGGACCTGGTCTCGCACCCTGGATTCGATCCAGTATCGGCTTCGCGTCCACGGATACGGCTTGAGACCATCAACGAGCTGTGGGCGTGAGCCGTTTTCTTTGCCGCCCAAGATGTTGATTTGCTCCAGGTCCAGCCCTTGGCCAAAGCCAAACAGAGATGCCGCAAGCTTCACCATTGCCGTTCGTGCATTTCCACCGTGCTGCAGACTAGCCAACACCTCCACAGTGTGTGGCACCTGTTTTCCGACCACCTTGAGGATGCTCTTGATGCCACCCAAGAGGGTCGGGTTGGGTCCAACCTCGATAATCACCTCAGGCGGCGTCTTGCTCTTCAGCAACGCTGTCATAGCAGAGGTGAACCGAACACGGAACTTTGCACTATTCGCCCAGTACGATGGTTTCTGCACGGCTGCCGCCTCGACCCTTCTCCCTGCCATGGCCGAGAAGTACTCGGCCTTTTGTTGCGTACCAGAGAATGTATCACTCGTGCAAATATCCTCCTCGTACTGGTCAATGTATGGCTCCAGAAAAGGCGAGTGGTAGGGGAATGGAACTGCTAGGCGCCTGTGGGGGAGTCCGTCCTCCTCGAGAAGCGTTTCCAGCTCTTCCAGTGCCGATTCCTCCCCGGAGACTGTGATCGACTTGGGCGAATTTTCGCATCCCACTACTACTATCCCAGACGTGATGATGTCCAAGAGTGGGACGATGTCTTCTAGCCCTGCAGCAACTGCCATCATGCCTCCTTTGAAGTCTGGCTGTACTGTTTTGATCCTAATGGCCATCTGACCGCGCGCGTATGCGATGCGCATAGCCCCCGGGAGAGACAGGATGCCGGCGGCATAAGCGGCCGCAACTTCACCACTAGAGTGGCCCACAACAGCCATGGGTTCAACTCCCCACGAGCGCAGGAGGTCTACAAGGGCAATCTGAATGGCAGTCGAGGCTGGTTGGCTGACATCAGCGTCGTTGATACGCGTAGTCGCTTCGTTGGCATACAGTTCCTCCAGGAGCGAAAAATTGGCGCCAAACGACTCAACACAGGCCGAGGCCATCTCCAGCGCCGCAGAAAAAATGGGATACTGAAGCAGCTCGTGCCCCATGCCAAACTTCTGGGCCCCTTGTCCAGTAAAGGCAAAGGCAATCTTTGGCGCACGGCCGACGCGGCGTTGAACAACTCGTGGCGATGCCGTCTGAATCGCGAGGTCGTCGAGGTCTGATGCAATCACGGCAGCGCGCCAGCTTAGCTGAGATCGACGCTGTCCTAGCGTGTACGCCAGGTCGTGCATTTTGATATCAGTTGCGTCGTCTGACTCCAGGAACTGTACCAGCTGTTCTCTAGTACGTGCTAGAGCGGTCTCGTCGTTGGCAGAAAGGACGAAAAGGTAGTCCTCTTCAGCCCCAGTAGTAGAGCCTCCTGGGCTGGAATCCGGTTCGTGAACCGGCGCCGCCTGCATGATACAGTGTGCATTGGCTCCTCCGAATCCATAATTGTTAATAGCCACATATGGCTTATCCTTTGGCCAGGGCTCCGTGGAAATCGGTACCTGGATGCAATTAGTACTAAAAACACTGGCATATCTGGAAATCATGGCCACAGCGTACCCTCATGTTCAGTTTTTTCAGCTCCGAATTCATGGATTCGTCCTTGAAGTTGGCATTGGGTACGACCATGCCCTTCTTCAGCATCAACGCTGCCTTAAGCAAGGATGGAAATCCACTCGACGATTCCAGATGGCCCACGTTGGCCTTGACCGAACCTATCAACAATGGTTCCTCTGGTGTGCGGGCATCACTCGAAAACACCTTCTGAATTGCCGAAACTTCGATGGGGTCGCCAACTCTTGTGCCTGGCGCGTGTGCCTCGACGAAGCCAAACTCGTCAGGCTTGACATTAATTCTGGTTTGCACTTCCTGCATCAGTTGAGCTTGCAGTCCTGCATCGGGCATCGTGTATCCGTTGGTATGTCCATTGTGGTTCACGCCGACATGTGACAGCACGCAGTGTACCCGGTCGTTGTCGCGTATCGCCAGGTCCAGTGGTTTCAAGATGATGCTAGCTGCGCCTTCTCCACGCGCATATCCAGAATCCGCATTGGGGTCAAGCGCCTTAGTTATGCCATCCGGATGCAGCATCGTCAGGTTGGACAACATAGTCCACCGCCAAGGCGATAGATTGAGGGCGCATCCAGACACTATGCACGTTTCCGTCTCACCGGAGCGTAAACTCTGGGCGGCCAACTGCAGTGCATAAAAGGCTGACGAGCATGCCGTGTCAACGCTCACGCTGGGACCGACCAGGTCAAAGGCATTCGACACTACATTGGAAAGCATGCAGCCATGGCCAAGAACACCTACCATGGACGGCATGGAGCACGTATCGTCTTTCAGCTCAAGTGTGTAATCCGACGTATTCGACGTCGAAAACACACCAACCTTTGTTCCTGCAACGCTTTCTTTTGGTATTCCGGCATTCTCCAGTGCTTCGTAAACACACTCCAGGATGATGCGGCCTTGGGGATCCTACACACAGTTAGTCGCAGCACATAAACAAGCTCGAGTCGAGTTTGAGGACTTACAAAAGAGCTAGCGTCCGTCGCGTTCATTCGAAAGAACTGCGCATCGAAATTTGCCACATCCTCGTCCAGAAAATATCCGTCCTTCACATGAATCGAGTCTTTGCGCGCCTGATTCGGGTGGTAGTACGCTTCCCAGTTGAAGCGGTCTTTGGGAAACTCCTTGTATCCATCTTTGGAGTTGGCCAACAAGTTCCAGAAGTCGTCAAGCGAGGCAACCTTGCCCGGCATGCGACATGACATGCCTACAATGGCCAGCGGCATGGGCGGCGGAGCCGCCGTGGAAGAGCGCTCCGATTTGCCAGCCATGGTTGATCTGTTCGGAAAATAAGAAAGAGCGGACCGGTACAAGGAAAGGAGGGGGTGAATAGGCAAGACTAGATTGGCGTGTATAGAGTATAGGAGGGCGACGTGGGACGAATGGATATATAATCTCGAATTTTCAACCCTGCACTTGGTTTCACCAATCAGCCTCCGAGTGGCTCTTGTAGCTTTTGTTGCTTGGTTATATAGCCATCGCTCTGTTGTTTCTAAGCCGCTTGTGCGAGCTGGTTATCACCTCTATTCCTAGCGAGCGAGGTACTAGACTACCCCATCCTTACCAAGTTTGCTACATGACACGACAGGCTTCTCTAGAAGGAGCTGCCAAATAGACACAATTCCATACAAAACCATACACCTGTATGATTCTTTAGTATCAACATTGGCCTGTATAAAGGAGTTTTTCAATCCTGCGATTGCGCATATCAGCTCCAAAGAGCTGGTAGTAACTACCTCACCTCATCTCAGACTATCGCACGATACGACGATGGGTTTACATTCCTCTATCTCTATAGTCCCGGACTACTCGTACAGTATGTCCTTGTCGGGTCGGCGATGAGTCCGATGGTTTCCGATGCGACACTTTTGCATTCTGCCAGTGTCTGGTTGTCAAGGCTAGGGCGCATGACGGGGAAGCGCTTTGCAGCACAAGAATTCATAGCACGAACACTGGCTTAGAAAGATACCATAACTACATCATGGATTCGAATTGAAGTTCTAAACATTTAAATATGGTAATCTCTAATTAAATTTCCAAAAGAGCTTCAGGAGTACCTTTCTCCCAGCTTGCAGAGTTGGAACAAAGCAGTAGAACTGTAAAGCGCACAGTTGGAACAGACAGTGATAACTATGTTTAGAATTTTATAGTGCATAAATAACAGGAGATGTCATTTAGCAATAATTCAACTCTCCATGCAAAAGATGGCTCTCCAGGATCAGTGGGTTCCGCCTCCAGACCACAACCATCGGCCTGTAGCTGTACTCGGAGCAGGTGTCCTGGGACGACGCATCGGTAAAATCATATAACCATTCTAGGCTCTGGCTAACAAGTGCAGCATCATGCTGGGCCGCTGCTGGTTACACCGTGCACGTCTACGATCCCGCCGAGGAACAACGCCGTGAAGCTGTAGCATACTTTCAAGAGACCAAAGACAGCTATCAGAAATACACACCGGGACCATTGGTAGAGCCAATATCCGTTTCGTACTTGGAGAGCGCAGTCTCGGGGGCCTGGCATGTCATCGAGTGCGTTCCAGAGAGTTTGCGGCTCAAGCAGCAAGTATTTGCCGAGCTCGAGAGCCTCTGTGCTTCGGATTGCATACTAGCGACCAACTCGTCGTCGTTCAAGTCATCCATGGTTTCGGAGAAGATGGATCTCGCTGTAAAGAAGCGCGTCCTGAACACGCACTACTTCATGCTCCCTCACCTCCGAGCCGTCGAGCTCATGACCAATGGCAGCACAGCCCCCGAAATCTTCCCCTTCCTGACGAGCCAGATGAAACAAATCGGCCTCCACCCCTTCGTCGCGCAGAAGGAATCAACTGGCTTCATCCAGAACCGTGTGTGGGCCGCCATCAAGCGCGAGATGCTGCACGTCGTTTCCGAAGGCGTAACCGACCCCAAAACCGCAGACGACATCTTCTACGAAACGATCGTACTAGCGGGCACTAGGCCCTTTGCCGCTATGGACCGTGAGTCTCGCATCCTATCTAACCTAGCCTCGTCGTGCACCCAATGGCTGACGAGACGGTATCACTCCAGTCGTGGGCCTCGACACCGTCGCGCTAATCGAGCAACACTACGCCCAGGAGCGCAGCCTCGACACCACACACACCACCACCTTCCTGCACGACTGTTACATCTCCGCTGGAAAGCTCGGCCTCAAGAGCCCCCAAAAGGGCGGGTTCTACCCCCCAGACCCTGCGCGCGCTCCAGGCCAGGAGCAGAACGCCGACGCCGAACCCACCCTCTTCGTCCTCGACAACGGCCTTTCCGGCCAGGTCGACACGTTGCAAAAGGGCCGTGTGCTCGAGTACTCGGCGTCGGGCACGTACATGCGCACGCTGGCCTCGGAGCAGTACCTCCCGGACGGCATCGCGGTGCACGAGGCGCGGGGCCGGAGGACGCTGTTTTGGTCGTGCATGGGGTTCCCCGGGCAGGACGACGGGCAGGTGTATACCCTCGATCTCTTCACCGACACCACCTCCGAAAGCGGAGGTGATGGCGGCGATGGCGATGGCGAGTCGAACCCCACCCCCCTCTTCGCCCCCGGAACGCTCAACACGCCCAAGCAAATCGCGCTCGACGAAGAGGCTGGAAAGCTCTACGTCGCGGACCGCGAGGGCCTCGCTATATGGCGGTGCGGCCTCGACGGCACGGATGCGGAGCGCGTCGTCGTCACGGGGGACAAGGGCCTCGAGGCAGACCGTAAAGATGCTACGAAGTGGTGCGTCGGGGTCGCGATATCACGGCGGATGGGGAAGCTGTTTTGGACGCAAAAGGGGCCGGCCAAGGGGTGGCAGGGGCGCATCTTTTGCGCCGGCCTAGAGATCCCCACAGGCAGCGCGGCAGAGGGGAGGAGAGATGTCGAGTGTCTGTTGAGCGGGCTAGCGGAGCCGGTGGATTTGCAGATCCACGAAGGGGAGGGGTGCTTGTATTGGACGGATCGGGGAGAGATGCCGTTTGGGAACACGCTGAATCGAGTATTTTTAGATGGCTATGGGAGGGTGAGGAGGGAGGGAGTCGAGTGCACGCCTTTGCTTGGGCATCAAGTGTTGGCGAGGAAGTTTCATGAGGCGATTGGGCTGGCGGTGGATATGGAGAGGGGTTTTGTGTATGTGGCGGATTTGGGGGGCTCGATTTCGAGGTGTAGGCTGGATGGGAGTGAGAAGATTAGGTTGGTGTTTGAGGAGGGAAGGGCTTGGACTGGGATTGCTCTAGGGTAATATATATTTTTTATATTTGAATCTTCTCACGATTATTAGATTACTCAAAGCCGGAAATCTACCTCTCATCAGGAAAAACACTTTATTGACTCCTATGCATGTTGTAGACGGGATTATGATTATAGACTGAGTTTTAAATCATACAAATGATAACGGTACGTTCATTCAAAAGCGCCTCCGACGATCCGAGTTACATCGCTATTGAACAAGCGAGCAGCGTAGAATCTGTGCACGTCACCGTTGCTTGCAGCGTACGTGACATTACCATAGTGGCAGAAATAGCGCGTAGAGTAGTTCCAGGACCGGATCGAAATGTCCCGGCCATTAAGGCCAGCTTGTGGGCAGAAAGTAGCATCTTCACGGAATAGCTTGGTTCCATCATCTTTATCGAGATGCAACTTGAAATTGTAGTGCCGTATGAAGCTAGCAGGAGTATACTTGGTCTCGAACGAGAAGCAGGCGATGTTCCTAAGGCCTGAGCAAATCACCCAGCTAGCTCACTGCTTGAGGGTATTGCTTTTAGATCGATAGATGGCCTGTGTATTGATGTTGGGGCCGGTATGTGCAATGTAGCGCGTCCAGCAGCAGGCGGTCGTGGCCTCCAGTGTCACTACGGAGCCAATCCTGAGCGGCGAGCCGCTAACCATGGATGTGGTATTATATTTTGCAGCAACAATATTGGCTTGTACCGTGTTCTCCGTGGCGTCAGATGAGTATCCAGAAGTCATTACGCTTTCGTAAAACTTGCTTTGGCCGCTGTTGCTGTTACCACCACCAATCCCTAGAATAATGATGTCCTCCTTTATCGATCGGATTCTAGTCAGGCCTTCTCCGGCACTCGCTGATGTTAGTACGTCGACATCGAGCCCGACGTAGCATTGGCGCCGCGAATTGCCCACCTATTCGGTCTCCCCTTGACCACTCCAATCAAGAACCGAGAGAGAACGGACGGTATATTCGGGTTATTACAGGTCTCATAGCCAGATAAGATACCATTTTCAAGTTCCACTATGGGCCAAGGTCCGTTGCCGGGTGAAGTGCTGAAATAGATGTCTTCCATGTGGCCGTTGCCTGTGTCGCGGCTGTTGGTTTCGACATTGCCATAGTCGAAACAGTAGCCCTCGTTGTAGTGAGATCCATCCAACACTGCGTACATACCCTCCTCCGCGTCGTCTCTGGTTGTTCCACTGGCGGCATTATTGCGAGGCCAGATTGATCCTAAATGATTGTGATGAGGCGTGTCGTGCCAACGCAGAAAGAGTCTTGGACGGAAGCGCTGGCGACACCACCAGCAGTAAGAGGCGATATGTCGATTGTAGCTCCATCAAAACCGCGTTTCGCTTGATATAGTGGACCGGTGTAGGAATCGAATAAAGCGCGAGTAGTATCATGCGCCGCGACGCAGGGCGTGCCGGTAGATGAGTAGAAGTCACAGGACCCTGCAGCAACAAGCGAGGACATGAAAGCAAGCCCTAGAGCCAAGGCACAAGGACTCTTCGAGATTCGTTGCGGATACATGTTTTATTCCTTGGTAAGATGATCACGGGGGATAACCACCTTGAATAATGAAGAAGAGAAGATCGCTACACATTGTAGAATTCTTTTTATCTTAGTTCTCAGTTTGGTTGAAATCGTTAAAATGTAATTAAAAAAATCATCTCCGGAGCAAGTACCGGGCGTTGAGGTTTGATGAGGTTCGTGATATTGATTTTGGTATTTTCTTCAGTTGTTGGGGATGGCAAATTCAGTGAGATGATGCAAGTAGACGTACTACATTCTACCTTTGCACCCTTGAACAAGTGCTTTCTTTTAAGATTATTGTAAGATATACAGTTGCTGTTAAAATCGTATCTACAAGGATATGATGGCGCCCTGTTACTTACGGCTCGGTTCATTACGAGCGTCTGGATCACCATAGTTCCCGCATAATCCCGGGGTCTTGGCGTCATCCTAGACTAAAGTCTTGGCGATCAATTGAACCCCATACTCCAGGCCCAACCGCTGTGTCAGCCTGGCAGTTTGGGTCATCGACTGTATTTTGAGAAAGATTAATCTTTTCCTATCCTTTTTTGTCTATCCCCCGCTGATCCTTTCCATATTATATGCATCCCTGAATAATGTAGATGAGTGCAAGCGACATACGGTATCCCTTCTGCGTTCGAAATGTTTTCTTGCAAGGTCACCATAAACACGACACAGTAAATTATTTCAGCGGTTTCTTGGAATGTAATTTCTTGTGTACTCTGGTCTTTCGATGAGCGGGGCAGCCGGTCTTCTGCCAGCGTAGGCGCATCTTGGCATCGAGGACAGAGCTCCCAACGCCACGTCTTGGCTGGTAATCACTTTGCTCGCATGGGAAAGATTTATTTCATCTATATGCAGCGATATTTAGATCCTAGGCTCTAGAGACAGTAGCAGTTCGATTCGGAGCGCCTCTTTTGCCAGAGTTTCACAGAGCGACACTTCAATGGAATAGCTTTTGTCTTAAACACTCGAGCATTAGAGACAAGGCAATTCATTCGGAAGACTATAACTAATTCTAGCATGTGCAGCCAGCATTTGCGCCACCGCACGCAATACACGCGTTGTGCCAAGTAAAGAAGCATCCAAGAATGCCCTGCGAGTTCCTGATATTTCTGGCCTCGCAAGCCAAGCAGGCCAGCGTAACAGCGGAGCAAGACGATTGACGCTTCTCCAAGTGGGAAACGCCTTCAATAGCTAGTTCAGTAGCCCCAGGCTGGTATTGCTTGTCGAAATCGTACCCGGTCTTCTCCACAGCAACCTGGTAAAACTTCAAATCCTCTGAGGGCGACAAGCTGTTTGTTGGTTAGAAGAGTGAATATAATTTTTTTATATCATATGATATTTATGAGAAAGCTTTCTCGGCGTATAAGGTACCTTCACCGCCGTTTGGAGGCTGGACAGTGGGAACAGTGGCACTTATGGCGAGCGGAAGCAGGATGAGAATGTTGGCAATGACGAAGGACTTCATGGTGATGCTGTATGGATTGACTGGTTTGAGTAAGTGTTCGAAGAGATATATTGCTTAAGAAGATGATCGAATGAAGGGCGATGAGGAAACGAGGTGTCTTTCTTCTGTTCTTTATACTTTTCGAGAGACACTCGGCTCAACTTCGAATTCCTTCCCCAAAATTATATCCTAGCTCGGCAATAATTTGCCTCCGCAGACAGCATTGGCGATATCAAAAATGTCTGGTTGCCAATGATCCGGATACTCACTGATCTCAGGGCAGATTCAACGCTACTCCTTTTCTAACGTAGGAAGAAGTTTAATCACCATGCGTAGCAGCTACCGGTATATTCATCACAGTAATGCCGTAAATTTTATTGGAATGTCTGAAACTTCTCCGGTCCATTGGATCCATTTCGATCTGTTGGTGATTGCGGCAGACCTAGCTCTAGATCGTCCTGTTATCAATTTGTGTAGAAGGCTCATCCATGCAAGCCACTACAACGTTAGATTAATGTTATTCAAAAGCCAGAAGAAACACTATGCTAAAATTCCTTGTGGTTGTGCCAAGCTGAAGGGGCAATCTCAGTCAATCAAGGTTCAGGAATCACGCGCAATCGCAACACTTGGCCATCTCTTGTGTAGATACCCAATGAATATGAACAAAGCAGGTTTCATATTGAATTCAATTACCACGTGTTGAACTACTGTATCTTGGAAGTCTAGATATGCATGTGTACAGAATGATATAGATCCAATGGTGGTTTTGTTATATATTAAACACGCCCAGCATTCAGGAACTTTTATAGAGAAGTTGGAAAAAATTGGGTAATTTGATCGCACTCTTGTGTATATTAGTGCGATTTTAGTCACTTAGGTGTCTACGCAATCGTCAGCCTCGAGTCAGTTCCGCCCTGGTACTCCAAATGTATCAAGACAGCAAACAATAGAAGCCACAGCAACGTCCAATAGATCTTCCATGATGATTCTCAATAAAATCAAGATATTCATCATTTACAACAACTAACGTAAACCACAAGCGAGCGACGCATACAAGCGAGCGACGCACTTAATGCCAAGCATTTATATAAAATTTTAAAGCTAAATAGCCTTTTAATTATAATAGTTGTTAAAATAAAAATTAAAATTTTATAAAACTAAAATATATAACTTTTTATTAATATAAAAATTTTATTTATAAATTTATTAATAAAAAAGTTATTAAGCTTTAAAATTTATATAAAATAGTATAAGTTTAGTTAATATAATAACTTTAAAATAGCTATAATAAATTATACTTTTTTTTTAATAAATAAAATACGTATTTATTAATAAATTTAATTTATTATTATAGTATATAGTGCTTATTTTAGTATAGTTTATTTAGTTTATTCTAATAATACTAAAAAAATTATTTTTTAAATTTATATATTATATATTTAAATTAAAACTTTTTAAAAAACTTTTAATTTAATATGTTTTATATTAAAAACTATTTTTAGTAATTTTTTTTTTTAAAAAAAAGTTAAAATTAGTATTTTATATAAGTAAATATATAGTACTAAAATTATATTTTTACTTTAATACTTAATTTTAGTATTTATTTTTATAAAATATTTTATTTTTAATAATATTTTATAGTATTTAGTTTATAATAAGCTTAAAACTATTTAAAAAACTACTATTGTTTAAGAGTTTTATTATATAAACTGTTTTTAAGTAATATATTAAAATAAATTAAATATACTATACTACAAAAAGCACTGTATACTATAATAATAAATTTAATATACTAATATATATTTATTTAGCTTATAAAAAAAATTATAATTTATTATAGCTATTTTAAAGCTATTATATTAACTAAACTAATACGACTTTATATAAATTTTAAAACTAAATAAAATTTTTATATTTATAAAAAATTATAAACTTTAGCTTTATAAATATTAAACTTTTTATTTTAATAGCTATTATATTTAAAAAGTTATTTAGCTTTAAAATTTTATATAAATGCTTAGTATTAAGTGCGTCGCTCGCTTGTGTGCGTCGCTCGCTTGTGGTTTACGTTACTCGCCGACTGTGTCATGTTCCTCATTCACACCATGTGCACCAAAAAAGGAGATCATAAACCATACGCCAGCTATCGTACGGCACAGCATAATAACGGGTATTCTTGAGGTGAAATCAAAATTTGATTCCAAGGCATACTTTTGAAAAGGATTGCGAACAAGATAGGTTGTCGTGGCGGTAGGGTACACCATGAATGGAGGGCGGCTCGGCGGCTTTCTGTCGGCCTCATTATTTCTCTTGGCTGCTAGAGTCCAACCGCGTGCCATAACACTGAATGCAGGTATTGAGGAATCATAAAAATTATATGACTTGAACTGTTCAAGTGATTTTCGATTCAACCACTGCATCATCTTCTCCATTATCCACATCTCATCTTGCTTCCAACCATCCAACCATCCGAAATGAAGCTCCTGTATCTTACAGCCATTGCATCCCTGTAACTATTCCCTCCACATTTCTCTCATCAGTAATAACATCTATTCAGGTGGGCTTCTGCCAATTCTTTCCACTGCATGTGCTTGCATCACGGAGTTCCCAATCGTCCACTGGCCGGCGCCCACGGACTGTGCAACGACGTCGGGGGCCAGCACTGCTATGACAGTGGAAGCAACACCGCCACCGTAACACACCCCACCCAAATCATCAATGGTTGTCAAACTAAAACAAAAGCACAGTCCATCACTAATAGGCGCTGGACGGATGCGGACTGCCAGCGGCGATACGGCCCTGAGTGGACGGCATTTTATACCGACAACAATGCGTGCTAGATGGCAGGGGCTAGGAAATGGATTCCAGCTGCGGATTGGCAAAATATCAAGCAACGGACAGTGTATACCAGCAAATTCGACGATTTTGGATATACAATTAGTCTTAAAGGCCCGGTGTTGATATCAGGTAGAATCCGAAAGCCTAGAGCAATCGAAAGCCTACAGTGTCTAAACCCATTAATATCTTTTGATCGTGAGATTCTTTAGAGCTTATTCAACACTAGCAAAGTGTACAATATACAAAATATAGGAGTATCACGAAACAAAAGCTCATAAGCTACTACCCGGCTTGAAAACACGATATACCAATGCCGAGCGATCCAATCACCCGACGGGTGACAGACGCGAGTGGGGATGGTGGTGCCAGGACTTATACAAATCATGCTTCCCCAAAGCAAACACCATCTTGAGGAATTACTGGAAACTTGCCCAGATATCTCCCGTTGTCTTATGCTGTCAAATTTGAGAGCTTCAAGGTTGTATAACCCCTACGATGCACTGGAAAAAAAAATACCTAGCAAACAACTCTGGTGCTCAACATCATCACCGTATATGAGAAAGTATCGCAATAATCATCTGCACTGCAAGCCATCACAGCATTTCCAAAACGTCAGTAAATTCAATCACATCACGCTAAATCGTTCAAGTGGCGAGCATCTCAGACCGAAAAAAAGAACACGGGGTATGTAAATTCCCACTGGCTACCATTTTTCTCCCCCCCATCCCCATCCCCACGCTTCTCCGCATTCTTTTCTGCCACCCCCCCCCCTTTGAAAAAAAAAATTAGCCACACCCAATCTCCCAAACATACGCACGCACGCACGCTATGCACCCAAAGAAAAAAAAAAACAATATTCGCACAGGCAACACACCAAACACGCATGCACATCAACCCCTCACTCCCCACACCCTACACGCATCACACGATAAAACCACAAAACAGGACACACCCAAACCAACAAACAACCAACCAAGCCAATCCAAGAAGCGCGCATAGCAAAAAAATTTCCATTTTCATCATCCACATCCACATTTCCCTCCTCTCACTGCCTCCCTCTCTCTCTCTCTCAAAATAAATTAGAATTTAGAAACCTTCCCCCGCTACCCCGCATAAAAAAAGTGTGAACAAAAAAAAGGGGTGTCAAGAAAAGAAGAAGGGAAAAAAAGGTGTTGGGCCACAACTAAAGAAAGAAGAAATTAAGCATAAAGTACAAGAAACAAGGGCGGGTAAGGTAGGTAGATAGATAAAGGGGTATGTGATCAAGTAAGTGGGGGGGGGGGGTATGTAGTAGTGTGCAATCGATTTAGGAAAGGGGGGGGCATAAAAACGGGACCTAACACACTCTCTTGCGACCGTCAAATTCCTCAAATGTTCAAAAGGAAAGAGAGAGAGAAACCAGATTTAAAGGAAAAGGGCAGGGTGTGTGTGTGTAAAAAAAGTGGTATAAAAGTTTGAAAAAAAGGTGACACATCTCCCATCGTCGTATAATATTTTTGATGGATTTCCGCCGAAAAAAACCGAACCAAAACCCAGAATGCTGCCCGTTTTCCCGCCGCCGCCGCCGTCGCTTGAGTAACGGAGGCACGTCCCGAGATGTCGTCGTTCGTCGAAGCTGATATAAAAAAAGGGAAAAGAAAAAAACGTGAGGGGACATGTCGCAAGGAAAATACAGACTATTTGGGACACACACATTCAGCAGAAGCGCAGATTGCAAGAAATAAAAGAGGTGTATCGGGGTATGTAACTTTCCTTTCCCAAAGCGCCGGTAAAAGCAGTGGTGGTGTAGTAAAGTGTACACGAAGGGAAAACGGGTCGTCGACGACGTTAATGGGGGTTGGGATTGGATGTTGAACCGACCAAAGGCAATTTAGAAGCAGTTCAGGGCGCTCTTCTTCTTCTTGTTCTTGGCACTGTTGTTCAGGGCAGCCATGCGGGCCTCGAGGTGGGCGCGCTCGGCTTCGACTCGCAATCGGGCGTTGCGCTCCTCTTCGACGGCCTGGAGGGAATGACGCGTCATGCTGCGCTCCTTCCTCATGACGTTCAACTCTTCCTCGAGCTGAGAACACTTCTTCCTCCATGACTCCAATTCGTTCTTGGTCTTGGAACTGGACGACTCGAGATCCGTGAGGGCATCTTCCAAAGTGGCTGTAAGCTGCTTCTCAGCAAACAAGTGCTTTTCGATGGTGCGGATGCGAGCCTCCTGATCCTCGACCAACTGTGCCTGCGCAATGTCCTTGCTCTGGTGACGCGAGGTAGGCGGCGAAGGGGCATTTGTCTGAGTTGGCGGAGGGCTTCCTGGGAGAGGCGGAAGAGGAATTGCCGGAGGCGGCGAGGGCAACGAGGTGTGAGAGGTGCTCTTGCGGAGGTTGGAGTCCTTGGAGTTGGACCTCTGCAATTGCTCGCGAGGGTCGATGGACTCGCGGTTGGAGTTTCGCTTGGCGTCCACGAGTTGAGACTTGTTCTGTTAGCAAATGCGTGGGTGTCAAGGGGATGGTCTGTTTTCTTACCTCCAAAAGCGCAATCTTGATGCGCGATTCCTCGACTTCCTTCTCCAAATCATCCTTGCGGCTCATGGCATCCTGCAGCTCCCGGCTGCGTTCAGTCTGAAGAGCGGAGAGGCGATTGTTTGCGGCCTCGTGCTGGTCGTAGTTCTGGTTGAGCTGGTCCTCAAGCTCCTGGACAAGGCGCGAGCTCTTCCTCTCCTTCTCACTGACCTTTTGGAGCTCCTCGAGCGTCTCAGCGTTGATGAGCTCAAATTCCTTGAGATTTCCTTTCAGAGTCTCAATGGTCTTCTTGGAGTCGGCGAGCTCATTCTTGGTAGATTCGAGCTCCTTGACTGCCTCATCCATGCGAGCAGTGAGTGATTTCCTCTCGCTGACCAGATTCTCAATCTGAGACTGAATCTTGGTCAGGTCGGTCTCGGCGTCCAAAGCGGAGGAAACGCCCTTGAGCAAGCTCTCCATGTCCTCCTTGGCCTTGGCGAGATCAGCCTGGAGTGCCTGGGTAGAGCTCTCCTGTGCCTCAAGATCTGCAGTAAGCTTCTCGAGCTCTGAAGTGTGGGACTGCTTGAGGGCGTCCAGGCCCGACTGATGGAACTCAATGGCAGACTTGTGTTCCTCGACCTGCTTCTCCAGGTTGGCAACGAGCGACCTGTGAGTGTCGAGCTCCTTTTCGGTGAGCAGCCTAGCCTCGGCATCCTCTTCAACCTGCTTGACGATATTGGCGTGTGACTCCTCGAGCTCAACAAGACGAGCAGCATTGTTACGTGCAGTGTCCCTGTGCTCCTCGATCTGGGCTTGGAGAGTAGAGACGATCTCGGCATGCTTCGACTTCTCCTGCTCCAGCAGAGCCTCGGCCTGGGCACCGTGATCTTGCTCCAAGTCAACGATGCGGACAGCGTGATCCTCCTCTAGCTTCTTCATGGCGGCCTCGAGATCTCGCACAGTTTGCAGGTGCTGCTTCTCCGAGGCCTTGGTGGCCTCGATGGCTTGCAGGTGCTTTGATTGCCACTGCGACACTTCCCTCTGAAGCTTGACAAGCTCCGCCTTCTGGGGATCCTCGTCTTCGTTTTCCGAGCCTCCGATGGCCTCGTCGAGGGATGCCACTGGGGCAGGCACAGAGTGAGGGGAGAGGGGCTCGCTAGAGGCGCCGGGGGTTTCCAGAGTCGCCTTGAGGGTGGCAATCTGTTCTTCAAGCTCTTGCTCGCGCTGAGCATGCATCTCCTTGAGGTCCTTGATCTGCTCCTCATTCTGTTTGATTTGGTCCTGCATGGTGGCAACAATGGAAATGTCAAGGGGCGAGGATGCCTTCAAGCTTGACCTCTCCTTGGTGAGACCGCTGATCAAAGTCATCTTGCCTTCCATTTCCTTACGCACCGAAGCAATCTCGGTCTCGAGGGCTTGCACGCGCTCCGATCGCATGTGGAGCTCGGTCATGACGGCATTCAGGTTGAGTTCGAAGTTCTGAATGGCGTCAGGGTCTTCCTCAAAGGTCTCGAGCGCCATGTTGCGAAGCGAGGCAAAAGCACGGTTCGATCGGTCATTGCTGACAACGTTCTGGCTAGACTTGCGGCGGATGATGTGTGCAGTGGGAGAGTTGGGGCGTGCCATCTGGGCCTTGGTGACCTCGGACTTGAGCTCCTCGACGTAATCCAGAGTGTTTTCGTGCTGCTCCTTGAGCTCTGCGTAGTTTTTGTTCAGTTCGGTCATGCGCAGCTCCTTCTCGTCATGCAGTTTTCTCAAACTCTCCAGCTGCTCAGCAATGCCACTGTCGAGGCTTACTGACTCAGTAGGCTCAGTAGGCTCCGACTTGGGCACGGCCGACTCCGCTGCTGTCTGAGATGGCTCAGCTCCAGCTTCCGCCTCATCTTCGGGAGAGGACGTGTTGCCAGATTCCGCTAAGGACAATTCCGCAGACAACGTACGCGAGGATGAGGGCTGTCCATCCTCTACTTTGAGACCGGTCACCCCCGCGTCCGCTAAAAAAGAAGTTGGTCGAGAAGACTCTGCCAGAGACGGGCTCCGGTGACGTGCTTCATCGACAGCATCCTGAAGGGATGCCAAAGTTCGCAGGGCCTCTTGGTACTTGCTTGCGAGCCTGTCGTAATCCTGGAGGGTCCCCTCGTGCTCAACACGAAGATCGAACAGCTCCTGGGTCACGGAATCGAGCTTGTCATGGACATACTTGGACTGTGCGGGGCTCTGGGGAGGCTCATCCTCTTCATGGATCACATCCTTGTGGGCAATCACGCTTTGTTCCTTGGTCTCCGCATGCTCTTCGGTGCCGTTGGTCGTAGTAGGGGCAGCTGCATCCGCAGTTGACGGACGATCGATGTCTTCCTCCTCTGCGATCGCATCGACACTAGTGGAGAACTGCCTGTTGCTGTCTCCCGAAGAACGCTTCTCGATGAACGGATCGCTGTTCTTCTTTGCATGGCCGTTGACCAAGGGATCCTCGTTCTTGGTGTCATTCTGCCTGATGTTGTCGAGCTCGTAGAGCAGATTGTCGAGCTTGCCGATGCTTCGCTGGCGCTCTACGACGTGCTTCAAACGCTCAATCTCTCGCTGCATCAGCTCGACTTCCTGTTCGTTCTCTGCAAGACGTTCCTCGAGGGTTGAGATGTAGTCTTCGCAGCTGGACTCATTCTCACGAGCCTTTTGCAGCTTCTCACGCAAGTCGGAGATGGTGGTGTCGTTCCTCTCGATGCCTGTAGCAGAGCTGTCGACCTGGGCCTCGAGCGACTTTACGTATTCCTCGTTGCTTGCTTCGCGGTCCATTGCCTTTTGGATGCGTGACTGGAGCTGCTGCGTCTGGCTCTCCAGGAAGGCAATGCGGGTTTCCTTTTCGAGCAGCTCGCTCTCGTTGGTAGACAGAGACGAACGAGTGCTGGACAAGGACGACTCCAAGGCCTGGATGGTTTTCTCGTACTCGAGCACAACCGACTCGACGGCCTCGGCGAACGAGTTTGAACGCTTGAGACGTTCCAATGCCGAATCGCCGATTGCGTCCTTGAGCATGGGCGTATCTGCAGACTCGTTGTCGCGAGCCTTGGTGATCTCGGAGATGAGCTTGGCGTGGCGGCCGCTCAGGGCATTGTAGTTCTCCTGAATATCGAGCAACTGGTTCTGCAACTCGATTTCACGCTCGTGCTGGCGTTCGCTTCGTTCCTGTGGAGCCGACTTCTTTCTCTCGGTCCGCTCGGAGAGCCTGATCTGATCACGTAGGAATTGTACTTCGGCTCGCAACCTCTCGATGACAGCCTGCTTATCGCTATCGTCATTGACTTGCTGAATCTGCGGCTTGATCTGAATGGCACGGGCTCGCTGGGCGTATTGCACAGTGTTGAGCGTCTCACTCAAGTGGAACTCGGCGGGGTTGACGCAGGCAATCATGTAGGTAATGGCGTTGCCACCGAGCGAGTCCTGCAGGAGACGTGTGAGTTTGGAGTCGCGGTAGGAGACGTGCGATCCGTGTGAGCGGGATGATAGCTGCGAGATGACCTTGCCAAGACTTGCCAGACCAGCGTTGATGGAAATACCCTCCTTGGCTCGTTCACCCTGGGCCTGGGTGTTCTTCAGTCTTTCACTGCCGGCCAGATCGACAAAGTGGAGCTTGCTATCGACCGTGACCCAGTTCTCGCTGCCGCCGGACATGGCCTCGATGGGCACGGACATGCGCTTCTCACGCTTAGTCAAGGGTGCCGTGGAGCTCTTCTTCTGGACTAGATTCAGACTAAAGACGGCGTGCGAACGGGATGACTTTGCATTGACGGCGGTAGCATCCGTCTGTCGGATGGCGGAGCCGAAGTTGAGAGCATTCAGTAAATCCTCGACGGAGTTGATGCTCATTGATGTGAGGCCGGTGAGCAAGATGCGTCCCTTTGGATCTTCGCGAATCGTCACCGTCGGACGCTCGTGCTGTGGCGTTGTATCGGGCAACAGCAAGTCGCGGAGCTGTTCATTGTAAATCTAGCCAAGGAGTTAGCCAACTGCACGATGCCGGAGATGGCGCGTGGCCTTACCTCGACGTAGGTGGCCTTGAGCTGCCAGTTCTTGTTGGCGGACGATGACTTGGTCTGCAAGTGTGAGGCGCTCGAGATGCGTGTCGGCGCGCGGATGCCTGAACCGGACGAGGTCCGGCTGTTGGTGCCTTCGAGCTTCTCGAACAGCAGTGCAGCAGCGCGCGGTATTATGCCTGGCCAATGTCAGTGCCCAACGTCTGCGGCGAGCCATGCCCGCGGTCTCCAAGACTCACCCATGACCTTGTTGTCTCCCTGATCAGAAGGGCCCGTGGTACCCATGGTGTACGACTTTCCCGCACCAGACTGGCCGTAGGCGAGTATCGAAACGTTGTAGCCCTGCACGAAGCAGTTGACACTATCGGCGACGTACTCGAAGACTCCGTCCTGGTCAATGTCTTCGCCAAAGACGCGGTCGAAGACGAAGACCTTGCGGCCGCCAGAGGCATCGACGGCCAGACTGGAACCCGAGGTGATCTGGCATGTGGAGCCGCGGAAGCGCTGTGGGACGAGGTCGTAGCCCGGGTCGCCCTGCTTGAGGGGGGGTCGCACGCGGACGGCTGCATTGGACTATGGTTAGAAGGAGTGTTGACGCGGGCACGCGGAGGGTTCAGGGTGCAGTAGACGTACCGACTTTGACGGCAGTTCTCGAATCCTCGTCGGAGGCACGGCTGCTGCCTCCGCCAGGCTTGCTGCTCATGCTCATGCGGCTGCTGCTGCGATTTGGCCGGATCATGGCAGACATGGGTCGCTGGATTCCGCTGGCAGGCGAGCCAGGAGGTGAAGCCATGGCTAGGTCCCGGCGCGGCCGTTGTAATCGACGGGGGTCGTGCGCAGTGGGAGCGGCGACGGAGGGCGCGCGTGGGACGAGGGCTATGGGCTCAGCGAAGCCGGTCGAGTCGAGGTTGAGGTCGAGGGCGGGTGAAGGCGGTCCCTGGGCGTCATGCGAGGGCAGCAGAGGACGGGCGATTTAGCCTGGGCGCGGCTTGAGAGGCGGCTGGCGGTGGTGGTGCTGTTGGTGCAGCATCCAGCACGGCGGGCGGGCGGAGAGAGGTGTGAAGGAGAGACGGGTCCGCGCCGCAAGGGGAGGTGGAAGGCGAGAGGCTGGAGGTGAATGGTGGAGGAAGGGCGCTGGGCGGAGGGGAGGGGGGATTATTTTTTTGGTGAAGTGAGAGCAGGTAGGGCTTGTCTTCATGGGTGTGCGGTCTGCGCGCGCTGCTGCTACTAGACGCGGCGCACCCCTGGCCGCTGGCCGGATGGGCTCAGGGGAACGAGGCCCGGCTGGGACTGGCTCACGCTGGGACGCTGGCACTGGCACTGGCACTGGCACTGGCAGCCTCCCCAGGGCTGGTCCTCTCTCTCTCTCTCTCTCTCTGTGCGCACCGCACACGCTCAGGCTGCTGCTGGTGCTGCTGCTCCTCGCTGGACAGGCCGGCAGAGGCAGCGTTAGCGAGGGCGCAGAGCTGCACCGGCGACATGGCCATCACGCCCCCCCGTCCGGAGTGCATGGCCCACGACGCCCTACACGGCCTCCCGCCGTTGTGCGACGCGGAGAGAGAGAGGGCTGCTGCGGGCACTGCGGGCACTGCGGGCACTGCGGGCATTTGCTTTTTGGACGGTCCCCTTTGGGCGGTCCTTTTGCGCGCGGCGGTCCCTTTTGGTGGTGGCCAGGCGCCGTCTCCCTGCCTGGTGGCCTCCAGCCCTCAGCTCGTCTGCTCGTCTCCGAGAGCGCGCAGCCTCACGGGGCAGCCCTCGACCCAGCGCCGTGTTGGCGCACCGTGCGAAATTGCCCGAACACATGCGATCCCAGGCGCACAGGCGAACCCAGGCGGACCCAGGCTCCCAGGAAACTCTGCGCCGCCGACCACTCTGGCAAACTTTGTCGTGACCACAGGTGTCAACGTTTCCACCTCCCGCTAGCCCTCAGCCCGGCGATCGCTACCACAGTGGCGCCGTGCCAGTCCAGCTCCCCCCGGCCACGCCTGCCTGGCCTGCCTGGCCTGCCTAATCCCCTCGAGGCGCCCCCGTGGGCATTGCAGACGACGCCGCCCACGCAGACAGCTGAGCTGCTGGCCGTTTCGACCACTGCCGAATCCGATGCGTGCCTGGTTGTTTTTTTATAGAAGCCCATCTGCCAGAGCCCCCTCCCCGACATCTGCTGGTCCTGGCGGCTGCGGGCTGCGGGCTGCGGGCTGCGGAATGCTACTGAATGCTCGCCGCTCGCCGTTGTAGTGCGTGCGCCCATTGCCCATGGCAACCGCCCTCGCACGTCAACCGAGCCCCCAGCATCCACCCATGCCACGGCCGCCCCAAGTGGACTCTGGCGGTGGAGCCGTGGCCAGGAACAGCTGTCTGGGCATACATGCCGCCTGGTAGCACCGTACGCGCTGATATCACAGAGCATCATTGTGTCACTGCTGCACCACGGCCGTCGGCTACCTCTACAGGCTCCCTCTATACATGCCCATGTAGACCCTTAACGCCCCCATCTCCCGGCTGGGCGGCCGTCGAGTCGCGTCCCAGGGCGGCCACGCGAAGCTACTCCGACAGCAGTATGGCCGTGTTTCAGCAACGGCAATCCCGCACTAGAAATTGCGAGGCGAGCGCTGTCCTCCTGAGGTGCTGCCAAGCGGCGGCAGAGGCTCGGGACAAAGGTGACCAGAGCTGCAGCCCATCAGTGTTGTGATGGAGGATCCTGACTGCAACAGGAATACGCCTTCGGGCGCCCTTTCCGCCTTCATCCTCGATGCCATCTGGTGCTTGGTGCTTGCGTGTGCGTTGCTCCTCTGCCTCCCTCGATTCGACGTGATGGGCATTGCTTTCGGCCTTGGTCCTTGGTCCTCGCCCTTCATCTCGTTCCGCCCGCTTGTGGCTGGAGCCAGCCCACGCAGACACCACCACCACCACCGCGACGCAGAACCGCCTTCGTTCCGTGCCCCCCTTTTCCCCCCAAAGCACCACTTCGCTCCACCGTTCCGCCGTCGACGCACCCCCTCAACAACACTGAGCCCATACGCACCCCCCGCGACCGCTAACGCTGCCATTGACGCCGCCGCCGCCGCCGCCGCCGCTGCCCGTATCCCATCCATCGTACGATTCTCCATGGTGAAAGTGCCTCGATCCAATTTTTCTTGGTCATTCGTGCTGCCACCTGGGGCGCTGCTATCAGAGCACCTGCATCTCAATCCCGGTGCTTAACCGCTTTGGACTCGACTTAATAATTCTCGCAGCCTTGGAGAGCAGAGAACCGTCAAGCAACCGGTGGATCCAGCGCGTCTCCCGCCGCCCGTCAGCACGCCTCCCGCGCACTTCACCCATGGCCACATATCTTCATTGGCCCTTCCCACTTTTGCGTCTACGTGTTTGACCCAACCTGGCGAGCCCCTCCTGCTGTCTACTCCATCACATTCCTCGCACCCCTCCCCACCTCTTCAATGTGCGGTGTGAACATGCAGCTGCCCGTTCCACACCATCCTTTCCGCAGCGGGCTTTGGTGCACGGCTTTCACGGCTTGGCTACACGAGGCTGGGTGGTTTTGCCCGGATAACGGTCCTATGTAGGTGGAGAGGCGGATGCATTTGCTAACGCGTCCTGTCCCAGCGCCCGTCCGCTCGGCCGCACCTTCTGTGTGCCTGCCCAGGTAGGCACTTCGCTTGGTAGCTTGTTCGTGCATCACGCGGCTGCCATTGCCTCAGGTACGCGCACACAGGAGCAGCCTGCGCCTGCGAGGTTGAATCTTGCCAACGCCGACGGCACGCGCTAAAACGCTTTCCGCCGCCTTAGGCAAACCCCCTCGATCAGCACCGGGATATGCGAGGTATCGTCCCATATCAAGCTTCGCCCGTAGTCGACCCTTTTCTTGCAGGTCCTCGAGGTCCCTTGGTGGGCGTCACGGGGCAACACCACCTGTTCCTTCTTCCCCTCCATTGCTCCTTCCAAAGCCTGCCGCGGAGCTCCACCAGCGCCTTCCCGCACACCGACGCGTTCCTTCCAGCGTTGCCCGTCCGCGGAAGGTGCTGCTCTTGGATGCAGGTACGAGCTCCTTCTCGTTTGTGCAGCCCCCTCCACGCACAAAAGCCGTTCCATGGTCTCGCCGCCTCACTTGCACCTCTCTTGTACCTAGCTTGTGTCGGAGCGTCATCGCCATCGCTGCCCTTCCCTGCCCGTATCTATCCAGCTTCGTCACGCATCGACGTTTGATCTCGCGCAATCGCCCCACTGCTCTCTGAGGCGCCCAAGCGCGCTTACGCAGACCTTCCTCCGCCTGATTCCCCGGCAGTAGCCATCTTGGACCCGGTCTGGCCATGGATACTCTGCTTCACCAAGTTCACTGGCCAGGTGGGGAGGAAGGCCTGGAATGAACTTACAGTACAGTAGGTCCTTTTTCTGCACGCATCGCATGTGACACGTCGACAGACGAGCCCTTGGGCCCAAAAGCTCTGCATCGTAGCCTCTGGGCTTGTTGTTTTGTCGCTAGCCCTCTGCCTACTGCATCCACTCTTGCAAACCTTTGTCCTCGACGTGTCTGAGACCCGAGTGTTGGTGATCGCTGCCCTGGCCATGTCCCCCTGCGCTCTCGACCAACAGAACAAAATCTCGAGTGGCCCCGCTTTCTCTTTATCCGCTCATCTTCACCGCTTGCCGTCCTTGTCATTTGGCAGATTCAACGGCCAGCAGGTTTTGCGGGGAAATGCTGCAAGTGCCTATCGATATGCGCTGCCAGTCCCAAACCTAATTTCTACTTGCACCTCGCCAGTCCACCACCACCACCTATCGGCTACTCTAGGCGATATCGACCAGCGAGTCAGGTGGCGTCCATCACCTGTCTGTTGTTCACGATTCATTCGTGGCTACTGTTTGACATCGTGGTGAAATTATTATTTTTTTTGGTCTCTGCAACTACCTTGGATCTGCATATCGTGTCCTTCCCGTGTCGCTCCGTGCCTGAAGGGTTCATCTTTGCCGACTACAGGACTTCCCGCGACGCTAGCATCTGACCAGGCTCGACGTGTACTGCAGTACCCTCGGGCAAGCACCTATTTCGAGCAAGTCGGCGCGTCGAGCCGGCCTCAGCGAGCAGTCTGCATTCCGCGGCTAGGAGACCAGGCCCCTCCTAAGGGTGCGCAATTCGGCGTCTCCACTCTGACCACGCGACTTCTGCGGAAAGGGAGATCCTCCCAGAGGATCTTCGTTGGCCATTTCTTGCCCCAAATATCTACTTGTGATGAGCCAGCACTTCTGAAGCATGCATCCGATCATGGAAGACCGGCACTGCATCCAACCGGGATCAGACGTCACTCCTTTGACATTGAGGCAGCCGTCCATGATCTGGCCCCTATGCCCTGATTCCAGTGCCCAAAGTTATCTTGGGGAAGGTGGATGCAATGCAGGTGCGAGTAATTCTCTGCATATTTCTACACCAAACCTTCAGCACGGAGCTGCGATGCTCTGCGGTCCACTGCCTTCCTGCTGTCCATATCTCCGTATTCTCCGAAGGTTTAGCCCACTTCGAATGCTTCTGGAATTTATTCGAAGTTTATTATCAAACGACTGTTAAGGTTTCCGTAGTAAGCGCGACATCGCGACCAAGACGGCACAATCCCGGTTCGCTTTCGACCGGTTCCTGCGAGTTGGCGGCCAGGAGTTGAAGTGGAACTTGACAAACTGAAAAGTTTCAGGATGCCCCGTCAATCTCATCAGTTCGTGATTTGGGGTGGTGGCCGCCGATACTGACTGTGCGGACGGCCTGACGTTTCATGGCGTGAGAAGAGTTCGTCCTCGTCTCTAATGCAAGTCACAACCAACGTTTTCAGCCTCAACTATCGCCACCGCCAAAAGGGAGACACTGACGATGCGGCGCGCAGGCACTGAAGTTTCGAGACGTTGAGACGCCGTCCGCATGCGACGGCCTGAGGCATCTCCTGCCTCTCCACTCCCCTACATGTCGCCGGCCCCTCACCACCGTCGTCACCACTGCACCACCATGTCGGTCCGCAAAATGAACTTTCGCACTCGGTCTCTATTTTCTTGCACCTACTTACAACCGCCATCTGCTAACAGGTTTCTTGTCGCCCACAAAGCTGTAGTCTCAACAACTGTCACCCCTCTCTCTCCCCACGTTCCTCCGTTTCACATTCCTCAAGCCGAGCGAGCGAGTCATCTACCCGCATGACACCGTTCCCCTTTCCAGCCTTTCATGCATCGCTCCAGCCTCGCGCACCCCTCCTGTCCGCATAGCCAACGCAGCAGTGACAGATCGATACACGCCAATGAATGATGGGAGCAAAGGATGGGCCCCAATCGAACTTGATGCAGCGCCAGCGCTCCAGATTCGAGAGGAGCGTTACCTGTCAGCCAGTCACGCACTCAACTACGGATCAACCACTTCCCGTCCCATGGTGCGCGCTGCATCGAATCGAATCGCATCGCGCAGCCGCGGATCGAGGCTAGGAGAATATCGGAGAATTGTTTTTAGGGCAAGTGGGGAGGCTGATTGCTTAGTTGTTCCGAGGGTGGGTAAGTAGGCACTATAATGTCCGCTGCTATTGCATATGGCTTGCAGACTTTGAATGCCAAATTTGGAGCCTTGCGCGTAGGTATGCGTATGCGCATGTGTGGGTTGAGTAAAACATGGAAGGCGGGCAAGTCGGTGAGGTGGTGACGACAACGAAACAGTGGGAGCATGCATGCTTGTATGCATGCAGGTAAGCGTGGTACTGTGTCCGCGCGATGAGGCTGAGCTGGAGGCATGGATGGATGATGCGGCTCTCGGCGTCCCCGTCCTTGGGCGCGCTGTCACCGCCCACTGCCGGCCCACGGATATCGTCGCCACGTCTTTGCCCCCGCTTCTTGTACCGACCACGGCCCGTCTCTCTGGCTCGACCTGCACGAGGCTTTACCCCGCCGGTACATCATGCTGGTCGTCACGGCTCACAAGGAACGGGCCATGTCCGATGGACGGCCGATGGACCGAAGTGTGTGGGCCGGTCGGGTCAAGCTGGTCAGACGGGCCAGTTACAAAGCGACTCGGCGCCCACGTTTTTCTTGTCTTACCCTCTCCATCTTTCCGGGGCGTCCGGCGCTGCGGTTGGAATCGAGTTGTAAGCGGTGGCCATGTAGCGCGGGCGTAGTGGATATGTAAGTGTCGAGTAAGTGTATGCAGAGTGGGGCTCCCGGGTCCCCGCCCGCTGGGGTCGGGGTGTTTCAACTGGGTTCCGTAGGAAAGGGAGTAGGCCGGGAGGTTGGTGGTGGATTAGATTGCGTGGATGCGGGCTGGGGACGAGGTTGGAGTGTAGTAGGGGTTGTGTGGAATTGTGATGGGAGGGGGTCCATGGATGGTGGGTGAGGGGGGTGTAGTGCGATACCACATGTCTATGTTCGACTTTTACGGCCTCGGTTGGAGAGTATGGGGTCGATATTATTTCGCAAGGTATGATATTGCTCATTATGATTGTGATATCGTCTGGTTGGGTCTGCCTGGCTCTTCGTGAGTGTTGACGCAGAGTACATTTGCCTGACACATTTCCACCATTTTGGCAAAAGATGGGTTCATGTGGCACTTAATTCATAGATTTTGAAACTGCAATGACGGGGCAGTCATTTGTATATGTTTGTGTAGACAAGAGACATATTATGTCTCTTAAACGTAATTTCTAAAAATGTATGCCTTGGTTTTGTAGACGGGCAAAGGTACGTTAACTGAAATTAGATATGAACTATATCAGACCTTTCAACTTTGAAACAAAGATTGTCTACCTTTCTTCTCTAATCCACAAAACATACTAAGTTGAATGGATTCAATCTCAAATCAATGATTCTTGGATAACCTCTCTTCTCCTGACCAACCGTCGATTGACGATGCCATCACGATTTATACCTTTGGACCTGTAGTTGATACTGATACTTTGCAACCTGATAGTAAGATAGCTTAGGAACAATATTTGAGATGGTGTCAGCAATCTATCAGTTAGGAATGTGGCACATGGCACTTTATGTTATCCTACAGCCACGTCTAATTGCATTGACTAGCATATTGGAAAATCTGTTTCTCTATGTTTACATCAGGGATAGTAACAGTATACAGCTTTTTTGTATACATACTATTATTTTTTGGCCTAATAGGGAGATACTAATATAGATAAGGACAAATTGTGAATTGCACTTGAGCACCTCCACACACGTAGAACTCTTAGTCCACTTCGTAGGCAAGACTGGTTTGTTACCAAATGATCCAGTTAGTATTCTTATTCGCTAAAAAGAACTTTAGTGGCGTAACATCTCCTTTGAGAGGAGAGCACGATAGAATCAAGATTGTGTCTAGGATCTGGAGGCAGATATGTCAATTCTCTACATTCATCTTCATCTTCACCACTTTTACAAGCCAAAATTGAATTTAAGAGTCTCCGGTGCCAACCTGTTCATCTATTTATCTTGAGCAAAAGAATTCTCGAACCCGACTCACGCACGCCTTTTTCATTTCTCCGGCGCATTCCCACCATGCCAATCAACGCACTCCCTACCGAGCACCACAAGCGCATTGCGGAGCTTCTTGCTTCAAAGGATCTCACCAGTATGTGCCTAGCCAGTTCATCCTACCATCTAATGGACAAGGAATACCTGTACAGCGATATCGAGTTCAGCACTAACGGCTACAAAGTTTTCGTGAGCTGATTCGGCATGCTCATAACCTGCAAGAATCGCAAAGCATCTCAAGCGCTTCGCTTTAACCTGCCATGGGATATCCTAGGCAGATATAGACCTCCTCCTGTACCAGAGCTTGGATTTCGACGAGTCCTTTTACAACAAATACCCGAGTTTCGTTCGGCTTGATCGAGTCCAAAGTCGACACCATTGAAACCGCAGCCGGCAGATCTTCCCGCGAGAAGACCTGGCTCCACAACAGCCTATACGAAATCCAAATCATCAACAGCTCCCTACCTGCCATACCACGTCTGGCAAACAACCTTGAAGACTCTAAGATATAGCCATCCCGGGTCCTAGTAGCTCCCCTCCACCGCCAACGCCCTCCGAACACCATGGCAGCACCTGCCCCTCGCACCCCATCCAAAACTCCAACACCGTCACTTCGCGGACAGTAGCGAAGGCCCTACAAACAAGTAGAGCAGGCCACGACCTCTCAGTTTCTCCCCATCCATCCATCCCTCTAACTCGCTCCCGCTCCAAAACTTCAAAATCCACCACCGCACCTTCACCTTTGCAAAGCTAGAGCTAGCTCCTCCACACCGAACCCCTTCCCCCCCCCTCCGGCCGTCGAAAAAACTTTCTTGTTCAGCACTGAACTGCACAGTTGAGGGATGCTTGCCGTGCGCCACGTGGCCGATCGCGAGCTGTTCGACACAAAAGGCAGGACTGGGCGTGAGGCTGGATAGAGGAGGTGGTGCGCGGGGAGGAGTAGGAGGTGCGGTTGGCCTCTCGGATTGTGGTTTGGGGGGCGAGGAATGGAGGGTTTGGAGAAGGTGGGCTTTTTTTTTTTTTTGGGGGGGGGGGGGGGGGGGGCTGCATTATAAAGGAGGAGGGGGAAGAGGTTGGGAGTGTGACCGATGATCTGAGAGGATGGGGGAGGTGGGTGTGGATTTTGGGTTCTGTGCTGAGAGGATATGGCTGGCGATGGCTTAAGATTGAGATGCTATGGGGGAGTTCAAGGTTTTGCAGGTAATGGATAGCATTATACCCAATAGGAGTGGTTGGGACATGGTATTTCGAAGCCATCATATTGCACCTGATCACTCCAAGAGTGCCACTACGTCAGTGTTTTGCACGCACTACACTTGCACGAGAGCAGCCCAATCACAATGTCCTCAAGTCATAACATGCCATCCATCTCACACCGAAGAATCCTGACCCAGATGCCGCGTAACTATCACAAAGATCCGCACCAATGACGCGAACCGCAACCCCTCCAGTCTCGGATTGGCCACCCGACGTGGCACTCTCTTACATTGCCCTCCCCACTTAAACCCCATACTCCAAACCCAGGCACGCACAACCCCCAGCAGCACATCTCTTCCCCGCGGTACAAGAATAGCTCCACCACACTACCGCCCCTTTCCTCCCCTCCAATCTCTCTCTCCCACACAAAGCAACCCCACCTTCCCCTTCTCTCGCGATCGACTCCGTGGTCGAGCACGTACTCGGTCCCTCGCGCATCACTCAAACATGTAGACATTCCATGATTGAAGTCAATGGCAAAAAAAAACTGGTATTATAATCCTCCCATCTAATTACTCTGCTCTACCCGCTTCCTCTCCACCCTCTCACCCCATCACCCAAACCCTCCCCATGAAGGAAAAGAAAGGGGGGAAAAGTTCAGAACCAGACATGACCGCCCATAACAACACGACATAAGAGATGCGCACATTAGACAAGAGCCACACAGACACGCACACGCAAAAGGAAAAAAAAAAGGTTTGGTAAACAGTAAGAAACCGAACAAACATTTTCAAAGAAATATAGAGAAAAAAAAAAGTGATGAGCTACACACATTGGGATAGACGGGACGGAGAAAGGAAGGGCTGAAAGATCCTGTTCGCCCGTCTGCCCGCCAGTCCGTCCGTCCGCCTGCCCATTCGATGGGCCCCAATTTCCCTTTTCCATTCCATCCCTGTATCTCCTCCAGCCCCCTCATCAAAGGAAGCTCTGCTACGCCATGCCATGCCATGCCATATGATCTAGCTAGGTACCCATCCGCACCACAGGCGCGCAGTACCCCATCATCCACCGCACCCTTCACCCCCCCACACATCCAGATGTACAAAAGAAACCCCCTCTCCCCCTTCCATTCCCTTACTCTCCCCCCTCCCTCACACACTTCACTCAAAAACACCAGTCAAGAATGAAGTGTACTAGTAACTAAGTAATCAGTAATATAATGGTAACAGCCGGCCCCAAAGCCCACCCTGCAAAGGTAGACTAAATCCGATCCGAAAAAAGGTGTAACATAGTGAAAGGTTGAAAAAAGTGTAAATGTTAAATGAGGCTAATAAAAAAGGTTATGAATTGAAATGTAATAAAAAAAGTTTGGTAGCCCCAATCCCGCCAAAACACCTCCTTCCTGTGCAAATGTAATGGTAAAAAAAAGAGAGGAATAACAAAAAAAGGGTCGTAAAACGGGTTGGAGAGTTGTCGAGTTAGGAGAGTAGACATTTAGTTGGTCGGTCGGTCGGTCGGTCGAGAGTTTATAAAAGAGGTAGAGAGATATAGGTAGGGGTCGGTGGATCGCGTCATGAGATTGGTAAATGAATCGCTGAGCACACACACACGTACAGACACAACACACGCACGCACGCACATGCATACACGCACACGTAACATGGGGTGCGTGTGTAGATTTCAAGAGACAAAGAAAAAAGAAAGAGGAAATATGTGGACGGCAAAGGAAAAATCTTGTCTTCAACCCGCAAAGTTTTTCTTTCTTCGTTTCAGGCACTTACTGCACCGAGCGCATGCTGTGCGAGTGACGCGCCAACGGCGTCGCGTACTTGGACACGGGAACCATGTCCGAAGGCAGCTCGTCTTCGAGGTGCTCGTCGTCGTGCTCGATGATGCGCGTCGGCACATCAGGGATATCATCGTGGGGCCTGTGCTGCAGCGAGTGGCGGTCGGGCGTCGTCGACGCGCTCGTCATCGACATGGACGTGCTCGAGCGGTGCGTAAGGTCGGGCGTGGGCGGGATCGAGGAACCACGGTGCGGGCGCAGCATGTCTTCGTCGCCGTAGTCGGAGCCCTGCGTGCTCTGCGCGCGGCCGTCGACCGACGACAAATGACCAACCGAGGCGCGGCGCTCGCTGTGGCTGTCGTCCTCGGTGTCGGCCTGCTGCGCAAGCTGCAGTCCCTCGACTGCGGCGGCGCACTGCTCCGAGATGTTGCGGATGATATAGGCAATGGCGTCCGTCTTGTCGCGCAGGTGTCGGTCGGCAACGTCGACCATAGACGAAGTAGAGAACCGCTTGGAATTGCGGTTAACTGGACTTCCGAGTAAGCGCTGTTCCATGTCTGGTGTGACATCCTCACCATCGAGATGCTTGCCATCTACGGTGCTCGCTCTCGATTCAACTCGATCAGCTACGCCACCTACGCCGCGGATGGTTCCGACCTCTGAGGCGTCCTTGGCGGACTCGCGAAGGCTCGCTCGCTCCTCAAGGTCCTCCTCATCCTCTTCGGGAACGTCTTCGAATCCATCCTCCATGTAATTTGAGGTTTCGGGGGCGGTGTTCAAAGATTTGACAATGTGTTCCATGTGGTGGGTTTGACCCTCAATGAGTGCACGAAGGTGGAGGACGACGCGTTGCGCCTCGTCCCGCTGGCGGAGAATGGCGGTGTTGGTGTGCTGGAGCGCACCGAGCTCCTTCTTGTTCCTCTTGCGTTCACGCTCGAGCTCCTCGGCAATTTCTTGCTGCAAGACGAGAGCCTCGAGAGCGTCGTCGCGCTGCTTCTCAGTGCCTGAGAGACGCACAGTAAGACGAGCGGCGTCATCCTTTTGCTGGTCAATGAGACCAGTGAGACGGCGGTTCTCGCGCTTGTGGTTCTCGATCTTGACCTTGAGCTCCTGAGTCTCCTTGGTGAGCTGCTCGGCAAAGGCCTGGAACTTGAGGAACTGCTGCTTCCAGCTCTCAAGCTCCTCGACAAGGAAGTTGTTCCTCTTGGTAACCTTGGACAACTCAGTGTCCATGCGGCCCTTGAGGTTGATGAAATCCTGCCAGGCCTCCTGAGCGTCACGGGAGTACTGGTTGCGCTCGCGGACAATCTCGTTGAGATGGCGCATGGACACCTTGGTCATCAGCGGCTTCTTGACAGAGCCGCCGAAGATGGCCTTTACGCCAGTGTTGCGCCCCTGGTGTACCAAATAAGTAACGTATACGTTAGCGCCGGGGGCAGAGAACTTACCAGCTTCTCACAAACGTGGTCCATGACGGTCATGACCGAGTCCTGGTTCCACCAGTCCGGATCCTGGATGCTCTCCACCTCACCACGCATCACGATGATCTGGCCAGCCGGAATGAGCTTGCCACCACCGTACGCGGACCGGAGATGCTGTGGAACGCCAGTAGGTGCGACCTCGCCGTTCAGGGCCTGGGTCAGGCGGTTAATCATCTTGGTGCGCTGTCCGGCGGAAAGAGCAGTCGGAGGGCTCGAAGTCAGTACAAAGTTCCTGTCCAGATCCACAACGAGGGCATCCGTAGGGGCAGTGAAGAGCGAGCGGCACTCGGACGTGACACCCAGAATGTACGGACCGGGCTCCTGGACGAGGTCCTTGACGTGTCGGGCGTGCACCACGGGAACGTACAGACCGCTCCACTCGTACACGCGCACACAGAACCGCACCGTCTCAGCCGCAATTGTGAGCATAGCCGGGTAGTGGCTGACGAAGATGATGCGCCTCGTCGGCGACACGGCAGCCTCAATGACACCAACGATATTGGGGATGGAGAGACACGTGAACAGGGGCCACATGGCAAAGTTCTGGAAGCCGGTTGGCGAGGAAGGGAACTGGTAGCACAAGGCGTAGTCCTTCATGTCGATCCTGACCAAATCGTTGAGCCGGGGAGCCGGGAAGCTCAGTATCCGCGAGACTTCCTCGGCATGGAAGAGGTTAGTGGCCTTGTTCCAGTGAATCCACATACCGCGCAGATAGTCGCCTAGCAGGTTGTACAAGGGATACCGGGAGAGGAAGCTAAGGCAGTAGGGGATCCAGTAGGTTTCGTCAGCATTGTCAAAGAAGTCGGGCTCGATGCGCTTGCGCAAGTCACGGATCGTCTCGGCCCTCTTCTCATCGGCGCGAGACCAGACGCGCAGGGCAATTCCATAGAGGGTGTGTGAAGAGTCCTGCTGGAGGACAAAAGAGTGGTGTACACAGTGGGGCTGGCTCCTGCCAGTGCAAATCTCTACATCGTGGGGAAAGCAAGCCTAGATGGGGCGAGAAGAGTGCACGGTCAGTGACGTTGTTATGGTGATCGGGAGTGGTAGGGGAAAAAAAGAAAAGTACATACCCGCATAGCGGCGTGCAATGACCTAGCAATCTCATTGTCCTGCTCCAGCCTGGGACTGCTGCCCAGGATCTCGGGGAGCCAAAAAGTGCCTACAGCACCCTTCATGTGTTGGATCTTGCCCTGGGCGGGGGCGGGTGCCTTGACCCATTGCGAGGGCTCGCGGCCGACACCGCATACCATGTAGGCGTGGGTGAGGGTCTTGGGACTCCTGGCACCAGGCTTGACGTTGAGGGTGGACGGCAGCGGCTGGGTGATGCGCGAGTGCAGCGAGGAGGTCCTGCTGGGGATGATGAGGGAGTGGTCGGCATTGTCCCGGGTGGGAGGTCGGTCGTCGCGGGTGCGAGGACGGAGGCTAAGAGAGGGAGCCATTGTGTGTGGGTGTGTGTGGTTGTTGTGTGTATCGGTCTATACAAGTGGACTGGCCGTGGTGGTAGTAGTGAGCACGGCGGCGGTTGCGGCGCGGCGGTCGCGAAGGCAGGCCTCCGGAGGGGGGATTAAGAGTCGAGGTTAAGGGAGAGGTACATCCGACCTTGGGTGAAAGGTGGAAACGGCAGGCGGCCAGGGGGTGAAAACAGAGGCCAATTGAGGGCTCTCCGGGGCGGTTGTGAAAGTAGTCGACGTCGTGGTCGCAGCAGCAGCCAGAGCAGCAGCAGCAAAGCAAGCAAGCAACGGCAGGCAAGGGAAGGAGAGTGATGGAGTAGCGGCGGGCTGGCTGCTTTTGGGGCAGTTGGAGGGCTCCAGGGCTGCAGGCGTCGAGGGAGCTTGGGGAGAACAGCCCGAAGGTGGCGCTATCTAGGGTGGGCTTCACAAGTCTCGGTTGCACAGGAAATGAGGCCTCTTCCCTGCCAATCCGCGCGCGAGCAGGGTCTCGTCTCCGGGGGGTGCGTCTCTGGCACGGGGCGGCCAGGGGCTCTTTGCTCGACGACGACGCCAGGAACGTGCGCCGCGCCGCACTGAGCGATGGCGGCCCCTAATAACCCTATGCGCCGCCTTTTGAGGTATCCGGCGATCCAGCGACCCAGGCACCCAGGCACCCAGGTTCCGTGTGCGCTCAACGGCGGGTTCGCTCACCAACGGCGCCGACGGCGGCAGCGGGCAGCAGCAGAGGAAGAAGCAACGCACAAGCCGCGCACAATCGACGGCCTGCCATTGCTGCGATACCTGCCGCCCGCCCGTCGCGGCCAGCTCCATCGGCAGCTCCATCCATCGGAAGCATGTGGCAGAAGACGCAGACGGTACTGGGTGTGAGTGACAGACGGCACGCTGCGACTCTCTCGTGTCTCTTGCCTGCATCCCACGAGTCGCGCATCCAGCACGACGACGAGCACGCCGCCCGCCGCCCGCCGCTCACAAATCAGCTTGCCGCCCGCATCGTCTCGTCTGCCGTCCGTGGGCGTGCCCCGGCCCGTGTGGGTGGTGGTGGCAATAGCACCAGGCATGGGACAGCACGTAGATGGTGTAGCCGCATGTCGATTCAAGACTGTCTGTCGTTCGGAAAACGGGGGCCCTTGTTCCCATAGTTGTGCGCGCACGCATGCAATGTGCATCCCCAGCACCCACTCCACTGCACTGCATCCACGGCCTGCACCCACCCCATCCACATCCTCTGCATCCACTGCATGCGTGCCGCCAATGGGCACAGCGGGGCCCGCTCCCAAATGAGCAAAGCGGGACCCCTGACCACTTCCCGGGCCTGCTCGAATTGCACGCCTTTGGGTCGATGATCATTTGCCGTACCTTGTGGGAGGCGTGTTTGATCCTTCCGAACGTTTTTTTCTCTGTCGCTCGCAGTCTCGCTTTCGGCTGCTTGCCCAACCGTCCCGCGTCGGTGTCGTCTTCGTCCGTCTCTTTTTAATCTCCATCGCGATAGAGCAGCACATACTTCAACCAGCCCATCCCTTCCATGACGTGCCCGCTTTTTTTTTTTTTGCCCTCCCTCCCCTCGCGCCCTCCCTGACTTGCATGCATGCAAGTACTCACCTACGTCAACGGAAAGGGGTCGAAGCTTTGGCGAGCCTGGGGATTAGGACCAAGGTGAAACATCGATGCCATCGTCGCTAGGCCCAAAACCGCTAGCCGTAGAACCAAGACGTGCATAGAATGCCATCCCCATCGGCGGTTAGTGGGAAAAAAAAAGCTGGCGTCGCCGAAAGTGCGTGCTAGGTACATCGCGCAGCTGCGCGCCTCTGCACACTAGAGACGTGCCTCTGCACTGGGTGCTCAATCAACGAGCAAGACTGCTCCTTCGTGCCTTCTTGGATGCCCCTCAGTCCGCGAAACAGGTGTCGCCAGGTTGATCTCCGCCTGGATGGTCCTGGACGCTGATGCAGCGTGGAGGCGGCTCCGCGCCAATCGTTCGATAGGGGCTCCCCGTCAGCACGACGCCGACGCCGACGCCGCCGCCGCCGCCCTCCTCCTTTGACGACTGTGAGCTGCTGCTCGGTAGCGGACTGGCCATGATGAACATTAGGGAGCCCTCAGCTGGCTTGCGCGCACGCTCCCTCGTTCTCCTGCTTACCCATCCCATGCTGCCCACGGGCCCTGTAGATCGACTCGCCGGCTTGCCCTTTGCGAGCAGGCATGAAGCTGTCGCCGCAGACGCGCGAGTGTCGAGCACCTGTAGATGACAGCGCCCATGGTTCGCTGTCTGCGCTCCTCGCTGAAACTCTAATAAACATTCTGTTGGAAAGCTACTTTGTCGCCGGTCAGCCTTCGCTGCGCGCCACTGCTCGTGACAATTCCTTGACAACGGCACCTTGGTCCAGTCGTCCTCGGTGGGCGGCCATCCGACCAAGTCTTTGTGCGATGGTTGCTGCGACGGCGTATTGGCTTCTGAGAGAATAATCTTCCGAGAGATCAGCCACACCCAGAGCTCGGTTCCAGCCTTTTCCTCTCTCTACCAAGCGCCAAGCCCACCCCATCATCACTCTGCTTCTCCACCCACCCATCACATCAACCGCCATCCACGTCGAGGCTGAAAAAAAGAGGGACTATTCCTCAACCTGCATCTGTGAAGCCTGTCTCCTGCACCATCGGCTGTCCGTCCGCCAGCCGTGCCCAGCGCGCCCGTCCTGTGTGCCACGCGATTTTTCCAGCCCTGCTGCGAAAAAAATACAGATCTACCTCCGAGCCCGTCTGATATCACGGGCATTACCAAACCTGGCAGCCAAAACATGGCCGACGAGACGCTGTTGAGCGGCTTATGCAGCATCTGGTAGGTTCCAATCAAAACAAGCGCCTCACTCCATGACGCTTCCATGTGCCGTCTGGAAGCGTCTTTTCCTTCCAAACTTTTTTTAACCCTCTCGTCTTTGCCCTAAGCCTTCACGTACCAAGATCGAATGCTTACCGCCCCCCCCGCCCCATGCTACCGATCTCCCCAACATGTTACCCAGATCCTGCACAGCGCCAATCTGAGACAATCTCTCCCCTCGGTATGCTAACAACGGAACTAGTAACACAACCAAGTTCAAATATCGGTGTCCCGGATGCGACGCGCGGACGTGTTCGCTGCCCTGCTACAAGCGTCACCAGCAGTGGGCACAATGTTCCGGCAAACGGGACCCCACCAAGTTCGTCAAGAAGTCGCAGCTTGCGACGCCTGCCGGCATCGATCATGATTTCAACTTCCTTACTGGAGTCGAGCGCGGCTTGGAGAAAGCCGAGCGTGAGGTCAACGACAGGCTTGGCCTTGGCCCTGCATCGGATCTCCGCGCGAAGCCTCGGAATTTCCTGTCAGACACCCATTACGCTGCGGCTGGCGTCGAGGTGATTCGGGCACCCAAGGGCCTGAGCCGGCAGAAGGAGAATAAAACCCGCCGAAGTAATCAGTGAGTTCCTGGTCCTCTTCCTGCTGTCGTCGCTGTCGTCATTACATCCCTTTGTCTTTTTTGCTGCTGAATCGCGCTAACCCCGATCGCAAAAAGAGGAAATATTGTATGGACCGTTGAGTGGCTACGCGAAGACAAGTCTCGGATACTCGCCGAAACTCCCGAGGGCTGTCCCATCTCGGAGAGTCATCCTTTTGAGCGCCACCAGCACAAGGGCCTATCCAGGAAGAGGAAGCGGCCAGCGCAAGACCAGCCGTCCAGCTCCAAAGAGGAAGTGCAAGATGCTCCGACTCTTCCTGTGGATCAAGGCGAGCTCCAACGAGTCAAAGCAGAGGCTGCGGAGCGAGAGCCTCCGCCTGCTGGACCCGGACGACCTTCCTCAAGAGACGGACATGCAGAGTCAGTCGTCCCAAAGGAGCACAATGTCGATGCCGAGTTGGCAGATGACAGTCGTTCAAGCCCTCATCTCGCTGGGGCAGACTCCGAATCCGTTCCTCCTCAGTACCATTACTTCCTATTGAGGCCGCGGACCAGTTCGAGTCGCCAGGTGCTTGCCCCCATTTCTGCGTCAGCAACCCTGGCCGAGTGTCTGCGCGGGCGCACCGTGCTAGAATTCCCTACCATATATGTCTTTTCCGGCCCAGATCTTCAATTGCCCCAAGACTTCATGCTGGAGAGCGAGTACCTGAAGCAGCAAGGGGAGGAGGAGAAGGAGTTGAGCGATCTGCTCAAGGGCGTGGATCCCGAAACACTAAAAGCGATTGGGGAGCAGAGGTCCGAGGAGGATATAGCAGCAGGGGAGCCCGTCGATAGTTCAGCGATACTGGACGTGCTAAAGCGGGACCTTGGGGCCAGGGGGCATGAGTAGTCGTCGTAGCTCATTAGCAGAATTAATGGCCTTCCTTTCGCTTCCGCAAGTCATGGCCTTGCCGGTCGTTCCCTGTGTGCCAGGTCGCCAAAACACAAACACCCCCCCCCCAGAGCTTAACGCGCCCGGTATCGTGGTGAGCATGTTGATCTCCCCTTGCGCCCCTCAATGCATCACCACGTGGGGTGCAGCTCCTTTGCTTTTTCTCCTGACCCTTCGCTTCGCGACCCTGCCGTCCATCTCTGAAAACGGGCACCAACGTCATGCTTCCGTTCGTTTTTGGCTTGCTGCATGAAATCGGCAAGCCCCCAAGATGCCGTTTTAGGAGTCCGGCTGCCCTCTGCACGCACGACTCATGCCCCGCGACCCTCATGCAGCCCCATCACGTCGCAGAAACCCTTTTCAGCCTCGCTGCCGCGGCCCTTGCCTTCTTCCATCGCCCCTCAGGGAACATCCCCTCTATTGTTTGCTTCTTCAGCTGTTGCCGCCTGTCACTTGTTTCAGCTTTGCGCGTTCCATTGAGTCTTGTTTCCTTTTCTTGCCTCTTCTGCTGTTTTCCCCACTGTGATGGTGGCTGTGCCCCTAGCAAGCAACACATCCCGTATCGATAGCGGAACTGCAGGGCATCCCTTTCTTTCTTGCTTTTGGAGGCGACAGCGCTCGACGCGCACAAAGGTCGTGCGTGGCTTCTCCGCAGACGGCCCGCGTCGCCGAGCTAAACTTGGTTTACGCCGTTGGAAATAAACGTACGATCGAAGCCGTCTTTAGACATGGCTTGCTTGTTCTTCCCAAGTGTTCAAGGCTCGGCGATTACCTCATGCGGATTTTTGCTTTTGCGATGGAGGGGTCGGCCTGCCCTTTTGTCGTTATCCATGACAATGTGAGCCAAACAGTCTGCCGTACGATTCGACAAGCTCGATTGCTCGAGAGTTTGCGTAATCCTTCCTCGCAAGGATGATGCAGCGTCCTTTTCTTTTTCAAGTGTTCGTCAAAGGGGTCGTCGACGCTTACAAGAATCCTTCGCCAAAACATCCCCTCTTTGAATCAGTCTAAACCTTCTCCGCAATGGCTATCGCCAAGTGCCGCTCTAGCTCTCTCATTTTAGAGCTTCCCGCAATGACGTGCGTCGTGGGTGGACTCTCAATTTCTTCGCCGCAGAGGACTGACTCTCTCCCGCTACGGCTCATATCCGACCGCACGCACCGACGGCATCTCGGGCAATCTCCAACCTCGACTTGGATGTAAGCAATAAGGTCCATGGGGACGCCAGCTGTCGCAATGGACATGGCGCCGGGCGTCAGTCGCCGTAGTGCACAGCGTCAATTGCTGACGGATACGAAAAATGCTTGATCTGTCCCTTGTAGCGACTATTGAGTGGACGGAGAGTAAAACAATTGGACTAGCAGTCGCGTGGGGGCAATGATTCTCGAAACGTGCTGGACTCCGTTCGCCCAAGTCCTCGTGGGGCGAAGAATGTCCTCAAGCAGCTCATCAAACTGAACCTCTAGACAACAGCCGATATGCGGTAATTCGAAAACCGCCGAACCGTTCGGCCTGTGTGCGTCCCGCACCCGATATCTGCGCTCCGCGTGCGATGACCAAGTCTCGCCGTGAGCTCCAACGATTGCCAGAACCCACTCACGGGTATCGTGAGCTAAAGCACGGATCCCCAAGATATGGGAGAGCTGGATCCTGGATACCCCCGTTGTAGATATGGGGCGAAACTCTAGGATCCCGCGATGCGAGAAACATGCCGTGGTCGAGTTTCCAAGCAAAGTGGGTCACATGGAAGTCCTCTTATTTCTAGCCAAAATATTCTCCGGCTAGGACAGCATCGACAGGGTGAGCGACTTGTGCCAAGAACAAAACGGGACGCTTAGGGCGATTTCCGAGGAGCGGGAAGTGCATCTGCTTGGAGGCGAGTGGACTTGGGCGAGCAGCGGGCCTGGCTCTCCAGAGCTACTGCACCTAAGATGGTAATCCTCGACATGATAGGTAGGGCGAGCAAGAAGTTTGATGAAACAAAAAGTTTCTGCCTGCCCACATCGGAAAGCCAACAGAGCCTACCCTTGTCTTAGCAGAATACAACGTTGTATAGTCCGGTCGGGTAGGTGTAGACACTGACCGAGACTGGCCGAGAGCTGTTCGTGTCATCAGTGCCGCCGGTTTGACAGGTGCGCCAGCGCACAGGGACACCTCTGCAAAGTCAACCTAGTTTCTAAACAGCCAGGCGACTGACCTGTTGCCCGAGTGTATGCCAGACTCTGTTGGTGACTGCAGGGCACGTGCTCACGTGCTGGCTGTACGCCTCACGGTCCTACGACGGACACAATCTCCCGCCTCTCTACCCATGAATTGCCTGTCTTCCAATCTCATGGCGTGTCGACTCCTGTGGATAGAAGCATGATCCCACCTCAATGCCCGTTGTTCAGCTGACGACGCTCCCTTGGCGTCCCATCTTTCTTGGGGCAGCCGGAGCGGGCAGCGCATATTGAGACCAGCTGGCAATGCACAGGGAGGGTCCAGAGGTGGCGGGAGAAAATGCCGCTCATCTTGCGGGCGGACAGACCCCACAAGTCAGCTCCTCCCAATGTGCCAGAGTACATGGTTCCGGGATTCAGCAACGAAACACGGGTGCGGGCACGTCGGAGGGTGAAGTGTCTCCGGCCCAGCCGTTACAAGCGAAACCGAAAACCGTACATATAGTTAGCCATCGGCTGAGCCCAGACGGCGCAGTAACGGGGAGAAGGCTATCAGTCACACCCGTCCCACTGCGCAGGATATAGGTTGCCTACCTAGGCTGTCCTGCTGAGGTCAGGATCATTAGGGCGGCTGTTGCCACCTATCCTTCGGCGAGTCATTGGCTGTTCCAGCTAAAAAGCGTGTACGAAGATGAGCAAGGGGACAAGATGATGCATGAGGAGTGCAGCTCGGGGGGTGCGGAAGATGGAGACGTGTCCGTCGCCACGGAGGATAAAGTTTGAGAGGGACGAGGAGGAAAGGGCGTGGCAACGCGCCTTCCCCACAGGGACGCAGTGGCAGGAAGCGGAAGCCCAAGCCCCACGTGGGTTGTACAATGTCACATGAGCGCCGGTGCTGGACCTCCTCTGGCATTTGTCGAGTCGAGGCGCGCAATCCCAACGGCCGTTTTGTGCTCGACTGCTGTCATGGCTTTGAAGGTTTTGCGGACTGGACTTGGTTGCGACAATGGCGTGGTGTTACCTGCATCCTGGATCCCTCGAGTTTCAATTGCTCCATCAATTCCCCTCTCCGTGGCCGCTGCCATGGTGCACCAGCGCATAATCATCTATGCAGCCATGTGCCGAGCATTTCCTGGTTACTCTCGGCCACTCAGGCGTATATATTCACAGATGACATCACGGCATTGCATCTGGAGACTCGATGTTTCGGTAGACTTGCTTCCCCATTAGCGCTTCACCCAAAAAGAACAGCATAGCACTAGGCCTAGGTCTTATGCCACTCACTCATTTCCAAGCTGTGAAGACAGACACTTTCAGGCATCGCGGTCATCACTAATGATCATGGGAATCTGTTATTTTCCCAATGTCTGAGACTGCCATTCACTTGCGAAACTCCTAGCAATGAACAAAGCATTGGTCTCGCACATTGTGCTTGCTATAACAGAGGAGCAACAATTACGGCATCAATCCAGCCCCATTCGCACAAAAGTCAAGTATGGTCGCGGGCGCCAATCTACGCATGTGCTCTTGATCGTAATACTAATAATGTTTTATGTCTTCTTCAGCAACTTCGCAGACAGCGGACAGACTGCTCTTAACAGGCAGGCAGTATCGTTCTAAGTAACAAAACATATTTTAAAACGGTATGATAATCCTTGGAAAACGTCGAAATTGTATTGTAATTCCCTAGTAGATTCTAGCAGCTGCAATTCACATTGCAGCTGATATGGGAGGGGACAATGCTAACGTAAACCTCTAGACGCTGTTGTCTAGTATATAACACATTTTCCAAGAAGGGCCAACAGCACTAACTCTCTTATTTAAATCTCCAAAGGCATACCTAACCACCGGAAATAGAAGCCCACACCATATTTGACTATCGTAAGATGTCATTCAGTGCGCTGCCTACTCCAATGTTGCGGACTGGAAAAACTTCTGATCCAGTTGCTCAAGAAGCGAGACCGATTTGCCATGATAAACTTGTTGGCTCTACTCTCACATAGCGAGGATAACGATAAGGAAGAGAGTATCGACAAAAGGGCTGTGTAGATATATCTCGTGGACCTTCTGAACCACGCTATATCAAATGACGACGTCTTCTCGCACATCCGGAGCTCGATAACATATGACGAGAACCGCAATGACATGATAGACGTTATATGCGCGCTGATCATGCATAGGGCTAAAAAACTTGCAGAGTTGGACCTGTCTCTAATAGGGGAAGATGGTCTACCTCAAATATGGAACCTTCTTACTGAGGACTGGTTACCCTTTTCTCTCTGACGACGAAATTCCATTGGTCAAACTTAGGTCTTTGACTCTCCGCATTCATAAGCCGATTGATAACACGGAATACATCCCAATCGTCCCCTGGGTGGAGAACATGGCTATCTGAGATTATCCCGAGAATGGTTTCTGCTTTCACAGTATGGGCTGTCCGTATGCATCTTTGCTCGGCAGTCGATTCACTCCGAATCTCACCAGCATCGAGTTCCATAGGGCGAGAATATCCTCTCGAGACTTTGAGCAGATCTTGGCTGGTCCCATTTTTGAGAATTTGAAATGTCTGCGGGTAGTAGATGTCGGATACCGCTGGAGAGGCACTAGCAGGTGGCGAGTGGACATCCCGCGCACAAATTACGGCAACCTCCTTGGCCAGCTGGCTCAGCTAGGACTTGGACAAGGCCCGTGGGATTTTTTCGACTTCAAATACCTGTCCGACCGGCCATCTCCCCCAAAGTCGGAAGCGGCTCCATGTCACCAACATGAGCTGGATAGAGACCGATGCAAAGTTTCTCGAGCTCAAATACTTGAAAGAGAACTTGAACGCTGGCTTTGATATCTTGCTGAATACGGCTTTGTCGTTCCACCACGACGCCCATCAATGCGCGGAATTCTTCTTGGCGGTTCGTATGATAGATGCGGCCGAAAAGGAGACACTTGAGATGCAAATAGAGGTGGTGAAGTGCATGAGCATGATTGTAGATGCCATGGCTGAGATGGGCATCTGCCTCAAGGTCTTTAGGCAGGGTGTCGAATTTGACGAGGAAACATTGCTTGATAAGCTACTCGTTGCAGCCAATTTCACGGAGCGCCAACCACACTAGAGAGAGCCTGACCAGGAAAGATGAGGAGCAGAACTGGAAGACTTGGGTTGGCCCACTGTACCTATCCATCCAAACTAGGGAGCTCTGAATTCATATTCTGAATACCCTAGATCCAAGGAAAAGCGTGAGTGTGGGCCTTGTGGAGGTTCTCAAGAATTCCCCCGGCGCACTATACCGTAGGCCAGTATGGCCAACCTTCTCCTTTGGATAATGTGTGGAGTGCTAAAAATAATTTCTTGTGTGGTGTCGGGAAAATGAAGAGCCAGTAGGCGTGGTAGATATAGAATCGATACATTTGTATGCATAAACATTCTCTAGTGGTTACAGGGGTATTTGCTTCCTGTTCCTAACCAGAAGAAAAGTGAAAAATGGCCCCCAATCCTGCAGACCAGCTGAATGTGTAAACTGGCATACTCACCCTCCTATTCCGTTAGTCTGGACCGTAAAACGGCCTACTTCCGACAACGCGACTCTCGTCTTATTGAACCGAAGAAATCCTGGGATTGGCCGGAACAAAAAAGCACGAACCAAAGTGAGCAGGCCGATCGTGATCACTGAATATATGTACGGCGGCGGTTTTTCTGGATGGCGCGATAGGGCGAGATCGCCCTGGAACCTGGGGATGCAGCGCGCTAGCCTCTCTTTGGGACTAGCACGCGGGAGATGACCGTGTGTCTGGGCCCGTATCCGTACGCCTCTGCATAGCTGAAACGCAGTGTTACTGGCACCAGAAAGTCTAGATGGGAATCGGTGGTATCGATGTTGTCTCGGAAGCTTGATTCTGCTTCGAGCTAGGCCTTGAGGCCGGAACTCCCCACCCCTTCTCCCCCGATAGATAATCAACTGTGAGATACATGCCTTTGTCAACGAGGCTGCCCACTCACTAGCATTTGTTGTCCACATCCAGTAAACTAGACGTGAATCGACCATGCCGACGGTAGACGGGAAGCCTCGGAAACTAGCGACAGTCGCAAAGTGTACGAGCTGTCGTATGGATAAAACAAAGGTACCGATCGTATCGCGAACGACACGACTTGGCGACTGATTTTGATAGTGCGAGCCAGAAGGACGAGCATGGCCGCAAAAATGCGATCGCTGTGTCAAACTAAAACGACCCTGTAATCCTGGCACTGCCTCGAAGCGTGGACAGAAACAATCTGCTCGTCACAGTCAGCTCAGAAACAACGCAACTGCAATCAGCACTAGCTACGAAAACACGCCAACGGGATGGGGCTCACCAAGCAGCGAGGAGGAAAGGTACAATCCATTCAATGAGATGATGGGATTGCAAGACTCCAGCCCCGGTTCCTCGGACTCGAATTCGTACACACACATACCACACCCACAAGACGGCAGCTCGTCAAACTGGACGCCCGGGGATACTGTTTTTGACAACTGGAAGCAGTACTCAGGGACTTCTTCGCATGCATCGGTCCCGCGAGCTTTCCATATCCTGCCGCCCTCTCCCGAGTACGATGGAACACAAGAACGAGAAGAATGGAAGTACGACCAAGAAGCCGCCAGCTGGGCATCCAAAGACGCCGAATACGCTCAGATTTTAGAATTGGATGCGGCATCAGAGCATACCGCATACGAGTCTTCCCAAGCAGTCATCCAAGTCGCACCCAGCGCTGGCACATCTTACCCCCCGCGATCGCCAGGCCTTCTCCTGATCGAGCCCTCCAACCATCGCTTGTCGAACAAGATGACATTTCTGCTGGACAGACGCATGGAGAGGCTCTGGGGCAATTACAAGACCTTTGCCGATACCAAGCAGGTTTCCGAGCTGTTCAGCCGGACGGTATCCGATTTTTTCGGGATACAATGCAGGCAGATGGCCAGGGATGTGAGTACAGCCGGGATTCGTTCGACCTTTTCCCGCCTCTTTCTCATGCTGACTGTTGGCCACAGTACGCCATGGTGTGGGAAGCACTGTACGCATGCGGTGCCGCTGATGCCCTGATGAATAAAAGACTGCCCAGGTGAGTATACCGTAATCTATTAAATTCCATTCCTCCCTTCCCTTCTCTTCTGGCATCGTATCGTCCCCTCACCAACCAACGCCATCCAGCCACCTCCGCCGCGAATACCAGCGCACGTACGATATACATGACTCGCGCGCCCGCAACCTCATCATGAAAGCCATCGACACCTTCATCGCGCGGTCCGGCCGGGGCGAGCACCCAGACGTCCTGCCGCTCTACTATGCCGCCTTCCTCCTGCACGCCTCTGGTGTAAGTTTTGCCCCCTACCAAAACAAAAATAGGAAAAGCAAAAGGAGAGAAAAGAAATGCCGAGACTGACGCGCCGTCTAGGCCTGCGCCAAAGGTAGCGGCGATCTCACCGCCGCGATGAGCCTGTTCAAGTACCTCGACAAGTTCACGGCCCTGTTCCCACTGAAGATCAAGGTGGATCGCATGTCGGATAATGATTGGTCGGTGAAGATGCTGGTAAGTCGCGCACTTGTCTTGGAATTCTTGTCGAGGAGAAATGGGCTGAGTTCATGGATAGCTTGCGAACAATCCAAAGGATCCGGGCATGGAGATTCATCGGTTTTCGTTCATTCTGGGGAAGGCGAGGAGGGAGTTTGACAAGGTTGAAGAACCAGCTGTGGTGAGGTAGAGATGGGGTCCGGGAGGGTGTTTGGCTGTTTGGACGACGCTATGATGCGGCCGTTGGTTTTGATTTTGGGCTGGCGTAGGTTGGGAGCAAGCAGTATCTATTTCTTATACTCGAACCGAACTGGGCATCGGACAAAGTCATCAAGAGGCGTGGACTATATCAGTCAGAGCTTCCATGATGTCGCGAACTTCTCGCCTGAAGAGGTTGCCGTGACAGCGATGCGAATTAGATGACTATAGCCCCGATACGACACGCTCCCTTACAGTTAACAGTGTGGGCTGCGAAGTGTTCGGGTTCTTGTATTTTTACGATGTCGTTTCGTGATATGGCCTGGGTCAAAGCCAGTCTTTGGAATCAATACACTCATACTTAGGGTCTGACAAAGATGCTCTCATACTTACCTTGGCTAAACACAGAGCCCCCGATCACTTTAGCATGCCAACACATCTCCAGCCTCTAGCCGTACATCATTTCCAGTCTCAGAAAGAACCCCAGAATAAGATGCACTTACAACACAACTAAACTAATTCCCCTCCCTTCCCTAAAGACAGAAACATCCCCCAAGCGCATCGCCCTCTCTTATAACATCCCATGCACCCCCAATACGACACCCTTCGCAGTTCGCAATTCGCACTTCACAACTTGGCACCTCGATCGGTCCATCCCCATGTTCTGGACCCGCGCTAGCGCATTCAGCGTGGCGTGCGCCGCCGGCTCGACACGATGACTAGCGCGGCATTTGTAGTGCGTTTTTCAGCTCGGCGCTCGGAGGGGAGGGCCAATGCAGTGGAAGTGGGAGCTATTGGGATTGTCTTGGTCCGGGCAAGGCTGCGCTGGGCGTAGCGGATCCGATGCCGAGGGCTGCTTGTGGTGTGGTGTGTTGATGGGATTGGGGCACACCTGGTGGCGCTGATACGCCGGGACTTTGTATTTTGGAAATCATTTGCTGGTCTGGTGGAGGATAGCGATCAAGTGTCGGGTTACTGATTAGAGAGCACACAGTCGCTTTAGCAGATGGGCAGGTACCTAGGTATCTACCTCACATTTCGTGCAGGCCGGTAGGTAGGTAGACGAACAGCAAATCATATCACGCCTTCTATACTTGCCAGAAATCGACTGAGTTGAGAGAGCAAGGCTTGCTACGCCAGCACATATTACAATACCTACATAACATTGACCATCCGTCGCCAAATCCGGATCCCTCTACTTTTCCTCCCGGACAAGACCCTTTTCAGCCTCCAGCTTCCTCTTCATCATCGTCTTCCTCCTCCCACCACGGATGGTCCAGCACCTGTCCTATCGTCAACCTACCCCCCGGATCAATCTTTGTCATCCCCGATATGATGTCGTGTGCATTAGAGCCAAGCTCCTTGCCCCAAGAGTCAAAGTGTATTTCAGGCTGATCGTGGACCGATAGTTCAGCTAATCTCGCTACCCCCTTTAACGCATTCCTCCAACCCTCGTCGTCAATGTGCTTGTAAAGGCCTTCGGGAACTGGTCCAAAGTAGGAAAAATGTCGAGTTAGGATTTCTTGCTCGGGCAATATGCCCTCCTTTACAAGTTCCTGGTAATTGTCGATGAGAAGCAGTTCTCCGCCTCCGAGGGCATATATACACTAGCACTCAAGACTTGGAGCGGACCTTGAGATATTGGGAATTTCTCACATACTACTAATCCGAATGAGAAGATGTCCGAAGCCTTGATCATGCCTCGCCCAGTCTGCCCTTCGGGACTGCGCCACATGGCGTTTCCGATGGCATAGGGCGTGTTGCGAGCCTCTCCGTCTTTCAATTAATAAGCAATGTCGAAATCTCCCAGAGCTACATCAGTGACCTTTTTTTTGGCTTGCTTCGTCTTGGTTTCAATTGATCAAGATGTTGTCAGGTTTCACATCTGCCGAGTTTGGTCAATTAGGTAAGGGACCTAAACCAGGGGGCTGTTTAGAGCACGGAGGGATTACCGGTATGGATCCAGTCTTTATCATGGAGTTCTTTTATAGCTTTTCCTACTCGTCTTAGTATTATCTTTCGCCCCTCAAATGGGAAGTCTGGGTCTTGCTGGAGGAGGGCGAGGAGCGTGGTTTTGAAAAGGGGATAGATTAGAATGCCTTCGTCTTGATTGTAATCGACGTTCATGCGAAGCCGGTGGGAGCCGGAAATATCTACTGCAATGCGCTGAGATAGATCAAAGTATGGCTTGGTTGTGCGCTTCAAGGCAAAGTGCTCGTCTCCGGACCTGATTGAGATGGTCAGGAGACAATCGGGTTATCGTTGCGGGATGGGCTTAGAATATCAAGTATACGCAACTTTGAATATACTGAGCTTCGGGTCTTTGTAGTGACGCTGGATTAATTCGCCTTGGACATATACACGGCCGGATTGGCCTACCAAAGTTGATGCCATTTTAATGTTTGCAGGGTGGTTTAGCTGACGAAAGGGTGCATGGCTGGTAACATGACCGAAAGTCATCGTGAGGCTGGGTTGGGAATAAAATCGTAGTACCAGGAATACAATTCGTCGTACGTGCTGTGAGTACTAACACTGTAGTGGTATTTGGCTTACTGCTGCTAGTGTAGTGTAGTCATGGGCCAGCAGGAAAGCGGAATATTTGATCCTTGTATTGTATTGAAGAATTAAAAGATTTTAGTCGGGATTAGCAAAGCAAGATGTACTTTCCAAGTCTCTAAGCTAGTAGTAGATGGTATCGAGATTGAACATGTTGTAAGGAGAGCGAAGTATGTTGTGATGTCTGAGTTCGCAATACCTTGCTCCAGCCCCCCAGCCCCAGCCAATAGTGCCCCGTGCTCCCATCCCAACCCTGTACCTAGCTCACGAACGCGCAAACGTCAACGTGCTGCAGGAAATGTCTGAATTGTGTCTCCAATATCAATGAGCGGACTGTAGATTAGAGAAGTCACTGTCAAGGAACCTCAATGCATGCTAGGCAATAATCAACCATGTGACTAGGTATCCCTCCAAGACCCTAGCCCAAAATCACAAGAGTCACAGGAAGTAAGGTCTGGACAAGGCCTTAATAGGCAAACATCTCTCCTTACTCTCAGGGCAAAAAGAAAAAAAAACTATAGTCCCCTTCTAGCACAGCATTGGAACGGATGAGCTTTTCTGTAGTCTTGGAAAAAGAGCAGCTGTCTCTGCAGCCATGTGGATATCTATTTCATTATTGACGATGTGACGTCTGAATTTAGCCGAATGTAGGAGCCAGGTTCCATCCAAAATGCCAGAGAGCCTGCCCAACTGATGCGGCCTGGTTGAGGCCACATCCAATGGCTCCATGGCTAATACAGCAAGCACGACTTGATATCATGCATGACATTCCACGCGCTGTGAGCTTGCGCGAAGGGCCAGACACTTCCTTTTACGGCAAGGGCCCAGCAATAATCTTCATATCCTTGAATCGCCGTCATGTTCGGATCTGCGGACCCATACCACGCGGAGGGATAGCGGTCGACATAAGCGTTCGTTCTACCACGGGCGTTCATCCAAGCTCAATCGTCTGTAGGGCGGTGATGACCTCCTCGGCGACCCCGCCATTCTCTACTACCATCTTTACGACCTTGGAAATCAGGCCCCTCTTCATCCCGCCGCGGGGCGGGGTCCACACGCCGGTGTTGGCCAGCAGCTCGCGCTGCGTCAGAGCCTCCGCGCTCGTGGCCGGGACGGTCCCGCCGGTGGCCGAGTTCATCGAGTTGGGCACGCCGGGTGGGGTGAGGTGGGAGGGAGGGTCGATGGTGCGAATGGAGACGATGCGGGCACTGGCGGGGGTCGTGGTGGTGCTGGTGCATGCCACGGCGAGCACGGCGTCGGCTACGGCCAGCTCCTCCTTGCACGGGTCGAAGATGATGTTGGGGCCCACGGCCATGGCCAGCACAATGACGGGGGGCCGCTCGGACGGACCGCCCTTGCCCTTGGGGTATAGAGGGACGGCGGCGTCCCAGTCGTCGTCAAAGAGCGGGTCCTCGTCGCCCTCGGACTTGAGGGCGGGCAGGCGCGAGGTGAGCAGGGCCAGATGCGTCGTCATGGAAAGCAGGGCGAGTGGGTACGACAGCGGCGGCGAGAGCAGCAGAATGTCAATGTACAGCTTCCAGTGGAAGCGCGAGTTGATGTACAGGCGGTCGGTCAGAGCGCCGCTGGCGAGCAGGCTCTCTGTGAGCATCGAGGCCAGGAACACGGGCAGGGCGTCGTCGTCGCGGAAGCCGGGGATCTCTACGCTCATCTCTATCCACGCGCTCTGGCCGCGACCGGCCGTGGGCCTGTCCTGCTCTTCTTCGCCCTGCCCCTCCTTCATGACGACGTCTGCATCCTCCCTGGACGGCCGCCACTGCGTCTTCTCAACCTCGGCCTTGACGCCGACCAGGGCCTCGGTGCCGTCCTCGAGGGCAATGCGGGCGCTGCCATTGGCACCGGGTAGCACGTCATACTCGGCGCGCATGGAGCGGAAATCCTTGGGGCCCTTTGTGTGGTCCAGGCGGAGCGGCGGCGACTGGGACAGGGTGGAGCGCAGAAAGGACAGCTCGGCGGGCGAGAGGTTGACGAGGGCGACGTGCGAGGGCGCCATGGCTGCGGCGGGGGGAGGAGGGATTGTAGAGTCGCGGTGGTGGGAGGGAGAGAGCCAGAAAGAGAGAGAGGTGAAAGAAATGTTTCGCGTAGGGCTGGCGGCGCACGAATCAGAGGCTGCAGCGTATCTGCTCGCACGGGAGCTTGACGTTTGCGACGACACGACCGTCGGCCGTTGACCGCTTCATTGCGTCCTCTTGTTTTCCGCGTCCCTCTCTGTCGGCGCCGGCGCGTTTCTTTCTTCATCCCCCGGCGTCCATTGTCCATCGTCGCGCGCACTCAGGCAGACATGAAGTAGCCGTCGTCATTAATACTAGTCTTTCCACCATCCCTCCCTCCACCCACGCGCCGCCGTGTCACACGCACTACCCCCCGTCATCACGCCCCGTCACACGCCCCGGATCCCCGAAACCGGCCATGTCGCCGCCGTCCTCGTCATCCTCCAAGCGAAATAGCAGCAATGGTATTGGCAAGCTCGACTACTCCCCCCGACGTCCCCTCCTCCACCCCGACGGCGACAGCGAATCGAGCCGCCTGTCCCAGAATACGAGTTACGCCGGCAGCTTCTTCGAGCAGGTAGCAGAGGGCATCATGGAACGCGACCGCGAGCGCCTGCGCCACCAGCTGGTGCGCTGGCTGAGCTTCGCCTGGGCCATTGTCAACTGCCTCTGCGCCGGCAGTATCACCGCCTACTCGCTGTACGGCCATTTGTTCCAGTCCAAGCTGCACTACACCCAGGTGCAGGTCAACATCGTCTCCATCGTCGCCGAACTCGGCATGTACCTGCCCGTCCCGGCCTTTGGATACCTCTGCGACCGCCTGGGCCCCGGCGTCCCCGCCTGCCTGTCCGGCCTCTTCTTTGGCCTGGGCTACCTCCTCGCTGCCTTTACATACAAGAGCGGCCCGCCGCCGGCCGCTGGCGGCGACGGATGGCCGTTTGGCGTCATGGTGTTGGCCTTTGCCGGCATCGGCATGGGCACGAGCTGCATGTACCTGTCGGCCGTGACGACGTGCGCGAAGAACTTTGGCCGCGGAAACGCAAAGGGCATCGCCCTGGCCGTGCCAATCGCCGCCTTTGGGCTCAGCGGCATGTGGCAGAGCCAGGTCGGGAGCCGCCTGCTGTACGTCAAGAACCCGGACGGGAGCCGCGGCGACGTCGACGTGTACCGCTTCTTCCTGTTCCTGGGCCTGCTGCTGCTCTTCGTGGGCGTCATTGGCACCTTCACCCTCCAGATTGTCGACGAAGAGGAGATGATTGATGAGGCCGTCGACGAGCTCGAGCGCTCCGGCCTGCTCGCCCAGGACGAGTTCTTCACCCAGGCGGCGCACAACCACGGCTACGGCACCATGGAGACGCGCGACCTCTCCGACTCGACGTTTGACTTTTTGCAGACCGAGGCCGAGCGCCTCAAGGCCCACGCAGAGGAGGAGGCCCGCAAGAAGACGTGGCTCCTCAACGAGGAGACGCGCCGCTACGTCTCGGACCCCACCATGTGGTGGCTGGCCGCGGGCTTCTTCCTCGTCACCGGCCCCGGAGAGGCCTTTATCAACAACCTGGGCACCATCATCGGCACCCTGACCCCGCCGCACGTCGCCGCCTCCACGTCCCCGGCCACCCACGTCTCCATCGTGGCCATCACATCGACCCTCGCCCGCCTCCTCACCGGCACCCTGTCCGACGTGCTCGCCCCGACCGCGCCCTCACACCAGCACCGCCGCGGCCCCGACTCCCTCGCAAACTCGACCGCCTCGTTCGCCTCGTTCGAATCCCAGCCCTCGGGCCGCCGCTTCACCCTCTCCCGCATAGCCTTCCTCCTTGCCTTCGCAGGCATCCTCTCCCTCGGCCAGCTCCTCCTCGCCTCGGGCGCCGTGCAAAACCACCCCGACCGCTTCGCCGCCGTCTCCGCACTCATCGGCGCGGGCTACGGCGCCGTCTTCAGCCTCACTCCCATCGTCGTGAGCGTCGTGTGGGGCGTAGAGAACTTTGGCACCAATTGGGGCATCCTGGCCATGACGCCGGCTGCCGGCGCGACGGTTTGGGGCGCTGTGTATGCCGCGGTGTACCAGAGGGCTGCGGCGGATGGTGGGGAGGAGGGAATGATGGAAGGTGGTGCGAGTGATGTGCTGTGCTATGGCCAGAGCTGTTATGCGCCTACGTTTTGGGCCATGGCGATTTCGGTCTGGATTGCCATGGGCTTGTGGGTTTGGGCGTGGAGGGGGCCTGGAGGCTGGAAGAAGAGGGGCGTCGCGGTTTAGATCTGCATAGGAGAAAGAGATGGCGTGAACTTGAGGTGTGGAGTTGAAGAGGGGATACAGTCTCTCGCGTGGATGTTTGCATGGGGCCTGTAGATGGCTCTCACTTTCGCGTTCCTTTTCCTACCGTTTATGGCTGTTATGGATTCATGGATGGGCGTCTGGTCTCTTTTTCTTTGATGGATTATGGGCACTCATGGATGGGATGGGCTTTGGTTGGACGGCTTCCCCGATCTCTTTTTTTTTTTTTTAAACTGCTCTCATTTCCTCTCTCTCCTCCCCTTGTTGTCTTTTATAAGCGCCTGTCTGTCTGCCTCTCTTTGCGAAATCTCATGTCTTGTCTTGTTTTTTTTGGCTACTTTAGGTTTTGTTGTTGCTTTTTTGTCAAGATTGCATCTGCGTGCATGTGTGTGTGTTTGTTGCATGGCATGGCATTGCATTGCATTGCGTGGACTGACATTTTAGGAGAAGCATGGTGGTGGGGAGTGGTTGGATAGGGATGTATATACAGAGTGCGGAAATTTATGCCGTGGTTGCGGGGATTTTGCGTTTGTTTGTTTGGCTTGGTGATGGTGTGATGTGATGTGTGATGTGTGATCTACAATGTGTGTCATGTTCTGCGCTGATGGAGGTAAGGAGGAGGGAGAACAGTCCTGAGATGGGGGCTATAGTGTATTTTGATGTTAAGATGTTTAGCCGGGAGAAAATGGCCAGTCCATCCTCTGCTTATCCGAACTTGTGTTCTGGATGTCTAGTGCACAGGAAACGACTGTTTAGTAGCTGCTTTTGCTCTAGACACGGGTAGATATTTCGCAGCGTCACTTGGTTTCAAGCACCTTATCTCCCCCTCTCTGTCTTGCACAGCTTGATATCACCGGTATACTATGTTTCTTAACGATAGCTTAGAGGATTTGATTTGGAATAACTGACGTCATTTGGTGATGAAGGTTCATCGGAAATCGCCCTACTCTGACGTAATAGGCAACGGGGTTGCATGCGGCCTGTTTGCGTGTGTTGTTCGCTATAGCATCTTCTAAAGAAAGTAACTTGAGGGACCAAAAGTCAATGTTCAAGAACAGTAGTTTTGACCCTCAACAGTTTTGACAAAAAACGAAGACTACTGAAAGTTTATTGCAATGCGTAGTGGACTTCGACAAAATATACGTTGAGCATAAACATATGCCTAAATTACGGCAAGTTGCATATAAATAGTTGTGAAAAGGCGTTTATTAGTAGATAAGCACTATATATAGGAATGTTTTTTTTAGAAAAGAACGCACAAGGGGGACTAGCAGGGGCCCAAAAGCATAACTGAACATACAATAGGTTGAAGATGAACTATATCTACGACATACTGTTGACATGCATGACAGACTTTACTTGGTAGTGATCTGAAAACGAAAGGCGCTGGTCGAGATGAAATTGTCCTTCACACTGCATGCTATATCTCGCGTCGGCCCCCGCTCTCCCGTGATGCATAAACTAACTGACATCCTCGATGCACGCGTCTGGATAACACGGAATGGTTATTTATACACCGAAAAGATGCCTGGGTACCTGCTTGGATTTCCGCCTCCTCTGTGATGATTAGAATGCAAGGCATCACTATTGCATCGGATCCACCACGCTGGTGTCCATATAAAGGGTGGAGAGGGGACTGTATTGACCCGTGGGAGGTGCGGACACTGCGGACACTGCCCTCCAGGATCTTCGCCATGGGATGATTAGGCCAGCTCTTAATCCTCGCGAGGCGATTCTTCCTGTAAAGAGTTAGTCGGTAGTCGGTCATTTCTCCGTTCGGGGAAGATAGCCACCCAATTACGGCGCCGATCTAAAAAAGCATCAACACCACGATTATGAAGCCCAACTCAGCCGGGCCGCCGCCTCACAAAACATCTACAGGTCGGGGGCCAGCCTCTCGTACACGCAAACATCCACGGACGATGCAGAATGTCCCATCCCCTACACATTCTCGCCTTGATGCCGCCTCTCACAGTAGAGTGCTGATTCCAAGGCTAGAGCGGCGTGAGGTTGCGGCGCGACCTCAGAGAAGTCGCGTTTCGAGAGCAGTAAGTTTCTTATGCTAGATTTAGCTATGCCCCGCGACACCAAAGCTAACATTCCCAAGTGCAACAATTGCCGCACGCGAAGTGAGCCTCTGTCTAGCTTTGGTGGAGGCGCAGGTAGCGGCTAACAGTCGTTTCAGGGACCAAGTGCTCCGGTGAACAGCCGCGTTGCAAGGAATGCCAGGCGAACGGCCTGCCCTGCGTCTATGAACAGAGCAGAAAAGATCGGCTACAAGAGTAACGTGCGCCACTGTAACTACCATCGCTATCATTCTGATTTGCAAACAGAGCTACTGACCAAAGAGAATTACTGGTCTTAGTCCTTCAGGATGTTAGTCATCGCGTGAACGAGCAAGACAGAGACAAAATTCACGACGCGCTTGAAAGAGTAGGTTCATGAGTTCTCTTTACGAGTTTGCTCAAGACTCATAGTCTCAGGTAGGCGCTAGCGCTCCTTCGCCGATCCCATCTGCAGCTACGGTCCAGATGCGCGAGGATCCTGAAGATGATTTACAAATTGCCACTGGTGGCAATGAGCATATGGACGATGCACCTGCAAGTCAAGGCCAGAACTCCCCTAATCCCGACGAAGTCGCGGACAACCAGTGGTTGCTGAACCTCCAACAAGAGTTCCTTCCTCTACACGGCCCCGCATTGGAACCATCGGGGGATTTATATGCTGAATGTGAGAAAATGCAGGATTTGGAAGAGTGCGAACCTTCTACACAGCGAGAATCGCATTTGAAAAACACCTATTTCTACCTCGACGGCGATCCCGTCGAGGTAGATATGTCCGTAAATCCCTATGAGGTGCCTGACTTGTACACAGCAGACAGACTGTTCCAATGCTTCCTGGAAGCCGTGATGGGCTGGCTACCTATTATTCCCTTGGAGCTCATGAACCAAATGCAGAACTGGTATGAGACGCCATATCAGACCCCCAAGCAATGGAGAGCAATCATGAATCTTATCTTTTCCATCGGATCGCGGTACTCGGACTTGTTGAAGGATGACGACGAGCTGCCCAGCGACGATCATGCCCTCTACATGTCAAAGGCTGTTCGGCTGTTGGAACTAAACGACACTTTAATGACCTTGTCGGCTCCCGATCTGCCAATGGTCCAGGTAAGAGCCTTGGAAACTCACGTGTTTAGCATCTTTTTCTGACCATCGGTAGTTTTTCGCTATTCTTTCTTTCTATTATCTCATTACTGGCCATGCTAACAGGTGCGTTTACTTGTTTCCATCATCATATGGTCACTAAGTGCTCGATGATAGAGCATGGACAACGATAGGAATATCTGTTCGCTGCGCTATATCCTGTGATCTCCACCTCCGAAATAACAGTTCCTCCCCTCCCAATGACAACGACGAGGATCTGAGCAGGACCTGGTGGAGCCTGCAACATTTGGAGTGCCTCCTGAGTACAATCACTGGACGGCCATGCGGCATCTACAATACCGATTTTAATATATCTTTACCAAAGGGCCTGTTGAAAAGCCCTGGGAGGTACTCTCCCGGGTTTTTGACGGCTCAGATTAAGCTTGGGCTGATTACGCGAAGAGCCCTTGTAAGCCTGTACTCTGTCCGAGCCGCTGTTACTCCCTGGCAAGACATACAGAAGAGCATCTCCACCTTGAGTTTTGAGATGGATGAGTGGAGTCGGATGACATTTTCTGATGAAAACTGCTCCATTTTGTCTCTGCTATCAGAGCGGGAAAAGAAAATACTCGAGTTTGGTTATCTGAGCACAAAGATGCTTCTTACTCGTCCTTGCCTGTCTCGTCCAAAGCAGCAGTCGGAAGATAATGACGACTCGGTCAGCTTCGACCAAAGAATGGCTTGCGTCTGTGTACAGACTGCCCAAGATTTGTCGCGCCTATTGCCAGAAAGCTCCGACACTCGAATCATCGGAGAAGGGCCGTGGTGGTGTATTGTCCATTACAGTGAGTATCTGCTTCACAGCTTTGGTTGCTCGGAGGCCTAACCTGTTCAGTCATGCAAGCCTTGGCAGTTCTATTCCTCGAAATTTCCTCGGGATCAGCGCATGTCTCGAATACCAAAATCAACGTTACCAGCCCCATGAAAAAATTGTTTGACTGGCTTAAATTCCTTCGGAAACGCGATAGCACTGCTGAAAGGGCGCTCAAAGTCGTTGGCGCCTTGCTCAAAAGAGCGCATCATCTCGACGACATTTCCGTCATGCTCTGGAACCATCAGGCTGATACGTACGGTGGGCATTTGGTGCAGTCCCATATGTGGCAAGAAAACTACCTCGACAATCTCTCTTCTTACCCAGAGTTTCCGCCATCTTTTAATCAGCTTCCTGGGAATAGTGTCTCCGACATGTCGGCTGATTTTGACTTTTTTATGGATCCGATGCCTTTCCCTCCAGTGTACGGGAATGCATTTGCAGACGATATTCTAGCAAACTCTAACTAACAATTAAAGGTAATGAAATATTACAGTTTTTAGATATTCTTTTCAAACAATAGCACAAAGCACATATAAAAAGCATGCTACCGTTTGGTGTGGTTGTATTTTTTGTGGCTTGCGTCCGTCCCTCCAAGAGGATAAGCTCAGGCTGCATACGCGGGCTCTGCGGGGAAACTCTCAGCCGCAAGGCATCAGTTGATTGCAAAATCACAGAGCTCAGTTTATCTCATCCACCTTTCTACGATTCCATAAATTTGACTTTCTCTCGTCAAAGGATCGCAATAGGACTTGTACGGACCTCTTCGACTTACCTGGGTTCCCTAAACGATGCCACCGCTCCAAACGGGACGGCTTCCACGCACAAAGCTGTGTCTATAGAGCAGGCAGACGCGCCAGATATATTCATATCTTTCCATCGAGCTTTAACTGTGAATAGTCTGCTCTCAGATGGCTCTACCGAACTCTCGGAACTGTCGCCACCCGGATATTCGCGTGTTCGATGGCCTAAGATGTTGCCTCTCGTGCGGCTTTTCATACGCAGAAAATGCCTCAACCGCGATCTCGGCCTCTCGAATTGAGGAAAAGGACATGAGAGTAACAAATGAATATACATATCGCTCACTGAACTATGAGTTTGGGCAGGAAATCAGGCTCATTGTTCTTCTATCTGGAAACTACCACGAGCCTCTCCGATGCGAGATTGTCCATGCCAACCTGCTCGACAAGCCGAAATTTGAAGCTCTCTCATACACTTGGGCGGATGAATATGGCGACGATTCAATTCGAGGAGAGATTACTTGTGTGCCTTACCACCGTGTAATTCGCCTCACTGCTAACTGTGAGAATGCACTTCGAAGGCTGAGGCTGCGCACAAAATCCCGGACGATATGGGTCGATGCTGTTTGTATTGATCAGAACAACATCAAAGAGCGTAACTATCAAGTTAGACAAATGGGTTCCATCTACGCTTCCGCACAACAAGTGGTGATATATCTAGGCAATCCATTCACCGATGAGGCAAAGGTCGCCAAGCACCTGAGTAAATCTTGCATTATTCGGGAACAAGGGACATTGATCAATGTAGCCATGCCTGAAGAATTTTCCGATCGAGGACTTCGAATTAGTATGGCTTCATTCTTGTCGCAAAGATGGTTCGATCGTGTTTGGGTCTTGCAAGAAGTCGCACTAGCAAAAAAAGCGACCATAATAGGAGTAGGCTATACCTTGGACTGGGCCATCTTCTCTGCAGAACGTCTGAGGAGAGCCAAAATCCCCAGCCAAAATCTTCTGGGCAACACTCCTGCAGTGTTGTTTTTCGAAAACGAGCTGTACAAGAAAGCACCAAGACTTGTCGACCTCTTGCATGCTGGACGTAACTCTAATTGCCAAGATCCCCGAGATAAGATCTTCGCTCTCCTCAGCATCGCAACGGATCCATGGGTGGCTAAGGTCATCCCTGATTATGCCAAGTCTGTAGAATGGCTTTATATGCATATTTGCATACTGGAAATACAGAACATGGGAAGCTTACAGATTCTTTCCCATGTTAGAAAAAGGTTCGAAGATTTCACTCTTCCCAGCTGGGTACCCAACTGGACTTTGCCCACCGATCAAGAGCCATTGGCTAGTTATTTTGAAGATTTACATGTGGAAAATGGAACCTTTAGAACTTGAAACTCTCTGGACAACGCGAGCGGCAAGTCTTATTCTTCCACAAATTTTTCGTTGGGGCCAAGCTTGCCAACTACGACGATCCCAAATCCTCACGGTACTATGAAGTCAAGTGTGCCGCACCATTGGGATGCTTCTCATAAGACTGATTACGAAAATGAAGCTTCGTTTCTTACCTTCACGTATGCTGGAATGCGCAAGATATCATCAGAACCATTACCAACACGATTAGCAGTCCAAGGTCGTCAAATAGGTTGCATCGAAGGGGCGCGCTCACTCGAGAATTCAACTTGTCGGAACTGCCTGGCAGTGCTCAAAAGCTGCGTTGAGAAGGCTTCAATTCACAGTAATACCGAATTTTTTTGCTTCTTTAACTTTGAAGTTGCCTCTACGATTGAACCCGACGATGGCCACAGTCCTCTGCCACTCTCAACAGAAAACACCATTGCAAACATGACCTCCAGAGCTATATCAAATAATGATCGTGCTCAAGATCCATATTGGTCGTCTTCTATACCCACTGAATATGGAATCGTCCGTGCTCCAGACATCTTTGAAGCTCCCAGGATACCTAGCAAGAAACCGTGCACACCTTTCCCTCCAGTTTTTGGAGCACGGGGAAGTTGTAGATACTGCGAAAAGAAGAAGCAACAAGGATACCACAACTATGGAGATTCATCGCACTACAACCAAAGTGAGCTGAGTATTTTCATGTCACAATATGAAAAGTTTGGTAATGGCAGGACAGTTTTTTTGAGTGAAAATTCAATGGGTATCGGGCCATTTGGTCTTAGGCCGGGAGATACTGTGTGGCTTTTGGATGGCATGGAAGTTTCCATGGTTCTGCGGCAAGTTGAGTCTCATTACATCGTCATAGGTGAATGCTACTTACATAGAGCAACAAGAAATTACTATCCATGTCGAAGATGTGGTATGGACTTGGTGCCGGTTGCTAAATCCTGTACGAGCATTGTTGAAATATGGTAGCATCGTTTTATATTAGTTTATTCTCTGATTTTAGACTCTGGCAACACTGAAATGAAATTGATTTCAACTTGGAAGCGTATAAGATATTCAAAGCAGCTTCGCTGGTCATTGCTCATATTAAACTTGAATATCCACTGGAATACCAAGTGATCGACGATTCCCCACATATTTCTTGACCATTAGCTAGCTAATAGCTTTCTGGAAAGTCGACGTCCGTGTAAGAGCCTTCAAAGGTTTTCACATATATCATCAAGCTCAAATTTTCATCGATTTTGGATTTTTGATCTTTGCTCAACAAGCAACATTGGATGATTGGGTTTCGATCCGAGATCACGGATCTGGCGGGTGTAGCAATATGATATTAAAAGAAAGGAATATCCATCTTCTAAGGCTTATCCTAGCCTACATGGCACATAGGTACGAGGCAAAATTACAAACCCGTATTCCAGTACGCTTGGCTGGCCAAGAAAATCATTATCTTGTCCATGTGACCGAAGGAAGCGTTTTCTGAAGTACTTATACAGGTAGCTATGCATAGGCTGACTGATTTCTACCTGAAAATGCCAATGTATACTTGGGAATATTACTTATCGCTCTGGACTCAAACTATAATGATAATGCTGGCAGCTACGTCAACTTTGATCTGGAATTAGGAATCCAGTGGATTCATTCAGTCCTCATGGATGTTTCCCAGCGCTCTCAACACTACATTCGTCAACAAGTTCAGCTCATAACTACTGCAGAATATTTCCATGGTTAATGCCATGAATGGCTCCACTGCACTTCCGCTAATCTTCAGCGGTGTCTGTGGCTCAGACTTGATGCTCGATGCGCTTTATGATCTCGCTTATCAAGAACGCGTATCCATTTCGACAGATTTTTACCTAACGGATTTGGTGAGTCAAATGTTTTAGTACGTGGTGGGGACACAATAGTGCCTACTTGGCGAGGTGGTGAGGAACGATTGGTTGGGTTGGCCTGTCGAAGCTGCCTATGGAGCTCTGATTCACAAGATTCACACTGACTCCTAGGCGTTGTAGTCAGCATGGGACATACCAAATCAAACTTGCTAAGGCTTGACTGGGAATTCATGCAAACCTGGTTTGAAAACCCACAAGGCTAGATACGTGGTTTCTCGTAAGATTAAGCTCAGTACTCCAATATCGATTCCCACGCCAGCCGGTAGCAACGCTATATGCATGTTCATACTCGTTTGGGACGATATGACTTTTGAAAATGAACATTCAGCCCCGTTTCCAGTGGTTTCAAGCGAGCATGAGAATTTTTGCTTGAGAGCAGATATATATCTTCAACTCCACCCACCCAAAAGGAATTTCCATTTCAGAGAGGTTAAATGGCGATCACAAAGATGACAATGACCTCATCTCCCATAAAAGCCCTTCTGAAGATAAATAGCAGGATATAGCTGAGTCTGGGGGAAATCTGGGTATTTCCATTATAGTGGTAGCAATTTATATTAAGTGGAGAGAGAAGAAGAACGCACAAGGAGGCCTCAAGCTTAGGCAGAAAGTCAGGATAACGGTAACATCTATGAAAAGAATAGTGTAGGAGTTTAAGTACAAAGTGATATGGTGAATCATATGCCTATTGATACGAGGTTGAAGCCATGCACCAATGTGCCACCTCCAACATATGCTGAGTTGGAGGCTAGAGGGGCGACAAGGTCATGACAGAAGAACTCATTCATGAATTCTCTGAAAAATCTTCTTTATACATTATAACATCATGAAAACTTATGTGATTAAGCTAACTTGAGCTAGGACTATGTATCTTGGGATCTCAACCGAGAAATCCATCCTTCCAACCATCTCTCTATTGAACTCTCACTCACAGCATACATTTTTCTCATACTATAGCTCTTCGCAATCGCACTTTTAGTCTTCTATCTACGATATGGCCCATAATGAATCATACCTTCCTTGTGGAATTCTTGAAGTTTGATAGCAGGAAGTGTACGCATCAAATCTGCATCTTCTGCAAAGTCGACCTCTGCAACCTCCGAGATCTGATCAATCCATGAATACAGAGGCACGAATTTGATTCTATTAGCTGCGTGCTTTTCCGCTATGGCGATGAACATGGACAGAACATTTTTGCAAGCCAACGCTTTGGGGTTTACCAGATCGAAGATCTGTGCACCAGCCACGCCCATGTGCTGCTTATCTCTCCCAAGCTCCACAAGCACCTGGGGAAGGCTTTCGACCGTGATTTAGCCAATAAATAATATGTATGGAAATTCAGGCGAGTTTGGGCAAGTGGATGCAAGACTAATGATGTTTTCCAAGCCATTAAGATGCGGGCGGAGCGTTGAAAGAGGAGTAAGGAGGTTTGCCAGCCAATCACCGTGAATTACTAGAGTTGCTGTGCAATAAATTGTTTGGTAAACTTCTTCATGGAGGCCTGAATTTTCATGACATTGCTATTTACAGTATAATTTACAAAGAAAACTATATTAACTCAAATAATCTGAGACGAAAGCATTTTTTTAGACTTGCCAACCTATGTCTCACGGCCTCAGCTGAAAAATGATGAGCTAGTCCGACTACACACTGAGAATCAGCGTTTTAGTTAGAGGTACATCTCCTAGTTGTTTGTCGTGTGGGTTTCTGTAGCTTCTATACTATGTCATTATAGAGCTTGATTACTCATACTCTTTTACCTGTTAACTATATCTCTCTCTTCTTCTATCCTAAAACTAAGATATTTTAGATTATCATAAAAATCCTTTTACTTTAGAGGAAACGTTTTTTCTTAAATTTCTGTAAAGATGAAAAGATTATTGTCTAATTGTTTAGCAACAGTTGTAGCAAGACCAGGTATGCGGTCACAATTTGGAGGCATGCATTAATGATTTGCTAGTATGCTGTAAAACTTACAAATTCTATACACGATCCATATTCCGTTAAAAATTAAATTATCGCACCTACATGAAATGTCAAGGCTATTGCGTAAATCTGCTAAAATGTCAATTCGTCGAGCAAAAGCCCATGTTCCATTTACTTACGATCACCATTCAGGCTGATGATGATCATTGTAGCACAGCTGGCCAATATGGTTCTACATTGCTTAGTTTTGAGTTACCATATGCCTGTTTTCTAAGGCATATCCTACATTATTCCCAAAAGGAATATCCCAAGGATGCCAAGTTTTTGTTTTATGGGTAAATAGAGTTTCAAAACCATGAAGCATCAAGTGAACATTCTTCTAGATTGAAGATCAACGTACTAGAAGGAACAGGAAACGCCAATATCAGGATATCTAGAGCAACGTCTGAGTAGGTTTGTGCGAGATACATGGAAACGGCAACTACGCAGTTTGTATTGCCCCCTACTTCAAGGAAGTTGACGAAATTTTCTGCTTCCAGCATGCGTCGCATAAGTGTGGCAAAAATGAATGCAACCATCCATGCAAAAGTGAGGCCTATCAATGTCCAGGCAGTGAGGCGGAAGCTGGATCCGATAAAATTTCGCATATAAAAGATAAGGACTGATACTTTTGTTGTCCCTATTGCCACGATTTGAATTGAATGGCTGCCATAGAGCATCGGAAGCGGTTAAATAGGAAGGCACGTTGATCCAAAATGACTGGGTTACTTTCAGAAAGAAAATGAACCTGGGATCATTGATTATAGGGTTCCCATTATTATCGAACTGAATATGCTTCCATATATACCTAGTGCCATGGCTTTTGACGTTAGCAAGGTATATGAAATAGCAGATGAGTCTCACCCAGTACTAGAATTACAGCGGACGAGTACACAAACACCTGATCTAGTCAGAAAGATCTCAAACATATATTACATTAGGCTCTTACGAGCGGAATAAGTATAATTCAATCGTCCCAACCAATAGCAACTTTTTTTATTACACGGACTCGAAGTCTCAACGCAACAAAAATGGTAGGGCCGATGGAGAGGATGGCAGCTAAGGCAAACTGAAACTCAGGTGTCTTTTTCTCAAAATGAGCCATTTAGATATAGTTTATCAGAAAGTTTGCTTGTATAAGAAAGGAACTAGAATTTCAATGCAAAACAGTTTCAGGTTTATTTTGAGGAGCGGGTGGTGTTTTCATGGGCGTTGAAGTCTAACACAGCTATGACTACTGTTACACAGCCGCCGGACGAGAACTGGCTATTTACTCATTGCAATAATTCGGTATTCGATGCCGTATTGCCTTACAGAAAGAATGTTGTTCTCCAATTAAGGCCATGAACCTTCCCCGGAAATGGGTTGGTATTAGCCCCTACTCGGTCCATATATCTTTCCAGAAGGTGCCACAGCATTTCATATCAGCTTGAAAAGTTCGGCATCGGATGATTTAAAATAGAACAAGGAATTTCCAATGTACTGCTGCTGTTGTCCTGCAGTATTCACGCACTGTACTCAAAAAGCAGACTGCTCGATTCGTCACCCTGTTATACGCATCATTATCCTCTGAATATTCTCTTGAGGCTATAAAGCGTTTGTCAAGAGCAATTGAGTACTAGTTCCCTCTATCACGCATTTTGGATGGGTATCTTACCCACACATCGCCCATCACCTTCCATTTCCATACCTTGCATTAAATCTCCATACCCAATATCCTACACACCCCTCTCATCCCCACCCTACTGTTTCCGACTCTCCTCCCCCTCCTTCACCATCCCCTCACATCCCACAAGACTGCCCGCCTTCTGTTCCACGCCCCCAAATCCCTTGTTCGCCGAGTCACGCCCCTCGGACGCCGTCTTCATGGCATCGACGGCCTGCTCCTTGTCCTGGACTCCCGAAGCCTTCCACGCTTGCGAGCCCGTCACTGAGCCGATGGTTTCCTGTAGAGATGGATCAGTGCTGGGCCTTTGGAATACGATCGAGTCGGATGGGGGAATGTACCTCGGCGGCGCCTTTGACGTATTGGGCGTGGCCGGCGACGAGGCCGGGTTGGTTCTGGTTCTGGTCGGAGGACATGGTGGATTGTTGATTGTTTTTTTTCGGGATTAGGCTTGGAGGATTTGGTTTCTCTTAGGGTTTTCTTTTGCTTGAATATAAAGATGGGCTTGTAATTATGGTTTATGCTGGCATGCGGTAAGATGCGTGCATATATATGATGCTTATGGGTAGTGACGTCATCATCTCGTCGCGTATCGCACGCGTGTTGTAGGGAACTACGTAACCGGACCCTGGAGATCGCCAGGAGATCGAGCGAGCGGGATATGAAACGGGGTGTCTTTTGGTGCGATGATATTGTGGCCATTCTATTATCTCAACCTTCACAGGTAGGAGGCTTCGTGCTTTGAGTTTTTGATCTATCTGTACACTCATCATCATGAAATCTGGTTTGTTGAATGCAATAGGCTTATTGGAACTTGGCCATGTATTATTTATCCGATCTTCAATATGTACTTGGGTGCACAGCCAGCCTTCCACCATCGGTGACTTGGACAGTACCGTTGATGTACGTTCCAGCTTTGCCAATCAGGAACAAGGCAAGGCCAGCGATATCATTCACATCCCCCATCCGACCCTGGGGAACCTCGCTCGTTCCGTAGACACCATTAATTCCCTGTGTCATCACACTGGGGTAAGGGCCAGGGCACACAACGTTGCTCCGAACACCCCACTCGGCAAGAATGGTGCTTAGTATCTTGCTAATGTGTGCGGCCCCAGCCTTTGTCGCATTGTATGCCAGTCCTGCCGTGGTTTTCCTCATGAAGCTCGCTACGCTAGCGACGGTGATGATGTGCGCGAGCCGATCGTCGTCGGCATCGGCACCAGTTCCAGCCAGCTTGCTCTTGTCCTGAACGCGAGCATTTCCGGCTCCCGTGACTTTGCCGGGCGCCCAGCCTCTGCGGGTATTGGCGGCTTCGAGCAACGGAAGGAAGGCGGCAGACACACCCACGACGGATTGCGTGTTGATGGCGAATGCAGAGCCCCAGCCATCCCACTCCTTGAGGAATGAATCCCGGAGTTGCTCGATGGATTCAGCTTGGTACACGTCGCGGCCGTTGTTTGGACCGGTGACGCCCGCGTTGTTGATGAGGACATCCACATAGCCAGTCTCTTTCTGGATCTGGGCTACGGCAGCGTTGACAGACTCAATGTCAGTCACATCGCAGGTGATGGCGCTGAGAACCTGAGTGGATGTTTTCGGCGCGGCAGGGGAAGACTCGACCGTCTTGATGGCATCTTCAAGAACATTGGCGCGGCGACCGAGAATATAGACTTTGCTGGCACCAGTCTGGTATAGGGCCGATGCAATGGCCAGCCCGATTCCTGTACAGCCATGAGTCTTGGGGCGCTTGGTTGCTTATTGTTTGGTACATGGGGTGACTGAGCGAGTGGGGTAGTGGGGTAGCTTTGAGCTTGGTACCTACCGCTGCCACCGCCAGTAATGACTACTACAAGGCCTTTGGCGGAGAAGAGTGACGTGGGATTGAGGGCAGCCTGGACGTTCATTTTCGGATATTTTCGTGAATAGATGGCGAAAAATGATGACGGATTGATGGTGGAGAGTAGCGGCCATGTCGACATCGGCAACAGCTACCCCGGAAGCCTCCCGCATCGATGCCGTCATTGGCCGAACGAAACCGAGGGATTCCTTTGGAACTGCAACACTGCAAAGACTGAAATAATACATTGGGTATCGTGCCTAGCCTAGTTCCAAAACGCCGTGCTTTTCATCTTGAAACCACTGTCCATCTAATTATTGTTGATGCCTCCCACAATTTTCAGGCCCTGGCTATCGGCAGAGTAGGCCAGAGCATATCGGCACGGGTGCCAGGCGACGTGAACGGCAGGGTTGGCAAGGTCAATCGTATGGACAATGTCTCCTGATTCCACGTGGGCAATGTGAAGCTGCTTCTTCTCATCCTTGTTGCTGCTGTCCTCGGATCCAGCCACCAGATAATTGCCATCGAAAGAAAAGTCGACGCTCTTTACGGGCGTGTTCGTCAGATTCAGCGCCCGCACGCATATCCACTCCTGTGTATCCCACAAGGTGACATTTGCATCTCCTCCCCCGGCCGCTAGATATTCTCCGCTGGGTGACATGGCCACAGCATAGCACGACGAAGTGTGGGCGTTCAGAGTCAGGTATGGCTCGAAGGAGGGATACCGCACGGTCTTGACGCAGCCATCGCCGTTGGTGAGGTAGAGGAAATTGCCAGACCAATCAAACACGCACTGGTTTGTCTGTACCGGCTGTCGGTGTTCCGTCATGGGCTTCAGCGTAGCGCGGTCAATAGGCACTAGAGTGTTATCCTTGCGTCCCGCGACCAGCTCGGTGCCGTCCGGAGTCCAGGCTAGGGTAAAAGGCTGCTCGCCGACTTTGACCTCGCCCACACTGGCCTTGGAGCGCACATCCCACAGGCGGACCATGCCGTCGGTGCTGCAGCTCGCCAGCTCGTTGTCGTTGATGGGATGAAAAGCTACGCGTTCGAGAGACACGGAGGGCGCGACGCCGGGGGTGCGTAGTTCGGTCGAGTTCTTGACATTGGTTTTCTCGGGGTTCCAGATTCGGAGGGTCCGGTCGGCGGCGCCCGTGGCAATAAACGTGCCCGATGCGTTCCATGAAAGTGTGCGGATGTAGTGCGACGAGGAGACGGGCGCAGCCGGCCGCAATGAGTCGGTGTATCCAGACGTCTTTAGCTTTGAAAAGGTGGCCGAGAACGTTGTCTTCGGTAGCGAGCGAGCGCGGGAGGGTGGCGCCATGTTGAGGCTGGGTGGCAGAGGGCAGTATGGTTGAGCGTGCTGAGGTTGAGGGAGCAGCCTAGTAGAGAAGCTGGAGCTATGAGATTTGCTAGCCAATGAGTGACGATTGCCAAGGAGCAGGGATGTGCGCACTTTGCTAGCGGGGTACAACACGATGCATTCGGCATCCGTTACCCATCCTATGCCTTCTACAACCTTCGCGTGCTGGATCAATGAGATCAGAACAGTTGCGTGTGCAGTGTCACCTTTTTAAAACACTTAGCTCTTACCTTTGTTTATGTTCTATACGTTTTATGAGTCGTATATATCGTCATTAAAAGGCACCGTAACAGTATTGAACTATGCTTTTATTACATTAAGAAAGCACTGCAATACTATAAGGAATGGAGCTAATGTGCGTAGGCCCTTGAATGTTATTGCAGCAGTTAAGAAAGCGATAGATGAGGTCCATTCAGGGCGGATAGATGGTTCGGTCCTATTTACGGTGCCACCCCCTCCACAAGCAAGATGAACGGGTTTGGCCTTTCCCGAATTCCGGCTCTGATTTCAAATACCATAAGAAAGTAGTTGTCTACCTATTCTTCTTCTTGTAGAGATAAAGAGCTTAGCAACTTAATTCTACATCACACTTCATCCTCAACACCTCATATCGCGTCTCCTACTCACCATGGCACCGCCAGTACCAGCTTTGTTGGACATTCCATGGTCGACATCAACCGTGTCAGTGTCCATTATTGACACCTCTCTCATCGGCAGAAATACCAGCTCATCGATGTTATTCGGTCCATCGATCCCCGGTTTGGAGGGTCTTGATTTTGGTTGTTGGTCATTCCTCATCGATCACCCGGACGGACGCCTCGTCTACGACCTAGGCTTTCCCACAGAGTGGGAAACCGACTTTCCTCCGCATACCGTCGATGTAATTCGAGATTACTTTGACAGCGGCATGGCATTCACCGCGCCCCAGTATACAAGCGACATACTGGAAAACGGCGGCGTTTCTCTCGACACGATCGACGCCATCATCTGGTCGCACACCCATATAGACCACGTCGGCCGCCCATCTCTCTTTCCGCCGTCGACAGATCTCATCGTTGGCGAGGGTACTCTAGAGACTTTCGGTCTCGGCTACCCCGACTCACCAGATTCACCCTATCTAGCCCGCGAGTTTGCCAACCGCACCGTGAGGGAGATCCCCTTCCCGAGCAATGCAACCCGCATTGGGGGGCTGGCTGCCTATGACTACTTTGACGACGGCTCCTTCTATATTCTCGAAGCCCCAGGCCATGAGATTGGCCACGTTAATGCCCTTGCCCGCATCAGCAACGACCCTCCCTCGTTCATCTACATGGGCGGCGATTCCGTAAGTATCGAGCATTAATGAATGTGCTGCTATTATCTGATAAGAATGTCCTCTAAAAGTTCCACCATTCGTCTCAGCTGCGCCCGAACCGGTACACTCCGCTCCCCAAACAAATCTACCTCGAAGAACCAATCAATTCTGCTCCAAACCCTGTCCCCGGTGAGCTCTTTGCAAAGCTCCACCCGTCCCGCAGACTCCCTGCCCTCCCAGACTACGCCGTCAATCTGACCTCCCCCTATAATACACCCTTCGTCACCATCAACCTGTACGACGACGGCGGCTCCCTCGCCCGGTTCCCTGAGATTGCGCGTGACGTTATCTCTAAGATGCAGGCCTTTGATGCGGACGACCGCGTTCTCATCGTGGTCGCTCACGACGAGACGTTGCGCGGTATCGTCGATCTCTTCCCGAAGAAAGTTGACCAGTCACGCATCAAGGAGTGGAAGAAGAGGTCTAGATGGCAGTTTGTCGGGGATTATGACGAAGCACTGGCATTGTTACAAGAGGAAGAGGGTCGTGAGGTTTAAAATGCGCTTAACATAAGTTTCTAATCACTTTCCATGCATAATGTTCAATCCTATCTCTTTTAATGTAATATAATTTAAAAAAAAAGAAGTTCACAAATAGCACACTGCCTATTTTTAGAGTATGCTCGGGTATACATCGTGTCGTGCGGTTGGCTATGGCTTGTCTATCAGGCGCATAACATCTAAATTCTTGTAAGCTAAGTCCCTGCTAGCATTTGACACAAAAAACTACCCAATTGAAAACTCTAAAAGATTGATTTTGTGGTAGAGAAAAAGCTTGTGGACACAGCAGATGGTTTAGAATGTGATGTTAACTGTCTAGTCATCAGGGGGTTATTGGCGGATACTGTTCGTTCCTTCAACTTACTTATTTTTAGAATGAGGATAAAAGGTACTGGGTAATCGTATGTTCTACTGTAAGGTTTTTTTTTGGTGAAATAACGCCGCACGAGGCGTTTGTCTATTTGCGACAGTTTTTCCGGTACGAATAAAATGTTTCGGCGCTCTATCGCCGATTGGTTACACTGCTTCCAGTCTCTGGTACAGATCTCGGCGCCCGGCGATAAATCGCCGAATGATAAGTCACTTGAAAGTTATCCTTAACGGTTTTTAAAAAGATATAAATATGCCGCTCATTCCTGCCAAAATATACACCAACCTTCAAGAATATCTTTACGCGCAATATCTTTGACGTTACTCAACTACAATGACTTCCGTAGACAACAACACATCAATCCTGACGCCCCTCGCACGCCAGCTGCGCTTGTCTGCCACCCTCGAAATCAATGAATTGGTACAAAAAAAGAGGGAGAAAGGCCATAATATTGTACATTTGGGTTTCGGAGAGGCTACATTTCCCATTCCAATGGATGTCGCTACCGCCCATACAGAAGCCGCCTTTACAACCAGCTATCTTCCAGTTGCTGGGCTGATGAAGTTGAGAGAGGTTAGTATAGATTATCGCACTCCCATGTAGTTGCAAAATTTGGCTAATATATGAAAAAAGTCAATTGCTCGTTTCCAGACACGTCGCCTCGGGTCAGCAATAAACCCTGAACAAGTTGTAGTTGCCCCGGGCTCTAAGCCGCTTCTTTTTGCATTGTTCGACATCCTTGAAGGCGATATACTCTTACCACGCCCCTCGTGGGTCAGCTACGAGCCACAGATTCTTCACGCTGGCAAGCGATTGTTTTGGGTGGAGACGTGCGAGGAGAACCGCCATACTATCACAGGTGAGGCCCTACCATCGATATACAAATTCATATTAATGCTATGGAAAGAACAATCCCTTTGCGAAAGTTTCAATCGTGCAGCGGAAAATGGAGGTAATCCTCGCATCATGCTCATCAATAGCCCGTCCAACCCAACTGGACAGGTCTTCACAGAAGACGTTCTCGCCATGATAGCCTCGTTTTGCAGGAACCGCAACATCACACTCATTAGTGACGAGATCTATTCCGACATAAATTTCACTGATGAACCAAATCTTAGTGTATGTAGTAACAATCGCCTCAATACCGAACAAATCGTTTTAACAGGCGGACTTTCCAAGGTGAGGATCAAGAACACCTCGAAGTATCATATATCTGGCTAATTTGCATCAGACCTACTCTGCTGGCGGTTGGAGAATTGGTTATGCAGTCTTTCCTACAAATGAATTCGGCAAAACCGTACAATCGGCAATCTTGGCTTATGCATCCGAATGCTGGTCAGCGGCATCGGCCCCCGCTCAGGAAGCTGCAGCAGTCGCGTTTGATACAACACCAGAGATGGATCTGTATCGATTACAGGTCACATCTTTACACAAAAGATGCACGATAGCATTGCATAATGCTTTGAAGGAGTGTGGTCTGGATGTATCAAAACCAGAAGGCGCCTTTTACGTGTACCCATCTTTTAAAGGATATACCGAACAACTGGAGCTCCTTGGAATTAGAACCAGTATGGAGCTTTCTCGCTGGCTAATCACAGACTGCGGTATCGCAGCTTTGCCGGGCTCAGCTTTCGGTGAAGCAGATGATGGTGTACCAGGTGGCCGGTATCGACTACGTATGGCGACTAGTTACCTGTATTTCTCAAATCAGGCAGAGCGATACGAACATGGATATGATCTTCTAGGTTCGGTATTGGCTGGGAGTTCAATGGAACTGCCGTTGCTCAACGAGGCGATCGAGGCTATCCGATCCGCTGTGGCTCGTTTGAAAGCGATCAAATAGATCGGTTTTATATAGAATGACTCTGATCGCTATTTCTTAATCGAAGAACAAAGTCTAGACAAGTACTTAACCAAGTGAAGAAAAATCCCAGAAAGTTTCCATAGGATCAAGCCCCATCATATCCAACATCAAATCAAAATGATCACCACCATCTGCTAAATTGTCTTCAGCTAAAATGTTCGGAGAACTACAGTTTGCCGGAATGGAAGGTGGGTTCGCTATCGATTGACAATACAGCGGTGTCACATGGGGGGTATTGGATACCTTAGGTGACAAAAGACTCGATGAAATGATTCGCAAAGTATCGTTCGCAATGACCTCAAATTGAGAATCCAATCTTGATAGAAGATCCTCGTTCCAACGCTCATTGATAATCGCCAAGCAGATGGAGCACCTCCTTATCCAAGCAGGGAGGTCAACGATCAGACAATGTGCTCCCATATGACTGGCTAGCTGTCTGAACCCCATTCTTGCCGTTGTTAACATTGTCAACCCGGCAAATAATACCCCTTGAACGAGCATCCAAGAAATAGGGATATTGCTGCTCCGTAGAAGCGCGTAAATATTGTCAATGTAAGCACTGGCCGATCGGAGACATCGTTCTAGTGACTCTGGCGGAGGATCGGGACGTAGCGGACTCGATCGATGTAGGACAAAAGATGTGCCATGATAGAGTCGAATCCAGAAACTTTGGACTTTTCAGTTTGCAAACCCTGCTAGATGGTGGTTTTGCAACTTACTCGTAGGGGTAGGAGGTTACGCCCTCTACTTGAGTAGGATTAGGTATCGAAAGCCTCCATTCATCAAGTTCCTCTTGTAATCGGGCAATCACAATATCCGCTTCCATTGTGTTTCGAGCCGATTTGTTGGCAGCATAGACTTGCGATATAATTCGACCCTGTATCTGTCTGTGTCTAATGTGATGAGTACTGAAACATGTTGCACTGGATGCTATTGGTAAATCCGTAGTGATGTGCTCTTCTCCAAGTGAAGGAGGACGTCCAAGATTGTATGCAAGGTTGATTTCCATGGCGTAGATGGTCCAAAAGATAGATTTTCTTTGCTCTTTTTCTGATTCAGGTAGCCGAGATACTTTGGATGGCGTATGCAACCCCAATTCAATCGCCATCTGGGTGCGCAATTAGCGTTAAATGACCTTACCCGCTTAGAATAATACTCACCCGCATTGCCAGGCCAATCAACTGCCATTGACTCGAACTGATTGGCTCATACGAGCTATAAATCGAAATCAACAACAGTATCCGAATGAACGAGATACTTGGTGTACAACATTGGGCACCGAGATCTATGTGCTTCAACGCCTTGAGATATAACAGAGCGGATGAATGGCCAGACACAGTGCGGTGCTGGGATGGGCTCTCGTGAGCCTGAATCTTCAGTTCTTTGATAGTGTTATCATGATTGATAGCTCCTAGAGCCATGACCAAATAAAAAGTAGCCATTTCCATTGTATGGTTCGAATTCTGTGAGTGGTTGATATTTTCCGCGGACTGCAAAGAAGTGCATTTTGCCACCAGATCTTCCAAGAGACAACGATCGAGTATTGGGTACAAAGGCGCGATCCAGATATAAAAAGATTTTGCGAGGATTTGACTATCTTCCAAGGAGAGCATTTGATATTCATTTTCCTTATCTGAAGCGTTTGAGCTAATATTTGGGGGTCTATTGCCGATATTGAATGGCTCCTGGCCTGACTGAGTTGACTGTGCCAGTGTAGTTGCGTATGATGCAAAAAAGATTCCGCTCGACGGGCCAAGATATCGCATTTCTCCTGTTGCGTTTAAAGTCACTAGGCTGATCGCTGGTACATCATTTGAGGGAATAGAGTTCTCCGATGGTTCCTGGGCTGGAAGACTCGACAAAGATGGGAGGGTGTCCGTATTTGCTAATGGCTGTGTAGTATTATTGGCAGTAGTTATTGAAGAACGATTCGAGACAGGTTCCAGAATTGTACCCGTCGCCACGCCTTTGCATTGGATACCAGTGTGCTGGTAAAGTTGTTCCTCCAGCCACTCTGTCCTCCGTTTGAAATACTTGACAGCTCTAATAGACATGAGTATAGGGAGCTCAGAATTTGGCCACTCCACAAGACCTACTCTACAGCTTCACTCTTTTTTTGTCGTTGGTAGAGCATGCATTGTGTGCCAGCGCTTGTGCAACCCTGGCACCGAGGGTAGCCAGAACACTGTCTCGAGGTTAGGCTACGCCTCTGAGCAGTCGTAGTCGAGATGCTTACTCGGACCTTTTTATTATGGCAACGAACGCAAGTTCGAGTAGCTGTACCTGCCATGGTTAAATCATCGCGCGACAGAGTTGAAAATTTTTCAAGTCTTTGCCGCACGCCAGGATGATCTGCATTAAAATAATTTATATTACTAAGCTTACTACAGAGAGGTAACTGTTAAAGCTGTGCTACAGGCTACAAGTAAAGCTAAACAACAAGTAGCTGCTTGAATTAATTTTTCAATTAAATGCTAATAAAGTTATAATAGTAAAGCGGGTTGCCAGACTTTACATTATAAATAAATATAGTTATGTTTTTATATTTAATAGTATAGTAAAGAAGCTGCAATAAGTAACACGCTAAATAGTATTCAAACTATATTTAAGTAGTAAACACTAGCTTATATTTTTAGTAATAAGGTAAACAATAGCTTTAGTAAAAAGTGTAATTTTTGTACTTTTACTGCCAAACTTATTATTTTAGCCTAGGTCCACGCATAGTAAGACTAGATTCGATTACTCTAGAATTAATAATGTATTAGATAAGAGTATATTTATGCGAAGATAGATATTAGGGCATTAAACTACTTAACCTGCTGAGACAGGAGCCAACATTTAGTACAACTGAAGAGGAGCTCAAGCCGCCGCAGAGGCGTGGTATTACGACATGCTACGCTAATAAGTCGGCAAGAGAGAGGATATGACGTGGTGTCTGGCTAATAGAGCGCTGACAGTAAGTAGAAGGATCTCGTTGATGAAATGGTGGGTAGAACAGAGGTTGGTGATGATCTGGACTGTTGGCCTGTTGAGTGCGGTTTGTCGATATAGCAAATATTACACTCTAGTATGGTGAAGTTATTGGAAATCATTCCGCATGCGAAGGCAATTTCATGAGTGGGACAAGCATATCTGAGAGCGATCCCGTATGATGCACAGGACGTTGTACTCAGGGAATCTGTTATCGGCCAATCTGAGGGCGCATTCAGTTGTAGGCACGAATCATTCAAAAAAGACAATGGGGCCGCAACGAAATAGAGTTCCAGACGTCTGGTACAGTTCATTTATGACTTATTTGCCGAGAGCCTTCAGCGGGGCCAATGGCTGGGCATTGCGGCGTAAGGCTTGTAAGCCCGAAACGCCCCATGGGCCATGGAAGCTCCCGTCTGCCTAGTTAGCGAAGCGTATTGACTTCCCTGCAAGCTGTCTGCGTGACCACCTGCAAGGTGATATGGATGAAGGAACCGTTACTCCTCTGAAGAGGGTAAGCGCAATACGAAAAACGGCTAGCGTCATAATGGAGGTGAAGGGCGGGGCAGTTGGCAGTTTGCCTTCTTACAGCCACGTGCCTGTTGCTCCGCCTCTGGGAGTTGTGGGCGTCTATCTGTTCTGACAGCCAGCAGTTCCATTGTACGTCTCACGGACGGGCAGATATTAACTACCCCAAACAACCATGGCAATCGAAGGCAAAGCTCCGTTCGCTGTCGAGGGTATCGAGACCCCGTGCGAGACGTGGTACGAAGTCTTTGGCGACCTGAAAGATTCTACCAAAACACCATTGATTGTTCTGCACGGAGGACCAGCAGCTGGTCATGAATATCTGCTCTCATTACACACTCTATCGGACCTGGTTATTTTTTACGACCAACTGGGCTGTGGTAGCTCTACTCTGTTACCAGAGAAAGACGGAGACAAAGGATTCTGGGTCCCCGAACTGCTCTGCAAGGAGCTCAGCAATCTCATTGAACACCTCGGCTTAGCAGACCGCCCCCTGGACATCCTCGGACATTCATGGGGTGGTATGTTGGCGACTGAATGGGCATCTGAACCATCGCGCGCAGGAAACCTACGGCGACTGATACTATACGGCGTGCCCGCGAGTATGGAGAGCCATGTCCAAGGGTTAGTCAAGGTACGGGAAGGCCTTCCTCAAGATGCGCAAGAAGCCTTGCGGCATGCGCTGGAGAGTAAAGAATACACCAGCCCTGAGTACCAGAACGCCATGCTTGTCTTCGCCCAGAACCACTTAAGTCTCAGCAAGCCGTTTCCGGTCGAGGAGATAGCCCCAGCACTGTCTCGAATGGCTACATCTGAGATGCACCGCACTATGTGAGTGTTCGAGATATTGAGAAAAGTTACATGAATCAGATTTTAAGTATGATATCAGGTTCGGCCCCTCGACACTCGATCCATCAGGCTCGCTAGAGAACTGGACAATTATACCTCGCCTTCACCAGATCAATGCATCGACAATTCCAATAAGAGGATCGGAAGAGTATGTGCAAGAAGCCGCAATGCAGCCTTTCTTTGATCGTATACCCAAGATCAAATGGGTCACGTTTCAAAACGCCGCACACTTTTCCCATGTCGAACAGAAGGAAAAGTTCTTCAGTCAGGTCAAATATTTCCTCGAAACGTAACGCGTCTGTCCATCTACCTGCGTGGAGAATATCTGCGTCAGTATGCAGATTGTTTCGGTGGTCTCTTGTAGGTTTCTATACAATAGTTGCAGGCATGGCGTTACACTATAAATGAGACACAGGTTCCAACGTACCCACGTCAAAATCCCGTATCCAACGTTCCAGCTCACGTGGGGATTACAGTTGTTACGAGACGTCGCAAGACTATGAGCGCGATGTACAACAGCAAAAGTGCATAGACGGCTTGGTAACTCCAGTCGTCATATCACAGAAAATGCAGCGAATACGGCCGGAAAGAAGCCCGATGATAATCTTCTACCCATAGAGAAGTTGCAGAGGGGCGTAGTATGCTAACCACCATGACCCTCGTTTCTTGTGCGCACACCTTCCCAAAAGGGTGGTAAGCAGGGCTCGTTATCTCCACCAGTCAAGTTGTCAACAACCCATCACTCACCATGCATAGCCGGGGGTCAGATCAGATCCCGCTCCTCTCTCCAACAGTGCGGGTCAACTGAATCTGTGCCAAATTGTGGCCTGCAGCGCATGTAACAAATGAAGTACTGCGTTTGCCTTCTGTCTGACCTGACTTCTGGGTTGAGCGACTGAAAAAGGGGCCCCGCACATCCATTCTTTCCACACCATACCACCTGTAGCGTGATGCGCTTAGGTTGGCGCATATTTCACTCACCTCCTCGTGCTGGTCACGAGCCGTGCCCAAGGCACGCATTTTCAGTCTAGGCTGCAAACCACTTCATCAGATCTTTGCTTTGCTTACAGTATGGACATCGTAACACTCAATATCGAGCGTGGACATCTATGGTCTGCTGGCATCATATGGCCCATCGTCTGCACTGTTGTTGTCGGCGCCCGCTCTGCGACTAGACGAGCTTACAGCCGACGTGGTTGGGACGACTGGCTTTCACTACCAGCCTTGGTGAGGCACAAGCCGAACATACTAACACATATCGTGTTGACACAACTGCGTCGTAGATTTGTCTGTACGGTCTATCAGCCGCTGTCATCTATGGAGTAGCGACAAAGTCTTTGGGTTATTCGGACGAGAATTACAACTTCAATTACGTCGAGTATCAGAGCCGCACGCTAACCATCAATCGAAAGGTAAATACTCAAAGGCTCTGGCTACTTATAGAGGCTAACTGCGTTACTAGAACTATTGGTTCAGCTGCGTCGTTCTTGCCGCAACCCTTGGGTTCATCAAGCTCTACTGTCTTGCGTTCTATCATAGAGCCTTCAGGACGGGTATCTACAGAGTAGCAGAGGCCATCTTATGGTCGCTCATGGTAATCACGGTCATATGGAGCATCTCCTTCACCGTGTCGAACCTCTTATTCTGCAGAAATCTGTCACATCTGGAGTGGTTGTGGAGCCGAGGTGGCGACTACCTCAAATGCACAACTGACATGTACATGCTGCAACAGTCATTTGCTATATCAGACGTGGTGACTGATGCGCTTATCGTGTTGTATCCTTTGCCTTTTGTAGGCATCCCCGCCTCCAATCCATATCATTACTGCTGACTTGAAGTATAGGTCGCACGATTGCAAGTAAGCCTCGCTCGGAAGGTCGCCATAGCGTTCGTCTTCCTACTCGGTTCAGCGTAAGCTCCCCAATACTTCATGAAAAACTCTCGCTGACATTCCAAGTACTATTGTGATGTCTGCTGTGCGACTGGAGGTTCTGCTACAAGCGGTGAATGTTACCAAAGAATTGGGTGAGCATTAAGCCTGTTTGTACTGTCTCATACATTGCTAATGCTTCAATAGTTGTGGGCAATCCAGACGTCGGACCAAGAAGTTCGTATCGCAATAGTTTCTGGTGATGCATGTTCCAGGTGTTAATATATCTTCACAGACATTCTGACAGCCATTACATACTTCATGATTATGGAGGCCGGGTTCGGGCTTTGCGCCATATGTCTCCCCACACTGTCGAGCAGTACGAAAATTCCCTGCGTGCAAACTTTCTTCCAAAACGTATCGAAGATCTTCTCGGTCCGCAGTAACTCAAGTGTCACCTCAGGGGGGTCACGGGATAAAAACTACGCAGTACGAGAGAAGCCATCCCGAAGCTTGGAACGTGCACATTCGAATGAGATTGAAGTACAAACCGCGTGAATGCTTGTTATATAATTAGGCACATCAACTAGGATGAACATACCTTACTCGCTGCTCAATTCTTTGAGGTTGTTAATGGAGAGTTAAATATCGTCTTTTTCACAGTGTCAAATTCAAGCATTTGCATGTCATTTCTTTAAGACTTTTACAAATTCATATCAGCGTTTATACTACTAGAGTAATATTAGCGGACATTGTGGTATGCGAAGTTAATATATAACTATAGAACAGACTGTAGATTTCCAGAAGATTTTTTATTATATTACATTGTCAAAAGCGCCCGCAAATAGTGAAGATTTGCGCCTCCTTAATACCCCCTGTATCAGAATCCACAGTAAAGTAATAAAACAAAACCTGTCTTCAACCTCGTCAAGGCACGCTAGAACCTCCCAGGGAAATTTCCGCCTAGTCACTCAAATCTCACCTGCGGTTCTCTATATATTACTAGTCGACATCCTGACGTATCACGCTTCTATAGCCAGCCCAGACAAATAATCCAAAAAAATTTCTTAGCTATACTAAACTAAAACTAAATAGTAAATATAAATAAAAAGAATAGTAATAATAAGAGTTAAATTTAGCAAAATAGTAACTAAAACATTCTATTATATATTAGTTAACTTTCTTAGGCGGACTACTAAGAGATATCTCTATTACGTACTTAGCTCGCTGCTTTACACTAACCTTTAAATGAAACTAGTGTCTCAATCTTGCCGGAAATTAATTGAATACCGTATTTAATTGCTTTCAATGCTACAATATAGTAGCATTCAATGCGTCCAAGGCCACTTGATAAGCCGCTTTATCCGGTTCGCAAACCGTGCCATAATCAGGCAAGACGCCACTGTCAAAATACTCGCGAATAGCCTTGACCGTACACTCAGAGCGGTGATTCATAACCCCATGCTGCAAATTGTCAGTCACATCCAACCTCTTGAAGGAACCCCAAGACTTACCCCATGCCCATTCTGAATCAACATCCTACTCCCCTTGAACCCAAAGGCAACATCCCACGCAACACTCAACGGCGTGACCGGATCATTAACATTATTCACCATCATAAGGGGATACTTGGTGTTGACATTGCGGTAATTCCCCTCATACCTTTCCGCAGCATGGAACGGCCACTGCGCACAACCCCAAAACTGCGTCGACGTCGCCGTATCCGCAAAGACGCCCTGTCCTGCCTGCGCCTGGACAAGATTATACATGTCCTCCGGGCTCTTAGCGCGGAACGTGCTATCCGAGCATGCGATTCCAAAGAGCGAAATGGCTCTCTGCGGATTCCAGGTGTCGACGGCGGGAGCGGGCGCGTCGCCCGCCCCCGAGGCGGTCCAGGACGTGAAGTTGCGGTCAAAGACCTGTGGCAGGATGAAGAAGAGTGTGGGGAGGTTGGTGGGGTTGTAGAGCAAGTTGAAGATGATGCGCTTCACTTCGTGGTACAGCGGGATGCCGCCGGGCTGCCAGCCTGGTGGAGGGGGATAGGTGTCAGGGAGGATGACAGGGTCTTCCAGCAGCTCTTCGAGAACCTCACTAAGCGTGTTCATCAGATCGGATGGTGTAGTCGCAGGACCAGAGTGGTTTGCTATCGGGCAGAACTCTGGGCCCGCCTTGATGCACTCTGCAAAGGCGTTCAGTAGGGTCTTGTCCGTGTCGCGGATGGCCGTCTGCCACGATCCTTCGTTGTAGTCGCTGCCCTTGACTACGCTGTCCAACAGCAGGCGACCAACCCGATTCGGGAACATTGCGGCAAAGGTCTGGCCGAGAATGGTGCTGTAGGAACGGCCCCAGAATCGCAAAAGGCCGTCTTCGCCGAGGGAATCGACAATGGCAAGTAGGTCACGGGCGACAAATGCTGTTCCAACGAAGCGACCGATATCTTGATGGGCTTCTCCGCATGCGTCTGCAAACAGGCGGGTATCGTTCCAGGCTTTGGATTCGAGAAACTCGAACACATCATGCCCGGATTGCTGAGGTAGGGTTGTAATGTTTGCTCTTCGCTGAAGGCTGCCGGCACTCGAGAGTTCATTGAAAACGCCGCACGTGTATGGAATAGTCTTGCCGACTCCCCTAGAATGGCGTGAACAAGGTACGCTTGCAAGGGAAGAGCACGTCTTACCTGGTATCAAACCCGATTATGTTGTATTGGCCTTCAAACACATCGCGATACATTGGCCCATATCTGGCAATCTCTTCGACCCCTGAACCTCCTGGTCCGCCTGGGTTAAAGATGATGCTGCCCTTGGCCGGCTCTTGTGTGGCGGAGACTCTGATGAGTTGCAGCTGGATGGTTTCTTTCGATTCAGGACTGGTGTAATCCAGTGGAACCTCGAGGTTGGCGCAGTCAATCGGTGTAGTTACCGCTGCCGCAAGCTCCTCTGGAAAGTCCAGGTTACACGGAGCCCAGGTCAAGGTTGTGGTGCTATTTTGTCCATCACTGGGACGAGGCAAAGCCCAGGCAAGACTTGAAGAAAAAAGGAGAAAGCACGTCTGTCTTGAAATCATGATTGATCAAGTGCTGTGAGTGTGTTCCGGAGAGACGAGTCCGTCCTCGAGATGGTTTATATTCAACATAGGCCCCCATCTTGTCCGCCTGTGACGTACAGCAAAACCGAAGCTGCAGCTACAATTATATAGATGCTTGGCCATCCAATTCGCCCAAAAAGGAAAGACAGCTTTGGATGCACGGAGAGGCGTTGCAAAGAGCTCGGCCCTTGGGAGGCTTAGTAGGGTAGTGCTGGGTGGCCTTACTGGGCGCATGCGGCTGAGCTGGCTAAGACGGGTCAGCCACGGCATCATTCACGCCCTCACGGCGGGCCTTACAAAGGAAATTGCGCCAGGCCATGATGATCAGCGCCGCATAGCCGTGTTGATTCCAAGCAGGGCAGCATGTGTTGTTTTGCCTGCAAAGGGACATGAGTTCGCTTAGCCCTCCTGCGGCCGTAGCCTGCATCACTGACGTAGCGCGTGTACCCGCATCGGCGACGACGGAGGACGCGTTCCTAGCTCCATTCCCGCCGCGTGAAAGAGGGACCGTCCGACGGAATTGAACCATGGCCTGCAGATTGGAGGGAAAGGTTGAGCCCCAGGGTTCGCTAATTTGTCCCAACGGCATCTTCCAGCTGACAGGCCTCGGTACCTTGGGCCAAAAATGTCCGAGAGCTCCCCGCCGCTCAACCTCAGGCCATGCCATGAACAGAACGGCCCTGCGCCCTTGGCCATAGTTTTGTCGCAAAGCCTCGTCCCAGTGCCCAGCGAATGGCGCTTCCGCTTCCGCCAGCCTCCAACCTCCACGCCATCCTCCTTGTGACCAAGTCGCGTACCCTGGGCCCGCGTCTCGTCTTCCACTACCCGCCGCTATCGCCCTCGGCCGCTGCCCTTGCAGCCACCCGGTCGCCCGCATGGTTCGGCAACGCGACGTCCACCGGTAGTCTCGACTCCAACAGCTCGAGCAGCGACTGGGACAGCACCGACGAGAACGACGATGTCGATGGCGAGGTCGCCAGCCGTACGAGCGGAGGCCGCGGGTCGGGTCGGACAGGCGCAAGCCACCGCGATCGCGACAGGTTTCGCGCCGGCACGGGGAGCGCGTGGGGCCGGCAAGAGAACATAGATGAAGAAGACGCGGATGGGAGCCACAGCGACGGGCGCGGAAAAGGCACCAGCAATGGCGTGCAGATGGGCGGAGACCACGACTGGGACACCGTGCTGGGTTTCAAGGTGGATGCACTGGAGAAGATTCTGTGTCCCGGCAAGGCCTTCAACAAGAGACGGTTCGAGTTGGGGGTTGAGAGTATAGTCTTCGTTGGCGCGCCCATGTTTGTAAGGGATGATGGGCTGTGGAAGAAGCTGCGGCGAAAGAAGAAGACGCGGACCTCGGAGGAAAAAGTGCAAGAGGGGGACATGCTGGCCAATCTGTCAATCAGCCAGTCTGACGAGGACGAAGAGCTCGAGTACATCCAAGGCTTTGAGCCAGGCTATGGCCATGGGTTGATGTCGGCCGCCCCATCTGTTACGGCTTCCGATATTGGGTCGGACACGCCCAGCACGTCGACCACAAACGATACCCCTGACATGACCATGTTCAATGTCGTCTTCGTACTGAATCCTCCAGCCCTAGAGTACCAGCAGCGCGTCAAGGACATGTATGACCATGTGACCCGCAAGTATGCCAAGGCACTCAAGTACGAGCAAGCCCGATTCCAATACGTATGGAAAGAATCCAAAAAGATCATCGACATGAAGCAGCGGGCGAAGGAGTCGGGGGAGACTTTGACGGGTGCCTGGCGGAAGATTATCAACGCCTCGCCCTTGGCCAAGTCCATTGCCATTCTCTTTGATGCAATCTCCAATGACAAGATTGCCCACATACACTTTGACGCCACATTCAACACGTCGTTCCAGATTCCACAGGCAGACTCGACGCCATACCTGCCAAGTGCGCTGGAGCCTCAGATGCCCGGTCTCTGGCTGACGACCTCGAACGTTGTGATTGAAGATGACAACGACGCGCCCATGACCCAGCATGCAACCCTTCTGCTGTTGGAGGATGCGGAAACACTGATCAAAGACCTCGAGGGCGATGCAAAGGGGCCCTCCACTGCACTTGCGTTTTACATTCGCAACATTGTGCCAACAAAGTCGCTCCAGAAGATATCCATCAAGCACAATATTGCCGCCCAGGACATGGAGTACATTGCTCGCCATCTTGTGTACTGGCGGCGGGCGCGTCTGATTGCACCTCTGCACCCCAGAGACACATATATCGTCTCCCCCAATGCCGACATGTCGGCGTTGCAGGCCGCCATTCCCGCCTATGCCACCCGCTTTCCGACTCTACCTCCTCTGCCCAAGTTCCTGAGCATGCTGTCGGGTACGCCTCGTCCCTACCGGACCTTTATACCTACCATAGAGCATCGCGACGCATACATGGATATTCTTGCTTGGTTGATGCGTGGCGGCTGGGTGACGCAGCTCCGCACTTTTGCATGGGTCCGCGTCTCGCCTGAGATCAAAGCCCAAGTCGCGGCTGAAATGGAACGCGAGGCCTCGTCCAAAGCGCGCCGTGAGGTCTCGGACAATGATTCTCTGACCGAGTCTCTGCTCTCTGACCGCCGTGTTCCATCGTACCTGAGCCTCCACCGCCCAGGCACGCCGCTGCGCAGAAGCACGCGCCACAACCTGCACGACGACCATCACCATCATCACCATCACCACCACAACGAGTCGTCCATGGACGGCAGCACCATTCTCAGCCCGCGCACGCCCAATCCCAACACCACCACTACAACCTCGTCGAGCACCTGGCGCGGATCCCCCGCCCGCCCCTCCAGCGACGCGGGATCCACGTCCAGCGCCAGAACCGCAGTCCACCGCCCAGCATCCCCGCAAACCACCCTTCACCACCACCACCACCACCGCCCCGAACCCCGCGCCCCGCATCCCCACCGCCCCTCCCCTCTGCACCTCAAAACCCACACCTCCCCCACCCTAAGCCCAACCTCGCCCTCACACCCGCCCTCGCCTCCCCCCTCCCCACAGACCTTCACACCCTCGCTGATCCTGAACCCCACAAAGGCAAATGCGGAGGAGGCACGGTGGCTAGAGAAGATTGGGGCGCAGTTTGAGGACGAGGAGGTGAGGGCGCATTGGCCGATGTTGTTGCGGCATTTGGATGGGCGGCATGCGATTGAGGATGTGAGCCCGAGGGAGGGGTTGAAGAGGAAGAAGGTGCATGCGCTGTTTGCGGGGGTGAAGGAGGCGGGGGTTTTGGTTGTGGCGAGGCATTGGTAGGAGGGGGTGGTGTGTTGGTTAAAGGGATAGTGCATGGTGTAGAAGTATTACATATTGCTCAGAAGTATTACTTGGTAAACTGTTACCTAGTAACATGCGTGTGTTACCTAATAGTGTTTTTCATAAGTATTACCTAGTAACATAAGTATTACCTAGTAACATAAGTATTACCTAGTAACATGAGTATTACCTAGTAGTATTTTTTATCAGTATTACCTGGTAAACTATTACCTAGTGACATGTATAAGTATTACCTAGTAGTGTATATAAGTATAACCTGAGCCAACTTTTCAAAACACGGTGTATCTCTGAATTTTGTCATAGGGAATCATTGTATTGAGTTATCGTCATGCTTTGTGGTATCTTATGCCCTTTCTGCGAATTCATTCATCAAAGCCATACACCTGTGTGATTTTGTATCCTTCCAACAGTAACTCCGTTTTACTACATCTTGGAACTCAATCCTCAGCGGACACTGCTCCGAAATGCAACGAAATCCATCCTCACATCCGGCCCGGTACGCCCCTGACGCTGCCATCCAACACCACATTGCCCTTGACTGCCAGCTCATGGATCCCCGTATCGCCGCCAGAACCCTCATTGAGCCAGCGCTGCAGCAGGTCGTTGCTCTCCTTGGGCTTGATGTGCTGGCCCGCCGTTCCGACGGTGACGTGAGCAACCGGGTTGACACTCTCGAAGGCCACCTCCTCGTTTGCGCTTCCGGCCTCGCTCAAGGTTTGGAATCGGGTCGAACCGTTCATGCGCACGACGAAGCACATGATGCGGTCGTCCCAGACAAGGCGCTCAAGCTGCACTCCGCACTTGCCCAGCTCGGGCTCCCACGACTTTTCAGCAGTCTGCTGGACAACAGAGTCGTTGAGCTTGATAAGCTTGCCCCAATAGTCTTGGTGGTCTGTGGCGGATGCTCGGTGTATCAGAGTGACGTGGAATTCGTTCTGCACGCGACGGGTCTGCTCAAGCTGGCGGTAAAACTTTGCGGTCTGGGCGTCCTGGCTGTTGAACATGGCAGAGAGAATAGAGCCTACTCGCTGGGTATCCAAGCGGACTGAAAAGTACTCCATCCGCGGCTGCTTCTTTGGCTTTGGTTCCTGCTGGGCTTGCTGCTTGTTCTTGTTCTTGTTACCGCCCCTCGAGAGATCCACCTTGACGTCTGGCCGGTAGTCGTTCATGGCCCAGTTGATGGCATCATCCAGGTCAGTGTCGGTCGGCATATCTCGGCCCTGGAATAAGGCAGGATATGTCTCGTACATCTTGCTCACAATAGTATCCAAGTTCTCGCGAGAAGAAACAGTGGGATCCAGATCGATCACCAGGTCGAACATGTCATCGGGAGCCTCGGATGTGTCGACGGGCTGGAAGCGATACATGAAGCCCTCCATAATCTCGATGATCTCCTCTGGTCCCTTTGAGCCAGCCTGAATGGTCTGGTGATTATCGCCACGGGCGAGGACTCGGTCGCGCGTGGCCTGGCGAATCGAGTCATAGTTGGAGCGGTCGTGAACGTATTGTAGGGCGACGAAACGAGCATCCGACATGGTACGAGAGACATCGTTGATGAGCTGGTCTCGCTCTCGTTTTTGGTGATTGTTTCTGTCGGCGATGACAACTGGGTTAGTAACAAGCAGAGAAGAAATGGTATCAGCGAAGATCTGGCCACGACCCTTCTTGGCCTTGACGTTGTCGTTCTGAAAGTGTCCCCATCCAAACAGTTTAACCAAGGCGAGAGCCAGTGTCGTCTTGCCGCAACCGATGGTCGCTACAGGAACGAGCACAATGTTTCGGGAAACACCCTTTTGCTCCTGGTGCTCGCCGCTCGCCAACTCTTGGCGGATAATATCAGCACCAGTGGTTCCACGAGCCTTGAGGAAGTCTTCGCGGAGCTGAATGATGCCGTGGTTCTGGTTGTACTGCTTGGCAAGTCCTGGCTCCTGAACGAAGCGCTTGCGCGCATAGTCGAGATATTCCTTGGTAATCTGGACGTGCTTCTTGTAGCGCGGAGGCTTACCCGAGATGATGGCCTTGGTACACTCTCGCCACTGACGGTACATTAGGTACGGCTCTTCGAATTTGTACTTGAAGAACCAGTCGACATAGGGTCCGTTATCTGTCTCACGTGCCTGGCAGCGGATCACGAAGCCCTCGGTGTCACGTCCTGCATAGTTGCCCGTCTCGGCGACCTCGTCCAGGAAAGACCTAACCTTGTGGATATCGTCCATCATCAGATACATGACCTTCTTCATTCCCCACTCGTCAGCAAACTTGTCGACAAGCTGACCGGGATAGGTAGCGAATTCGGGCAGGTTGAGATTGATGCCGTGGACGTAGAGACCGGCCTGCTCGGGGGTATATGCTAAGACGTGCTCCTCGAAATCGTCATCGCACAACTCGGCCACGAGTGTGGCATTCATTTCCCGCAGCGTCCGGGCGAGATCCTGCTTGGTCTTGCCGACGCTGGCCAGGTGCCGCTCAGCCCAACGCTCACCAGCCATGGCGTGGCTCAGGGCCACATCGCCGCGCGCGCCCGTCGAATGCTTGCTGCAAACCAGAAGCGTCCCGTCGTCCAGCCCAGAAATGAAAATAATGCATCCGTTCTCCTTGACGCTCAGTTCGTAGGGGCCGCGCGTGTCCGTCTCGACGTTGCGCCACTCCGTCTTGCGCACCTCGCCGTGGTTAAAGAACTTGTCGTATCCTCGCACTGCAATCTCAGTGTTTCCATCCAGTGTCTGATACGTGAAGAGGCCGCGGGCATATGTGGGGAGGTTCTCCTTCTTGTAGTCCCAGTCGTTCATCTTCCACGAGTCGACGGTGCGGCCATTGGGCAGCGGGAACGTGTGCTTGCGGACCGAGAAGCCGCCCTGGCCCTTTTTCGCCTTGCCTTTGTGAGCTTCGAGTGAATGGACGAGCTGCCGTACTTGGTGCGGGTCCTGGGGCGCATACGGTGCCTGGTCGCGATGCGCCATGGTGCGCAGAGAGTACGGACGACAAAGGGGCGACAAATTCGGGAGGTTTATTGGGAGTCGGCGCGTGGAGGAGTTTATCTTTCCGCGGGCTGTCGCGGCGAGGGTGAGCAAGATGTTTGTCTGTGGTGCGTGCAGTGGGAAAGTCATGGAGGGGCAAAAAAGTTTATATGGCGTTGAACGCCCAAGGCAGCAACGAGAAAGGCGTGCAGCGAGGCAGGCAGGAACCGGCAAAATACGAGAGAGAAGGGCAGAGCTTACCTTTGCAGTCAGACAAACAAGGGAAAGGGCGCAGGCGGCATGAATTCATAAAGAGTCATGGTGGCTAGGGCGGCCTTTTGCCCTTCCAGCCATTAAGGCTTCCCGTGCCAAAGAATGAAGTCACCCCTGTGGCTGAGCTGTGGCTGTGTTGCGCCTGATCAAGCCACATAACGCCAATCTACCCCGCAACACCAAAAGCCTCCCATCGCGATGGTGGATGAGATCCGGCGACAATCATTGGTAATGTATCCAAGGACTCGCATAAGCGTCTATGCATTTTTTGGCAGCAAAATTGCACATCGTTTGTTCTTGTTTTTTTTATACCACTCTACTGTTCTCCGGACGCCCTCGTCTGTCCCACATATAGGTTCATATCCCAATCTCTCCCCTGCCTTTTCAATCGACCACCATGTTCCATGATTTATATAACGTAGTTCACCTGCAGAGAGCCTTGGGTTTATCCTTCCCAAGGTGAAAATCCAAAGCACCCATTCCACTACCGTCGCTAAGGCTACAACCAACCCCATGGGCACCACTGTGACCTTGCTCATATCCTGGCAGCTCTGATCTCCAGCTTCATCCCAGAGCTTCCTCAAAAAGTCCCAAAACTTGACGGGCTCCCCATCCGTCACGAAAAAGGCCTCGCCATCGACACGCAGGTTGGGAGGCCGTGGCCGGTCGTTGAGGAGCGCCTTGGCGGCTAATATGTGCGCGTGGGCGGCGCTCTCAAAGTAGAGCCACTCGTGCTTTGCCGTGTTGTTCCCCAGCTGCACACGCGTTGCCGCGGTATTGGACACCTGTAGGATGGGGGCGCTGATTCGGGAATACAGATGGCCACACATGGCTGGGCAACGGATGACTGCTGTGAGCAAAACTCCCTCAAATCCTTCAGAGATATGCCCCAACACTGCAGGGGTGTTCATCTCACGGACGAGGACGTCCGCGGCTCCTTTGGTTCGGTCATAAGGGGCAGTCTTTGAGGAGAGGCTATGCAGAACGGCAAGGTCCTCTGTCAACGGCGTTGTCCGAGTGTGCGACTCGGAAGCGATTGATTTGGCGGATTCAGTATAGATGAATGCGCGGAAGGCATTATGGTCTCGTGCGAGTTCCAGCAATTGCTTGGTTGAGAGATAATTGATGCTGTATTGGACTTGGTAGTTGGCATTGGGGTCCGGCGCCACCGTATGGAAGATGACATTGGGTTGTACTTCATCAAGAAACTCCAGTACTTTAGTGCAATCTGTGATGTCACATATTTTGTAGGTTACCACGGGGATGTGCCAGCGGCTAGGATTTCGACTCGCTGCGACAATAGACGCGAAAGCGCCGTCTCCGCGGACTGCTTCGACTATGTGGCTGCCCAAGTAACCGCAGCCACCCAAAACCAAAGCCGTTACAAATATTTCATTTTTCGATCCATCCATAATGAGCAAAAAGAAGAAATGGCCATTGCATTTGCTGTGCCGCAATCTCGTGTCTTATGCTTACCGCTGGTTGATCTGTTTTGGCCCCCATCTGGGCTCTAGATCCAAACTTTACCATTACCGTATAACATCCTCTGACATTCCAGATTTTTGCACTTGAACATGATAAATGCTGTCTAGTTCCAGCAGGGCTGACCCGCAACAAAGCGCCGCATACGCCACTGCAGCTCCATAGTGATTGTGGGGTAAATTAGTTACATGAGCCTCCGGGGTCCATCCTCCTGACAACATCCTGCATACTGCAATCAGAACAAATTCTTCCAAATGAATAGTCAATACTACACCATGGTCACGGGAAACCACAACTTCTAGGATAAAAGGCACGCAGGTGCACGACATGGCGCAATGCCCATAACCACAGCACAATTACCTACAGCCCTTGTTTGATTCAAGATGAAACTTCAAATCACAGCTCTCGTTCCCCTTTTCACTTCCATACTCGTGGTTGCAGCCTCAGCGCCACCGGCACCACCTATTCGCACCCTGCCCAACTTTTGGGAATTCAACATTACAGCCCTCGAAGGACCTGGCTGTCCGGATTTCGCCTCGCCTCACTCATCTGGCTATAGTACGCGCCCGACGTTTGGATCAAACACAGTCGACGGCTCTGAGATATACTATTGGCACACTGCGTACCCGCACATCAAGGCCAGTGTGGACGGCACGGAGACGCACGTGTGGTGCGAGACGACGTTACAGTACTCCGAAGTGGATGGATTCCCCGACCGCAAGCCCAAGGCCGACTATCTATTCAAGCTGCACAAGAATGGGACGCGCGTCATGGCGACGTACGAGCTCGATGAGGGAGTGACGGCCGAGTGGAAGTTTACGTACTTTGCTGAGGACGAAGAAGAGGTATGTCTTCGTGTTTCGAAAGGTAACCTATATTCAACAGATGGCGACTTGAATTCTCCTTTTGAGGCTGCATGAATTGAATAATAGGTGCTGACATGGCCACTATCAAGGTCGTCGACACCATCACGCTCGATGGCCCGATTTCGTCAGGAAAAGACGTACAGACATTCTTTTCTTCCGTCGAGGAAGCTCCCAAGAGAATTGCACTCCCCAAGTGCGGTGCCGGAGTGTTCAAATATAGAACCGATCTGTTTCTTTCGTCCAACAAGAAGGGAGCAAAAGGTATCGTCGCCAGTGAATCTCTTGTAAACGCTAAAGGAGACGCAGAGTACTATGGCGTACAGCAGGGATTTAGCTATGACTGGGAAAAGTGTCAAGGCTAGACATGATTCAGCAGCAAGTATATCTTGGTGGACCGTATACACGTCCTGTGCGAGTTGGGATGAGGAAGTTTTTGGTTCCAGATAGCTTTCTTACAAACGTCCAAAAAATAAATAAGATACTGTGTTGTTTTCTTCAGGAAGATAAGAGTATATTGTGTATTTTTAGGGAACCTCACCTCTCAACAAAATCGAGAACAAATACACGTCCTGATGGCAGAGCACGTCCGCACGCGACATCCCGATGGCTGTTGCACATCCGGTCCCTGCACCCCGCCATACCGCTACCTCCGACCGGCCGCCCGCGCGCCTCGCCGGTGCTGCTGCTGCTGCTACTGCGGGGCACTTGAAACTTCAACCCCCGCCATTCCACCTGTATACCCAAACAGCAACCCAACACCAGCTCAACCCACCCCTTCTCCAATCCCTCCAAGATGTTTAAAAAGGAGTAAGACCCTGCATTCCCTTCTTCCTTTCCCCCCACCTCCATTCCCTTTCCCTCCTCCACCCCATCCCTCTCGAAACGACCCAAAACTAACTGAACCTTCCAACAGCATAACCCCCGGCGCAAAATCCAAAGTAAAATCCAGCGCCCAGCGCGGAATCCGCACCAAAGTCCTCGAAACCTACCCCCTCCTCACGCCCTACATCGAAGACATCCTGCCCAAGAAGGAGCAACTCGACCTCGTCAAGCTCCCCGACCGCGTGAGCCTGTACACGCTCGGCAACACGCCGCTCTTCTTCCAGCACATGGACGACGCGCTGATGCCGCACCTGCAGCTCGTGCACAAGTACCCGGACGCGTTCCACCGGCTGCGCATCGACCGGGGCGCGATCCGGTTCGTGCTGTCGGGCGCGACGCTGATGGCGCCGGGGTTGACGTCGGCGGGGGGGCGGTTGCCGGGGGATCCCGAGGATGGGGAGGGCAAGTATGGCAAGGAGGAGCTGAAGGCGGGGGAGGTGGTCGTTATTGAGGCCGAGGGCAAGGAGAATGCGTGCATGGTGGGCGTGCTCAAGGTGGGGACCGAGGAGATGAAGAAGACGAAGAAGGGGCAGGCGTGTGAGGCGGGGCATTACCTTGGCGATGGGCTTTGGGGACTCAACTTGGGATGAGCGAGGGTCTTGTTCTTCGGTTCGTGCGTGTACGTATGTGCACGTTGGTGGCTGAGGGTGGTTTGGTTTGGATAGAGCTCCAGCGCTGTGTGGAACAGGCCGTTCTTTTGGGTTGGTTGCACCCCATGGCATAACATCTAGGTACAGGGCTCCAAGGCATGAACTAGAGAGTCACGGCAAAGAGACCTTGATCATCTCATCCATACGTAGAGGATCGATTGCCTGTCGAGGCTCAGAGAAATAACAAGGGCCCGCCGTGGCCCAATACTTTTTTTTCATCGTGAAGCATGGTATCATTTCTGTCTAGTCGTGAAACCCTCGAGCATCATATACACGTGTGCTATCCAACACGGCTACATTGTCCCCAGTGCCATTCTAAAGGGCTTCTATGAAGAACCTCCCCGGCCAGCTCCAGCTCCAGCTCCAGCGCCAGCTCCGCCTCCTGCTCCTCCTGCGCCACCCATGAAATTCCGGGCCCTGTATACATGTCAGTGAATCCCCTTCAAATAAAGCCATCCTTTTACTCACATCTCGGCAATGGACGGGTCGTTCATCATTTCGGACAGGTTGGGACCGCCGCCGCCGCCGCCGCCGCCACCACCTCCCCGGCCGAACTGCTCGGCCATTTGTGCTACGCGTGGGTTGCTCATGATGTTGTTCAGCATGTCGGGGTTGCTCATGAGGTTCTGGGCCATCTGGCGCATCATGGGGTTGTTCATGAGGCCAGCCAGGTCGGGCATGCCGCCTCCGCCACCTCCACCTCCACCACCGAGCATCGAAGCCAACGAGGACAAGTCGGGCATACCACCCGCGCCCGCACCACCACCGCCAGGAGCACCTCGCGAGGTATCTGGAGCGCCGACGTCGCCGCTCTCCTCTTCGTACCTCCTCTTCGCCGTTTCGTAGCCCTTGCGCATCACCTCGGAGCCGCCGCCTTCAGCATCCATGCCCGCCTTGTACGCCTCCATGGCGCCCTTGGAGTCACCCAAGACGAACTTGGCCAGACCCAGACGCGACCAGGCCTTGCTGTACTTGGGGTCCGCAGCGACGGCCAGCTCGGCGTCCTCCTTGGCCTCGGCGTGCTTGCCCAGGCCCGAGTGGGCGGCGGCGCGGTTGGAAAGGTAGATGGGGTTGAGGGGGATCAGGTCGAGAGCAGCGGTGTAGTGCTTGATGGCAGCTGCGTAGTCCTTGCGCTTCATGGCCTCGTTTCCAAGACCCTTGAGACGCTCGGCCTCATCCTTGTTGGGGCCGGTCGCGCTCGTCGACGGCGTCTGCGGCGTGGCGGGGCGGGCTTCTGAGGCAGAAGAGCTGCCCTCGGTCGAGGCCGTCGTCTTTCCCTTTAGCTTCTCATACACGTTGTAGATGGCCAGCAGGTTCTGTCCGCCTAGCGCGTCCTTGACCGCAGCCTGGTCGGTGGGGTCGACCTTGAAGGCCTCAGAGATGCAGTTGGCGGCGACTTCGAGCTGCTCGGCATCCTCTGCGGCCACGGAGCCGTCTGTCTGAGAGGTCTGGAGGAAGTCGAGGATGGCGAGCGCGAGGCGCTTCTTGGACTGGGGGGTTGCCTATGTACTTGTAAGAACGTGGCATTGGTGGGGGAAGACAGGCGGGGAGCCTACCATGACGGCAATTGCAACTGTGCTGGAAGTGTGTATTGGTATGCGTGGAATAAACGATCAGGGACAGAAGAGACGCGTAAATGGGAAGGGGATAGGGAGTGGGCCGCGGGGGTTAGCTTCAAGTGTAAATTGCGCTCGAAGCTTCTGAGGGGGGGCGGGGCATGCCAAGCACTTCACGTGCACGTGACTGGTATCCATGAACGAACTCAGGGCCAGGTACCTAAAGTAAATCGGAATCACGGCATGCTGTTCACTATAGTACAGTGATAGAGGCAAGTCATTCATAAATAGGCCGTATGCCACTCGTTCCCAAAATTGAATTTAGTCAATTGCTGTGATACGCCCGCTGACATCTCTATGCTACAGGATTATTGTTACAGTATGCCGGAAATTCTATAACACAAGGTTGAAGTAGAGTCTTATTCGTCGTCCGTCAGTCCTTCCCAGGGCTGCTTTTGCTTCTCCGTCTTGGCCCAGAGCGAGCTGAACCATGAGTCCTGCTTCTCGCTGGCTAGCCTGTTGGCTCGGTCCTCGTCGTCGGCATTAACCACAAACTTGCGCATGCGCTCTGCGATGCGCGGGTCGAGGACCATGTCATCCAACCACACGCGCTCCTTTCCATCATCATCTTTGCGCTCCCGCGCCGTCTTGTGCCAATCCGGCTCTTCATTCTGGAGCAAATGCTCCTGCTCCCACTTGGGGCCATCATCTCCGACAGACGCATTCGTAGTGGGTGCGTCATACAACTGGTAAGCACCCAACACAGCGGCAGCCGTCTGTCGACCAACATCATCTGCGACCTTTCGGCGGTTCAAGAAACGGTACATGCGAATAGGGAAGTTGAGGAAACCGAGCAGGTGAGGGAGAGGAACCGCAGCCGATGGGCCCAGGGCAGGAGGGCAGAATGAAGAGAGCGCCGCGCTTTCGTATTCGGACGTCGAGATGAAGGGAGGCGGCTGCTTCTTCTTCTTTGACTTGTTCTCATCTTCCTTTGGCTTCTCTGCCTCCTCAGTCTTGGGAGCAGCGGTGGGCGAAGCATCATCGGATGCATTGGAGATGGCCTCGGTCAAAGTCTGCACGGGTGTGGTCGACGTTCCCTCGGCGGTAGGAGCTGGCGTTGCTGGAGCGGCCGGTGCAGCTTCGAACGGCGTATCCACAGGTGCGGCGGGAATCTCTTCCGCGGGTACTGGCGGGGGGTCTAGCGGCCCTAACCACCCTTCATGTAGACCTCTGATGTACTCTTTCCAGGTATGGCGTCCAATGACAATGTCTCCACCTGGGCCATTCCATTCCTTGACCCCTGAGTTCTGCCTGATGGCCTCGTAAAGGTCCTCCAGGCCCTCCTCAATGGGCTCTGCACTCTGCTCCCCCCTCTTCTTCCTCAGCTTGCGTATCCGCTCGGCCAATCCCGCCCTGACGTCGCCCTCTCTCCGGCCCTCGATCGCGTCCCAGTCTAGCGCCGCGGCCACCAGAATGGGCTTGACGTACTCGTTAAAGTGCTCTCTTGCCGGAACCAGCCCATCTGCGGGCGGCGCACCGAGGTAGATGGTCATCTTCCGGGGCATTTGGTGCTCGTCTATCGTCTCTTGGGCAATGTGCTCGACGACCTTGGTCCACTTGCGTTGTATGCGTCTCTTCTCACGACGATCGTACATGACGGCGGCGGTCCATGTCCCCGTGATGCTGAGGAAAATCATCCAATTGCGCGACGGGAGCTTGAAGCGAAAGTTGGGTAGACCTAAACAGTGAGCTGGGGCTGCCGATGTGATATTAGAGGTCATGGATGGAGCGCACCCATCATCCGCCAGACAGGATTCGGAGGTTTAGGGGGTCTGGCAGGCCCTGAGGATGCGCCGCCAGCAGGCGGCGCCTTTGCGTCCGGTTCAGCCATGTTGGGCGGTGGCCGGTGTGGATGATGGGGGAGATGCGACGCGGCCAAAAATTTCTGGAGCTGGGACTCGCGCGGAGTTTGGTCGGAGCTGACTCCAGGCCGCGAGCTTGGCGGCTTCTGCACGGGCCCGCTCCAGTTTTTGCCTGCATTATATACCACTTTGGCCGGAATTTTTCCATCAAATCAACTAGATAACACGGTGGTGTGGTCTAGGGGTATGACGTCGCGTTGTGGCCGCGCCAGCCTGGGGTAGGTTGGCCCTCTCATCTGAGGATCTATAGCCGCAGCGATACTAACAATATCGCAGTTCGAGTCCCAGCACCGCCAAAGTTGAATTCTTTTTTTGCTCTTTTTTGCTCATGGGACGTATCCACGTAGCCAAACTCACTGCGTGGAGTTTTAGTAATTCGATTCTCTTTTTTTTCCAATCAAGCTCTGTTCGTCTTTATGAAACGACTGGATTGTAGCTCTTGGTCTGTCTGGCTCGTCAAATACCACTGCATCAGGCCGAACCAGGGTCCAACAAGCAGGACAGACTTTCTTTTCCAGAGCTACACCATGTTGGCAAAAAATCTGCCAAGCTCGCCTTATAATGAACAGACCAATATAATTCGGAAAATGACAGCAGTCCCAACATCCTTGGACAGGATTAACTTTTTGTTTCTTTACATACGAAAGATTGGCATAGCTAACTCGCTGGAATGGATGACATAACACTCGAAAGTAACACCCGCAGGTCTAAATATCCGCCATTTCATAGACTCCAGACTCCTTACCAACCTTGAACCACACCTAAGCAAAAACATCCGTCGCAAATCTCGTATTCCTCAACCCCTCAAACCACTCCCTCGCCTTCTCTTCATCCACTTCCTCCCCCCTAACCTCCCCGGCCCTCTCCCTCGCAATCCTCAAGCACACCTCCTCAATCCCCTTCCCCACCTCCCTCCCCCCACACACAAACATCTTTGCCCCGCCCTCGAACAGCTCCACCACCTCTGCGCGATCGTGATACAGCCGGTCCTGCACGTACTTGCAATTGTGCGACTCCTCGGGGGCACGCGAGAAGGCGTTGCGGACTGAGACGGCGCCGAGGGCCTCCCACCTTGCGAGCGCGGGGGCGTAGAGGAGGTCTGTGGAGGGGGAGCGGCAGCCGTAGAAGAGGAGGGCGGGGGCGAGGGGCCGGCCGGCCGCGATTTGGGCGGCGCGTTCTTGGATGAAGCCGCGGAAAGGGGCGAGGCCTATGATTCGTTCTTGTCAGCAAAGAGTTTGGGTCTGGATTCGAAGTGCGGAGGGGGGGATGGTGGATGGTGGACTTACCGGTTCCGGCTGCTATCATGATGACGGGCACGTTTTTTGAGTCCTTGGGTAGGTGGAAGGCTTGGTGAGAGCTGCGGACCGAGACGTGGAGCTTGTCTCCTGGGGCCAGGCTGGAGAGGTAGCTCGACGCTACGCCGACGAAGCGTCCCTGACCACTGAGAGCTGGTTGGTCGACCACGGCGTAGGTCAGGGTCACGTTGCTCGCGTTCCACAGTGGAGAGCTACTGATTGAATACTGGCGGACACGCATCGGAGGCTGCATCTTGAGGAACGCTCCGAGTGGAAGCTCAACCGAGGGAAATCTCTCGAGGAGGTCGAGTACTGAGACACGTTTGGCGGTAATCTCATCTGCAAAAGCGTCCTCGGCGAGGCGTGTAAGTTCTTTCTTGCTAGCTTCGTCTCGAGTCGCCTCTACAAGGGAGAGAATGTTACGCCTGCTGGCAGGCTGTGCCAATTCCACATACGCGCCTAGGACGTCAGTAGCCGCGACGGGGCCATCGGTGGGAAGAGTTGTTGGCCCGCCGGAAGAAATGGTCAACATGCTGTCCCAGGGCAATCCAAACCGCCTCATTGCGCGAGCAACGTTCTCCTTGGGGTTCAATGGCAAGATTGCAAGATAGTCACCCGCCGAGTAGGTGGTTTCTGATGGAAGGCTGATTTCGATGTGCCGTTTCTCTGGGGCGCCAGGGGCAGAAAGTACTTCGACGGCTTCGACGCGCGCTTCCCTGACGTCCTGTCTCAATGTTGAGGACCTGGGGGAGGATACGTCTACGTCAAGAGTGGTTTCGTACGATGTTCCCGCAGGAGCATCTGAAGTGCTATAGCGTTCTCGCATCGCGGGCCAAAATACCCGGTCCTCCCAAGCCTCAAATTCTGTAAAGATGTCGCCTTGTGCAGCATCTGCGGTACCTAGGGATGCAATCCTAGAGCCCCCGCGCTCTTCGAGAACTTTGTTAAGAAGCTTGGGCACCTTATGGAATGTCTTCGCCCAGTCTCGGTGACCACAACCAAAGACCGCGTATGACACATCCTTGAGTTCAGACTCTTTGAGGCCACCGAGCCAGCTCACAAAGTGCGCCGCGTTGTCAGCTGGCTGTCCCTCGTAAGATGCAGTGACAATGATGACCGGCTTGTCTGTCGGCAAGTTCTCCCTTGCACTATCGAGGGTATCGACAACGTCTGCACGGAATCCATGATTAGGGGCATCGCTCGCGATCCGGTTCGCCAGCGCCTCGCAAGTCCCCGTGTTAGACCCATAGTAGATAGCCAAAGGCTTGCCCTGCGCACTTTTTTCCTTGGAGATCTGAGATCCTCCCTTGGCGACGGCTCCTTCCTCTTTGATGGATTTGGATGCCAATGACCTCTCCAGAGAAGTAGCCGATATGTGGTTCCGCAGGTGTGCGCGCATATAGAAGCCCTTTGGCTTGATGGTAAGCGTCTGCTTGATCTGGAGCTGATACGATGGGTCTTCCATGGTAAAGTTGAAGTTTTGGAGCAAGATCGCAGTGACGAGAAGAGCTTCTTGCCACGCAAAAGGCCTCCCAATACACGCCCTCATGCCGTTTCCAAAGGGCTTCCAACTATTAGGAAACTCCTTATTGCGCTGCTCGAATGGCTCATCCAACATTCTCTCAGGGCGGAATTCCTCGTTGTCTTCCCCATAAACAGCAGGATCGCGATGGATCTTGGCGAACAATGCAAGGAGTGGCGTTCCAGCTTGTACTGCATATTCGCCACCGATAATGGTGTCTTCCTTGGCTTGGAGTGCGATTGAAGGCGCAGTCGGCGACAAACGCAGAGTTTCTCGCAGAACTGCGTTCAGGTAGGGAATTTTGGTCAAGTGATCCACAGTGATGGGGTTCTTTCCAATGACCTGATCGACTTCTTGCTGGGCCTTTTCGTAAGCCTCGGGATTCTTTAGGAGATAATAAAAAGCAAAGGAGAGCAATCCAGAAGTGGTCTCGTGGCCTGCGATCAGGAACGTAATCATGTTGTCAATCACACTCTCTTCGCTCATCTTCTCTCCGGTCTTGGGATCGACGCCGTTGAGCATGCCATTCAGTCTAATGAGGGTGAGAAAACGAAGCTAACGGCTGATCGGATGACTCACAAGTCCTTCTTATCTGTTGGGTTGGCCTTTCGGTTCTGGATGACCTCCAAACTGGTGTTGCGGAGAAGTTCAATGTCTTCCCAGTACTTTTGCGCCTCAGCCTTGTAGAACATCTGAGCTATGGCGCCCCTCCTGGAGCGGTCCCCGCTGGTTTTGAGGAAATCGGCCATTGATTCGACAAAAGGGTGCATCTTGTCTTGATAATATGAGTTGAATCGATAGTCCATGGCGCATAGTGCAATCGTGTCTAGTGTAAGCCGTGTGAAATCGTCTTTCAAAATCAGTATCTTGTTTTGGTACGCATAAGGATGCTTTCCTACCTGTGACTTGAATCACATGTCCGGGGCCATGCCTTGCCCTGTGCCCAGAGTTAGAACATCACAACTAGCGCTTCTGAGGGAGCCCAAGGCTGTTCAATACCATTTCATGACCAGTTGCGATGCAATGTCCTAAAAGCGTCAACGATCAACTTGCCGTAAGATTTCGAGAGTCAACTCACGTGCATCTCATCGAACATGTTCCGGATAGCCAGTGGCCCCAAAGCAGGCATGAGCACTCTGTGGGCAATGCCTGTCCAAACTCAGCAATCTCTTCCTCGGATCACGCCACACGCAGTGACAATACGCACCCCAGTTCTTCTCCTGCGGCCCCATAGCCGTGAAAAGCCCATCGTGCACTCCATTCCGCACCTCCTTCAGCGCGGCAGCAATGACCTTTGAGAATCTCTCCTCGTCGGAGATTTCGTTCATCAGGGCCTGAGACGCAATCACGATTCGAGGCGCTCCAGCCAGATTGAACCTCCAGATGGGGCCATAGATGTCGGTCAGGTTGCACAGCGATTGGATGGGGTTCTCAGCGTCAATGTCGGAGATGTTGCCGACGAGGGGCAGGCCTGGAGGGCCAGGTATTTCCTTGGTGTCCATGTTCAGGGAGGAAGAAAAAGAAAACACGCAGAAAGATGGGATCGCTACTACGACAATAAAGCCGAAAAAGACAATTCAAGGGATGAGTAAATTTACGACCGTACTTGAAGGCGCAGGAGAGCCACTTATAAAAAAGCTCGTTTGTGAAACGTGCTCAGCCTGTCGACGAGTAGATGTTGTGCACAATGGCAGACTATGGCAGCATGGGGCTTGGTATGACGACGCACGGAGGTACAGTTGTCCCGCCTCGCGTCCTCCGAGACGTAGAGGCAACGTGCAAGTGTGATGTCGGTGAAAAAGATGCCTCGGCGCAAAGTGGTTAGCCCTGGACGGTGATTTGCTGGATTGCCCAATGCGGACCATCCGCGGTTTTTGCTTGTTTCGGCCGAGCGAGCTGCTCGTGCGATTTGCGGCTGAGCAGTGCCAATTGCACTCCAGCCCCTTTGAAAGATTGGTGACGATGCTGGATCTAGAGCTAGATGCGAAGTGAAGAGGGAGGGAGTTGTGCGTGGTGGTGGGGAGGAGGAGTACAGAGGTGGTACTGAGAAGGTTTGTGGCGGCCCGATTTGGGAAGGAGGGCAATGGCCATGATTGGCAGAGCGCTGGCCTGGTGGATGGATGGATACATGTATCGGATGCATTATGCAGTCATGCTAGACAGAAAACCTGATGGCCCTGGGCCTGCCCCTCCCTTCCATGTGTGACTGTGGTATCATTCATCCCACTGCCAAACTCCCGTGTGATGCACATCCCTCTCCAGACAATGAAAGCGCCGCCTCTACGACTGCAGCAAAATTCCCGCCGCAACGACCAACAGTGTGGCCGATAATGAAAAGACCCGGTGTGATGGCCCCGCCTCGTTCGTATTGCTCAACAACTGGCCATCTTCTTGAATATCTTGATTTGATGGGCTGGTGGTAGATAATGTGGTACTCGGCCCCGCAGATGGTGCATTCTGCTCTGGCGTAGGGGCTGCGGGAGCGGAAGCTCCTCCCGAAGAGCTGGGCGATGCAAGCGCCGATGATGGCGCGCTCGAAGCCGTTGGCCTGGTCTCCAGCGAGCTCGTATCTGTTTTTCTAGTACTGACCGTACTGGAGCTTTTTGCAGATTGATGAGGCGTGGGCTTGGTTGCGTATCCAGCGTCGCTGGATGTTTTGGATGCCTCTCCAGTTGCAGTTGCGGACGCAATGGCAGCATACGCACTGCTTAGGATGGGGGAAGGGATTGGATTTCCGGCGGCCTTGCAAGTGATCTGAAGAGGGCCCAGCAGTGCTACCTGCATGCGGAACTCGCCCACTTCGCATTCGTCGTGAATGCAGGGCACGGCATCGCGAAGGTATGACTCGTTTTGGCTTGCGTCGCAAATGCCTGTCACCCCATGATCAGTATCCATGTAATAAGAGCCTGCATCGTTGGCGAAAGGCACAGCACTCACAATCGCTTGAATTGCATTCCTCTTCCGTGTCGCCAAGGCAATCTTGCCAGCAGTCTGGTAGCGTATCCTTGACCCAGTCAATGCCGACAGCCGCCACACCCATCCCCGCAATGAGGACTTGGGCGAACAACAGCGACAAGGCAATCAACGACAACATCGAGGAGTCGCCGGTCGAAATCGGCCGCTGGTGAGGGTAAAGGGAAAATGCCAATGGGCGGACGAGGCCATGATATCGCAGAAGCTCGTGAGCTGAGCTGAGCCCTGTGCTTTTGTGCGACTGGCGTCCAATTATGGACCCTACGCTGCGCCCAGGGCCACGATCGACGGCATAGACGAGCACGTCTCCTGGGCCAACCAGCTGCTGCTGCCATCATCATCAGCCCGGTAAGCGGCAGCCTCCAGCGGTCCTGTCGTCATTCCTTCTTCGCTTGTGTTTCAGAATGCGAGGGTCATCCGTGGTCGTCGGCTGGTCGTGTGTTTGTTCCGCCCTCAACGCCAAACCGCTGCCCGAGTTAATCTGGAGGAGAGGCCTCCGCAATCTGGTGTGAACCGTTGGGACGCCTGCAACCCATACTGGACAGCCTTGGAAGGCTTGTTCCGTCTCTTGCAATCACCACCAAGACGGCAGATCTGCATGCTTAGGTGACTGGGCACTCTCGCACCCCGGAGCGCGCGTTTTGGAGTAAGACTTGCAATATACAAATTGCCTTTTATTAGGCTTACCCAAGGTTTCTCCACACACGATAATGTATGCATATTACACGGACGGATCGTCGGTAAGCTGTGGTGTCAGTCAGCGGCCTCGTGTAATAGGGCAGGGCGCCCACGAATATTCCAACGCGTGCTCGCGCGTTGCACAGGGTCTGAAGTTTACAGTCGGGAATGGATCTGATACGGGAGTGTTCCAAGTGTCTTGCGTCTTCGGGGAGGATTTGGATGAAGAGGCAACCTTATGTGCATCATTTGGCCCTAACACTTTGGAGTTGGTCCTTTGATCTTCCTCTTGATGTTTTTCTGTAGGCTGACAGCACAAATGCAATATGCTGTCTTACCTCTGCAAGTCAACGGGCAGACAGTGCAATTCCCCAGCAATTCTGGGCACATGAAAGGCACGATTTGATCAAGCATATTTACCAAAGCCACAGGATGGAATACAAATGTGGTGTCGCTAAACATATCCTGATATGAGGAAATTCAGACCGAAACATAGATCACCGGACGATGTCCAAATCTCCGGGGCTCTTACATGTCAAAATAGGGTCAATGGAGCGGATTCTAAAACCCAAAATCGCAGATGGGATCATCCTATCTCTTACAATCATGCCTGGCGTTCGTGGACCCACTCACTGACCAAGGACGAACCACTTCCCGCAAAGTTGTAGCTCTATCAACTATGACTCCCATAGACTCATAAGTCTGCATGGAAGCTAAACGGCAATGGGCTCTGACTCATGCATCGGTCATATTAGTGCAGGTGGCAGGTAGGGTACCAGGCATCTTCCCATGACTTGCAAAGCACCAACCGTTCCAAAGTGGAGAAAATTAACGCCCCATAGAGCAGAGCCTATGAGAGGCATCGCACATGGAATATGAGTGCGAGTTGCGCGTGCACATCCCTTGTAAACCCATGCCAAGGGGTAAATCGACGGCAGCAGAACTACGACCAGGAGGCAGAAGAAACATCGGAAATTAAAACCAATATCCAGAATACAATACCAGAAGGCGAGGGTGGGGACAACTCCTCAAGCAATGACTTAGTGGTCTCGGACATTTCAATCGAGCCCTTTGACGTAGTCAGCCGGCATCCCCAATACCCCATGGTTCTTTCCAGCCACGAGTATGAAGCACAAAGCGCAACGCAAGGGTCGCATACCACTGAGGCAGCTTGCATGTCCCTCACGACGCGTCTGGTGACGACGCTTCCCCGTGAACTCCGCGACAAGATCTACCCGCTGGTCTTCGGCGCCCTCGAGAACCGCCTGCTGGGATACCACCTCCAGCACCGAATGGATCCAGTGTGCACCTTTCGCAAGGCAACTAGCACCCGGATATATTATCCCACCACGGGAAAAAGGCAATGCTGGAGAGCTTGCCCGCAGTGCCTATACGTCCATGCCGCTGCATTTCCTCGGGCCCGATTTCGCCCACGGGCAGGCTGACCCGTACCAGATCGATGCTCTCAGGTTCCCAGGTCCATGGCGGTGGCCGATGGAGAGGAGTTGCCCGCTACAGTGGATGCTTCCCGGCTTCGAGATCCCGATCGAACGGTACATTCGACTGGTTGAGCTGGAATTGGAGGCGGATCAGATAGTCGAAGAATGGCAAGAGCAAAGGGGGATTCGAGGCCTTTCCATTGAATTGAGGTCAGGAGATGAGTTCGTTGGATGGTTTGGAGGCATGCTGCGCGGAACTTTGTTGCGGAGAGAAGAAACGTAATATCAGTTTCGATGATGGGCACGGACGGTGACCTTGACCTTGAAATGCTTTAGCCAGTTGTATAATCTCTAATTAGAATCCATTTTGACTGGATGATTTTCCCTGTCGTGATGAGCTGGCAATAGTCTAGACGCGGTTGAGGGAAGAGGGTTTTTTGTTCTGGACAGAGTTCATTCCCACAGACCGATTTAGTGCTTGTCATGCTTCGTGTAGCAACATTAGTGTGGACATGTCAGATGGCATGTGTATAAATTTACTTGTGGGTTGCCTAGCGATGACTATTAGCAGTCAATGTGGCACCCTGTGAGCATGCTCAGCGCTAGTACCGGCTATGCATCCAAGACCGTTTTTGCTCAGCCTCACACTGCGAGACAAGTCATCGGGCAGATCAGAGGTCGAGAGAAGCTTCGATTCGGCAGCCGGTGGAGGGATTCCATGGCTGTCTTGGAGGGTTGCAGCGGGAGGCGTCAGCGTGCAGCCGGTCAAGATGGCGTGCACGCCAGACATTCAACGGCAATAATAGGCCGAGACCAAACCCACATGCTCTATGCAAACAGTCTGGACTCCGTCTCCCCTATTCTCGATCCTTCAACGTCGACTGAGCCGCAATAGGATCGCATGAGTATTGGAAATTATGGCAATTCACCACTCCCTTGGGACGTGTGATGGCAATGGCAGCGATGTCGCTTGCGGAGCCGAGAGCCGTGCACGGTGGCACCAATTGATCCACGCACACTCACCCTCGCCCCCCTGCTAGAGCCGCACACTGCACCCCGAACAGGAACCTTCCAGACGAGACGAGCCAAACGTTCCTAAAATTAGCCTTTCGAGACGACGTGGGTGACGGTGGGACGCGCAATTTTACGAGCCTTGTGTTTGCAAACACGAAAATTTTACAGGCTGTCTCGTCTCATCATCCGCGCCTCGACACGGAGAAACAGGGAGCAGGCGCGGCACCGACTCTGGTGGAAGACATGCCCCAAGGAGGGATAGACGGGTGGAGAGTGATGACGAGCCCAGAGCTAGTAGTGAGGTGATGGCCCGTCAAGCGAGATGGTGGGCAGCGAAGCAAGAAAATTGTTTTGTTTCCGGAGAAACGTCGCTTTGTGATTGTTCTGAAACGGGGTGGCGGGAAGCAAATGGCGATGCGGTGGTTGGAAAGGCTGGTCTTGAGGCAAGCTACCCAGCCCTCGCTGCCGTTTTCCCCAGTGTCGACGGCGTCAGGCGTTTCGAAGGCAGAGTAATCGCTGAGCCAGGCCCCCTCAAGACCCACGGGATGGAAAATTTCCGTTGAGGGCCTCGTTGTGCGCGAGGTGTTGATGGGCGTGAGCGAGGAGCGGCAGCAGGCCTCAGCGCGCGCGGCCCCCCTCGCCACAGACAGCAGCGATGGACAGGCTGCGGAGGCGGCGAAGCTACCTATTATTGGCTGTGGGGAGGTGGGCTTGTCCGGCCGGAGTGTGATGGGCTGGGGGGCTTGGGGCGGCTCGTGATGGCGTGGTTGTGGGTGGAAGGTGGTTGCCGGGCCAGGGTGTTGGTGGGCGGTGGCTGGCGCAGGGGAGCCCCAGGGAGGGCAGGGGAGCTCCGAGCAGCAGCAGATTGCAAATAAAAGGACGCGTCCTCCGTCAGTTGGGACGCTTCTCCATCCATTCACTGATCCATCCAGCGCATCTGTTCCATCGCTATCCAGCAGGATTATCGTCCTCGTTCCCGTCGCTCCAGTAATCATCATCCCGCTCTCTCGTCGACAATCACTCCTAATCCCAACATCCAACCCCTAACCGCCAACATGCGCACCGCTTTTGTTGTCTCTGCTCTTGCCGCTGCGGCCTTTGCCCAGTCCGTAAGTCATCCCATGCTCTATCAGACCCACTGGCCGATCCATTGATTGACATCGCTCCAGTCCGAGTCCGTCGCCTCGTCTGCTGCCGCCTCCACTCCCACCGGCGACAGCTTTCCTCAAACTTCATTCTTGACCCAGACGAACTCGCTTGGCGTAGTTACGGGGCAGCCCCCTGCAGCAACTGATATTCCCGCTCAGCCTGCCCCTGACAACTCGCAACCTGCCCTGATCACCTCTGTCGGCATCCCCGCCTCCATCCCCGCCGTTGGCACTGGCATCAACACCATCCTCGTCCCGGGCACTGGAAACTCTACCCGCACTCTGGTTGTCTCTGCCAACAACAGCACCACTGTTGTCGTTGGCGATGCCACCTCTTCTGGCGCCTCCGCCACTGGCTCCAACGCCTCGGGCTCCCGCACTGCCAGCGGAACTGGCGCCGATGAGACTGGCGACTCGACTGCTTCCGGCACTGGCGCTGCTGCCACCGAGTCGACTGGTGCTGCTGCCACCATGCGCGCTGTTGCCGGTAGCGTCGTCGGTGTTGGTGCCTTCATGGCTGCCTTCTTGTAAGAGAGCTTGAAGCTGACTTGAAGTCGCCGTCGCACCGGTGACCCCAAAAACACATTGCACACACGCGTGGCGCGTGGAACAATGGCACTGATACGATGAGATGCTGGTTCGGATTTGGATTTGGGTCCGCGCCATGAACTGTCCTTAAGATACCTCTGGGTTTGACTTTGATTTGCTTGCATCGATGGCATTGGATTGCATCGTAGCGTCTGGCGCATGGCTGGCATGCCGTGGCTCGGATGCCCTTGGATTGGAAATAGTAATGGTTTAATAATGCCGCTCCGCTGTGAGCAACGAGGTATCTAGTCTAGTATTGCTGTAAAAGCTAATCGAAAAAACAATTGAATACCGTCACGATCATCCATCTCTTTCTTGGTGCAGTGCTCATCTCGGTGATGTATAGAGGCAAATGGGTGATGTATGGAGAGGTGGGCCCGCGATGGATAGATGGAGGTAGGTCGGTGGGACAGGTGGACGACGAACGGTATCCACCTTATCATGACGGTGGCAGCTGCCTTATCACGACGTTCGTACTTGCCTTGCTCCGACGTTCGCAGTTGCCTTACCCAACCTGGATGTTCCTTCCACTCGTCGGCGAAACCTCAGATGTCAAACGTCAACCCCAAACCTTTCCCCGCCCCCCACCACCGAAAATCTCCTCTGTTCGAAACATGATGAACGCCTCCACGCCTCCACAAAACCTCCAACATATCCCGTCGATCCCTTACGTGGACAAACCCAGCAAGCTTCAGACGCTCGACCTGTGGCTCCCGCGCCCGCTGCAAGAGTCGGACCCCAGGAGCACGACATGGATTGTGTATGTCCCTGGCTCCCCCGCATTTCAAACTCTCAAACGCCTTCATGCACATTACCCTGCTCGTCTTTTCTTTTCTCGCATTTCCCGAAAACTAACCAAAGCTGTCATACAATAAAGTTACGTGCATGGCGGCGCATGGCGCGACCCGACCCAAGATTCGCGCTGCGTCGTGCCCACCCTAAACCACCTGCCATCCACGACCCTATCTAGCATCGCCGCCATCGCCTCGATAAACTACCGCCTGTCTCCCTACACGACGCACCCGACGCTCCCCAGCAGCCCCGCCGACCCAGACCGCAATGCGCTGCACCCCCAGCACATCCGCGACGTCGCCGCCGCCATTCACTTCCTGCGCGCGCAGTACGGCATGCAGCGTTGGGTCGGCGCAGGACACTCGTGCGGTGCAACATTGCTCGCGCAGCTGGTCTCCAAGATTGGGCTCGCGGGCGATGACGACGTCAAGGACGTGGGCAATGGGCCCGAGGCGCTGATGCTGCTAGAGGGCATCTATGACATCCCACGCATGCTGCGGAACCATGAGCCCCCCGCGTGCCCGGCCAACATTGCGCAAATCTACGTTGAGTTTGTGGAAGGAGCGTTCGGGCCGGATAGGGACATTCAGGGGGGTGTGGGGAGGACGTGGTTCCAGAGTGTGTCGCCGGCTTTTGGGTCATTTGTGCGCGGTATGTGGCCGGCGGGGAAACTCGCTGTCATTGTGTACAGCCCCGAGGATGAGCTTATTGAGGGGGAGCAGGGCGATGCTATGCTGTCAAGGTTCAAAGAGGAGGGGTGGGTGGAGGGCGGAGAGGGGGATAGGGTGGTTGAGTCCAAGGCTTTCAAGGGAGGGCATGACTGGATCTGGGAGGATGGGGTGCAGATTGCAAACCTGATCGCAGAGGTGGTGAAGAGGATTGTATAGGGCCTGGTTTGAGGACTTAGTGGAGACGAGGAAGACGTCTTCAGAAGGCTCGAAAGACAGTTAGACATCAAGATATCGCCACTCATAGACGGCACATTACTGTAGATATTCCAATTGTCCTAATGACTAGACCTTAGTTGGGGCGATGGAAAAGGTTTTCAATATCCTAGACCGTCAGTGATCCAGTGCGTAGGGGAATATTAAATTTGTGGCCTCGATTTTCGGGAATCGTGCACCGATACTGCAATTAATAACTATGCAATCGGGCCAGATCTGGAAAGCGTACCAGATAGCGTGGGACGCGTGGGACATGGGAGACAGGTGGGTGACGCGATGCTTGGCTCCTGGAAGATGCGAGATCACGTGCATTGCCAAATCGACCGAGCTCGGACTTTCCCGCATCACCGCCCGAGCATGTCATCAACCTGTAAACTTTTAGGCTTCATCCCAACCCCTCAAGCCTCGCCCTGCTGCTTCACTCCCCTCCTGCCATGGCATCGCGAACACGCCTGGCCTCCTCCACGGCCGCTGGTCTGATCCGCTCGTCTCCCGCTCGCAACAAGCTATGCTCTGTCACGCCGCTGGCTGCGCGCGCCTTCACGCAGCTCAACTCGCAGTCGGCTAGCTCCTCCCAGAACTCGCCCAACATCTTCTCATCACTCGGTCAGCTGAATTCGTCTGGAGGCCCCCCGTCGTACTTTCAATCGCACAAGCGTCTGCCCGCCAACACAATCATCCGATTCGTACCGCAGCAGACAGCATGGATCGTCGAGCGCATGGGACGCTTCAATCGCATCCTGGAGCCCGGTCTGGCTGTCCTGATCCCCTTCATCGACAGGATAGCCTACGTCAAGAGCCTCAAGGAGGCAGCCATTGAGATCCCCAGCCAGAGCGCCATCACGGCCGACAATGTCACCCTGGAGCTCGACGGCATCTTGTACACACGCGTGTTTGACGCCTACAAGGCCAGCTATGGCGTCGAAGACGCAGACTATGCCATCTCGCAGCTCGCGCAGACGACGATGCGCTCCGAAATCGGCCAGCTCACCCTCGACCACGTCCTCAAGGAGCGTGCCAACCTAAACGCCAACATCACGGCCGCCATCAACGAGGCCGCCCAGGATTGGGGTATCACCTGCCTGCGTTACGAGATTCGCGATATTCACGCCCCCGAGCCCGTCGTCGAGGCCATGCACCGCCAGGTCACGGCCGAGCGCAGCAAGCGTGCCGAGATTCTAGAATCGGAGGGTCAGCGACAGTCCGCCATCAACATTGCGGAGGGTAAGAAGCAGAGCGTCATTCTGGCCTCTGAGGCTCTGCGGGCGGAACAGATCAACATGGCGAGCGGAGAGGCCGAGGCCATTCTTCTCAAGGCCCAGGCTACTGCCAATGGAATCGATGCTGTTGCTCGCTCCATTGCCCAGGGCAAGGACGCCGCTCAGGGTGCTGTGTCGCTCTCCGTGGCCGAGAAGTATGTCGATGCTTTTGCTAATCTAGCCAAGGAGGGCAACAGCGTCATTGTTCCTGGCAACGTGGGTGATATCGGCGGCATGATTGCTAGCGCAATGGCTGTCTACGGCAAAGTCAACGACGCCCAGGCCAAGAGCGTAGCTGCCAAGATGGTCAAGGGAGAAAACGATACGCCTGCCAACAAGAAGATTGCCGAGCTCGAGGCCCAACTTTCCGAGATTGAGCAGGGATCCGGCCAGGTTCAGGACGAGATCAACAAGGTCATGGACCAGCGGTTGAGCAAGAAGTGAGGAACATGCATTTTCTAAGACGAGCAATCAAGAACGCTAGCATGGGAGGTCAGCGCCGGAGAACGGAGCAAGGGCGGGATTGTATATTAGCATGCTGTACCATTAGGGCGGTTCATGAGCCTTTCAACCAAGCATCATCGGGTTAATAAGGGTATCCAAATCAAAAGCAGGGTCCATCGCCCAAGGAGTCTCCTCTCGCCCGGACACTCCGCTTCACTATGTCAACAAAAGGGATATAGGTATCAGGAGTGCTTTGCACTGAAATGCAAATCATAATTGAGAATAACACTACATGGCTGTTTACTTGGCCAATGGCGATTTCCTCTCATATCTCGACTCTGTCTTACGCTGTCAGTGCTTTGCCATTCTCGAGCGTCTTTTGAACTTTGCACAGCTCGAAGTTTCCACACAATTATTGCCATTCTGATCCCTCAGGGGCGCAAGTCATGCGCTAATTTATAAGCACTTCTATCGTTTGCCTGGATAGCAGAATCTCACGTCTCGAGACGCAGATGATATCGGTTGTTCCAATCAATATGCCCGCTGGTGGGAGATCGATACGTTGTACCTCGGCAAGCACGCCATGGCGTCCAGCCTTACAAATCAAACAGTGGACGGAACATCACAAATAATCTCTCAGCACTCATCAAAATCCTCACCACAAACACAAAGATTATACCTCTTTTTGGGCTACAAATACTCCAAGGACCTCCTCTCAAGAGGAAACTCCAGCCTAATTTGCCCTGAGACAAGGTTGCTCCTCCTTGTGCCATTTCAAAGGACGAGTATCTTCTCACTGAGACCATTGAAATCCATAAAGTCCAACTGAAAACGGGAGGGGAAAAAATGTCTCCGCCAGAAGCCAACAATGGCGTCCCCGGGCTGCCATACTTTACTCCCCAGCACCTCGTCTCCCCTGGAACTCCCTTCCCGGGCCACAAAGGCCCAGTCCCTACCCTCTTCAAGCCTCTGACCATTCGCGGAACAACACTACGAAACCGCATCCTGGTGGCACCCATGTGCCAATACTCGACGGCCTCGGAGGGGCCCGACACCGGCGCATTGACCGACTACCACATGGCAACGCTGGGCCATTACGCCCTCAAAGGCGCAGGCCTCGTCTTCGTTGAGGCCACGGGCGTCCAGCCCAACGGCCGCATCAGCCCCCACTGCCCCGGCCTCTGGTCTGACGCCCAGATTCCCGCCCTGAAGCGTGTCAGCGACTTCATCAAGAGCCAGGGAGCACTCAGCGGGATCCAGCTCGCGCATGCGGGGCGCAAGGCCAGCACGGCGCCGCCGTGGATCGCGAGCAGCCAGCCGGGCAAGAAGATCAGCCTGCGGTCCAGCGCCGCGGCGGGCGGCTGGCCCGACAACGTCGTCGGCCCCATGGGCGGCGAGGAGTGGACCTGGGACGGGGAGCCTGGCTCGGGCGACAAAGGGGGGTACTATGCGCCGCGGGCCCTCAGCGTGGCAGATATCGAGCAGCTCGTGGCCGACTGGGCGGCAGCCGCCCGCCGCGCCGTCACGGCCGGAATCGACGTCATCGAAATCCACGCCGCTCACGGCTACCTGATCCACCAGTTCCTGTCCCCCGTCTCCAACCGCCGCACCGACGCGTACGGCGGCAGCTTCGAGAACCGCACGCGCCTGCTGCTGGATATCGTGCGGGCGATTCGCGCCGCCATCCCGAGCTCCATGCCGTTGTACCTCCGCATCAGCGCGACCGAGTGGCTCGAGGAGACGGAGCTGGGCAAGGAGCTCGGCAGCTGGGACGTGGAGAGCTCGGTCCGCCTCGCGAAGCTGCTTCCGGGCCTGGGCGTCGATTTGCTCGACGTGAGCAGCGGGGGCAACAATCCGGGGCAGCGCATCAACATGTTTGCCTCGCGCGACTACCAGACTCGCATCGCGGCGCGGATCCGCTCGGAGCTGAAGAAGGAGGGGAAGAGCTTGCTCATCGGGGCCGTGGGGCTCATCACCGAGGCGGAGCAGGCGAGGGATATCGTCGAGGAGGGGGGTGCTGTGGTGACTCCGGGGGAGAATGGCAACGCCGAGATCGAAAAGGAGGCTCGGGCCGCAGTTTCGATGACGGAGCCCAAGGATGGGGGCGAGCCCATGGCTGATGTGGTGCTGGTTGCGAGGCAGTTTATGCGGGAGCCTGAGTGGGTGCTCAGGGTGGCGTGGAGGTTGGGCTTGGATGTTTCGTGGCCGAATCAGTTTTTGAGGGTTCGATTTCCAAAGTTGTGAACGGGATTAGCGTGTCTCTCTTATGAGACTTCTAGGTTCAGATTAGAATTAGATAGAGGGTGTATTTAGAGGGGTAGATGGTTTCTGAAGGACTGATAGAGAATGGCATTTCTAGATGGCCCGCTCAATGAAGGAACTCCATGGGCTTTGAATATCATTGTACCGGCGGCTTTAAATACATGGCATAGCTTTCTCGAGCCTTGAGTTGGAAAGTTAGTGTTCAATTCATAGCGTCGGTGACCAATTGACTTTAGCTTGCGAACAAGGGCTAGAGCTTCTTACAAATGTTTCAGTTCATTCTGGATCGACTTTGCATCTTGAAGCGTCGATTACAGTGGCAGGGACAAGTTCTAAGCATCACTGACCATCATATATGACCCCATATAGTATGACAATCGCCCAGGAATAAGAAAAAAACTACACCCACTGAATGAACCGGATTCTTCCAGTTTTTGAAAAGGAAATGAAGTCAATCTCTATTCCTTCCTCGCACACTTACCGTTCAGAAAAATGATGGTGGTGATGTTGAAGGGTAGCGGGAGGGGGTTGCTTAGATACATACAATTCATGAGCGATCTAATGGCCTCTCCGCCTAGCTGTGAACGAAAAAAAGTGTTTGACGAGACTTTGTGCCACACTCAGGCTCAGTCAGCTTTGGAAGCCTCTGAGATGCATGGAAGCGCAAAAAAAGAATTAGAAGGGTCTTACCGCGATTCGAACGCGGGGCCTCTCGCAATTGTACTTAGGTGACCCTAAGCGAGAATCATACCACTAGACCATAAGACCTGCTTGTTTCTGATTGGTTCAGTATCTCCATTGTCCAATATATATAGTTTGTTGCTCACAGAAAAGCACTGTTTGTAATCACGCTCAAAGTGAATCAGTGCGGGGATGTATGTGTTTGTAAACAGAGACTTGCTTAGGGTCCAAGTTTTTCCCAGCGGTGGAGACTAGTGCATATAAATACGAGGCAAGTGGGGCTCCAACTACGAGCTCCTGTTTGCCCATCTTGGTGAACACATCAATTTTTAATTGTCTGGTATACTTCACCCATATTGGAGCGAGGTACTTTTGGGTTCGAATACTTCTCCTGCCTTGTCACTGTGTTAATCTGGATTGAATCGTTGATGGTGTGCCAGTCAGTATGGATCACCGAGTTTCTAAATAAAATCTAGGAAAATCAGGCTGGGTGATCTCCATCGCTTTGCTGTAACATTCGCAGTTCGAAAATTTATATTCGTGTTCAGATCGAACTGGCAGATACATGAGCAGCAGCAGAGAACCTCGATTTTCTGTATGGCCCCCAGTCGCTAATTCGACATCAAAGACAAGACTCTACAATCAGCCCTTCAGCTTGTCGTTGACAATCTCCTCTGACAACTTCCACAGTTTCTCTGCCTTTTCCTTGCTAGTCGCCCACTCCGGCGCTGTAGATATCTGACAGTCCTCCAAGAATATTCCGTCCTCTGGACTGAGTTTCGGATCCAGCGCTGCCACCATCACAGTCGAACTGCCCTGGTCGATGTTCTTGAAAAACACACTCGCCAGAGACTCTCTCTGCTCCGGTGGCATCTCTGCCAAGAAAGAAGCCGGGCCATTACTCAAGACGCCACCCGGGTGGAGGGCGAATGCACGAATGCCGTCGCCAGACAAAAGTGTATTTAAGTGAGTCGCAAATAGCACGTTCGCCGTCTTTGATTGTCCATATGCAATGTTCGTATCGAACCCATCCCTCGGTTTCTCGGCGAGAATCCTCTTCAGTGCTTCGTGGTCTGGCTTTTCATCGTCGGGAAGCTCTTTGAGGTCAAAGTTCCAGTCGCTAAACCGGATGGGGCTGAACCACGAGGCAAGACTGGCAATCATGACTACCCGGGTGGCCCCAGGAGGCATGTCGGAGCTTTTGGCTGCCTCTAGTAGTTTGGGCAGTAAGGCCTTGATGAAGACAAAATGTCCGATATGATTGGCAGCAAAGTTCATCTCAATGCCATCAACTGTCAAATCGCGCTCATCGGTCATGAAGTTGCCGCCGGCATTCCCAATGATGATGTCAACTTTTTTAATAGATGAATCCTCCAAGATCTCTTTCGCAGCAGCTTGCGAGGCTTTGATAGATGCTAGATCGAGCTTGAGGGTGCGGAATTTCGTATCGGGGTAGTCAGCAGAGAGTGCCTTTAGAACTGCATTCATACGTTCTTCGTTTCGACCCGTAATGATGATCGGGGAAGCGCCGCCATGAGCAAATGCGCGGGCTATAGCTTCGCCAATTCCACCTATCGATACACCTGTTATCAATACGGTTTTGTTGGCACCCTGAGCGGCATATGTGCGGGCCACTTCTTGGCCACTGGTATCTTTATCAAAAAACGAGGTAGAAGTCATTGTAGTTGGAGATGTGAAGCCAAAATTAAGCTTGAATTGACCTGCTGCTGTTCATAGGCGGCAGCTTTGGCTTGTATTTATCTTGTTGGCTGTTCCATTATGCTTCCAATGGTTGCGGTGTCACCGCCCAAACCTTCGGGGTTCGGCTTTCAAGACCGGTGGACCAACATATCTCCAGATAACTAGGGCTGTAGAGCATCGTGGGATAGACAAACAGGGCGTCAGGTATGAAATATTAGAACAGCAGTCTCCTCGGACGATGCCACGGCCGATCCCGCGGCTCGGCTCCGATGCCTCGGTCGTTGTATACCCCGCTAACGCTATTAGGCTGCGGAGACGCTTGCCTTACTATGCCCCGTTTCCCAGCCTCGAATACTAATCCATAAAATGTTTTGAGTATCTCGAATTTTTATATACTTAGTAGTCTTTATAAGTCTTATGAAGTCAAGGGAAACCCATTGAGCCGCTGTTTTTATCATCTATATCACAAATCGGAGTTTCATGTACGCGGACTAATATCTTCGTACAACACCCGGCTGCTGCGGGTTAAGAGGGGCTACACACGTGTATGCTTTTTGACCCTACTGACAAATTATTTGCAAGCTAAATTGCTCGATTATCATATAGTCTGTTAAAGTGTTCAGGGTTTGCGCATACGATCGCCCACATGCAATTCTCTAGTTGTACAATTCGATAAAGTGAAATACCTTGTTTCTGGAGAAAAAGCCACTTTTGAAAATTTTGCTCTTTCACCCATTCTTTAATATCATTGAGACCTTAAAAAAGGCCGGCTATGATCTACATTGGGTTTGCTTTTTAAGAAAGCGCGTCTTCTATGTTTTAGCATCTATCAACAGATGAATGTGTTTCCGTACATTAACATCTACATCTAAAAAAATTTTATTCTGCCAGAGAAGTGTTGGTCATTCTCTAAAAGACTATGCCCTTCGTCTGTCCAGTCTTCTTCGATACATCGTGGTTACGAATCAAGAACATCCAAATAAATGAGAGACCAAATATACCCACGCCAGCAGCAAGCATCCGAGCCTGGCCGTATCCGTACGCTTCCTGGATAGCGAGGCGCTCCGGGCTTCCCACAGGGTACGCTAACTGTGCCGGCAAGCTAGCGTAGATGGTCAATGCATCGGCCTGCGCACTTTCTGGTAGATTCCTCATGAGCTCCTTTAAGAACGTGTTGGTCCAGATGGTTCCCGAAATTGTACTTCCAATGGCGCCGCCAATACTGCCGCTGACGTAAAGCAGGGCAAGCACAGCAGCAACGTGCTGATGGTCTACAGCTGCGAGGACAGCGAGCTGAACGAGCAAAATGAAGACACTGCCTCCGATGGAGATGAAGATTTCGCACATGACGATGTAGCCAATGGACTGGTTAGGGCGGCGGAAGTAGATCATCAGACCGAGGCCAAACGTGTAAATGGGGACGGTGACGTAGAAGAGCCATTTGAAACGGCCGGTGCGACGAATGAGATAACCAACGATGAACAAAAGGACGCCTGACACGACTTGAAAAGTACTATTGACCTGATTTTGCGAGGCTATGTTAGCGCATGCATGGTGGACTGCCAGGATCTGTAGTTGTACTTACGTATCCAGCTTCAGCAATGCCTAGGTTACAAACAACCTGGAGGAAGGAGGTAAAGTAACTATTCCAGCAGTAGTAGGAAATTTGATATGTCATATCGATGAGACAAGCCCCAATGACAGTCCGATCCATTAAGAATTTGTTCTTCAGGAAGGGTGCAGGAGCCAAATAAGTCTCGTAGAAGCCGAATGCGACGAGAATGAGAAAACCAACGATGATCATAGCTATGATGTAGTCTGTGTTCCAGCCATTTGGAGCTGATCTTGCTAGCGTGAATGGGAGCAGGAATACGACCAAGCCTCCTGCGAAGAGGACCACACCGGGCACTATGATGATCAGTATATGAAGATTTACAGAACGTCTGCTGGAAACTTACGATCAAAAGCAATGAAATTCTTCCAGACTCTTTGCATCAGAGTGCCTTCTTTCGCCGGTTTTTCGAATATGGCAAACCTTTGCGCTTTCCGAATGTTGACCCTGAGTAAGATGAACAAGGGAAAAGATACTACTGGTACGATTATAGCAAAGCTTCCGAAACCCCACCTCCAGTTGACGTGCAAAAGGAACGCTTCGGCAGCTTTGGAGCCAGCGAATGCTGTAATCATGTATGGCGAAGAAGTGAACGCAAATGCAATGCCTCGGTTTCGCAAAGATGTCACATCAGCTGCAAGAACAGCTACGGTGTAAATGACGCCGGCAAATCCAATGGAATAGAAAACCTTTGAGTGATAAGTCTGGTGATACCAAGCGAGATAAAAATGAAAGGCTTACTTGCGCGGCGCAAAATGTAGCGAGGTTCTGCGATGTTGCCATGAGAATCACCCCCAAGGAAGAGAAGCCCACCATTAGCGCAAATCCCTCGGCTCGACCCCAAGTGTCTAGCAATTTGGCCATGGGGATGTACACTGCTGCCGTCATTGCATCGGACACAATATTGATGGTATTTAGTAGAGAATGGGACTGGAAATCGCTGGTCACATATGGCGAGAGGCTAATAAGTATGGAGATTCGAAATCCATTTGTGAGAAATATGATCCAAATACTAAAGTGTCTCATTTTAGTCCTGTCTATGATGGTTATGTCGGAATGAAACGTACTTGAACAAGAGGGCAGCAACGCCTGCTTTGGTCCATGACAGAGTCACAGCTTCAATTTTTTGAACACCGATTTGAGCGTCAGGGTTCGGTGCCTGATCCTTTTTCTCGAGTTCAATTGCATCTTCAGGATCGGCACGAGTGACAATATCTGGATTTGGGAGGGCTGCGGCCGCAGCCGTCTGATCCTGCTGGTTTTGCATTTCTCAGATGAATGCTGCAACAAGGGAATTCTAACCAAAAGTCGGAGAAACACAGAACACAAGTCTCACTTAAAAAATCTGTGAGGATTCCACCATTTAAATAGGAAACTCCGCACCTTGTGAACTCTGCTGATCCGCGGAAGATAGTGGTCTGTGCCCCTATGATAATGTACACTAGCTTCATATGCGTCTAGCTTAGTGGTGGCCTAAAAGCTTAGCAATAAATTTTGCAGCCGGCTCGGCGTATCTAATCTGATCGATCCAAGTCTCTCGACTTTCAGAGGGCCGCTGTGTGCTCCCGTGCAGCTGATAGGGTTCAAAAGCCCTATTGATCCCGAGGGACAGATTGGACTAAGGCTATTGTGAGTAAGGCTTTTGTGACTTTGATTGACGAATGAGTTGCGACAATTATTTATCCTATCGTCTTTTTGATTGATCTTAACAGCCTCCTCAAGCTTTATCAAGAAATAAAGTCAATATATGGCTCAGTTTATGGATTTGACTGGACCCTCTCGCTCTACACCACTGTGGCTATTATCCCAGTACCATATTTTTGGGTTTTCCTAAAAAATCAAGGCACAAAGACGAGGAAATCGTCCATGGCATAGGTTCAATTTTCCGCGGAAAGTGGAGATTCGTCCTGCGGGGTTCATTGACCCGGCTGCTCGGCATATCTTATCGATCCATCTAGCCTGACAGTCAACACAATCCTTCCGACTACTGCGAACCGAGGAACATACCATGCCTAGCTTGTAACCCATCCCGAGAAATCACCAAGCATTAAGCAAGCTAGACAGCCAAGTGAAAAGGGTTATATGCATGCCAAGCGTATCGCGTTCTGGCCAAGGATCTGATAAGATGATCTTCTCCGAAAATCGGATGAGATGGTGTGATGCGATGAGGCCCATTCGCCGTACGAAGGTTAACAGAAACAACATTCTCTGGACTCATAAGCAGAAAACCATCTCCAGTTCGCGATAGGTGTACAAAGATTAAAAAGATGAATATGGAAAATAAGCACTTCATACTGTGGGTGCAGAGACCATTGCGTAGGTAAAATGCGTAGGATTAGGGTTTTTTGACACCAAAATTCAAAGAGCAGTTTTCTTTTGGACACAGAAGATACGGTATTGCAGTCTTTGGTGAATACAGTGCTTCTATTAGATAAAAATCTAGGATTGGTATTTGCTATGCAGTTCTTTAAGAAAGACTAGGTACACTTCTATACTATTCACTCTATCCTTGTTCGAGGGTACTCAATCCAACGATGCCAAGCTAAATCTAGAGTCTCCACAATGGCGTGCATCATGTACTTTCCAGCATCCTTAACCTGCCACAGTCCCCTCCCATAGTGCAATAGTAACGAATAGTACCCCAGGATCCCCAAAGCCTCGGGGCGCCTGGCCGTTAAGAGATCCGTGTATGTGGGAGGTACTAGCATCGTCCACGAATAGATCATGTGGTACCGATTCACATCTTCCTCGTCCTCCTCGGATAATATGGCATCAAATCCGACTTGAAGATATCTGGTTGCTAGCCGACATGCTTCTTTTTCCTCTTCATTCAGTCCATCGGCGCAGTCCAACAATTGCTTGAGACGGTCGCAGTGATTCCCTTGTGGCTGACGTGAAGTGAACTTTAGGCTTGACGATAAAATTGGTCGCAGCTCCGATTCCATCAGTATCGGCAAGGCGGAATGAAAAATGGTGTATATGCCTCTCTGAATCTTCAGGCATTGAGTAAGTTGGTCAATGAACGACGCTTTATTGCGGGGGTCTCGCTTTGAAAGCACATCGGCCAGGATATGGTGGCCTAGTATCGTGGAAAATAGCATGACAGGCACGCAGTTTGACTTGTCGATCTCCATCCCAGAGGTATTGAAGAGAGAGACGGCCCGAGTTTGGAGCGCGACGGCTTGGTTTTGGTATGTGACGGAACGTTCTGGGCGCAAGCATGCTAGGTGGCGTGCGGAAAATGCGAGCATCTGATAAAGTAGGTAAGGAAACTCTAGCCCCATGTTGAGACCAAAGGACAAGTCGTGCGGATAGTTGGAGATCTTGTCGCCCAGGTTGAATATCTCTTCATTCAAAGTCAAGTGAATAATTAGTTCCATATGATGGAAGTTGATACAATCTCCGGTTTCTTCAATTTGAATTCCATCAAGCGTTGTGTGCTTGAGTTCATCAGTGGAGAGGTGCTTGGCAACATCAGGTAACAACATAGGGCCTGGTTGATCGCCATTGCAAATGTCTGTTGCAGGCATAGAAATAGATGGATCCGATCTCGAGGTCCCTTCTCCCGTGACTTCAGAAGAATAGCTACAAATCTTCTCTGATGTAACGCACAGACGACACATAGGTCGAGTCTCATCACACTGACGAGTGAGAACAGTTGCTGTCAGCCTTGGAAACAGGTGCATTATTGGACTCGTTACCTTGATATGGCGTCGCTTGCTGTTATAAAATGTCAGATACATGGTCAATCCAAAAATAAAATTTTACTCTATTGCTGACCATTCTAGACATCCAGCCTTTGATTTTCTATGACTGCGTCGAAGCATGTTAAATGCTCTGGAGGCTGGGACGCAGATAAAGAGCTCATACAACTCACAGGGCTCAAAGATATTTTTTGTGCTGGTAAAGATATTAGGGAGAAATATGGAACTGATGGGGTGCGCTGTGAGATGGCGAGCTGGAATTTGACGGTCCGAGTTCAAGACGATTCAGGATGTAAGAAGCCAAGAAGATTATCTAAGCAAAACAAGGCGAGCCATCTGCGACGGTTTAGGTCGTATTATCCGCGATTGTAACTAAAATAAAGTTAGAGAAACGAGGATCTTAGTTGACAGATTTGGATTGCAAAATTTTAATCAAACATCCACATGAACCGCTCATAATGAGGATCTAAAGTGTGACATGATGATTGCAATGATAAGTCGATGTCCTTTTGACCTGCTAAACAAGATACATTTTCAGACCAAAGTTTGTACATCACAGAGTCGGCTCGAGATTGTGCTTTTACATAAAAGACACGGTATCTCGCAAACCACTTCATAATTGCTAGGTGCGGCACGCCGCTGGCCCTGAGAACACAACTGGAGTTTCGGGCGAGAATCAAGCTAACGATGAACACAGAGCGGATTGACTTTCACAGCGCGGTGAACAATCCAGCTTCCAGGACAAAGTATTAGCCTTTCCACCGTAACTCTTATAGCTGATTTCGTCTCGATCAGATACTCTTTGGCACAAACCAACTCTTTGCTCTGTCCTTTACGAAACCCATTATGAAGGAACATGTCGGCTCGTCCGACCCAGACAGTCAAGTATTCATGAGATGAAACAATTATCAAGTCAGGACGAGAATACTATTTCAATGAGTGCCAAGTTAGGACGATTTTTCCGTACCATATCCGTGCAAATCGTCTATCTGAACCACGCAATATGGTTGCGAAGCTCGGAAAGCCGAACCCCAACCCCAAAGATGGCTGAGACCTCAGAAGCAGGCGTAAGGTAGAAGATTTTTGTGCACCTGCAAAATGTATCTGTGTACTTTATTTGTGGCGTGCTTCCCCCTTCGAGAGGAGTACAAGAAAATTAAGATGGTAGACCTGAGAGAGACTGTCTCCACCAATCGTCGGTGTCACGGCATATATGCAACGCCGAGCGTTCAGTCGTCGGCTAGCTAGTTTTGTACCATTTTTGTCGAGCCGTGACTTCATGGCTGTCCCCTGCCAAGGCTGCAGGTGTATGACAGATCTGCAATCTAGCATAACGTGGAGGCCATTAGGTAGTCGGTTCCAAATAACGTGCGCGGACGTGTTGGGCTGTACCTGAGCCACAGAATTGAATTTTTTAAAACGAAAAAAAATAGAAAACCGACCAAGAATCTTTTGTTAGCCTCTTGCGTATACTTGAGAGAACCGGCTGATTGATGATTGCCAAGATGCTCGTTGCTATGATTGACGACATGGTGTCATCAACATGCTACAGATGGTATGCTCTATTGTCGACAGAGTAGTCCACTAAACCAGGTCGGAGGTTGTACAGGGCCGACGGGCAGTCTTCGAGCCGGCAGTCATGGAAAGCAGATGGGGCTGTGCACGTACGCGTAGACTGCGCGAATACTATGGCGGGGCCACATGCGGACATATTCAACCAAGTCCGCCTCGAGGCCATGATACCACAAAATGCATCATGCCATGCAGCGACCATGGCGCTGTCAGCGCCCGACATGGGAGCGAGCACAGACAGTCTCCGAGAGAATTGCCTTTCTGTCCGGAGGACTCAACCAATGTGAAGGACAGGGAATGTTCGGGCAAGAGACGGTAAATGTACGACGGGGAAACATGGCAACGGCGATGGTAGGCGACGACATGCCCAATCTTGTTTGTCCCCTTGCTTACAAACAGCAATATGGCACGATTCCATGGAGTTATTCCGCCAGATGCAGGGACCAGGGAAGGGCCGACTGGGCAAAAGAAAAAAAGGCAGATGAGAATCGAGGCTCCCGGGCTCCAGGGCTGGATGATTGCATCACCACAGGCTATTCCGCGAATGGAAAGGCGGGCCGATTCAACGTGGAGGAAATGGGAAGGCCGACCCCGCAGTGTATGTGAAACTAAATTTCAGGGCCGTACATGCCTTGCCGGGGAGAGCTAGGGTGACGAGAAGCTGATTTATCATGGCTATCAGCCCCAGCGATCGGCCGGTCACTAAGCAAGATATAAATATGTACGTACCGCCAGCTTTAGCCGCCATCTCTCTCTTGCATCGAACCAGATCACAATGGCCATGAAGTTTGCTCGCACCTGCGCCGTTGCGCTTGCCGGACTCACCCTCGCATCTGCGTGGAAGGACTCTCCATATCAATTCCCTGCTGTGACCAGCCAAGGCCAGCCCAAGGGCGAGATCAAGAACGTCAGCGGAAGTGAGTCGGTTCTGGGAACCGTCCATTGTTGTGAGCGGTGCGTGCTAACATTCAAAAGTCGAAATCTACCATGCGTACCCTAGCCGCAACGCGCAAACGAACAACAGCAAGGCGATCCTCTTTGTGTCTGACATCTTTGGACTCCCGCTCCTCGAGAACAAGCTGTAAGACTGCGTAACAGACGGAGCCGCGCGGAAGCTAAATTGACGTGCAGGCTCGCGGATTCATTCGCTCGTGCAGGCTACCTGGTGCTCCTGCCTGACATCTTCAACGGTGACGCGATTCCTGGCGATATACCTGAAGGCCAGCTGAACCTGACTGGATGGTTCCCCAACCACCAGCCCCAGCACGTCGAGCCCATCATTGAGACGACCATCGACTACTTGCGCAGCGACCTGGGAGTGGAAAAGATCGGAGCGCTCGGATATTGCTTCGGAGGAAGATATGTTTCCCGCTTCTTGGCCGAGGGCAGGGGTATCGACACCGGCTTCATTGCGCACCCGAGCGTGCTCTCCAATGAGGAGATTGCTGCCATTGTGAACCCCATTAGCATTGCGGCTGGCGGTGAGTGATGCTGTCCCTCTTCCATGAGACGAATCAACTGACGCTGCATTAGAACTCGACAACGCATACAACCTTACGCACCGCCACGAGGCCGAGGAGCTTCTCACTGGCAACAACGTGACGTACGAGCAGACGCTATACGCAGGAGCCCCTCATGGATTCGCCATCAGGGTCAATGCAAACATCCCGAGGCAGAAGTATGCTAAGCAGTCGTCGTACATCCAGGCCCTCAAGTGGTTCGAGTCGTGGCTCTAGGGTTAGGCGCTGGAAGGTAATGCCACGTAGGCTGTTGGACTCTCCGTGGCTTCGTGCCACTCAAGAGCCGGCTATGTTAGTGTATCAGAGAAGAATTCAATCCTTGACCTTTGCCTCACGCGAGTGCGTACGGAATTAAAGCCGGAACCTTGGAATCATGGAATACAAAAAACGCCCAGTGGTGATGGCCGGATAAGATAAGCCTGCTGGCGGCCCCCCGGATGCATAAGGTCCGTGCGTCGTTCGTCGTCATCGCGTAAGGTCGCGTCTTGCCCACCAAAGCCACCCAGGCACCTTTCCCAAACCGTCCCTCACCCACCTCCCCCCCCAATAACACCCCACACCACGCTCAACACAGCCAACACGTCCGTTATCATGAAGCGGGAGCGATCGGCTAGCGTCGACCGCAATGTCGATGTGTCCCACGAGCGTCTCCGCGCGGCCAAACGCAAGCAGCTTGATTTCCACACACGTATCGGGAAATACGAGACCAAGATCAATCAATTGCAAAAGAAGAGGGCCAAGTTGATCCGGGAGCGAGATGCCTTCATGAGCGGGCCCGCCGAAGAGGCCATTGTGCCCTACGCCCAGTCCGCCACCATGCAGCTCGTCTCGCAGATGCGCGACATGCTACCCCGCGAGATCCGCGACATGGTCTACCATCAGCTCTGGGACAATCCGACTTACTCCTTCACGTCCCAATTCGACGGCTTCATCAATCAGTTGCCGTGCTCGGAACGCCCGTGCCAGTGTCTGCGCTACATCAAGGGAGTGCCCATGCTTGACCCTGCCTACGTGGGGCTCGAGATCGCCCAGGAGGCTGCGGAAGCCTTGTACAAGGCCCACCCCGCAAAGTTCCTGACGGCTATAAGGGCCGGCAAGATCAAACCGGTGCTCACTCAGGACATCTTCCACATTGGCTTTGTACCCCTGACCATGGCCCGCGAAATGAACATTGAACTGCACCTAGACTACTCCCTGCGCGACTATGGCGACGAGAAGCCATACTTGACCTCGTGTTTGAAAGAAGACTTCGACTACCTCCTCCAGATTCCCAACAAATCTGGCTTCAAACTGCGCATTCACCTCACCATGCGCTACATCCGCCTCAAAGTCCTTGATGAGATGCTCAGTATCATCAAGCCCATCTACATTGAGTTCAGGCGTAGCAATGCCATCGTAGACGTTGACTTTGCATACGAAGCTGCCGGCCGCATGCATACATGCATTCATCACAATCACTCTGTCCAAAAGAACTTGAATGACTACTTCATTTCCGATCCCGAGGAGTGGAGGCAAGAGATGATTGCCTACCTGACAGAGGTAAGTGCACGATTTCGCACTTGTTCTCCCCAACTCCATTCCCGGTTCCGTCTCCTCACCCTCACCCTCACCCAACTCTGTTCCCATACATGTTAACCTGACACGTTTTTTTTTTCCTTTGTAGCGCGAAGAAGACATCATCGACCACCACCGCGACTACCAGTTCGAAGACGACGAGGATTACGATCCCACCGCTCCAGACGACTACTCATCCGATGGCGACGAAGACATTGACGACGACTTCGAAGAGGAGGACGACTTTGACTTTGCCTTTGGCCATCATCCCTATTTCGGCAGCGGTGGGTTTGGCGGCTACGACAGCGATTTCGACCTTGACAATCCAGAGGTGGAGGACTTTCTGTATGATATGGGGCTGATCTGATCGTTTAGATGCGCGGATCCAAGAACAGAACGGGGTCATGGCCGTACAATACGAGCTGATTCACGCGACTCTGGCCTTGTTCGGGGATGCATGAATGATGGGTGTAGGAATCAATGGGTGGTTAGGCAGGCATATGCTAGAAGCTGCTGACGAGACAAACAATAGTCTTTAATGGATTCAAGGAGTTGGACATGATACGGTTCGTGCTAGGAGGATATCATAGGACTACCACTACTGGCGTTTTCTCTTCATGCGTCTTTTCCTTTACTTTCTACCGGTTAGGGGAGCAAAGGAAGGCAAAGGCAAACTGTCAAAAAGTGATATTTGAAATTTTCTTTCCCTTCAGAAGGTATCACGGATAGGTTTCAAACACAAGGCATTTGCACATCTACGCATCAATGTTCTACACGCGCCGCGCGTGACGGCGGCAACGACCAAAACACCCATTACAGAAGATGACAGAAATATGAGAAGATGAAAAAGGGCAGGTAAAAGGGATATCTATCTACACGAAACAGGGACGCCGGATGGGCCGGCTCATGCCATATGAGTGTGGGGGAAGAGAGAGAGAGAGAGAGGGAGAGAGAGGGTGAGATGGGAAAGGATGCCTGGCGCTTCTTTTCTAATAGAAACTACAGGCCGCCAGTCCATTGAATGGTGGTGATGGACGCAATGCCGCAACGCCTGTCCCCTATGCCCTGTAATCCATAAATCCTGAATGCGTTCTTTCTCTCATCCTTTTCTTTATTGTTGTAATCGTTCCTTCCCTCCTTCGCTTTGTTTTCGGTTTGACTCTTGCTCTGGTTTTTGCTCTCGCGGCCCGTCTAGCTGCTGTCGTCGTCGTCGCCAATCAGCTTGGCGTAGTCGTCGGCCGACGCAAACGTGGGCAGGTGCTTGAGCTTCCTCTTCTTGCGTTTGTCCTTATCGGCGCCCTTCTTGGACGACGAAGCGGCGCCTCCTTCGTCGACGTCGGTGCCGTCGTCCATGTCCAAGGGCACGTCATCGTCGCTGCCGGCAACGTCGTCCTCATCATCGAGACCCCAGTCTTCTAGGCTGCCGTCTTCATTGTCATCATCATCATCACCGTCGTCAATGGCCTGGGCCATGTCGGCGTCTTCATCGTCGCTTCCGAGGTTCAGCTCCACCCCTTCGTCCATGCCGGGTCCGGCATCAGCGTCATCATCATCGCTAAAGTCGTCCATGTCCATGTCCATGTCGCTGAAGCCATCTTCATCCTCGTCCTCACCCTCAATGTCCTTCCTGCTCTTGACAAGAGCCTTCCAGATCTCATCCTCGCCCGAGCCATCGCTGTCGTCGTCTTCTTGGCCCTTGCGGCTCTTCTTCTCCTTCTTGCTGGCCTGCTTCGCCTTGCCAGCCTTCTCGAAGTAGGTATGGAAGAAGACCTCGTCCACACGCACATCGTCCAACTTCTTTCGCCAAAACTGCTCCGAGTTGACAGGCTCGTGGGCCTTGTCGCCGTCGCGAGCGGTGATGAGGTAGTCGGCGGCCTTGGATGTACCAGCCATGGGCTGCATGATGGATGAACCGTGCGTCGACTGCGCCTTGCTCTTTGCATTGCGGAACGAAAACTTGTCGAGGAAGTTCATGAGGGTATAGATGGTAGGGTCAGGCTTCTCCTTGATGGGTTCCTGGTTGATGATCTTGGATGCGAGAACGTGGACAGATGGGTGATAGTGTGCCTGGAGCGGAAGCAACTCCCACAGACAAGACAAATCAGCGTGCGCATGATCAGGATCACGCTTCCGTGGGTCATAATGAGGATGCGACGACGATTTCGCCTCTTTGACGGGCTCTCCCTCCTCGGGCACATCTTCATAGTGCTCCTCTCCGCTATCCGATGCGTTGTCCTCGGGCGCAGACAACATCGTCTTGATGCTGGGGAACGTGCTGATCAATTCGTTGATCAGATAGAGAACTCCGCAGATGAAGGGTGGCTCATGCAAGTGGATGATCTGAAGTAAACGCTTCACAAACGCCTTGACCCGCCTGATGCTGACGTCCGCCTTGAGGGACTTGTAAAGGAGATTGAGATACATGATATGCTTTGAAGTCGTAATGAGTCGGGGGTCCAGAAGAGATTCGTATAGAGTGCGGTAGAAACGATCAGTCGAGTAATGCTTGGTCGCTGAGATTTGCTGAATGAGCGTCATAGCCTGGATGCTGGTGTTGAAATTGGAAGAGTGGGTGATTTCGAAAATAGTGTTAAGTTGCTCCTCGAATCTGGTCATGGTCAGCAAGTATTCTTGAGTTGGGATACAACGGCACTAACTTTGCGTCGTCAGTCTTCGCAAACGGGAATGCTCGGTTCACGCCCGTGAGGACTCCGGAAACCAACTTCTCTCTCAACTCATCTTCAGCCTTGAAGGCCTGAGTCGCAGCCTTCTCTGCCTTCCTGCGCGCCATCTTGCCGGGTTTGCTGCCGCCTCCTTGTACATGGCCGTGCTTGTTGATCTTCTTCTCTTCCTTTTCCATCTCGGTACCCTTCTTGAGCAGAGTAACGAAAAGTCCAAAGTAGATTTCCAACAATTTGTTCGCCACCTCTTGCTCGCGCACGCTCAAAACAGTCTGGTTAAGAGTGATGATGGCGTAGTACCTTGCGTGAGCGCTTTGGTTCGGCCGGAACAGCAGGTCGGATTCGATCGAGTTGATGATGACGCCTTTCATGAGCGGGTGGGTGATCTGCAGTTGAAGTAGTAGGTACGATGCCCTAGATGCGACCTTCTTTTCCTTGTCTCCGAGCTTGTTGATGAGCAGACGGAGCAAATTTTCCTCCTGTTCGGGCTTCTCCTTCAGGAGCTCCCACACAAACGTCACAGCGCGGTTTCGCGAGTACTCGACCTCGTCGTTGGACCAGACTTCGAGAATCTTGAGCATCTCAAAGTACTGCTTCTTTAACCAGTCCTCAAATGCCCATGCAATCAGATGCACCTTCTCGAGCTGGCCCGGCAGCCTCTCGCCATATCGCCATTGCGCACTCTTGCCCTGCAGAGCGCAAATCAGGCCGGGTTGCCTTGCAAAGGCCCTCAGCTTCCGGTCAGGAGGAAGAAGAACACCCTGGCCCATCAGATCCTTCAGCGCGGCGAGGGCCATCATGGCAGCGTTCCTGCTCTTCTTCCGTGACAGACCGAGAAGCTGCTCCAACGCCTTGGTGGTGTGCAGCGGCGACTCTTGGACCAGCAGTGTCAAGGCCGACACCTTGTCCTCCATGGTACCGGAAGACATGATGGTCGACATGAAGCGGTGCGAGGCATCCTTGGACAGGTACGAAGCCTGGTACTCGGCTGCCTCGGCCTCCAGAAGCTCATCGCCATACTTGTGCAGCTCGTCGAGGATGTAACGGGGTGGGATGGTTGGGTTGTCGACCGTGGGAAGCGCTGGCAGCTCGACGGTGTGCCACTCGGGCTGGGGCTTGAAGAGCTGTCGCGGCATCAGCATCCGTGTGCGCGTGGTCGCGGGGGTCTCGTCAACATACCAACGCGGCCTTGGGGCGCCTGTCCTCGCCGTTCTTCCTCTTCTCCTTTTGCTTTGCAGCGCTCATCCGGTCCTTGTCCGGAGGCGGCTTCGTGAAGCCATCCTTGGTCTCGGCATGGGTCCGCTTCTTGCCCATTTGAGATGGTTCGGGGCGCGTCGCGTCACAGTCAGGCACGTCAGAGAAAGGTTCTCCGACTCGTCATGCCCTCCGTTGTTGGTCGAAGTCGCGCATGACTGGGAGGCGCGTCGAAATTTGTGAGTCGGCGCGGAAAAACTGCGGCGCCGTGTGCCTGTGCGGCTAGCCGGGATCGGCGTAGTGGGGGAATGAGGGACCATGCCGGGACCTCACCTAAACCTCCGCCGGTGACTCAACCGTGTCCATTCACTCCCGCCTCCCCCAGTCCTCCTCTGCCTTGCCTCCGTTTTCACCGGGAACATCTCCTGGGAACAGTCGACAATCCATTGGCCCGTCCTTTTTTCATCTGAAAACAGCAATTGGTGCATCCCGCCATCTGCCCCGCTAGAGCTCTGCTCCTAGTGAGCCCTGCGCTATCCGAGACGGCCAGACCCTGAAAACCCGGAAGACCCTTCGCGATGGCCACTACAGTGAGCGAGGAGGATAGCAAGACGTCCATCACGCCGCTGCTCAAGCGTCTGTGGCACGAGTCTCCCGCCACCAAGCCAACGGCGGCGGAGATTGCCGCTGCACTGTCTCTGATATTTACCAACAGTCTGTCCGAGGTCCAGACGGGAGCCCTGTTGACGTGCCTGCATTTCACGGACCGCGATCGCCAGGCTGACGTTCTGTCAAAATGCTCGGAAGCCATGCGCAACTATGCGACGGGCATTGATACCGCGGGCCTGTCAAAGCTCCTTGCCGAAAGAGGAAGGAAGGAGGGGGATTACCACGGCGGATTGGTATGTAGGATTCATGTTTTAGTGGGTCCACTCCCTCTTGATACTAACCTACTCAACAGTGTGATATTGTTGGAACCGGAGGCGATTCCCACAACACATTCAACATTTCCACCACTTCGTCCATTCTTGCCAGCGCCCTTCTTATGATTGGGAAGCATGGGAACCGTGCGAGTACCTCGCGTTCCGGATCTGCAGATCTTTTGGCTTGCGCGCCTCCCAAAGCACCCCAGATTACCGCCATCACGCCCAGCACTATCCACGAGATCTACTCCAACACAAATTATGCTTTCCTTTTCGCTCCCATCTTCCACCCTGGTGCCCGTCATGCCGCTTCGATTCGCAAACAGCTAGGATGGAGGACCATTTTCAACCTTCTTGGGCCGTTGGCCAATCCATTGGACGATGTGATTGAGGCTCGCTTGATTGGTGTTGCCCGCAAGGAGATTGGTCCCGACTTTGCCGAGTCAATGAGGCAGTCTGGTGTAAAGAAGGCAATGATCATCTGCGGAGACGAAGAATTGGACGAGCTCTCCTGTGCCGGGCCTACTCATTGCTGGAGATTGGTCGAGAACAAGTCCACTGGCGAAGTGGAGATTCGGTACTTTACCGTATCTCCAGCCGACTTTGGGCTTCCGTCTCACCCCCTTACCGATGTGTCCCCTGGCCAAAGCCCTGAGAAGAATGCCGAGATTCTCATGAAGATCTTGCTAGGAGAGGTGCCTCCCGATGACCCGATTCTGCACTTTGTGTACATCAACACAGCAGCCCTCTTCGTTGTCAGTGGTATCTGTGATGCTGACACAAGTGACATGGGTTACGGCGATGATGGAAACGTCATCACGGAAGAAGGGCCTGGTGGAGGACGCTGGAAGGAAGGTGTCCGCCGGGCCAAATGGGCCATTGCAAGCGGAGAAGCATACAGACAATGGCAGAAGTTTGTCGAGGTCACAAACAAGGTTGCCCAGTAGCCGGTTGTATGTCGCACAGTGGTCCAAGAGCACACAATATCGAACTTTCATGTCATTGGGATGGGATCGGAAAAGGTACGGTCTACATAGGTCTTTACACGGAATCAAGGCAGGGATGATACCCACACGGTCAGCCAGTATTTGAAAGTCTTGATGTGATGATACCACTCTTTGTTTGTGACATAGGTTTGGACTCACGGAGTCTTTTTGATCGGAACAAAAAACATAACAGACGTGCTTTAGCGTATGCTTATATCTACTTCTCTGAGTACGCTCAAAAGTCTCATGGTTGTTGGAATAGGCTAGCCTTCCAAAGTTTTCCTCTGTAAAATTCCTTGAAAGCGTAGTTCTACTAGCATAGAACTACCTGTGTATTCTTAAACAACCCAAGCAATAGAAACTAGACTTTTACGCCTCTACGCGATGCTATCTAAATAGCTTTAGTCTATTTATCGGCTTATTAAAACTGTGGCTAGGGTAAGCTGCAGTTTTTTACCGCTCAACACCTACCATTTGCCACTAGTTTTGACGATTTGAAATGTCTATCGCTCGCTGCTCACTACGAAGTTTTAGTATTTGCGGCACATTGATACCATGATGCTATATTTCCAACCACCGACCACTAGTTCAACACTCGAACGTCACGCCTCTCCATGCACATCAGAGCTTGTGCTACGGCTACGTGAGCAATCATCACTACCCTAGAGACATGTCATTGTTGGTCAGCTAGATCTTGTATATGTCAGCATCCTGGAATTTCCAAGCACAAATTTCAAATCTCACCACCTACTCTATTGAGACCAAGATCCGCAACCAATCGTGTTCTGGGTATAAGATATCCTGAACGAATCGCATCTCTAGGATTATTCCAGTAACCATGACGGCGTTATTGTCGGCGTAATACAAGGTCTAGGCACGTTGTGCAATATATCATGTGCATATACGAAAGCAAATCTGTACACAACATGCGAGCTATCGAACACCACGCATCTTCTCTACGGTGAGTTTTATCCTGTTACAGAAAGAATTGAGTGTAAATGTGTTGAAAATGATATAGGAGCGACAACCATAGGTCGCTTCCTATGCTCATACAAGTACATGATATTTTGTTCAGAAAAGTCCCTTAAACTTGGCGTGCAAGGCTAATGCAGGGATCAGCACGATAGCTTCATGGCACGCTGGCGGGGTGCACTGCATGTCAGAACTTAGGCTCTTGTCACACAAGATTTTGAGAAGGTCACAATGGTATGACCATTCCCAGCAAGAAAAAATAAAAGCAAGGGAGGGGAGTCTAATTCCTCGCTCGAGGTCCAGTTCTCCCAATTCGCCCACGTCCAACATTTAGCTGGTCTTTGATTATCAATGGCACCTCCTAATAAAGAACCTACCGTTCTGTCCTCGACTGAGAAGAATACCGACAGCGGAGTAGACACAGCATGGCAATACCTCCAATCGCACGCACACGCGCACACTCCACTCACCTTCTCCTCCCCCACAAGCTCCCCCACCTCCCTCCGCGCCCTCCGCCGCAAGATAGACTGGCACATTGTCCCTCTCATGTTCCTCTGCTACACGCTGCAATTCCTCGACAAGGTAATCTACAACTACGCCGCCGTCATGGGCATCTCGTCCGACCTATCCCTGCGCGGCAACGACTTCAGCAACATCGCCACCTTCTTCTTCGTCGCCTACCTCGTCTTCGAGATCCCAAACTCCTTCTTCCTACAAAAGGTGCCCGCAGCCAAGTGGCTGGGGCTCAACGTAGTGCTCTGGGGCGTCGCCACGGCGTGCGGGGCCGCTGCCACAAACTACAGGACACTGCTCGTCAGCCGCATCTTCTTGGGCATCTTCGAGGCCACCATTGGCCCCAGCTTGCTGCTCATTAGTAGCCAGTGGTACACCAAATCCGAGTCTGCGCCGCGGTTTTCGTTCTGGTATCTGGGGCTCGGGGTGGGCCAGATTGTCGGGGGTGCCGTGTCCTATGGGTTCCAGCACGTAGAGCGTGGCTCCGGGACCATGGCCGGGTGGAGGATGATGTTCCTAGTGTTGGGAATTGCGACGGTTGTCGTGGGAGTTGCGGTGGGAGTTTGGTTGCCGGATACGCCGATGAAGGCGACGTGGTTGACGGATGAGGAGAAGGTGGCGCTGATTAGGCATGTGAGCGTCAATCGGACGGGAATCGAGGGGACCAAGTTTCGGCCAAAGGAGATTCTCGAGGCGGTGCTCGATCCGCAGATTTGGATGCTTACGCTGGCCGTGGTTCTGGTGGGTCGATACACGCGTAATCGTGTGGATTTCGTTCGGGAGACGATTAACTTTTGCTGCAGTTATCGGTGTCCAGCGGCGTCGTCACTACCTACTCGTCCACTCTGATTCGGAACCTGGGATACAGGCCCAAGCAGGCTGCCCTCATGAACATGCCGTCAGGCGTCGTGAGCATATTCTTCACGTTGCTCGTCGGCTACGGAATCCGGAAGCAGTCGCATCGATGGGCGTGGGTCATTGCGTGTATAATCCCCGGGATCATCGGCGGCGCCTTGATGTCTTTTCTTCCAACTAGCGAGCGATCGGGCATCCTGGCAGGTATATATCTCGTCAACGCCATTGTGGCTCCCCTCCCGGTCTATTATAATGTGAGTGTGACTTTGACCAAGCGATTTCGAACACCGGATTCTGACTCGTCGGGATAGTGGATATCGTCCAATGTTTCGGGCTACACCAAGCGTCCATTTTCTGCCTCGCTGATCGCGGGCTCTTTTAGCATCGGAAACATCATCGGACCGCAGACCTTCCAGGCTAGGGACGCTCCGGAATATCGTCCAGCTAAGATCGCAGTCATGGGCACCCAGGCGGGCTGTGCATTGGTGACCTTTTGTCTCTTCTTGTATTACGCGTGGCAAAATAAGAAGCGGAAGAGCATGGCGAATAGGAATCAGCCGAACGATGATCGATACATGGACGTGGAAACGTGGCAGGGGAGGACTGATCGAGAGATGGAGGAATTTGTATACGTGTACTAGTCCACGTGTGGCAGATAGACAAGTCAGAGATCAGGGAATGCATGACTCTGCTTTGACGTTCTATAAAGCACGGTGCCCTCATAATTTTTGTTTCTTTAAATCGCCGATGGTGGCTATTTGGCTTACCATAAAAGGGGCTTCTTTTACGCATAGGGCAATGAAAATTGCTTATTGTGCCCTATCGGCTGTGACCCGAACACGTTCTCTTCTTTTTACGGTTGATAGGGCATGCTGGGCCCAGAAGCAATATCGGCTTGTAGTAGTCATCGACTTTCCTTTAGTCACCATCACTCATCCCACGGAGTGGTTACTTCTGCAATGTGATTCCTCTTTTCCTTCTTCACTCGGCTTGCGATGGAAGCCAACCAAGCCGCTCATCTGCTTTTCTGGTTCCCAATATTACGGCAGAAATCCTGAACAGAGATTCGAACAGCTCCAAACACGGCACATGTTTAGCGCGAGAAGGATTTAGGTTCAAGGATCTTGGCCATTCTACGGGTCACGAACTTATGTAGCCAACATAATCCACCTTTTCGGTCTTTTCCATCTGAAGATATGATTCTTATTTGAAGGACTTTGCCGGAGGAGCACACCATCAGTACATGAGATGGTCGAAACGATACCTGGTTCCATCTCTGCACTCTCAGATCTACTTCTAACAAGCAATCTTACAGCCCTACCAGCCGAATGATTGACAAAACATAGATCACGATGATCAACAAAAATCTATTTTTGAAGGACTCTGCCCGGCAACGTACCAAAAAAAACAGCTCGAAATCCCCGGATATAATCGACCCCGAAGTTCCGAATACCAGCTTCGTTTTTCCAACTACACCACAGACTGCGTCGTGCGAATGTCCATCATAAGGACTAGCATTGCCTCCATCTTCGATCGGAAATAGAAATTCAGGTCGGAATCGTACGACCACAAAGATTGTGGAGAAAGTAAACATGGATTTGCCACACCACCATCCAGCCGTCACCGTGTAAGCTAGATCGCATACAATCTAGCACAGTTTTGTTTTCGTGACCTCGGATATCATGCACCTCTACCAGCTGCAACGGAAGCCAAGGAAATTGAGAAGCAAGCATGCGCTGCGCCCATGCATTATCTGAGATGACTTTTTATCATATCGGTTGTGTCCATTCAGTGAGCGCTCTCTCAACATAGTGAAAATCTAGCACTTTTCCGACATAAATCTCCTTGTTCATGTAAAGGTGTAAAAAATTATGCAATATAACCAAGGCAAGCTTATCTAAAGAGACGGAAAATAGTGCGTAAGAGAACAAGCATGGCCAAGCATCAGATATTCAATCACAACAGATTATATAGAATAGAATAAGAATAACCAGATACCAAAAATGCCTATTTCTAGACTATGCTACACTTTTACTGCAATTCAAAGCCAAAGGAATTCTTCTGTCATTCAATTTATATTCCAAAGGCAGTGCTAGTTCCGGAAGTGGGAGCTCCAAGAGCGGACACTTGAAAGATCTAATAAGGGAACAGATGGGAAAGTCTCCTTGAAAATGTTCTTCACACACTCAAAAGCCAAATATCTCACAATACAACTAAACAAACATGCCTCTTCCACTTATTCCCCCCACTCTTTAGCTTCCATCCAGCTTCAATCTCTTCATTGATAATATATAGCCGAGAATCCACTATTCTGTCCATGTCCTCTCGAACTAAATCTTCAGCCGCACTCCTAAAACAATATTCCACCTTCAACCCCCCTCATTATCTGCTCTTTCCCACCATTCTAACCATCCATAAACTTACTTTCTCCACCGCCCAATCCCTAATCTCATTATCTGCTCTTTCCCACCATTCTAACCATCCATAAACTTACTTTCTCCACCGCCCAATCCCTAATCACATTTTCTTCTCATGGAAGACTCCACCTCAGCTCTCCCCCTCTCTCATATTGTGTCGTCTGACCCTCGTCCGTATCCGTACCCACCTTTCCACCCAAGCCGTGATAAACCGCACAACCCTATCATCCCATAGCTTGTCATCCCATCCCTCAGCTGAGCCCATCTCCGCATGCCCATCTCCGCACAAACGCTATACACGCTCTTTCCCTTCCCCACTTCCTCTAAAAGGATCTACACAGCCAACGAACTAGCGAACAAGCAAATGCAACCGCATAGCCCATACCAAACTTCACCACACCCTCTTCTCACTCCACACTTGCACGTGACCGAACCAGACCGCAGAACACAGATCGCATCCCCGCGCTATCCCGATCTATTCTCCCGCCCCATCGTTCAGTCTTAGTAGTCGCAACCCGCAACCCGCATTACGGAAGCGCGGGGGAAGCGGGAAACAAGACGATGCGCGACTGTGTTATCATGGTACTGGAAAAAAAAAAAACTACCACTTGCCACAACCAACCCTGGCCCTCGGCAGCCACAGCTCACCCCATCCCAGCCCCAGGGCGTCCATTCGTGTACACCAATACGCCCATTATACCATTCCAGCTACTCGTCACATCCAGCCACTCATCACGCCAGTCAGTCAGCCAATGACCCAACCAGCCACACACCACGCACATAGCGGCTCAGCGCAGATCTATCCCGCAGCCCGTCCAATCGCGCGCCCGCCCGCCCACCTATCATGCCATGCTTAGATCTCATATTCACCCACTGCACTGTACACCTTGACTTGAATCGACAGCCTACGCACATCCATCTCAAGCAATCGTCGGATGAGGGGGAGGGGAACACCCACCAACCATTCCGTCAAAACACAAAGGCCAGTAAACCTACTCACTGTAGGATGCCTTCCCTCCCCTCCAGCAAGGCGAGGCGAGCCCGGGCATGCGCGCCCGCCCATACGCCGCGCGTACAACGCCCAGGCGCGGACGTGGGCGTGGGCGCGGGCGTGGGCACTCTGATCCAACAACAGGGAGAGAGGGGAAGAGGAGACCCGACTCAAGGCGGGAGGGAGGCAGGGAGGACGGGAGGATAGGAGTCATACGCTTGACTTGGTAGGGCCTGGGCTTGGGGGAGGGGGTGAGATTGAAATTGCAGCCTGAGATACTTCCCTCTCTGGAATTGGCTGGATAGATTTAGCAGGATGACATGGGAACCCGCCTGGTTCTTTGATTACTTTCTGGATATCCAGCCAAGGTTGGGACCAGTTGATAGGGATTTGTTGATGGTGCCCAAGGGCGAATGGAAGGGAGAGGTGCCATGGACGGATGGATGCACGCACGCACGCACGCACGCAACTTCAAGGAACCCAAGGCGAACAAAAAAAATTTTTTCTTGTCCATCCATGAAACCGCTCAAAAGTAGAGCAAAACAAGAGAGCAACGAATTCAACCATATACGTTTCTGGCCATTGTTCCCATGCATTACATCCATCTCCACCCATACGAGACATGCAGTGCGGAGCCTTCGCATTGCAATCCGAGACGCGCGCAGCATCTAGGTGATGGACAGACGGAGCTTCCAAAACTGATGGGAGCCTGTACCAGTTGTGTCGACCATTTACCGTCTTGGGATGCGGATGTTGTGATCAGCGAGGGTCAGTGTTCGGAGCCGTTGCGAGCTCCATAGTTCCAGGCACTGGCGTCAAGCTGCCCCGCTTCAATATATCCGTAACCTCACTGCTCTTGCAACATCATTACCACTCGACTAGCAACCGTTTAAGATTTGCATCGATGCTCGTCTAAATCAGTCGATTGCATGGGCAGCAAGGAAGAAGCCAGCACCTTGACCGACTGTGGTAGCGGAACAGCCGTCCCGAGCCAATCCTATGCCGGCGGCGCTCTACGCGAGATAAGGCATCCGCTAGAGATTCTCCTGCCGAAGCGAAGGACCCTTGAAAACGGCATAAAAGAAGGCCAATGTGTAGCATGCTCGTGATCCCCCGCGGAACGCAGCCCAGCATCCGCGGGGTATAAGCGCCTCGGTGTATGAGGTCGTTTGGTGACACGAATGACCGGGAGCGCCTTCATACGATTACTCGCCCGCCACACAGGAGGGGCTAGACCAGGGTTTGCAACTCGACAGGACCAAGAAAAGCGTCATCCAGACAAGAGGTGGCGGGCTTGGAAACGGGCGTTCCTCAGGGCTGAAGAGGAAAGGCCGTGAGCACGGGGAATCGAAGCTGTTGGGTACCTTGATTCTTTCTGATACAGCAATGGCGATTGCGACTCCTGTGTCCCGCACTCGGAAAACAAGCGTGTCCAAATGAAAACTCAGTCCAAGGGTGTCGGCATCGCAGGCCGCATCAATAGGGCCGCATTACAGCATGGCATCGCGATCGGTCGCAAAGTCAAAGGAGTAGTTGGGCCGGCGGAGAACCTACCGCCGCACAATGGTAACGTGAAGGGGAATGTTTATGGGCCCGTAGGATTCGGTCCCTCAGAAACTGTCACGCGGGAATAAGGGTCTGCAGATTCATGCGTGATTCTCAACATGGGATTCTGAAAAAGGTCGACCGCCATTGTAGTCGTCCGACAATCGCCTCTGGAACAGGAGATGGATCGCCGATTGTTCAGGCAGGATGCCAATAGCGGTCAATTGACCATTCCGAGTTGGGCGACGGAACCTCTTCGCGACCAACAGACTGTCCTTGCGCCCAAGTCGGCGCGAGACGGTTTGCTGTGTTTCGGTCCATAATCACCCGTGCCGCATATTTGCGACAAATGAAACGCTCCGAAGAGAGAAGAATATCGTAGAAGAATATTGCACGTCGCCAATTGGCCGGGCACTATAACTAGAGGAGTTGCACGCTTCAGGATAAGCGGCAGTTGTGAGCCCGGGGCTTGTCGGCACGGCGTGCACCAAGGCAGAAAGCAGAGGGGGGGAGGGGACTCGAGGTGCCGGTATGCGATTGTGGTCCCTTGGATCTGCGCCGAGTGGGGAAGACTTACCCTGAGTGGCGTAACCAGCAGTGCCACGCGGTCGGAGAACTCTGGGTCCTCATCCGTACTCACGATCCTGTGACGTCATCTGAATATCAGAATTACATAGCGCCGGCCGCATTGCAACACACGCGAGAAGAACCTGTTTTGTGTTTGAAAAAAAAAACGTTTCTGCACGGAATGCGTTACCCGCAGCGTGTGAACCGTTCATGTCGACAAGCTGGTGGGCCCTGAGAAACCTTCAAAAGATGTGCAAACTCAGCGGAGCATCAGAACCGGGGTCATTGGCTAGGAACCGCATTCGGATTGACTGATCAGATGCTGGCGGCATTTGGACGTGCAGCCGGGACCGATCCGCAGGGCATCATTCGGCGCCATCGAAATGGTTCGCAAGCAGGTTGAGGGCTAGCCCATCAACGGGAAAGTTCAAGCTCTGGCGAGGCTCGGTGGGCGTTGCCAAGGACCTCGGATGCACATGTGGTGTGATGTAGCCCGGAGTTGCAGCCGGTTGCTTGATATAGGCATGAGACGTTGGCTACAGACGCGGTGTCTGCAGCCAGAACATGAGGTTCTCGGGTTCGAGGTAAGGTTTGTACATGTATCGAGCGGATTTCAAGCACGCTGCCGACCCCTACTGCGGTGTAGCTGCAGCCACCCTTGGGTGTGGCACCATGGCACTCCTAATCGGGACAACCGACTTGTGGAGGGACCTTATCCGAGGCGTTAACCTCGTTGCGAGATGGAGGTTTCTCGTCGGAGGAGACTACGGCGCTGACCAGAAGGGACCTGCCCATTACTACACAGTACAGGAAATCTAGACCTCCGATAGTAATCAAACAGTGGGCCTGAGGTGCAGGCGCCTCGAGCTAGCGAAGAGGACAGTCGAGCAGGAAATGAAGCCGCCGAGATGTCCAGCACACGTCAAATGGCCTGGCGTGGTTAGTATGGCTATGGTATACGAGACTCGGACGGATGCGGCCATGGAGGCCCAATTTCAGCTCCGAGTCAGTCTGGGATTGCCTACACGTGTTGTGATGGAAGGAGTTTGGAAATGAGTTGGCCATGCACGGTTTGATTGTGGACACTGGCGCAGATCGAGATACATTGGGCGGTGTGGAATATCAGATGCAACACCAGTCAGTCATCCGGCGAGTGCATATGGCCCATGCCAACAGGCTTTGCGCACACGTTCGAGCGTGTTGCACAACGTCTGTAAGGAATTCACAGGGCTCACACAGTCTATTCTAGATGGGCCAATGGTCTGATGGCTGGGCCGGGTATGGTACCAAGATAACGGGACGGCTGGCTGACTGGTGGTTGCGTGCAAGCCGCAATCGCGGGCGCCCGTTGCAAAAGCGCTGGGCCACGTCTCATTGCACCCCTCCTATGGTCGAGGAACGTCTCATCCGTGGACGAGAGTTATTGGGGGTTAGCCTAATGCCAGAGTCGAGTCTCCCGTGTCCAGCTGGACGAAACGCCGTGGACTTGAAGGAAGGCGTGGTAGCACCGGGTTGGACTTGTCTCGTCCTCGCGTGCGCCACGGACACGATGGCCATCCAGTTCATGCGAGATGGACTGGCTGCAGGTTGACACCATCCACGTGGATTAGGGGTGGGGGGAATCCAGCGGTTGTGGTAGGTCAAAGAGGGCAGCACGGGATGGTGGGCGTGGAGCGGGAAGGAGCAATGCGTGTGGCTTGGTATGGCACAGGGCGAGTGAGACGGGACAGAAGATCAGAGATCAGAGATTCAAGATCAGAGATCGGTGGTGAGAGGCATAATGACTACAGCGGGAGGTGCAGGATTTCAGGTCAGCAGCAGCAGGGCAGCCGGGCCGGTTGGGACTCGAGGTGCGACGGGAGCGGTGGCCAGTTGACGAGGTCAACAAGGCGGGACGAGGGCAGTGAGGCGGCGGAGCTGGGCGGAAGCTGTCGGGCGAGCAGTTGTTGGTTGAGTGAGTGGCAGGCAGTTTGAGGCTCGAGGACCTTGGACCTTGGACCTTGGACCTTGGTCGGCGGCGAGGTCGCGAGGCTCAGTGGGCTCTCGTGGGGTTCCCGAACAGGCAACAGGATCCAGTTCCTCGGGGCGGTTCCCTGCGTTTTGATTCGAAAGCCACCGACGTCACGGGTGCAGAATGGGAATCAGAGATTTCAAGGACGGCAGGCGAGTTTGGCGGTGTCGGGTGGGCAGAAAGCAGGGAGTCAGGGACGGGATTCGGCGCGTGCCCTGCATGTTGAAACCGGATGGGGGATCGAAAAGGGCATCATGTTGACGGTCCCTAGGGGTAGCAATCGCGATGAGAGGGCGCAAGTAGGGGCGCGAGTAGGGCCGGAGGGAGGGGCGCGCAGCAGCGCAAATCAGCGATGGGCACGATGGGCAAAGGCGAGGCTTGGCCAGGGAGTGGTGATCAGGCGATTGCACCGCGATCTGAGATCCAGGCGGCGGACTCGAGGCGTCCGCGTGGAGGGCAGCCGGCTATTTGGGGGAAACCTTGGAAAAAGGGTCCGGCGGTGGATGCGCTGGACTGGAGCTCGTAAAAATGGAAACGAGGGCAGGGCAGGGGGGCCCAGGGCGCGGCGTCGACGGTTGGCCGAGCGGTGGAGAGTGCATGCAGCGCGCAGAACGGGGGGGATCGGGGGCGTGGCTGGTGGGAGGGCGAGGCCAGGCGGTGGGTGGGGAGGGGGTGACGTCGGGATAGAGTCCAAGTCTAGATTGCCCGCGCTTTTCTCGATGGCAGGCGCGAGTAGTCGCGACGGGGCCAAGCCGGAACGGGGCTAGCGCGCCAGGGGTGCGGGCTCAGGGTCTCATTTGCTGAATTACGTCAAGCATCGTGGCCGTTTATGCCGCGCGCGCCCCTTGAGGACCAGCGGGGGCGGCGACGGCGGCGGCGGCGGCGGGTCGAGTGGCAGAGGGCTCATGTGCTTGCAGGCCGGCCGGTCCAGAGCCCTCGGGCAGGGCCTTGGGAGCAGAGGCGACGGCGCACCTGTCAGGCCAGCCGGCTTTGGCAGCCGATTCAGCGCCCGGCTGTGATCGCGATGCCTGGTGCTGCTAGCTCCCAAACACGGAGGGCACGGAGTCGAATTGCTTTGTGCGTACGCGCGGAGACGGCGGGCGCGTGAGCTGGCACGACTTGAGCACCAGGGCTGGGCGCCAATTGGAGCGTTATTGATTTGCCCTGCCTTTGCCAGCGCTGCCCGTTGCTGGTGCCCGTCCTGTCCTGCCTGGCTGCTGTTCCCTGGAGATTGTTTTGCGCGCGCAGTGATCGATCGATCGATGCACTTTGCTAGCGGCGTCAGATCCGCCCCTCGACATTGGCTGTCGCGCGCCGAAGAGCCCGGGCAGGCCTTGCTGTCGCCGGAGGGCCTCCGCGAGGGGTGGGCAGCCGCCCTGGAGCGGCTTTTATGCGCTGGCGTGCTGGATGCTGTGAAGGAGGGGAGGACTGGACTCGCGACAGCACGACAGCACGACACCACGACAGGCGCACCGCATCCCACCTCTGGCGGCATCCCACCGCGTCCCGGCCGGGCCTGCGCCATGCCGTTGGCGGGCAGCGCGCGGCGGCGATCGCAGGGCAGCCCTGGGAGAGAGCCGTGGCTTGACGTGTGGAACAGTGGAACAGTCGAACCAAGGCGGCACCGCGCTAGTGGCCTGGGTCCCGCATGGCATTCACTTTAGGGCCGGCGCGCAGCAGAGATGGGATTGTGCATCGAATTTGCTCCAGCCCTGACCCCGGCCCAGCCCAAGCTGCCCTGCTGCCCTGCTGCCCTGCTGCCCGCCTGCTTGCCCGCCTGCCCTGCTGCGACGCCTGCGAGTCCTGCAACGACCAGCCCGCCCGGCCCTCGTCCCTGCCGCGCGCGCCCGGCTCATAAAGCTGAACGCCTGTCCCGCTCCCAGAGCTGCTCAGTCTTGCGATCCTGTGATTCCACCACCCCAGACCTCACCCTCCCGCCCCATTACCGCCAGTGTGCGTAATACTCGCCTCATCTCGCCCATCCCCGCCGCCGCCGTCGCCGTCGCCCTACAAATACTACCGTGCTCCCCGCCGTGCTGTGCGCCCGTCAACCACCTGCGTGCTGCATTGCCCACCCGGACCACTACCACCACTGCCACCGCCCACCCAAGCCGGCTGCTTTCACGTGCCGCCGCATTCACGCCCCCTCCCTCCAGTCCCTCCCCCGCACACTGGCAGCATTCCACCCGTCGGCGCGTGTTTGGGCCGCGACCACCTAAGAAATCATGGACGGCAAGAATTCCTCTGGTCGCCGCATCTCGCTCCTCAACGACAGCTCGGATCCTCCCCCCCATCCCCAGCCTGTCCGCCTGCACTCCTTCTCCCCTTCGCTGCCGTCGCGCACCTCGAGCTACGCTTCGTCACCCATAGGCTCACCGCCGACACCGCAGCTCGTGCGCAGTGACTCTTCAGACTCCACCACCATGCAGACGCCCTCGCCCATCACCCCCGAGTTTGGCTTCGACGGCATCCCCAATCAGTCCATGGCCTCGCCCGTCTTCCCCCAAAGCAGCTTCTTCCCCTCGCAGAAGGACCTGCACTCGGCCTACCCGCCCATTTCGCAGGGCTCTGGACCCTTGCCATACCATGCACAAGCCGCGCCCCAGGGCGCTTACTTCAGGCCCCAGCAGCCGACTGAGAGCCGGTCCACGTCAGCGTCAGCGAACCCGCGCTCCAAAAAGAACAGCTACCCTTGCCCCATGGCCAAGCAGTTCAATTGCAACGACTACTTCACCACGTCGGGCCACGCCGCCCGTCACGCCAAAAAGCACACGGGCAAGAAGGACGCCTTCTGCCCGGAGTGCAACAAGGCCTTCACCCGCAAGGACAACATGGAGCAGCACCGCCGCACCCACCAGAGCGGCCGAAATGCCTCCAAGGGCGTCGACAGCAGCGTCAAGAAGGCCAAGGTGCAGGCAAAGCGCCCCAAGCCCGCGCCCATCCAGTCTTCCATGTCTTCGCTTTCGTCGCTGTCCATGGTGGACCCCTCGCTTCCCGTCAGCCCCTCATCGAGCTACATGGCCCCGGCTGTCCAGCCCGTCGACGCATACAGCGAATACTCGCAACGCTCGCCATACCCGGATCCCACGGCTTACTCCATGGCCCACAGTTACTCGGTGGGCTCGTCGTATGGTCTAGACGCCCTAGCCATTGCCGCGAGTGGAGAAAAGCGCAAATACGAGTCGTGAAGGCACTCTGCCCTCACCTGCGACGTTCCAATTTTCTCGCATACCCCAACCTTTTTTTTTTCATGTTCATTTTCACATTCCCAGAACTTCGCGCCACGGGACCACTCCTGCATTCGATGCACGACAAAAAAAACAAATTTGACTTTCAATCGGGAGCAAGGCGTCCACGGATCACGAAGCGAACATGTTTGACTATTACTACTACTACTCCTACTACTACCCCCCAAAATTTCCGGCTGCGAGTGTGCGAGTAATAGACGCATGCCGTCATGGCTACGATAGGATGAGGCGTTAATATTTTCTGGGTCGTACCCTTTTTTTCTTTTTCTCTGGATTCACCTGACGGCAGCCGCGACCCCGCCGCGAACCCATACCATACCGTTGTCATCGATTCGATTCGATTCGTCTCCTATCTTCGCTCTTCTTCACTTCGACATGTGTATCTTGCCCTACGGCTGGCTCTTTACTGTTTGGTATCATGTCGGCCTTTTTCTCCACTTCAGTCAGCTGCTTTCGTCAGCAGCCAGCTTCTAGTTTCCCGTTTCCCAGCATCGGCGAGCCGCCGTTTGGCTGGGCGTTATCGAGTCGATGATTCAGGATTGGACGCATGCATGGATGCATGATGCATCCACGAAAGGTTCAGGGGGGCAATTGAGTCGGGGGAAAGGATAATGGGCAAACATGGATACCCCGCCCTGGTAAACGCAGGCGCACAAGTTTTTTTTTTTGTCTCGTCCAATTCACACACGCACATCTTGTTTGGCCTTCCATCATCTCCGCCATGTTCGCAAACAGACAGCTGCAAAGCAACCAAAACCAACCGAATGCCTTGTAAGGCCATGTGTTGTTTTTTACCCAATGGGGGAAAATAGGGCGATCAGGCTGTTGCTGGCCTGATCCGGGTCCATCTATCTAGGCAGTTGCTCAACAATCACACACGCAACCTTTATTTTCCCGCCATGACTGGTTTTCTCTCCGAAGTGATCTGCTGTGATGCGATGGTTATTGAGAACCCGATGGGCGGTGCCTGTCTGTCCCACCACTCGGCACGTGCGATCTACAGCGCATAGCCACATGCGCCTGACAGCCAGGCAGGCAGCATCACGGCCTCCCAACAAGTTTCTTTCCTTGTGCCCTCGCTGCGAGGGCATGGATGGGGAGAGGGGGCGAAGCGGGACGAGAGGGCTGAGGGTGTCGTGTCTCGCCGGACATTGCGATGCGAGCACTCCAGACCCGACCAGACCGAAGCATGGCATGGCATAACATGGCATAGCACAGTCTTGCACAGTAGCAGACGGCAGAGGCGACCGAAAACAAAGAAAACGGCACCGTTGCAGAGGGCGGGTCTGGTCGTCGGCTGGAGAACTCTTGGTCTCAGCTCCTTCGCCCTCGCGCCCTCGCGCCCTCGCTCCTTCCCACCTGCCCCCAATCTGCGACTCCGGCTCCCCCTCAGAGCTCCCTCCTTGACTGCAACACGCATGACAGCTCGTACACTACATACACGCCCACCTACCTGCCTACATGCACATATGCACTAGCCATCAACCACCCTCCCACTGGTCTGTCCCCGTCGGGCATGCCATTCGATGGATAGCCTTGCCGGACGATACGTGTTGTCCCTACGCATCTCACCCACCTGCCTACCAGCCACTACTGGTCCCCTATCCGGGACGGAGCGAAAGCAAAACAAAAAGGGAGACATGTTGCGCCACGGCGCCGACCGTCCGTGGCCGTGGACTAGAGATACAGAAACCTTTTTTTCTCCTTCTCGTCCTGACCGGACGGAGACGTCTAGCCAGCCAGTCAGCCGTGCGCCGTCCAGCAGGCGTCGGCTGCCCCGCATGTGCTGTCAGATGGGCAACAAGAGCGGGTGCCGCAACGCCCAAACCATGGTGCTGCGGCGAGTAACCTTGGGTTTGCCAGGCGGGCGAGCCACCGATGGCCGACGACGTCCCTCTGACTTGAATGACGGACTTGGCTGGCTTCGACCGGGCTGGATGGCTTGAATGACTGGGACAGGGTCTGGGGAGAGACGTAGGGTTAAGGGACCATCGACCACTGACCGAGCTTAGGGGAGGGACGGCAGCCGAGTCTAGCACCGCTCCCACCGCAGCGAAGCGCAGCAAAGCACAGCAATGCCGATGGGCGCGCGCGCGCGCGAAAGAGCAGGGAGAGAAAGAATACGCACACAGTTCCGGCAGATTTCATGGGCGGAGGCTGCCGTGAACCCCTTTTTTTGCGGTTACGTATTTGCATGCGCCCTCATCTTTACCTCTGAGTGAGGATCCGTGCATTGCTGTGGCCATTGACATCTGGGGTGACATGAGATGGACGGCAAGGCCTGCGTCCCAGGCGGTTACCCCATATGCGGTTGCGCGCACGCAGGGCCAGCACCACGCCATCCACCAACAAACCCAACCACATCTCCAACCCGCTCATGCGCACCCGCAAGCTCAATCCGATTCGCATGCGCCTCTGCAATCCCTCGGACCCCTCCAAACGCGCCCGCCACCCCAAACGGAACACTTCATCCAGACGGCCAGACAGGACAGCCAGACAAGACAGACGACTGCCGCCGCCGCCCCACGGCAAAAACCTTCCACACCACACCACGAAAACCTTGTCCCCCCAAACCGACCCGCCCGCCCGCGCAAAAGCGTCCCCAGACACAACGGCGACAAACCGATGAACGAGGACCGTGTCTGCAAACGCAATAAACCCCGCCCCCTCTCCCCGCAAAATACTAACAAAGCACGAGAACCCTCCCCGTCTGTGTAGTCCTGACCAGAATCGCGCCAGGCAGTGCGGTGCGATGGGGACACGCTGAATGCGTTGGACCCTGCATGCGTTTCCCTCAGACGACGTTAACTCACTTGGGTCGCGGCACCCCTAGGGCCAGCCCTGCCTTTTCGCGCTGGCACTGGCGCCGGCGCCGGCGCGGGCTGGGCCCTTGTTTTGCTGCGCGCCCGCACCACCTCTCAAGAGGGGGCAGCGCAGCGCAGCGCATTTTACACGCACGCACTGATCTACACGTGAAGCTTGGCCGAACAGCCGCCTTGCTCGCCTTGCCTGACTGCATCGCCTCAGAGGGCTGGATCAAGGCCCGGGGTGGGTGATTGGAATGGCTGGGTAGTTGCGTTGCAATGCACGCAATTTTTGCCCTCTTCTTTATTACCAGCTGCTGGCTGTTTTGCGAAGACGCGGGGTGCAGGTAGGTTCGTGTATGTAGGGCACAGGGCAGGGCAGGCGTAGGGCGCTGCGCTGCGGCGGGTATGCTTTTGCGGAGAGATGTGACTACTGACTACTGACTACTAGATGGAGCGAGGTGTGTACGCCAAAGTGATGAATTGATTACTCTGCGCCGGAGGGGGAGCAGCTTCGGCGAGACACGACGCCATGGCCTTGCCATCATGCCCTGCCATGTCCTGCTCTGCCATGTGCAACCCTACCCTGCCACGCAAATATGCGCAAAAGACGGCAAAGCGAAAGTGCGAGGAGACGAAGACGGCGTTTTTCTGCTCGAAACCTTTTCTCCATCCAGCGCCTTTCATTTGGGCCCTTGGAGTATTTCGGGTTGCATGCATTCGCTCAAACGAACGAAAAACCCCCCGACAAAGATTGATTATTGGCACGAAACTCTTTTCCTTTTCGTCCGCTTCGTCCGCTCCCATCTCTGCCTCTGGCAGTAGCAGCTTGAACACATGTGTCAGGCAGTCAGGCAGTCAATGCCCAAGGGTCGTTGTCGGCATCCGAGCGCAAACTCGCGCCCGCGCCCGCGCGCCCCAAAACCTCCGACAGCGACAGCCTACATCCGTGATGTCGACTCCGCACAAGAGTCTGGCTATCTGTATGCAAGGAACCCCCCTTGAGCTACAAAGGCCCTTTCCCCTCAAAAGAAAGTCGGCGAGTAAAGGGTCGAAAGGCGGTGGCGGGAAACACGGACGCTTTGCCTTGCCTACCTGCATTTGCTGCCTGCCTGCCTGCCTGCCTGCCTGCCTGCTCCTCAACAACAAGACTACCAAGGGGACGAAGAAAACAAAAGGGCCGTTGCCGCCGCCGCCATTCACACCTGGATGCTGGACCGCTTACACAAGCGCATGCACGCGCAACTGCAGCTGTGGCTAGGTAGGTAGGAGGCACGCACACACATAGTTGCACCCTGCCTGGACCCCGTCCGAACGAACCGCCGAGCCATGAATGTGAAAGCTCCACTAAACCCTGACCCTCTCCCTGACCCCTTCCCTTCCCTTTCCTTTTCAGCTGGTCATCCGCCGAACAGGCACACACCCTGCCCGTCGCAGCGTCGGGACACCTCAGCTCAGCGTCAATGGTGCATGTCTGAGTGAGTAAGTGACCGGACGTGGCCTGACTTCGTGTTACAAACATGCTTTCTCATCACATCATACTTTTTCTGCATTTTCACTTTCGCTTTCGCGAGGCGGGCCGAGTACGCAGAGTTTCGTCGAGGAGCGGGACAGGGCAAGACAAGTCAGGACCCTGGAATGTGGGACCCCTCGTTGGGGCCATGTTTGTGGCTTGGTGGCTGCACAGGTGGATGGATGGGTGGATTAGGTGGCTCAGGGTGGTGGGTGGGGTGGGTTTCTCTGCTTCTGCTTCTGTTTCGTCGAGCCTTGGGGTCGTGTGTCGTGTGTCGTCGTGCTGCATGTGTGTCGTCGGCAGTTGGGGCGCGCGCCGCGCATCCCGTGGCTGTGGATTGCGGATTCGAATGTGATGAGGCGCGCGCGTTGCAACGAGTCGCTGGGGAGCAAAAGCCTGGGGGGTATCGACCACTGACCGAGCGACCGAGCAACCTGAACCGGACCTTTCCGTCTCATGTTCCGCTCTTCGTCACCATCATCATCCCTCCCTTCCATCACTAATCAACTGACTTGCATTCCAACAAGCTTGTTCCCTAACGCATCTCGGTTGCTTTTTCTTTTCCTTGTCCTTCTTTCTCTCCATCTCTTTTTGGTCCTCATCCGCGCCCTCCGCACACATGCTCATTTCCCTCCTTCTCCACTTGCATCCGACTAGTTTCATACTTTCCCCGCATTTTTTTCCCACTGCTCTTTCACACCGTAGTAGCTAGTCCGTCAGTCAGCCCATTGCGTCTAATTTCGTCAACAACCCTCCCGCTAACACATCACGTCCCTTTCTTGTCTCTCTTTTTTGCGCTGCTTCCCTGCCTGCCTGCCTGCCTGCCTCGGCCCCACTCCACCACCTACCTGTGCATATCCCTCTTGTGTATGTATGTGTATGCGGGTGTGTGTGTGTGTGTGCATGTACGAGTGTGATGTGACCGTGTATTACACACAGAAATTCCACCGGAGTAAACTCCCTTCTAGCTAGCAGGCAGGCCAGGCCAATTGCCCTTTCTTTTCTTTTTTTCCCCTTCCCATGCGCTGACGCAAACGGCCTCGCATCCGAACCTCGTCCTCACCGTCGCCCGCCATTTTTCGTTGAGAATATGAACTTGCGCCTTTGGGTTTTTGGGACGACGTGCAGGGCAAGTTAGGGCAGGGCAGGGCAGGGTAAGACAGCCAGGCACAGCGCGCCGTGTTCTCGTGGTCGACCGACTGCATGTCCGGACCCTGGCTTGGTTGTGTTGTGTTGTGCTGTGTTGTACACACCCCACCACCACCACACCTCACGCAGACGGATAGGCCTGCATGCATACATACATACATGTCTCGGTTTATCTAACTCTCTTTGTTGCTTTTGTTGCTCACTCACGCATTCGCGGACGCTCGCACGCGAGCGATCTGTTGCGAGATTAGAGGGTCTCAGACGCCCGCTTGCCTGCTTGCCTGCAGTTGCTACTATTGCTACTACTGCTGCGGCAGCTGCAGATCGTAAGACGTCGCCTACCTCCCCGCAGATCTAGAAATAGGTAAGACAGCATCGGCGCGAAGAGAGCGATGCGGAGAAAGAAATCAAGGTGTTTTGGATCATGGGCGGCCTTGTGCTCGGTGGTGGTGGTAGTAGTTTGCTATCCATCCATCCATTGTGCGCAATGTCTCTGCTATTCGTTATTGTTGTCGAGGTTGGGATGTAGTACGACCAGCCCCCAGTCACTCATCCATCCATTCAGGCACCACCAAGCTCTGGACATCCGTCTTGACCGCCCTCGTATTCGGAGGTTGAGCAAAGGGTGGATCCTGATCTGCTCTGCCTTTCGGAAGGCTTGTCTCCGTCCGATCAGTTACTCGCTCGTTTACGAGTAATTCAGCTGCTTTGCCTTGCTCGGCTCTTGTGTGCTCGACATGCCAATCTCTTCCCCTTGCTTTTGTTTTTTTGTGCCTGTTATGTCCGTCCGTTGCGAGACGAAACGCCTGCGCGACGCGAAACCAACAAAAAAAAAAACGACAACAAAAAAGAATATGGGCATATTCGCCTCTGTAAAACTTGCGAAACCGACTCCCAGGGCAAAAAAGAAAGCGCGTCTCCACTGACCGACCGACCTTTGCGGTCTGGAATTCCCGCTCGGCATCTACACATGAAAGTGAAAAAATTTTCCTCGTCGCTTGCTCATCAACAACGTCTTCGTCGCCGTTTTTCTCTTATCATTTTTCTTTTGCCACGGCTCTTCCAGCCAGCCTCACGCGTCGCACCAGCCGACGCCATGCGGACGTGCCGTCCACTCGCTCGCTCTCTCGCTCAGCTAGCCAGCCGTGTGCTCTACTCGACGCATGATAATTTCGCCACGTCGTACCCCCACCATCTTCGCCTCGAGAACGAGGACGAGTCGAGTCGAGTTGAGTCTCGGGTGCAATGCGCTTAGGTAGGTAGGTACAGAGAACATGGATGGGTACCTGTAGACAGCCAGCCGGCCAGTCAGCCAGCCAGGTACCGGGGCGTGACGGGGCGGGCGGACCGGTCCAGCCAAGCGGGCGTACAGGGTTGTCAAAAGCGTCAACTGATAAGCCATGATGGCGTCGAGTCCCCTCCCTCTCCTGTCTCGTCTGGCCTCTTCTTTTTTTTTTTCCTGGTCCCTCTTTCTCTCTCGGGCCTGTCACTGCAAGGGCCAGCATGTCGTGACCCCCCTGCGTGGAATCAGACACATGGCTTGCATGCGGTTCCATAACATGGTGGCTGAGCTGGCGTTGTATCTCCTGCCGTGTCGTCTTCTAGTAACAATGGGCTCCCTGATGCCATGCCAGATATCCCGAAGTGAGCAGTTTTGAACAGCAGCTGAGAACCAGGCAGGGGGGAGGGGCTGTAGCCACGCACCTGATTTTGGATTTCTACGCGTTACAGACGTTGGCCCAACGGCCGACTTCGATGGGTCGGGACAGCCATACCTGGGTAATACCGCTGCTGTGCGCCCAAGTGTAACAGTAATGAGGGGAAAAACGTACAATGAGGCAGCACAGGGGCCAAACATCAAATATGCATGCATGCACTTGGTCGGAATATTTCTTTTCTTGCCGAGCTAAGCTTAACATGCCAGGATAGAATCGTTATTTTCGTCAGACTTTTTCGATGCCCTTCTCAATCGAGTGTTTGATATGCATACCCCCACCTCATCCAGTCTGTGTCCAAGACATGATTCAGACCACCAACGGGAGCGGTGGCTGATCTCGGGTACACCATCATCACATTATCGAAGGCGTGCTCAGAACCCTCTTGTAGTTCACGCAAGCCGCTGCATCGAGGTGTCAGATGTCTGAAAGCGGAGGGTTTACTCATCTGCAATCATCCTTGGCGAATACTATCCAAAGCGAATTCCGATGTGACCAAGGAACCTGAAGCAAATGCGTCAACTATGCATCTGCGCGTTGACGAACAGATGGCGTATCATCATGGCTGCTCTGCTCATCCGAGATTTGACTTGTGGAGCATCCTGGCGAAGCTGAAGTCGTCACCCGAAGCCGAAGGACCACTGTTCTCCTTCAAGGCCTGCTGATAGCGCTTCTCAAGACCGCCATCCGCATCGTCGATATCTTCGTCAGAGTCGTAGTCATCCATGCCCGCATCTTCATCCGCGTCCTCTGCGTCGCTGACGGTTTCCGCCGCCCCCTTCGGCGTGCCCTTGCCTTTGCTCGCACCCCCAACTTTCATGTCCTTCATGAGCTTATCCAACTCTTTCTGCCGAGCCGTCTCCTTTTCCTTTTCACGCTCGGCCTTGCGGCGCTCCAGCTCAGGCTTGTAGTCACGCAAAAACTCCTGCCTCTTTTCTTCAACTCCCTGAAAAAAATCGTCCATGCCTTCGCCCGTCATGGCACTGACGCCAACGACGCTCAGGTGCTTGTAGAATTCGTCAAGAACAAGCGACATGCTGTTCAGTAAACTGCCCATGTACCCGCTCCCCGCTCCCACTGCCGTCTCCTCCCCGCCAAAGCTACCCCCCTCTTCCTCATTCCTGAGCGCAGCCTGGAATGCCTCAAAGTCGGTCATCCATTCCTTGGCAAATTGGGCGTCCTGAGCATCGGCTTTGTTGAAGACCAAGATCATAGGCAGCTTTGTCTTGTAGAGGATCGAGCATGCGTAGAGCATGTTGGACATGAAGGTGGATGTGCTCGTCGTTCGTGGCGTATCAATGATGTAGGCAATGACGGTGGGGAACGTGCTGGCCAGACTGGAAAGCAGAATCTCACCACTGGCAGACCACACAAAGACCTCAATCTGGCCGGGCGTGTCGACCAAAATGTGCTTAACTTGCTGTTGCTGCTGCTGATTAGGAGGCGTGTTCTTCCCTTGATTAGTCAAGAATTCTACCGTTGTCTGTTCCGTGGCAGGCTCTGGTGCGGGAGGAGCCGTCCGCTTCTCCAAGAGGCCAATGACCTGATCAATCTTTGTGCTAAACAGATTCAAGCTGGTCAAGATGCCACCGTTTGGGCCCAGGTTGAACTGCTTCATGACTTCTTTGTAGTTGACAGAATCACGGATGTCGATATTTGGTGTGAAGGGAACATGGCGCACGGCGGGGTCGAGATTCAAAATGTACGGGTGAGAGCCGGAACCCTTGGGTACCTCTGGGGTCGAGACGGTAGGATCCGCATGGGTATATAGGTGCGATACGAGTCGCTGCATGAAGGTCGTCTTGCCTGAGCCTGCCATGCCCACGCATACAATGGCCACGGGCGAGTCGGAGGCTGCTGGAGCGGCCTCGGGAGCCTTTGAGGCAGACATGATGCAGATATAGCGTGTATTTTACCGAGCTTGGTGGGCGTTGGGAGGAGTGCTCGGGTTTGTTGTAGGGTAAAAGAATGACGAGTTGAGTGTCTGGTAAAGTGAAGCTGCTCAGAAATTCTTTGGCGGGGCTGACGGGGATCGGCGGTGATGTCAGGAAGCTCCGACCACCACTAGCGCCTGCCAGTCCCTGGAAACTTTCCGCGACCTCATCCCAACTCCCATCCACACCATTCGCCCTGGGCCAGCGTAAAAATGGGCCTTGAAGATTTCGAAAAGGAGCTTGCCGAGTCCAAGGCAAAGGAAGAGCGAAAGAAACGCGAGCGGAGCCGCAGCCGGGACAGACACCACAAGTCCAGCAAGGGTCGAGACCACCGCCATCGTCACCACCGCGACCGCGACGACGAAGACCGAGAACAACACAGGCACAAGCGCTCACGCCATGAACGCGAAACATCTGAGGAGCGGGCACGTCGGAAGCGCCGTGAGAGGGAGCGTGACGACGACCGCGAGGAACGGTCGCGCCGAAAACATAGACATCATCGAAGCGCATCTCCGTCCAGTGACAACGAGGACCGTATAAAGCGGAAGCGAAAGTCGCACCGCGACGAAGATTCGGATTCTGAGGTCGAGCCTCTGGGGAAAGACTATGTGCCACCAGATGACGATGTCTTGGACCAGCAACTCGAGGACGTCGCCAGTGCAAACCTGGAACGAGACTCGTGGATGCAGGCACCTTCATCTTTGGATGTGGACTATGTGCAGCGCAAGAAGAGGGAAGAGAAGACAACCTATGTCAGGGCGTCTGCTGAAACTCAGCACGCACTGCGCATTCACGATGCGGAGCTGAACCGACACTTGGCCGACGTGAAAGAGGAGGACGGCAAGATTGAGGAAGAGCCCGCACAGCGCGAAGTCTCATATGAGTTTGGCGATTCTGGATCCCAGTGGCGTATGATGAAGCTGAAGGGCATATATCGGACCGCCGATGAGACTGGGCGAACCGTCGAGGAAGTCGCACTTGAAAAGTACGGCGACCTCCGAGATTTTGACGAAGCCAGGGAAGAAGAGATTGAGCTTGACAGACGCAACATGTATGGCAAAGACTACGTGGGCAAGATCAAACCCTCGGGCGAATTGTACGAGGAAAGGAGGCTCAAGGCTGGCATTCACAGGCCCCACCGCGAGCACCACGAAGAGCTGGACGAGCTGCCCCAGGGCCAAGTTGTCCCTGACCCTGAGCCATCTACGAGAACAGTTACTATCAACCAGACCGAGCTCAACAGACTCAAGGCCCAGATGATGAAGGCCCAGATGAAGAAAGCTCCAAACGCGGCCGAGCTCGAAGCCGAATACAACGTCGCAGCAGAAGCTTTTGCGAACCGCAAAGATTCGGACATCTTTGTGTTGAATGCCATGGATAACCGCATGCTTGCGGGAGGCCGCAAAGGCGAGGTCAAAGCAATGGAGAACAAGCGCGGCAAGGAGCGCGGAACCGTGGTTGAAAACGATGACATGAGTATTGAGGACATGGTCAGGCAAGAGAGGCGCACAAAAGGACAAGCTGGAGGCGAAGGAAGACTTTTGGCGGAGAAAATTGCCAAGGACGGCAAATTTGACGTAAGTTTTATAGTTCATTATAGGAATGCAGCTGCTAACTCGCGGTAGAACGATCTTGAATACATGGACGAGAACGCCGAGAAACTGGCCACTCGCGCGCCCAAGTCCACCATCAACCTTCGGAATGCCGCCATAGCGGATTACCAGCGCACCAACCGCATCCTCGACTCCTGCCCGCTCTGCCACCACGAAGACAAATCCCCGCCCCAACTCCCGATCGCCCCGATCGTTTCGCTCGCAACCCGCGTCTTCATGACGCTCCCCACTGAGCCCGAAATCAGCGAAGGCGGCGCCGTCATCGTGCCCATCCAGCACCGCACCAACCTCCTCGAGTGCGACGACGACGAGTGGGAGGAGATGCGCAACTTCATGAAGTGCCTGACGCGCATGTACCACGACCAGGGTCGCGACGTCGTCTTTTACGAGAACGCGGCCAACCCGGGCCGCAAGCTGCACGCCGCCATGAACGCCGTGCCCATCCCCTACGAGCTGGGCGACACGGCCCCGGCCTTTTTCCGCGAGGCCATCCTCGAGGCAGACGACGAGTGGACGCAGCACAAGAAGATCATCGACACGCTCAAGGCGTCGCGCGAGGGGCTGGGCCGCCAGGCGTTCCGCAAGAGCATTGCCAAGGAGATGCCATATTTCCATGTGTGGTTCGAGCTCGATGGCGGAATGGGGCATATCGTCGAGGATGAGAGGCGATGGCCGAAGGCGGATTTGTTCGCCAGGGAGACGCTGGGGGGCATGTTGGATGCGGATATCGAGGTCATCAAGAGGCAGGGGCGGTGGCATAAGGGGGACCGCAGGGTGGAGAAGTTTAGGAAGGGGTGGAAGAAGTTTGATTGGACGAGGGTGCTTACGGAGGGGTGAGGGGAGATGTGTACTGTTAGAAATAAGCGAACGGAATGTTTTTTTTTTTGGGTTTGGCGTTGGGGTATACGGATGGATGGATGGGTAGATATTGTCCGTCCTGTGAGCGAAGAAAATACTCTGGTCACACCTCACATACACGATCCAATTACTTGTGAATGTTTCTCACCCTGAGCAGTCTCCAGAGCGACAATATCCGATTCTATTTCGTAGATTTGGTGATTGTATCCTGTGCACATCACTCTCCAACCTGAAAGCCCAACATAGACGGACAAAACGATTATATTCGCAAAATCATCAGCATTCTTAGCTAGCCAACCGACCAGCCAGCCAGCCCTACAACGCCGTTTCCCATCGACACATCCAGCCAAGGGGGACTCGGCTGCTCACCACCAGTCCTGACAACATGAACCTCCCAAAAACCCGGTGTATACGTCGTGATCGTTCCGTAAAAACATCCAGTCCCAACTATTGATATATACCCAACCCATCGTTTCACCACCCGAAAAAGAACGCCTCGCTAAACAAATATCGAAGCCTATACAATACCTAAACCCCCCTCTTGCAACCTCCCATCCAACCCCCGATTATCAATCCCGAATATAAACAAGTCCTCCTCTCCTCTTACTCTCAAACCAAACACCCCAGACATGGGGAAAAAAGGGGGCGGCCAATCACAAAGCCTCATAAAACACATTCCCCAGCACCGGCCTCCCCTCCAGCACGCCCTTCCTCCCCGCCGTAAAAACCTTGCCAGGAACCCTCCTCGCTGCCCCCACCGCATTCTCATCCCCGTCCCCCGCCACCCTCGTCTTGGACCGAGCCTTGGACGGCGAAGGCGACGACCCTAGCACTCCACGATTCCCCACCGCCGAGCCCGAGACATCGCCCAGCACTCTGCGAGGTTTGCGCGCCGAAGGGCTCGGGCTGGGGCTCGGGCTGGGGCTCGGGCTGGGGGTGCTGCGCGGCTTCTTTGCCAGCAGGGGCGCGAATCTCGCGGTGTGCGGCGGGAGCATCTGCACTGGCGCCTGCGAGACGCCCTCATCGAACGGATGCGCATCCACCATATCCTGGCTCAGGTCCAGGACCCATCCCTTGCCGCGGCACAGCGCGACCAGTCCGGTGAGAAGGTCGTTGCCGCTGAGCGTGCGCTCGCTGCCGAGGATGACGAGCTTGGAGCGCGCACGCGTGAGCGCGACGTTGATTCTGCGCTGGTCCTTGAGTAGGTCGCCGACGGCCTGGTCATCGTTGCTGCGCGTCGACGACACGAGGACGACCTCCTTGTCGCGGCCCTGGAACTTGTCTGCCGTGTGGAGTTCGACGCCCGGGGCGGCCGTGGTGCCCGTGCTAGGGGCTGCGAGCTCCGACGTTTGCGTTTGCGTTTGGGCGGATGCGAGGCTTGAGCGGAGAAGGGCGAGCTGGCTACGGTAGAAGGCGATGACGCCAATGTCGTTGGCGGGGACGCCGAGGGCCAAAAGGGAAACTGTGAGTTGGGTGATGAGGCGAGCTTCGAGTGGATTCGTAATGCGTGAGCCGACTTGCGTCTCGAGTTTAGTTGAGATGGTGTCGGTGTTGATGAAGACGACAGGGCAGTCGGGATCTAAAGCCCGTGATAGCCAACAGGATGCTGATGCAGGACCCGGGCAATTTGGTTCCGTATCAAGTTGCAGAGTCCGCACTTTCCCATGCTGAGCCGATAATCCAGGGGGGTTCGGCAGAGCGAGCCGTCGAGAGGCGACTGTTGGAGTACCACACTTGAGTCGTCCAGAGTAGATGAATGTGTTCGAAAGAAGCATGATTTCCGCACACATGCGGTACTGGTGCTCCAAGCTGACCACGGCTTCTGGGTGTGCGTCACATAGAAGCTTGAACAGAGACACATCCAGACCGCCCTCGGCAGCCTTCTTGTTTTGGACCAGGGGCGGAAGTTGGTGATGATCACCGACCAGTATGAACTTTTGTGCCATTCGAATGGGGCCAAGACAGACTGGAAGCGTAATCTGCGATGCTTCATCAACAATGCAGTAGTCAAACACCCGTCGGCTGAAGATTGGGTGGTTGATGGTAAGACATGTCGTTGCTACAATGAGAGGCTCGGTCCATGACTTTTCAAGCTCCTCGAGGCTTTCCTTGGGCTCAGCCCCAATGGTTGCAAATTGTTGCACTTCAGGATGAATCTTTGCAGCTGCTCCTAGACGCAGGATGCCCATGTCATCGTTTCGAAACTTGAGAAGGATATTGTCGACTGCTGTGTGCGTATAAGAGGTGAGGAGAACACTCTTTTTCTGGGCGACAAGGGTCCGGATGATATGGGCAATGGTCGTAGTCTTTCCTGTGCCAGGCATCCCAAGGACCAAGGCATAATCTTTGGCGGACATGACCTTTGCGACGGCGGCTCTTTGGTCGGAATTCATCGATGCCTGCGATGCTGGAGGCAACTGGGTAGAGGCAGGTATGCTCCTGAATACAGGAGCCCGGCCATCGATGATTAGTGAGCGCAACTCTCGAGCCTTGTAGACACCATCGTCCATGATCTGGATCAAGTTGTTTCGAGCAGCCGCCATTCCGTTGCTGAACTCGTCCTTGTCTAGACGATAGAGCACCGGCTCGTTGTCTTGTAAATATTGCGGAGTTGTTTCGCCTTCCTTTGTGACCTCCATGATACCGGCGAAAGTCTGATTCGTCTGGGAATTGAAGCCTGGCTGCTTGGTTCGGGAATTGTGCAGGCGTCGATCAACCGCGATTGTAATGCGACGCTTTTGCACGTTGGTGACGTAGCCGTTGGCAAGGGCAAAGTGGCCTTGCTCGTCCGAAACGACAACTGGCTCCCCAACGATGAGCTGAGACTCGGTAAAAGAGAAGCCCGGCTTTGGTTGCTGCTTAATGAAGGTGTAGGTGTAACGGTTAATCTTTTGGCCGCCCTTCTCTTCATATGCAGAGCCAGGATCCAAGATTACGTTGGAGAAGCATCGGCCCAGCTTCTCGCGCTCCGTACTGAGCATTGTCCATAGCTCCCTACGAAACTTCATCATGTCAGACTCTTCCTTAGTCAGTAGTGAATCCCATTTTTTCATGAAATCTTGGTCTGAGGGCTTGAGAGATCTGACTAGCTCGTCATATCGCTCCTTGGCTTTCTTGTTTAGCCTATCCCCGTTGCCGTCCTCTACCAGCCTATGGTATAGGAAGCACGACTCCTGAGCATAGCATTTGCCACATTTGAAGTCCTCTTTGAGCATTGGGGGAAGGTCGATGCGCTGTCGCACATAGCAGGCAAGTTCGTTGCGTTTGATGATCATGTGGATGATTTCGTTGCGGATGGCCGGTATACGGCTAATGTCGGAAGTTTCGAGATAATATAGAATGCCATATGCAACATCAACATCTGACATATGTTAGTTGGGTTTAGGATGATGAAAATGTTCATACCATATCTATTAGACAATAGGAGATTGTACAAAGCTGTCTGGGCCACATGATTGGCATTGGACGAATTCTTCCCCGTTTTAACCTCAAAGGGCACTGTCAAAGTCCGCTGACCAAGATCGTCCTGCATCACGACCTGCACAGTAGCGTCTATGTTTCCCTTGAGGCCATACATTGGCGACCACACGTGCTCCTCCACATCGAGAAGTTTGTTGATGCTCATAGTAGATTGGCGGCCGTTCCGCTCTCGTACAATTGCATCGGCCTGTAAAGAGTCAGCTTTGGCCAAAATTGTGAAACGGCGTGTTTGTCTCACTCTAGGCTGTGCCCGAACAAACACCTCTGCCCATGCCTGAAGTTCTGGCAGCTTGCTGCTCATATGTTCTTTGACCTGCAGGCAAGATAGGTTGATTTCGAGTATAGTCTCAAACTTTGCAGGCAGTAGCATGTCAATGGTGTCAGACAGAAACTCGGAATCCCAGCAGTTTGCCTTTAGCGCTTCTTGGAACAACTCGTGGAGAAGAGTCCCGTAGAGCATTGGAGCGTTGGCTCGGCTGGTTGCCTTGATACGGTCTTGAAGAACAGCGCGCCGTAGACATGTAAATGAATCTGCAACTACTGTTGCGGAGATGAGATGATCCGGGTGAAGAATGAGCATGTTGTGGTGGTCATCTATGCAGCATTGTCCGGTAGAAGAGAATTTGCCAATGACGTGAACAAATGAATTGGGCTCACATGGCGTATCGTACCAGGCTTGTCGGAGGGTGATGGCTTTGAATAGTTTTGTCTTTTCTTCCTCGACCAACAGTACCTTGCAATGGTTAGAATATTTGTGGAGCGGAAGCAAAGTCCAACATACCTTTTCGGGCAAGGAAAAGCCACGGTCAGTCACATAAGAGCCTTCCTCTACGCTTTTGATTAGATACCGCTGAATGGCCCTAGCGTCCTGTTGACTCTTAATATTCAGCAGTGTTTCGTCACAAGAAGTACCAAGGTTACGTACTGTCATTGCAGGAGCCTGGCTCGCAGCCACTTCGGCTGCAGCAAAGTCGTCCACGTCAATGTCGTCACCAAACTCATCATCATCATCATCATCATCATCATCTTCGTCCACTCGATCAACAAGAGGAGGTTGTGCTCCGGCATGGGTTGCAGCAGACGTGTGCGAGGCTGCAAGAGATGGCTCTGCATGGTGTTCCATCGACGACTCTACTGCCCTGCAATCATACAAAGAAGCAACCTGCTCCAAGTCGGCAACAAAATCGTCTTCGTCTAGCCCAAATTCGTCGTCACTGCCTGTGCCAATCGTAGGCTGCTGGTTTGCATCTGATATTGTTGCAACGGCAGCTGGGCTAACGGGTGCGACTGGCGGGGCTGCTTCATTCTCGACCTGTTGGGCTCCGCTTTGGGACATTTTGAGAGTGTTCACCGTGTCATAGTCAAAGTCGGCATCGCCAAATTCGTCAGAAGAGCTATGCGACGTCCGCGATGTGGCACGTGTGACTTCTTCATCCATTACACCCATGTCGTGGTTGGGTGTCTGGGAGGAGCCATTCCGGTGGCCACGGTTCTGCAGCGGAGACTCGGCGGGGCCAGCGAATCGTTCGCTGATATCCGGCAGGGGGGATGAACTCGAGGGTAGGTCCGAGGGCGCATTCCGAAGCGACTCGCGCATCAGCTGCACCATACCGGCAAGCTTCGATTCTTCCTGGGGGCCAGGAAAGGCACCATCAGAGCTGGCGATGGCAAACACGTCTTCATTGGCATCCTTGGTAGCTTTGAAGACACCGAATGTCTTTCTCTTCTTCTTCTTGGTGGACGCGGGAAACTCGGTGCCACAGCTCGCCCATCGTCGAAGGCCACTGACACTGCCGGCGGTCGAAGACGAGCGGGGCGATGGATCGTTGATGAGATGGGCAAAGGCAACGGCCTTGTGCGCGTTCGGAGTGCCCTTGTTGCTTGTATATCGACTCCAAAGCTCTTTGGCTGGATCCGGTAGAGGTGTACGAGTTTGCGCTTCAATGGCCAATTCCGTTTCGTCGTCTTGCGATGGCCCCACAGGCGACGAGCTTCTAGCACGTTTCCTCTTGCGCTGTATAAAAGGTGTGCTGACGGGCTGCGACCCGCGCCAGGCCAATTGCTCGTCGGGAGAGACAATGGTCTGCTGCGCATATCTCCTGGAGTCGTCCACATTGCCCACTAGATCGGCTAATGGCAAGCGGGTGGCCGGTGTGGAGGGAGGACACGGTTTTGAATGAGCGGCCTTGGGGGTTTCGGCAGGCTTCAGGCCCATGGTGGGAGCTTGCTCGGCGAGGGTCGGAGACTTGGGTGCGCTTTTGGTGCTGGTGGCGACGGCTGCGTTCTCTTTGCCAGGCTGGTCGGCGGGGGTATCATGCACGAATTGGAAGGACTTGAGCTTCTTTCGTGTCTGAGACGATGGCACAATCGGGGGGCCCGAGACGACGTGGTGTGCAGGCTGGACGGGAGCGGGGTTGCTATTGTGGTAGGCAAAGGTTGGAGGTCGCGGGCGATTCCATTGGCCCTGGCGCTGCGGATCAGTCAGTCAGCGGTGATGGAAGGGCGGGCGAGTGAAATGGGGCGATGGGCGTCCGACGCACCTTTGGCTTCTGGTTCTGGTCAAAGAAGGACTTTTGACGCGTAGACATAAGGATGGGCGGTCATGGCACGGGAAGGGTGGGTCATCTGGGTGTTCGCGTTGCGGAGCTAAGGTGCGACGCGTGTGGTAGGTTGGGCACGCGTTGGCCAAGCATCACGTGACTGTTACATGAACCGCCCGGGTCGTCGGTCCCTGGCAACGGTGCATGCGGGCCGGGCTTTGCTACTCTGCACTCTCGACTCGTTTCTGACCAGCCGCCCGGACGTGTGCACGCCATGGACAAGGCCAGTCCCGCGTTCAAGCGCCCGCCGGCGACATCGGAGCAAACGCCGACCCTAGAGACGCCGGATACGCCGCGCGCGGTTCCGCACCGCGGATACCCAAGTCGCAGTACACTGTAGCAGCCTCAACAGGAAGCATATTTGCAGTCTCTCGTGAGCGCATCTCTGTGATTGACGGGCCTGACCGTGGGCTTGCTTTTGGACACACCCCGGAATCTCGACCGTGGATCTGCAATTCGTCATCCGCTCCTGTCATTTATCGATTCTCGCAAGCTTTGGCCCGCAGGGTGCAGCACATCCCGCGCCTCTGCTCTAAAAGCACGGACGGGCCTTTCCCCAGATCTCGTGTGCCCTTGTGCGAGCGAGCTTCCCACAATCCCACCACCACTCTTCTTCCTACACCCCAAATATCCCTTTCCGCTACACACTTCCGCAATCATGTCCACCAAGGCGCCCACGGAGCCCAAGCCGCTCCCTTTCGTCTACCAGTTCGCAGCTGGTGAGTCCTTGCCCGCAAAAGGAAATAATTCCCATCCAGTGCTGACAAAATCCCCAGGTGCCGTTGCCGGTGTGTCTGAGGTGAGTGCCCGGGTCGCGAGGCGAAGCTGAGCGCGGCCAATGCTAATTGCGGCGGCATGTGTAGATTCTGGTCATGTAGGACGCCCGACTGGACCTCGGCGCTGGATATCGGCTGACACCCACCAGGTACCCGCTGGATGTCGTCAAGACCCGAGTGTAAGGCCCTCGCAACCGACCAGACTGTGATCGCGTCTAAAATCTCCACACAGGCAGCTTCAGACGGGCAAGGGCGGAGGTGAGGAGGCGTACAATGGCATGGTGGACTGCTTCAAGAAGATCATCAAGAACGAAGGGTATGCTGCTGCGGTCAACTCCCATCCCAGCCGCACCATTGACAAGCTCGCAGTGCCTCGAGGCTGTACCGCGGTATTTCCGCACCCATTCTCATGGAGGCTCCCAAGAGGTGAATTATGCCTAGTCGCAGTCATACCCGTCATGCCATCCTAACGCGCCCCAGGGCCACCAAGTTCGCCGCCAACGACTCGTGGGGAGCCTTTTACCGTGATCTCTTCGGCCAGGCCAAGATGAACCAGTCGCTCAGTATCCTGACCGGAGCTACTGCTGGTGCCACCGAGGCCTTCGTCGTCGTGCCCTTTGAGCTCGTCAAGATTCGACTGCAGGACAAGGCGCAGGCGCACAAGTACAATGGCATGGTGGACTGCTTCACCAAGATTGTCAAGAACGAGGGCCCCCTCACTCTGTACCAGGGTCTCGAGTCCACCATGTGGCGACACATCTTGTGGAACGCGGGTTACTTCGGCTGTATCTTCCAGGTCCGCGGTCTGCTTCCCAAGGCCTCGGACAAGAAGGGCCAAATCACAAACGATCTCATCTCCGGTGCCATTGGTGGAACCGTCGGTACCATCCTCAACACCCCCATGGACGTGGTCAAGTCGCGCATCCAGAACTCCTCCAAGGTCGCTGGCGTCACCCCCAAGTACAACTGGGCCTGGCCTGCGCTCGGCACCGTCATGAAGGAGGAGGGTTTCGGCGCCTTGTACAAGGGTTTCGTGCCCAAGGTGCTCAGGTTGGGTCCCGGTGGCGGTATCCTGCTCGTCGTCTTCACGGGCGTCATGGACTTCTTCCGCAAGATGCGAGGAGAGGCTTAAGCCTGGGAAAACAAGGCAAAAAGTTGCTTCGTCGCGAGCGTTATACCTGGTGTTGAGTTGGAGGAACGAGCAGGTGCGCCCACTATGCCGAGTGGCGCCTTTTGCTGCTCCGCCGTTCTGGCCGAGGTTGGTCTATAGACTGTATATCCCCATATCTGCTCAAATGCAGCTGTAGAGTAGGCAAATACTGGCGCTGCCGCCTCACTCCAAGATTGTGCGTTTTTCATTCCTATTGTGCCATTCTTGCATGGCAGCTGTCATGTGCATTATGGGAAGTTTACTAGGGGTATTTTATGATATATATGGGAGCAGCAGGCTCATTATGACCGCCGGATGCGAGTCGTCGGACGCGTTTTCCCAAGTCCAACCGTCAGCCTCACTGAGCATTGGGCCTAAACTTGGCCATGCCCTCCTTCTTCCCCCACCCCCAGACCTTACCCTCGAGGTCCGGAACCATGAACAGCCATACAATCGCCGCGATCCACGATCCCAGAGTGTCCACGACGATATTATCCCTAGGCGCGCCACCCAAGCTCCCAAACCGCATGAGCTGGCCCAGCCAATTGGTCGGCGTCATGTAATTGCCGCGCTCGAGCCCGGCGATGGCGGCGGAGGCGGCCTGGAGCTCAGTCTGCACGGGGTCGCTCTCCTCGAGGATGAAGGTGACGGGGGGCTTTGTCTTGTCCTCGTTGGCGTGGCCCGGCGAGCTAATGTTGCCCGGGAAGATGGACTGGATGTGGACGTCGAAGGGGGCGGGGTGGGTGCCGGTCGCCTTGTTGGAGCGCCGCGCGCCGTTGTACAGCTGGACTTCGTTGCGCAGGGAGTCGCATAGGAAGCGCAGGGCGGCTTTTGCGGGTTGGTAGGGCGAGTAGCCTGCAATGCCTACAAAAGCGGCCGAAGACGAGGTGACGATGAAGTGGCGGGGGGCCTCGCTGCTCGCCCCCTTTCCCTGAGGTCCATACGGCGTCGAAGGGTACAGCCAGGCGCGCAGCGTGTGGTGGGCGAGGTAGGCTGCGGCCCAGTAGTTGATGTCCATCTGCTTGCGCAGCGTCTCGATGCTGGTCTCGATGTAGAGGCCCGGGGTCGAGACGCCGGCGTTGGCCCACACGATCTCGGGCGTCTTGCCATGGTTCCAGGCCGTCGCTTCTGCGAGGAGCCGGCCGTTCTCCGACTCGACCGATACGTCGGCGGAGATGGTGAGGAAGCGTTGGGTCGAGGGATTCTTTGCGGCGGCCTTGACGTACGCGAGGGCGGATTCGAGCTTTGCGACGTCTCGAGCGACGAGGACGATGTTGGCACCGCGCTGGGAGAGGAGCTTTGCGGCTTCCTTGCCCATGCCTTGGGAGGCTCCAGTCAGGATGACGGTCTGGCAGGGGAATCATGATGTTAGTACATGAGGCTATCGAGTTTTGCGGTGTTGAGAGCAACTCACCCTGCCATCCACTTGGAACTTGTTCTTTCCCGGGAGGAAGCCCATAATGTCCAGACTAACATATGTCGCCGTGACCAAGAGCACAGTGAGTGCTGCGGGGAATAGGTATTCCATTGTGTGTGCGAGGAGGGGCGGGAGGGGGGAGCCAAGCCGTCGTAAGAGGAGAGGAACGCAATTGACAAAAACCGAATCAGAGGTAGCGTCAGTAATGGCGTCGTCCTAACCTCAATTCACTGCGCCGCAGATTCCCTCAAGGCACGTCGTTTACCCAGGCGCGTATTCCAGATAATCATCAGCAGAGCCGCGTTAGCGCAAAAGCTTAGCTCCGGCTAACCCCCGCGGCCAAGATTTCGGTTCAGAAATTTTGGTGAGCGCGCCCATTCATTCCTGTCCGCACCGACTTTGCCTCTACGACCACCACCCTCACTCCAAGAATCAGTCATGGGAAAAAGAAGAAGAGGTGGCGGCAGCGGTCAGTCATCTGGCCCTGCCAAGGCGCCCGAGAATGAGAGCTCCAAGCTCACCGTCAACTCGTGGGAGGACGTCGCAGACTCTGAAGACGAGTTCCACATGAATCGCGATAAGGTTCTGCTCGAGGACGGGCCGGCCGCGAAACGACAGAAGAAGCTCAGGGAAGAAGGCAAGCATGCCGTTTTGGATTATTCTACCACATCTAATCTTCTATATAGACAAATTTCTCGAGGCTTCCGACGAAGAAGTTCTTGATTACGATGATGACGAGGACGAGGACGACGATGACGACGACAATGCGCAGAGCGGAGATGATGAGGAGGGCCAGGAAGACGAGGAGGAGGACGTGGGCGCATGGGGTCCCTCGAAGAAGGATTACTACGACGCCGACGCAATCCAAACGGAGCAGGACGCCTTGGACGAGGAGGCGGAGGCTCGACGCATACAAAAGAAGCAGCTGCAAGCAATGACCGAGGCGGACTTTGGATTTGACGAAGATGAGTGGCTAGGAAAAGACGGCGCAAAAGATGCGGACGCGGCCGACGTCGTCACCGAGGTCCTTCCCCAACTCCAACTCTCCGACGACATGCCAGAGGAAGAGAGACTCAAGATTCTCAAGACGCGGTATCCCGAATTCGAGCACATCTCAAAAGAATATCTAAGACTACAGCCACTGCACAATGAACTGGCTTCCGCCGCCAATGCCGCCGAACGTCTGATCAAGTCTAGGACTACAAAATCCGGAGGCCCTGTTCCTACGCCAATGGCAGTCACAAAATATCGAGCATGCGCAGCGTATCTGGCAGCAATGGCAATGTACTTTGCAGTTCTTGGGTCCACGGCGACTGAGGATGACTCGTCTGCGGTTGCGATGGATCCTGTCGAACTCCACGATCATGCTATCATGGAGACGCTGCTAAAGTGTCGGCAGCTCTGGACTCGAGTCGAGAGCCTCCCAATTGGTGACCCCATGGTCGAGACTATGTATGGAGACGAGCTGTCAGTCATTGAAGAGGCAAGCCCGGTTCCAGACTCCAAGTCGGACGACGAGGACATCAAGCCCAAGGAGAAGAAGCAGAAGAAGACCAAGGCCCAGCGCGCGGCTGAGGCAGCGCATCAGGCAGCCGAAGTCCGCCGTGCTGAGAAGCTCCTCAAGACTGAACAGGACCTGGCATCGCTTGCGTCACTCACAGACAAGGCCGCACTCCGCAAGGCCACCAAGCAGAAGAAGAGCAAGGAGCCCATGCTCAATCTCCTCAACGCCGACGACTCCGACTTTGGCGAGGAGACGGAGCTTACGGCTCACGAGCTCGCTGAAAAGGCCCGGAAGAAGAAGTCTCTCCGATTCTACACTTCTCAAATTGCTCAAAAGGCCAACAAGCGCGATGCTGCCGGCAAGGATTACGGCGGTGACGTTGATATCCCTCACCGCGAACGCCTAAAGGATCGACAAGCACGCCTGCAGGCCGAAGCAGAGAAGCGGGGCCAAAAGGACAACGCCCCTGGCGTCGCTCTCGGGGACGATGCTGGAAGTTCCGGCGACGAGGATGATGCCCAACCACGTGGCAATTCATACGAGGACGATGATGGCTACTACGACATGGTGGCCGCGCGCGGCCAGGCCAAGAAGCAAGCCAAACTCGACCGTGCCGCTGCGTATGAGCAGGCGGCCAAGGAGGGAGGAGTCGTGGTGCCCGAGGAGACGATTGGCGAGGACGGCAGGAGAGAGATCACGTACCAGATCCTGAAGAACAAGGGACTAACGCCGCACCGCAAGAAGAGCGTGCGCAACCCCCGTGTGAAGAAGAAGCTCAAGTTTGCCGAGAAGCAGAAGAAGCTCAAGAGCATGAAGCCCGTCTACAGCGCGCCAACGGGAGGTTACGGCGGAGAATTGACGGGTATCAAGAAGGGCTTGGTCAGGAGTCGGAAGCTGTAGTCTGGTGCATGGCACCGATAATACCGAATGCGCTGTATGGGCCCCAAATGGCGGAGTCTGCATCTTGCCGTCTCGTCTCGTCTCGTCTCTTCTCTTTCACGTCTTTGTCAATCTGTGTTGTTTTATCCCAAAGAATATCAATCTGGCGAGCTCCTTTTCCCGCAATCGACAAGAGATGAAAGAAAACTACATGACTGCTCTGCCACTGACCTCATGCTTCCTTGGTACACGCCCTCGTATGCTCGTATGCTCGTATGCACCATGCACAAGCCTACCACGGCACATGCTTATCAGGTACTCAGTCCCCATGCATGTCAACCACGTGGGGCCTAGCGGGAAACGTTGCTGTCCTTCTCACCGACGCGTCCCGCTCCCAAGGAACCAGACGGTTCTGCCATGTACCCCCGCCCATTCACACCGCCCTGCATGAACGCAGGCCGCATCACCCAGACTGACAGCTGGCAATCAGAAGGGTCTAGCCCTGAGCGTCACCGCCACCGTCCCCATCACAACAAGCCTATGGTACGGCTCGGTACCGTGGGAGCTTCACATGACCCTGGATGCGCACCCCGTCAGTGGCAGGCGAATCGGAACATGTTGCGAACCACGGGATGCGCTGCTGCTGAGCCTCATTTGCTCGACGGAGGGCTGCCAATCCAGGTCGAACGAATCACCGATCCGTCGGACTGGAAGGCTGGCGAGCGGCTGGCAGACCCTGAATCCAGCAGGCGGGGAGACAGGCGGGAGGAAAGCATATCGGAACTTGAGGGGTACTATCCAGGAGCTATAGCTACGACGGACGGATGCCACATACCCCAAAGGAGATGTGCGGAGTAAAGTAACTTTGGATCGAGCGAGGCCGAAGGGGAGGCAAGGGAACGGAAGTGGAAGGGGGGAGCATACGTTGGCCAAGGGCAGCGAGCGAAGGGACGGGTGATGCCGCGTCGTGTGATGGGGCCGGATGGGGACAGGAAGCCTTGGAAGTCGTGCAGTTGCTATGCCGTGCAATATCATCCTCCAGCGCAATGGGTGAGTATATGGCAGACAGCGGGCCTTAGCGCTCAGCCTCCACGCTGTTACTCCTCCAGTTCAGGCGGCCACGGCCTTGCACGTCCTCCTCTACCTTTGGCAAGCAGAAGGGCGTGGTAGATGGGGAGGCGGAAGCGTGAGGTCGGTCGGGTACATACGCACCACCTACGTAACCGCCCTCACCGACCAATCATGCCCGCGGCCATCTCCGCGGCGCTGCATCCCTCCCCTCTCTACTGGAGCTACCCGCCCGCCTAGCAACCCTGCCCGCCCCAAAAGACACCGCACCGCAGCAAGCTCCTACACACCTAGGCAGATGGCAGCCACGGCAGGGCAGCACATTCCAGCATCATTCCCGCCCAACATGCTGGGAATCACCAAGAGGGCCCGAATAGGCCTGAAGGTCACATCCGTCAGGCCCGCCCCGATCCTACCACGGCAAAGGAGACAGAAGGGCCCCACCTATTCCCATTCTTTTCCCCTAATCCAGCTCCAATGCACGAGTGACGCTCCCCTGATGCTGCTGCTGCTGCTGCTGCTCATGCTGATGCTGATGCCGCCGCCGCCGCCTGCATGATCTTGATTGACGCTCCCCTCGCCTGGTCTCCCTGCCTGCCTTGCCCCCAAAGGCCCTATTATTGTTCTCTTTTTTTTTCGCTTCGTCCGCCAACGACCCGCAACCCATAACACAGCATCAAGTCACCAGATCGACGCCCGCTAGTCCGCATTCGGGGGGGCGTGGCCTGTGCGTGGGTTTTGCACGAGGTTTGGCACAGGACGGACGGACTGGCTGGCAGCAGGACAGGGCAGGGCAGGGCTCAGCTGCTGGTGCTGGCGATTGCTGTGCGGGGGAGGGTCGGTGGGGCCAAAGGGTATAAAGGCTTCTTTGGAGAGTTTGACGTCTTGCTATACGGGCGACTTGATTGTTTCTTTCCCTTTTTTCTTTAATTGGCTACTACTTTCGTACATCTTGTTCGCCCTGTTTTTGATTATTTGGTTCACTGCTATAACGGCTTCGTCTGCTGGGTACCTGCTCAGCTAGCTAGCTATCATACTATACCTATCTTATTCTTCCTCGGATCAGAGAGCTTGTAGTCGGCGGGTGAGTGAAGGGATAAATACAAGGTCTGGGTTGGCGGATACATGGAAGCAGCTCGACGGCACCGTGCCCAAGGAATTGAAGCTCTAGCCTGAGGCCACCTGGGTAGAGTGAAAGAGAGACACACGTCTCTCTGTCCGTCCTTGCCGCCGTTGACACTCTGCAATCACGGTCGTTGCTTCCTTCACTAGCACCTTCACTTCCAACTACTTCTAAACCCCCTTGCCGCACCTCTTTCTCCTCAATCCCCCCCTCCTCCTCCTCCCCCTCCCCCACCACCCCAACCCCGCAAAATCAAACAAACGGTCCATTGGGCCAACACATTCGACCGTCCCAAAAACACGCCAACAAACAATCCAAAAAATAAATACCAGTCGTAATCGCAATGGCTACCGCAAACACCGCCACCGCCACCATCACCACCGTCGACCTCTACACCCTCGCCGCCCTCACAATCCCCCTCCTCCTCCCACTCGTCGCCCTCTACCTCCACATCGACTATAAGCGCTTCCTCAGCCTCGGCCCCGGCGGCACCCCCTCGACCCCCCTCGGCTACGCAAAAGTAAAGCTCCTCTCCCTCGTCTCCCTCCGCGACCCCCTCCGCCCCCTCCCCACGCCCCCACACTTCCGCCCCCAGCGCGGCTACCTCTCCGCCCCCTCCTCTTCCCCCTCGTCGGGCCTCCCCTCGCGCTCCGGATCCCGCCCCCTCGTCCAGGGAATCGCCCCCCAGCGGCAGCAGACGCAAAAATCGACGGGGCCCGTGTACGCCGCGCTCGTGGCCGGCTTGCACGGCCTGGCAAGGGACCCCGCCAACAGGTTGCTGGAGCGCACGAGCTGCTTCGAGAAGCACAGCGAGGGGCTCTTTGCCAGCACGCCCATTACGCGCACCTGCGGCGGCGAAGTGTGCCATGCGCATCCCTCGGACGGGAGCATGCACCTGTCGCTGCACCCGGCCGACGCCAGGATCGTGCTCGAGGCTGGGTGGGGGGAGCGCCATCCGCTGGCCAAGGGCGGGTGGTTCAGGCGCTATGTTCCGCGCGAGTTTACGCTCGTGTATGCGCCGAGGGACGAGGCCGAGGTCGAGGTCGTGATGCGCATTGTGGCTGCGGCTGTGTGGTGGGTTAGTGGGGTTGATGTGGAGCGCAAGGGCGAGAGGGCGGATAGGGAGGTTGCGGCGGGCATTGTGCAGGAGGCGCAGGCCATGGAGAGTGAGTGCTGGGCGGGTGTTGAGAAGATGGTCAGCGATGCCTGAGTTGGCAAACGAAAAAGCACAGGAAAATTGAAGATGATGGCGAAAGAAAGAAAGAAAGATTGAGAGAATTGAGAACTGGGAAACGGATGGGAAAAAATGTTTCGAGTTGTTTTGGTTGGCATCCTCTTAGCATGGCGTTTATGGATGCAAGCGAGGCGAACCGAACCAGATTGACGGATGGACGGACGAGACCATTTGATATTGGCATGAAATAAGCGCTGGAGACTCTTGTGATTTTTGTAGCAAAGCATAATCAGCTCAAATATGTGTTTTGTTTCTTCCCGCGTCTAGGTTGTGATGCGCTAGGGTATCTTGATCTGAGGGGAGGGGGGATTCGCATTAGCTTGTCATTCTGTCCAATGTGTATCTCAATGGATGTACGACGGATGCTATACTCACAATATACACTTCCAATCTCCAACCGACATTTCCCTCCCTTTGCTTTCCTTTGCACATCCCATCCCACTCAATTCTTCGCCCCCGTCTTCACCCACTCAGCATACTCCCTCCTCTTCCCCCTCACATCCCAAAACCCCTTCCTCCCCTCCCCCCTCGTACCCCCCACCCCGGCATCCAGCCCCAAAAACGCATAACTGTCCCCCTCGCTGAGCACCTCTTCACCCTCCCTCGTCCACCTCCCCGTCCCACACCGGCCCTCGCGCTGGATCCGGCCCGCCCACTTGGCCCACTGGATCGGCTTCAGCGCGGGCGACGAGAGCACGATGCCGGCAGAGAGGAGGAGGATGGAGGAGAGGAGCTCCAGCGTGATGTCGAGGGGGAGCGGGGTGTGGGGGGTTGCGGCCGTGTGTTCGTGCGTGGAGTAGACGCTGTGGGGTGGTTAGCTGGGTGTTGGAGCTTGGAGGGGGGGGGGAGGGTAAGGGCTAGCTGGGCGGGGGAGAGACGTACGCGTGTGTTAGGAACAAGAGGCCGACGGCATTGAGGGCGGTTCCGATAAGAGGCATCCTGGACGGTGTTGGCCGCACGGGTGTCGCGAGCAGAACGGTGGGTGGATCGACGTTGGCGATTGCCTGTGCGCAGAGGGCTCGGACGGCGACAGAGGATCCCCTGGTTGATGCGGTGGTTGGCCTTGCGTTTGGGAACGAGGGGTAGGAATGGTGATGTTGGTGGAGCAAACGTATAGACAGCGCTGCGGTTCGGGGAGCGTGTCTTGGCGTCACGTGAATCCACATGGTATGCCGACACATCCATGGGATACTCGGCAGCTAGAGCATTTTTGTACATCAAAGAGCCTCAATCTGGGCAGTTCATGGATTAGGAAAATGTGAATCAACATCAGTCGCACAGGTCACTCTCAGAGCGTCTAGTGCATCTCCAGTCTAGGTGGTCTTTGATACAAATAGTACAGAAAAAATTAAATGAAGAGCAAAACCCGTGGGTCTTGCCAGAGAAAAGGAAATCCGTTCCAAATGTGTCCCTTCGTCTCCATCATGCCTTCCAACATACATGGCATCGCAGATTCTCGACAACATTAACCATGGAAAGATCCAGACCTATCAGACCGCCAACTCCAAACAGTGGTATCAAGCGAATGCCCAAACACAAAACATCAATCAAGCGCGGTGGGCCCATTCGGCCAGTTGGTTGGACGAGTCAACAGAATCCTGGTTCTTCTCGTGATGGCCCATGGCTGAGGCATGGCGGTCCATGGAGTGGGTGGACATGCCTTCGTCGACATCGTCGGGGATCTTGACCTCGCGGGTGAGCTCGACGTAGTCGTACTGCACCTTGTTAGCGACATGAACATAGAGACAGTTTGAATGACACTTACAGCAAACTCGCCAATCTCAACGTCGTCGATACCAAGAATCTCCTCTTCCTCGCTAGCGCGGAGCCTGAAGACGGGTAGGAACTTGCCGATGCCGTCAAGGGCTCCAAGGATGATGCATGTACCAACAAACGAGTACACACCGCCGGCAAGCGAATCGGCAAGTTGGTATCCAAGCTGGACCCAGTGGTGGTTGAGCCAGCCTCCTTCGATGACAGTGTAGCCATCAAGATGGGCAATGTAGTCACTATGTGGCGGTTAGCGCATGCCATCAAAACAGTGTCATCTGACTTACGCAGCAAAGAAGGCGGTCAACAAGTTGCCAACAAATCCACCAACGCCATGCACGGCGAAAATGTCCAGGGCGTCGTCGCATCGCAAAAAGTACTTGAGCTTGGTGGCGTAGTTGCAGGCAATACCTCCACAGACACCAAAGATGACGGCAGCCCACGCCGGAACGTAACCAGAGCCGGGAGTGATGCACACGAGACCAGCAATGACTCCAGAACAGAAGCCGACAGTGGACCATTTACGCTCGAGGCGGTAGTCGACCAGGCACCAGGTGATTCCACCAACGCAAGCAGCCAGGTTGGTGACGACGGCGGCCATGATGGCGCGCAGGTTAGCGGCGAGAGCAGAGCCTGCGTTGAAACCGAACCAGCCGACCCAGAGGAAAACGGTGCCGATGACAATGTGGGTAACGTTGTGGGGTCGGTAGTTGAGCTCTTGCGTGCCGTGTCCCCTCCTCTTACCGAGCATGTACGAGTAGGCGAGAGCAGCAGTACCGGATGCAATATGGACAGGAGTTCCACCAGCAAAGTCCAAGCCGCCAAGCTGGAAGACCCACCCAGAAGCGTTCCACGTCCAGCAGGCAATGGGGTCGTAGATGATGGTCGTCCAGATAAACATGTAGATGATGCAGGGCAGTATCCTTCCGCGCTCGGCCACGGCACCAACCGCCAGGGCAACGCTGTAAAGAAATTGTTAGCCGATTCTTTTTTTCTATTCGACAAGAGCATAGGCCATGGACACGTACGTTATGGCGGCAAACATGCCCTGGTAGACGCAAAACATGAGATCCGGGATGCGGGAGCTGCCAATGGACGGAGCACCCAAGACATTGTTAAGGCCAAAGTTGTCCAAAGCGCCAATGTACTTTCCGGCTTTGTGCGAAAAGGCCAACGAGTAACCCCAGAAAAACCATTGGAAAGAGGTGACGGCGGTGGCCATGACGGAAAGCCATAGCAGCGACAGGGCCGACTTCCTACGCGCTAGACCAGAGTAGAAAAATCTAAAAGGGAATTAGTCATGTCCATGTCTGACTCGGGCATGGGGACGCATCATACCCAACTCCAGGAATCATAAGAAGCACAAGGGCAGTCGCAGTGATCATCCACGCGATATCGCCTGGCTAGCTCGGCCATCAGCACGTCTCAGATAGAGAGAGAGAGAGACAGGGGGCAGGAGAACGTACGTTGTAGAAGACATTGAGGTTGTATAGCTTCGAATCTCCACCGGTGGCATATGTGGCGTTGTTGAACGTCTCCAGAGGGAGCGTCACGTCGAGGCCAGAATCAACCGGGTCCATGTTGGTGAAAAGACGGCGGGTCTAGCAGCCGGGAATAGAGATGCGATCGACAAGGCAAATGGGAAAATGCAGGATGCAGGAATTAACGTATAGATGAATGGCACAGCAAGAAAAAAAAAGACGGGATGGCGGGCGAAGGAGTGGACGGAGTGAGGGGAGAAAACCCGAACTTCACTGCCAGGGATCGGTAGGCGCAGGCGCTTGGCGAGGTGCCTGGAATAGACGCTCTGAATGCGATCTGAACGCAAGGAGAGCGGCGAGGCGTGGCACGCGATGGGGTTATATTTGTACTGTGCTGCGGCGGCGGCGACGACGAGATCATCACAAGAAAGAGAAAGCGGGCTAGGGGAGCCGCGCGAGCTATATGTGCGCGGACATTGCGTTCATACCGTTTCCCTGCGCCAGCATGCGTGCTCGGACAGCAGAAGCATGAACCCCCCAGGATCACAGGCAAGCCACGGCGGTGGGGTGTCGAGATACGTGCGCGGCTGCAGCCAATACGGCGCCGCGTTTCGCAGCGGGCTAAGGCGACGGCTGTCCAGGGCTGGCCAGGGTTGCCGCTGATGGACGGAGGGCTGCTGGGCTCGGCTGTCGAACCACGCCCGTGGGATGACCTCGCGGCGGAGCCCTATCTATCTGGGGTCGGCCATCGTCGCTGGCCTCGCCTCTGGCAGTCGTCGTCTGTCCCCACGAAGAAGGCTGGGGTCGTGGGCGTGGGCGTGTGGGCCGGCCGACACACGTTGGTTGCTTTCGCCGCCGTGTGCAGCGAGCTGCGGCAAGGCACTCGAAAGTCCCCATTTCGGCCACCGGAAGACGACGGCCACAGGGCTCCACGGCCTATCAGGGCGGGTTTGGAAATGCATTTCGTTTCCTTATCTATGCCAAGATCGTCACCCTGTAGTCCGGACCGAAGCGGCAAGGTGCGGTACGGCGATCTGGAGGCGACGTCGGGACGCCCCCAAAACGACTGTCAATCATCGACACCAGGGCCCGGTGCAATGCCAAATGTCGGACGACGTGAACCTTCTTCATCCCTCGTCTGCACCCACCCGCAACCACCAGCGAAGATATGCCACGGTTCTTGGGTGCTTGGGGCTGCTGGGCCGACGGCCATCCACGCTGCTGCTGCTGCTGCTATCAGTGCGATCCCACTGCCATCCCGCACATCCCGCAGCTGCCAAACGTTGTTCCCAATAGGTCCTACCGTGCTTGTTTCTGGTCCCTGAATCAGCCTGGTCCCCTTGTCCTGCCTGCAGCTCCTGGGCATTAGCAGTCCACGCTGCCGGCTCCACGAAGGGGCCTGGCCGCTTGCTTTTTATGACGACCCCCTGTGTTTCTCAAAATGCTCGCCATTTAGGATCCAAGCCTTGTCCCACCAATCTCGTGTCGGCGGCCTCTGCGAGTCTCGACGACGCCATATTGGTTTTGGGGCTTCCCACCGACCGCCGTAGCCAAACCTGACAGCCGACATGGTCAGTGTTGCAAACTCATGTGGAGAAGTCCATGTCGCGAGCAAAGGCGAGCAAACGTATGGCACCGTCAAGCGCTCGCTTGTGTGCTCTCGCACGGCGGACTCGCCTTCACGTCGGGCAGGGGCCATTTCTGGAATCATGCCGTCTCACAGTCGACATGGGCATCAAATTGTCCAGTGGAGAGACCAGATGGTGGTCTGCCAGTGTCGTATCCAGGCCTACAACCTTCCGTTTCTACCAAGGTAGGAGTGAAATATAGAAAACGTTCCGCCGGACATGGCCTGCAATGCGACCTCCAAGTGCTGTGCCGCCGGGAGGGCTTTGGCATCGCGTCGTTGGATTTGCCTTCCCAAGCCCTGCTGCGCGGTCCAAGGGGGGCACGAGCGCCCGAGCAAAGCCTTGTAGGACCAGCGGGAACAGCCTCGTGGCTTTGCAACGCCGTTGAGCCGCTGGAAAGTTGCGGTACGGGTCGGAGGACGCGAGCCACGGTAAGACTGGTGTTGCGGCACTCGTCGTGATCACCGTTGAATGTTCCAGTACCGGATCCGATCGCGTTCCTGCATCTGCGCGCTAGGCTGCTGCGTGGATCCGGGGCCGAGACAGCGGTGCGCTCTACTACGTGGTAAAGGGGGTAGGACAGGCTTCGAGCACGAAGGTCGAGCACACAGTAGCAAGCGGCGAGTGGCAAGCGGCAAGCCGGGAGACTTGCCCGCCCGGACGCGGAGACGTGCAATGTGACGCCCAGCCGTTCGCCCATGTGCTGACGAGTCCTACAATAAAACCTGTACGCATCCATTGGTGGCGTTTCTGCGTCTTCGAGGAGATTAATGGCGGGAGCGGAAGGATGGAGAGACAGGGCAGCATCAGCGAATGTACGATGCATCTCGATTCCGCGGGCGGTGCCATGGGCCAACGAAGTGTTTGTGCTGGGACGATTCGTGGATTCTGTTTGGGTACCCAAGTTGGGAGCGGCAGGTCGAATCATGTCGTGTTCAATAATAGCAGCCCGGCTAAATCTGTTCCACAGCCCAGACGATGATCCTGCAGATTCACTTTGGCTTTGTTTAGCTGACTGCGCTGGAGAGGCAGTAGAGATGCAGCGGAGCTGCAAGACATGGAGTTTGCTTTGGGGATTGGCATTGCTGACCACAGTCGCAATATTTGGAATGTCTGGGTCATGGGCGGCGGCACGGGTGAGATATTGTGAGTAGCAATGGCTGGCAGAGAGATGGGTCGCTGGTGCTGTGCCTTGGGCGCACAGCAGTGGCTGGGTACGACGGTGGCGTCGCATCTGGTGGTAGCATGGAGAGGCTAAGCTCGAGTTGGGGGAATGCTGCATCAACAGGCACAAGAGACTTTTTTTGTTTATATGGGGTTGCTGCGTGGTTAAGGTGGCAGATCTCTGATAAGGGCGCAGGTCTTTGGGCGCGACGGCAATTTCCCTGCGAAGATCAGTAGCAAGAGGAGGGGGAGAGCGGCTTTGTTCTGACGGAGCATCCAAAACAACCCAGGTGCATGTACGCTAAAGCGGGCGAGCATATCAAGTCTTGGTATATAGTAAGCTTGACGACGACGACGACGACGACGACAACGACGACAACGGCAACGACGGTAGCGGCGGCCAGTACTCGAGACAAGACGGCAGACGAACGCGTCGCGGTTCCACCTGCTGGCCGGGTTGGTGATACTTGGACACTCCAGGCTTCAGCATGGTAGGGCACTGGGTATGGCAGCACAAGTCAGCGGGCGCAACAGAGTTCGAAATGGCGAGCACGGCATCTGGGTCCCGTCCAGTCAGGCCAGAGGGCGTGCTACCGGGCTGGGCGTTGTTTTTCTGTGGCGCCACGGGTCCCAGGAGCGTTGGTGCTGCGAGTGCGTGCTGCGAGTGCTGCGAGGCGGCGAGTGTTGGTGGAGGTAGAGGTGGAGGTGGAGGTGGAGGAGCGGCGGCGGGAGGCGGGTTTGATTGGGAGCTAGCCGGGGCCGGCCAAAGCATCGTCGATGTCGACCAACGTTCAGACTCGTGGCCTGCTGCCGACATTGGCACGAGCCTGCTTCCAGCAGCACGCCCAAGACACGGTCGCGCGTCGAGGCAGGTCGTTCGGCCCGCGCAGCGCCGTGTGTGGTGGGTGCGGTGGCAGTAGGGGGAGTAGTGGGAGTCGCGGTAGTGGTAGCAGTAGGTAGGCCGATGCAAGCAGCGCCGCTGGAGACAGCAATCGGGGACTAGAGGGCCCATCTGGGCAGGCGCGGGCGAGAGACAGGAGGCGGCTAGTGCGCCGGCGCAAAAGGGCGGACGGTGCAGAAATCATGCCATTCCCGCTCTCCTCTGCGCAGCATCGCAGCATCGCAGCATCGCAACACTCGCTTCACGGCCTTCGCTCGCTTCGCCCGCCCTCTGGCCGTCCACCGTCGACCTGCCGCGCCGCCGCACCGCCGCACCCACACCGCCACAGCTGGCACGCGCCCACGCTCATTCGTCCGCCCGCCGCCGCCCGCCGTCGCTAGCTGGGGCAGCAGCCCGCGCGCTCTCTCGGGTCGCTGATCTTGCCCGCCCCGGGCACAACACCATGACCCACGGCCACGACCTGGGTCGAGGGGTCCGCTTCCGAGTTGCGCACGACAACGCCCTTCTCCCCGAGCCCGCTCTCGCAGACATGAGCAAGCCCATCGTCGTGAATGGTCCCGCGCCCGACGCCCTGGCCCACGACTCCTCCGGCTCAGGCTCCTCGGGCGAATCCGACCACGACCTTGGCCCGCCCGCCCAGCGCCACCCCGACATGGACGACGGCGACGACGCCCAGTTCCAGTTTGCGCCGCCCGTCACCTCGACCACGCCCATGGACGAGGTGCCGCCGCTGGCCAACCCGGCCTACACCTGGACCTCGTCGTCGGCCTCTGCCCGCGCCCGCGCCACGCCCTCGCACGACTACCCGCCGCCGCTGCAGACCAACGGCATGGCCGCCAGCGGACGCAATGCGCGTCCCGCCTCGGTGAGGACGCCCTCCAACACGTACGCCCCCGCCCGCCGCCCCCAGCAGTTCTCCCTCAACTCCAACGGCAACCGCCACCGCACCTCGTCGACGAACCGCGCCCGTCGCAATCCCAACGCAGACTACCGTGCCCAGGAGCAGGCCTACGTGCAGCGCATCCGCCAGGAGAACGACCAGGACGATTTTTTCCCCGACGTGAGCACCCCGAGCCTCGGCTACAGCACCGACTCGGCCTCCGACGACGAATCGCCCTCGACCGCAGACTATGTCGACAACGATCCCTACGACCAGGAGACGCTCCTCTACTATGGCAACGACGACATGCAGCCCTCGGTCGAGGAGCTCAAGATCCCCGCCAATCGCGAGCGCCTCGAGTGGCATTCCATGCTGGCCAGCGTCTTGACCGGCGACGTCGTCAAGCAGGAGAAGAAGCGCCTGATTGGCAGCAACGAGCAGCCGGGCGACAGCACCCTCAAGGCGGAGATATGGCTGGGCGTGCGCGCCAAGGTGTGCGGCCGCCCGCTGCAGGCACAGCGGAGAGTGGTCGATGACGGCCGCGAGGCCATCAAGACGCAGCTCGAGAGCATCATCGCCTTCGAGGTCAAGGGCGCCGCCGAGGCTGGCCAGTCGGCCGCCGACCAAGTCGATGCCGTGGTCCACAAGATTGAAAAGATTGAGAGCCTGTACCCCACCCGCCAGGCCATGGAGGCTGCCTATCCTCGCGCCGCATCCCAGGCCTTTAAGGACAGCTGTGATGCCGTCTTCGCCTGGAACAATACCACCCAGCTGATCAACACGGAAATGTCCATCCTGAAGAAGTGGGTCGGCAACGACGAGCTGGACTTTTCGAAGCCGCGCGCACGCTCCTCCAATGACCATCACCTCACCGACGACTCGTCCTTTATCGACCGCATACTCAAAGAGGACGGCCTCAAGTCGCTACAGGGCGAGCGGAGCTTACTGGAGGCCCTGGAAAGGGTGATCCACAAGGCAAAGGCTACCCTCATTGCCAACGCCGAGGCATTTGCGGACCGACATCTTCCCCCTTATATCGAAGAACTTCTCACGCTGATCAACTTTCCGTCTCGTCTCTTGCAGGAGATTATCCGAGTGCGACTATCGTATGCCAAGAAGATAAAGGATCCCTCTCAGCAGGGCATCATGATGGCTGAGCAGATGATTGCCCAGTTTCAAATCCTGCTAACCCTCGCTGGCAAGATCAAGGAGAGTTATACCGTCATTTCCCGGCCAGAGCCAGGATGGGATCTCCCTCCTTGCATTGAAGAAAACTTCGACACTGTCGTCCTTGATGCGCTCAAATTCTACTTCAAAATGTTGAACTGGAAGCTGTCAGCCAACAAGAACACCTTCAAAGAAGCCGAAATCTTGGAACAAGAATGGGACTTTTCCAACAAGCTTGGCCGTCAGCTCGAGGGAGGTGATGTGGAGGTGGCAGAGCAGTTTAGGTACGTCCTCGTCCAACCCATCTTCCTTTACTGGCCCTAACCATCATATAGTTCTCTAACCTCCAAGTCCCTCACCCGCTTGACCGTACATTTCGAAAAGGAGCTTCAGCGCAGGCCCGATGAGATCAATGGAACAGAAATGGAAAAACGGTACAAACAGATTCTTGACTCTGTGCGTGTGCGCCAACGAAAACTATACCGTTTCTCGAGGATTCTCACGCAGCGATTTGAGAATTGCACCGAGTACAACATCAACCACATCGATCTAGATCAGGAACAGCTGAGCGAACTGTACGAGGCTCTCATCTCGACCGGCCACTTTCTCGTCGAGACCTCCGGCGCCGAGAACGTCGGCACTTACATTCTGGCCTCAGCCGTTCTCGCCGACCGCCCCAAAGACATTCAGTCTCTCTTGACAACATGCTATCATGCCGAGGAAAATCCCGAAGATCCCTCAAATCCCTATGTTCTCATACTCCGGCCGGAAAATCCGCTCTTTTGGTCTGGCAAGAGGCTGACGGCTGATATTCGCGAGCCTGTCCTGGACCTCAAGCCCGGGAGGCTCAGGTTGGTTGCGGACGGCTCTCAGCAGCGTTTGGCAAATGCCAATGCCTCTTTTATGGTGGCTGTCGATACCGATCTGAACAAGCTAATCGATCAGAGAGCCAATCTTCCACGGGTCAATCAAGAATTGCAAAGGATCAAAAAGACCGCCTACAAGCTTTCCAACACCATCATGGACAGTGTGGAGATAGTCAGGAAGCAAACGGCCGGTCTCGATTGCCAGGATCTCATCCAGACTTGTTTCGCCTTTGCCACCGAATTCGGTCAGCGTTCGCTGCTCTACATGGACTACAACCGACGTGCCATGAACAACATCAAGTTGACGCGCCTGGCTCTTGATTGGGTTAGCTTCATCTGCGACGACTGCGTCGCCTCGGATCGCAAGACATTCCGCTGGGCTGTGGTCGCACTCGAATTTGCCATGATGATGACTCGCGGGCAGAACATTCTTTCGATAAGTGACGAAGAATACTCTCTCCTGAGGTTGAAAGTGGCGGGCTGCATGTCCCTTCTCATCTCCCATTTCGACATCATGGGCGCGAGGTCCACCATAGCTGCTCAAGCCGAAAGACAACGTCTCAACGCACTAGCTGGACAGAGCCTAGTGGACCCAAGGAATTTGAAGGATGACGAAGAGTCTATCCAGCTAACGCAAGCTCACTGGATGCAACAGCTCGAAGACATTGATACGATTCGGAAAGAGAAGGAAGCAGAACGGCAAGCTCTGGGAAGAGTATTGGAGGACTTCAATGAGGCCGATCGTGCTCTTACCTACCTGTCTTCTTCCGCTACCAACGTAACACTACGGTGGCAGCAGGGCCAGTTTGTTGGTGGTGGTACTTTTGGGTCCGTATATGCTGCCATGAATTTGGACTCTGGACACCTCATGGCAGTCAAGGAGATTCGTCTTCAAGATCCTCAGCTCATTCCCACGATTGTTGCCCAAATCCGCGACGAAATGGGCGTATTGCAGGTCCTCGATCACCCCAACATCGTCTCCTATTATGGTATCGAGCCGCATCGCGACAAGGTCTACATCTTCATGGAATACTGCTCCGGTGGTTCGTTGGCTGGGCTACTTGAACATGGCCGCATCGAGGATGAGACTGTCATCATGGTGTATGCCCTGCAAATGTTGGAAGGTCTTGCATACCTGCATGATGCTGGCGTTGTCCACCGAGACATCAAGCCTGAGAGTGAGTGCACCACCCAAGCCCTTCAGAATCATAGCTGACCATTCTCAGACATTTTGTTGGATCACAACGGTGTGATCAAATTCGTCGATTTTGGCGCCGCTAAGGTGATTGCCCGGCAAGGTAGGACTCTTGCGGCTGAGCATGCTGCTACTCGCCAGGGTCGTCAGCGATCAATGACCGGCACGCCCATGTACATGTCACCCGAGGTTATCCGAGGAACTAACCTCGGCCGTCATGGTGCTGTTGACATTTGGTCACTTGGCTGTGTCATCCTTGAGATGGCAACCGGAAGACGCCCGTGGGCTAGTCTTGACAACGAATGGGCCATCATGTACAACATTGCCCAGGGAAATCCACCTCAGCTGCCCACCAAGGATCAACTCAGCGAGCAGGGCATCGACTTCCTCAACAAATGCTTTGAGCGCGACCCATCCAAACGCGTTTCCGCCGTTGAACTCCTTCAGCATGACTGGATCATGACGCTACGAGCGCAACTGGCGCTTGAGCCGCAGACGCCCAGTGACACGTCAAGCAGCTCGGGGCCCGGGAGTGCCGCTAGTACGCGCCACAACTCCTCTGTCTACGGTTAACTTGGGAATCCGTCCGAACGATTCTCAGGGGAGCTGTGGGCTAATCTTCCTCTCTTAGGCCACTGCAGTCCTGCACCGCCATGCAATATTCCAGCACAGACCCCGACTCTCCCCCAATGTCCAACATCCAAACCTCAAAGACCATACCGTCTTCCGTGTTGCCGAGCTTCACTTTCTGAGCCCTAAAAATTGATGTCTAATTCTCTGTAATGGTAATTTTCCTTGTCCGTGTCGTACCAGACACCTTCTCCTTGCGTCTTCATCATCGAAACATCGGGATCATTTCATACAGCACACGCCGCCGCTGGATTGAGCACACGAAAAGGCATCTTGGATGGCGTTCTTGCATTAGCGAAGGAGTTTTTGATTGATGGGCTGCAGACTTGGAAGTGTCGCGCCCTCTTTTAGTACCATTCTCTTGCCCAGAAACGGGTGAACAGCAACAGTTATGCTCCTTATACAAAGGAGCTCATTAATAGCTCCTCGCTTGATTTAAAATCACGTCCCGCGTGTCGTGCTCCCAAGTGAAGTCGGGTGTGAAGTCACGTGCGCTGCATGACGGCAAGGATCGGAGTTTCCCAGAGCCGTCCTCTGATGCATACAACATTTTTGAGTCACCCCGCCATCCATGCCCCACCATCCAGTGCCCTCGCAATTTACCCTAAGGCGTCTCGGTGCCTTTGCAGCTTCACGCCACCGAACCCGAAATTTGCTCTGCACCTCCGAACCCTTCCAACCTCTGTTGCCTTTTCTCTGGCCAACACACACGCGGTTTGACCGCAAACTTTCCACCACTACACCCCGCCGCCGCGCACACGACTCACGATCCGACGACATGGGCAAGGAAAAGAAGGGAAACTTTCAATTGAAGACGCCCAAGGGCACGCGCGATTGTACGCTCTACCTTTGCGTCCCATGACGTCTGCTGATTTTATCATAGGGGAGGGCACAGATGTGGTGCTGCGCGAACAGATCTTCTCTACTATTACTGAAGTCTTCAAGTAAGTCGCCAGCTTGACCTGTGGTATGGGGATTATTCTAACCTTACTCTAGACGTCACGGCGGTGTCACGATAGATACGTACGGCTCAAACCACCTCCCCCGCACGCGCTCCACCGCTGACACGATGCAGGCCCGTTTTCGAGCTCAGGGAAACTCTCACCGGAAAATATGGCGAAGACAGCAAGCTCATCTACGACCTGGCCGACCAGGGCGGCGAGATCTGCTCCCTCCGTTACGATCTGACCGTGCCCTTTGCCCGCTTCTGCGCCCAGAATGCGATCCAGAACATCAAACGATACCACATTGCCAAGGTCTACCGACGAGATCAGCCCGCAATGACAAAGGGTCGCATGAGGGAGTTTTACCAGTGCGATTTCGATATTGCGGGCCAGTACGACTCTATGCTTCCCGACGCCGAAATTTTGCGGATAATCAAGGAGATTTTTGAGGAGCTTCCGGGCTGGAAGGGCAAATACACGATCAAGATAAATCACAGGAAGATCCTCGACGGTATCTTCCAGATCTGCGGTGTCCCAGAGGACAAGATCAGGACCATTAGCAGCGCCGTGGACAAGCTGGACAAGGTGAGCCGTGACTGGTTGCAGAGACGGGCCTAGCTAACTTGTGCAGTCACCTTGGGAAGAGGTCCGACGCGAGATGGTCGAGGACAAGGGACTGGACCCTGCCGTTGCCGACAAGATCTGGACCTATGTTCAGCTAAAGGGCGGACGCGAGGTCGTCACCAAGCTCCAAGGACTGGACGAAGTCAAGGCCAACGAATCCGCAACAAAGGGTCTGGCCGACATGGCTCTCCTTTGCGACTACCTCGAGATCTACGACGTTCTCCCCTCCCTCTCCATCGATATGTCGTTGGCTCGTGGTCTTGACTACTAGTACGTGACCGATACTCAATTAACAGGCGTTTTTGCTGATCGACTATAGCACCGGTGTGATTTACGAGGTCGTCACCGAAGGCTCCGCGCCATCCGCAGCAAGCAAGGACGTTGCTAAGAAGGAGAAGAAGCAAAAGAAGAGCGCTGATCCGGATGAGGACCGTTCCAACGACCCCACGCTCGGCGTCGGCTCCGTTGCCGCTGGAGGCAGGTACGACGAGCTTGTAGGCATGTTCAGCGGAAAGCCCATCCCCTGCGTCGGTATCTCCTTCGGTGTAGACCGCATCTTCAGTATTACCAAGTCCCGGTTGGACACCTCCCAGATTCTCCGACCGACTGAAGTTGACGTTTTCGTTATGGCGTTTGGTGGCGGAAAGGAGTTCACCGGTCTGCTCCCCGAGAGAATGGCAATCACCAAATCGCTCTGGGACGCGGGTATCAAGGCCGAGTACCTGTGGAAGCAGAAGCCCAAGCTCCAGAACCAGTTCAAAGCAGCTGAGAACGGAAAGGTGCCGTGGGCCGTCATCCTAGGCGAGGATGAGCTCAAGGCCGGCAAGGTCAAGATCAAGGAGATGGGTCTCCCCGACGGTCACCCCGAGAAGGACGGCATCGAGGTGGAGAAGGTGAATCTGGTCGAGGAGCTCAAGAGCAGGTTCGCGAGGCAGAAGACGGAGCTAGCGGATCGGACTGCCGCTGCTGCTTCTGCTTGAGCGTGCGGTGACGTGGACACGGCGTTTGGCATGGTCATATGGGCAAAGAGCATGGAGGTCGTTTGTTCGAATGAATAGATAGCATGTGTATAGTTGGGAATTCGGCCCGAGGCTTTGTTTTCCTTGATATCCAGGTTAGCGGATTATTAAAAATAGAGGGTCATGTTTTCTTTGACTGGTGTCGGGGTTGGCTTCTGTGATGTCTATAGTCTTTCCCCCGGCTCTGATGTCGGGCGTTTTTTTTTTTAAAAAAAAAAAACAGCTGTTTAATGCTCTGTCGGCTCCACAATGAGCTCTTCTGGTTTGAAAAAGGCTATGCTGTGGTGTATATCTGAGCTTGGGGGGGGGGGGGGGGTTAAGCAGGCTCGTCAAAAAAAATGAGCGGGTTTTGGCTTAGTAGCTGGTGATTCTCGTACCGTTGTGATTCCCTATTTTTCACGTCTTCTTAGGTCAGTGGTTAACTAATTCGTAATATTCATCTAGAGCAACATATGGAGGGCTATGTGAACAAACCCAGGGTATCTAAGGAAAGGAAATCGTAGTATACATGAGTAAATAGCTCCATTGCAACAAAGCTCCCATTAGTCCATCACCACCCTAATTCCCCAGATCCTTCAACAAGGCTCCCATTATTTCTTCACTACCCTGATTCTTCTCCTCCACTACAGCTTTCTATCATCCCTGTACTAACCTTCTTCTTCTTATCCTTTTTCTTCTTTGAAAATGTTTCCGTCACTGATTCACTATTCTTCTTCTTTTTCAAGGTAGCTTCCGTGACTCGTTCACTACTCTTCTTCTTTTGCAAAAAGTCCCCGTCGCCCCTTCACCACCACCCTTTTTCTTTTTCAAAGCCTCCATCACCCCTTCCCTTTCCTCACCCTCTCTCTCCACCAAATCCACCCTCAAATCCCCCCCAAAAACTTCAAAACCGCCCCCTTGCCATCCACCTTGGCCAAGGACAAATCCAGATCCGCCCTCGCCCACACCTTGTGGCAGTCTCCTTGTTGGGCTGGAACATGTACCGACGGTACCCCTTGCCGTCCTCCTTGACGACCATCTCGCCGATGTCGAGACGCGACCCGATCTTGGCGTCGTTGTCATTCTACTCCGCCAGTCTCATGAGCGTTGCTTCCTGGTAAATTGTCCCGTACAAGAAGCGTTGATCGTGTGGCTTACTCAGACAGACCTGAAGTATAACAGTGATCTTTTCAGCTACACTAGAGGTCGCTTCGTTTTTGATGATGAATATGAGAGGTCACAGCGCCAAGTTTATTTCAATACCAGCGAGTTAGCTCGTTGCGCCGCCGAAGCTATCGGAGAGGAATCATGCGTTAGCATTGAGAAGTATCCTGATGGCCTGTTCAACAAGAGTATGCTTCTAACTATGGGGAATGGATCTCAGGTTGTGGCCAAAGTTCCTTGTCAAAATGCAGGTTTAGCTCATTTTACTACTGCAAGCGAAGTTGCGACAATAGATTTTGTATGAATCGTCTCGAGAGCTATTGCGGCCAAGTGCTTTAACTAACACACTGCAGGCACGTAACGTTCTCAAAACCCCTGTTCCCAGAGTCCTAGCGTGGAGGTCCAAGGCCCAGGAGAATGCTGTTGGTGCAGAATATATCATTATGGAAAAGGCTCCCGGAATCGCGCTAGAATGTGTTTGGCCAAGCATGATTGTTGAAGACCAAATTGCTCTTATCAAGAAGATTGTTGACTTCCAGAAAGCTTGGACCTCTCAAAAAGTACGGTAGTCTGTATTACGCAAAGGATCTTGACGAAACATCTGGAAATGAGCCACTGTACATCCATGTAAATGTGACTAATATTACAGATAAGAAATTTGCCATTGGTCCATCTACGGGACGTAAAGTAATTAGATAAAGGAAAGCCACTATCAACTTTGACAGAGAGCCATATATAATTTGCTATCTAAAGAAAGATCTCCTTTAACTAACAAGTAAAAGGGAACTCTTTAGAGGACTATCACAATGCAATTAGAAATCGAGAGATAGCCTGCATCAACCAGCTTCACCACCTGCCCAAGTCTCCATTCACCATTATCGGCCCAGGAACCCACCAACCGACGAGAGAAAAAAGAAAGCTTAGGGCGTTGAAATGCTATCTCAAGTTGATCAAGTTCCTCTTACCCATAGATCGAGCCATTGCATCAGCGCACATCTGGCATGGCGACCTAAGTGGCGCTAACATATTTGTGAATTCTCCGGACCCTACCGAAGTTGTGGGACTTATAGGTTGGCAAAATACTGAGTTATCTCCTCTTTACATGAATCTCTGCCAATCTGGTATCCTGGGATATGATGGACGGCCTTTCTTCAGTCTAAAGCTGCCTGAGCTACCGAAAAATATGGACAAACTCGACGCAAACGCACAAATGCACGCATACACTTTATATTTTTCACCAATCATTCTGCACTGTCTACAATTATCTGATTCACTACCTAAACCCACGACTTTATGCTGCGCTTGAGTTCCAAAAAACGACGAACCAAATGATTCTACGCGCAGCAAGGTATCTCCTCCTCGATGGTGAGGTATTCTAAAGTCTCCTAATGGCCGAGTTGGAGGAAACGTGGGACATCCTCCCTGGAGCTATGGGCTCGGCTTTTCCACTCTAGTTTTCAACCAAGGAACTGGAAGAGATTGAGGCTAATACTGGCGGCGTGATACGCGGTATGGATGCAATGCGTGCAGTCAGGGAGCATTTGGACGAGTTATTCCCTGACTATGGAATAGTAAGCCCAGAGAAATATGAGGAGACTCTAGACGTATTAGTGCAGATCAAGCCCCAGGTTATCCATGAATTTGCTAGCACTGAGCAGGAGAGAGAGGTTTGGGAGAAGGTTTGGCCTTTTGGAACTTGAACAATTAATTCACTTGGATGCTACGATATGACGGTGGAAAGCCACGGCGTTAGGCTTCGTTGATTAGTCGGATGCGTTTCCAATATCGACCGTAATGTAATCTCAACTGACCTTGCCCCTCTGTCCGAGCGCTCTTGGGCTTGTTCCTGTGGCGATGCACTCCATTCTGTGACGGCCCCACCCCATTCCAACTCAGACCATCCCAACCCAGCCACGACCCGGATATCAGAGGGTCGGTATAGCATGCAAAACTCCAGACTCAGATCCAGCTGCATCCCTGCGTTCTACGATGCGGCACGGGGCGGCGCGTGTGCGGCGAGGGAAGGCTGACTTTTGGCACGAGACCTCGTTAGTCATCTGAACACTTGCTTCCTTTTTTCCCCTTCCACAATGTTTCTGTGTCTGTCATAGCTGTGGAGATTGGTATGAGAGGCTGAGGAGGCTGCGGCAGAAATGTTAGTCAAGATCAAATCAAGGAGCTTGGGCGAAGGTTCGGGGCTGTGGATAGTTTCACATGGCCGGAAGGCGGATGGCATAGGATAGCAAGGGCGGATTCGTCTCTGTCGCGCGCGCGTGTATGTGCTCTTTCTATGATTCGAGGTTGGAAATGTCTTTGCATTTGTTTGATGTTTGGCTCGGCTCGACTGCTCGCGGCACGACGCAGGAGCTGAGGGTAAGGCCATCAGATACGAGGTAAACGATGGGTATTTACTGAGCGCTGGTGAAGCAGAAGAGTAGAAACAAGGAGACGCTGAATGGGGAATTTGAAAATATGCAAAAAGAAAAATAGAAAACAAAACGCGATGGCAAGATAAGAGTGAGTTGCGCGACTTTGGAGGAGCGGAGCGCGAGCAAGGCCGTAACAGTCGGACAGAATGAAGCCAGGCACATGGATATACGCACAACTTCTCCCTTTCTTCGTCCCTCGTAGGCGTAAATGTCGCGTCCTAGTGAGAATGGTATGCCTCCCTCGGAGCCACGGCCCAACAAGCCCCAATGTGCGGCGTCAGCATTCGTGCGCATCCCCTCTATCGCTCACTGCGACGGCGTATGTACAATCTTCGGAATCTGTGGCGCAACTTCCGTCGGCGTATTGCTATAGTACCGCACACTAGACGTGCTCGTACTCCTCGCCCTGGTCCTTGAGCCCAGATCCCCACCCTCCAGTGGCACCGGACTCAGCGCTATGCTCCCCCGGCTGAACCTGCTGCTCCCGTTGCTCACGCCACTGCCTCCGCTCGGGGTCGACGATCCGTCCATGGGGTTGTGCGTCTCGTCGGCGGGCGTGACGTGCAGCGGGATAAGGGAGGGCGTCTCCACACTCACGCGCCTGTCGATCTTGCCGTGGTGCAGGTTCGTGTTGACAACGAGGGAGACGCTGGAATCGCGTTCGCGGGCGAACATGACGGCCTTGTCGTTTTCGGGGCTGGGGGCTGCGTTGGCGAGGAGGCCGCTCTTGTCGCTGCTGGTGCGGAAGGGGTGGTATGATGTTGGGCGGTTTTGCGGTGGGAGCTTGTTGCGCTCGGATCTTCGGTGCAGGTAGAATCCGATGAGGGTGGCTGTGAGGGCGACGACGAAGAAGCCAAAGATGGATACGGCCACTATCCCAGCGGTTCCCCATGCGTTACCCTTGGGCAGTTCAGTGGGCTGAGGGGTAGAGTTATTGTCCACTGGTGTTGGGGCCATGGTGAATGATGGTAGTTGATGATTGTGATAGACTCAATGGACTGACTGGGGCGGGCGGGAGTAGATGTAGCCGGGTCGTCGATGTGGTTCAGCTGAGGACGGAGGCTGATGGCGCTATAGAAAGTACGAGCAAATAGCTATGCCATGTGCAGCTGATTTTCTGGTACTGCTCGAGAAAGTATAACTTCTTTTTGTACTTTGCAGAACTCGATGTTTTGTAGAAACCACGGGATAAAGGATATCCAGGGACTGGACAAGATATACATTTTTGCGAAATGAAACCTACCAAATACGAACACGGGCGGGCCATGTCTTGAGAATAGATTTAGAGAAAAGGCGTCCAGCTTCATGTCAGTTTTGCAACTCAGCCTCGCCGCCCGTGTGGGGATCTCGGTTTGACACGCACACGACTCATGCATGACTGGAGGTCGCCAGCGGTCCCGCCCACGGATCTCATTGCACATTCCAAGGTTTGGCGATTGAATGGACGAATCGTTTTGAGCTTGGGCAAGAGCGTAAACACTCACTAGCCTCCAGAGGAATAAGCAACAATGCTGCCTGGTTTGGGGGCGGTGGCAGAGACGGCCTAAGACACAGAACCCAACCGCTAGGTAATCGGCCCTGCAAGAACAACGCAGGAAACAGACCAGTCAATGGACGTTTGAAAAACCCGTGGAAGCCACTTCTCTTGCTATTGCTGTTTGTAGATTGTGCGGCTGAGTTCCTGCATGACGGTCTTCAGCTCGGAGGAAAAGAAAACCAGCGAATACACGATAGGTTGAGAGTGCGACAACAAACTCCCTTCTCTTGGTTTCGCTACAAGTCTACATGCCCACTTGCGAAGAAGATGGCGATCCTTGCGCGAGTGTGGATCTGAAGGATCGTGCTGGTATCCAAGATATCTCCGCTCTGTCGCTTCGCCACCTGCGCTAACAAGACGAAATGAGTGGAATGATCTGGAGGCGAGGGCGCCGCACCTGGGGCTGTGCTCGGCTCGAGGCCCATCTCGTTGGACAACGCACTTATGCAGAGCGTTCGGACGAGGCGTCCAGTCCTCGCCGAAGTCGCTTTGGTGAGGCAGTCGTGATGCGTGGGGCCTCGAGACGTGAGCGTCGTATGTTCCAACCAAAGTCTACATGGTTGTGGACATTGTCATGAACGGATATCGCGGGCGTCTTCGATGCAGTGAGACGGGAGGCGGGGGCCGCATGCTATGCGCGTGATTACAGCAACATTCTGACGCGGACCATACAATGACCAACCATCGTGGTGTTGAAGTGAGAAGGCCTGACAACGGTTGATGATGTCTACCTGCATGCAGCCCTGCGGCTACCTGTGTCGCTCACGTTATGTCGACCAGGTCATAAAATCACCGAATAGGGATGCTTGGTCCTATTTTTATCCCTGGCCATTTTTAAGCCCCAATTCCCCCTCACCAAACTCTGCCAACGAGGAATTTAGACGCGCATAGGTAGTGAACTCCATTCGTCTGTGATGGGAGGATGGGTGTCGAGTTGGGGCCGTTTTCTTCTAGGCTTAGCGTCAGGGATTTTGACCCAAGGCCACCAACATTTTGGCATGCTCATCCCAGTTGTCCGTCACCGCCTCCATCCTGACAGTTCATCCAAATTTCGGCTAAGAGCTTGTACACGGACAAAATTTTAATTCTTCCAGCGATATTTGGCACTAAAAAGACTCTTTCGGCGAGCTTGCCCGGCATCAGATCCTCCTGCAAGGCTTTCTCCATCTCGTAGTCGACTTGTGATCCTTTGTCAGAGTACCTTTTTTCACCAGAGGGGAACGTAAGCGAATATATAGAGAGCTGTAGAGACGCGTCTTCTTACAGTCCTCGCTCTAGGTAAAATATCTAGCGCTACATAGCTTTTTAAAATTGGGAGAGTTAGTTGTAGAGCCGACAGAACATCAGGTAGCTGCTGTGTAATGGTCGAAAGGTGTGAGCCGGGGGGAAGTCCGTATTTCGATACTGAGTTATGTACATTTTTCTATCCTATCGTTTGCTAAGATGGCAAATATAGTGTCATCACAAGATACCTGCCACCACGACACACCTACAGGTCTCGCGGTGTCTTACCTTGCCCCACTTCTTCGATCCAACCCAAGGTCTCCCCTTGTAAACAAATTCACTGTCGACGACCTGTATTGCCAGTTCAAAATTTACCTTCAACTTGCTGGAATGATAAATTTCCACACATTCGGAAAGAACACGACCCATCTCTTCGAAGAAAAATACCCTCAGACACGTCTTCTGGTACTCTTCCAGATGCTCCCAATATAAATCGTTCAACCCCTCCGCCATATTGTCATCTTGGTACACATAGAAAGATTTCAAAGGCAGCGCATCACGATTTCTGCTGCACAGAAATTCGGGCACTTGGCAGGCAAACCAGAGAGGTGCCGTGTGAATACATTTCCAGTCGAGAACTCCGGCAACATCACCCTCGGAATTAATGAGGATATTTGAAATGCTAAGATCATGGCTGTGGAGTACGGACATCTTCTTAGTTTCTGGAAAGACCTTGGGTAGAAGTTCAGAAAGCCTGGTTGCACTATCTTTGACACAACTTGCAACAGCCCAGACATGATCATCTGCATGTCCAACTGCAGAGTTTGTATCAATAATGTTCAACTGCAACCGTTCTCTCAACCACCCTCGACTGGACTTGGATTGAACTCGTGAAACAGGCTGGGCAAGATGATTTCCGACGAGGAATGGCAGGGAAACCACTTCTCCAAGATTCAGAAGTGATCCCAGAATTGGAACCAGTGTAGATCGGTGAAATTTTGGCAATTGTGAAATATAAGAAGACGTATACATACTGCCGATTTGGTCGAGTTGTTTCCGGAACAGTTGAGATGACCAGGAGATGATGTTGCGTACCAGCATTTCCTTTTTTTAGTCAGCTTATCTCATGCCACCACGTTTCGAATGACTTCCCCGTCACATATTTCATCAGCATCCACTCGAATCCAAGGGTGTTGTTAAAGATGGAATTGTATTTTATTATGCGTGAAACGGAAATAATTGTATGCTCTCCAACGGTGTGAATAGCCAGAAACTCTATATCACAGACCTCCTCTTTCTGGATACCCAGCTTGGACCGTACAATCTTGCGTATCATTTCGACATCTGGATTGATGGTCCATAATGATCGGAGGGAAAAAGTGGTCTTCTCCAAATCCCGGACGAGGCCGGGCTGATCGATAATGGGACTAGAGACTCCTTCAGTTTCTAGGGCGGCACTCATGCAAGCTATGGCTTTGCGACTTGAAGTGGAAAAATCTTCACTGGAATACTTTAAAATCAGACAGCCTGTTTGGTGGGGGGTGGGGGGCAGGTTGCTGGTTGTTAAAGAAAGATCGGTCTGGCTAGACATTAGTTTAAGGTTTTTCAAAATCTGTATAGAAACGTATATAATATTGTAAAGTAGTTGTTACAACTTAACGAAAACCTAACAAAATTCTCCTAGTTCATTAATAGATAAATTTTTAGCAGCAGCTTTTGTTCCAATCGATTTCTATGGGTTATATTGTAGCATCAACAGACTTACTGCTACTTTCTATACACTCTGCACCTAAAACAGGAAAGTTATACAACTAGTTCTGCTTCATTCGAAAATGTATTCTTAAAGTCAAGTAATCTGTGAGTGTGACACTTCCTCCACACAGGATAGCAGCAAGGAAGAATAATAGCGAAGACGTGATCAGAAGGCCTTTACGAAAACGGGTTCTGGAACACGTCGTCTCGTAGGCTCACAGGTTTGGGTCCACTCTCAATCCGATCTAGCCATCTCTGAATAAAACGTCTATGCGATTCAATAAACATGATGGCGAGGACAAAATCTCGTTTCTTAACTCCCTTCTCGTGCTCTTGGACCCATTCAGGGCAAAGACGATTCATTTCAGCGTAGAACAATTGCCTGAGTTGGTATTGCTCATAAGCCATAAATGCATCCAAATCTATCTGATCATCATCCAGATCAAAATCTTGCTGGAGTGCTTCATCTCTAGGATAATCAGTTTGATCTGAATTCTCTAAAAACTTGGGAGTGTCACAAGCCATCCAAAATGGGGCTGTTTGGATGCACTCCCAAACTATTATACCTGCAAGCTCATTCCTCTCACTGATCATGACATTAGAGAAGGAAAGGTCGGAGTGAAAGAGGGTAAACTCTTCATCTTCATCTTTGATGAAGATCTTGGGTAAAAGTTTGAGGAGTCGCTCGATGATAGCTGCCCGGTCCTGAAAAGATTCCAAATCATCCTCATATTCGAAGGTTCTTGTTAGGATCTCTTGGGTCTCAGTCCACTCGAGATCCAAGAGCGCTTTTATCCAGTCCTGGCTGTTATCAAACGGGCCTCGAGGCACGTCTTGCTTGAGACGATCATTACGGAAGAAGTTGGAGGAGACAATATTGCTCAAGTAATACTCCTGATCATTCATTCCATTTGGGCCCGAAACAGTTTTGATATCTAGATCTTGTTTTGTGTTGAGCCTATATAGACCGTCAGGGTGGTAAAGATCTCCAATATGTCTGAAGCGTGTTTGGAACATCTGTACAGTGTAAGGAACAATCTTCCGCACCAACAACTCTTTCTGCACCCAAGTCATTGTGATCCATTTCATCATATCCATTCCCATTCCTGGAATACGCTCCATGATAGTCCACTAAAATCCTAGCTCATTCTCACTTGAAGCATCATATGCTAAGGTTTTTGGGATTGGATAGTCCGTGCACTGGTGAACGTAGCTGATAGTAGTCTGCTCGCTCAAAGTCTTGAATCCTGGCAGGACAGGTGCGGAAACCCGCATCACCATATCTGATTTGTCTCCATAGTGAATTGTGTAAACCTTGTTAAAGACATCTTCACCTAGGAGTTCGATTTGAACTAGACTATCGTCTGAAACCTTGAGCTCTCGACGTGCGAGTTTCTCTAAAATAGCCTTGTCCGGGTCAGTTATCCACTTGACTGGAGGACTGAATGGGTCAGACGTCCACTTACAGCGGGATTGAACGGTGATGGGGGATGGTCTATTTGTTTCAGCTTCCATGCTTCTACTTAGAGCGAGCACTAATTTAGTGATACTGTCTAAGGATTAGGGCAAGGATTTATTGATTACAACTGCTTGAATAAGAGACTTGCTACCAATAAATCTCCACAGTATCGCCTAGTATCTGGTAAATAAAGTAATGATTACTTGACCAAGGCCGCTGTGCTACATCGAATCCCCGTCAAATTAATTTACAGGTCTGCACAATGCTTTTAAAAATTCATCAGCAATTATTGTTTTTGTACTTACAGATATTGACTATATTAAACGAGGGATATAAGGGTCCCAACAGTGCTAACGGTGAGCCGTGGAGGCTGTGATGGCATATTTGACAGGGATGTATTAGGCTGTTGTAGTGACATGTGTTTGCACAAAGCAAGACTAGCGATGGTGCTAGAATCAAACGCCGACACTGGGAAGTCTGTGGAAGTATGGCCAAAAGAGTAGCAGAAGATGAGGTTACAATATTGGTGAGAAGGTTATCATATGCTCGAGGCCGGGAAGTACCTAAGGTATCTAGGTAGGTAGGTAGGTAGGTAGGTATGAGATCCTCACGTGACGCCGCGGAGATGCACGCACGGACCATTTGGGTCATTTTCAGAGAAGTTGCGACCAACGACCACGAAGCCATCCTGCACCCAAACCTACAGACTGATGCGCCATCCACCCGTTTGACCCCCCCGATTCTCCTTTACATTCCCGCCACTGTCAACATCGTGATACTTCCTCGGGAATTGGACGGCGCACCGTCCCCTCTCGCTCAACAATGGCCGCCTCGGAGATCCCATCCGTGACGAAGAAGATAGTCGCATTTGGCAGCAAAGCCATATACCTGTGAGACGCCCCCTGAGACCCTCTGCCCCAAAGCCTCCTACGCAAGCAAAAAGGATCCAGGCCAAACAATCAAAAGAGAAGAACAAGAAGACGAATGAAGAAACAATCGCTGACCTGCGCTCCGCAAAAAAAAGCCCCAAATTCACAATTGCCCTCATGCGCACGCCCAACCTCTCCCCCTACCACGCCCGCTTCGAGGTGCCGCTCAACTTCTCCAAATTCGACCTGCGCGACTACCTCTACCACGCGTACAACGTCAAGGTGTTCAACGTGCGGTCGGCTGTGCGGCAACAGCCTGTCCGCAGCGAGCCCGGTAGGCGCCTCCTGTACCGGCCCGACGCGAAGAAGTACATGACGGTGGAGATGGAGAAGCCGTTTGTGTGGCCCGAGCTGCCCAAGGACATGGCGCCGTGGGGACACCAGGAGAAGGAGTACCAGGATCGCATGGTTAGGGAGATGCTGAAAGGCAAGAGGCCTGGTGAGCGCAGGGAGGAGGCGGCGAACCTGAGGGAGCAGGCCAAGGCGCTGCTGAGGAAGAAGGCGCCTGAGCCGGAGGCGGGCAAGGAGGAGAAGGTGAAGGATACCGAGGAAGAGGAAATTCAGCATTTGGAGCCGGTTGAGAGGTGGGAGCGCACGAGGACGGCGAAGATAGTGAAGGGCGATGAGGGTCCGTTTTTGGTCAAGGTCTAGGTCGGACCGCCCGCTGATGCGTTGGGTGGAGAGCCCCGAGGCGGAAATGGAGGACTACTGCAAAGGAGCAGTGTATATTCTTGAATGTATCATAGGCATGGATGTATTGAATATGGGGGACTTGGAGTCCATCAAACTTAAAAAAAAGGGCCAATCATTTCACGTCAATATTTGTTGGAGAGCATGTGTGACATCTACAGAAAGCGACTACAAATCGTGAACGGTATCTAGGTGGGTATTTATTTCAGAATCAATCACCTTCGCTGCGCATATTGGACACTCGACGAGCGTTTTCTTTGCTGCTGGAGACACCTCACCCCCACCTTCTGGGCCCTCTGCCATCGGCCGTTTCTGGCCTGAGGGTGCCACATCTTCCGTCTTGAGTGCACTGCCTGGCTGCCTCGCGGAGGCCAACTGCCCAGCACCATCTGGGTCAATCGGCTTGGCGGTGGTTTTACCCTCCGCGGCGTCTCCGCTGGCCTCTCTCTTGACCCAGCCGTCGATTTTGTTCTTCTGACGGCCGGCGCGCTCCTTCTTGCTCATCGACTCGAGCTGCTTCTTGGTGGGCGCTGGCTCCTGGATCTTGGTGTAGGTTCCACCGCAATCTGTTTCGTGGCTGGCCCACCAAGTGTCGCTCTTGCCCGGCGGCCTGTTCATGCTCCTCTTGACCAGGCCGAAATAGGGGGGCCGGGTCTTGCAAGGCCCGTTGCACTGCCAGACGTGGGTCCGGTAGCTGTCGACCTCATCGTGGAAGGTGTGGAAGACGGTGATGTCGTAGTGGCCGTGGTTGTTGATTGCGTCGGCGAGCAGCTGGAAGCCAACGCCGTGGCCGGTGCCGTCGTCGCCGCGCGAGTGCTGCCAGGAGGTGGTGACGAAGAAGTAGGCGTGGATGGCCTCGTGGAGCAGCGTGTTGATGGTGTCGGAGCGCGGGCGGTACTGCAGCAGCGGCGCGCTCAGCTTGAGGCGGATGCGGGTGAAATTCGCAGTGGACGGGTCCTTGGAGAGCTCGCAGATGCCGGCGCAGCTGTCAGAAGGTCAGTGGCCGTTTCAGCAGCCTTGCGTGTCAAAGGGCATGGCGGTCCAGAAGGGTCGGATGTGGGCTCGCTCTGATGCTACGTGAGACGGACGCCCGTCGCAGTCTGCAGCGCGACCTGGGTACCTGGGTCCCTGGGTACGCTGGGTACGTACAGAGTCAACCGCGGCGACCACGACACGTCGACGCGCGGGACCAAGAGGCCCCGGAAGTAGAGCACATTGTAGTGCCCAAACAGGTCATGGATGTCGACAAACGGCTGGCCGTCGCGCAGGATAGCGTGGATGGCGTCCAGGGCAACGCGCTGGTCACGGGACAGGGTCTCTAGGGCAGCAATGGCCGCCGTGGCCGCGTCCTCGTCGGTGGGGGGCATGGCGGCCGCAGCAACGGTGGGCTTGGCCTCATCCGGGCGTGCTGTTGGTGGTGTTGGAGTTGCTGCGTGTCTCGGGGCATGGAACAGCCATGGGCTGGGGGCGCGGTGACGAGAGCCGGCAGGGATGCAGCGGCCGGGCCCCGCTAGCGCCCGATGGATGATTACAGGAGAGATGGCGAGCAGGCGAGGCTTGACTGCCCTACGGCCCGCACAACAATCCCACGCCGTTTCGACGACATTCACGCCCAAGACGCTTCCCCCTCGCCCCTTGCTGCCCGCTGCTTGCCTGCCCGCGCCCTTTTTTTCTTCCCGCTTCTCGCCCACGTCCCTTTCCCACTCCCGTCCGGTGCCGTATCACACTGCGCCAGAAGCCGTCCGAAGCCCATCGCACCGCTTACTCCAGCACCCTTGTTGCTCATGACGCATCATCCAGTCCCACATGTACACCATCGCCATCAGCACCACGACCACCGCTCCCACAGCAACCACCACCACAGCGCCCTCCACTGCTCGCTCGCCCGCCGTATATAAGCTATAGCCTCGTCCCCCGCCGCCCTGCGCATGCGCGCGCCCGCCATTAGGTGCCACTGACATGGCGGCGACCGAAAACCCCACGCCCGTTGGTCTCGTGCGGACAGCCTCGACCGCTTCGCAGACGTCCAACGCCTCTATTAGCCGCAAGAGCAGCACTGTCCGCGCTCGCCCCTCCAAGCGCAGCTCCAACACGTCCCTAGGCCGCGCCCCGTCGCCTGCCACCGACACAAAGAGCCTCACTTCGTTCCCCTCGCTGTCGCCCACCCCAGACTCGTCCCCCGTGCAGTCGCGCGTCAATGGCTGGTTCCGCAATGCTGTAGGAGCAGAGGCCGCCGCCGCCCCCGACAAGGGCGTCGAGAACAAAGGACCCACCAGCTCGCCCGACACCGTCAAAGCCGTGACGCCCCCAGAGCAGCCTAGAACGCCCGCCCCCGGCTCCACTGTCAGGAAGGTCACCAAATCCACCCAGCAGATCGTGGGCAGCCTGGTTGCTGCGAACCCGGCCTCGCGCGACCGCTCCGCTCTCTTTGACGACACGCCTCCCGAGCCCGCCAAAGTGCCAGGGAACCTGCACTATTCCACCGATGCAAACATTGAGGACTTGCTGGCGCACACGAGCGCCGTCACGCTGGTTAAACAGCTGGCTGGTGACTTGGCCCAGCGCGACGCGCAAATCACGGCCCTGCGGAGAAAAGCAGAGGAGCGCGAGCGCATCCTGAGGAAGATGTTGCAGGAATGCGAGGTGTCCAACATGGACATTGAGACTAGGCTGCGCGAACTGGAGAGGACCCGAGACCAGAGTGAAGGTCCCAATGGATTCAGAGGCAGGAAGAGGGGCAGCGACAATGAACTGCCCGGAATGCACCCAGAGGATCCCATTGACCTGAGACTTGCACGCGCCATGGAAGACGAAGTCGCTGATTACCCGGACGCCCTGGGCTTCGAGTCTGCCAGCGCGGCACCCGACGCCGACGATTTGTCCGTCAAGTCTACCCTCGACGTCCCCCGCGAAACTGGACGCAGCAACTGGAAGAGCTACATTTGGAACGGAGCGAGCAGGAAGAGCAGCCGAGCGCCCTCTGTGGCCAGCTTCGTGGATCGAGATGCGGAGAGCATTTCTGGGCAGACCCGATCCAGGGCCTCGAGCGGGGCGAAGCAGACGCGCAAGCCCATCAGCAGCGAACTGTTCGTGCCCCCAGAGGCCGGCGGCGCCATTCCCACCTTGCGTAGGCTCCAGAGCGAGGATCAGGTTCAGTCAACATCATCCTCCCGCCGTTCGTCCACGTCATTCGTGAACTGGACCCTGAAGATGGTGGCGGGCAACAGCCAGCGTGGCAATGCTGACAAGGCAAACTCTACCCGCGGCCGCAAGAGCATACCGTCCGACCCCGCCGATCGAACCGCATCCATGGACTCCACCAGGACAACTCAGTCAGCCAAAAGTGCCTTGGTGAATGCGCAAAAGCGGGCTGGACGAACCCTGGGGCCCAATGGTACCATCAAAAGCATATCTTCGGAGGCACCCAAGGCAGCACCTTCAGCACCCAGCCCTCACCCTCCAGAACGCGGAATGAGCAATCTCGGACCGGTTGAGATGGACAGAATCTTGCCAGAAGATTCCCGACCGCCGACACTTGTGCAGCACCACAACAGATTTGCCACGAGCAACGAATACCTGACGGACAGGTTTGGTTTCATCTATGATCAACGGCGGAAGAAACGGCAGAGTGAGGCTGCTGCAGCTTTGGCCAAGCAAAAAAGAAACAGCAACATTGAATCTCTGGGAGATGGCAGATCGGTCCTCAGCGCATTGGGCATGCATGAAGACTCGGACGACGTCAAGCCGCCTCATTCAGATGCTAATGAGACTTCGCGGCCCCCCTCCCAGCGCAGCGGAAGCTCAGGGGAGCAAGCTCCTGGCCAGTCAACAAAGACTTGGGCCGATTATCTCAAGCTTGCGACGCACCCGACCGAACTTCTCTCACATACGCCTTCGGCAGCTCCCATCACATCGGTCGAGTCGCCTGAAGCCGAACTTTCTGGACCCAAACTGAGCCAGATTTCCATGGCCAAGCGTGGATCTCTCCCAGTCACGAGCGTCAATCCTGAGCCGTCTCCTTCTCGCATCGTCTCAGGCAATGCCGAATTCGCCATTTCGTCGCCTTCTCTGGGGCCGACGACGCCTGTCAGCCCTCACCCTCAACAGTCTGACCCTGTCAGGGTGCTGTTGGAGCAATTAACTGATCTTCATGACAACCTGCAACGCGACAAGACGGTCAAGTGGAACGAGTTCCTTCGCAAAGTGCGCGCCGAACGGAAACGCGAGGGAGATGCTGTGAGTGCGAGCGAGGGCCGTGCCAAAGGACACGCCATGCCAGAGACTCTTCTGGCAGACGGAGAAATCATTGGCATCGCAGGATTGGGCAACAAGGGCAAAGTCGGGCGCGCCAAATGGCAAGAGTTTCGTCGGCTCGTGCTCGGTGGTATTCCGGTCGCCTATCGGGCCAAAATTTGGGCAGAATGCAGCGGAGCTTCTGCTCTGCGCATCCCGGGATACTACGAGGACATCGTCAGTAACGGCGAGGACAACCCAAGCATCGTGGCCCAAATCCAGATGGACATCACTCGCACGCTCACGGACAACATCTTCTTCCGCAAGGGTCCTGGTGTCCACAAGTTGAACGAGGTTCTGCTTGCCTACTCTCGCCGCAATCCAGAGGTCGGGTACTGCCAGGGCATGAATCTCATCACCGCATGCCTGCTGCTCATCATGCCGACCGCCGAGGATGCGTTCTGGGTTCTGGCCACCATGATTGAAAACATACTCCCCCAAAACTACTATGACCAGCACTTGCTTACGTCTCGTGCCGATCAGTCGGTCCTCCGGGAATATGTTGTCGAGCTGTTGCCCAAGTTGTCCAACCATCTCGAGATGCTCGAGATTGAGCTCGAAGCGCTCACCTTCCAGTGGTTCCTCTCCGTGTTTACAGACTGTCTATCTGCCGAGGCCTTGTACCGTGTGTGGGACGTCGTCTTGTGCATGCACGATGGTTCTACTTTCTTGTTTCAAATCGCTCTCGCGTTGCTCAAGTTGAACGAAAAGGCGCTGCTGCAATGTGACACGCCTGCTGGCGTATATCACTACATCAACCACCAGATGACGAACCACGCCATCAGTATTGATGGCCTTATTCAAGCCAGCGACGCGCTCAACAAGGTGGTCAAGCGCAAGGATGTCGAGGAGCGCCGTGCACGAGCTGTGGCCTACGAGCAGGAGGTCATGCGTCAACGCGAAGAAGCTCGCCAGGAACGCGCCAAAAAGCGAGCTAGTGCCATCACCGAGGAGACGCCACCCCAAGAGAGCGAATCCAGCAAAGCGCCGTCCATTTCCGCGAGCCTAGACGCCGACCTCTCGCTGCGAACGAGCCCGATGAGGACCCCAATGTCCCACGCATCTCAGCGAAGCGAAGAGGAAGAGGAGGCCGAGCTCCTAAACCAGAGCCTCGAGAGCCTGTCGACGCGGACGCCCATGCCCATTGAGGAAGAGTCTCTATGGCGCGCCTGATTTTTTCGAACGAGAAAACATGTCCTTTTTTATTTCACTTTTCCAACACTTGATAACATTTCGGTTCCTTCCCTATTCGGCTCGCGATACCCACCTACAGACCAATGCAATCCCGACATTCCTTGTCCCCAACTTAGACGGCATTTCATTCCTTGTTCCCTATGTCTTCTTTCCCTCTCACACTGCATTAGTGGCGCATCTGGCATCTTCATCATCGGAATACAAATACCCCCTTCCCAGAGACTGAGCCTTTTTTTCGTTTTCTGCTTCTTGTTTCTCTCGAGTCTGCGTCTTGATGAGATGGGATAGATGAGTGGTGTGCTGAGTGAGTGCGGAAGAGTGATGGAAGACTTTTTTTTTTTCGCTGCTGTCGGGGCTGATCGATTGATACCCTTCCTTTCCCTTTTCCGTTCCTTGGGATTACAAGAGGGGCAGTGCGAGTGTGCATGATTCATCTTTGAATTCCTGGGCGATTGTGTGGCTTGGAGATGGATGAGTGCGGGAGTGAGGAGCGAGGGTGTTGTAGATGTTGGGCTGATAGAAATCATGACGTATTTGGAAGCTGCGCACTTGTGCTTTCTGCTCGGTAGTTGCATTGTCTTCGTTCTTTTGGCCATGAAGGTGGAGTCAGTTCACGGAGGCATGGACAGGTCCACGCCAACGATCCCCACTCCTTGTCTGGCTGTTTACAGAGGTATCTGCAAGCATAACCAGAGATTCCAGCTTGAGTGAGAGAGGCTTGTGCAGGCACCGTCGCATCGTATCATCCTGCACCAACAAACTCTGAGAGGAAGGCACGACTTTCCGCACCTCCTTCCCCACTCAACTGCTTGTCCCACCGCCGATGCCTCAACCAGCTGGAAACGGAATGCGCGACCCTCAATGCTCTCATGTGACCCCGCTGGGGGACAACAAACGGCCACCTCTCCAACCTCCCTCGACGCCTCCCACCCACCTCCAGCCATTCTGAAGAAGCAACAGGACTTGAACCTCAACTACCAACATCTGAGATGGCATACCGACCTCAATCAAGATGCCCTCGATGCCATTCAGAAAATGGAACTTCCTCCGCGCCCTTCCCCACAGCCCGTGCCGCCACCTACCGACCGCTCTAGTAATAACGTGGACCTCAACCATTCTATCCATGTCCCAAGCGATGAGCAACCACGACACAGATTCCCCGAAGGATACGTAGTCTCTGACTCGAAAGACGAAGATGAAAACGAGGAAACCCAAGTGGACCCACAACAGGTGGGTCTAAACCGATGTGATGCTAATGATGGAAAACTGAATAACCTTCAGCGCGCACCAATTAACCCTCAGCCTGCTACCTGCCGTGGCCCTCCTCTACGCGGCACGACAAGTATCCCCTCCCAATCGCTGATGAACAACGACCCACCAAAACCAGTGATTCGCTACGAAAGGGAACGGAATATCATGCTAATAACCCTCCCCCACACCAACTATCAGTGGGCCAGTCCCCCTGATTTTCGGGTTACCAACCCAATCTTCTTTGGTTAATGCAACTATCAGTCAATATACGCATCACTCTAGATGTTTCCTGCCTACTGTATCAGTAAGGGCCACCGCTTTAAGCGATGATACAAGGGTAAGTTTATTAACTATTCTACTTATGCTCTATACTAAACTTTTAACAGGACTAAATTTTCTAATCACATGCACGCAAATTCTAAAGATTCCCCTTATGCAATATACACATTATCGGAGCATCTTTTAGCACTAGTTGTGAACCTTCAAGGATTGGATTCTATGGCAAGACTGTCGAGGGAATGTCTAGAGACAGCCCCAACGACTGGTTCCAGAGTCCATGGAAACTCCATCTAACTCCATCTTCACATAAAGTATTAGTCCTCCATGTCAAGTAAGATCACCAGAGTGTCAAAGTATTTGTGTGGGGTGGAAAGGAAGGGTTCTATCCCGAGGGGAGCTTTGACTCTACCGAGACTTGGGCTCGTTTTGTAGAAGGAAGGACTCTCACGCGTCACTCTCCAATTCAATGTTAGTCCGGTTGCCACTGAAACGGCATCTATAATAAAGAGCTTAATTGGTGAGTAGAAGATGAATAAATGAATATTCAAAGAGTTGCAGAAGTACCAAAAATGAGAACTTGATGGCACATTTGTCCTTTTTGTTTGTGGGTTGCATTGCCTTGGATTTTGCCGCCATGAAGGTGTGAAGAGAAGAGGAAGAGATGGAGTGGCCGTTTATCATGCTGCACATCACATATTGGCATTATTGCAGTCTTGTCCCCAGTTTAGATGTCTAGCGTTCTATACCGGCCGTTTGCTGCTCTGTCGGCTCCACAATCAACTCTCCCGATTGGAAAAAGGTGTATCGCGCTAGACATCCGAACTGAGGGGGGAGGACTGTATAACTGACTCGCTCATGCGGCGCCAAGGTTTTTGCGAGGCTTCATGCGAACATGCAGACCTGTCTGATGCACGAAGAGTCTGAATGTCAAATGTTAGCTGGTGATTCTAACCCATCGCATACCGCTATGGCTTTGACGGGATGGAAAGAGACGGCAGGAGAGGATGATGAAGAAAAGATGGGTTAACGAACAAGCATGTCTCGCGCCACAGTGAGGGGTCAACGAGCTCAATGTCATATCGCATCAAGAGCGCTGGGATGAGCTTTGACATTTCCATCCATGCAATGTTGCGGCCGAGACAGGCACGCGAGCCGCCACCAAACGTGAGGAAGTTGCGCACTGTGTTCGAAGAGGTCAGTATGCGTGGTCAGACGACAAGGCGGCACAGGAAGAGAAGCAGACGGAAGAGCCAAAAGAACACTCACTCATCTCCCCCTTCACCCCCTCGCTCTTGCCCTCGATCCATCTCTCCGGCCGAAACTCCCCCGCATCCTCCCCATAAACTCCCTCATCCAAATGTACCGCCCACGCGTTCGCTCCAACCACATACCCCGCCGGCACATACTTGCCCCTAACCCTCATGCCCCCCTCGGGCACCACACGCGGCAGATTCAACCCAACGGACGGACACACCCTCAGCCCCTCATACAGGACCGCCTGCAGGTACTCCAACCTGGCCGCCTGGTCGTAGCTGGGCGGATCCTCAAGCCTGCCGTCCGCCCTCGCGGCATCAATCTCGCAGACCAGCCGCTCCATGGCAGCGCCGTGCGTCAGCAACTGGAACAGCACCGCCCGCAGCGCCACGGCCGTCGTGTCGCTCCCAGCGTTGATGTTGGACGTGGCCTGGCTGACCACATCGTCGTAGCTGAACTCGTCGGGCCGCTGCGCATGCGTGGCTAGCATGCGGGACACCATGTCGGGCCTTGCGTCTGGGTTGCGGGCGCAGGCCTGCGTCTCGCGAAGGGCGAAGGCGCGGAGGGAGCCGTGGCGGGCGGCGATGGCGAGGTGGGTGCCTATCAGGGGCTTGAGGAACTCGTGCAGTGTGTAGAGGAGGGGGATGTGGCCGAGCCAGGCGCCGCACGAGGCTATGGAGCGGATTGTGGCGAAGGTTCCCGAGGACGTGCCGTTGAGGAGGTAGGAGAAAGAGGTGGACCATGTTATTTCGCCAATCACATCTGAGGGCAAAGGTCAGCAATGGGGGATTGTCGTTTTGGTTGGGTGTATGGATGAGCATGGGATGAGAAATCGAGAAAGGTGAGATGGTTCATCTCTACGTTGGAAGAAATAAGAATGGCTCACCAAACGCAAACAACTGCACCCACTTTCCCATATCGATGCTCGACCCGGCCATGCCGTCAACCTTCTCCATCAAAACCCCAATACACTTGTCCACATACGGCTCCAGGTCCCGCAGAGTGTCCAGAGCAAACGCCCGCGCCACCATCTTGCGATGATGTCCGTGAATCTTCTCGTCTCTGCCGGCAAACAGGTCGAACTTCCTCTTTCCCTGGATGACAGAGTACCAGTACGACTTTTGGAACCGGGACCCGCCGCTGTATATCTGCTTGACGGCTTCTGGGTCGGCGATGCTGAGCTCGTCCGGCCCGATGCGTACTACGGGACCGTATTGGGCGTGGAGGGTTTGAATTAGGCGGTGATATTGGCCTTGGCGGATCTTGTAGACGAGCCATAGTTTGGTCAGTGAAGCGAGGAAGGGGCCGGGAAATTGGGCTAAAGGGGAGAAGCGGCGTTGATATACAATGTAGATTGTGGGAATGATAAGAGGGATCAAGTATAGATATTCATGCAAGACAGTGTGTAGTGCCACGGGAATGCTAGTGGAAGACATGGTTATGGCAGAAATGGTTGTTGCAGCACAACTAGAGGTAACTGTTAGATGCAAAATGGAGACTTGATGTAGACCTTCTGCTCAAATCTTCCCGTCTTTAATATCAGCACTCTCGCACGGCTATGTGCTGACGCGAGACCGAACATAGGGCTTCCCATACTTGCGGTCCTCCCTCTCACGATGATGAAGCTTGGGGCGAGGAGCGAATAAGGTGTGACGATGCACCAGACCCATGCTAAAATCACAACTAAGAGCTAGGGCCTCTACCCCAGACCATGACATGGGAGATCGACGCCGTGACGAATTGGCGTCGCCCTATGTGGCCTGCAATTGGGTTGAACCAGGGCGCTGGCGTCTTCAGGGTGCTGTCTAATGCGCCTCAACCAGGCTTGGTAGTGCTTAGCAAGGACACCAATCCGAACAGGTCTTCAGAGAAAGTTTGTAATCTCTACCATGCGCTAAGAGGTGTGTTGAAGCGTCAGCTTGCGCACGAGATCGACTCTCGCCAGTCCCATGGCCCGGACGTGCTGGGGGCAATTGATTGCCGTGATACCCTTTTAGGGAACATCCAAGTACTGCCTTTATTACCTCGTACGGGTCGTCGCGCCAATCGTTCGCGTGGCCTTCCAGCCAGAGGTTGTTGAGACGACGTGTCGTCAGCTCGTGCGACTACGAGAGCGAATGCAAGATATTCTCGGACAGCGACAATGGCGAGGCCTATGGCTCGGCCGAGGCACACCCGCCAATGCCGTGGCATATAAAAGCATGACAGGACGACATCTCAAGGCAGTGGGACACGGGAATAGCTATCTCGGAGTAATCTCGTTGGGTGTGGGGGGCTCTTGACCGGATCGTGGAGAGGTGACAGCACCCGAGCCCGCCGAGCCACACACGTGACCCTCCCCATCGGGCACTTACCGTAACAGGCAACGCGGCTTGGCTCCTCCATTGCCGATATGCTCTTCCGCCATGAGCCCCCGCGCCTGAGCCCTGACGGCATGCCCTCTCGGCGCCTTATTGTTCTTTGCGGACCACAGAACAAACCCGACATTACTGCCGGCCACAAGCGGCTTCTAATCATGGTTCTTCGCGTCCGTCGTCCGTTCTCCACCCTCCATGTATTAATTCAACCCCGTCCGTCCATTCAGCCTCCTCCAAATCTACATTGCGCTGTGCCGTGATACCGTTTCATTTATCCCCCCTTCTCTTGAATCTTTATCCAGCTCGACATGGCTGAGCAGAAATACGACATCGTAATAATTGGCGCGGGGCCGGTTGGCCTGACCCTCTCGACATGCCTGGCGCGATGGGGTTACCGGATAAAACACATCGACAACCGTCCAGAGCCCACCCCTACGGGACGCGCAGATGGCATTCAGCCCCGGTCGCTGGACCTGCTTCGCAACATGGGCCTCAAGCGCAAGGTCATGGCCTACGATCCCGCCAAGGTGTACGAAGTTGCTTTTTGGGACCCAAACTCGAAGGGAATCCACCGCACGGGCACGTGGGCCTCGTGCCCCAAGTTCATCGACGCCAGGTACCCGTTCACGACACTCCTGCACCAGGGCCTGATTGAGCGCGTCTTCATCGACGACATTGAGAAGAACGGTGGCCACATTCAACGCCCGTGGACGATTACCGGGTTTGAGAATGATGGCAAGGATCCCGTCTACCCGGTGCAGGTGAGCTTGGCGCACGTGGACGGTACCCACACCGAGACTGTACGCGCCAAGTACTTGTTCAGTGGCGAGGGCGCGAGGAGCTTCGTGAGGGATAAGTTGGGAGTCAAGATCCATCACAAAGATCCCATTGCGCATGTGTGGGGTGTGATGGATGGTGTTGTTCGCACCAACTTTCCCGACATCAAGGTCGGTACATTTCCATTAAATTTGCCGATTTCCCCTAACCTTTCCAGATGAAATGCACAATCCACTCTGATGCCGGCTCAATCATGGTTATTCCCCGCGAAGATAACATGGTTCGTCTGTACATCCAGATTGCTTCTTCAACGGATCCCGATTGGCACCCGCGCAAGACTGCTACAGCGGAAGAGGTCCAGCGCCGCGCCAAGGACATTCTCAAGCCATACGAAATCTCTTGGGACCGCGTCGAATGGTACTCGGTTTACCCCATCGGACAGGGTATCGCAGAGCGCTACACTCTCGATGAGCGTGTCTTTATGGGTGGTGATGTCTGCCACACGCACTCTCCCAAGGCGGGCCAGGGCATGAACACTGCGTTCCTTGATGCTGTCAACCTAGCCTGGAAAATTCACCACGTCGAATCTGGCTTCAGCCCTCGCTCAATTCTGTCGACATATGAGTCGGAGCGTAAGCTCATTGCGGAGAACCTTCTTGACTTCGACAACAGATACGCCAAGCTCTTCTCGGCTCGTATCCCGTCGGCAGGAGAAGTCGCAGGTGCAGCAAGTGATGAGCCCGCAGAGAACGATTTCATCAAGACTTTTAAGGCTTCTTGCGAGTTCACTTCCGGATATGGTGTTGCATACAATCCCAACACGATCAATTGGGGACCGGAGCACCCTGCCCAACATCCACTGTTCCTCCAGTACCAAAAGGGCACCAGCCTTCGCACGGGACGTATTCTCACACCCGCAACGGTTACCAGGGTCGTTGACGCCAACGTTGTGCATCTCGAGCAAGAGATTCCTCTGAACGGATCCTACAGGTTATTCGTCTTTGCCGGCAAGCCCGACAAGTCGGCAACTGCCCTCAAGGATTTGGCCACGCACATTTCGAACCCATCCTCCTTTTACAGCGCATTCAACTACGATGACAAGGAGACAGATCGCTACCATGAGCGACACAACCCTCACAACCGCTTCTTGTCTGTGTGCACAGTTTTCAACTCGCCGCGAGCCAAGATATCCATCAGCGAGATGCTCCCGGAGGTGCTTGCACGATACGCCGACCACGTCTACGCCGATGATATTTGGGATCAGCGGGTTCCCAATGCTCAGGCTGCGGCTCATGCCAAGATGGGCTTGGACGAGGAGACGGGCGGCATCGTGGTCGTCCGGCCAGACGGATACGTCGGCGCTGTTGTGAAGCTCGCAGAGGGCAAGGGCACGTGCGAGGCTCTGAACCAATATTTCAGCGTACTCACAGGAAAGAAGCTGGGTGAGGAGCGAGCAGCTTTGTAGTCGCCTCTCCGCCTTGTTTTCTTTCCTTTCCCGGTTTGTCGGTCTGGCTTGGGGCTCAGCATAGCGTGTCATTGTTTGTTGCTGCAGTATTTATGTCTTTGACATGAGATTAGATTATTATTTTTATCAAGAGATCAACGAACCACAGCCCAAGGAGCTAAAAATTGGAACCTGTACATATATCAATTCATCCTCAATTCAACACAAATGTTTCAAGAACGACGTGGCATTAAACATTAATGGTAGCGGTGACTGTAATCACAGATGAGCCCGTTTTCAGCTGAGGGCTACTCTCTAGTCGACAGCGAATCTAGCTTGGCCGCATTTTCAGTGGCTTTTGCTGCCCGCTTTCTCCATCGATGCACTGCGATACAAGAAAACGCTGCATATACAATATACAAAACCACAACGAACCACTGAAGAACCACCCCGGTAATGACAAGCTCGTCATAAGCAAATGCAGAATGATCAAAGTAGGGCCACACGTCGTCTTTGACGTACGTGACAGCAAGAACGGCCGATCCTAACCAAATTATGCTGAAGACCAAAGTATTGAGCAGAATGTTGACGGGGTGCAATCGGCCCGTGAGCACAAAGTAATGGTGTAGGGGCAGATGGATGACTTCGGCGAGGAGGGCAAAGCTACGGGCGAAAAAGAGTGGGCTGTGTTTTATCTGTGAGTTTCGGCCTGCTGCCTTTTTTTCGAGAGAGGTTTTGGTCGTACGGGTGATTACTTACAGTCCAGTACCCTCTATACCCCAGCTTATGGGGGGACTTTCTTTGCCCTTGTTATCTTTCTCATAAGAGTCCCAAAGAATGCGAGTGTAGATGTGGTCAGATATGAGAAGTATCCAAATCACCAGAACCAAAAAGGTTATGGGAAGAAGGGTGAGGTTGCCCCATCGCTGGGTGCCTACCTAGTGCGGAGGCTTGGGGCACGTATAGCGGGCGAGGAAGGACATGTCGTGTGTAGAGGATATGATTCGAGCTGTTGAAGGAAATCAAATAATTCTGAGGAAAGAAGAGACAGATGTGCGTTTAAGAGAACTACGTCGAAGATTCAACCCTTCCAACACACATCGTATCCCGTCCAGCTCCTACCCTGCGAGCATCACGTCGCTCATTGCTTTATCCCTAGAGCACATCGCCGCAAGGCTGAGTCACTGGATCCCTAAGTCCCCACTCTGCGAAACCCGACCAATGGGAAATGTCAGGATTGCCATGATTTCCTCATTTGGTGTTGTTCGCGAAGTTTCAAGTTCGCACAGCCTCGGGCGCCAAGAGCGAAGGAGCGAGGCTGAAGGGGCTCAAGTCCGCCCATTTTAGAGTTGAGAAAAAAGCCCTACGCCGCGATCTTGGGGGTGAAGTCTTGAAAGTCTTTTACGGACGAAAGGCTAGCGAACCGACAGTAGTCGCACGTGGGCATGGGATCTCGGAGTATATCCAGGGGAGACCCAAGAATTCCTCCGCGGCCCTTCCATCTCCACATGCCCGTTTCGAAACATCACGACTCAAGTCCACCAATAGCGGCTCCACAGGATATTGCTCCACTTGCCACAACCGGTAACTTGAAATAAAAGGGTCCGAGAGTTGATTGATGGTCGCGCAAATGCATCCATGCCACACTATACAGAACGTACGCTAAAAGAACCAACGGTTCGGAGCACCGCCGAGTATAGGAAAGCTTGGACTGGCCATCGGTACATGCCGCAGATGTGGTATCATAGAACCGTTGTCGTGCTCGCACTACGGTATGGCGTCGGCAAACAGGAGCCGGTAAGGAGTACGATGGGAAAGGGAGAGATCGAGGATAAATACTCGATTTCCCTCGATGCGAATATCGTTTCCTTGTAGGCTTGTCTGATCTGCTGCATCTACACTCAAAATCCTCGTTGTTGTCCGCTTCTTTGGTCATCTGACCGCTACCTCCAGTCAAGATGCGGTTGTTCGCTGCTCTTCACGCGCTCCTGCTATTGCCTTCTGGCGCCCTGGCAGCATGGGGCTACACTGATGATGGCAGCAACTATGTCATCGACACCAACGCCAACCTCATCGTCAAGGTCAGCAAGACCAACGGTGATATGACCTCGATCAAATACCGGGGCGTGGAATACAACGGACAGGCCGGCAAGAACTCACACGTCGAGTCCGGCCTCGGCGCATCGACTGTCACCATCAAGCAGTACAGCTCGCCCCCCGTCATCAAGGTGAACATCAAGTACGGCACCCTGAAGCACGACCTCGTCTTCCGGTACGGCAACGCAAACGTCTACATCTTCATGAACAAGGCCGACACCAGCGTCACCGTCTCCCGCTACATTGTGCGCATCCCGCCCAACATCTTCACAAACGACCGAAACACGGACACGGACTGGATTCCCGACGGCGCGCCAGCCATCGAGTCGGGCGACATCAATGGCGTCAATGGCCAGACTTGGTCTAAGCACTACTCGGGCTACAAGTACGGCCGCACTATCGACTACGACTATGTCGGCTATACAAATGCGAACGTGGGAATGTACCTGATTCGCAGCAACCACGAGAAGGCATCCGGAGGTCCGTTCTTCAGGAGCTTGATCAGGCGAGGTGGTTCGGGAGGGCCGGATCTATACGACATTTACCACTACAACATGGGTGAGTTTGCATTGTTCCCATTTCACGGCCCTTTTTCGAGTTTAGACTTTATCGTTAGGGCTTTTTTTGTTTATTGGGGGGGTTTTATCGATATTAACATGGGTCAGGTCATACCGATGTGATGCGGCTTGGCCTCCAGGGTCCTTCGGTCTTGCATTTTACCGACGGCGGAGCGGCTCCCAACGCTAACCTATTTGCCCGCAGGGCCGACTGGAGCTGGTTCGATACCCTTGAGATTGATGGCTGGGTGCCTGCGAGCAGGCGTGGCGCTGTCGCAGGTGTTGGGCTTGCCAACGTCAAGAGTGGATTCCAATATGTCGTCGGTTTGAAGAATGATCAGGCGCAGTACTGGACCATTGCTGGAACTGGTTCATGGAGGATCGATGGTGTGCTTCCTGGCACCTATACCCTTACTGTGTACAAGCAGGTAAGCAAGTTCACGTTACCGCATCTCTTAGCCACAACGATGAATGCTGATTGTCATTCCTCTAGGAACTCGAAGTCCACACCTCTGAGGTGACCATCACGGCCGGTGGCACCGCAACCAAAAACACAATCACCTGTGCCGATCCCCAGGATACAACCGCCATATGGCGCATCGGCAGCTGGGACGGCACGCCCGCCGGCTTGCTCAACTTCGAAGACAAGCCCATGAAGCCCACGTACATGCACCCCTCGGACTCGCGCCTCGCAAAGTGGGACGCGAGCAACTTCATCGTCGGCACCTCAGGTGCAAACAGCTTCCCCGGCTACATATGGAAGGACATCAACAACGACCACCTCGTCTACTTTCGCCTCTCGGCCGCGCAGCTCGGCCAATCGTTCAAGATCCGCATAGGCGTGACGCAGGGCCTTGCTGGCGGGCGGCCCACCATCAGCGTGAATTCATGGGCAGGGACGCCGCCCGCGCAGAAGTCGCAGGGCGATACGAGGAGTTTGACCGTGGGGACGTACCGCGGGAATAATTGGGTGTATGAGTGGACTGTACCGGCTAGTGCGTGGACGCAGAGCACAAGCGAGTGGCAGATATTGAAGATTACCGTGATTAGTGGCAAGACGGCGACGGGTTACTTGAGCCCTGGTATTGCGGTTGATGCTGTGGAGATGATTGCCGCTTAGTCGAAGAGTTGAGAGACACTTCGGAGGCATTTCGCTGTATATATTTATTTTGAAAGATGAATGGCCATGTATATATTAGGCCTATGAGATGTTTGGTGAGCAATTTTTTGACACCTCTTTTGATCGTCTCCTATAAGTTAAGTCCGCCTGATTTTTATGCACTGCTATCATTGTGTTTTGTTCCAAACACGGCCAACTAGAAGCTTGTACAAGTGCGATGAGAATTTATAAACATACGAAAGGTATTTAATCATTTATAAAGTGAAAAGTTCTTGAATATACTGTAATGATTGTAACGACAGTTGCTTGTTCTAAAAATGTATAAGCTAAAGATTCACCGTGTAGATAGCGGTGATGAAATGAGTCTAGCTACATCTACAATCCCCTCTCCAGCTCCGATGGCTGGCATATTTTTACTCTAGCTGCTTGATGCTCTGTCACCTCCATCACCAATTTCTCCGATCCGAAAGAAGAACTTGATGCAGCTGTGTCTGATATCAGAGTTATAGAGCGTGTTCACGAATTTCAGGCTCCAGCAGCTGCAAGGTCAAGTCAAAATCTTGACGACATCCTTGCGCGTTTTCACAGACATTGAGATGGTATAGCTCCCTACTAGCGACATTCTAGCCTTCCCAAAGTTAACCGAGAACATTATCCAGGATAGTAGTGACTTTAATGATGGGTTGCCATGTTACGCTGAAGCAGATAGATTTTAGACAATCAACTTTGCTTGTCTTGCTTGGATGAACGTGTGTTCATTTTTTTATGTGCATGCGTCCACTTGATCGTAACCTGCAATCCGTCTCCTGTACTTTGAGGTCATTTTTAATGAAAATAAATTAACTGCATATGTTCGATGATCAAGCGAATGGAGCACAACCAATCATCGTGTTGTCAGACCCAATAAGCAGAGACAGATATAGCCTGTTGCGATCCTTTTGTGCACAACGCTGCTTACAGCAAACAATCAGCTTTTGGGGGAAAACGTTAGTGCACATGCTGTGCGACCATGCGCAAACAAGGCTCTTTCATTGGTATATCTACTGCGATTCAAGGTACCCCACCTAGGACTGTTAACCCCACCAAGCTTACTTTTCATCAACTCCAGAACGTTACGAACATACATTCAAAATGACTGACCTCAATATGTTGAAGCGCACCCTGAGACAAGCAGTCCAAAAGGTCGCAACTTCGAATTTGACTCAAACATTGTCGGAATCACAATACAGCGCTGGTTTCGAAATTTTGGTGCAGGATTCTGGATGGCAAACGTACCAGAATTTCATCATCCCACAACTTGAAAAGCTCTTTCATTTCGACTTCAAATCTCGTGCCCAAATATCTGTGTTAGAAATAGGACCCGGCCCAAAGAGCGTATTAGGATATCTTCCTGGCCATTGCAGGGAAAAGATCAGAAAGTATACCGCATTTGAGCCGAACAGTCTATTTTGTGAACAGCTCGAAAAATGCATTGGCATCGAAAGCTCTAGTCAGCATACACAATCACCATTCCCTGGTCTAAAAAAGCAGCCGAAGATTTTTAAAGACCCATTTGGTTTGCAACGAATGAGAAGTCAACATCTCGGGACCGATTCGAGGCTTGCGGAAAAGTTCGACCTCATTCTACTCTGCCATAGCATGTATGGCATGGATCACAAGCAGAAAGTGATAGAGGAGACGCTAGAACTTTTGGTCGAGAAGCCACAAAGTGGGATGGTAGTTGTCTTTCATCGAGATGAGCCGCTATATTTCGATGGGTTGGTGTGCCATCAATATGCCCCATTTCCTGACGGTGTCATCAGTGTGAAAGACAACGATACCAACCTAGACTATTTTTCTGCATTCATTGCTGGTATCACCTATCAGTACCCGGACATGGACAAGATTGTACGAGCTCAGTGGCGCAAGATATGCCGTTCTCTAGGCCGTCAAGAAAAAGAACATGCAGAGACTCTTACATTCAGAGCGCCCGAGGCCATGATGGTCTTTAATCACCATGCGATATCATTACCAGAGATTATGGCGCAAGTACCATTCGTCAAAGATTCGATTGTTAAAAACAGAGAAGCCCGTCTTCGTCGCCCGGCGTCCATCTTGAGACCAACAAAAGTTCATCATATCCAAAACATTGTCCATTGGGCCCTAAAACATGGCACTAATCTGACGGTCGTTGGAGGAGGACACAGTGGTCAGTGCCACTGGAATAACATCGTTGCCGTCGATATGAGTGCATTTAACAGCATTTCTATTGTGTCAGAAAAGCAGTGCGAAGGAGATCCGAGCGCTCATCCTTATCCCTTGGCTGTCGTTGGCGCAGGATGCAAAACAGGCGAAATCATCTCCAAGACCATGGTGGCCGGCCTGACCGTACCTCTTGGGGCTCGCCCAAGTGTGGGCGCAGGTTTATGGCTGCAAGGTGGTATTGGACATTTGTCTAGACTGCACGGCATGGCTTGCGACGCTATCGTAGGTGCCGTTATGGTCAGCGTCGATTTTGGCCAGATCCTTTGCGTCGGTCTTGTACCCGATGGGCATGTGCCTCCCGATTCAGTCAGGCCCAAAAATGAGGCCGAAATCCTTTGGACCATCAAGGGTGCAGGAACCAATTTCGGGATCATAGTCAGTGTGACATTCAAGACCTTCCCAGCCCCCACTTTTTCGGTCGGAAACTGGGTTCTACCACTTGACAATGATTCTGAAGCACAACGAAAAATTGCCAATTTTACGATACTAGCATCAGAGAAAGATCCGTCATGTTCGTCTGCTGATGCATATCTGTATTGCGATGCGGAAAAATTGCACATGGGTGTGACTGTGTTCGAATCCTCGACTTCGGACCTCAAATCTCCAGTTCTCTCTGTTGCCAACTCAATTCCAAATTGGGGCGAAGTAAAATGGTCAGGCCCAATAAATTGTGAGGAACTTTTCGATGCCGAGATGTACGTGTCTACGATGCATGGCGGGCACGGTGGCGGCAAGACATCGTCATTCAAACGATGTTTATTCCTAAACCGTGTCGGTGAAGAAGAAGTCGCTCTTCGTCTCATAAAGGCAATAAAGTCACGACCTACTCATCTCTGCTATCTTCATTTACTGCATGGTGGTGGAGCTGTACGAAACGTTCGGGCCGACACAGCTTTCGGTTGTCGAGATTGGGATTTCGCCTGTGTCATAACTGGTGTCTGGCCTCGCGAAGAGGATGGAACCGCAATCGAAAGACGTGCAGTAGATTGGGTTTACAGAACCGCTGCAGAGTTGCTGCCCGTTAGTAGCGGAGTGTACAGTGCTGACCTTGGGCCTGATCCCAGAGACGCCGGGTTGGCGACACACGCCTTTGGGATAAATCATCGACGTCTATGCTGCCTCAAACTTGAATTGGATCCATTCAACTTATTGGCATATGCGTGTCCGCTTCGGCTGCCATCCCCAAACTCCAAACAAAAGCTTGTTCTCCTCATTACGGGCGAAAGTGGCGCGGGAAAGGACTATTGTGCCGAAATCTGGGCCTCTACCATCCCCAAGTATACCAGTAGTAACCTCAAAGTTCGCGTCGCCAGCATCAGCGATAAGACAAAGCAAGAATATGCAGCGACTACTGGTGCTGACATTGATCGCCTGCTTCGTGATCGTGCGTACAAAGAGTATCATAGGGCAACACTGACGGAATTCTTTCACGAACAAGTGAAGAATCGACCAAACCTACCAGAAGAGCATTTTACGAGTGTTGTGAATGAATCTCACGACGTGGACGTGTTGTTTATCACCGGAATGCGAGAAGAAGCTCCAGTCGCATCGCTGTCGCATTTAGTGCCAGAAATCAGACTTATCGAAGTTTATGTCCAGACTAATCCGAACACAAGACTAAACCGCATGGGATTTTCTCAAAGTGCGGAGACACTGGACAGCGAACACAAGACGTCGGCTTTGGGCTATCGCCCATGTCTCATATTCGACAATAGTGTAAACGGACTCGACATGGTGACGAAATTTGTTGAAGAAAAATTGGTAAAATACATTCACCCAGACGTTGAAAGACTCGCGGAGATGGTAAGTCTAGTGCCCAACTTTCCACGCCCTGGCATCGAATTTCGCCACGTGTTGGGCATAGCCCAGCAACCAGGAGGACTAGCACTGTGTACATCTCTGCTGAAATCTCATTATCCCCGCGACTGGACCAAGGTTAATGCGATCGTATGCTGCGAAGCCGGCGGCTACATATTTGCATCTGCGCTGGCTGCAAAGGTACATGTTCCACTGGTTCTGGTTCGCGAGGCAGGCAAATTGCCGCCGCCCACTATCTCTGTAACCAAGTCTCCGTCACACGTGTCATCTTTGACATCGCATAGCCCCGAGAAGCGGATGGAGATGGAACAGAGTGTGCTGTCCGCAGGCGCATCGGTGGTGTTCATCGACGACGTGCTTGCCACGGGAGAGACACTTTGTGCAGTGCTGAAGCTTCTAGGTAAAGCTGGCATTGATAAAGAAAACGTCGAAATTATGGTAGTAGGAGAGTTTCCAGTCCACCGTGGTCGGCTGATGCTACGCAAACGGGGATACGAAAGATTGCATATTCAAAGCCTATTGATATTTGGCGGTGCTTAGAATAAGAATATGTGTCTTTGATACTATGAAAGCTTTGTTCGAGTCAGTTTTGCACCTGGATATTTGCCATAGAATTCTCGGTCAAGGAGAGGTAGAGTCTGAATCTTGGTTTCTTATCAAGGGATAGGTCCACACGCCAGCTTCTCCTTGTAATTCAGATGACGATACATACAATGTTACTCGAGACATATTTTCTTTAACGTTTAATTTGTTTGGCCTAGTCTTTTGTGAGCTGCTAGCTTCCTCGAGGAATACTTCATCCTTCAAGCAGTAATATCAAAAGTCATGATTCTGATACCCAAAAGGAACAGCGAGATCGCTGTTACGAACTCACTCGAATTCTATTTCGAATCTGCCATACTCCGAACATCACCCGTTTAACTTTCTACCATCCGTGTGTCCGCGTGCAAGTTTGCGCTCATCTCAACATACCACTAAGACAGATAAACCATCCCCTTTTCTCACCCTTGATCCAAGAATCCAAGACACGCCCATCCAACCTCAACAACTCCTACACCGCCTACCTCTAGATAGCCCAAGCCCAAGTTTTCACAGTCTACCAATCCAGCGCGTGACCACACCCCCCTTGCCTCCAGCCCCCAACCCCCGTCCATCACCCTACTATTTTCTTTTTTCCCCTGCCATCGCGCTCTACCGCGAGCCTCGGCTCAAGGGGGTGGCAGCAGCAGCAGCACCATGCCGCATCCAGGCCGACGATCCGTGGCGGTGAAGTAGCACGGGCACCACGGCGCATGCTGGTTGGCAGGTACCTAGTCCAGAGTACTCTGTAGCCAGCATGGCAGCGGGCGTGCCGTGGCGCAACGCTCCCCAGCGATCGGTGAACGAGCGGGTGGATGAGTGGGTGTGCGGGCAGTTTGGCTTGGTTTCGCCTACCCCGCAACACCAACGTCAGGGCATCGTCACCGGGCGCCAAGCTGCTCCGGCTTTCTTTCGCAACAACCGTTTTTTTTTTCCCACCGATCGTGAGTAGACTATTTATCTAGATACTCGGACGGAGGGGAGGAGGGGGTCTGCAACACGGAAAGTTGGGGCCGATATTCGCAGTAAAAAAAACCGACATGGGGATTGGGATTTGCGCCGAAACGCTCCTCTCGTCTGGACTGATGGTCGGATGAACATGCATAGTATGGCCGACTCGTCTGAGACATGGTGGCAGCGAGCGCACACGGGAGAAAACGGGGAGCACAGCACGAAGGCCGTTTAATCTTCTCTTTACTGCATCTTGGCGTTTTCCCCGTCTACCTGACTGCATACCTCACACTAGCTAGCTAGCTAGCTAGCTGCACTTTCCAACTGGTTTTCCCGCCAACCTGCCACGATCTAAAACACCACGCGCGACCGTTGGACACCACAAAAGTAGGACTAGACGTTTGCAAATGGAAGGGAGGGGGGGAGGGCATACACCAGAGAGAGGATGATTTGCGAAAAGGAAGGGTAAATCAAGACAGGAAACAGAGAAAGTTACCCGAACCGAGCGCTCCACTATTCTAGCACTAGGCGGGCCGGGACAGGGGGGATCGGGTGGGTGATGCTCTTTGCAACGAGGCGAGGCGCGCCTCACGCGCATGCCATTCTCCACTACTAGTAGACTAACTGCCCGCACACCCTCCCTGCCGCCGCCGCCGCCGCCGCTCACGGCACATCACCTAGGTACAACTTGGACGCGACTTGCGACTTGTCTGTCATTCGGATACTACGTCGAGTAACGCCGAGTCCTACCAGAAGAGAGAGAGAGAGAGAGAGACCAAGAGGCAGGGAAACGCCTAGTTGCCATTCTTCAGACCAAGCTGCTTGACGCCCTGGGCGAGAATCCGCTCCACCTCGTCCTTGTGCTTGCTGAAATTGTCGACGAGGTTGTCCCTGGCGACGACGCGGAGTCATTAGCGCTGTTCTGTGCAGATGTCGCCGTGCAAATGTTTCGCCCTCACCGCCGCAATGATATCATCGCCGCTGCGGCGCGGGCATGAGTGAAGGGGCGAGTATGGGGAGGCAGGTACGATGTCGGTGTCGGTGGAATTTGGGTACATATGTGTATCAGACATGCAGCTGTATGCATGGCATGGTTCATGGTTGTAGGGATGGGCTTGATTCTCGGCGTGCGCGAACGGGACGGGAGGGATCAGGAGTAGGAGCTCGGTCAGGGAGGGGCGGATGTGGGTAGTGTGGGTACGGTGCGGCGCGGTAGCTGAGGCAGATGGAGAGAAAAGGAAAGTTGCTACTCACCACATCTTGGGCTCGTGTTCGTGCTTCTTGTTGCTGTTCCAGGCCCAGTCCGTGATGGTGAACTGGCGTGACGACTCCATCATGAAGGCGATGGCGTCTTTGCTGATACGCATCTCAGGAGGCACGTCTGCGCTTGCTGCCTTGAACTCCTCGTACGCGACACCGTGGGGTGTGAAGCCGGTTTCAAAGCTCACCTGCGTGTTGCATCTTGGTCAGCGTCGCGCTCGGTCTGTTGAGTCTACTACTCGATGCAGGGTGGGAAGAAGGGGGGGCTTGAAACTCACACCGCCAGGTTGAAATTCGTCCGAACGGCCGCCATATTGGCCGTAAATCAGGCCCATGAGCTCCGATGCCGCATTCCGGTGATACTAGCCTCACATTAGCCACACATGCACGTCTTGCTCGCATCGTAGATCGTAGCTGGATACTAGTGCCACTAGCACTATTCAAATGTCTCGCTCGTGGTTCCATGGATGTCATGTCCACGCACGTTTTTGACAAGCTGTGAAGAGGTGGGTACCTACATAGGGGGGCCGGTATCTGAAACAGGGTATCAGCAGCTGTAGATGGTGGATACTTCAATAGTAAAGGGGTGGAAATAGACTCACGTGTGAGATGCTACGTCCCATCTCGGCGAAAAGATAAGGAAGTCTGCGAGTGGCGCACTTGGGTCTCGTGACGGGGCTGTCAAGACGCAAAAGATACTCGGATCGATGTGGTCGACCGAGATGGACCCGACGTTTACAAACTTGGTCAGGTCGTACTTGTAGGGTACATAGTTGCCATGCCACTGAGACATGGAGGTCAGTATTGCTGTGGAGATCTCGATCGGGCACAATTTACTTACTGCTACCACGTCGAACGGAGAATGGTTCTGCGTGCTCTTGAAAAACTTGCCTCCAAGCTTGTAGACAATCTCCCATGGGGCCAGCTCGATCTCGTATTTGGCCACGGGATGCAAAAAGTCCCGAGAGTTGGCAAGTCCATTTGCACCCAGAGGGCCAAGTTCAGGGAGTTGGAAGTTGGAGCCCCAAATTTCTGCGCAGTGTCAGAGCTTACTTCCAGATTCTGCGCCTTGAATGACACTGTGCCACTTTTTCAATTTCGAGGACATGGCACATGGCCGGCCTCTAAAAGTAGAACACTGTGCCAAATGTACGTACCCAAAATGTATCCTCTCGTAGCACCGTCGGGCAGTCCGACCTTGAACCTCTGGCCGCGCTGGATCACCACAATCTCGCCAGGCTGGACAAAAAGGGAGCCAAACTCTGTTTGGATGTCCTAATTTAAGAAATCAGCATCGACTTCCCACTCCATGTTTCCTGGGACCAAACACCCCCTTGGGTCCCCTGTCTACAAAAAAAAAGCAACAGAATGGTAATGCTGGGAAGAATAATCACTAACCAGAGCACCTTGCTGCGGCACAATCAGGAAGTCCCCATCCGAGTTAACCGCGGCCCTCCTCTCCATGCTCTTATTAGCCAGATACGTGTGTACGGCCAATCCTTCGCGCAGGGTCGGGTCACCCGACCCGGCGATGGTCTTGAGCCCGGAGATGAAGTCGACGTCGCCATCGGTCGGGATGTCGAAGGGCAGCCAAGCAAGCTGTGTGGGTGAGACGTGGACTTTTGGGTTGAGGGTCAGGAAGTTAGATTCGGTATCGTTGTTGTCCGGAAGGGCCGTCTACGCAGCGTTTGTTTGCGTCAGCTTATGACGAAAAAGTTGACCAAAAACGTAAAGAAGAGAAGGGACGTTGGTCAGATGGTTCCAGGTAGGCGCGCGTAAGCTGGCTTGCCAAATATCTTCGACAAACGCCATGATTTTGCCTCTCTGGACGCACTCCGGCGCCCTCCGCTGGGGGGTCGGTCTCGGATGCGCAAAGTGCCGTACTCCATCTAACCAAGAGGCTACGGATGACACGCCCACATTTCCTATTCGGGAGCCATCATCCATCGCCTTCGCCACATGCTGTGCCTGTAGATAGGGCTGAGACAGTGGGATAGAGAAAACTTTCATCTTACAAATCCCTGGTGAGCAACCGCGGGCCTGGCTCGGTACAGCCAAGCCTTCTTATTGAGGTGCCTGGGAGCGACAAAGGCGGAGGCAGTAATTTGCTCAGCGTAGAGGCCGAATCTCACGCAGCGCGGACTATTCTGTCCTTTGGGTATGGTGCCTATTGCAGTGGAGAGACTGCGGTCAGATTAAACTCGCAAGCCATGGACTCGAGCTTCCACTGACCCGGGACTGCTTCTGACTCGAATGAGTTGTCGAAACCTGACTGGTACTGAAGGCGGGCGTCAGCACGACGGGGATTCTTGCGGTAGCGGGCATGGACGTCAGCTCACCTCATAGGGATCATTCTTTCGGGTTCCAAACGAAGGAATTGCGCCGTCTTTTTGCGTCTCGGCCCAATGAAATATTTTCTGGTATTCGGTTGGATCGTCGAGTTGGGAGGGCATGTTGAAAGATGCGGAAAGTTCCGGAAGAGAGCTGTATGGCGCAGAGTTGGAATCCAGACCCGGGGTAAGCGGTCGTAATCAAAGACTGATATTGCTCACGCGTCAACAAAGCACAATGGGAAGGTGACTGGTGGGCGATGAGATAGAGACTGAGTTTTTAGGTGTTCAAAATGGGAAGCTCGGCTTGACCCCACATGCGGCAGGGTTTCCAACGAGGGTACACGGTGGGGCAGTCTCACCACTTGCTTGTGCGTTTACTCCACGATCAATTTACCCCATCTTCTTGGTTGCAGGATCGCGTTGCACGGCAGCATCCGGAATACCCAATGCGTGAGGGAGCGCCCTCGGGGATGAGGGTGACGATGGAGGGCCTTCTCCAACTCATCCTGGCTTGGGCTTGTGTTTTGCTGCCATCAGCGGGGAGACGAGGGCATGTCGAGGATTCTCACAGCGTCGACAGTGGGACTGATGGGTCCAGGAGGACCCAATGGTACATGCGACCGACGTCAAGCTCGACGACGCTCGAGGCGGCGTGGAGGTGGCAGTTGCAGGTACCCCAACTGCCGGGCAGCACCGGGAGCATCGGGAGGGGCAGCTCGGGGGCCCAGCGGAGCTTCGGCGCTTCCCATTCGCCCCCGTCGTCGGACGACACGTCGGGCCGGGCACGTTCCACGTGGGGTTGTCCATGATGAATGCCTTTCTAAGAAATGCGTAAGCCGCGGCGGGCAGCATGCGCTCTGCGCTCTGCGCTCTGCGCTCTGCTCTCTGCTCTCTGCTCTCTGCTGATGGGCCATGCCCTCCATCACCGCCCAAATGGCCTGCCTGGCCTTTCGATCCCTCGTGGCGTCAGCTGCATTCCCACGAGCCCCCTCGCTCTTCCATATATCCGAGCTGTGATATAGACTCGACCTGCTATGCTGGTACTCTGTGCTGCCCTGCTGCCCTGCTGCCCTGCTGCACTGCTGATCTCCGTCAGATTGCATCTGGCCCAGCATCACCCTCTCTCGAACCGCACCACGATGCCGGAGCACCCAATAGACGGCGGATCCATTCATCGCATTCCAAGGTTCCCTCCCAGCAACACCGATCGCCTCTAGCCTCACCAACGGCTCGCACGCCTAACGCCAAAAAAAAAAAACGCCGCACTCTGGGACGACCTTTCAGCCCTACCACATCGACACAAACACACCCGTCCAACCCCATCTCAGCGCTACTGCCCGTGACAACTGAAGCGCCAGACGAGAGAAACCCCAACATGCGGACCTCGCCTACCGGACACGGCGTCCGCCAAACAAAAAGGCGGGCTGCCACAAGGCGCCCTCCGATACCAGCCCAGCCCAGCCGCAGCCCAGCCAGCCAGCCAGGCCTTCTCTGCACCCAACCCCATCCAAACCCTGATGAGAGCTGGCGAAAGCAAGAAGCAGATGAAGACCCCAGGCCCCAGGCCCCTCCATCCCCCCTTATTCCTGCAGGTGAGATTTTCCTAACCACCACCAGCAAGCACCAGCAGCAGCGACGACAAACAAGGCAATAGGCAATCGGCACGCCTGGGCGTATCCATCCACACTCCCTCGTTTTCGGCAGTGACCAAGACCGAAATCCAATATCTCGACGCTTCCTCTCGGAGCCTAGCGCATCCAAGTATATTCCCTGATTGCGTTTTTTCGTTTTGTAAACATTGTCCTCTCGCTTTCGCACCGTCCATGACCCTGCTAGAGCCCACTCCTTCCACTAGACCTTTTTATTTGCCCTTCTCTCTTTTGCCATGTATATTTAAGGTTTTGCCGCTGTCTGCATCGGAGCTTGCGCAGGGCGCGGGAAGCGCAGCGCAGCAGCGGTAGCAGCGCCGAAAAGGCGCATCAGCACGTAATATGTGACGACTGCGCATACAATAGTAGCAGTACCTAGCCCCCCGTCATCGTCGTCGGACTTGTGTCCCGAGCGGCGCCTCTTATCGCCTCGCTCGGAGCAAAGGAGCGGGCGAGATTAAGCAAAAAATAGAAAGAAGAATAAAATAAAAACAACAAGTAGGGTGGGTGGATACGGCCACGATGGAATGCACTTGCGATGGTGGTGTACGCCTTGACTCTGGAAGGGAAAAACCCTCCCCAAGTCTGGGCCCGCCATACATCATGACAGGACGGAATGGGACGTATCGGTGGCTGCGCTTTTCCCACTGCGCTCCCCTCGCACACGTTGTGGCGTCGTAAGCCCTGCAACCCTGCCCGACCTGCGCCTCTGGCGAGAGATGCGGGGAAATGCAATTTGTTAACAAAGCGACCAGCACGCCCGCCCGACGCCCAGAGGTCCAACCTTGCCCCCCCCCCTCTCTCATCCCATACAGTACGCGCGCACCCACCACCACCACCACCACCACTACTACCACCACCACCATTACCCACCCCTGCCTCGGTTCCCCCCCCCCTGTCCTGCCCTGCCCTGCTTCGCTCAACACCATCTTTGCTAAAATGTAGTGTATACTCCTTCGGGCGAGCTAGATCATGAGGCCCCATGCCTCGAACCCCTCCCTGTTCCCAAGCGCTTAATCGAAACTTGAACGGCTGATCGCGAGTGCAGCCATCATGGGCCGGCTCATGATACCGATCCTCGCAATAGTCGCCTTGCCCCATCTCCGGCTTCCGCGTTTGATGTCATGGACTTTGAACAATACCCTGAGGGCCCTGCATTTACCCTGCCGCAGACCCTCTTCCTCCCCTCCCCCCCCTCCTCCCCCTCCTCCCCCTCCCCCCCAAACTGCTAGAGCCGTTGAGAGCCGTAGCGCCGCGAAGCCCAAAGCCCCCAAGGCTACACTGGACGGTGTGAAGAAAGAGTGTCCCTGCGCGATCGGTGAGGCAACATGGCTCGCACACCGCGTCTTGACTACCCATCTCGCTCCGCCGTGGCAGCAGGCTATCCGACCCTCGCGCGGGGCGAATCGGAGCAGCCACAGGCCAGGGAAACTGGGAGATCTCCACGAGTTGGCCCGAAGGGGCGCGCCAAGCTGGGGTAAGACACTACTGATGGCTTCTCTGCGCCAAACTTAGTCACGGGCGTCGCCTGTCGCAAGAAGCGTCGGATGGACTGTTGCTAGCGACGCGATCCAGCTCGGGATTATAACGCTGCTGGGTGTGGTTAATAATCTCAGAGAGACTGCGCGCTAGACGTCTACCTGAAGGCCTGACGCCCTCGGGGTGTGGCTCCCCTCTGCTACGCTGCATGGGCGTTGGAGATGGCCACCGATCAATCACATCACTAGATGCCGCAGCATGGAAAGAGATGGCGTGCGTGACGATGTGACGTGATGATTACTAGACTGCCCATATTGGCTGCCCAGCGATAGAGTCCTGTTTTTTTCCTTCTTGTTCTCGTTGAAGCAATACGACTTTGTTTGTTTGACGCGCGGCGCGTCCTCGACCTAAGCATACATGTTCGTGTTCCAAGCCACAACTTACGAGTAATATACGTACAAGGCACGGCCTCAGTCGTTCATCCATGCTGCGACGCGGTTTCCGCCGAAGCGTGCAGCAAAACGAAGGCCGGTGGAGCCCATGGGCGCGTAACTCACGCTGAAGCTCACCAGCGCTACCAGCTGGACAATGACCGCGATGAGGGTGAGGAATGTGCTTTGAAGGCCCTACATCACGCGGACCAACCATCAGCATCCGACAATCGATAAGCCCATGCGTGGGGTGGGAAATGGGAAAGTTCGACAGGGTTCACGCGGGATGTGCATCCACGGTCGATGCATGCAGGGATCAGGGGCATAGAGTAGACGACGACTTACGATGCTGAAGTAGAGCGTGAGGGCCAAGGATCCCAGATACGCTGCACTGAAGGGGAGCCGAGGACCACTGATGAGATGTTGCACTGGAGAGCAGAGAGTAAGCACCTCGTCGAGACGGGCGTGCGATGACGGCGAGGTCGAGACATCTTACCATATTGCACCGGGCCCATCAACACGGCCCAGGCCAGTAAAAACAAGAGGCTCCCCATACTCCATCTGGCAAGAGGTCGTTAGCGTTTCGTCCCTCAAGTGATGGGTGGGAATTGGGCCGAAGAAGAGGTCGGAATTAGGTAGAGCCCTCTGCAGCGCCCCGGAGCTAGACCGCATGATCGATGGAACGGGACTAAGGCCGATGGTTTGGTGGCTCGAGAGGTCATAGGTGGCACACCAGCCAACGCCGCCTTGGATTCGCCAGAGGCGATCGCCGCGTTCGGTCGGTGGAGGCATCAAGGGCCGCAGCGGGTATGGCAGCATCCCTGCTGGGGGGTGCATGATGTTCGCCTCTCCGCCAGGACGACGGAAGCGGTATGTGCCACGGCCTCGCCGCTGCAAATGACTCCCCTAGCTTCGGGGCAGGGCCAGGCGGTTTCTGGTAGATAGAGACGAAGGGGGGGGGGGGGGGGGAGAGAGGGATGGCTCAACTTACAATACGGCGAATTTGCGGGGGCGGACGATGAAAACGGGCGTAAACATGAGGCCGATGCACACGGCAAACATGACGGCGGATGCCAGGAGCAGCCCGCCCCATACGAGCATTCTGTCCCAGCGACTCACTGGACGAGTGGGTTAGCAATGAGAGCGATAAGAGTGGACGTGAGCGGTGAACGGATATGCACGCCTCATGCAACCAAGGCGATTTACGCAGGAACTCCCTCCTGTCACCATTATTTGGCCGATCGCTGCGGTGAAAGACCAGATGATGCCTTGGGAGTCAAACGAAGGGCATAACAGATCCTGGGGCACGATAACAGCGGGCTGCATCGGGGAAGGCGCGCAGAAGTCACCTAGAAGGACATGTCGACGTCTGGCAGTGCATCTAAGACTAGCCCCGCGCAGTGTCTTTGGAAGCCATCACGAGGCTTGCCAGTGACTCGTAGCGATGTTTAAAAGCATAAAAGAGATCTCGATCGCAGCATTGTGATGTCCAGGGGTGCAGAGGGGTGCGGGAGGATTGCTTTTGAAGGGTCCAAAGGGTCCTCATGGGAATCCATGGGGACGGCAGGGCATTTGGGAAATTCGCCACTGCGAAGAAGAAGGAAAATGAGACTTACGCGCAAACCACCCTTCCTCCTCCTCCCTGCGGGTGGGCGCCGGCAGAGGTGCGCCGGGGTTCTCAGTGGTCGGCAGCCTGACATAGCCACCATCGCCGAAGGGATTCAGGTTTTGGAGCCTGCCCATGAAGGTGGGCGGCGCGGTGTTCACGGGAACGTCGGAGTCTCTCCTGGCCCACCCCAGCGAGTTCATCGAGTCCCGGAACGAGGCGGACGCCATGGCAAAGTGACAAACGGGTACGCGGCCGGGCGGGCAGGCAGGAAAATCAGGGAAGTCAAGCAGGGAAACAAATCAGGGAAAGGCCACGCGGGAGGTGCAGGAGGGGAGAGAGCTGGCTGCGGGGCGGCCGTGGAGCAGGACGGCGGACGGAGGGGAGGGTGTAGGGTACCAGAGAAGCTTTTCAAGGAGCCGCAGCAGGCGACACAAAGATATCCGGTCGTGGAAGGGCGCTAGGGTAGCTTCCGTCGAGCCCCACCCTGGCAGGTCCTCTGGCACTAGGCGGGCGTCCTGGCTGGCGGCGGACGAGGCAGCAAGAAGGTCGACCAAGAGGGAGGTCGGTTGGTGGCAGGCCGCAACGCAACAACGGGACGGAGGATTTCGTGCAGATGATCTCCGCGGCGTCGACTACAGTTTGTGGGCGGCGAGGGCCAATGACAGATGTCAGACAGCGTCTCAGAGGGCGTCGGATGGGCGAGGCTTGTGATGAGGGCTGCCGTGTTGCAGGCAGGCCGCTGGAGCGCGCGATGGCGCTCACCGGGGGGAGGTGCTGGGGGGGTTAGCCCGAGGCGGCAGTGATTGGCGGGCAACGGCTGCGGGAGGAGGAGGTGGTGGTGGTGGGAGCAGCAGGGAGCAGTGGGGTGGAGTGCAGTGGAGCAGTGGTGGGCGTGGTGGTGGTAGTAGTAGTAGAGAGGATGGGCAGGCAGGTGGTAGTGGTGGGTGGACGCGGCGAGGCGAGAGGGTTGTTACCACGTTTACGACGCGTTCTGAGGAGTGCGCGCGCGCGATGACGACGGCGACCAGGACGGCGGCGACGGCAGTGGTGGTGGAGGTCAGCGCAGCGCAGTGCAGTGCAGTGCAATGCAGTGCAGTGCAGTCTAGGCTCCTGCGAAGACGGAAGACGGTATCGACTGCTGGCCGGGCAGGGCAGGGCAGGGTAGCACTGGGAGGCGAGTTGATGGGTGCTGGCCGTGTCATGGCTCAGCGATCCCCTGGTGCTAGCGCGTCCGCCGCGTCCGCCGCATCGGATTCTCAGCTACTCGATGCAGGCCCGCAGGCATGCCTCTCGCGCTGCCACGGCCGGCCTCTACCCTGAGGGCGCTGCTCGCAGCCCACCCCCGGGCCTGCACACACACTCGGAGCGGCCAAGCGTGGTAGCGGCGTAGCGGCCGCTGTGAAGGGCACCGGCCGGGCAGGGCGCGTGAGTCACATTTGGCCTCACGCGTAGCCGGGGAGCAGTATCTGAGACCTGCGAAGGTCGTCTTCCGCTTTGGCTCCCACACTCACACACGGCGGCCGCAAATGACCACCTGCGGGTTTGCCATCTAAGCCGTCGAGCATGGGTGCGAGGCGGACATGGCATCGATGCGCCGGATGAGCCACGCAGCCAGTAGGTAAGGCGAGAGGGAGCCGCGCCAGCAGAAGGAATATAATAATACTGGCCCATCCCGCTTCTCTCCGGACCGCTGCCATCTGCTCACTTGCTGTCCTGCTGTCCTGCTGTCCTGCGCCGCGCTGCACTGCATGTCTTCTACTCGAAACTGCGCCTACCCAGCCATATCAACACCAAGCCTGCACCGCTCCCACTCCCACACCCACACCTTGGTCTCTGCCGCCGCTCTGCACGACACGCCGACACCGCAGGCCGCCAGCTGCTGCACGACAAGCCCGCCTGCTTCGTTTCCGTTTGTGCTCGGCCCCGGCGCCCCGCTGAGTAGACGTCGTTTGGGACCGGCCGTCTGATTCGCCGCGGCCACGACCCTAGCGACGCATCCCGCGATTCGGCCGCTGCCCTGCCTCTGACCGCCTTCTCCTGCTGCCTCTCATTTCTTCTCCCCTCCCCAACCGGCCGCCTAGATATAGCCTCTGTGTGCCCCCCTCCCTCTCTGCTTCTGCAGCTGGGCCGCGCATTGTTCTCCCCGGATCTGCGACCCCTTGAGCCCTCTGTGCCTATTCAGACGCCGCCGGCCCATCCCACCGGAGATTCCCCGCCATACGCCCGCCCACCTAGCACCACGGCCACGGCCACTGCCAGCAACACCACCACCATCACCGGCCCTCGCTCTGCCCTCTGCGCCTGCACCCGCCGTCGCACCGACGCCTGCAGTTCATTGCCAGTCTTGCCGCCAGCGACCCCGGCCTCACCACCCTCGTGTCGGCCGGCCGAGCCCTCAAAGAGAGACAAACGTGTGGCACCGAACGCCGCCCACCGCCCATCCCGACGCTGCGAACACCACCTCCACCTCCACCATCTCTCTCCACTCTCCTCTCCACAACCACCACCACCACCACCGCGGCCACCTCGACGGCCGTCGCCACCACCGCTCTCCGCGACAGTCTGCTGCCCTCGCCGAGCAGCAGCCCTCCAGCGCACCCACGTCCACGGCCACGGTCGCGCCTGCCGTTCCCTCGAGCGCCCGCCTTCCCGCTTTTTGCGCGTGCGGCCTGATTGTGCCGTCTGCATCGAGGTGAGTCAACCGCCGCCCTCCCCTCCCACCGTCCCTCTCCTCTGCCCTCCCACACCCCCAAGACGAATCTTCCCCCAGCCCCGTGCGACAGCCCCTGCCCGCCCGTTGCTCTGTTTCTGCACGCCGTGCGACCCTTCTCCACCACGCCGCCGTGCAGACTGCAGCCGCCTGCTGTCCGCCCGTCGCTCGCCTCGCCCGTCGCCCGTCGCCCGTCGCCCGTCGCCCGTCGCCATGTCTGTGCGCCACACCCAGGCCTGCGTCTGCCGTCTGCGCCCTGCGCTGCACTGCCTGCCCATGCACCGCTCCTCTCCCACCTCGCTGCGCTGCTCTACTTTGCTCTGCTCTCTGGCCGAATCCGCTGACCACAATCTAGCTTCTTCTCTCCCGCCCTTCCCAGCCCTTCCTAGTCCCCGCGGAGATCCGCCAGGGCGCCCCCCTCCACACGCCGCCCCAGTGAGTTCCCTGCGTCCTGCTCGAGGCCTGGCTTCTCTCTAACTCTGTCTTCCAGACAAACACTCCTGCACTTTTGCCACACAGAGGCTTGCTAGCCCGCATCAAGCGAGTGCTTGACACCCTCCTTGTGCTGCCAGCATAGCAATCGCTGCCCGGGGCCTTTATATGGTCACAGGTCGTCTCGTGCGGCAATCATCCTGCAAGCCTGCGAGTGCATTCCATAGTCACTCGCTTGCGTTCAAGACAGTCCGTTTCAGATCTACGAGTCCGGGGACCAGCACCGGCCCTCGGCCTTGCCCATCCACATTCCGGGGTATTGCAACCGTGAAGTGATGCCAGCGCCCAGTAAGTACGCCTCTTCGTAGCATCCCACCCCCCAAGGTGTCATGAGAACACCTCTCTATACACCTTCTTTCCTGCTTCTCTGCCCTTGGCTCGACATATATCTTGCCCGCCCTCTTGACTCCTCCCCTTTCCTCCCATTTCCTACTCTCGCTTTCCCATTCGTCATTTCCATCATGCTCTACGAAGGCATACTGACTGTCCCCCAAGCGGACGCCCTTTTCACTCCCCCATCTTCCTACTCTCCCCAGAAGACCCTCTCGAGGCTGGACCATCGGTTGGACTCTCACTCTGACGACGCTCTAGACGCCGATATCTTCGGTAATATGGCAACTGGCTCTCCCAGCCCCTACATCAAAGAGGAGGTTGACGACATGTCGTTCAACCCTAACCGTTTCATGACCCACAATGGGTTTGACATGAACCAGCAGTTCAACAACCAACAGTTCAGCTCCGCCCACGAGAACGTCGGAGGAATCAACCCGACGGATCTCACCATGGGCAGCAACATGAACATCAACAACCAGTTCGGCTCCACCAGCTATATCCATGGCGCTGCAGGAATTGCCGACGATGAGTTGGCCGACTCTCTAGGCAATTTCGATCAGCCGCAGGGATTCGACAACTTCAACCACAACAACGTCGACCAGCAGGATAACTTCTTCCAAGGCAACGCCACCACCACCACCAACAACAACAACAACCACGCCTCTGGAAACCACCAGAACATCAACCAGATGTACTCTCACACACCCGACGACCTTCCTATCCAGAGCCCATTTGTCCAGCCACAGGGTTTCGACTTCTCTCAGTATCAGTCTGGCCCCCAGCGCATGGGATTCGCAAACATGCAACATAATGCCATGCGCCAGCGGATGCCCGCTGCCATGACCAGGACCGGCTCTGACACCCGCAGCCCAATGTCCCCGAAGACACCCGCTCTGGGCGGGCTACACCTCGGCACACCTGACTCGGGACATTTCCAGTCACAGCCCATCATGACGAACATGCATCATCGTCAGCAGAAGAGCGTTTCCAGCCAATGGGACAACACCCCAGGCAGCGCCCACTCTTGGATCGACTCCCCCACCCAGTCCCCGCACACTACCGCAATGCACCACCAGCAGATCTCCGAGGTGATCCACTCTGGAAAACACGCCTCGCTGCCCACCAAGGTCGACATTGGCCAGACTCAAGATGCGAAGAAGCGCCGCCGTCGCGAGTCGCACAACCTTGTCGAGCGCCGCCGCAGGGACAACATCAACGAGCGCATCCACGATCTCTCCCGACTCGTCCCGCAGCATCGCCTCGAGGATGAGAAGGTCCGAAAGCACATTAACAACAATGGTCCGCTTTCGCCTTCGATTGCCACTAGCGGAATGTCGCCCCCACAGGCCACCTCTCTATTGGCCGGTGGCAACGGCAGACGAGCCGCTGGCAACATTACCCAAGGCTTGCCCATGGAGGAGAAAGACAAAGGTCCCAACAAGGGTGACATCCTCAACGGCGCCGTCAGCTGGACTCGCGATCTCATGTGGATGCTGTACAAGAAGATCCAAGAAATGGACGAACTGGCCGACCGTTACAAGGAGGCTACGGGAGAGGACTTCCAGCAGAACGAGACTGAGGATGAGCGCCGCATGAGGACCGAGCTGTGCGACGCCGTTGAAAAGAATGGCGCACCAAACTTCAAGTACTCGCGTGGCCCTGGCTCTGGCCTGCGTGTGCCCAAGCATACCAATGTCGCCGGCGATCCCCTCACCCAGATCTCGCCACAGAGCCTTAGCCCTGGCATGCAGAGCACAGGCAGCGGGTCAAACTCGAACATGAACAACAACCCGCAGTTCTGGAATACGAGCCTGAAGGAGGAGGACGAGTTTGGCATGGACATGGGCTAAACGCTTCATGTTCTACACCTTCGTCTTCTCTTTCAAGCATCGACATTCTGTTTCTTCCCATGATACCCCCGGCACTACCACGATACACGTACATTCTTGCATTGGCATGTGCATTTGCTACGGCAGAAGTGCGGGACAGCGCCACACCCGGCATCGCCCTGCTTCCTGTTTGTCCAGCACACGCCGTCATTGCTGGCCGATAGACGGATGGAGTTTGCACTTTCCACTCGCAACATACCCATCTCCTTGAATAATATCTTTCGACCGCCTCACTGCACATCCCTGGCGTACTCGGAGTATCTCATCACGCATGGCTCAGGGCGAGACAGACGGTTACGTCTCTCCTACAACCCGGGCCCGGAGTTAGACATGGGTTTCTGGTTCGCGTCTTTTCCCTTTTTTTTTCCATCACCGAGGATGAGTATCTGCCTTGCCCTAGATGGCGGGTACAGCGTTTGTGGGTCCTCTTTTCGCTCTTTCATCACATGTTTGCTATCTTGCATGGGTCAGGACGTTATCGGATGCTCTTCATGTTTTGTGCGACACCACTCAGTATAGTTCTTTAATCTAGCTTTCTCATTTACATGGCCATCTGCAGCATATGGGGAGTACGCACGGCGTTGCCAGGGAGATGAGGATGAGAGCCATGGCTTGGTGTTTTCCTTGTTTTCTTTTCCTTGATGCTCTGCGTTATTTCGTTTTCGGAATTTGTTTTTCCCCTTTTCCTTCGACCGACAGGATCAGGGATGATGATGGATTACAGATATGGATTGCCTTTCCTAAAGCATCAATGAAACAAACATTCTTTGAACCTCTTGTGCCACATGGGATCGACAGTGATGATGCACTGGAAGTGGTGTGTGACCATGGCTGACTTGGTTGCAGGATGCCATGGCGATGATGTGCAAAAATCGAGAAAATGGGGGCAGAGGAAAAAAAGACATGTTGCCTCAGGCTTGGGCTCAAGCCGGGGGGTCTGAGTCTGAGCGCTTACGCGGATGGGCAGCTACCGATGCCCATCTGGAGGGGGGGTGGAGGGGAGTGGGGAAGTGGACGCCAAACGGCAGCCTTGTAGCCTCTCACTCCTCTCCCTCTCTCCCATCCAATCGCCACTCCGCGCCCTCTTCGTAATCCATGCTTTTGCTCCGCCCCCACGCCACACACGCCCATGTCTTGGTTTCTTGTTGGCTTGTGCTTTTTTTTTGCCCACTTATTATTCCCGCGGGACTTTGTTGATGGGTTTGTAAGCGATGAGATGGAGGGAGGGGACATGACAATAGAGGAGGTCATTGCGCTGCCTGGGGTTGGGGTTGGGGGATGGGCTGGGCTGTGTAGTACGAGTCTAGAGGGAGTCGAAGTGTCGGATCCCGAGGGTTCTGGTGCAGGCAAGCAGGCAGGCTTTACTGCCACTGTACGGTGTATGAAAAGGGCTAAAGTTGCGACTATCGCAGAGGCAGATGGCATATCAAAGGACTCGGGGCAGGGAGGGGGGTCAGGGAAGGAGGGGGGCGTGTGTCTTGGGGGTATGGGTGTGAAGTGTTGGTTATTCCCGACGGTGTGGGAAGGGCAGCATTGGACGGGAGGATGGAGGATTGCAAGCATTGATTGCCTGCCTAGTCCTCTGGCAATGTCTCTATTCGTGCTTTTTTCTTGCTTGCTCTTTGGATGCCTCTCGGGTGGTTCCGAGGGGGGGAGGGGACTTGCGAGGTGTGGTGAGTCACTATCATCGATGTAGGTACCTACAGTGGAAACAGTGCTTGAGACATGCAAGTCCGCCTCGTAGGCAGGCAAGCGAGAAACCTTTTTTTTTTTGTGCACTGCCTGCTCTTTGTTGATTCAGTTTTTTTTTCTCGTCATGAGTTCAAAAGGAGGCGTAGAGGCATTCTCACCTGTTACTTTCCATCCGAATAGGCTTCGTACAGAGGACGCGCGGAGGCGCGGAGGCGCGGAGGTAGGCATGGGGTATGGTGTGCAGGATCCATGTTGACATCATCGTCCATTCGTGTACCACACACGCGCATACGTACACCACCCATTATCGCTGAGCCTAAATGTGCATCTGCTGCTCGGGACAGCAGCCCTTGGCTCCCAACTAAGCGCATGTACGTACTCGCAGCTGCATGCGCAGCTGCATGCGTGGGCGTGCAAAAGGATGCAGAGGGCGAGCACGGCGCGTCCCGGCGCAGGTCCTCGTGCCGAGCGACGACAAAAGCCTCCTTCCCTTCCTCTGTCGCTCCTGCTCTCTCTCTCACCCACTAGACTATTAGCTTTCTAACCTTCTGGATGGCTGGCTGATGGGCCCCTGCTTGCTGCATGCATACGCGCACGCATGTAGGCAGCAAGGTTCCCGGAAGAGGCAGAGTGAGGCTTCCCATAGAGTTTCCGAGCGGCGTAGTCAGTCGAGGAACTAGACTAGCGTCGGTGCGACGGACGGGTGGAGGAGGATTTGGATTTGTTAGCGTAGGCTTAAAGATGGGTGCGCCGCACCGGCATGGAGGATTTGGGCGCGGGTGGATGGGCGGTTGGGGACGAGGGCTAGGGCGAGGGCGAGGTTACTGACAGATGCTGTGCTTGGGCTGTGACTTGAGGTTTCAGACTTGGGCGTATAGTGGCGTCATTTAGATGCAGGCTGTCATTGGTATGCTGGCGAAACGCATAGAGAACGTTTTGGTCATGGGATTAGGAAGGTAGATGCTGGGGATACAGAGTTGAGAAATGGCATTGTTTGGCTTGACTTGTGGTAGTTGGAGTGTTTGACTCTTTTATTCCTGCAGCTTGTACAGGCTTGGAATCAACGGTATGACTTGGAGCCCTTTTTCTAACCTCAAATAGATGACTGCGAATAGGGATTTTGCGTGCTTGTTTGATGGTTTCCTTCGTCCATTCAGATTCCGCTTTCGCCGTGTGGGAGCCCTGATAAATAGTCCCAAGTACCACACTCAGACGGAAGATCGGAGCAACTCCCCCAGCCCCGCTCGCTCGTTGTAGCGCAAGATAGGAGTACCATCTACGCAATCGTTTCCCGACAGACTTTGGTTGGGGTCCATCGAGTCACACTGCGGCCAAGTGCCTACCTGCTCTGCTCAACAGGCACCGAGCCAGTTCGCGTGCAGTGCCCGAATCCAAGAAGACGAGCACCATCCGACCGCCAAACTTGTCCGTAGGGAGGATGGTGAGCGCAGTATGTCGCATCACCCATCTAGTGGGGACGTTAGTTCGAAGAAGCAACCTGGATATAACGGTTGCAAGCCCAAAGCTAAGCTCCGTGTCCCATTCCACCGCCCTCCCTTTGGCCGTGCACAACTTGCCATCAGATCACGGCCCTGACACCTGCCGCACAACGTAGCCTCGCCGTCTGGAGCTCCTGTGTCTGCGTCACGCAATCGCATCCCATGCGTGCGAAACGGCAATCCACGGCCGGAGCGGTCGACGTCTATAATCCCAACACCCTGTCTCCTATACTAGAGACTTTTATCATGCATGTTTGTCTCATCCTTTATTCTTCTTCGCTCGCACCACTCCTCTTCCCTTTGAATTACCTCATCATGATTGGCTGGGTGCTTGTTGGCTAATGAGGATGAGACTATTGCCTATCTGCCTACACACTTACTAGCAGACTGAGCTAATGGACTGCACCGTATACCACTACAACTTGCCCTACCCACCCTCTCCTGGGAGGACATTTTTCCTCACCGACCAGCACTCCATCATCCGCCCCTTCGCACCACCCCGTGGTATACACGCCAGGCCGATGCCATATCCACGCTAGAGACATCGATGTCACTGCGCCTAAACGCGCACTTGCCCATCATCCGAACGCTGCACCTCCCGCAGTAGCAGGCTGGTCCAGCCCAACCTTTATTTTAGAAGATGGGGAAGAGATAAAAAGGTGCACGCGGGCACAACCCCAGTGACCCCATGCAGATGGGCGACTTGCTTGGAGGGCAAGAAAAGTGACTGGCTCGGTTGCAAATCCGCCTCTGGGTGGCCACCGGTGCGACGTTGCACCCACAATCTCACATCTCACCTCGTACCCGTGCTGCAGTGTCGATCGGGGTATGTGAGTGGTGTGTCCGTGTGTAGCGGAGGGAGGGGGGCGCGGGGAGAAGAGGGGAGGGTGATGCCTGTCTTAGTCTTGGTGGCGGCGAGTTTGCACACCACAGTGTTTGTGACAAAAGGGAGAGAATGGGACATGTGAAGGGGAGGGGGGCATGTGGCTCAGCATAGACCAATGACTCGTATCGATATTGAATGGTTTTAGTAATTTCTACTGGAAGTTTGTCGTACTGCGGCTATCTCTTTGCTACCACAGGCACTGCCGCACTGCCTCATCACGACATGAGGCGTCGCGCGATGGATAACATGCCTCACGGTAAGCTGTCAACTTGTCACTCCTGTCTGTGTCTTCGAAATCCATAAGCCTCGGCCGCATCAGGCATATTTTACTCCCTCCCTGCGCTTTGCGTTTCCTATTCCGAATCCCCACTGTTTCACTGCTGTCTTGTTTTGAAATGAGACAGGAGAGGAGGCTGCAGGGCAGTCATGTAATGTAACCTGCCTGTCAAATCGATAACCCTCTCTTGATCCTAACTATTCGTCCCTGTACCAACGAAGCCCGCCCAAATAGGTATACCGGTCGCTACAAGAAGCAGGAGGCGGGAGAGTGGAGATTGGCTGGAGGCTCGCTCGGTTGTTCGGTTGCTTCCGAACCATTGACCGGGACGTGGCATGCTTCATTCCAATGGCACGTCGGCTCAGCTAGGACGTCCGCCGCTTCTCTTGGGATTGGGATATGGGTTGCGGTTGCGATGGGGTTGCAGTGGGAGCGTTCTCGTCGGCATCTGGGAAGCCCAGATTCTTGAAAGAGTCGGGGGCCATGAGGTTCCTTCAGTGACAAAAGGGGTCAGCACAGTCATAGAGTCGCAGCGAGGTGGCTATTTTGGGCAAGTGATGGGCTGGTTCGGGAGCGGCCGAGGCAGTGTGACAGAAGAAAGTGGAGATGGCAATCCGATAAGACAAATATGCGGCTCCATCGTTTCAGATCTTGACAGGAGGCAAGGAATGCATATCCCTCTTCACTCTCCCTCCCTTCGCAGCGTCCCCAGTACCTGGTTCAAAGCAGTTTGACAGGGCGGTATCACAAGATGCCAGCTGCCCTTGCTTGGATATATCAAGAAGATAGTACGTACCGCTCCATTCGACACGTCAGGTATGATTTGGATAGTTCGCGGCATTCGGAGTCGTTCGTTCCGCGGTGCGATCGCAGGCACTTGAGGTACGAGGCCATGATGGACTTGCATTCGCCTGGAATGGGTCAGCGAGGCGGTATTGGGACGGAAGCAGCTACCGCACCATCATGATCGAGGGGAAACGAGCCGCGTTCGGGCCTACGGTCTGAAGCTCAGTCTTTGTTCGACAAAGGGACGCATGGTGACTTGGGCGTACGGGGTCGGCTTCGTGATCTTTTGGCCACCGCCAGGTCCTCCAAATGTACTCATCCTCGGGCAGAAATCAATCAAGTGGCTATCGCAGCAATCGATTCGGAGCTATTGGGCGTAGTGCGGGCGCAAGGCGGGCGCAATGGCGGAAATAGAGGGAGGGCGGGTTTTCGCGGTGGAGTGAGCTCGAAATAAAGCTGGCGTCGACCGGGCCCGTGCGGTCCTTTGCACGTCCATCCTAGCCGCGGTCGGATGACGCGCATTGCATTTGCCCACTGTCCCCTGTGGGCCCAAAATCCACAAATCTTTACATTCAACTACTTCGCGTCCCTTAATCTTCTACCTTTTTTTCATTCAGGATCATGAACAAGCTTTTGCGCTATTTTTTTGGCAGCTCCATCTACTCAATCTCATCTTGTAGTGCGAGCTCATCGATCTCCAGATTTCTGCACAATCAAGTCTCTTTTTCTTGCCCACTTCTTCCATGCCTTCATCCTCAGGATTGCTGCAACTTTGTAGGACTAGCTAGTTGCGTTCATAGTCTCCATTGTCGAAACCACTATCCTATGAGCTGATATCCTCAGCGCCTGTCCCAAGCAGTCCTACATCTTCAACCGTCCCCCGCAACACCTGTTTGCCCGAAGCCAACCCCTTAGCCCGCAAGAAAATCTTCGCATAACCAGAGATCAAAGTGCGAATCAACTCTGTTTTTGAGCTTGACATCGCAGTACGATGGCATCAGGCCCAGTTCACGGCTGAGGATACTCTGCTCGACTCCAAAAAGGCGGCGGAGTGGTAGAAGTGCATGCATCGCGGTATGTTGAATAGTAAAGATGCGATGTCATAGACTAGTATGAACCCGTTCCAACATGCCCTGCCTGAAGCAACCAAGTGTCCCTTCTTCTCGTGTCCCTCGCTTTCTTGTGTCCCTCGCTTTCTTGTGTCACTCAGACAGCCGTAGGTCTGTTGTGAGAAATATTTCGTGTTTTTCAGGACTCTAGGTCCAAAATCGTGAAAAAATCTCTCTTGAATAGACTAGTATGAAGCAGACAATTGGATTACTTTACAAAAAATAACACAGAAGTTATTCAGCCAGTGAATAACTTTCTATCTCAAACTATTCTGTTACTACATTTCCTCATATCTCTCAAGCGCATTGAAACCACTTCAATAGTCCTGAATTATACTCTTGCATTTGGCGTTCCCAGTCGGATGCAGAAAAGTACATTCCCTGGAGAAGCTCACAAAAGAACTGTGCTAGTTCACGGTTGAGAGAAGACTCGTCGATCCAAGAACTATTGCGTTGCTTTTGATCAGTCCAGATATGCAACGCATTGAGTGCAACCCATGACTGTATACATATCTTGTTCACCTTGCTCGAGACCTTCATATAATTCATGACGTCCTCGAAAGTTCCTTGGAGAGATGTTTTTTCTGGAATTCTCGAAGCTTCTCATGCATTGCGATCCACAGTTTGTAGCTTTCGGGTATCCTCATTGGGGCCAACAATACAGATTCAACCAATGTAGTAGCTGTGAGAATCCTCTCGATTGAAGGCGATGGCTGTTTGACTGAAATCATGAGTTCGCGTGAAAGCTCTAAGCAAAGAGAGATCCTTGTCCGTGGGGGGCCTTGGCAAATTTTTTCAGGACATGGAACCTCGTCATTATCGTTAGCCGTGGCTTCAGTTGAATTTATATCACTTGATCCCTGCTCTGCGATACATTCAACCATATGAACACTATCCAGTCCTTTTTCCATATTTGGAACATCAATTCCAGAAGATAAAATCGGATTTGGGGGCCTGTTTGGTTGGGATATGGATCCTGATCGAGACGAGCTATCTCTCAATAGCATATATTTAGAAGGAGAGCAGCCCTTTTTTCGCCCTATAGAGTGTTCAGCACTTTTATTGGCCTCTGTATTGACCATTGGAAGCTCACTTTTTCGGATGTTGCTTCCGCGAGACATTGAGTCGTGGTCATTGGCGGTGTTCGCTAGTCTGGCATCTTCCTCTATTCTCCCAAACGTCCCGAAGCTATCCAAAGAAATCGGGTCAGGCGAGTTGTTTTCCCTGATTTTTAGTTTCGAAACCCTATCTTGTCTCCTGGAACTTTGAGATTGTTGTGTACTTTCTTTCTTGGATAAATGGCTCGAATTATGAACTACTGATCGCTTTAGCGACATAACTTTAGGCTTCGCTGTCGCGGCCAATTCATCCTCAGACGTGTCTAAGTCGTCTAAGTAGAAAGTGGTACGAATAATTGCTCCAACTAAGTCTGATTTATTGCACTTAAATGTATGCATAGAGTTACTACCCTCTCGAGACTGAACAGGAGAGTAGTCTACTCGTCGATTGGCGTTTTTATTGCTCCTCCCATGACGATCTGTTGCTACCTTTCGTGAAAGGTGATGTTGTCCATACGTTTTTCGTTTTATTGCTCTTGCGATGAAACAACGCACTAAAACTTTGATTCTACACTCATCAGCAAGTGGTAGACGTTTGAGTGCCATGGACGTACTTTGTGCGGTCGGAGCTCTTTGAGTAATTTAAAAGGCGTGGGTATATGGACGATGGAATAGGCTGGATACGATTGTGATGAGACACGGGACTGATGGTCCAGATCAGCGGACCCAAGTCTTGCAGGATATCATCAACCTCATCCTTGAGATAATGCTCTCGAGCAAGCGCATCGCAGAACTGGGAGTAGGATATTCTGTCCGTTTCTCTACCTACGATCTCATATATCTTTGCAGACAAAACCTTTATTTCGTCATTATCAAATGTATGTCTTCCGCAGCCGGGATTGTTGGGTCGAATGCCAATTGTGTTGAGGAATAGTTCTGCGGGCGTATCCTTCGCTCGCTGAAGGCTTTCATCTGGTCGTAGCGGGTTGTAGAGAGCTTTTTAAGCATTTTCAGATTGTTTTGGTGCGCTTTTCCGCTTACGTAAATATTTCATGACATATAAGCTGGACCCAAGGTAAAAGGACAAGAAAAAAAGTAGAAATTATATTTCTGAACCAAAAAATGACACGATGACACGGAATGGCTAAAGATTTTTTTGATTGTAGATGATATAGAAAGAGGTGTCTGCTTTCCTCAGATCATCTAGTAATTAGGTGGTTGGCAGAAGCTGTTGTGTAACTTCACGTTTCACACCGCCTGGGGTTGTTGAGAAATGAAAAGCTACCGTGCTGCTATCGGACTGCTCCGTGTCACACAAGGGAAGATCACACAGTGGTATGTTGATATTTCATCACATGAATCCTGCATGAATCCTCGATTGGGACAACCTGGTCCTTAACTTGCTTTGAAGGAGGGGATTAACGAGCAATATGAGCCCGGTAAAGGTGTTCTCCGAATAGAGTCGTGGCAAGCATACAATGAGATTTGTTTAGTATACTGAAAAATGTATAGTCAATCTGAGAGGATGTTGCCAGAAGTAAACACTCTATGGGGAACGTGCATGCGGCGTAAGCTGACTGCCAAGCCCTGATACGACATCTTCTTTCTCGACCAATCAGTCACCACATGATCCAAGGAACTCAAACACCGTTGACTCAGAGGTTATCACAATAGGCTGGCATTATTCGGTCACAGATTCGTGTGACGAACGCCACCAACCGTTTGGAAAAGCCTGCTTTGTTATCAAACTCCAAGGCTGCTGTCTAGGTCAGGAGAGTGCATGTTCACATGGAATTAAGCTCCCTTATCAGCGTAGGATATACACTTAATTTCAAGAGACATAGGGGAAGTGGGCGTTTAGACTCCATGTGTCATCAAATCTGCATAACCTATAGTATTTAGTACTGTTAGACACTATAAGCTTTGCCGTTAACGTCTATCTTCTCTGTCCTTATTGCACCTTTTAATTCCTGAAATACACTCTCCAAATCCATCACTCTAAAATTTCTGTTTCGAAACTTCAAAATTGTATATCCAAGGCTCATACGTATCCCAATACCACACCTCATCTGCTTCTCTGCTCCCCAGTTCCCAGTGTCTGGGATGTGCAATGCCCATCTCTCCCACTAGTTCGTCTGACGAAGAGACTTCAAATCGACGTGTCTACTTATTGGCGTAGTTATTATCACTCTGGTAATATGATACATCTTCGTCATCCTCACAGATATCCGCTAAGGCCTTTTTGGCATAACGGTAAACGAAGCCCTCTAGTCTGCAGGGATGTTCGTTACCTTGGAAACTCCATGCCGCATGGGTATGATTTGTTTGAATTAGAGGGGCCTCCAAGGGTCTTCCAGACCTTGACTTCCGCCTCTCGTTGATATCCTCCCATGATTCGTTGGAAAAAAAATACGATCCAATTGCGATTTTGCAAAGCCGTATTCCATATCGCTTTCATAGTCTTCACGTTCCAATCTGCATTCAAATATTTGATCTTTGGCATCTATATCAGCGAAGTCGCAATCATATTCAATCTCGCAGCCTAACATACAGTCTTCTTCGTGCTTGTGCAAAAATGAGTCGTCATGTTTATGCTGAGGTGCTTGGGCTGTTCGGCGATGCTCCTCATAAGCTTCACAGTCTAAACCACCTTGAAGATGCAAACAGTCATCTGAAATCACCATCAAGTGCTCTGCTATAAAAGCGGCTAGGCAGTCAATAAAATCTCCAAGAGGGGTGAGTTTTCCCATAAGTTCGACAGGGATGATACTTTCCAAAGCCTTTAAATCATTCTGGCTACCCGTGATCAGGAGCTTCACCTTATGAAATGGTCGCTCTATTAACCGACCACAGAATAATTAATGAAGATGGTTAGATCCAACGAAGAAAGCATCGTTCAGTTCAAAACCAAATCCCCAAAACATCAACCCGAGAGTTCTGGGAGAAATCGAAAGAGTAACAGTGGTAAGATGCATCCCCTCCGATGTCTTGAGAGTTTTAGTGGTAAAAAGAAATGGTAAGTTATGCTGTTCTAACTCAGAAGCAATATCCCGGCCATAGATTTTCAGATGATGATTTGCTGTCCCTAATAGTATGAGGTGTGAATCTGAGGTTGCAGTTGACTATGTAGTAACATAATCACGTTCCACTCGAACCTCGTGGGCTTATAAATATAGTTTTGAAGAACATGAAGATTAACCTATATTGGACTATATGTTTCTGCTGTAGATATATCTATTTATCTCCAGTACTGTCCCAATCGATATAAAGACCAGCAGAAACCTCATCAACCCCAGGTCCTCTTCTTTAGATGATGTTAGAAGACGGTAGGTCAAAATTCATATAACAGCTTACTTAGCTGTCTCAGGAGCTTCAACTGCTTTAGTAGAGCTTGCTTCTTAGATAAAATTAGAACTTGTCCAGAGTACATGTCTTAGTAGACACTACGTACCTAAAGGAAGCGCAACTACAGCTATAGCAGAAGCGAAAGCGATAATGACTTGAACGAACTTCATGTTATCGAAGATTTGGATTGTTAATTCAAAGTTTGAATGTACAAAGATGAAATATTGCCCTCAGGCTCCGGTTCACAATCCCTTTAATAGTCTAACAGCGGACGCTCTACGGCCATATTCTTATCATCAGTTGACGAAGCCAGCATAACTATTCCTCTTTGTTCAGCGCCCGAGAAAGAATATATTGCGTAAACATCATCACATAGCGTTGTAACGCGTAGATCCTAGCAATAGATAAGCTTTGGACAAGCTAATGCTTGTCTGGAAGGCAACAATCTGCTCGTATTGGAGAAAATGCCTTAGGCAATACTTCGGCTATACAATAATGCCGAAAGAAGTGTGATCTGACCCAACAACATACTGGAAGCATCTTAATGTGGAACCGGGTCGCTGGAAAAATTAAGAACGCGCTGTGCAGAGGCCGCGGAGACCACGGACTGCGTTCCTGTTTCCCGGATGGAGCAGGAGCTACTGTCGCAATAGGCATGGGAAGCTATGTATGTATTTATTAGATTGAAGATAAGCCGCCGCTAAAAAATCTTGTCTGGTTAGCTTTGCGGAGATTGCCAGTTCGGACGCTAGTTCTAGTCTGCCCGAAGCTTTACTCGAGCTACACGAGCGAAATCAAAGAATGATCATGTGCTATGAAAATATCTGTGCATTGATATAGGAGTATTACAGCACGTGATACATAGTATCTGAGGGATTTATCAATCAATTTCTCGAAACGGCCCGTACTCAACGGCTTCGTGGTATCGACCGGCCTCGTATCGATTGAGTCTACCTCATGCCCACTTGACACCCCAATTCACATCCTTTTCCGTTTCCTTCGTCTCTGAATAGCTGAAGAATGGTTACAATTGAGAAAATTATGTTCTTCTCTGTGCTACCACAGATTTCAAGTGAGCAAGAAGCAAAGCAACAAGCCAATGACAGTCAAGACAGTTTGCTTGACGGCACAGCAGAATACGAATCATTGCTACACTCGAATGAAGATACGCGAAATGCCAACAATCGCAAAATGAGATGGCTTTTAGGAGTTTTCGCTGCAACCAATATATTCCTACTGTCCCTTGTCACATTTTTGACGATAAAGATTTATTATTCTGAAGAATGCAAAGACCCTGCATTGGGAGTATGGTGTACGTTTGACATTTCTAATGTGACCCAGCCTTACTGACGTGAATTTAGCGCCTGCCAACAATGCAGTTGAGTATCATCAATTACACTTTGAGGCCGCTTTGGCAAACCAAACAAAATATATGGGATTCCCCGACGATGAGATAGATAAGCGCTGGTCTGATCTGTATGACTGTAAGTTCACCGTCGGGCGCTCAATATTTGTTCCACTTACCTGATTTTAACAGTCGGAATATCAATAATCTCAGAAGAGGAAGCAAAACATCTATCACGCCCGACTATAGCTATTCCAGGCACCAAAGATTATTTGGTAGAGTTGGATGTATGGCATTCCCTTCATTGTCTAAACGATTTAAGAAAGTTGCTTTACCCAGAACGTTTCCAAATGTTGGAGAGGGTAACCAAAAATGGAACTATTGATCGCAACTCATTTGCGTTTCGTCATTGGGGTAGGTTTTACGCTTTTCATCTAATTTAAATACTGAAAATTCATAAAGATCACTGCGTCGATTCCCTGCGTCAAACGCTTATGTGCCAGGCCGATGTTTCGCCTGTGCCATTCCATGTCAACATCCCTTTCAATCGCGGCATTTTCCCTCGTTTAGCAACTACACATACTTGCCGAAACTTCACCAAGATTCAAAACTGGGCTAGGGAGCATCAAGCACCTGAGTTTGAGTTCATGATCTCGGATCATAAAAAATTGCAGAGAATAATTGATGAATCAGGATTTGATCATTCTCCGGAGGAAAACATGGAAGGGCTATATTGGATGTTCCCCGGTAACAAGTTCTTTAAGCATTGGCAAGATCATCCTTTGGAAGGCGTAAATCAGGCTGGAAAGTCTCAGTCACTGTGATAGGGTGCTATGCTACATCTATTCTAACTGGCCATTTCTCAATTGTTGTATTATGTGCACAAATCCTAAATTTCAAAGCATTGTCCATACTCTTTCTGATTCTTGTCAAAACTTCGTTGATTTAGATATATGTGTCTGAAATATATGTAATCTAATCCGATGCCTCTTATCCAATATGACCCCCTTCGTGATGATCTGCGTCAGGATTGTAAAATTCGAATTCTTTCCACAACTCCTTGAATTCCGAAGACATTTCCATCCCAGTTCCATAATCATCTGGCTTCCTCATTTTGTAAAACTCTTTCAAGTCAATTCCATTTTTCTCTTGCCAATCTAGTATCGCATCGAAGTTCTTGCATTTATGGTTGATTTGAAAATCCGGGAAAGGCTGGAGAAGCGTGTCCGTCCAAACGTGGGTATAAACATCAACATTTGCCTGGCACATAATATTCTGTAACAAATAGTATATGCAGTGCGAGAGGTGCGCTTTGTGTAATTTTGTCGTTGAATTGAAATCCGAATATTTATCGCCGTAATAGTGTTCGAAGTATGCCTCACGCCGCAGAGCATCTAGGCAATGGATTTGATGAAAAACGTCAATACGGGCTGCATATGACTCGCCTAATTCGAAACTGTCGGGATATTTAACGCTTTTATTAGGGTCCTTTCCCATAGCAATGACCTCAGCACGTGAGATGGCGATGGGTCGCTCGTTGGATATCCTGCGCCATGCTTCGTCAACTTCTGGATCCGGCTCACTTCTGAATATTTCATCGGTCGTCGAAGGGAGTAGCGTAGCATTCATTTTTTTGGTGATCATGTTGATATTGATACGATCGAAAATCGGCGCTACATTGTGTTAGTTACATTCTGTGGTGGAAATCCTATACATACATTCGCCTGAATAATGCCTTAATAGTTCTGCAGTGCTCTCAAGACTTGAAGAGGCTGATTGGGATGCAGAAACAACAAGTATGATTATTGATAATACAAACAGACAGATATTGAGGCAAAGCCATGTAAGTGGGTGTGTTGCTGCCATCGTTGAAATTGTTTTGGAAAATTTGCTCTGTCTGGCATTGTCGTCAAGGAGACCGTATGTGTACTCCTGTTGCGAAGCTCCTGAGAAATTTCCGAAAAGCTTCATATTTGGAATATCATCTGGGTCGCAATATCTTCAAAGTACGCTTTGTTTATTTCTGCAAATTCACCCGATTCTGCACAATACAATAGCGTAAGTATTCCACTCTTGAAGTTTTTAAAACGAACAGAAATCACTCCAAACTCACGATAGAGGGGCTTTTTGGAGTTTTTCCATGGCGCAAATCCCATAGCTCGGCTTTGACAAGGTAGTTGAGTTTGGTGTTGTCCACGTGGGCTTTCTTATCACAGCCTTTATGCGCGATTTATAAAAGACTGGAGGCTAGCTTCATCAAATCATTCTCCACTCATTTTCGTATTTACCGGCTAGGGTTACCCCTTGTTTTGAGCGTTTAAACTCGGCTTTTTCAGGCTCGCATATGCCCCCGGTGCCTTACATACTGGCATGATGACAGCTAGATATCTATAGTTTTGTGATGCAAAAATTTCTGTCTGTCGAATCTCGATTGGTATTTCACGAAAATGAGTCGTCCCTAGTCAATAGCAATACGGCCCGGTGGGCGTCCGGGCCGTCTCTCGCAAATGGCCAATGCACTGACGCTTGTATAACGTAGTGTATGGGGATTTGCACCAGCTAACCGAGCCTCGCCCTCTTTGACCGAGTTCTGCTCGCTACAGTATCAACTAGTTTCTCTCTTGCGGGAATTTTTTTTTGAAATCAGGGAATTTATCGCCGTCTTCCGCTTCTTTAACTGGTCGCTTATGTACGCCACTGCGTGGTCGTTTTGCAGCTAGCGTCGCTCCAGCCTCCCGAGCTACCTCTAACACTCTAGCTGTACTTTACATATACTCGCCCTCTAATCGCAATTTAATTTCTTTAGTTCTTTTCTTATGTGCTGCAAGAAGCTTACGCTGCTGTTATAGCTGCTTACAAAGAATTACCAGCTCTGCGTTCTGTGTTTCTGTGTTTCTACTATTTACGTCATCCGGTCTACATGACGTCTGACCTGTACAGAGAGTTCTAACAGCAGCGCAAGCACTAAATTTAGGAATACATTAAAACTTTAAAGCCTAGCTCTTTCGAAAAGTAAATTTTAAAGTAAGTTTTTTTTCTGAAATTTTATTATCTAATAATTAATATATATTTAAAAGGCTATAAAAAGCGGTATTCGGAAACAGAGCGGGCACAAGTCCTATTGGCTGAGGCCCTGCAAGCTTCTCTCACAGCATCAGAATTGACGATGCACAGAGTATTTAGCTCATGTAAGAAAATCAATCACAAAAGGAATCGAACATGAAATCAAAGATATCTCTCCTGCTCCAGTGAGTCTTGTGTTGCTGGGGAGGTGCCAATCTCGGCCTGCTAGACGCACGGAGTTCCTGTTACACAACCCCGCCTCTTCCGAAGTATAAAAGACGTAGTTAGGACATTCTTGGAAATCATTGCTGACACAAACTGGTCCCAAGGAACACACAGGCACATCCCTGGAATGGCATTTGCTACTCTCATCTTTCTCATCGCAGCGCTGATTCTGTTGCTTTTGGTGCTTCGTAGTGGTCGCCGCTCAAAGGCGCTACCTCCAGGTACCCCTATGCCCCTGCAGGCCAATATGGCTCAGTTTAATCCGTCGTACCAGGGCCGCCCACAATTCCGATCATTGGAAACATTCATCAGATCCCCAAATCCAGCCCCCACTATCAGTTCGCGGAATGGGCCAGAGAATATGGCGGTATTTTTTCTCTCATGATTGGTACAGGAACTGTAATTGTCCTCACAGATCCGCGTCTGATCAAAGAGCTGCTGGACAAACGAGGCCCTACGTACAACGACCGCGCGCCGTCTTATGTCGGCCATGATCTTATTACCAGTGGCCACCATGTGCTTCTGATGCCGTACTCGGAAAAATGGCGTCGCGCGCGGAAGCTCATTGCGCAACATTTCAATGAAAGTCGCGTCGAGCGAGAGCATGTCAAGCTGATCGAGGCAGAAGCAACGCAAATGGTTTACGATTTCATGAATGAGCCTGCACAATTGAACTTGCACCCAAAGCGATTCAGCAATAGTATCATCATGAGCTTAATCTATGGGATACGCACTAGAAACACCGAGGTGAACCACATGCTGGAGTTGTATGACATAATGGAAAGATGGAGCGCTGTAATGGAAACGGGCGCAACGCCGCCGGTTGACATCATACCTTGGCTAAAGCATGTGCCAGAAAAGGTCTTTGGGAACTGGAAGACAAGAGCGACGGCAGTTGGAAAGGGAATGGAGGGTTTATACGCAAAGCTAAGCCAACGGGTCATCGACCGGCGCTCAAAGGGCATCAATGCAGGGTGTCTCTTGGATCACGTGCTCGACCAGGAGCCCCGCATGAAGTTTGGGAGGAAGGAACTCGACTTTTTCGGGGGCACCGTCATGGAAGGCGGGAGCGACACCACCTCGTCCATGATCCTGGCCTTTATCCACGCCATGGTCAAGTACCCCATGGTGCAAAAGAAAGCGCACCAAATCATCGATGCAACCCTCGGACATCGTCCCCCCACATGGAGTGACTATGCGCAACTTCCCTACATCGCGCAGATAGTAAAGGAGACCATGCGATGGCGACCAGTGACCCCACTAAGTGTCCCGCACGCAACGTCGGCGGGTAAGCGATTATCAAGAAATGCAGCGAAGTATGCTGACCGCGGTAGATGATACTATTGACGGATACTTTATTCCCAAGGGGAGCATCGTCATCATCAACGTTTGGGGATTGCACAACGCTGCTGCGGATGAGAAGCGATTGCCGCCCTCGGAATTTGACCCCGAACGATTCGCCGGGCGCACAAAACTTGCGTCTGAATACGCGGTATCCTCAGACTACACTTCAAGAGATCATTACGGGTATGGAGCAGGGCGAAGAATTTGTCCAGGGATACATGTCGCTGAGCGAAATCTCTTTGTTGGAATTGTGAAACTGCTCTGGGCCTTTGATTTTGGGGAAATTCCCGATTTTCCAGTCGACGTGAATCCCAGGTCAGGATATACCGAGGGATTCTTGCACTGCGCGAAACCATTCCAGTGCAGCATCACGATACGAGAAGGCCGGCAACATATCATCCAGAAGGAATATAACGTGGCACAGCACTTATTCCAGCAATATGAGATGTGAAAGTCTAACGTCTATGAGCAAGTATCGCAAGGATAATCTTGTTAATCGAAGTGGGCGCAGGTTAGGTTGACCCTTGTGGGGAAAAATTTGTGTTTAGAACTAAATCATGTGGAATCCTGTTAACGTAAAGAATAAGCGAGTCGGACAGACAAGCGAGTCAGACAGCCCCCCTGACAGCCCTAACGCGAGCCACCTACATCTATTATACTATAATAAAAAAATATCTAATTAGCCTATAAAAAGACTTTAAGTAATTTTTACTTTTTTAGCTATTTAAAATAATTTTATTTAAAGTATTTAACGCGCTGCTTCTGCGTATAGTATTTTTTATACTATATTAAATAATTAATATACTAAATAATCTGCGTAATATAATTACTAATTTAACTTAAAATAGCTAACTAAAGTTAAAAAAAAATAGTTATTATTTATATTTTTAAGCTAAATTTATAAAAATTTACGCTTATACTAAATATTTATTAAAGCTGTGCTATAGGCTATAAGCGAGGCTAGAAAGCAAGTAGCTGCTTAGGTTAATTCTCAGAAATAAATACTAGTAGAGTTATATAAGTAAAATAATGTGTAATATACTGTACAGGTTTCTGTGTTAGCAATAGAGCATAATAAGTTAATAGTTAATTTTAAATAATAAATTTGCTAATAAAGTAAATATAATTATAAAGTATAATTATACGAACTATATATATATATTTAAGGTTTTTTACTTAGTACTGCTCAGCTGCTTAGTACTGCTAAATAAACTAATTAACTAAGTATATTACGTAACTGTTAAGGCTGTGTTATAAGCTATAAGTAAGACTAAAAAGCAAGTAGCTGCTTAAGTTAATTTTTAAAAATAAATACTAGTAGAGTTACGTAAGTAAAACGATGTGCGATATACTATATAGATTTCTGTATTAGTAATAGAGTATAATAAATTAATAGTTAATTTTAAATAATAGATTTGCTAATAAAGTAAATATAATTATAAAGTATAATTATACAGACTATATATATATGCCTAAAACTTTTTACTTAGTACTGTTTAGTTACTTAATACTGCTAAGCAGACTAATTAACTAAGTATATTATATAACTAGCTATAGCGGTGCGACTTTATTGGCTCTATTATTAGCTTACGTTTGTAGCTTATAATACTATCTCTTTTCTAATTTAGCTTAGTTTTTTAAGCTAATATATAATACGCGGGTTTTTTTTATTACTATCTATTTTTATAATAATATTTAAAATACTAACAGTCTCTAGTACTGTCTGCTGTTATTACTTAGCTAATTTTATTAAAGCTATAAAAAAAGTTAAAGTTTAAAAATATTTAACTTACGTAAAGTATAAATAAATATATAAAATATATATTTACTTTAAAAAGTATAGTAAGTATTTATATTACGGGCAGCGGTGCAATATTCGCGTTACTTAGTCTAAATTTTAATATTTTACTAAAAAAAAAAAAATTATAATAATAGATAAAAAAGTTATATAAAGCGTAGAATACGGCTATAAAAACGTATAAAAAAGTTTTAGAAAACTTATAAGTAGTAAAAGCTAAAAAAAAAACAGCTTTATTAATAGATAGACTTGCTTAATTATTGTGCAGAAAAAACTATATTAGTAAAAAAATAAAATCTAAAAAAGTAAGAGTAGCAGAAACGTAAAATATTATTTAAAGTTTTTATTTTTAACGGTTCTTTTAAAAGTTTTACTTTTAATTTTTTTTTAAGCACTTAAAGCGCTATTAAAAGTTTTTTTAATAACTTTTAGGAAGTATCTGTGTTATCTACTAATCTTTAAGTATTTAGTTATATATAATATATTACTTTTTTTTAAATATATTTTTTTTAATTACTTCTGTGTAGTAGTAGAAGTAATTTTATTTTTAGCTTTTTTTAAGTAGTTGCTAACAGTTTTTTAAGTTCTGTTCTAGTTTCTAAGTATTTTTTAACTTTAAATATTTTTTTTATTTAACTAACTATTTCTGTGCGAAGTAGTTATTATAAAATTTATTTTATTTTATTTTATAGTAGTCTACTAGCGCTTCTACTTTAAATTTAACTTTTTTTTCTATTCTGTACTAGAAGTATTTTTAAACTAATATTTTAGTATTAGCAGATTCTAATAGTAATATATAAAATACTAGATGTATTCTAGTATTAGTAAGAAGTTAAAGTCTATAGTTAACTAGTTTCTTTTATTCTAGAATTAAAAATAGTCCAACTTTAATGTGATTTAATTTTTAACTTAGTTATATTATTTAAAAGTTTTTTGTAAAAAAATATACTCTATTTTTTTTTTTAGCTAAAATACTATTTTTTATTTCTAGTTAATATAAAAATAGTCTTGCGTTATACTGTTTTAATATTTTTTTTTAATTATTTATAAAGTTTTTATAGTTTTTCTAATTTATTTATTACTTAACTTATAACTAGCTTAATTTGTTTTTTTTTAATTTTTAGTAATAGAAGATTTAGGTGTGTCCCGTGTAATACGTAATAAAAAAATTACTTTATTATTACTAATTCTTTGTTATTAAATATAAGTTATACTATAAGTAGTAGTAATATTTAGTTATTTTGTTTTTAGTTACTATATATCTGTAGATATATTTTTATAGTTTAGTTTATTTTTTCTGTTTAACTGTCTGTCTGTAAATAGTATACTATTAATAATTTTTTTTTAATTTTAATAGCTAATATTAATATTGTTTAATAGTTTAATATAAAAAGTTTGTCTCTGTTACTAATAATTAATTAAAGTAATTTATAATATCTAACTACGCGATTTAAAATAACCTATACTAATTTTAATATAGTATAGTTATTTTTAAATAGAATTATTTCTGCGTATTTTATAAATCTATCTATAACTACTAAAATAGTATTATAAAGTACTTTAAAAACTAGATTATAAAACGTTAGTAGTTCTGTAATAAAGTCTATAGCAATATCTATTTAAAGTTTATTTAGTATTTTTATAGTTTATAGTTCTCTATATTAAGCGTGTGTACTATATTTATTCTTCTAGTATATTATATATTTCTTAATAAACTTTATTACTTTGTTTTTTAATCCAGAGATATTATACGTTTATTATATTAGTTTAATTATTTATTTAATATCTAGATATCTGTATAACAGATTTTTATAATACTATTAAATAATAGTTTAATAAAGTTTTTCTAGTATTTATTAGTATACTGTTATAATAAGATTAATGCTGTGTGCTAGTTCTAAAGTGCTGTTTAGTATTTATTTAAAAATAGCAGTTTTATTTATTAACTTAGTTTTTATAATATCTATTTTTCGACTTAAAGCGTCTACTTTTTTATTTTTTTTACCTAGTTATTAAGGCTGTGCTATAGGCTATAAGCGAGGCTAGAAAGCAAGTAGCTGCTTAAATTAATTTTTAGAAATAAGTACTAGTAGAGTCACGTAAGTAAAATAATCTGCGATATACTGTACGGGTCTCCGTATTAGCAATAGAGTACAATAAGTTAATAGTTAATTCTAAATAATAGATTTACTAATAAAGTAAATATAATTATAAAGTATAATTATGCGAACTATATATATATGTCTTAGTGCTTACTACTAAACGCTCTATATACTTATAGTTAAACGTGCTTATTTCTAAGCGCTTACTACTAAGTATTTTACGTATTTTTACTTATTACTAAACTGTTACGTAATACGTTACATATTATTTTTAAAACTCTATACCTTTATTTTTTAGTTAGTTTAGCTTTTTTTATTCGGCGCTTAGCTAAGTGCTTATAATATTATTTTTCTCTTTTAGTATTTTGTCCTTAAATTACATAACTACTCTACTTTTTAGTATATAACTAGAGTTTACCCCGCTCGTGCGGTTTAAAGTAAGTTATTATATTTTCTACTTAACGTTGTATTTATTTTAGTGCTGAAATTTATTATGCTAACGTTTTAGCAGATAACTCTTATATCTATTATTCTTTTAAAAGTATTAATTATTATATTATGCTAAATTCTTTTTTAAAGTGTTCTAAGTGTACCCGCCTAGGTTATCCGTACGTAGACATATTATAGTCTTTTCTTAACCGGACTTATAATAAATACTAAAAAAAAGTAAACGACGATAAAAAGTTACTTATATAAATAATCGCTTGTTTACTACGTAATAAAAAAATTTTTAAGCAGACTAAAAAGCGTGCTAAAAAAAAAACTTTATATTTAGCTTCTAAAATAGCGTAAGAGAAAAAGTTAGTAACTGCTAAATTTAGCGACTATTCTGCCGCAGACGCAATAGTTACTTTTTCTTCTAAAATATAAACTACTATAGACTTTATTAATTCTGCTGTTTTTTTTTTTTTTATATACTGCTGCGGATATAGTTTCAGACTTTTTAAATTCTTAATTACTTTTAGAAAATAAACTTTTTCTTTATAGGTAAGTTCTTTTATCCTAACCCCGTGTAGTAGTAGATAATATATTTTTTTTAGTATTTTTTTAGCAGTTGCTGATAGTTTTATAGATTTTTTTTTAGTTTTTAAGTATTTTCTGAATTAAAGTATTCTTTTTATTTAACTAGGAACTTCTGAACAAATTATTTGTTCTGAAATTCTTCTTACCTAATCTTTTAGTAGTTTAGCAGTACTTTAACTTTAAATTTAACTTTTTTTTCTGTTTTGTAATAGAAGTATTTTTAGACTAATATTTCGGCGTCAGCAGGTTCTAATAGTAACACATAAAATACTAAATATATTCTAGTATTAGCAGAGAGTTAAAGTTTATAGTTAACTAGTTTTTTTTGCTCTAGAATTAAAAATAGTCCGATTTTAACGTAATCTAATTTCTTACTTAGTTATATTATTTAAAGATTTTTTGTAAAAAAATATACTTTATCCCCTCTTTTTAGCTAAAATGCTATTTTTTGTTTCTAGTTAATATAAGAAATAGTTTTACGTTATGCTGTTTTAATATTTTTCTGTAATTATTCGTAAAGTTTTTATAATTTTTCTAATTTATCTATTACTTAACTTGTAACTAGCTTAATTTATTCTTTTTTAATTTTTAGTAATAGAAAATTTAAGTGTGTTCTGTGTAATGCGTAATAAAAAAATTATTTTATTATTACTAATTTTCTGTTGTTAAATGTAAGTTATACTATAAGTAGTAGTAATATCTAATTATTCTGTTTTTAGTTGCTATATATCCGTAGATATATCTTTATAGTCTAGTTTATTTTTTTTATTTAACTATCTGTCTGTAGATAGTATGCTGTTAATAATTTTTTTTTAATTCTAATAGCTAATATTAGTATTATTTAGTAGTTTAACGTAAAGAGTTTGTTTCTATTACTAATAATTAATTAAAGTAATTTGTAATACCTAACTACGCGGTTTAGAATAATTTATACTAGTTCTAGTGCAGTATAGTTATTTCTAAATAGAATTATTTCTGTATATTTTATAAATCTGTCTACAACTACTAAAATAGTATTATAAAGTACTTTAGAAACTAGGTTCTAAAACGTTAGTAGTTTAGTAATAAAATCTATAGTAATATCTGTTTAGAGTTTATCTAGTATTTTTATAGCTTATAGCTTTTTATATTAAGCGTATATACTATATTTATTTTTTTAATATATTATGTATTTTTTAATAAACTTCACTACTTTATTTTTTAATCCAGAAATATTATACGTCTGTTATATTAGTTTAATTATTTATTTAATATCTAGATATCTGTGTAACAGATTTTTGTAATACTACTAAATAATAGTTTAATAAAGCTTTTTTAGTACTTATTAATATACTATTATAATAAAGTTAATACTGTGTGCTGGTTCTAAAATACTGTCTAGCGCTTATTTAAAAATAGCAGTTTTATTTATTAACTTAGTTTCTATAATATCTGTTTTTTAACTTAAAGTATTTACTTTTTTATTTTTTTTACCTAGTATATAGATAATTTTAAATTTATACTGTTTTAGTTTTTTATTTTATCTAGTATATTATCGGTTTAATAGTTTAGTTATTATAAATATTATTAGATTTTTGTAATTTAAATATACTATAAATTTTAAATAACTTTCTATATAAATTTTCTAATACTTAAAAAAATCTATAATAGTAAGTAATTTTTTATTATAAATATTATAATTTTTTTCAGCTCTGCTAAATTTTTTTAAATAGTAGATAATTAAGTACTATTTGCTTTTTTTTAGTTAATATATATTTTTATTGCTAAGTCTGATACGTCTGTTTCTATACGTAAAAGTTTTCTACTAATAAAAAATATAAAAACTAGTAGTAATATGCTTGCTTTTTTAAGTATTAATTAGTTTATTTAGCAGTACTAAGTAACTAAGCAGTACTAAGTAAGAAGTTTTAGGTATATATATATAGTTCGCATAATTATACTCTATAATTATATTTACTTTATTAGTAAATTTATTATTTAGAATTAACTATTAACTTATTATGCTTTATTACTAATACAGAAATTTATATAATATATTGCATATCGTTTTACTTACGTAATTTTATTAGTACTTATTTCTAAAAATTAATTTAAGCAGCTACTTATTTTTTAGTTTTACTTATAGCCTGTAGCACAGCTTTAATATTATAAATACTTTTTAAAATAAATACTATTTTAGAATTACGCGCACTTTTAATTCTAACTAGTAGTATTATTAGTATTAAAGCTACTACTAGTATAATTGTATAACTTAACACAGCAGATAACAATTCTATTAAAATAGTAATATTTAACTTTTACTATAAAAAGTAAAGTAAGTTTAAAAACTAGCTTTTACAGTTTAACTTATTTTTTAATTTTTAAAGTAGAAATATTAAAAAAAAAAAACGTGTTATACTTGCAACTACGTATATAAAAAGTAAAATACTTTAATAGATTAAACTAGTTTTTATTAAGTATAAAAATAGCAAAGCTAACGATGACGTTAATAAATAGATAAAAAATTTTAATAAATTTAAGAAAAAAATTAAATAAGTTTTTAAAGTTTTTAATAAAAATATAATTACTAGATAAGCTATTTAATATTTTAAGTAATAGGTTTTAGCTGCTAACTACGCTAATAAATTTTAGTAACTATTAATTTTTACAGAATAGAATAATAAAGTATTTATAATAATATACTGTTAAGAACTTATATTTAATATTAAAGAAAAATTTATACGTTCTGGAGCTCAGCTTAACACGCTTAAATAACTTATAAATAAATTTATTAATATTAATTAAAAACTGTACGAATTATAAATAAAATTACACTAAAACTAGAACTTAAAATATAAATAACGTACTAAACTAAGCTATAGCAAAAAGTATTATAACACTAATACTAGTAAATAAGTTAAACGTAAGGTAATATATTTTATTTATAACACTTATAGTAATAAACTAATAGTTTTTAGTATTATCTAGAAAGCGGAAAAAAAGTAATAAAAAAAATAATAAGTTTAAAAGTAAGGCTATAACTTACTACGCGTATAGAAAGATAGGCTATATTATAAAAAACTATTAATTAAAAAATAAAATTATTTAACGGCTAAATATATTATAAATTATTTTAAATAACGAATCCGACGCAGATAATAAACAGAAAGTTATTATAAATAAATTTTATAAAATAGAACTTATCTGTAACAGCGAACTACTATTATATAAAAAAACAGAGAAATTTTTTAATTGCGTTTAGTATTAAGATAAAAATACTTAAATAGAGTTTAAAAGTATTTTTAAAAATGTTAAATTTAAAGAATTTAGTTTTTAAAAAAAAGAAGCCTTTTACAACGCATATAATTATAAAAAATATTTAAATAACTATAGCTATAAGTATAAATTAGAAGAACTTACTAAATTTTAGGTTAATAGAAATTTTAAATAGAAATAAAAATTAGCTAAAATTTATAAAAAAAACAGAAAAAATTTAATAAAAATATTTATATAGTAAAAAAAATTATTTATAACGCGTAAACAGTTAAAAAAGCACTATAATTTAGATAAAAAAAACTAAGATTTTAAAAAACGACGACAACAACATAGTTCTAAAATATAAAAATAAATTAATTAACTAAATTTAAAAATTAAACTGAAAGTTTTACTAGACTTTAATAGCAAACTAAACACAGTTTTAAGTTTTTTATAAAGCTGAAATACGTAAAAACTGTAATACTATTTAAATCTAAAAAATCTAAAGTACGTAAGCTATTTATAGATATTTTATAAAAAAAACTAATACTAAATCTACTATTTAGATAAAGTAGTAGTAGAATAGTTTTTAAAAAAACTACGTAAATATACGTAATAGTAGTTTAACTGCGAAATATATATATATATAATACTTACTTATAAAATAAATAATAAATATAATACTTTTTTAAAATAAATAAAAACGAAAAACTTATAATAAATATACTAGTTGATAGAAAATATACGTAAAATTTTTAGTAAATCTGCTTATATAAAAATTATAAATATTACTAAAATAAAAAACGCTTATATAGATTTAGTAATAAATTTTTTTTAGAATAACACCTAGCGTCTAGAATAGATCTAAAGTATTATACACTACTAACTTAAAAAACTTAGTTAAGCTATCTGTTAAGCTTAATAAATACTAAATAAAAATATTATTAAATATAGAAATTTAGTATAACTATTTTTTACAGTAAATTATAAAATATAGTAAAGTAAAAATATATATTTACAAGCGACTCTATTTTCTCTATATAGTAACTAGAAAAAAGATACTAGAAAAAGCATTAATAGATTAGAAAACTATAACTACTATAGACATCTAAAAATATTAGAAAAAATTTTTTTTTAACATTATAGATACAGCTATTTATAACGTTATTTTAAAACTTTTATAGTTAAAAAGTATAATTTATATATTAACTAGGTAAAAAAAAAGCTTTTATTTATAAAACATAACTGCGCTATTATATTAGAACTTTTATATTAGCAGTATTTAATAGTAGATAAAATTATACTAAATAATATAGACAGCAAAAAATTAACTAAAACGCTTTTAAAAAAAAAAGTTAACTCTACTAAATCTAATAAAAAGCTACTAAATAAAAAAGTAAAAGTTTTAAAAATAACTTATATAACTTTTATAATTTCTAAAAAACACAGTAAAGAAAAACTACTTTTTTAAAAAAAAGTAGATAATAAAACGTTATTTAAGTATTAGCTCTGGGACTACGAAATAGCTTTTTAGAAAAAAAAATATCTAACTTTTAAGCCTATCTATAGTTTAATAAAAAAAAACTTATATTATTATAAATATATTTTAATAAAAATTTTAAAAAAAAATTTATATGCGAATCAACGTCAGAGGCAGAATATTTAATTATTTTTATTTTTAAAAAAAAAAAATCTCTATAATTATATATAGATTTTAGAAAACTTAATAATATTATAATTAAGAATAAATATCTACTACTGAATATTTAAAAGCTTAGAAATAGACTATTTAAAGTATAAATATTTATAGTTTTAAATTTCTAAAGCGTGTATAATTTAATACGTATAAAAAAAAGTAAAAAATAAAAAATAGTATTCTAAACGCGGTATAAGTACTATAAATATTTTATAATACTTTTTAGTTTTACTAACGTATCTGCGACATATTAAATACTTATTAATAATATATTAAAAATATATTTAGATATATTTATTATTATATATTTAGATAATATTTTAGTTTTTTTTAAAGATTTTAAAAAACACGTCTAGCACGTATAAATAGTACTAAAATATTTAGAAAAAATAAAGCTACAACTTAAACTAAAAAAATATAAATTTTATAAAAAAAAAATTAAATTTTTAAAATATATTATAGAAAAACACAGAGTAAAAATTAGTTTAAAAAAAATTAAAATAGTTAAGAACTAGCTAACACTAAAAAACGTTAAAAATATATAATTTTTTTTAGAATTCTGTAACTTTAGCAGGCAGTTTATTAATTACTATTTAGAAAAAGTACTACTACTTATAAAATTAATAAAAAAAAATATACTATTTAAGTAGAATACAGACTAATAATAAGCTTTTAAAACACTTAAAAAAGTAAGCATATTACTACTAGTTTTTATATTTTTTACTAGTAGAAAATTTTTACGTATAGAAACAGACGCATTAGACCTAGTAATAAAAGTATATATTAGTTAAAAAAAAAAAGGTAAATAGTACTTAATTATTTACTATTTAAAAAAATTCAGCAGAGCTAAAAAAAATTATAATATTTATAATAAAAAACTACTTACTATTATAAATTTTTTTAAGTATTAGAAAATTTACGTAGAAAGCTGTTTAGAATTTACAGTATATTTAAATTATAAAAATCTAATAATATTTATAACAACTAAATTATTAGGCTAATAATATACTAGATAGAGTAAAAAACTAAAATACTATAAATTTAAAATTGTTTATATACTAAGTAAAAAAAATAAAAAAGTAAATATTTTAAGTTAAAAAACAGATATTACAGAAACTAAATTAATAAATAAAACTGCTATTTTTAAGTAAGTGCTAGATAGTACTTTAAAACTAGCACGCAGCTTTAACTTTATTATAACAGTATATTAATAAGTACTAGAAAAACTTTATTAAACTATAATTTAGTAGTATTATAAAAATCTGTTATACAGATATCTAAATATTAAATAAATAATTAAACTAATATAACAGACGTACGACATTTTTAGATTAAAAAATAAAATAGCAAAATTTATTAAGAAATATAAAATATATTAAAGAAATAAGTACAGTATATACGTTTAATATAAAGAACTATAAACTGTAGAAATACTAAATAAACTCTAAATAAATATTGCTATAGATTTTATTACTAAATTACTAACGTTTTATAACCTGGTTTTTAAAGTACTTTATAATACTATTTTAGTAGTTATAAACAGATTTATAAAATATATAAAAATAATTTTATTTAAAAATAACTATACTTTACTAAAATTAGTATAAATTATTTTAAATTACGTAGTTAGGTATTACAGATTACTTTAATTAATTATCAGCGATAGAAACAAACTTTTTATATTAAACTACTAAATAATACTAATATTAGCTATTAAAATTAAAAAAAAATTATTAATAGTATACTATCTACTAACAGACAGTTAAATAGAGAAAATAAACTAGACTATAAAGATATATCTACGGATATATAGCAACTAAAAACAGAATAATTAGATATTTTTACTACAGAGGGGTGACATTAAAAAAGCGTAATAGAAAAAATCGTACTTTTTAAACTTATATAACTTTTTATATAAACTAGCTATTTAAAAAAGAAAAAATTAGTTTTAGGGATATTTACTAGCGCTACATATAAAAGAAAAAAAATAAATTACTTATATAATATTTTTAGCTTCTAAAAAAGCTCTAAAACTATACTAAAAAAAAATATAAATTTTAATACGCTGTAACTTTTTGTTAAGGCTGTGCTACAGGCTATAAGCGAGGCTAGAGAGCAAGTAGCTGCTTAGATTAATTCTTAGAGATAAGTACTGGTAGAGTCACGTAAGTAAAACGATGTGCGATATGCTGTACGGGTCTCCGTGTTGGCGATAGAGCACGATAAGTTAATAGTTAATTCTAAACGATAGATTTGCTAATAAGGTAAATATAATTATAGAGTATAATTATGTGAACTATATACTTAATAGTAACCGCGCTCACCTATACCTATTATAAACGCTTACTATCAGTGCTCGTAAGCGCTTACTTTACTAAAGCGTAAGCTCTAAATTATATATTTTTTTTAGTTACGTAATATAGTATAGCAGTTTCTTCTCAGGCGCGTAATTATATATATAATTAGAGCTGCGCTCTTGATGTTGCCTGCCCGGATCCTCCTAAAACTGTATTATAATACTATCTCTCTTTTTTTAGAATTTATTCTTAAATTATATAACTAATTAGTAGTTTTGTTTATAAACGCCGTTACCCTGCGTTTTATAAGTATAACTAGTATATTATGTTTTCTGACTTTTAAGTATGTTATATTTATTTTGCGTCCGAAATTCGTCGCGCAAACGTTATTTTTTTTTTTTTTATAATAAGTGTTTTGCTTTTAGTTAAGATTGCTTTATTATATCTAATTCTTGCCTGAAGTGTACTAAGTGTACTAAACTTAGTCGCTTCTACGTAAGCTTATTATAAAAGTCGCTTAACCGTACTTATAACAAGTATTAAAAAAAAGTAGATAAAGATAAGAAGTTGTTAGTATAGGTAATATTTTAGTTAATGCGGAATAAGAAGATATTAAAACAGGCTGAAGAGCGTGCGAAGAAGAAAGCGCTCTATCTGGTATTAGAGATAGAAGAGGATAGCGAGTTAGACGCTGCTTAATCTATAGACTGTCCTGCTGCTAATACTCTGGTTAGTTTTTCGCCTACAATGTAGTCTATAATAGATTTTATTAATTCTGCTGTTACTTTTTTTAATAATAGTTTAACAGTATTAAGCAATTTCTGAGGTTAGTTTCTAGTTTCTATGTATTTTTTAACTCAGAGTAACCTTTCCATTTAACTAGATATTCTTATCCTCTAGGTAATTATTAATATACTTTTACTTTCTCAACTTTAAATTTAACTTCTTCTTTTATTTCGTAGTAGAAGTGTTTTTAGACTGGTATTTTGGCGTCGGCGGGTTCTAATAGTAACACGTAGAATACTAGGTGTATTTAAGTATTAGCAGAAAGTTAAAGTTTATAGTTAACTAGTCTTTTTTATTCTAGAATTAAAAATAGTCCGACTTTAACGTGATCTAATTTTTTACTTAGTTATGTTGTTTAAAAATTTCTCGTAAGAAAATATACTTTATCCCCTCTCTTTAGCTGAGGTGCTATTTTTTGTTTCTAGTTAATATAAAAAATAGTCTTGCGTTGTGCTGTTTTAATATTTTTCTGTAGTTGTTCGTAAAGTTTTCGTAATTTTTTTAATTTATCTATTACTTAACTTGCAACTGGCTTAATTCGTTTTTTTTTAATTTTTAGTAATAGAAGATTTGGGTGTGTTCTGTGTAATATGTAATAAAAAAATTATTTTATTGTTACTGATTCTCTGTTGTTAAATGCGAGTTGTGCTATAAATAGTAGTAATATCTAATTATTCTGTTTTTAGTTGCTATACATCCGTAGGTATATTTTTATAGTTTAGTTCGTTCTTTCTGTTTAACTGTCTGTCTGTAGATAGTATACTGTTAATAATTTTTTTTTTATTCTGATAGCTGATATTAATATTATCTAATAGTTTAACGTGAAGAGCTTATCTCTGTTACTAATAATTAATTAAAGTAATCTGTAATACCTAACTACGCAATCTAAAATAACCTGTGCTAGTTCTAGTATAGTATAGTTATCTCTAAATAGAATTATCTCTGCGTACTTTGTAAATCTGTCTATAACTACTAAAATAGTATTATAGAGTACTTTAGAAACTAGGTTATAAGACGTTAGTAGTCTAGTAACAAAGTTTATAGTAATATCTGTTTAGAGTTTGTCTGGTATCTCTATAGCTTGTAGCTTTCTGTACTAAGCGTGTATACTGTGCTTATTCTTTTAATATATTATGCATTTCTTAATAAACTTCGCTACTTTGTCTTTTAATCCAGAAATATCGTACGTTCGTTATATCAGTTTAATCGTTTGTTTAACACCTAGGTGTCCGTACAACAGATCTTCGTAATACTACTAAATAATAGTTTAGTAAAGTTCTTCTAGTACTTATTAATATACTATTATAATAAAATTAATACTGCGTGTGGGTTTTAGAGTGCCGTCTGGCGCTTACTTAAAAATAGCAGCTTTATTCGTTAACTTAGTTTCTGCAATATCTGTTTTTCGACTTAAAGCGTCGGCTTTTCTGTTTTTTTTATCTGGTGTGTAGATAATTCTAAATTTATATTATTCTAGTTTTTTACTCTATCTAGTATGTTATTAGTCTAATAGTTTAGTTGTTGTAAATGTTATTAGATTCTTATAATCTAAATATACTGTGAGTTCTAAACAGCTTTCTGCGTAGATCCGCTAATATTTAAAAAAGTCTATAATAGTAAGTAATTTTTTGTTGTAAATATTGTAATTTTCTTTAGCTCCGCTAAATTTTTTTAAGTAATAGATAATCAGGTGCTATTTACCTTCTTTTTCTTAATTAATATATGCTCCTATCGCTAGATCTAATGTATCTGTTTCTATACGTAAAAGTTTTCTACTAGTAAAAGATATAAGAACTGGTGGTGATATGCTTGCTTCTTTAAGTGTTTTAAAAGCTTATTATTAGTCTGTATCCCACTTAAATAGTACATCTTTTTTTATTAATTTTATAAGTAGTAATACCTTTTCTAAGTAATAATCGATAAACTGCCTGTTAAAGTTACAGAATTCTAAAAAGAATTATATATTCTTAACGTTCTTTGGCGTTAGCCAGTTCTTAACTACTTTAATTTTTTTTAAACTAATTTTAACTCCGTGTCTTTCTATAATATATTCTAAAAATTTAACTTTTTTTTTATAGAATTTACATTTCTCTGGTTTAAGTCGTAGCCCTGCTTTTTCTAAATATTCTAGTACTGTTTATACATGCTGGACGTGTTTTTTAAAATTCTTAGAAAAGACTAAGATATTATCTAGATATGTGATAACGAATATATTTAGATATATTCTTAATACGTTATTAATAAGTATCTGATATGTCGCAGGTGCGTTAGTAAAACCAAATAGTATTATAAAATATTTATAGTACCTATACCGCGTCCGAAATGCTGTTTTTTATTTTTTACTTTTTTTTATACGTATTAAGTTATACGCGCCTCGGAGATTTAAAACTGTAAATATCTATACTCTAGATAGCTTATTTCTAAGCTTTTAAATGTTCGGTAGTAGATATCTATTCTTAATTATAATGTTGTTAAGTTTTTTAAAATCTACATATAACTGTAGAGATCTATCTTTTTTAGAAACAAAAATAATTAGATATTCTGCCTCTAACGTTGATTCGCGTATAAATTCTTTTTTAAAGTTTTTATTAAAGTATGCTTATAACGCTATAAGTTTTTTTTCTAATAAACTGTAGATAGGCTCGAAAGTCGGATACTTTTTTTTCTAAAAAGCTATTTCGCAGTTCTAGAGCTAATACTTAGATAACGCTTTGTTATCTACCTCTTCTTAAAAAAGTAGTTTTTATTTATTATACTTTTCAGAGATTACAGGAGTTACGCGAGTTATTTCTAAAACTCTTACTTTTTTATCTAGTAGCTTCTTATTAGATCTAGCAGAGTTAATTTTTCTTTTTAAAAGCGTCTTAGTCGATTTTTTGCTGTCTATATTATTTAGTGTAATTTTATCTACTATCGAACGCTGCTAATGCGTAGGTTCTGATATAATAGCGCAATTACATTCTATAAACAAAAGCTTCTTTTTTACCTAATTAATATATAGGTTATGCTTTCTAAACTATAGAAGTTCTAAAATAACGTCGTAGATGGCCGTGTCTATAATATTAAAAAAAATTTCTTTTTAGTGTCTCTAGATGTCTATAATAGTTGTGGCTTTTTAATCTATTAATACTTTTTCTAGTATCTTTTTTCTAGTTGCTGTATAGAGGAAATAGAGTCGCTCGTAGGTATGCGTTTTTATTTTACTACGCTTTATAGCCTGCTGTAAAAAGTAGTTACGCTAAGCCCCTGTATCTAATAATACTTTTATCTAGTATCTATTAAGCTTAATAGGTAGCTTAACTAAGTTTTCTAAGTTAGTAGCGTATAATACCTTAAGTTAATTCTAGGCGCTAGATGCTGTCCTAAAAAAGACTCGTTACTAAATCTATATAAGTATTTCTTATTCTAGTAACGTTTGCAATTTTTATATAGATACGTTTACTAGAGATCTTATATACATCTTTTATTAACTAGTATATTTATTATAAGTTCTTTATTTTTATTTATTTCAGAGAAGTATCGCGCTTGTTATTTATTCTATAAATAAGTATTATATATATGTATTTCGTAGTTAAACTACTGTTATGTATATTTACGTAGTTTTTTTAAAAACTATTCTGCTGCTGCTTTATCTAAGTAATAAATCTAGTATTAGTTTTCTCTGCAGAATGTCTATAAGTAGCTTACATACTTTAGATTTTTTAGATTTAAGTAGTATTGCAGTTTTTACGTATTTCGGCTTCGTAAAAAGTTTAAAACTGTGTTTAGTTTACTGTCAGAGTCTAGTAGAACTTCTATTCTAATTTCTAAATCTAGTTAACTAACTTATTTTTATACTTTAGAACTTCGTTGTTGTCGGCGTTCCTCTAAATTTTAGTTTTTTTTATCTAAGTTATAGTACTTTTTCGACCGTTTACGCGTTATAGGTAATTTTTTCTACTATACAGACGTTTTTGTTAAATCTCTTCTGTGTTCTTTAAAAGCTTTAGCTAATTCTTATATCTTTTTAAAGTTTTTGTTTATTCTGAATTGTGCGAGTTCGGGTAGCGTACTACTATCGCTGTTTTTTTTAAACTCGTAACTAGCATTACTTAAATAGTTTTTGTAATTATATACTTCGCGAAAAACTTTTTTTTCTTTAGAGCTAGGTCTTTTAAACTTAACTTTCTTAAAAATACTTCTAGGCTCTGTCTAAATACTTTTATTTTAATACTAAACATAATTAAAAAATTTTTCTATTTTTCTGTTTTGCAGTAGTTCGCTGTCGCAGATAAGTTCTGTTTTATAAAATCTATTTACAACAACTTTCTATTTATTGTCTGCGTTGGATTCGTTATTCAGAGTAGTTTATAATATATTTAGCTGTTAAATAATTTTATTTTTTAATTAACAGTTTTTTATAATATAGCCTGTCTTTCCACACGCGTAGTAAGTTATAGCCTTACTTTTAGACTTATTATTTCTCTTTTTATTATCTTCTCGTCCCGCTTTCTGGATATTACTAAAAACTATTAGTTTATTGCTATAAGTGTTATAAGTAAAATATATTACTTTACGTTCAACTTGTTTACTAGTGTTAGCGTTATAGTACTTTTTACTATAGCTTGGTTTAGTACGTTGCTTGTATTTTAGGTTCTAGTTCTGGCGTAGTTCTATTCGTAATTTATACAGTTTCTAATTAATGTTAATAGACTTATTTATAAGTTGTTTAAGCGTGTTAAGCTGAGCTCCAGAACGCATAAGTTTCTTTTTAACGTTAGATTTAAGTCCTTAACAGTACATCGTTATAAATACTTTGTTATTCTATTTAGTAAGAATTAACAGTTACTAAAATTTATTAGTGTAGTCAGCAGCTGAAGCCCGTTGCTTAAAATATTAAATAGCTTGTCTAGTAATTATATTTTTATTAGAGACTCTGAAAACTTATTTAATCTTTTTCTTAAATTTGTTAAAGTTTTCTATCTATTTGTTAACGTCGTTGTTAGCTTCGCCATCCTTATACTTAATAAGAGCTAGTTTAATCTATTAAAGTGCTTTACCTCTTATATACGTGGCTGCGAATATAACGCGTTTTTTTTTCTTAACGTTTTTACTTTAAAAGTTAAAAAATAAGTCGAGCTGTAAGAGCTAGTTTTTAAGCTTATTTCGTTTTTTATAATAGAGGTTAGGTGTTACTACTTTAATAGAATTGTTGTCTACTGTGTTAGGTTGTACAATTACACTAGTAGTAGTTTTAGCACTAATAGTGCTACTGGTTAAAGTTAAGGGTGCGCGTGATCCTGAAATAGTACTTATTTTAAAAGATATTTATAATATTAAGACTGTGCTACAGACTATAAGTAAGGCTAGAAAGTAAATAGCTGCTTAAGTTAATTTTTAGAGATAAGTACTAGTAGAGTCACGTAAGTGAAACGATGTGCGATATACTATATAGGTCTTCATATTAGCGATAAAGCACGATAGATTAATAGTTAATTCTAAACAATAGATTTGCTAATAAGGTAAATATAATTATAGAGTATAATTGTGCGAACTATATACTTAATAGTAACCGCGCTTACCTATACCTATTATAAACGCTTACTATTAGTGCTTATAAGCGCTCACTTTGCTAAGGCGTAAGCTCTAAATTATATATTTTTTCTAGTTACGTAATGTGGTACAGCAGTTCCTTCTTAGGCGCGTAATTATATATATAATTAGAGCCGCGTTCTTGATGTTGTCTGCCCGGGTCCTCCTAAGACCGTATTATAACACTTTTTTTTTAGCGTATAATTTTTAGTTTTTTTTTTTTTATATTAAAGCTATTTATAATATTTAATTATGTAAAAAAAATTAGTATAAGTTTATTCTCTAAAAAATTAGAAATTCAGAAAATTAAAAAAAATAAAAAAAATAAAATAAAGAAATTAATAATAAATTATTAATATTTAGTATAATATCCCTTAGCGTCTATAACTGCTTTATAACGCTTAGGTAAAGATAATATATAATTATCTATTATTTCCTGTGGAATTAAATTCCACTCTTTAATTATAGCTCTTTTAAATAAATTAATACTTTTAATATTATTTCCTTTGCCTAATAAATTAGTTCTTTATTTATTTAAGGCATTTTTTAATATAGCCCAGATATTTTCAATAGGAGCTAAATCTGGGCAATAAGGAGGATGTTGAAAAAGATTAATTTGATTTCTTTTAAACCAATTTAAAACTGGTTTAGCTGTATGGATTTTTAAATTATCTTGTTAAAATTTCCAGTCTATAAACTAGTTAGTATTAATTTTAATTTTAAAATTTAAAATTTTTATAAATATATTAATTAAATATATTTATTTTAATTTTAAAAATTAAAAAAAGGTATATAAACTAACCGGGTTTTATTTGTTTTTTAATAATAGGTTTTAATACTTTTTGTATATAATCCGTATTATTAAAGTTATTTTTAGAATTAGGTGTTTTAATAAACACTAATTCTGATCTTCCTCCTATCCAAATAGCTCCCCATACTGATATAACAATATCTCGAGCTATAATTTAATTAGTATTAAATATTTTAAAAAAGTAATTAAATTAAAAAATTAAAATTAATTTTTAATTAAAATTAATTTTTTAAATTTTTTTTTTTACTTACAATTTGATTTTATAGAAGCTAATTCAGCTCCTACCTTCTTATTTCTCTTTTTTCTTATATATTCCTGTCTAGAACCTAGACCTCTTTCTATTACTGACTCATCAGAAAATATAATTTTATTTAAATTTATATTTTCTATATTTTTTAAATTTTTTTTAGCATATTCTAGTCTTATTTTTGCTTTTTCTTTTTTATAAAAAGGTTTTTTACTAGCAATATTTGTACTGTATTTTTCTTCTTTAAAAAATCTTTGTAAACTTCTTTTAGATATATTTAAATTATTTTCAAATAATATTCTTTTATTTGTTTTTTTAGGGCTTTTAATTAAATCCCTATTAATAATTCTTTTTTCTCTTTTTAATAGTTTAATTTTATCCTGATTTCTATCTTTTTTTAAACTATTAAAAAGTTTATTTTTTTTATTAATACGTTGTATAGTATAATATATACTATTAATAGGTTTATTTAAAATAAAAGATATATTTTTAATAGATATATTAGCTTTTAATAAAAGATTAACTTTTTCTTCGTAGTCTGAAAATTGAGGTTCCATCTTATCTTTGTTTAGAGAAAATAGAGATTCAGATTTCTATTTCTAAAATATTTATTTATATACTAATTTAACTAGTTTATTATTATGTAATTAGTGCTTATATAAGCAAAACTTTATTTTTTAAACTTTATTTTTTAAATATTAAATTAAATTTCTAGCTCCAGTTTTTTGCTTACGTAATATATACTAAGCTAAATTTAGTTAGCGTATAATAAAAAGTTTTAATAATTTTTTAAGTAAAAAATTACAGCGTGTTTAATTTTATGTTTTTTTTTAGTATAACTTTAGAGCTTTTTTAAAAGCTAAAAATATTTTATAAGTAATTTATTTTTTATTTTTTATATATAGCGCTAGTAAACATCTCTAAAACTAATTTTTTTTTTTTTAATAGCTAGTTTATAGAAAAAGTTATATAAGTTTAAAAAGTACGATTTTTTCTATTACGCTTTTTTAATGTCACCCCTCTGTACTAATTTATAAAAACTTTTCTAAACTGTATAGTATTTACACTTTTTACTTAAAATTTACTTAAACTTAAAATTAATAATATATTTTTTAAGTAAAATATAATAAATACGTAGGTATATTTTACAGAAAACTACTAATAAAGTATTAAATAAAATTAAAATAGATGTAGTAAAGCAGAGCTATTAGAATAGTTAAAAACTCTAAAAATAAGTAAATTTAGCTATTAGAATTAGAACAGACTACTTACAGAATATAATAGCTAAAAAAAAAAAAAAAAGTAAAAAGTACTAAATTTATACTAGCTAAATAGTAATATTTTAAATATTTAGCTAATTACGTAAATGCGCAACGCTTTTTTTTATAAAATATAAAAAATAAAAAATATATAATAAAATAAAGTATTTTACTTTTAATAAAAAATATTTATATTTTTTTAAATAGGCTATAACTTAGAATAGATTAAAATAATTTATTTACTAAAAAAAAAAATATAATAAACTTTATTTATATAAAGTCTGAATTTATTTTTTAGTATTATATACGTAACTTTAACTTTTAACTAAACTTTAACTTTAATTTTTAACTTAACTCTAACTTAAGTTTAAATATCTAGCTATTCAAATTTTTAATTTTTTATAACTAAAACAGCACTAAGCTAAACTAGAAATAAAAAGTTTTAGAAAAAAATATAAAAAAATATAGTATTTTTAAATAGTTCTGTAGTTTAGAAATATTTTTTTATATAAAATCTATAAATTTTAATTTATAATTATTTTTTAGTTCTATAAACTTTTATTTTAAGTAGTATTTAAGCTGTATCGGAGACAAGTCGCTCTGTATTCTTACACCTAATTTTAAGAATAATTTTAATAATACAGATTATATTAAAAAAGTATTAAATTTTATTATTAAAAGAAAAATAGAACTTAGTTAGTTTTTATATCTTTTTTTTAATTTTTAAATTAAAATATATATTAATTACTTTATAAACTAGAGATATTAATAAAATAATTTAATGATTTTTAAATCTAAACCTGTTTTACAATAGCTTAAAAAAATTAAAATAATTTTTTTAATATTCTATTTATAGCCTATATTTAAATTCTATAGAAAATATCTAAACTATATTAAAAAAAAGCCTTGAATAAATAAAAAACTAGTTTATTAAATAAAAAACAATATTAAAAGTATTAATTTATTTAAAAAAGTTATTAATAAAAAGTAAAACTTAATTCTACAGAAAATAATAGATAATTATACATTATTTTTATTTAAGTATTATTAAGCAGTTATAAACGCTAAGAAATATTATACTAAATATTAATAATTTACTATTAATTTATTTATTTTAACTTTTTTAACTTTTTTAATTTTTAAATTAGTTAATTTTATAGAGAAAAAATTTAATTTAAACTTTTTTTTATAATTATATACTATATATAGCTTTACTATAATAGAAAAATTATAACGCTTTGAAATATATATATAATTTTTTACTACTTTTTTAGCGCCTTTTAAAGCTTTATAAATTATATAAACTATTAAATTCTTTTTTATTTTTAAATATTGCTTACTACTCTTTTTAAAAATTCTTTTATTCTATTTTAATAGTTAGTCTATTTAAAAAGTTATACAAGTTTAAAATGTACGATTTTTTTATCACGTTTTTTTAATGTCACCCCTCTGTACTTTAAATTTATTTTTAAAAAGTAACTTACATATTACTAGATTGAAAAGATGGGTAGAGATCTTTGCTACGTAGCTCAGTAGCAGATTCAGAACCTGAAGTAGATCTTATTCGAAAATTGTGCAGCCTTGAAACAAAAGAGCCTATAGATCCAATCCTAGCTGATTAAAAAAAAGCCGGAAATACAAGTGAGCATCCACAAATAAGACCTATGTGTACTTCTAGAACCCTACTCATCATTAGTAAGATGTTTCATTATTAAGTAGAAAGTACATACAGAAAGGGCATGTACTTTGCAAAATAGTACATGTTATCGAAATGTGGGATATACTTGATAGTGACCGCAAGTCTAAGTATGCTGAAAACACACGTACTTCAATTGATTCAGTCAATGTTGCCATGATACGATATGGGGAGACTTACAAAAGGCCCAGACCAAATACCATTAACAACCGTGTTTTGCGACGCTTCCCCATGTTCAGCCTCCAAACAAAGGGCAGTGGAAGAACTAAAATATAGAAGTCCGTGATGACGTTAACCACTCCACTAGCTGTTCCTAGAGCAACATTTGCGTCATATGGTGCGCATTTTCCATTTGTGAATGGAAACCAGACTTTTTCTAGTGGCGTGCACCATAGTAATGACATAAGTAGACAGATCGTGTAGAATACCGAAGTGACGGCAACCCCAATCCAGATTAAGATCTTTGCTGCTCTACTAACTCCGAAGATCCTCAGGTAAGTGAGAAGAATAGCGACTTTAATGGCGATTAACAAGACAATGTAAATCATCTGGCCAATGAACTGAAGCTACGAAAAGCTGTTAGCTTTTGTTCTTGTCTTTATTAGTAGAACTCTTACTTTTCCGATGTCATAAAGCTTTGCAAAACGTAAATTCCAGACATGTTGACCATAGCCATGTGTATTTGCTAACTTTTGATTAGATGTGTTGCATGCAGGAAAAGCTATTAGCTCACCTGTGATCATCAAACTGGAGAAGATCACCGCCAAAACCTTGATGAAGTTAAGCCGATGAGCTTTTTTCTTTTGAAAAAACAAACCCATGACAATAATGTAAAATCTAAGCCAGATTAGCCACTTTGCAGGAGGGTCTTTGGACAGATTTCTTACAATCATCTACGCCTAGGAAGTTTTTAATACAGCGGCGAGTATATATTCGAACTGCCACTGCGAGTGTAGAGGCTAAGAGAACAACGGAATGAAGAATTTAGTTTCCAGGAATATAGCTATCGGAGCTGTTGAAGTCTGTCTTAACACCTTTTGGTGGTGGAAAGGCGGGAATATCTAACGAGAGCATGGTAGTGGACCAACACCTCGTTTGAAGTTCAGTTAATTTTAGTTATCGAAAAATACTTTTCGGACTCAGCTCAGCTTATCAAAGACGGCTAACAGGTATGAGCAACTTGCTGTTATCTGATATCCGGCATCCTCTGCCTCATTCATAACTCACCTTTGCCTATAATGTGATCGTCATAGTACAGTAAAGGCAAGACCGGATTTTCTGAGACGACGCCGCAATATTGCAGGACAAGGTAATCTGTTGGCTGTTTTTCTTGATCCTTCTGATAAGTCCATTCAAGGATGGGCTGCATGTATAATATATTTTCGGGATTCAAGGCTCGGTTAGATGCACGTTTGGACTGAGAACGGAGTTCATCTCTATGAAATATATTTCCCGAGGGTGGAAAGATTCTGTTGAGGATATGTTATCAGGCCGGGCTAAAACTGAAACCAATGCGTGTCTTCCATCGTTGGTGGCTTCGTTCCAACTATTCTAGCCGCCAGTTGATATGTGTTAGGCCGCTTAGATTACACATCCCGTTCCCCACTATCAACCATGAATCATCCTGATTTATAGTCTGCTAAACCAAGGGTTAGGTACAAGTTTACATTTTGTATCAGTAACAGCTTTATCTGTCCACTCTACAAACTTTCTTCTTTGTTATCAATATTTCGCAGATTTACTTAATTCTAATAAAGTTATTACAACGGATTTTTGATTAATAAATAACAATTGAGATGAATTCTAAGCACTCTTATAAATAATAGAGTATCGGCACTGAGTGACTACGACTACTTGCTGAATATAATACGAACCCCTCTAGTGTCCACCCTAGGTAAGGGAACCACAAAGTCGTGAGCCAAAGATATATCCGAGTGGTCTGTTTCATACAAATAAAACTTTGGGCCTTCTTTTCTGAAGAGCGCGGCTAATATATGATTCATTTCTGCATAGGCCAGACTAAATTCAGTCAGTAACATAAACACTCCTAAGTAGCAAATCTTACTTCATTCCCAGACAATTCCGGGACCCCTTTGAGAAGGGCACGAGATTTTTTTTCATTTTTGGCGTAACATTCTCAGGCAGCCATCTTTCTGGAAGGAATTGACCTGGTTGTTGGAATATTTCAGGGTCATTGTGCTGCATGTATGCTGACATACCTACGGGTACCTGTATAGGCCTAAGTTACAGGAATTCAATAAGATGATTCAATCATAATCTTACCCCACGAGGTATTACCCAATTTCCGTACTTTATATTCTCATTTGGTGAAACTCGAGGCAAACGTCGCATGACACCAAACGCTAACCTATGTCGGTAAGCCAAAGCTTTGCAAAGTATCGCTATGAGAATCGGAAGTACCTCAAGCTTTCTTTCATCACGGCTTGAAAGTACGGTAGCTTTTCCAACTGGGTCCATGTTGGTGTTTGTTTTGGCCATTCAGCCATAAGACTTTCAAGTTCATCGGCCATCCTCTTTCGCACTGCGTCGTGAGACAGAATATAGAAGCATGCAAGATCAAGAACGCGTGCAGTTCCTACTGTCCCAGCTCCAAGAAGGACTTGTGCCTCATTCACCATCCTTGGAACCGAAAGTTCTGATTCCGATAGGCCGCTATGTACAAGATGCTGAAGGAGAGTCATTCGTTGAGGCTCAATTGTAGGGCGGCCATGCTCGTTCTTTTCCCGCTTTACATCAAGTACATGTCTCTCAGCCATCTATAAAAAAGTCAGATGATAGAACTAGAATATATCTTAAGGGTGGCCTACATCGCGCCAGTCGTTAAACAGCTGGCTCCGTGGATCAATGAATAGGAGGAAAGGTTTGGGAATGAATCGGATGATCCTGTATCTTTCCTTAGTGAAATCCATGGAGTTTATCCCATTTATGTTACCTAATAATCCACGGAAACCCTTGGAATAGAGGCATTGATTTGATAATAGTATGTAAGGACTCATACCTAAATGAGTCAGACGTAGAGCGGTCATAAAATAGGTCACGGACCAATCAGCCGAAAAGCTCTCATCATCCAAGAGGTATGTAGGACTCTCACAGCACACTCTGCTGATTACGTCTCCAGTATAGCACAGCATAGCATAGTCGAGTCTTACAACCGCTCCAGAATTTTCCAAAGAGTGGAATCTTGAAACAAGCTTCCGCACTAGCTCATGTATCTTAGGCTCCAACTTTGATATTCCCTTCGGCGAGAAAAAGGGCTCCAGTGGCTTTCGTCGAAGACGATGCAGATCGTGGGGCGTAGTAAGAAAGTGAGAACCTTTAACGGTTAGTGACTCTTTATGACTCGACGCTGAAACGCACATACCCTCAAAATCTATCCCTTCTACAAAATGATTGTAGTTATCAGTTTTTCTGACACTTCCAGAAACATATAATTTATCGTAAAAGTCGGGATCGCGGATGGAGAGTTCATGTGGATTAATTCTAATGATAGGACCTTATGCCTGTTAGCGCGAAGTTTTTCAAGATAGGTAAGTACATACCGTAGATCTTGTGAAGTCTCTCGATTTCGAAAACGTACTTCCCGTTTTTCACAAAGTCGAAATAGAATTCGTACCATCCAGTAGCAGCAGCGAGTTTGGGGCCAGGGAACTTCGCAATTGGGGAATAGAAAAGCCTAAACAGAATGACAAAAGCTCGGTGAATGACAACAATGGTTGTAAAAGTTATCAACACAATCATTCGAGGGGTAAATGATGTAAAATACATGGTTGATAGTGATCTGTCTCTCGCACGCTATTGCTAGAAGTGGAGTCTGGTGTCCTCGTCGGTAAAAAGCTGAGACCACAGTACTGAATGCAAATTTGGGGGTATGTTCGGCGCGGGAATTCAAATGAGCAACAGACCCCTCATTGCTGTGCCGCATTTCCATGTTTCATTTATCTCAATCTGACCCGCATCATTCCACCTACCGGACAGCTGCATTTCGTTGTAAAGTGAAACAGGGATTCTCGGGGAACGAACAGTCGCACAAAGCGCTTGGGTATTTTCAATGCATCGACAAATGGTCAGAAATCTTCCAGTTGCCTTTTTTTCTTGACGTGCATGCAGCCGTGGATGCAATGCGCAACGTGGCGCCAGCGTTGCTTCTTGTGTTCAAATCCTTCACGGACTTCGGTTGCATTTGTCTTGGCAAATTACGAAAGGTTTGCCCGCCCCAGTAGATCGCAAGGCAAGAGTACGGAGAGACGCTCTCCTGACTGAAAATATAAAAAATTGACAGGTGTGAAAAGTATCTATAATTCCTTCAGGATTTCAGTCGCGTATATGACGCTTTAGTGTTAAAACCTGTTACACCATAGTAGCAATACGCTGTGTTTATGCCAGACGTTCGTGCTCGCATAATACGCCATGCGATCATAACAATTATCTGAATCATTCCATTGTTCGAGATATCAAATCTCTAGAAGTCCTGGTACAACTGCCCTACCTTACATCAAATCTACTTAACCGTCCGCGAATATGGATTACAAGCATTCTTTGATTTTAAAAAGCGACAAATATTCCATGGAGGGTCTTTGCGAGGGAATCCCAGTGAGAATTCACCGGTGCCCCGAGTTGGAGATATCTGGTACACTGGAGGCTCAGGATGATTGGAAGAGGTTGGTTGCACCGCTGTCATGTCACGAAGGTGGTCTCGGGCCCAACTATGGATTTATGGCTGTTTCGATGCCTGAGTGTATACCAGAACGATTTCGAATTGTTTCTTATGCTAATGAATTCGCCTTTCTCTACGATGGTACGTTACGAGAACTAGTGGCTTACCCTCGGAAGGATACTAACAATACTAGACATAGTTGATGTTGCAGACGAAGGCCAAGTAGGTTCTTTCAGAACTGCAAGTCTTTTGGGCACGTACTAAATCTATTGGACAGGTTCGGAATCAAAATGATGAGCTACTTAAAGCTTTCAACGAAGGCTTGGATGGCAACATAACGAATAAGGGAGGTGGGAAACGCCAGATTCAGGCGAAAATACTCCGTGAAATGTTAGAAATCGATCGGGATGGTGCTATGATTGCCATACAAGCATGGGCCAAATTCGTAGAAACATCTTCTGGGAGCCAGCACCATAAATCGTTCCGTACTCTTGAAGAGTACTTGCCTTATCGTTGCAAAGACGTGGGACATATGTAAGTACGTCTCTGATACTATTGTGTTATACCCTGATAGATATAGGTTTTGGCACGCACTTGTCACCTTTGGCTGTGATATATCAATCCCTGGACATGAACTTGAACTTGTCTCCGAACTGATTATGCCTGCAGTCAGGGCTGCCAGTCTAACAAACGATCTGTTTTCGTACGAGAAAGAGTATTCTGCTATGCTAGCAGTTGGGAAAACTGATGTCACTAATGCGGTTTGGGTCCTGATGAAAGAACATAGGATACCGTTGAGAGAAGCTCAAGAACGGTGTCGGATACTGATCAAACAGTCTGTTGGCCAATTCATCCAAGTCATCAAGAAGACTCGGTCCCGTCAAGACATATCCTTACCAGCGCAGCGATATGTCGAATTGATGCAATACAGCGTCAGTGGTAACGTAGTTTGGAGTTTGGAATGCCCTCGATATCATCGAGGCTTAGCTGAAGCTCCATGTCCTCAGTACCCGCCATCTATCTTTGGTGCTGAATTTGAGGAAAATATAGGCAAAGAAATGATTCCACAGTCGATTTCCCAAGCCCTAGAATTTCCAGCTCTTATTGATCAAGATAGTCACAATGTCTTTAAGAAGAGAAAGAGAAATGATCAGGCAACTGAAAAAATAGCTTTGAACCGCAAAGCGAGCCCTTTGGATGATTCTCACCTGACTTCTCAGGTCAAGAGTCTTGCTGCAGACGTATGTTACCTGAAAATCCTTTCACTTCTTTCCACTCCTCACTCTTTATCTTTGCGGGGCTCATTGCATAAATTCATCTCAAATCTCTAGATTATCATGGATCCTGTCCATTATATCAACTCAATGCCATCAAAGGGCGTCCGTTCTAAGGTCATATCTGCCTTGAACTATTGGCTGGAGGTCCCAGTTTCCCCACTGACTATTGTCAATTCGGTCGTGAATATGCTACATAGTTCATCGCTCATGTAGGTCGGTACCCTATGAGGATTACTTTCAACTAAGATCTTCCAGGCTAGATGATCTTGAAGATAATTCTCAACTACGCCGAGGCAGACCAAGTACTCACGTTGTATTTGGAACGTCGCAATCAACTCAGCTACATTTCTCTATGTGAAGGCGTTGGATCTTCTGTCCGATCTTGACAGCCCAGGAGCTCTCAAAATCTTCTCTGGTACGCACATCATGTCGTTTATCTCAACAGCAATGATCTGATCTGTTGTAAGAAGAAATATGTTGCTTGTTCATCGGCCAGAGTTACGACATCCATTGGACCCAAGATTTGTCTTGTCCTTCTATTACTCAATATCTCCAGATGATCGACGGTAGTGAGTATTATAATTCATAACTGCAGCTTTGTGTTGATCATTAAAGAAACCGGTGGCTTGTTCCGCCTTTTGACACGACTCCTTGCTCATCTCTCCCCCCATGAGAACTATGAGGAGCTGAGCCTTCTTACTTGCTTGTTTGTTCGATTCTTCCAGATTCGTGACGACTATCAGAATTTGTTTTCCTCCGAGGTTTGTAGTCCAAATGTTTTTTTTCAATCGCTCACTTTACTCCAGTACACTATTCAAAAAGGATTCTGTGAAGATCTAGACGAAGGCAAATTTTCTTTTCCGCTTATACACACTTTCCATACGACTGCCCATCCGACTAGACTCAGAGGGATTCTCCATCGGCGACTGTTGGAGGGGAAGATGTCCATAGAGCAGAAACAGATGGTACTTGAGCTCATGAAGGAGGCAGGGAGCTTTGAGTATACTCTCAGTGTGCTCAAAACTCTCCATAGTAGTATTGAGATAGAGATAATACGGCTGGATGGAGCATTCGGGAAGGAAAATTTGGAGCTGCGCTTGTTGCTTGATATTTTGAAAGTGTAGGAATCGAATATGAGATATGTGGTCCCTTTCAGCGGGAAATCATGGTTGCGCATAAATAAAGTCACAGATACTGTGTGAACTGCCATGAACAGGATAGAGAGTTCATATTTTTGCTCTATGAAAGCGAAATACATGTGATTATCGGTGCATATACTGCCTACTGGAATTGGCCCGTCTTACGGTTGGTTTTAGTGCCAACCTCCTATGGACTGAAGCATGCTACAGCTACATGCCGCAAATCCAATATTTCGTCGTACATGACTGAGAAAGGGGAGATATTCCTCAACTCCCTTTTAGTTTCGTGCCACGGGGAGTTCAACCGCTACATCTGAAGCTATGTAATCTTCCTCGTAAATTGGTGTGTCTGAGTTCTGAGGTCTGATACCATTCGAGTTACACTGATGCTGGTGGGGATCGTAAGGCCCACTAGGGTAAGGTTCAACATGTTGTGTATGCTGAGTGTATCCTCTCACTTCCTGGACTCCTGCTGGCTTTTGATTACTTTCTTGGTAGGCACTCTGGCCAAAATTACCATATCCAGGTTGCCGATATGACTGTTGGTAGCCTGTTGAGTCTCGGCCTGGCTTATTGTGCTTTTTCTGAAGTAACAGGAAGAAGACGGCAAATCCAACAGCACCTAATATAGCTACACCCCCTATGACACCTCCTGTGATCGCACCGATGTTTAAGCCTTTATCGTTATGTGGTGGGTCCATCGCAACTGTTTCTGTGGGGTTCGATGTGCCGGGCGAACTGCCTATGGAAAATAAGCTCGATGTTGTGGCGTCGTAAGTAACGAGAGTAGAGGGTTTTTCCAGGGCTGCATTACTCGGGTTAATACTGTAGAGCTAGTGGTCAGGTAAGGAAGCAAACTCACTAGGTTGTTGCGGTTCTTCCACATAGAAGGTATAGCCAGTAAGAGGCGCGGTATCGCACCAAAGCCAGCTGTACGCGTCTGAAGCGCTCATGCTCTTGTAGATGATGTGATTGCTACAGAAGGCTGAATTCGAAGCGCCACCGGCTCCACTAAGATTAAAGATCAATATCCCGTTGCTCATGTATCAAATTGCGGTACTTGCCAGTAGGATGAAGTTCCTTCGGCGACCATGAATCCGTTTGAGCATCCGGTGTACATTGTACATGTAGAGCTGACCTCACAGCGCCGAACCCACTGTGCGGAAGTGGAGTATGTGCTTTGATCCACGTCGTATTCCCATGGCGCATCTTTGTTAAGTCATTAGTAGCACACAGTGACTTCCAAATAGATACGTACAGATTGTATCGCCGTTTGTAACAGCATCGGAATACCAACCAAATATTTGTTGGTCTTTTCGAGGAAGAACTGCGGCAGGGGTAATTGATGCTGCTGGCGCCGGCGCAGGGGTGGCCAATACAGCAATACCAGCCAAAATGAAAATTAATAAATACATTATTTGTATGTCGATCGAGATATCTTCACCTCACATAATGAACATCAAGATAACCAGCGTGTGAAAGTAAAGAGTGGGGATGGACCGCAGGCGAGGATGTTCTACAGCCTAAAATTCAGCTGTGACGGACTCCTTTTAAGAACCGGAGAAATGATCATAAGCCTGGCTTCGTTACGGTTGCGAGCAAATGCAATCAAGGAAACCATCGATTGGGTGCTGGAGGCGACTGTTTGCGCTAAAGCTCAGCTGAAGTCCCGAAATGGCATAGCTGAATAGAGGCGGCCTGTTGTGATGCGCAGCCCCAAAGGCCCAATCGCAGGGCGGATCCAACAAAATCAAAGATATTTCATGGTTTTTCTTTTCGTCCTGATCAGTTTGGCAGGAAGGCGACCAATTCTAGCATTTTGTATGGTTCCCTCTACGGGCAAGCTGTTGCAACCTATAACGGACCTGTTTCAAGCCCAGACAATATAGACATGGACAGACGTATAAGACTGCTGCAAGTACCACACTTTGTTTCTATAAATATCAGCTCTGGTTAGTTATCGTCCATTTTTGACTTTTTCGAAGGTCTGCACCGCCCCTGGCTACAGTACTAGGGCCGCATAACCCGGAGCATGAGCACGGCCATGCGAAACAGAAGCTCAGCCAACACTTCGTCCAAGTGAAGAAAAAAGAAGGGACACTGTGGATCGTGCGACATGCTATTTAGGGTTGATGATGATGGCTTGCGCACTTCGTCCATTGAGGTGTTTTATCGATAACCGCCTTGGCGCAGAGAATCGATTCAGGCTTAGCGTACAAAGTTGCCGAGGCCGGCTCTCCAGCGCCTGCGCAGTACACAGCCATTCTCGTATCGTTCATGTATCATATATTATTTCCTGTCGCTCTGGTATATTTTAGCTCCTTCTATACACTTTATCTCATCTTATTTTAAGAGAAATATCAGTCCAGATATTTGAATCTCCACGTCGACACAAGCCTCAGATCCACGCAAGCATGTATTTTCGCCTTTGGCGCCGGTGCGTACTGACAGCGCACACGCTCTCCAGGCTTATTCTTCGCTGGAGTTGAATTGAAACGCCATCAAGCATTGATGTTACATCACCATTCTTTCTCATTAGGTACGAGAGGTCGTTGGATATTGTCTAATTACTAATCAATCAATGTGAGACTATGACGGAACCGTTATTATATTATGTCGCCTTGAATCACCGAATCCCACCACATTAGTTTATACCCTATGAATCAAGCTATCTGTAATTAATTAAGACGCAATTCCCTAGGAGAATGGGCCGAATTTCCGGTTCATATCTAAGCGGCTAAATATAAGCTTTAGACAATCTCTTGTTGCCACATTCCGGCTGGGGTAAAAGGTGAAGAAGCTTTTTTGGGGTAGACAGGCTGTCTTCTGTATATAATGTTCCTTTGCGTCCTCATTCTGGGTTTTGTTAGATCTCGCTCTGGAATTCTGACACAGACAACAACACAACCGACTCGACTGCCACCATCATGCTCCGCCGAATCATTTTAGCGGCTATCACTCTCTTGCCATTAACCCTGGCCCAAGTCTCGGAAGGCTTTGAAAATGGATGGGATCAAAATGCATGGCCAACATATGCTCCTGACTGTAACCAGGGTGGCAAGGTGACATTGGACAGCTCAAATGCCCATTCTGGAAAGAATTCTATCAGGGTAGATGGCGCCGGTGGCTATTGTGGGCACGCGTTTTTCGGCACGAAGAAAGTTCCAAGTGGTGATATATATGTCAGATTATACATGTGAGTGTTTGAGGATCAATCAACGGATGTTTTTGCTGATGATGCCTGCTCTCCTATAGAAAAGCTTCAAAAGCGTTCACAGATTCCCACGTCACGTTCATTACAATGCCTGATTCAGCTCAAAGTACAAATAAGCATCTTCGAATTGGTGGTCAAAGTAAGATACTCATGTATAACCGCGAGTCAGATGATGCTACGCTGCCGGATCTCTCGCCTCAAGGCATCGCGGCGTCAGCTGCACTTCCAGCCAATACTTGGAAGTGCTTTGAATATCATCTGGGTGCTGATGGCACTGTGGAAACATGGTTGGATGGTACTGCAATTGCAGGACTGACTGTCAAGCCTGGAACGACCAACAGTAACGCTGGTCAATGGACGAGGAGTTCGTATAGACCGAAACCGACAGCCATTTATTTTGGTTGGGAGTCATATGGTGGAGACACTAACACATTTTGGTATGACGATATTGCTGTCAGCTCCGCTCGCATTGGATGCAGTACCACGTTCGCTGCTTATTAGATACAATTTCTACTACTTAAACGTCTGGGTTCGAAATCTAGCTCTCTAAAAACCAAATGAAACCTTTTGAGGGTTTATTATCACAGTTCTCAATAAGAATTCGGCACTACGAGGGCTCATATCCAACCAAGACATTTTATAAAAATTGAAAATATTATGTTCCATTGTAAGCTTAATGGAATTAGATATTCGTAGAATACGACAGGGGAGAACTTGACAGAGCGTATATAATTAACTATCAGCACACTCTCCGCTGAGTGGGGCCATGGGAAGTAGACTAAAGCCGATTGTCCTTTGGATAGATCAGATCATCTTTTCTAAATATTGTATCTATGGTTATATATTAATTTGATATGACGCCTACGTTTGAATTGGTCAGATTATGCTGTTTATTCAAGTGAATTCATAGTTTGGTCTTATACGTGTCGTTTATAAGTGATAACCACGGCCCATCTGACACTTTCTACTATCTTCCCCTAATTAAGGACCTTTGTTAAAAGCAGAACAATTATTACAAAAGTTTTCTGCGCAAAAACTAGTCTGACCCGTATCACAGCTTTACTGGAAAAATCTCTGCATTTACGTACGCCTAGAGAAGTCATGCGATTCAGCTACTTGGTCGGTATTATTTTCCAGCTGTATCATCTCTGCACCAGTCGACATCGCCAGAATGGGCTCCAAGCACAACCTCTATTTGTCGACATGCCAACGGCAATCTCTTATTTCTGGATGTTCACTCATTATTATATGCCTGTATAACACGACGTTACTCGCTTAAGTAGTTATGTACACGGAAGTCACCTATTTTGCAAACGGTTCTATTGATACCGGGTCACCGCTGAGCCAAATTCCAACAGAGTTTGCGATCATGAGCCAGTCAGCTCAGCCATAGGAGGGAAAAAATAGTCGAGACTTGATGAAATAATCGTCAAAGGCGTTGAGGTGGTGTTCCACGGTTCATATGCCCCAACACACAAAATTGATGGGACATCCAAAAGGCCACTGAGCATGCTGTCAGTATTAGTCGGTCTGCAAGAGACTTTTTTTTTTTTTTTTTTGCAGGGAGACTTGAGGGAACACATAGAACCGCAGAGTTAGGGCGCAGAGAGTAAATAGCCTTCTCGTCAAGCATTGATAAATCAGCAACGGAGCTTGGCCATAAGAAGATTTCTGGCCAGGCAAATGTTGGCAGTGAGAATTTTGTCTGTTTCAAAGATGAACAAACGGCTTTCCAGGTTACAAATGGGCTGAGCATCAAAGAATACGACTGCATGACAAATTACTGGTGTCCCTCTATCTCAGTTTAGAATGCCGAACAATCTCGAATTATTATATCTTGGAGAATACATAACATAACGTAAAGGATAAGCGAGTCGGACAGACAAGTGAGTCGGACAGCCTCCCTGACAGCCCCTCTGCGTACTACCACCTACTCAACTACTTTAGAAAAATATAATAATAAATTAATATAGAAAGTAACTATAGTAGTTATACTACTGTTTTATATATATAAAAGTTATATTGTTATTTTTTATAGTGTGTGTAGTATACTTTTATTTACTAACTACTACTAAAATAAACTTTACTTTTATATATTTTTTATTTAATTATTTTTTAGTATTTTTTTAAGTAATAATTTTAGTTTTTTTAGTTTTTATTAAAAAAAATTTATACTAAATTTATTTATTTTTTGCTTTATACGCTGCGTAGTAGCTTTATTAGCTTTTTAAAAAATTTTAATTTATATATAAAATAATATAATTTTATAAGTTAGTATTACAGTACTTTTATTAAACTAAATAAACGCTTTAATAATTAAAGCTAGTAATAAGCTTTTATATTTTCTAATTTTATTTTAAATTAATATTAACTAAATATTTAGTTTATACGCGTTATTTAGTATTTTAACTTTTTATTAAATAGTTTTAGAAACTAGCGTAAGCGTGTATATTTTTATATTAAACTTTAATAATATAGTTTTTAAATTATATAAAACTATTTCTATTTTTTAAAAATTTACATATATATTAATTTTTATAAAAAATTATTTAAATTTATAATAAATTTTATCTGTATAAAATTTGAATTTACTTTCTAGCATTACGCACGTAACCTTAACTTCTAACTAAACTTTAATTTTAACTTTTAATCTAATTTTAACTTAAGTTTAAATATCTAGCTATTTAAATTTTTTATTTTACTATAACTAAGACAGCACTAAACTAAACTAAAAATAGAAAGTTTTAGAAAAAAATATAAAAAAATATAATATTTCTTAATAGTTTTATAGTCTAGAAATATCTTTTTATATAAAACTTATAGATTTTAATTTATAATTATTTTTTAGTTCTGTAAACTTTTATTCTAAGTAGTATTTAAACTATATTAAAAATTAATCGCTCTGTATTTTTATATTATATTTCTAAATTTTTTTTCGCTAGTAATAGCTTAAAAAATATTATTTCTCTATTTATTATAAAAAAAAATATAACTAAATAGTACACGTATTAGACTAGGTCTGTTCTAAATTACTATATATATTTTTAATTTTTAGTAAAATTAAAATTTTTTAAATTTTTTAATAACTAAAACTTTTAAATTTAGAACTTCTGTTTTTACGTAAGTTAGATTACTTTTAAAAAAAATATATTATATATTAAAGTAGAAACTAAATAACTATTAAAAGTCTACTAAAATTAATTCTAACTATTAATATCTAGTATAATATACTTTTTAAATATTTTTATAGAAAAAATTATTTAAAAATTAAACTAGCTGCAAGAACAACTTTAACCTCTTAATAATAATTTAAAATTTACTAGATTTTTATACTAACCTAATAATAGTAATCTCTATTTTATACTAATAGAAATAGAAATTTTATAGTTATAAATTAAAATATTAGAACTTAAAGCTGCTGCTGTAGATTTTTTTTTCTAAAATAAAAAATAGCTAAAACTATTACTATTAATTTATGTCTAATAACTATCTAAATTACTTTTACTTTTAGTTTAAATAAAACTATTTAAATAAATTTTTAAAATTAAGCTTTTTAGTAACAGAAAAACTGTTACTTTTTTATAATAGCTAGTTTTTATCTAAAATCGCTTTAATATTAATTAAAACTACTATTTTACTTAATAAATTTATAAAGTAGAAGTTTAAAAATATATATTAGAACTAGTTTAAAAATATTTAGAGCTCTGTTACTTAGCTAATAACTTTTAAAAATAGTTTTTTAATATAAAAAAAATACTTAACTTTCTAAAATTATACTTTATTTTAAAAAATAAAAAAATAAAAAATTAAGTAGCTTCTTACTAGCTGCAGATAAAATAAAAAAAACTTTTCTCTACTTTTAAAACTTAATTTTTATTTACTACTATTAAAAGCAGAATATAAAAAAAAATAGTTTTTCTATTTATAGAAAAAAATAACTTCAGCTCTATAAGTTCTAAACTTTAAATTTAAATTTCTGTAAAATAACTTCTTTAATAATATAGTAAAATATTTTTTTTCTATAATATAAAACGCTAAAGTACTTCTGTATCTACTATTAGTAGAAATAAAAAAAATAATTTTAGTTTTATTTTATATAAAGTTTTAGAAAACTAAAAGCTAACTAACTTATTTGCAGTATTTATATAAAGAAAAAAAACTATTTACTAATATACTACCTGCGCAGAGTTATAATTACTATACTAATATAAAATTAAAAAACTATTTAAAACAGCTTTAGCTGTAAAAAAAAAACTATTATAATTATAGTAAATAAAACTATTTTGCACGCGACTGTAATTTTTTACAAATAAACTAAATTTTTATTAAAAATAATTTATAAAACTAATTTAAAACGTAATTAACTTTAATAAACTAAATTTAGTTTAACTAAAAAATAAAAATATTTAGAAAGAATTTCTGTTTTAGATTACAGTAAGTATAATTCATCTTATATAAACTTATTAAATTTATTAGAAAGCTACTATTTCTAAATACTTTCTATTCTCTATTTTAACAGACTTAAAATCTATTTATATTCTTTTATGAATACTAGCGTATAAGAATTTTTATCTATTAATATTTCTTTTATAGTATTTTTAGTTTATACTTTTTAAATACTTATCTAAAAACTACTTTATAAAGTTAAAATATAAAGTTTTTAAAACTTAGTTAAATTTTCAGCTATTTATTATATTTATTTTTTTTTTTATATAGATAGACGTACTATCTTAAATTATTTTTTTAATTATTTTTAATCTAAAATTCTAAATCTATATTATTAGTCTAAAATAAATAAAAAAATTTAAATTTAAATTGAATACAGAATACGACCGGATTGTATAGCTAGTTTAATTTACTTTTTTTTATATATCTACTCTACTTATTTTTTAACGTCTATATTTTTTATAACTAGCTAGAGAATAAAGCAAAATATTCTCTGTAAAAATATATTATAAAAAAAATATATATATATAAAAAATTAGAAAAATTTAAAAACTTATCTGTATTAATTTTTAAAATTTAGATTTTTTTAGCTTAAACGCTTTTTTCTAACTAATATCTGATACTGTTCTAAATTTAGCTGTAATTTCTAAATAGCCGCTATATCCGCTGATATCTTTTATTTTTAAATAGAATAATCTAAAAATAAATTTTTTATAATAACTATTTATAAAATTAACTAATAAATTTAAAAATTTTATTTTTTAAATAAAACTGTTGTCTCTCTAATACTAAACTAACTACTTTCTATATATTAATTTTATTAAAATATATTCAACCTAAAAGCCGCACTCTATCTTTTTTTATATTAACTATATAATTATAAAATTATTTTAACTAAACTTTTTTTAAATAACTATAGTTTTTTATATAAGTAAAATTTTAAAAAACTCGAAGCTACTTAAAAATTTATAATAACTTAACTTTAATATAGTTTTATTAAGTAAAGCTTAAGCTTTTTTATATTTTCTATTATCTATATTTATAAATTAAATAAAAAACTTAAAATATACGTTAACTATTATAAACTAAATACTTTTACTTAAAAAAACGCTTATCTAATACTTTAAATAGATAAACTGCTAGCAAAATCTAGTAACACTAAATTTTTTATAAAATTAAATATTTATACTATATTTAATAAAATTTATATAAACTTTATATTAAGGCTATGCTATAAGCTATAAACGAGGCTAGAGAGTAAGTAGCTGCTTAGATTAATTTTTAAAAATAAATACTAGTAGAGTTACGTAAGCGAAATAATATGTAATATACTATACAGATTTCTATATTAGCGATAGAGTATAATAAATTAATAGTTAATTCTAAATAATAGATTTACTAATAAAGTAAATATAATTATAAAATATAATTATGCAAACTATATATATATATATCTAAAGCTTTTTACTTAGTACTGTTTAGTTACTTAGTACTGCTAAGTAGACTAATTAACTAAGTATATTACGTAACTAGCTATAGTAGTATAACTTTATCAGCTCTGTTATTAGTCTACATTTATAGCTTATAATACTATTTTTTTTTTTAGTTTAGCTTAGTTTTTTAAGCTAATATATAACGCGCAGGTTTTTTTTTGTTACTGCCTATTTTTATAATAATACTTAAAATACTAACAGTTTTTAGTACTGTTTACTATTATTATTTAGTTAATTTTATTAAAGCTGTAAAAAAAGTTATAGTTTAAAAATATTTAACTTACGTAAAGTATAAATAAATGTATAAAGTATATATTTACTTTAAAAAGTATAGTAAATATCTATATCGCAGGCAGCAGTATAATATTTATAGTATTTAATTTAAGTTTTAGTGTTTCGCTAAAAAAAAAATTATAATAATAAATAAAAAAGTTATATAAAGTACAGAATACAGCTATAAAAATATATAAAAAAGTTTTAAAAAACTTATAAGTAGCGAAAGCTAAAAAAAAGCAGTTTTATTAATAAATAAATTTACTTAATTATTATACGGAAAAAGTTATATTAGTAGAAAAATAAAATTTAAAAAAATAAAAGCAGTAAAAATATAAAGCGTTATTTAAAGTTTTTACTTTTAACAGTTCTTCTAAAAATTTTACTTTTAACTTTTTTTTAAGCACTTAAAACGCTATTAAAAATTTTTCTAATAATTTTTAGAAAGTATCTGTGTTATCTACTAGTTCTTAAATATTTAGTTATATATAATATATTACTTTTTTTTAAATATATTTTCTTTAATTACTTCTGTGTAGTAGTAGAAATAATTTTATTTTTAGCTTTTTTTAAGTAGTTACTAACAGTTTTTTAGATTTTATTCTCGTTCTTAAGTGTTTTCTAACTCTAAGTATTTTTTCTATTTAACTAACTATTTCTATATAAAATAGTTATTATAGAATTTATTTTATTCTATCTCGCGGTAGCCTACTAGCGCTTCTACTTTAAATTTAACTTTTTTTTTTATTTTATAATAAAAGTATTTTTAAACTAATGTTTCGGCGTTAGCAGATTCTAGTAGTAATATATAAAATACTAAATATATTCTAGTATTAGTAGAGAGTTAGAGTTTATAGTTAACTGGTTTTTTTAGTTTTAGAATTAAAAATAGTCTGACTTTAACGTAATTTAACTTTTTACTTAGTTATATTATTTAAAAGTTTTTTATAAAAAAATATATATATATTTTTATTTTTTTTTAGCTAAGGTGCTATTTTTCGTTTTTAGTTAATATAAAAAATAGTTTTACATTATACTGTTTTAATATTTTTCTATAATTATTTCTAAAGTTTTTATAATTTTTTTAATTTATTTATTACTTAACTTATAACTAACTTACTCTGTTTTTTTTTAATTTTTAGTAATAGAAGATTTAGGTATTATAAGCTATAAACGTAGGCTAATAACGGGGCCGACAGAGTCGCACCGCTATAGCTAGTTATGTAACATACTTAGTTAATTAGTCTGCTTAGTAGTATTAAGTAACTAAGCAGTACTAAGCAGTACTAAGTAGAAGCTTTATACACATATATATAGTCTATATAATTATACTTTATAATTATGTTTACTTTATTAGCAAATCTATTATTTAAAATTAATTATTAATTTATTATGCTCTATTACTAACACAGAAACCCGTACAGTATATCGCATATCGTTTTACCTATATAACTTTACTAGTATTTATTTTTAAAAATTAATTTAAGCAGCTATTTATTTTTTAATTTCGCTTATAGCCTGTAGCACAGCTTTAATATTATAAATACTTTTTAAAATAAATACTACTTTAGAATTACGCGTATTTTTAACTTTAACTAGTAGCACTGTTAGTGCTAAAGCTACTACTAGTATAATCGTATAATCTAATATAGTAAATAATAATTCTATTAAAATAGTAATATCTAACTTTTACTATAAAAAATAAAGTAAGTTTAAAAACTAGCTTTTACAGCTTAACTTATTTTTTAACTTTTAAAATAAAAATATTAAAAAAAAAAACGCGTTATGTTCGCAGCTATATATATAAAAAATAAAGTATTTTAATAAATTAAACTAGCTTTTATTAAGTATAAAAACGGCGAAGCTAACGACGACGTTAACAAATAAATAAAAAACTTTAATAAATTTAAAAAAAAAAATTAAATAAGTTTTTAGAGTTTTTAATAAAAATATAATTACTAAATAAGCTATTTAATATTTTAAGTAATAGGCGTTAGCTGCTAACTACACTAATAAATTTCAGCAACTATTAATTCTTACTAAATAAAATAATAAAGTATTTATAACGATATACTGTTAAGAACTTAAACTTAACGTTAAAAAAGAATTTATACGTTCTAGAGCTTAGCTTAACACGCTTAAATAATTTATAAATAAATTTATTAATATTAATTAGAAACTGTATAAATTACGAATAGAATTATATTAAAACTAAAATCTAAAATATAAATAACGTACTAAACTAAGCTATAGTAAAAAGTACTATAATACTAATACTAGTAAATAAGTTAAACGTAAAGTAACGCATTTTACTTATAACATCTATAATAATAAACTAATAGTTTTTAGTAATATCTAGAAATCAGAATAAAAAAGTAATAAAAAAAAAATAATAAATTTAAAAGTAAAGCTATAACTTACTACGTGTGTAGAAAAACAGGCTATATTATAAAAAGCTATTAATTAAAAAACAAAATTATTTAACAGCTAAATATATTATAAATTATTTTAGATAATAAATCTAACGCAGACGATAAATAGAAAGTTATTATAGAAAAATTTTATAAAATAGAACTTATCTGCGACAGCGAACTACTGCGAAATAAAAAAATAAAAAAATTTTTTAATTATATTTAGTATTAAAATAAAAATATTTAGACAGAGCTTAAAAGTATTTTTAAAAAAATTAAATTTAAAGAATCTAGCTCTAAAAAAGAAGAAGTTTTTTGTAAAGTATATAATTATAAAAACTATTTAAGTAACGCTAGTTATAAGTTTAAAAAAAATAGTAATAGTAGCACGCTATCTGAACTTACATAATTTAAAATAAATAAAAATTTTAAAAAGATATAAAAATTAGCTAAAGCTTTTAAAAAACACAGAAAAAATTTAATAAAAACGTTTATATAGTAGAAAAAATTATCTATAACGCGTAAACAGTTAAAAAGACACTATAACTTAAATAAAAAAAACTAAAATTTAGAAGAACGCTAATAACGACGTAGTTTTAAAATATAAAAATAAATTAGTTAACTAAATTTAGAGATTAGGCTAAAAGTTCTACTAGACTCTAATAGTAAACTAAATATAGTTTTAAGCTTTTTATAAAGCTGAAACACGTAAAAACTGTAATACTATTTAAATTTAAAAAATTTAAAGCACGTAAGCTACTTATAAATATCTTATAAAAAAAACTAATACTAAATTTACTACTTAAATAAAATAGTAGTAGAATAGTTTTTAAAGAAACTGCGCAAATATACGTAACAGTAGTTTAACTATAAAATATATATATATAATACTTATCTATAAAATAAATAACAAATATAATACTTTTCTGGGATAAATAAAAACGAAAAACTTATAATAAATATACTAGTTAATAGAAAATATACGTAAGATTTTTAGTAAATCTGTCTATATAAAAATTATAAATATTACTAAAATAAAAAGCGCTTATATAGATTTAGTAATAAGTTTTTTTTAGAACAGCATCTAGCGCTTAAAATTAATTTAAAATATTATACGCTACTAACTTAAAGAACTTAATTAAACTACCTATTAAGCTTAATAAATACTAGATAAAAATATTATTAGATATAAAGGCTTAGCGTAACTATTTTTTACAGCAGACTATAAAGCGTAGTAAAACAAAAATATATACTTATAAGCAATTTTATTTTTTCTATACAGTAACTAGAAGAAAAATACTAAAAAAAGTATTAATAGATTAAAAAGCTATAACTATTATAGACATCTAGAAATACTAGAAAGAGATTTTTTTTAATATTATAGGCACGGCTATCTATAATATTATTTTAGAACTTCTATAGTTTAGAAAGCATAACTTATATATTAATTAGATAAGAAAAAAGCTTTTATTTACAGGATATAATTACGCTATTATATTAGAACTTATATATTAGCAGCGTTTAATAGTAGATAAAATTACGCTAAATAATATAGGCAGTAAAAAATTAAATAAAACGTTTTTAAAAAGAAAAGTTAACTCCGCTAAATCTAATAAAAAGCTACTAAATAAAAAAATAAAAGTTTTAAAAATAACTTACGCGACTTTTAGAATCTCTAAAAAATATAGTAAATAAAAACTACTTTTTTAAAAAAAAGTAGATAATAAAGTATTATTTAAGTATTAGCTTTAGAACTGCGAAATAGCCTTTTAAAAAAAAAAATATCTAATTTTTAAGCCTATTTATAGTTTAACAGAAAAAAAACTTATATTATTATAAATATATTTTAATAAAAACTTTAAAAAAAAATTTATACACGAATTAACGTTAGAAGCAGAATATCTAATTATTTTTATTTTTAAGAAAGATAGATTTCTACAGTTATATATAGATTTTTAAAAATTTAATAATATTATAATTAAAAACAGATATCTACTACTAAATATTTAAAAATTTAGAAATAGATTATTTAGAGTATAGATATTTACAGTTTTAAATTTTTAAAGCGCGTATAACTTAATACGTATAAAAAAAAGTAAAAAATAAAAAACAGTATTTTAGACGCGGTATAAGTACTAAAAATATTTTATAATACTATTTAGTTTTACTAACGCACCTGCGATATATTAAATACTTATTAATAATATATTAAAAGTATATTTAAATATATTTATTATTATATATTTAGATAATATTTTAGTTTTTTTTAAAGACTTTAAGGAATACATCCAGCACGTATAAACAGTACTAGAATATTTAAAAAAAGCAGAGCTACAACTTAAACTAGAAAAATATAAATTCTATAAAAAAAAAATTAAATTTTTAGAATATATTATAGAAAAACACAGAGTTAAAATTAGTTTAAAAAAAATTAAAGTAGTTAAAAACTAGCTAACGCTAAAGAACGTTAAAAATATATAATTTTTTTTAGAATTCTATAACTTTAACAGGCAGTTTATTAATTACTACTTAGAAAAAGCACTACTACTTACTAAATTAATAAAAAAAAATATACTATTTAAGTAGAATACAGACTAATAATAAACTTTTAAAATACTTAAAGAAGTAAGCATATTACTACTAGTTTTTATATTTTTTACTAGTAGAAAACTTTTACGTATAAAAACAGACGCATTAGACCTAGTAATAAAAGTATATATTAGTTAAAAAAAAAAAGGTAAATAGTACTTAATTATTTACTATTTAAAAAAATTCAGCAGAGCTAAAAAAAACTATAATATTTATAATAAAAAACTACTTACTATTATAAATTTTTTTAAATACTAGAGAATTTATATAGAAAGCTGTTTAGAACTTATAGTATATTCAGACTACAGAAATTTAATAATATTTATAATAACTAAACTATTAAACTAATAATATACTAGATAGAGTAAAAAACTAAAATAGTATAAATTTAAGATTGTTTACACACTAAGTAAAAAAAATAAAAAAAAAATATTTTAAGTTAAAAAACAGATATTACAGAAACTAAGTTAATAAATAAAACTGCTATTTTTAAGTAAGTATTAGATAGTACTTTAGAACCAGCACGCAGTATTAATTTTATTATAACAGTATATTAATAAGTACTAGAAAAACTTTACTAAACTATTATCTAGTAGTATTATAAAAATCTGTTATATAGATATCCAGATATTAAATAGATAATTAAACTAATATAATAGACGTACAATATTTTTAGATTAAAAAATAAAGTAATAAAGCTTATTAAAAAATATATAATATGTTAGAAGAATAAGTACAGTATACACGCTTAATATAAAAAACTATAAGTTATAGAAATACTAGATAAACTCTAAACAGATATTACTATAAACTTTATTACTAAACTACTAACGTTTTACAACCTAGTTTCTAAAATATTTTATAATACTATTCTAGTAGTTGTAGATAGATTTATAAAATATATAAAAATAATTCTATTTAAAAATAATTATACTATACTAAAACTAACACAGATTATTTTAAATCGCGTAGTTAAGTATTACAGATTACTTTAATTAATTATTAGTAATAGAAATAAACTTTTTACATTAAACTACTAGACAACACTAATATTAGCTATTAAAATTAAAAAAAAATTATTAATAGTATATTATTTACAGACGGACGGTTAAACAGAAAAAATAAACTAGACTATAAAAATATATCTATAGATATATAGTAACTAAAAACAGAATAATTAGATATTACTACTACTTATAGTACAACTAGTATTTAATAACAGAAAATTAGTAATAATAAAACAATCTCTTTATTACGTATTACACGGGATATATTTAAATCTTCTACTACTAAAAATTAAAAAAAAACAAATTAAGCTAGTTATAAATTAAATAATAGATAAATTAGAAGAATTACAAAAACTTTATAAATAATTATAAAAGAATATTAAGACAGCATAACGCAAGACTATTTCTTATATTAATTAGAAATAAAAAATAATATCTTAGCTAAAGAAAAGAGATAAAGTATATTTTTTTACAAAAAACCTTTAAACAATATAACTAAATAAAAAATTAAATTACATTAAAGTTAGACTATTTTAAATTCTAGAATAAAAAGAACTAGTTAACTATAAACTCTAACTCTCTACTAATACTAAAATATATCTAGTATTTTATATATTACTATTAGAATCTGCTAACGCCGAAATACTAGTCTAAAAACACTTTTATTATAAAATAAAAAAAAAAGTTAAATTTAAAATAAAAGCGCTAGTAGGCTACTGTAAAATAAAATAAAATAAATTTTATAATACCTATTTCGCACAGAAATAGTTAGTTAAATAAAAAAAATACCTAAATTCGGAAAATACTTAGAAATTAAAATAAAATTTAAAAAACTGTTAACGACTACTTAAAAAAAGCTAAAAATAAAATTATTTCTACTACTACATAGAAGTAATTAAAAAAAATATACTTAAAAAAAGACGATATATTATACACGACTAAACACTTAAAAACTAGCAGATAATATAAGTACTTTCTAGAAATTATTAGAAAAACTTTTAATAGCGCTTTAAGTGCTTAAAAAAAAGTTAAAAATAAAACTTTTAAAAAAACTGTTAAAAGTAAAAACTTTAGATAACGCTTTATATTCCTACTGCTTTTACTTTTTTAAATTTTATTTTTTTACTAATATAGCTTTCTCCGCACAACAATTAAGTAAGTCTATTTATTAATAAAGCTGTTTTTTTTTAGCTCTCGCTATCTATAAGTCTTTTAAAGTTTTTTTATATATTTTTATAGCTGTATTCTACGCTTCGCGCAACTTTTTTATCTATTATTATAATTTTTTTTTTTTTTAGTAAAACGCTAAAACTTAAACTAAGTAATATAAATATTATACCGCTGCCCGTAATACAAACACTTACTATACTTTTTAAAATAAATATATATTTTATATACTTATTTATACTTTACGCAAGTTAAATACTTTTAAACTATAACTTTTTTTATAGTTTTAATAAAATTAGCTAGGTGATAACAGCAGACAGTACTAAAAATTATTAGTATTTTAGGTATTATTGCGAAAGTAGGCAGTAACAAAAAAAACCCGCGCGTTATATATTAGTTTAAAAAACTAAGCTAGGCTAAAAAAAAAATAGTATTATAAGCTATAAACGTAAGCTAATAACAGAGCTAATAGAGTTATACTGCTATAGCTGGTTACGTAATATACTTAGTTAATTAGTCTACTTAGTAGTACTAAGCAACTAAGCAGTACTAAACAGTACTAAGTAGAAGCTTTATGCATATATATATAGTCTACATAATTATACTTTATAATTATATTTACTTTATTAGCAAATCTATTATTTAAAATTAACTATTAATTTATTATACTCTATTACTAATACAGAGACCTGTATAGTATATTGCACATTGTTTTACCTACGTAACTCTACTAATATTTATTTCTAAGAATTAATTTAAGCAGCTACTTGCTTTCTAGCCTCGCTTATAGCCTGTAGCACAGCTTTAATATTAGATATATCCTGTGTAATACGTAATAAAAAAATTACTTTATTATTACTAATTCTCTGTTATTAAATATAAGTTATACTATAAATAGTAATAAGATTTAATTATTTTATTTTTAGTTGCTATACATCTGTAGGTATATTTTTATAGTCTAGTTTATTTTTTTCTATTTAACTGTCTGTCTGTAGATAGTATACTATTAATAATTTTTTTTTAATTTTAATAGCTAATATTAGTATTATCTAATAACTTAATATAAAGAGTTTGTCTCTGTTACTAATAATTAATTAAAATAATTTATAATATCTAACTACGTAATTTAAAATAATTTATACTAATTTTAGTATAGTATAATTATTTTTAAATAGAATTATCTCTGCGTATTTTATAAATTTGTCTATAACTACTAAAATCGTATTATAAAATACTTTAAAAACTAAGTTATAGAACGTTAGTTGTCTAGTAACAAAGTCTATAGTAATATTTATTTAGAGTTTATCTAGTATTTCTACAGCTTGTAGTTTTTTATATTAAATATATATACTATACTTATTCTTCTAATATATTATATATTTTTTTATAAACTTTATTATTTTATTTTTTAATCTAGAGATATCGTACGTCCGTTATATTAGTTTAATTATTTATTTAATATTTAGATATCCGTGTAACAGATCTTTATAGTACTACTAAATAATAGTTTAATAAAGTATTATAAGCTATAAATATAAGCTAATAACGGAGCTGATAGAGTCGCACCGCTATAGCTAGTTACATAATATATTTAGTTAATTAGTTTACTTAGCAGTACTAAACAGCTAAGCAGTACTAAGTAAAAAGCTTTAAACACATATATATAGTTTATATAATTATACTTTATAATTATATTTACTTTATTAGTAAATTTATTATTTAAAATTAACTATTAACTTATTATACTTTATTGCTAATATAGAGATCTGTATAGTATATTATATATTATTTTATTTACGTAACTTTACTAGTATTTATTTTTAAAAATTAACTTAAGCAGCTACTTATTTTTTAGTTTTACTTATAGCCTATAGCACAGCTTTAATATTATAAATATTTTTTAAAATAAGTACTACTTCAGAATCACGTGTACTTTTAACTCTAACTAGTAGCACTATTAGTACTAAAGCTACTACTAGTATAATTATACAATCTAATACAGCAGATAATAATTCTATTAAAGTAGTAATATCTAATTTTTACTATAAAAAGTAAAGTAAGTTTAAAAACTGGCTTTTACAGTTTAACTTATTTTTTAACTTTTAAAGTAGAAATATTAAAAAAAAAAAAACGCGTTATATTTACAGCCACGTATATAAAAAATAAAATACTTTAATAAGTTAAACTAGTTTTTATTAAGTAAAAAAACGGCGAAGCTAATAATAACGTTAATAAGTAGATAAAAGACTTTAACAAATTTAAGGAAAAAATTAAATAAATTTTTAGAGTTTCTAATAAAAATATTATTACTAAATAAGCTATTTAATATTTTAAGTAACGGGCTTTAGCTGCTAACTACGCTAATAAATTTTAGCAACTATTAATTTTTACTAAATAAAATAATAAAGTACTTATAATAATATACTGTTAAAAACTTAAATTTAATATTAAAAAAAAACTTATACGTTTTAAAGCTCAGCTTAACACGCTTAAATAACTTATAAATAAATTTATTAATATTAATTAAAAACTGTACGAACTGCGTATAAAATTACGCTAAAACTAAAACTTAAAATATAAATAACGTACTAAACTAAGCTATAGTAAAAAGTATTATAATACTAATACTAGTAAATAAGTAGAACACAAAGTAACGCATTTTACTTATAACACTTATAATAATAAACTAATAGTTTTTAGTAATATTTAGAAAGCGGAATAAAAAAGTAATAAAAAAAATAATAAATTTAAAAGTAAAGCTATAACTTGCTACGCGTGTAGAAAAACAGACTATATTATAAAAAACTATTAATTAAAAAATAAAATTATTTAACAGCTAAATATATTATAAACTATTTTAAATAATAAATCCGACGCAGATAATAAATAAAAAGTTATTATAAATAGATTTTATAAAACAGAATTTATCTGTAACAGTGAACTACTGCAACACAAAAAAATAAAAAATTTTTTTAATTATATTTAGTATTAAAATAAAAGTACTTAAATAGAGCTTAAAAGTATTTTTAAGAAAGTTAAATTCAAAAAACCTAGCTTTAAAAAAAAAAAAAATCTTTCGCAATATATATTATAATAAACTTTATTTATATAAAATTTAAATATATTTACTTCTAAGTATCGCGCACGTAATTTAGAACTTTATATCTAATTTCTAGTTTCCGACTTCTAACATAGCTCTAACTTAGCTTTAATTTTTTATTTTTTTGTACTTTTCTATAATAACTAAAAAATAAAACTAAATTAAACTAGACTTAGAATAGGTGCTGGAGAGAAACTATAAAAAGTTGTAATAGTTTTAGATAGTTCTGTAGTCTAGAAATGTTCTTTTATATAAAATCTATAAGTTCTAATTTAAAATTATTTTCTAGTTTTATAAATTTTTATTTTAAATAGTATTTAAGCTATATTAGAGACAAGTCGCTCTGTATTCTTATATTATATTTCTAAACTATTTTTTACTAGTAATAGCTTAAAAATATTGCCTCTCTATTTATTATAAAAAGAAGTATAACTAGATAGTACACGTATTAGACCGGGTCCGTTTTAAATTACTATATACGTTTTTAACTTTTAATAAAGTTAAAATTTTCTAAATTTTTTAATAACTAAAGCCTTTAGATTTAAAATTTCCGCTTTTATATAAGCGAAATTACTTTTTAAAAAAACGTATTATATGCTAAAGTAAAAACTAAATAACTACTAAAAACTTACTAAAATTAATTCTAACTATTAATGTTTAGTACTATATACTCTCTAAATATCTCTGTAAAAAAAGCTGTTTAAAAATTAAGCTAGCTATAAAAACAGCTTTAACTTTCTAATAATAATCTAAAATCTACTAGATTCTAACTCTCTAATAACAATCTAGAATCTACTAGATTCTAACTCTAACCTAATAATAATAATTTTTATTTTATACTAATAGAAGTAAAAATTCTATAGTTATAAGCTAAAATACTAAAACTTAAAACCGCCGCTGCAGACTTTTTTTTCTAAAATAAAAAATAGTTAAAACTGTTACTATTAATTTGCATTTAATAACTATCTAAATTATTTTTAATTTTAGTTTAAATAAAGTTATTTAAGCAGATTTTTAAAATTAAGCCTTTTAGCGACAGGAAAACTGTTATTTTTTTATAATAGCTAGTTTTTATTTAAAATTGCTTTAATATTAATTATAACTACTATTTTATTAAGTAAGCTTATATAGCGGAAGTCTAGAAATATACGTTAGAACTAGCTTAAAAATACTTAGAGCTCTGTTATTTAGCTAATAATTTTTAAAAATAGTTTTTTAATGCAGAGAAAATGCTTAATTTTCTAAAATTATATTTTATTTTAGAAAATAAAAAAGCAGAAAATTAAGTAGCCTTCTACCAGCTGTAGATAGAATAAAAAAAACTTTTCTCTACTTTTAAAGTCTGATTTTTATCTACTGCTATTAAAAATAAAGTATAAAAAAAAAATAGTTTTTTTACTTATAAAAAAAGATTATTTTAGCTCTGCGAGTTCTAAACTTTAGATTTAAATCTTTATAAAATAACTTTTTTAATAATATAGTAAAATATTTTTCCGCTTATAATATAAAGTGCTAAAATATTTTTATATCTGTTATTAGCAGAAGTAGAAAAAGTAATTTTAGTTTTACTATATTTAAAGTTTTAGAAAACCGAAAGCTATTCAGCTTATCTATAATATTTATAAAAAAAAAAAAACTATTTACTAGCGTACTATCTGCGTAAAGTTATAACTACTATATTAACGTAAAAATAGTAAGCTACTTAAACTAGCTTAGGCTGTAAAAAAAAACTACTACAACTATAGTAAGTAAAACTATTTTATATATAATTATAACTTTCTGTAAGTAAACTAAATTAATATAAAAAATAATTTATATAACTAATTTAAAAACGCGATTAACTTCCGTAACTTAAATTTATTCTAATTAAAAAATAAAAACGTTTAGAAAAATTTTCTGCTTTAAGTTTTAGTAAGTACAACCTATTACAAATAAAAATTTTAAATTTACTAAAAAAAAAGCACTTTAAAGTACTTTTAGTTTTTTATTCTAACAGATTTAGAATTTATTTATATTTTTTTATTAATACTAGTGTATAAAGCTTTTTATTTATTAATACTTCTATCACAACTTTATTATTTTATACTTTTTAAATTTCTATCTAAAAACTACTTTACTAATTTAAAATACGCAGCTTCTAAAATTTAATTAAATTCTTAGTTATTTATTATATTTGTTTTTATTTTCGCCTAAATAGACGTATAATACTAAATTACTTTTTTATTATTTTTAATTTTAGATTCTAAAACTGTATTATTAGTCTAAAATAAATAAAAAAATTTAAACTTAAACTAAACACGGAACACAACTGGATTATCTAGCTCTTTTAGTATCTACTTTTATATATATCTACTCTACTTATATTCTAATACTTATACTAACTACTTACTAGCTAAAGTACAGAGTAAAATATCTTCTAAAAAAACGCTTTTTAGAAAACTAACTAAACTAAATACTATTAAAGTTTAGAAATTTATCTGTATTAACTCTAAAAACTAAAACTTTTTTAGTTTAAATACTTTTTTCTAACTAATTTTTAACTAAATTTTAAGTTTAGTTAAAGTTTTTAGATAGCTGCTATTTTAGCTAATACTTTTTATTTTTAAATAAAATAATCTAAAAATAAATTTTTTATAATAACTATTTTTAAAATTAACTAACTAATTAAAAACTTTTTTTTAAAACTTAGAATACTGTAGTTCCAGCACCGTTCTAACTTTTTTTTATATATTAAATATACTAGAATATATTTAACTTTAAGGCCGCACTCTATCTTTTACTCTACTAACTCTATAACTATAAAATTATTTTTACTAAACTTTTTTTAAACAGCTATAGTTTTTTATATAAATAGAGTTTAAAAAACTTAAAGCTACCTAAAAGTTTATAATAACTTAATTATAATACAGTTTTATTAAGCAGAGTTAGAGTTTTTTTATATTATTTATTCTGTATATTCGCAAAGCAAATAAAAAGCTTAAAATATATATTAACTATTATAAACTAAACGCTCTAACTAGAAAAAATACTTATTTAATATTTAAAATAAATAAACTTTTAGTAAGATCTAGTAAAACTAAAATTATTATAAAGTTAGACATTTACGCTGTATTTAATAAAATTTAAATAAACTTTAATAGTAAAAAATATACTACTTTCTAAATATAATACAGAATATATAAATATAAAGTTTTTCTATTTAAATTATATAACAGACTAGCTACTTTTTAGCAATACATAAACAACGTTCTAATTAACTATTTTAATAACTTCTGTATCGCATATCTAAATAATATTTTTATCTACTTTAAAAATAAATAAATTTATATTTAGTATATTAAAGCTATTTTAAAATAATTACGTTAAGCTAAATTACAAGTAGATATAGCTAAATCTAAATTTTATATAAAATGTATCTAATATTTAGAATTTATTCTAACTAACTAAGAACTAGAAGTAAATTTAAAAAAAGTTAAAGCTTTATAAAATTAAATCTGATCTACTACTATTACAGAAATAAAGTTTTTTTTTAAATTTACTAGCTTTTACTAATAATTTATACTAGAATATTTCTGTATTATTTTACTAATTAGTATATTTTAAAGCTCTGCTATATTTTTTAAATAGATTTAAAAATATAACTAAACATTTAAAGCCTTAAAAAACTCTCTTCTTTCTATTCTAACTTTTTATTATTTTAATTTTAAACTATTTATAAAACTAAAAATTAATATATTTAATAGCGCTATTACAGACGTACAATTTTAGTAATATACTAATAGAAATTAGTATTTATATGCTTTCTACAGCAAAATCTTATCTAGTTTTAAACTTAACTAAAAAATATATAATAAAAAACTTTTTGCTATTATTACTGTCTTCTAAAAATAGCAAGCTAATCTCTCTTTTATAAAGTATTAGATCTAAATATATTTTAATTATAAGTTGCTAGAATATTTTATAACAACTAAAATTCTAAATATTAAATAAGTAAAATAAGTAGAAGAACTAGCGTTTTTTAACTTCTAAATTAAATACACTTTAAATAAAAATAATACTAAAGCTAACATCTTTAGCCGTCGCAAATAAAATATAAAAAATTTTTTAGTTATATAGTAAAATAACTGTTTTTACGTGCTAATTAAACTGTATTATTTTAACTTTTAAATTAACGCTAAGTTAGTTTAGAAATATATTAAAGTTTAAACTAAGTATGTAGCTCGCGTATATATAATATTTTTAAAAAACTTTATAAGTTTTAATTTTTTTAAACTTATTAATACTTTTCTAAAAAAAAATTAATTAAGCTTTATAAAAAAACGCGAAAATTTTTTTAATTAGTACTAAATATATAACAGACTTATATTATACTAATATTAACTATATATTTTTTAAAACTCTACGCTTATCACACGCTTAATATAAAAAACTTATAACTAAATTTTTTTAGCACACTCTAGCGCTATAAAAACTTACTAGCTATTAGTTTAGAAGTATTATTAGAAAAATATAGAAAACTTGTGTAAGCAATATATACAGAACTACTTTATCTGTTAATAAGTATATCTAAAACAAATCTGTTCCGCTAAAAAAATCTATTCTTTTTCTATTCTAAACTATTTTATATAATATTTCTGTATAGATTTTAAAAAAAAATTTTGTAATAAGACTAGCTATAATTAAATTTTAGTAATTATTAATTAACTTTCTAAATAAGCTGTATTAATTTTATATTATAAAAATACTAACGCACGTAGTATAGCCTATCTGTTTATTTAGTAAATATACTAATTTAAATATATTTTAAAAATAATTATATTAAACTAAAAACTACAGTTTATTTCTAGTTTCTAGTTTAAATTCTGTTATATTATTAGCGTTAAAATTAAACTGTCTACCGCTTATTATAAAAAAACTAATAGCTAAACTAAAATTATAAACTAATATATTAACTAGAGACTAAAGCTATTTATAAGCTACTATTAGAATAACTAAAGTGAACTTCTGCTATTAATAAATCGCGCTTAACTTATCTTTTTATATATAAACTTAAAAATAATTTTGTATTAAGTTTTATTTAGTTCTAAACTCTGTTAGAGTTAGTATTAAAAAAAACTTAAACTTTTTAAGTTTTAGAAAAAACTAAATTACTAAAACACTTTAGCACTTACTTTATAAATATATAAAGTATAAAAGCTTATAAAAAAATTTTTTAAAAAGGCTTAGAAATAAATACGAGTTTAAGTTAACCTCTACCGTTACTAAGTAAACTAAACTATTAGAAATTAAGTATATTTTAGTACGAAAAATTTAATATTTATAAAACTAAGCTAAAAGCTGTCTAAATAGTAGACAGGTCTTTTTAAAGTATTAAAGAAAGTAAGTTATTTATACCGCCTTAAACTACCTCTAGAATTAAAAATCTATAATATATTTATACTAAATATTTTATATAAAAATTCTACTAATCTGCTTTTAGAACAAAAAGCTCTAAAACTAATTAGAGTACTAATTAATAAAATAGAAAAATAAAAAGTTAAAAATATTTTCGCTAGCAAATTTGTACGCTTATTACTAAAATATAAAATAAACTAAATTAAATATAACTTAGATTCTGTGTAGTATAATATATCTAACTTTATAGAAGCTCTATATAAGTTAAAAAAATTTTATAATAAGTATTTAGATAAGCTAGAATCTCTCCGGTTCTTAAACTAATAGCTCTAAATATAAAAATAAAAAATAGAAAACATAAATTACCTGTAAAATAATAAAATAGAGTAAAATAGTTATTAAATTTTTTATTTAGAATTTTTTTTAGATTTAACTCCGAAACTCTTTTAAGCTAACTATTAGTTTTTTTTATTTTTATTAAAAATTAGATTTTTATTACTATTAGAATTTTTTAATTTAGACTTTTTATTAAGTTTTAGCAGATTTTTACTCTACTAACCCGCCCGCTAAAACTGCTTCGCTAAAAAAAATTTAGTAAATTTAATAGCTTTTTTTTTATCTGTACGAACTAGAGTACGTAAAAAAACTATTTTTAAATTAACTAGTTTTTAATTTATTTTTTTTATATTTTAGTAAATTACTTTTAGAGCCGCATAAATAGCTAGTAATATTTCTCTAGTCTATATATATTCTAACTCTGTTTTAATTATTTAAGCTATAACTAAAACAGCTCTAGCTGCGATTCTTACTATAGTAGTTAAAATAAAATTATTTAGATTTTTTTTTTAGTTATTTATAGTTTATACTAATACTTTATACTTAGTAGCGCAGTATTTTAGAATTTAAAATAAAGTATTAGCTAACTATTCCGAATGCGTACTAAGTTAAATATATACTAATTTATATAAATTTTTTTAAGCAGTGCAGTACTCGCACTTTTTACTTAAAGTTAACTTAAATTTAAAATTAATTATATATTTTTTTACTAAAACGCGACAGGCGCGTAAATATATCTTACAGTAAACTACTAATAAAATACTAAATAAAACTAAAATAAATATTATAAAGTAAATTAAAAAGCTAATTTAATAGTAAAAGGCTTTAGAAAAAGTTAGCAGAAGCACTAGATTTAAAATAAACTACTTATAAAATATAATAATTAAAAAAGTAAAAAAAAAAAGAAAAAAAGTTTAAAAAACTAAATTTATAACTGCTAAATAGTAGTTTTATAAAAATATTTTACTAGTTACGCAAACGCGCAACGCTTTTTTTTATAAAATACTAGAAATAAAAGTAAATAATAAAATAAAGTACTCCGCTTCTAATAAAAACTATTTATATTTTTCTCTAAATAGGCTACGAATTATATTAGATCAGAATAATCTGTCTACTAGAGAAAAAGTAATATAATAAATTTTATTTGTATAAAGTTTAAATATATTTATTTTTAAGCATTACGCACGTGATTCAGAACTTTATATCTAATTTCTAGCTTCTAACTTTTAATATAGCTCTAACTTAGCTTTAATTTTTTATTCTTTCGTACTCTTCTATAATAACTAAAAAATAAAACTAAACTAGACTAGACTTAGAATAGGTGCTAGAAAAAAACTATAAAAAGTTATAATAGTTTTAGATAGTTCTGTAGTCTAGAAATATTCTTTCGTATAAAACCTATAAGTTTTAACTTATAATTATTTTTTAGTTCTGTAAACTTTTATTTTAAGTAGTATTTAAGCTGTATTAGAAACAAGTCGCCCTGTGTTTTTACATATATAATTATAAAAAATATTTAAGTAACTACAGCTATAAGTATAAATTAGAAAAACTTACTAAATTTTAGATTAATAAAAACTTAGAATAAAAATAAAAATTAGCTGAAACTTATAAAGAAAACAGAAAAAATTTAATAAAAACGCTTATATAGTAGAAAAAATTACCTATAACGCGTAAACAGTTAAAAAAAAACTATAACTTAGATAAAAAAATTTAAAATTTAAAAAAACGCTGATAATAACGCAGTTCTAAAGTATAAAAATAAATTAGTTAACTAAATTTAAAAATTAAACTAAAAGTTTTACCAGACTTTAACAGCAAACTAAACACAGTTTTAAATTTTTTATAATGCTAAAACATATAAAAACTGTAGTACTACTTAAACTTAAAAAATTTAAAGCATATAAACTACTTATAAATATTTTATAAAAAAAATTAATATTAGATTTACTACTTAGATAAAGCAGTAGTAGAATGGTTTTTAAAAAAACTACGTAAATATACGTAACAGTAGTTTAACTGCAAAATATATATATATAATATTTATTTATAAAATAAATAATAAGCGTAATATTTTTCTAAAATAAATAAAAATAAAAAACTCGCAATAAATATGCTAGTTAATAAAAAATATATATAAAATTTCTAGTAAATATATTTATATAAAAATTACGAACGTTACTAAAATAAAAAATGTTTATAGAGATTAAGTAACAAGTTTTTTTTAGAACAGTATCTAGCGTCTGGAATTAATCTAAAGTATTATACACTACTAATTTAGAGAACTTAATTAAACTACTTATTAAGCTTAATAAATACCAAATAAAAGTATTATTAGATATAAAATTTTAGCGTAACTATTTTTTACAGTAAATTATAAAATATAGTAAAGTAAAAATATATATTTACAAGCGACTCTATTTTCTCTATATAGTAACTAGAAAAAAGATACTAGAAAAAGCATTAATAGATTAGAAAACTATAACTACTATAGACATCTAAAAATATTAGAAAGAAATTTTTTTTAACATTATAGATACAGCTATTTATAACGTTATTTAAAAACTTTTATAGTTAAAAAGTATAATTTATATATTAACTAGGTAAAAAAAAAGCTTTTATATATAAAATATAACTGCGCTACTATATTAGAATCTATATATTAGTAGCGTTTAATAGTAAATAAAATTACGCTAAATAATATAGGCAGTAAAAAATTAACTAAAACACTTTTAAAAAAAAAAGTTAACTCTACTAAATTTAATAAAAAGCTACTAAATAAAAGAGTAAAAGTTTTAAAAATAATTCGCGTAACTTCTAGAATCTCTAAAAAATATAGTAAATAAAAACTATTTTTTTAAAAAAAAGTAGATAACAGAGTATTATTTAAGTATTAAAGCTGTGCTACAGGCTATAAGTAAGACTAAAAAGTAAATAGCTGCTTAAATTAATTTTTAAAAATAAATACTAGTAAAGTTACGTAAGTAAAATAATATGCGATATACTATACAGATTTCTATATTAGTAATAGAGTATAATAAGTTAATAGTTAATTCTAAATAATAGATTTACTAATAAAGTAAATATAATTATAAAGTATAATTATGCGAACTATATATATATACCTAAAGCTTTTTATTTAGTACTATTTAGTTACTTAGTACTGCTAAGTAGACTAATTAACTAAGTATATTACGTAACTAGCTATAGCGGTGCAACTTTATCAGCTCTATTATTAGCTTACGTTTATAGCTTATAATACTATCTTTTTTCTAGCCTAGCTTAGTTTTTTAAGCTAATATATAACGCGCGGGTTTTTTTTATTACTGCTTATTTTTATAATAATATTTAAAATACTAACAGTTTTTAGTACTATCTACTGTTATTATTTAGCTAATTTTATTAAAGCTGTAGAAAAAGTTATAATTTAAAAATATTTAACTTACGTAAAATATAAATAAATATATAAAATATAGTAAGTATTTATATTACAGGCAGCGGTGTAATATTTACGTTACTTAGTTTAAGTTCTAGTATTTTACTAAAAAAAAAAAAATTATAATAATAAATAAAAAAGTTATTTAAAGCGTAGAATACGGCTGTAAAAATATATAAAAAAACTTTAAAAAACTTATAGATAGCGAAAGCTAAAAAAAAAAAAAACTTTATTAATAAATAGACTTACTTAATTATTGTGCGGAAAAAGCTATATTAGTAAAAAATTAAAATTTAAAAAAGTAAAAGTAGTAGAAACGCGAAACGTTATTTAAAGTTTTTACTTTTAACAGTTTTTCTAAAAATTTTACTTTTAACTTTTTTCTAAGCACTTAAAGCGCTATTAAAAGTTTTTTTAATAACTTTTAGAAAGTATCTGTGTTATCTACTAATTCTTAAATATTTAGTTATATATAATATATTGCTTTTCTTTAGATATTTTTTTTTAATTACTTCTGTATAGTAGTAGAGGTAATTTTATTTTTAGTTTTTTTTAAATAGTTGCTAACAGTTCTTTAGATTTTATTCTAGTTTCTAAGTATTTTTTAATTCTAAATATTTTTTTTATTTAACTAACTATTTCTGTGCGAAATAGTTATTATAAAATTTATTTTATTTTATTTTGCAGTAGCCTACTAGTGCTTCTACTTTAAATTTAATTTTTTTTTCTATTCTGTAATAAAAGTGTTTTTAAACTAGTGTTTTAATATTAGTAAATTCTAATAGTAATACGTAAAATACTAAGTATATTTTAGTATTAGCAGAGAGTTAGAGTTTATAGTTAACTAGTTTTTTTTATTCTAAAATTAAAAATAGTCTAACTTTAATATAATCTAATTTTTTATTTAGTTATATTATTTAAAAACTTTTTGTAAAAAAATATACTTTATCCTCTTTTTTTTAGCTAAGATACTATTTTCTGTTTTTAGTTAATATAAAAAATTGTCTTACGTTGTGCTGTTTTAATATTTTTCTATAATTATTTATAAAGTTTTTATAATTTTTTTAATTTATCTATTACTTAACTTATAACTAGCTTAATTCGTTTTTTTTTTAAATTTTTAGTAATAGAAGATTTAAATATATTCCGTGTAATATGTAATAAAAAAATTGCTTTATTATTACTAATTTTTTATTATTAAATATAAGTTGTGCTATAAATACAGAGGGGTGACATTAAAAAAGCGTAATAGAAAAAATCGTACTTTTTAAACTTATATAACTTTTTCTATAAACTAGCTATTAAAAAAAAAAAAATTAGTTTTAGAGATGTTTACTAGCGCTATATATAAAAAATAAAAAATAAATTACTTATAAAATATTTTTAGCTTTTAAAAAAGCTCTAAAGTTATACTAAAAAAAAACATAAAATTAAACACGCTGTAATTTTTTACTTAAAAAATTATTAAAACTTTTTATTATACGCTAACTAAATTTAGCTTAGTATATATTACGTAAGCAAAAAACTGGAGCTAGAAATTTAATTTAATATTTAAAAAATAAAGTTTAAAAAATAAAGTTTTGCTTATATAAGCACTAATTACATAATAATAAACTAGTTAAATTAGTATATAAATAAATATTTTAGAAATAGAAATCTGAATCTCTATTTTCTCTAAACAAAGATAAGATGGAACCTCAATTTTCAGACTACGAAGAAAAAGTTAATCTTTTATTAAAAGCTAATATATCTATTAAAAATATATCTTTTATTTTAAATAAACCTATTAATAGTATATATTATACTATACAACGTATTAATAAAAAAAATAAACTTTTTAATAGTTTAAAAAAAGATAGAAATCAGGATAAAATTAAACTATTAAAAAGAGAAAAAAGAATTATTAATAGGGATTTAATTAAAAGCCCTAAAAAAACAAATAAAAGAATATTATTTGAAAATAATTTAAATATATCTAAAAGAAGTTTACAAAGATTTTTTAAAGAAGAAAAATACAGTACAAATATTGCTAGTAAAAAACCTTTTTATAAAAAAGAAAAAGCAAAAATAAGACTAGAATATGCTAAAAAAAATTTAAAAAATATAGAAAATATAAATTTAAATAAAATTATATTTTCTGATGAGTCAGTAATAGAAAGAGGTCTAGGTTCTAGACAGGAATATATAAGAAAAAAGAGAAATAAGAAGGTAGGAGCTGAATTAGCTTCTATAAAATCAAATTGTAAGTAAAAAAAAAAATTTAAAAAATTAATTTTAATTAAAAATTAATTTTAATTTTTTAATTTAATTACTTTTTTAAAATATTTAATACTAATTAAATTATAGCTCGAGATATTGTTATATCAGTATGGGGAGCTATTTGGATAGGAGGAAGATCAGAATTAGTGTTTATTAAAACACCTAATTCTAAAAATAACTTTAATAATACGGATTATATACAAAAAGTATTAAAACCTATTATTAAAAAACAAATAAAACCCGGTTAGTTTATATACCTTTTTTTAATTTTTAAAATTAAAATAAATATATTTAATTAATATATTTATAAAAATTTTAAATTTTAAAATTAAAATTAATACTAACTAGTTTATAGACTGGAAATTTTAACAAGATAATTTAAAAATCCATACAGCTAAACCAGTTTTAAATTGGTTTAAAAGAAATCAAATTAATCTTTTTCAACATCCTCCTTATTGCCCAGATTTAGCTCCTATTGAAAATATCTGGGCTATATTAAAAAATGCCTTAAATAAATAAAGAACTAATTTATTAGGCAAAGGAAATAATATTAAAAGTATTAATTTATTTAAAAGAGCTATAATTAAAGAGTGGAATTTAATTCCACAGGAAATAATAGATAATTATATATTATCTTTACCTAAGCGTTATAAAGCAGTTATAGACGCTAAGGGATATTATACTAAATATTAATAATTTATTATTAATTTCTTTATTTTATTTTTTTTATTTTTTTTAATTTTCTGAATTTCTAATTTTTTAGAGAATAAACTTATACTAATTTTTTTTACATAATTAAATATTATAAATAGCTTTAATATAAAAAAAAAAAAACTAAAAATTATACGCTAAAAAAAAAGTTACAGCGTATTAAAATTTATATTTTTTTTTAGTATAGTTTTAGAGCTTTTTTAAAAGCTAAAAATATTATATAAGTAATTTATTTTTTTTCTTTTATATGTAGCGCTAGTAAATATCCCTAAAACTAATTTTTTCTTTTTTAAATAGCTAGTTTATATAAAAAGTTATATAAGTTTAAAAAGTACGATTTTTTCTATTACGCTTTTTTAATGTCACCCCTCTGTATATATCTAATTTAGAGCGTATTCTAAATAGTTAACTAATACTCTGTTTTTAAATTTTAAAGTACTATACTAATAAGTATAAAATATTAGTATAGGCTGTAAGTAATTAGAAAAAAAATTTAAACTGCGCTTTATTTTTTACTACTATAAAAATTATAGTTAAAGTAGTTTTAGTACAGAGGGGTGACATTAAAAAAAAACCAAAAAAGCTATACTTTTTAAACTAGAATAACTCTGTAACTAGACTAGCTATTAAAATAAAAAAAATTAATTTTAAAGAGATTTAGAGGCTCTCTTTTTGTACTAACAATAATATATAGCTTATATAATATTTATTACTTAGAAATTTAAAGTAAAAGTATATTAAAAAAAAATACAAATTTAAAAGCTGATTTATTTTTTTTCTAGCGTAGAATTTTCATTTTTTATCTTATTATTTTAAAGTTATATACAGTATATACTTGTAATTTTTTTTTAAAAATATCTTTTCTATTTATTAAAAAAAAATTTAAAAGTAGAAATTTTTTTTTTTTAAAATTTAAAAGTAGAAATTTTTTTTTTAAAAATTTAAATTATATAAATAAATTAATAATTAATTGAATTATTAATATTTTGTATAATATCTGTTAGCTTTAACAACTGCCTCCTAACGTCTAGATAAAAATAATATATAATTATCTATTATTTTTTATAGAATTAAATTCTATTCTTTATTTATAGTGTTTATAAATAAAGTATTATCTTTTTTTTTTTTTGCCTAATAAATTAGAATTTAGTTTTTTTAAATTATTTTTTAATATAGTTTAGATGTTTTTTATAGATGCTAAGTTTAGGCCATAAGCTGAATATTCAAATAATTTAATTTTATTTCTTTTAAACTATTTTTAAACTGGTTTAGCTATATAAATTTTTGAATTCTTTTATTAAAATTTCCAGTCTATAAACTAATTAGTATTTATATTAATTCTTATAATTTAATATTTAATTAAATTTATTTAATTAAATAATAAATTTAATAAAAAAATAAGAAAAAGTATATAAACTAACCGGGTTTTATTTATTTTTTAATAATAGATTTTAATACTTTTTATATATAATCTGTATTATTAAAGTTATTTTTAAAATTAGGTGTTTTAATAAACACTAATTCTAATCTTCCTTCTATCTAAATAGCTCTTTATACTGATATAAAAATATCTCAAGCTGTAATTTAAGTAGTATTAATTTTTTTAAAAAAGTAATTAAATTAAAAAATTACAATTAATTTTTAATTAATTTTAATTTTTTTTTTTTTTTTTTTTTTACTTATAATTTAATTTTATAAAAGCTGATTCAGCTCCTACTCTCTTATTTCTTATATATTTCTGTTTAGAACCTAGGCCTCTTTCTATTACTAACTTATTAGAAAATATAATTCTATTTAAATTTATATTTTCTAAATTATTTAATTATTTTTTTGCGTATTTTAATTTTATTTTAGCTTTTTTTTATTTAAATACAGCTTTTTAGTACTAATACTTATACTATAATTTTCTTCTTTTAAATATCTTTGTAAGCTTTTTTTAAATATTTTTATATTTTTTTCTAGTAATATTTTTTATTTGTTTTTTTAGGGCTTTTAATTAAATCTCTATTAATAATTTTTTTATCTTTTTTAAATAGCTTAATTTTATCTTAATTTTTTTCTTTTTTTAAGCTATTCAATACTTTATTTTTTTTATTTTTTTTATGTATAGTATTTTTACTACTTATCATATTTTTATTTAATATATTAGAAATAGTTTTAATAGGTGTATTAGCTTTTAATAAAAAATTAGCTTTTTCTTTATAATCTGAAAATTAAAGTTCCATCTTATTTTTATTTAGAGAAAATAGAAATTTAGAATTTTTTTTCTGAAATATTTATTTATTTACTAATTTAACTAGTTTATTATTATGTAATTAGTGCTTATATAAGCAAAACTTTATTTTTAAAATAAATTTTTTTTAATATTAAATTAAATTTCTAGCTCTAGTTTTTTACTTACGTAATATAAACTAAGTCTAATTAAGTTAGCGAAAAATAAAAAGTTTTAATAATTTTTTAAATAAAAAATAAATCAGCTTTCAAATTTATACTTTTTTTTACTATACTTTTACTTTAAATTCTTAAGTAACAAATATTATATAAGCTATATATTATTTTTAGTACAAAAAGAGAACGTCTAAATATCTTTAAAATTAATTTTTTTTAATTCTAATAGCTAGTCTAGTTACAAAGTTATACTAGTTTAAAAAGTATAGCTTTTTTTTTAGTTTTTTTTTAATATTACCTCTCTGTATAAAAAATAAAATTATTACTTTTTATATATTTTTATATTTATTATATTTTTTTAGCTTTCTAATTTAAAATATCTTTTATTTTTAATGTAAACATATAATAATAAAAATTTTAGCTTAGTATATAAATATATTAACTATATTAATAAAATTACTTTTTTATTAGCTTTTAAAAAAGTTTTTAAATCATTTTTATAAAAAATAATATATATATATAAGCTTTTAAAAAATAAAAATAGTTTTATATAATTTATAAACTGTACTATTAAAGCTTAATATAAAAATATATATATTCATACTAGTTTCTAAAGTTATTTAGTAAAAAGCTAAAATACTAAATAATATATATAAGCTAAAAATATAATTAATATTAATTTATAATAGAATTTAAAAGTATAAAAATTTAATATTTCTTTTTATTATTAAAGTTTTAATTTATTTTAATACAAATACTATAATACTAATTTATAAAGTTGTATTATTTTATATATAAATTAAATTTTTTTAAAAAAGCTAACAAAGCTACTATTTAGCGTATAAAGTAAAAAAAAAAAAATAGTATAAAATTTTCTTAACAAAAATTAAAAAACTAAAATTATTATTTAAAAAAATATTAAAAAATAATTAATTAAAAAAATATATAAAAATAAAATTTATTTTAGTACTAGCTAACAGACTAAATTATACTATATACACTGCAGAAAAAAAATTTATATTTTTATATATATATAAAATAATAGTATAACTACTAAAATTACTCTCTATATTAATTTATTATTATTTTTTTTAAAGTAGTTAAGTAGGTAGTTACGCGCCCTGAGATACTTAGAAACTAGCTAACTCGCTTGTCTAGCCGACTCGCTTATTCTTTACGTTAGCTTTTTTTAATACTTTATCTAGTATAGCGAAAAAAGAAACTAATATAGCTTTTTTAATACTTCTACAGCTGAAAGCTCGGCTAAGTCCTTCCAATATTACACAACATTTATAGCAAATCATTCGGTCTCCGCTGTGTATTAGGTATATCAATTTGACTGCGGCGTAGCTGCGCTATTTATTAATCAACTAAATATATCGCCACAAATTAGACTTGGCAACCTAGAATAGATAAAAAGATTTTTAATTCGCCGGGCATGGCGCCCTTCCCACGGAATGAGTTTTGTCCGAAAATCTTTTTTAAGAATCACCCAGTTCTAATTTGGCCTATATCCTCTATCACCTCAGACTCTACATTTGTTGAGATAAATTCTTAGGTCTATCATGACTTCTCTTCAACAGAAAGTTCACCTTGCAACAGGCGAAAAATACGCTGCGTCGACTGATTTTCCCTCGAATGATGTTTTACCCGCCCCCGAAGACTCCATAAGCGATTCAGAATACCCTGGAATGATTCGTCTCGCAACGATACTACTTTCACTTGTTTTTAGTATATTCCTGGTCAGTACAAAGAAACTGTTTGCAAATGTGTCCCTAACTCGCCTGATAGGCATCTTTAGATGTAGTATGTTACCTCTGGGCCTTCCTATCGTGGAAAAACGATAACCTTTTCCAAGACTATCATATCTACCGCCATTCCTGCTATAACCGAGAAATTCAATAGCCTAGATGATGTTGGGTGGTATGGATCTGCTATGTTCTTTCCTGTAGCAGCGACGCAGTCAGTCTGGGGCAAGTGCTACAAATACTTTCCGATGAAATATGTATTCATCGCATCAATATTGGTTTTTGAGGTTGGAAGTCTTTTGTGTGGTACGTCAGACTGGTGTGCTTTGTCACCCAGAGACCCTCGATCCAAGCCAGATCCGTTAGCAAGGCTTCGCCTGACAACCTTTCAGCTACCTCACCAAACAGCAATACCTTCATCGCAGGTCGGGCTATTACAGGTGCAGGATGTGCAGGGATATTCGCCGGCTGCTTTATCATAATGAATTTTTGTGTTCGGCCAAAGTATCGCCCTGCCGCAACAAGCGCACTCTCGGCAACATTTGCTCTCGCCTCAGTTGTAGGTCCATTGGTTGGCGGCGCATTCACGGATAAAGTTTCATGGCGTTGGTGGTAGGCTATGATATGATGATCGAAACATGAATCGCACTGACTGGCTGCAGCTTTTATATCACTTTACCATTGGGAGGAGTAGCAGCATTGGCTTTTGTATGGGCTTACCAGCCCCCAAAGGCTGCACGGCCTGCCGAAGCAAGTGCTCGTGAGAAATTATTGCAGATGGATATTCCAGGTGTCTTTTTCATCTCGGGTACTGTGGTTTGTTTTACTCTTGCAATGCGCTGGGCCGGCGTAGAGAAAGAGTGGCAAGACTCTGCCGTGATAGGAACATTAATCGGAACAGGGTTGTTGACTGCCGCTTTCGCTGCAGATCAGTGGTATCAAGGCGAACGCGCACTTGTAATGACCAGCTTTCTTAAGAATCGCTCGTTGTTGATAGGAGGGATCTTCGAATTCTTGTGAGAAAATCCCTCCATCCCTGAGAAAAATTCATCACGACCTAACATGATATAAGTATATCTGGGGCATTCTACCTTGCACTTTTCTATTTGCCTATTTACTTCCAGGTCGTAAAAGGCGTTTCTGCTATCGATTCTGGCATACGATTAATACCATTGGTTCTCGGCCTCAGTAAGCCTCCCTTCAACGATGAGCGCATTCTTCATTGCTAACGTGCTTTTAGCTTTGACACAAATTTTGCTCGGCGGGACCATCACTATGACTGGTATTTTTAATCCCTTTCTTATCATCGGGCCTGCCGTAGCTGCCATTGGTGGAGGGCTTCTTTCAACCCTTGATCGCAGCTCCACCTCAAGAGAGTGGATTGGATACCAAATTATCGTGGGAGTTGGCGTTGGAGCCTGCCTTACCATACCTCTCATGCTTGCCGGTGTAGTCGTCGAGCAAAAGGATGTTTCAACAGCAACAGCAATCATCATATTCGCCCAGTCGATCGGAGGTGCCCTTTTGTTAGCCGCAGCTCAAGGAATATTCCAGAAGGAACTTGTTCGACTGCTCCGAAAGTCGGTCCCGGAGTTAGATCCAGTCGAGATCTTGTCTTTAGGTGCCTCCGAGGATGCTGCAAAGTCTTTGCCGCCCGATTACTTGCTCCTCATCCTTGATGCGTTTGTTACTGCGCTCAGGAATACTTTTATTCTCTCCATTCCGGTGGCAGGGATTGCTTTCTTGGTATCTTTCCTTCAGCCGTGGTTTAGATACCATAAGCCAGAGGTTACCGGGGGTAGTCAGAATGATCGGGAACAGACAACCCATGAGCCTGAGAATCCTTAATGAAATTCGGCAGGATAGGAAGCGAGCTAGATATAGAAATATCGAATTCGATGAGGTTTCTGGTCTTTATTTAATATTTTTCTTTTGGAGGATTTGGGGCACGTTAAAGACGGACTTCATCAGCAACATAATTGCTTAGGAAATAACTCAAGACTCTTACTATACTTGGTCTGTGAGCTCTTTCTTAATTAATATATACTATTCGAGCCCGTTCCAACGCAAGCAAATGCTACTTATTCTTTCTTAACTATTCACATTCTTGTTTCTTTTAAACGAGATTGCCGGTCAGTTAAATGTAAATTTAAATCTTTAAAAAACCCTGGAGTCTACATACGTCTTGAGAAAATTTTTTAGTAATTTTTAAATAATAGTGCTGGCTTGTATGTTACAAAAAACTAACGAATATTGAGAACAAGAGAAAATAAGATTGAACACCAATCTGTTAGCTACTGAGCCTAATTTTTACGCTTGATATCAACTGAATTGAAAGTTGAATAGGGGACCGCTTGAACCCGCAGTTGATGGTAGGGTCGCGGACAGATAAGCGTTCTGAAGCGCAATTGTCCATAACCCGGAAACGCACAGATCCCGGATATGGTGCTTGTATCAGACCTATCCATGTGTGAGTTTGGGTTGTTGGTGTATCATTCATTAAGAAAATCGTACCTGCTTCTATGTATTGGGGATTCCCTGCCAGATTCTGATGTCTCACGAGACCTTTGGCGGCTTGCTAATCTTTTAGACTTGTTGAAGATCTTCAAAGGTTGATTGAATTTCTTTGAAACCTTCTTTAGAATTTTCCGTACCTTTGATTGCTCGGAAGTATTTTCGTTCGATATACGATCGCTTTTTTCGCCAAAAGATAGTGAAAGTGGCCGTAAGAAGGTCATTGAATTTACGTACTCGGCGACGCGTTCCGCAATATCAATTTCGCCATGGTTTGTACCTCTTTCGATTGAGAAACAATAGCCGGGTTTGCGTGCGCTGACCGAACTTCCCGTATTGTGGCAAAGATTGAGGGAACTCAGTTTAGTCACCGCCTCGACAACAGGAGGGTAAACATGAACTTTGGTTTCAGTCGGGAACGGACTCTTCGGTCGGAGGAGGTCGCGACTGGATTTCTGTTTCGCGATATGATAAGGTATCAATGGCTCGTCATACTTGCGGTCTGCTTGAGACTCTGTGGATCCTGCAGTTGTGGATAGAGCGGGTGGGGATGCCTTGTAGCGAGACGTGTTAGGCTCCATTATACAAGCCTTCAACTCAATCTCCAGCACTCTTGTACCTTGAGCTATCTTTCCTTTCAACCCATTGTCGCTGAGATCAAAGTACACGGCCCAGCTGCCATGGGAAATCTCGACGGCGCAAAATCCTTCCCAGCCCTGGAATGTAATCCGATCATCAATCGTTGGCTCGAAATGATCTCTCACACACGTTTCCTGGATTGAAAGTCTTTTGTACCCTAGTTCATGCGTCCGGGGGTCGACGAAGATCGAATATGGACGATCGATTTTGCTACGGCTCCAGTACGAATCGCTGGAGTATAGGAATAGATAGCGGTCTTTGGTCAGAAGAGGGATCTCGGAACTCGAATTGTCAGCTTCTGTGTCGATAATTACCTGCATATTTTGGTTAGACAATGTCGTACAGTGAATTACTTTGAATCAAAGCTTACTTTTCCATCTCGTAACGTCAAGCATCTGTTGTTGATTTCTCGAGAACGACTTGAAGGCTTTATGCATCTAGCCGTAATGGAAAATACCTTTGGCATCGTTCCATTTCCACGTGGCGTTACCGTCTTGCTGCTCTTAGAGTCCAGTGGAAAGCCAGACTCTTTCGCGACAACCAAGTTCGACATCTCCTCCCGGAAGATAAAGACCACAGCAGCACACGAAATTTTGTAATTGACAGTTTGGGTCAAGGAGTCACACTTGATAACAGAAAGTAGCGGGGTGTAGTTTATCGGCAAGCGTAGTTGTAACGTTAACCAGTAACAATTATTATTCCAGGAAGACACCCACCACAAGATATCCGAGGATAATTAGTGGCATGAAAAAATAGGGAAAGAACGTTTTCGAGTGACGAGTTCCGTCTGTCAGAATGAAACCTGAACCGACGCGAATCTGTATCATGAGTCTGGAAACGTGAACACGCCATCAGTCCGCGGAACCAAAACTTGCCTTTCCTCGGACTGATGGCGTGATCATGTTTAAGCGCCCATGGAAAGCGGGAATATATTTCGTTTCACCCGGCTGGTCCCGAGATGTTGATCGTGGTAACCTTGTCACTTGCATGGTATATGCCGGTACGGACCGCAGACCAATGCGCCACACTAACATGCCGCAGAGGAATTTTATGGTTCATTGGCCCCAAACACTGACAACAACATAGACCCCTATTTCGTCCGGGGTATATATCATTTTGCAGGATGAGTTGTTCACTGCAAGCTACGGCACGGCTGAAACGAGGCGGCAGCCACAAGCAGACCCCATCCCCCACAATTCAGCGCCGCATGCGCGTAAACAAATGAATTGATTACGATATAGTCCACATCGATTGAGGCTCTGCTCAGCTGATGATTTTCATAGCCAGTACTCAGGATTAACGTATAAATATTTGGGAGGTACCTCAGTACAAAAACATCATTAGACAACTCGAGTCTCCAACAGCAGGTGCCCTTCCCGCCTCGACCAAGTTATATTCCTTTGAAAAACATCGAAGCCATGTCGTCTACGTAAGTTGTCATCAATTTTCATGCATGATAAGTGATTTCAAGCTGATATACGATTAGGCAAGAAACGACTTTCACATCGTAATATAAACCGCATCACGTTACGAATTTATAAACTAACAGAAATAGCGAGGATGGCCAGGCCACTGGTGGCCGCCGCTTCAACCCGAGCACCGTTGCGCCGCGGGCTGGATCAGCCCTGACTCAGCCCGCAGGACAGTTGCTCAAAGGAGCTACTGATGACGAAGGAAACCTTAAATCTGCTGCGCTGATGCTTGGAATCAAGCTAGATTTGGAGGCTGAGATTCACTTGACTGCAAGAGTTCGAGGTGACATCACAATTGGACTCTACTAGATTGTGTATCCTAGATTAGACAGAGAAATCTAGTCAGATTCAGTTGTGTGAAACTATTCTGATATTACTGGAAACAGGTGTGATTATCCCAGACTCGCGAGCAGCGGATGCCAAGCGTATCAAACTTGATGTCTTCGAGGTAACTTGCATATAATGATGATCAGCACTAAGCGCAGGTTGTCTAAGGGACGAAGATAGGCACATAACCAAAGTGGGTTATGGGGCGATGATCCAGAAGACTGAAGCTTCCTCCGGGTATATCAAGAATTGATGCGCTGGTGGGACCTGGGTCCAATGTTTATGATTTCCGCGGAGTGATAGCTGCAAAGTGAATCTGCCGAATCCCGGTCCCGACATCCATGACAAAAAAGGGGGATGAATAAAATGGTCTGCCATAACTAAACCTCCAGTGGCTCTGGAGGTTTTTGGCAACTCCGAACAAGGTCCCGGACCTTGGATAAAAGTGTCGCATTTTCTGAGTTCCATTAAGGTCAAAAGCGGAGTTTATACTTACAGGAAGCCCGACCAAGAAGTATGTCTCATTCACCAGGTTTTCAAATTTTAAAGACACGGATATACTTAATTTCAATCGATATGCAGCTCAACTGAAAATTTGTTGCTGTGTGGCAAAGGAAGACTTAGACGGGAAGAAAATTTAGCAGAACACAGAAAGAGTATCCGCAGATTTTGCCGCCTCTTCACATTAAGCTGTGAACTCCTCAAGACTGGATGGCGTGGAAGCAAGCGCAGTGTCTCTACTTGGGTACTGTGATGCTATCGGCGTTGGGTGGCTGCACGGACCAAGTGTGGTGAGCTGGATCCGGACTGCTGGGACGGTGAGGAGGGGGGCGGGCGGGGTGGCTGAGGCCGGGAAAAGGTCGGCCCGACAGCACCGTCTGATCTGATCGCACCTATGAGCCTCGCCTCCTCCTTTATCCACCCATCGACCACCCATCACCCACCAACCTCCGTCATCGCCACCATCCTCCGCTTCCGTCTACCTTTGGCATGGCCGGCTTGAATCTCGAACCAAAACTATTCCTGCGCCGCCCGTACGCGTTTCGCGACTGATACCACAGCTGCTTCCTCCGGTTAGCCGTCAGCCTCCGTTGTCTTTGTCCTACTCGTAGTTTATCTTCAGCCCACCATCCTTGTGAATCTCACAAGGCCTCTGCAGTTGCGGTGTGTACAGTATCGTCGGCTTCAAAGCCCACGCACTGGCTACCCGTACCTAGGAGGGGTGGTGCTCTTGCAAGCACGGGTGGTGCGAACACAGCGGGCCCAACGGTTTACGAGGTGCCTGTTTCCTGTTCTCTTTGCATCGGCGTAGTCTCGTCACAGTCCACCATCCTTGTGCACTTCACAAGGCCTCCGGGGGTGCGGTGTGCACAGTATCGTCGGCGCTAAAGCCCACGCACTGGCTATCCGAGCCTCGAAGGGGTGGTTCTCAGCAGGCACGTGTATTGCAATTACGGCGGGTCTAGCGCTTCCCGAGGTGGCAGCGTGTAGTCGCTGTTGCGTTAGAGTCAAGACTGCTCTTTGCCATCAACGCAACCGAAGCCCGGGTGGGCGGGTTTCTCTTGCTGCCACATCTTCGCAAAGGGGACATACTTTTTGTAAGTCGGGTTATTTCGTGTAGCTAGAAAAATTGATGAACAATGACCTTGAACCTCGTACGCAAGCGCGGTATTCCCGTGTTGGCTTATCCTGCTTCCGATACTGCATCACCATGGCCATGCTCCCTCGTCATGAAGCTTTCGGAAGATCGCATGCAGGCTACCCTTTCGCTGCAATCCTCGGTACCCATTCATGGATTTGATCACGATCAAACATTTATCTTTCTATACCATGCTGATAACTTTGTGCCTGGCTCAACTTGCCTCGGGCCTGTTACCATTCCCCTCCCCCAAACACTGTTGGACAGGGTTGCTCGGCAAGGCAATCCCCAACTAAGAACTCTCTCAATTTCTGTCAAGGAGCCTTGTCCCATTTTGGCCCCGCCGTCTTCTACGAACATGGCGTTCAAACGAGGCTTTGGCGGTCCGTTCCATCAACTCGTAAAGCTCGCCAAAGCAACACGAATACACATTCTCTTTGACCACAACTGGATTCATCGGAACCAACAGCCACGCTTTGAAAGCCTCATAAGCCATCCAGAAGGTTTCACTGGCTTCTCGCATGAGAAGTTCATTTCGAAACCCCACACGCTAGTAGATTGGGCGGCTTTTGGCCCTGCCGAAGACGAGCCTGGCGCTCCGCCGTCATATACTGACGATTCAAACAAACGCGCGAGGCAGGGTAAGTTCCCTATCGCCGAAACCGATTAAATAACCCATGACATTAACTTCGCAGTCTCGACCAGCCCGACACCCGAGTCCCCGCCTTCAAAGCGCTTGCTTCTTTCTCCCGTGCCGGAATTTGTAAGCTCGCCCACCGAAAAGGCTACCACTGCTTCAACACCCAGCCCTAGGCCTCCGCCGTCACCTGTTCTCAGCAAACCTACTTTTCCAATCTCCCCAAATGACAGAGCTGCTACTGCATCAACAACCAACCACCAGCCCACCTACCCAGGCGTTGCCACGCCCGTTTCCCAAAATGCACTGAACAATGCGGTTGGAATATTACTTCCAAATGCTTTGCATCAAATATTGCCAGGAATGCTCCACCAACTGTTCGCACGCCCTCCTTCAATACCATCACAATCTCCACCGTCGCCGTGCAATGTGCAGAGTCCGGAACCAATTGCCTCTCTCGGTAGCCTCATAAAAGCTCAGGTGGCCGCTCACGAGGCTCACATTCGAAAAATATATGCCGATGTTGCCGACCATGCAGCCGACGTCCGCAACGCTGGCGACGTCGAGTTCCACGAAGCTATTGACGAATGTAAATACGAGGGCATCGCAGAGCTGAATCGCGCATATGATGATAAGCTAGACGACCTGAAAGACGATATCGCGGAAATTGTGGGCCAGAACTTGCAAGGCTTGCGCGAGGAGGCGGCAGAGATTGTCCACGAAGTGGAAGCTCACGCTGAGTTGGTGTATGTTGATGTTCGCCAGAAGGTAGACGACTGGGTATCACGAGAGAGGGCGACTCTGCGTCGCGAACGGGCATTTCTGCGTCGTGAAAGAGACATACTGGAGCGTAATAGGAGAGATTTTGAGGAGCAACGGCGGGCTGCAGGGTTGGATGCTACAGGGAGGGTTCGGCGGGCGGCTTCATTGCCACTGTGAATAAGACGGACTCCATAAAATCTAAGTACCTCAACGATGAGGCGTCTGCAATGGTAAGCCGACTAGGAACACGACATGCTGCGCCTTAAGCACAACACTTTATAGTGATTTTTAATTTAATTCTCGCTATTTCCTCTCGAAGTCGGACGTAGCCATGCGCCGTATAACCTTCATTGACCCCGTCGCTTTTCCATCTGCTCAATGTGGCAGCTTAACTTTGCAGCTATTCCACAATTCTGCACCTTCTATAATTAAACCCCGAGCTAAAGCTGAACATTTTTAATTCGGTATTCTTTTTTTTTCTCTCTCTTAGATAGAGTGTTTAGCTAGGTCGCTTGTCAGTCTCGGCGTGGCGAGCATCAGATCGCATCTCGCGCCAGGAGTGGGTACGTATGTTTGCTGCAACTCGGAATAAGACCGTTGTATTTGAAGATGTCTTTAATGGATGGGGGGGTGGGGGTTGCTGGTCTAGTCCCCTCCGATCCCGATAGGCTATGGACAGGACGTAGTGTTGCGCTTGCTTCTGCACACTCGGGATTTAATAGCTATGGGTGATTTCACGACGGCCAATGAAGTCAGCCAGTTTCTCCTCTATCGGATAGGGCAAAGTATCTCCATGAAACGTGGACACTAGTATCTAGCCTTGCGTGGCCGTACATCCTAGATTTTAATCTAGAGTAGGGGGAACTTTCCTAACAGGAAAGTTCGCCTCATATGCTGACATCGCTCTAAATACCGTTGGCTCATCGTATCGTTGACCCACGAATGACATGCCATACGGCAGATTGATCGTATCATATCCAACAGGAACAGTACCAACGGGACAGCGACCAACAGCACCGAGTCGAGCCGCTGAACCCTCGGTGGGAACAAGCAAAAGGTCCAATTTGTTCACTCGGAACGCATGCTCGATTCCCTCTTCATTAAGTTGTTGCTGCACTGATTTTGCATACCAATAATCAGCTGAGTTTTCACGTGGACCAAGCTGGTCAGCAGCGACGAAGGTACCCTGGCAGCACGTTCCGGGTGGGAACTCAAGGTCCGAATGAAGTTCGTTGTAGTTGATTATGTCTTCGAGGGTTTTGATATTGGACGTGTTGGTCAACTCAGTCATGAGGAACTTCTTCATATCATTTTTCAAGTCGTACTCTACTCACGTGGTCAGTTTCAATCTCATTCGCAACAGCGGTGTGGTACTTACGAACAATTATTGTTCCGTTATTTGCTCTCTTCGATTGACCAACAAAAGTATACTTCCAGTCCTCGGCATTTGGAAAGACAATGGGGTCAATGATGGTGGCACCGAGGGATCGCATCTTTTCGAAAGTCGCCTCTAAGCCAGCATTGGTTACATTCCTGTATCCTTGATATGTCTGGTTCCAAAATGGCTCTCGTGGGATGCCGATACGAAGTCCCTGGAAGCCGCTCGGACCCAAAAACTGCCTATAATTTTTGTAACGATATGGTTGAGCTGACGCAGAATATGGATCTTCTTCGTCATGAACGGCCATTATCTCGAAAAGGGCTGCGACATCCCAGACAGACTTTGCCATTGGTCCAGTTGTATCTTGTGAAGACGAAATGGGCACAACACCTGTTCGACTGGTGATGCCAGTAGACGGACGGAGTCCATAAAGTGCCGCTCGGTTAGATGGGTTGATAATACTCGCTTCAGTGTCTGTACCGAGAGCAGCGGCAGCAAATCCTGCGGAAACTGCGACGGCAGAACCAGATGAGCTTCCACTTGGGTCTCCACCAGCATCGAAACCGCCGACAACATAGGCAGCTGAAACTTGTCCACCTCGTGCGCTCCATGCAGAGGTGTTAGTGCGACCCATTCCTCCAGAGAACTGAAGTTGTTAGCCCAGTGTATGTTCATTCGAAAACTGTTGTACTTACTTCCTGCAGATTAGTTTTTCCTAGAATCAAAATTCCAGCATCCCGGAGTTTGTCTATAACAAAGGCGTCTCTTTTCGCTTCAGTTCCAAGCAAGGTATATGACCCGGCGGTTGAGTTCATGCCGAGCTCGATATCTGTGTTAAAGTCTGCAATTGAATTAGAAGGCTCTTCTACTGGAAGCCAGCAGCAACTCACTATCTTTCACAACAATTGGAACTCCATGAAGGCTGCTTCTAAGCGTTCCGTTTGCGCGCTCGAAGTCTAACTGAGCTGCAATCTCTCTGGCAGTAGGTGCTACCTCGATGATCGAATGGAGATTCAGGCCTTACCGCTGTTAGACAAAACAGTAAGATGCTGATGGCAATTAGCTTACCTTTATAGTCGTTAGCTTCAATCCGCGATATGTATGCATCGACCAGCTGAGCTGTTGTCACGCTCCCTGCAGAAAGGGCATCGACTATTTCAGCAGCAGACGCAGACAGCAGATTAAGGCCATTAACTGTTACGGGGTATTGAAACTCCGAGGATTTGTTGGAATAAGTGATATTAGCTGCAGCTACGCTAGTTGCACCAAAGAAAGTGAAAGGTAACGCGGCGAGCTTCATTGTAGTAGAAATTGTGCTTGCTTAGTGCACAATTTTGACAAGCTACAACGGGCATCTTTTTCTCTTATTAATAGCCTTAATCCTGGTCACGCAGATGACATAGCTCCGACAGCCCGCGACTGAGAACCCACTTTCTAGCTTTCTGCAGTGATTTCAGGATTTGTTAACGTAAATGGTAAGATTACGATAAAGTAGTCTTTAAAGCCATGCACCAAATGTACGCTAGAGCAATAGTTAGAACATTCCTTACCCCACAAAAGATAACGCCGAAGGTTAACTATGTATTTATTTACAAAATGAGATAAGGCAGCGATTAGATACCTTTTCAGGAGCCGAATTTCATTTCCCTTCGTGCTTTCGGGTCAATAATGCCAATGATTGGGTGTTCGGGAAGTTGCCTTGCAAAGAGTGGGTTGCGCGGTACATCGGATATGGTCCGGCACATACCGCCGGGTCGCAGCCGAATTATAAGTCGCCTAACCAACCCTTTTAAGATATTTAGAACAATATCCGGATACTTAGAAGGTGGGCGCTTGATAGTAGAAGTAGAGATTATATAATAAATTTAAAGTAATTATTACGCTATCTGTGTAACTTAATCTATATATCTAAAAAGCTGTAGAAGTTCTTTTTTTTTTTAGTTTTACTAAGCTAAAACTAAATAATAAATATAGATAATAAGTATAAATAGTAATTGAAAAAAATAAAAAAATTTAAATTATTAATAAATATATATTAAAACTAATTATAGGCTATAAGCGAAGCTAAAAAAAAAATAGCTGCTTGTAAGGACACAGAGCGACTTATTTCTAATACGGCTTAAATAATATTTAGAATAAGAGTTTATAGAACTAGAGAACAATTATAAGTTAGAATCTATAGATTTTATATAAAAGAACATTTCTAGATTACAGAACTATTTAAAACTATTATAACTTTTTATAGTTTCTCTCTAGCACCTATTCTAAGTCTAGTCTAATTTAGTTTTATTTTTTAGTTATTATAAGAAGGTATAAAAAAATAAAAGATTAAAACTAAGTTAGAGCTATATTAGAAATTAGAAGCTAGAAATTAAATATAAAGTTCTGAATTACGTGCGCGATACTTAAAACTAAATATATTTAAACTTTATATAAATAAAATTTATTATATTACTCTCTTTCTAGTAGACAGATTGTTCTAATCTAACATAATTTGTAGCCTATTTGAAAAAAAATATAAATAGTTTTTATTAGAAGCGGGGTACTTTATTTTATTATTTATTTTTATTTTTAGTGTTTTACAGAAAAAAGTGTTACGCGTTTATATAACTAGTAAAATACTTTTATAAAACTACTACTTAGCAGTTATAAATTTAGTTTTTTAAATTTTTTTTTTTTTTACTTTTTTAATTATTGTATTCCGTAAGTAGTTTATTCTAAATTTAATATTTCTACTAACTTTTTCTAAAACTTTTTACTATTAAATTAGCTTTTTAATTTACTTTATAATATCTATTTTAGTTTTATTTAGTACTTTATTAGTAGTTTACTGTAAAATATGCTTACGCGCCTATTACACTTTAGTAAAAAAATATATAATTAATTTTAAGTTTAAGTTAACTTTAAGTAAAAAGTATAAGTACTATACTGCTTAAAAAAGTTTATATAAACTAGTATATATCTAACTTAGTGCGCATTTAGAATAGTTAGCTAATATTTTATTTTAAATTTTAAAGTGCTGCGCTGCTAAGTACAAAACATTAATATAAACTATAAATAACTAAAAAAAAATTTAAATAATTTTATTTTAACTACTACAGTAAAAATTACGGCTAAAACTATTTTAGTTATAGCTTAAATAACTAAAGCAGAGTTAGAACGTATACAGACTAAAAAAATATTACTAACTATTTATACAGCTTTAAAAGTAATCTACTAAAGTATAAAAAAAATAAATTAGAAGCTAACTAACTTAAAAATAGCTTTTTTACACAGCCTAGTTCGCGTAAATAAAAAAAAACTATTAAATTTATTAAGTTTTTTTAATAAAGTAGTTTTAGTAGATAAGTTAGTAAAGTAAAAATCTACTAAAATCTAATAAAAAGTCTAAGTTAGAAAATTCTAATAGTAATAAAAATTTAATTTTTAATAAAAATAAAAAAAACTAATAGTTAGCCCGGAGAGGTTTTAGAGTTAAACTTAAAAAATTTAATAACTATTTTATTTTACTCTATTATTTTGCAGGTAATTTATATTTTCTATTTTCTATTTCTATATTTAGAGCTATTAGTTTAAGAACCGGGGAGGTTCTGGCTTATCTAAGTACTTATTATAAAAAACTTTTAACTTATATAAAGCTTTTATAAAGTTAGATATATTATACTACACAGAATCCGGGTTATGTCTAACTTAGCTTATTTTATATTTTAGTAATAAATATATAAATTTACTAGCGAGAATATCCTTAACTTTCTATTTTTCTACTCTATTAATTAGTACTCTAATTAGTTTTAGAGCTTTTTATTCTAAAAGCAGATTAGCAGAGTTTTTATATAAAATATCTAGTATAAATATATTATAAATTTTTAATTCTAAAAGTAGTTTAAAGCAGTATAAATAATCTACTTTTTTAATATTTTAAAAAGATCTGTTTACTGTTCAGACAGCTTTTAATTTAGTTTTATAGATATTAAATTTTTTATACTAAAATATATTTAATTTTTAATAGTTTAGTCTACTTAGCAACAGTAAAAGTTAACTTAAACTTATATTTATTTTTAAGTTTTTTTAAAAAAAATTTTTGCGAGCTTTTATATTTTATATATTTATAAAATAAGTATTAAAGCGTTTTAGTAATTTAGTCTTTTCTAAAACTTAGAAAGTTTCGATTTTTTTTAATACTAATTTTAATAGAGTTTAGAACCGAATAAAACTTAATACAAAGTTATTTTTAAGCTTATATATAGAAAAGTAAGTTAAGCGCGATCTATTAATAGTAAAAATTTATTTTAGTTATTCTAATAGTAGCTTATAAATAGCCTTAGTCTCTAGTTAATATATTAGTTTATAATTTTAGTTTAGTTATTAGTTTTTTTATAGTAGGCGGTAGACAGCTTAACTTTAACGCTAATAATATAACAGAATTTAGACTAGAAACTAGAAATAAACTGTAGTTTTTAGTCTAATATAATTATTTTTAAAGTATATTTAAATTAGTATATTTACTAAATAAATAGATAGGCTATACTACGTGCGTTAGTGTTTTTATAATATAAAATTAATACAGCTTATTTAAAAAGTTAATTAATAATTACTAAAATTTAATTATAGCCAGCTTTATTACAGAAAATTTTTTTAAAATCTATATAAAAGTATTATATAAAACAGTTTAGAATAGAAAAAGAATAAATTTTTTTAGCAGAATAAATTTATTTTAGATATATTTATTAACAGACGAGGCAGTTCTGTATATATTACTTATATAAGTTTTTTATACTTTTTTAGTAGTATTTCTAAACTAATAGCTAGTAAGTTTTTATAGCGCTAAGATGTGCTAAAAAAACTTAGTTATAAGCTTTTTATATTAAGCGTGTAATAAGCGTAAAGTTCTAAAAAATATATAGTTAATATTAATATAATATAAGTCTGTTATGTGTTTAGTATTAGTTAAAAAAGTTTTCGCGTTTTTTTATAAAACTTAATTAATTTTTTTTTAAAAAAGTATTAATAAGTTTAAAAAAATTAAAACTTATAAAGTTTTTTAGAAATATTATATATACGCAAGCTACACACTCAGTCTAAACTCTAATATATTTTTAAGCTAATTTAGCGTTAATTTAAAAATTAAAATAATACAGTCTAATTAGCACGTAAAAATAGTTATTTTATTATATAGTTAAAAATTTTTTTATATTTTATTCGCGACGGCTAAAAATGTTAATTTTAGTATTATTTTTATTTAGAGTGTATTTAATTTAGAAGTTAAAAAACGCTAATTTTTCTACCTATTTTACTTATCTAGTATTTAGAATTTTAGTTATTATAAAGTATTTTAGTAACTTATAATTAAAATATATCTAGACTTAATGCTTTACGGAGAAGAAATTAGCTTACTATTTTTAAAAAGTAGTAATAATAGTAAAGAGTTTTTTATTATATATTTTTTAGTTAAGTTTAGAATTAGATAGAGTTTTGCTGTAGAAAATATATAAATACTAATTTTTATTAGTATATTACTAAAACTGTACGTCTGTAATAGCGCTATTAAATATATTAATTTCTAATTTTATAAATAGTTTAAAGTTAAAATAATAAAAAGTTAGAATAAAAAGAAGAGAGTTTTTTAAAGCCTTAACTGCTTAGTTATATTTTTAAGTCTATTTAAAAAGTATAGCAGAGCTTTAAAATATACTAATTAATAAAATAATACAGAAATATTTTAATATAAATTATTAGTAGAAGCTAGTAAATCTGAAAAAAAAATTTTACTTTTATAATAGTAGTAAGTCAGATCTAATTCTGTAAAGCTTTAATTTTTTCTAAATTTATTTTTAGTTTTTAGTTAGTTAGAATATATTTTAAGTATTAAGTATATTTTATATAGAATTTAGATTTAGCTATATCTACTTACAGTTTAGCTTAACGTAGTTATTTTAAAACAGCTTTAATATGCTAAATATAGGTTTATTTATTTTTAGAGTAGATAAAAATATTATCTAGATATGCGATATAAAAGTTATTAAAATAGTTAATTAGAATATTATTTATGTATTGCTAGAAAGTAGCTGGTCTGTTATATAACTTAAATAAAAAAACTTTATATTTATATATTCTGTATTGTATCTAAAAAGTAGTATATTTTTTACTATTAAAATTTATTTAAATTTTATTAAATGCAGCGTGAATATCTAACTTTATAAAAACTTTAGCTTTACTAAACTTTACTAGAAATTTATTTATTTTAAGTATTAAATAGATATTTTTTTTAGTTAGAGCGTTTAGTTTATAATAGTTAATATATATTTTAAGCTTTTTATTTACTTTATAAATATATAGAATAAATAATACAAAAAAGCTTTAACTCTGCTTAATAAAACTGTATTATAGTTAAGTTATTATAAACTTTTAAGTAGCTTTAAATTTTTTAAAACTCTATTTATACAGAAAACTATAGCTATTTAAAAAAAATTTAATAAAAATAATTTTATAGTTATAAAGTTAGTAGAGCGGAAGATGGAGTGCGGCTTTAAAGTTAAATATATTTTAGTATATTTAATATATAGAAAAAAGTCGGAACAGTGCCGGAACTACAGTATTTTAAGTTTTAGAAAAAAAGTTTTTAATTAATTAGTTAATTTTAAAAATAGTTATTATAAAAAATTTATTTCTAAGTTATTTTATTTAGAAATAAAAAGTATTAGCTGAGATAGTAGTTATCTAAAAACTTTAACTAAACTTAAAATTTAGTTAAAAGTTAGTTAGAAAAAAGTGTTTAAGCTAAAAAAATTTTAGTTTTTAAAGTTAATACAGATAAGTTTCTAAGCTTTAATAGTATTTAGTTTAATTAGTTTTTTAGAAAGTGTTTTTTTAAAAAATATTTTGCTCTGCACTCCGGCTAGTAAATAGTTAATATAAATATTAAAGTATAAATAGAGTAGGTATATATAAAAGTAAGTATTAAAAAGGCTAGATAATCCAGTTATATTCTATGTTTAGTTTAAGTTTAAATTTTTTTATTTATTTTAGATTAATAATACAGTTCTAGAATCTAAAGTTAAAAATAGTAAAAAAGTAATTTAGTATTATACGTTTATTTAGGCGAAAATAGAGGCGGATATAATAAGTAACTAAAAATTTAATTAAATTTTAGAAGCTGCGTATTTTAACTTAGTAAAGCAGTTTTTAAATAGAAATCTAAAAAGTACAAGATAATAAAATTATAATAGAAGTATTAATAAATAAAAAACTTTATATGTTAGTATTAACAAAAAAATATAAACAGATTTTAAATCTGTTAGAATAAAGAACTAAAAGTATTTTAAAGTACTTTTTTTCTAGTAAGTTTAAAATTTTTATCTATAATAAATTATATTTACTTAAATCTAAAGCAGAAAATTTTTTTAGATATTTTTATTTTTTAATAAGAATAGATTTAGATTACAGAAGTTAATTACGTTTTTAAATTAGTTATATAAATTATTTTTTATATTAATTTAGTTTATTTACGGAAAGTTGCAATCGCGTATAAAATAGTTTTACTTACTATAGTTATAGCAGTTTTTTTCTGCAGCTTAAGCTAGTTTAAATAGTTTACTATTTTTATATTAGTATAGTAGTTATAACTCCGCGCGGGTAGTATACTAGTAAATAATTTTTTTTTTATAAGTGTTATAGATAAGCTGGATAGCTTTTAGTTTTCTAAAATCTTAAATATAGTAGAACTAAAGTTACTTTTTCTACTTCTGCTAATAGCAGATACAGAAATATTTTAGCGTTTTATATTATAAACAGAAAAATATTTTACTATATTATTAAAAAAGTTATTTTATAAAAATTTAAATTTAAGGTTTAGAACTCGCAGAGCTAGAGTAATTTTTTTCTATAAGTAAAAAAACTATTTTTTTTTTTTATTTTACTTTTAATAGTAGTAGATAAAAATTAGATTTTAAAAGTAGAAAAGAGTTTTTTTTATTCTATCTGCAGCTAGTAAAAAGCTACTTAATTTTCTACTTTTTTATTTTCTAAAATAAAGTACAATTTTAAAAAATTAAGTATTTTTTCTATATTAAAAAACTGTTTCTAAAAATTATTAGCTAAGTAATAGAGCTCTAAGTATTTTTAAGCTAGTTCTAATATATATTTCTAGACTTCTGCTATATAAGCTTACTTAGTAAAATAGTAGTTATAATTAATATTAAGGCGATTTTAGATAGAAGCTAGCTATTATAGAAAAATAACGGTTTTTCTGTTGCTAAAAGACTTAATTTTAAAAATCTACTTAGATAACTTTATTTAAACTAAAATTAAAAATAATTTAAATAGTTGTTAGATGCGAGTTAATAGTAATAGTTTTAGCTATTTTTTATTTTAAAAAGAAAAGTCTGCAGCGGCGGCTTTAAGTTTTAATATTCTAGCTTATAACTGTAGAATTTCTACCTCTATTAGTATAAAATAGAAATCGTTGTTATTAGGTTAGAGTTAGAATTTAGTAGATTCTGAATTATTATTAAAAAGTTAGAATTTAGTAGATTTTAGATTGTTATTAGAGAGTTAGAGCTGTTTTTACAGCCGGCTTAATTTTTAAATAGTTTTTTTATAAAAGTATTTAAAGAGTATATAGTACTAGATATTAATAGTTAGAATTAATTCTAGTAGATTTTTAGTAGTTATTTAGTTTTTACTTTAGCGTATAACGTGTTTTTTTTAAAAATAATCTAACTTACGTAGAAGCAGAAGTTCTAAACTTAAAAGTTTTAGTTATTAAAAAATTTAAAAAATTTTAATTTTACTAAAAGTTAAGAACGTACGTAGTAATTTAAAACGGACTTAATCTAATACGTATACTATTTAGTTTTACTTCTTTTTATAATAAATAGAAAAATAATATTTTTAAGCTGTTACTAGTAAAAAGTAATTTAGAAATATAATATAAGAATACAGAGCGACTTATCTCTAATACAGCTTAAATACTACTTAAAATAAAAGTTTACAGAACTAGAAAATAATTATAAATTAAAACTTATAAGTTTTATATAAAAAAACATTTTTAAACTACAGAACTATCTAAAACTATTATAACTTTTTATAGTTTTTCTCCAGCACTTATCCTAAGTCTAGTTTAGTCTAGTTTTATTTTTTAGTTATTATAGAAAAGTATAAAAAAATAAAAAATTAGAACTGAGTTAGAGCTATATTAGAAGTCGGAGGCTAGAAATTAGATATAAAGTTCTGAATTACGTGCGCGATACTTAAAAGTAAATATATTTAAACTTTATATAAATAAGGTTCGTTATACTGCTTAAAATAATTTTTAAAAATAAGTACTAGTAAAGTTATATAAGTAAAATAATACGCGATATACTGTATAGATTTTTATAATAGTAATAAAATATAATAAATTAATAGTTAATTTTAAAGAATATATTTACTAATAAAGTAAATATAATTATAAAATATAATTATATAAACTATTTATATTTTTAGTTCTGTAGTTTTCTATAGCATTGTAAAATTCTGTACAACTAAATTTACTAGCGCTAGTATATTAGTATTAAAACTATACTATAAACTATAAATAAAATTAAAAATAAATAGCTGCTTAAGTTAATTTTCGAAAATAAATACTAGTAAAGTTATATAAGTTAAATAATATATAATATATTATACAGATTTTTATTTTAGTAATAAAGTATAATAAATTAAATGTTATAAGCTATAAATGTAGGCTAATAACGAGGCCGACAGAGTTGTACCGCTATAGCTAGTTACGTAATATATTTAGTTAATTAGTCTGTTTAGCAGTACTAAGTAACTAAGTAGTACTAAGTAAAAAGCTTTAGGTATATATATATAGTCTATATAATTATACTCTATAATTATATTTACTTTATTAATAAATTTATTATTTAGAATTAATTATTAATTTATTATACTTTATTACTAACACAGAAATCTGTATAGTATACTATATATTATTTTACTTACGTAGCTCTACTAGTACTTATTTCTAAAAATTAATTTAAGCAGCTATTTACTTTCTAGTTTTACTTATAGTCTATAGTATAGCTTTAATATTATAAATACTTTTTAAAATAAGTACTACTTCAGAATTACACGTATTTTTAACTCTAACTAGTAATACTATTAATACTAAAACTACTACTAGTATAATTATATAACTTAACACAGCAGATAATAATTTTATTAGAGTAGTAATATTTAATTTTTATTATAAAAAGTAAAATAAGTTTAAAGACTGGCTCTTGCAGCTCAACTTATTTTTTAACTTCTAAAATAAAAATATTAAAAAAAAAACGCGTTATATTCGCTGCCACATATATAAAAAGTAAAATACTTTAATAAATTAAACTAGTTTTTATTAAGTATAAAGACAGCAAAGCTAACGACGACGTTAATAAATAAATAAAAATTATAATAAATTTAGAAAAAAAATTAAATAAATTTTTAGAGTTTTTAACAAAAATATAATTACTAAATAAGCTATTTAATATTTTAAGCAACGGGCTTTAGCTGCTGTCTGTTAAGGCTGTGCTACAGGCTATAAGCGAGGCTAGGGAGCAAGTAGCTGCTTGGGTTGATTCTTAGAGATAAGTACTGGTAGGGTCACGTGAGTGAAACGATGTGCGATATGCTGTACGGGTCTCCGTGTTAGCGATAGAGCACAATAGGTTGATAGTTAATTCTAAACGATAGATTTGCTAATAAAGTAAATATAATTGTAGAGTACAATTGTGCGAACTATATACTTAATAGTAACCGCGCTCACCTATACCTATTATAAGCGCTTACTATCAGTGCTTATAAGCGCTTACTTTACTAAAACGTAAGCTCTAAATTATATATTTTTTCTAGTTACGTGATGTGGCACAGCAGTTCCTTCTCGGGCGCGTAATTATATATATGATTGGAGCCGCGCCCTCGATGTTGCCTGCCCGGGTCCTCCTGAGACCGTATTATAACACTGTCTACGCTAATAAATTTTAGTAACTATTAATTCTTACTAAATAGAATAATAAAATACTTATAATAATATACTGTTAAAAACTTAAACTTAATATTAAAAAAGAATATATGCGTTCTAGAGCTTAGCTTAACACACTTAAATAACTTATAAATAAATTTATTAATATTAATTAGAAACTGTACGAACTATAAATAGAATTACACTAAAACTAGAATTTAAAATATAAATAATGTACTAAACTAAGCTATAGTAAAGAGTACTATAACGCTAATACTAGTAAATAAGTTAAATATAAAGTAATGTATTTTACTCGCAACATCTACAGTAATAAACTAATAGTTTTTAGTAATATCTAGAAATTAAAATAAAAAAATAATAAAAAAAAAATAATAAGTTTAAAAATAAAACTATAATTTACTACGCGTGTGGAAAGACAGGCTATATTATAAAAAACTGTTAATTAAAAAATTAGGTTGTTTAACAGCTAAATATATTATAAACTATTTTAAATAACAAATCTAACGCAGATAATAAATAGAAAATTATTATAAATAAATTTTATAAAATAGAATTTATCTGCGACAGCGAACTACTACAGAATAAAAAAATAGAAAAATTTTTTAATTATATTTAGTATTAAGACAAAAGTACTTAAACAGAGCCTAAAAGTATTTTTAAAAAAATTAAATTTAAAAAACTTAGTTTTAAAAAAAAAAGTTTTTTACAATATATATAATTGTAAAAACTATTTAAGTAATACTAATTACGAGTTTAAAAGAAACAGCAATAGCAGTACGCTATCTAAACTTATATAATTTAAAATTAATAAAAAATTTAAAAAAAAATAAAAATTAGCTAAAACTTTTAAAAAATACAGAAAAAATTTAATAAAAATATTTATATAGTAGAAAGAATTATCTGTAACGCGCAAACAATTAAAAAAACACTATAACTTAAATAAAAAAAACTAAAATTTAGAAGAACGCTAATAACAACGTAGTTTTAAAGTATAAAAATAAATTAGTTAACTAAATCTAGAGATTAGGTTAGAAGTTTTACTAAACTTTAACAGCGAACTAAATACAGTTTTAAGTTTTTTATAAAGCTAAAATACGTAAGAACTGTAATACTTTCTAAACTTAAAAAATTTAAAATATATAAGCTACTTATAAATATTCTGTAGAAAAAACTAATATTAAATCTACTACTTAGATAAAATAGTAGTAGAATAGTTTTTAAAAAAACTATGTAAATATACGTAACAGTAGTTTAACTGCGAAATATATATATATAATACTTACTTATAAAATAAATAATAAATATAATACTTTTTCAGAATAAATAAAAATAAAAAATTTATAATAAATATACTAGTTAAAAGAAAATATATATAAAGTTTTTAATAGATTTATCTACACAAAAATTACAAACGTTACTAAAATAAAAAGCGCTTATATAAATTTAGTAATAAGTTTTTTTTAGAATAATATCTAGCGCTTAGAATAGATTTAAAGTATTATACGCTACTAACTTAGAGAACTTAATTAAACTATCTATTAAGCTTAATAGATACTAAATAAAAGTATTATTAGATATAAAAGTTTAGTATAACTATCTTTTACAGCAGGCTGTAAAACGTAGTAAAATAAAAATATATACTTATAAGTAACTCTATTTTCTCTATACAGTAACTAAAAAAAAATACTAAAAAAAATATTAATAGATTAAGAAGCTATAACTATTATAAATATCTAAAAACACTAGAAAGAAATTTTTTTTAATATTATAGATACAGCTATCTATAACGTTATTCTAGAACTTCTATAATTTAGAAAGTATAACTTATATATTAACTAAGTAAGAAAAAAGTTTTTATTTATAGAATGTGACTGCGCTATTATATTAGAACCTATATATTAGTAGTATTTAATAGTAGATAAAATTACGCTAAATAATATAGACAGTAAAAAATTAACTAAAACGCTTTTAAAAAAAAAAGTTAATTCTACTAAATCTAATAAAAAGCTACTAGATAAAAAAGTAAAAGTTTTAGAAATAATTTATATAATTTCTATAATTTTTAAAAAATACAGTAAATAAAAACTATTTTTTTAAAAAAAAAAAAAATAATAAAACGTTATTTAAGTATTAGCTCTAGAACTGCGAAATAGCCTTTTAGAAAAAAAAATATTTAACTTTTAAGCTTATTTATAGTTTAACAGAAAAAAAACTTATATTATTATAAGTATACTTTAATAGAAACTTTAAAAAAGAATTTATACGCGAATTAACGTTAGAAACAGAATATCTAATTATTTTTATTTTTTAAAAAAATAGATCTTTACAGTTATATATAGATTTTAAAAAACTTAATAATATTATAATTAAGAATAGATATTTACTACTAAATATTTAAAAGCTTAGAAATAAACTATCTAAAGTATAAATATTTATAGTTTTAAATTTCTAAGGCGCGTATAACTTAATACATATAAAAAAAATAAAAAATAGAAAATAGTATTCCGGACGCAGTATAAGTACTATAAATATTTTATAATACTATTTAGTTTTACTAACACACTTGTAATATATTAAATATTTATTAATAACGTATTAAAAGTATATTTAGATAGTATTTTAGTCTTTTTTAAAAATTTTAAAAAACATATCTAGCATATATAAATAGTACTAGAATATTTAGAAAAAGTAGAACTACAACTTAAACTAGAGAAATATAAATTCTATAAAAAAAAAGTTAAATTTTTAGAATATATTATAGAAAAATATAAAGTTAAAATTAGTTTAAAAAAAATTAAAGTAGTTAAAAACTGGCTAACACTAAAGAACGTTAAAAATATATAATTTTTTTTAGAATTCTGTAACTTTAATAAGCAGTTTATTAATTACTACTTAAAAAAAGTACTACTACTTATAAAGTTAATAAAAAAAAATATACTATTTAAGTAGAATACAGACTAATAATAAGCTTTTAAAACACTTAAAAAAGCAAGCATATTACTACTAGTTTTTATATTTTTTACTAGTAAAAAACTTTTACATATAAAAACAGACGTATTAGATCTAGTAATAGAAGTATATATTAGTTAAAAAAGAAAAAGTAAATAGTATCTAATTATCTACTATTTAAAAAAATTTAGTAAAGCTAAAAAAAAACTACGATATTTACAATAAAAAACTATTTACTATTATAAATTTTTTTAAGTATTAGAGAATCTACGCAGAAAGCTGTTTAAAACTTATAGTATATTTAAATTATAAAAATCTAATAATACTTATAACAACTAAACTATTAGACTAATAATATACTAGATAAAGTAAAAAACTAAAACAGTATAAATTTAAAATTATTTATATACTAGGTAAAGAAAACAGAAGAGCAGATATTTTAAGCCGAAAAATAAATATTACAGAAACTAAGTTAATAAATAAAGCTGTTATTTTTAAGTAAATACTAAACAGTATTTTAGAACTAGCACACAGCATTAATCTTATTATAATAGTATACTAATAAGTATTAAAAAAACTTTAGTAAAGTATTATTTAATAGTATTACAAAAATCTATTATATAGATATTTAGATATTAAATAAATAATTAAACTTATATAATAGACGTACAACATCTCTAAATTAAAAAATAAAATAATAAAGTTTATTAAGAAATGCATAATATATTAGAAGAATAAATATAGTACACATACTTAATATAGAAAACTATAAACTATAAAAATACTAAATAAATTTTAAATAAATATTACTATAAACTTTATTACTAAACTATTAACGTTTTATAACTTAGTTTTTAAAATATTTTATAATACTATTTTAGTAGTTGTAGACAGATTTATAAAATACGTAAAAATAATTTTATTTAAAAATAACTATACTGCGCTGGAACTAGCACAGATTATTTTAAATTATATAGTTAAGTATTATAAATTATTTTAATTAATTATTAGCGACAGAGATAAACTTTTTATATTAAACTACTAAATAACACTAATATTAGCTATTAAAATTAAAAAAAAATTATTAATAGTATACTATTTACAAACAGACAGTTAAATAGAAAAAATAAACTAGACTATAAAGATATACTTACAGATGTATAGTAACTAAAAACAGAATAATTAGATATTACTACTATTTATAGTATAACTTGTATTTAATAACAGAGAATTAGTAATAATAAAGTAATTTTTTTATTACACATTATATAGAATATATTTAAACTTTTTATTACTAAAGATTAAAAAAGAACGAATTAAGCCAGTTATAAGTTAAGTAATAGATAAATTAAAAAAATTATAAAAACTTTATAAATAATTACGGAAGAATATTAAAACAGCACAATATAAAATTATTTTTTATATTAACTAAAAATAAAAAATAGCACTTTAGCTAAAGAAAAGAAATAAAGTATATTTTTTTATAAAAAACTTTTAAATAATATAATTAAATAAAAAATTAGATTACGTTAAAGTCGGACTATTTTTAATTTTAGAATAAAAAAAACTAGTTAACTATAAACTCTAATTCTTTACTAATACTAGAATATATCTAGTATTCTACGTATTACTATTAGAATTTACTAATACTAAAACACTAATTTAAAAATACTTCTATTATAAAATAGAAGAAAAAATTAAATTTAAAGTAGAAGCACTAGTAGACTACTGCGAGATAGAATAAAATAAATTTTAAAATAACTATTTTATACAGAAATAGTTAGTTAAATAGAAAAAATACTTAGAGTTAGAAAATATTTAGAAACTAGAACGAAATCTAAAGAACTGTTAGTAACTACTTAAAAAAAACTAAAAATAAAATTACTTCTACTACTATATAGAAGTAACTAAAAAAAACATATCTAAAAAAAATAATATATTATATATAACTAAATATTTAAAAACTAGCGGACGATACAGATACTTTCTAAAAGTTATTAAAAAAATTTTTAATAGTACTTTAAGTGCTTAGAAAAAAATTAAAAGTAAAATTTTTAAAAAAACTATTAAAAGTAAGAATTTTAGATAACGCTTTACGTTTCTGCTGCTTTTATTCTTTTAAATCTTATTTTTTTACTAATATAGCTTTTTTTATATAATAATTAAGTAAGTTTATTTATTAATAAAACTGCTTTTTTTTTAGCTTTTACTATCTATAAGTTTTTTAAAACTTTTTTATATATTTTTACAGCTGTATTCTGCGCTTCGCATAACTTTTTTATCTATTATTATAATTTTTTTTTTTTTAGTAAAACGCTAGAACTTAGACTAAGTAATATAAATATTATACTGCTACTTATAATGTAGATATTTACTATACTTTTTAGAGTAAATATATATTTTATATACTTATTTATGCTTTACGTAAGTTAAATACTTTTAAACTATAATTTCTTTTATAATTTTAATAAAATTAGCTAGGTAATAACAGCAGACAGTACTAAAAACTGTTAGTATTTTAAATATTATTATAAAAGTAGGCAGTAACAAAAAAAACCTGCGCGTTATATATTAGCTTAAAAAATTAAACTAGGCTAAAAAAAAAATAGTATTATAAGCTATAAATGTAGATTAATAACAGAGCTAATAGAGTTATACCGCTATAGCTGGTTACGTAATATATTTAGTTAATTAGTCTATTTAGCAGTACTAAGTAACTAAGCAGTACTAAGCAGAAAATTTTAGGTATATATATATAGCTCGCATAATTATACTTTATAAATTATATTTATATTATTAGTAAATCTATTATTTAGAATTAACTATTAATTTATTGTGCTCTATCGCTAATACGGAGACCCGTATAGTATATCGCACATTATTTTACTTATATAACTCTACTAGTATCTATTTCTAAGAATTAATCTAAGCAGCTATTTGCTTTCTAGCCTCGCTTATAGCCTATAGCACAGCTTTAACAATTTATATTACTTTAAAAATATATAAAAGTATATTTAGCTTATAGCTAGAAAGCTATATCTATTTTTTAAAAAATAAAATTCTAAAAAACTTATAATAATTACTAAATAATTTAATAAAATTAAATTTTTTTAAAAAACTTATATAAAAGTACTAAAATATATTTTTTTAAAAAAAAGCACTTTTAAAATTTTATTATTCAATTTTCTACTTAGAACTATATTTTAAGAAATTCTAAATTATTAATAAAAAAGAGTTTAAAGGCTAAAAAATATATACTAAAATCTTTTAGTTTTTTTTTTAAAAAAAATCTAATATCAAACTTATTTTTTTAAATAAAAATATACTCTTTTTTAAAAGCAGTATTATTATATATATATTTAATAGAAATATTTTTCTTTTTTTTTCTAAAACTTATATAACGAATACTAATAAAACTAAAATAATAAAAATTAAAAAAAGGTTTTTAACTATATTTTATTTATTTAAAGTTTTATTAAAAAGTGCTTTTTTTTATTAATTTATAATTTAACTTTTCTAAGTGTTTACATTTATAAATTTATATTTAATATATTCTATAATATCTATATTTTAATTATAAAACTTATTTAAATTTTTTTAAATTTTTTAAGTAATTATTTTTACATTTTTAAAAATACTATTTTTTAAAAAATTAGTAAAAACTTTTAACTCTATTATCTCTATAATAAAGTTATATAAAAAAAAACTGTTTTAGAATTTTTAAATAAAATATTAAAGTAAATAAAATTAAAATTTTATTATGTAATATATACTTGTATAAACAATACTCTAATTTTTTAATCTATAATAATTTAATTTTTGAATGATATATAAAAAAAAAAAAATCTGTTATATATATATTACTAATAGATATTTATTTTTATAAAATAAAAAATTAAAATTATACGCTAGAAAAAAAATAAATCAGCTTTGAAATTTGCAATTTTTTTTACTATACTTTTACTTTAAAATATTAGGTAATAAATATTATATAAGCTATATAATATTTTTTATACAAGAAAAAAACCTCTAAATTTCTTTGAAATTTTTTTTTTTTATTTTAATAGCTATTCTAGTTACAGAGTTATACTAGTTTAAAAAGTATAACTTTTTTTGGTTTTTTTTTAATGTCACCTCTCTGTAATAAGTTTTTTTTAGAATAATACTTAGCACTTAAAATAGACTTAAAGTATTATACGCTACTAATTTAGAAAAATTAGTTAAGCTACTTATTAAGCTTAATAAATACTAAATAAAAGTATTATTAAATATAAAAGCTTAGCGTAATTATTTTTTACAGCAGGCTGTAAAGCGTAGTAAAATAAAAACATATACTTATAAATAACTCTATTTTCTCTACACAGTAACTAAAAAAAAAAAATAGAAAAAATATTAATAGATTAAGAAGCTATAACTATTATAAACATTTAAAAATACTAGAAAAAGATTTTTTTTAATATTATAAACACAGCTATTAATAACGTTATTTTAGAGCTTTTATAGTTTAAAAAGTATAACTTATATATTAATTAGGTAAGAAAAAATTTTTTATTTAGAAAATGTAACTGCGCTATTATATTAAAACTAATATATTAGTAGCATTTAATAGTAGATAAAATTACGCTAAATAATATAGATAGTAAAAAGTTAACTCTACTAAATTTAATAAAAAACTACTAAATAAAAAAATAAAAGTTTTAGAAATAACTCGCGTAACTTTTATAATTTCTAAAAAATATAATAAATAAAAACTATTTTTTTAAAAAAAAGTAAATAATAAAGTATTATTTAAGTATTAGCTTTAAAACTGCGAAATAGCTTTTTAAAAAAAAAATATTTAACTTTTAAATCTATTTACAGTTTAATAAAAAAAAAACTTATATTATTATAAATATATTTCAATAAAAATTTTTAAAAAAAATTTATACGCGAATTAACGTCAGAGGCAGAATATCTAATTATTTTTATTTCTAAAAAAAATAGATCACTACAGTTATATATAGATTATAGAAAACTTAATAATATTATAATTAAGAATAGATATTTACTACTAAATATTTAAAAGTTTAGAAATAAGCTATTTAAAATATAAATATTTATAGTTTTAAATTTCTAAAACGCGTACAACTTAATACATAAAATAAAATAAAAAAAAAACAGTATTTTAAACGCGGTATAAATACTATAAATATTTTATAATATTATTTAGTTTTACTAACGCACCTGCGATATATTAAACGCTTATTAATAATATATTAAAAATATATCTAGATATATTTATTATTATATATTTTAATAATATTTTAGTTTTTTCTTAAAACTTTAAGAAACACGTCTAATATATATAAACAGTACTAAAATATTAAAAAAAAGTAGAACTACGACTTAAACTAGAGAAATATAAATTTTATAAAAGAAAACTTAAATTTTTAGAATATATTATAAAAAAATATAAAGTTAAAATTAATCTAGAGAAATTTAAAGTAGTTAAAAACTATTCTACAATAAAAAATATTAAAAATATATAATTTTTTTTAAAATTTTGTAATTTTAACAGGCAGTTTATTAATTACTATTTAAAAAAAATACTACTATTTACAAAATTAATAAAAAAAGAAATACTATTTAAGTAGAATATAAACTAATAATAAGCTTTTAAAATACTTAAAAAAGTAAGTATATTACTACTAGTTTTTATTTTTTTTATTAGTAGAAAACTTTTACGTATAGAAACAGACGTATTAAACTTAGTAATAAAAATATATATTAGTTAAAAAAAAAAGTAAATAGTATTTAATTATTTACTATTTAAGAAAGTTTAGCAGAGCTAAAAAAAACTATAATATTTATAATAAAAAACTACTAGCTATTATAAATTTTTTTAAATATTAGAGAATTTACGCAGAAAGTTATTTAAAACTTACAGTATATTTAAATTATAAGAATCTAATAATATTTATAATAACTAAACTATTAAATTAATAATATACTAAATAGAGTAAAAAACTAGAACAGTACAAATTTAAAATTATTTATATACTAATGTTATAAGCGATAAACGTAAGCTAATAACGGGGCCGACAGAGTCGCACCGCTATAGCTAGTTACGTAATATACTTAGTTAATTAGTCTGCTTAGCAGTACTAAGTAACTGAGTAGTACTAAGCAGAAGCTTTAAGCATATATATATAGTCTGTATAATTATACTTTATAATTATATTTACTTTATTAGCAAATCTATTATTTAGAATTAACTATTAATTTATTGTGCTTTATTGCTAACACAGAGACCTGTATAGTATATTACACATTATTTTACTTACGTAACTTTACTAGTACTTATTTTTAAAAATTAATTTAAGCAGCTATTTACTTTTTAGCTTCGCTTATAGCTTATAACACAGCTTTAATATTATAAATACTTTTTAAAATAAGTACTACTTTAGAATTACGCGCACTTTTAACTCTAATTAGTAGCACTATTAGTGCTAAGGCTACTACTAGTATAATTATATAATCTAATACAGCAGATAATAATTCTATTAAAGTAGTAATATTTAACTTTTACTATAGAGAATAAAGTAAGCTCGAAAACTGGTTTTTACAGCTTAACTTATTTTTTAACTTCTAAAATAGAAACGTTAAAAAAAAAAAACGCGTTATATTTGCAGCTATATATATAAAAAATAAAGCATTTTAATAGATTAAACTAATTTTTATTAAGTATAAAGATAGTAAAGCTAACGACGACGTTAACAAATAGATAAAAAACTTTTAATAAATTTAAAAAAAAAATTAAATAAGTTTTCGGAGTTTCTAATAAAAATATAAATATTAAATAAGCTATTTAATATTTTAAATAATAGGCTTTAGCTGCTGACTACGCTAATAAATTTCAGTAACTATTAATTTTTACTAAATAGAATAATAAAGTACTTATAACGATGTACTGTTAAGAACTTAAATCTAATATTAAAAAAAAACTTATACGCTCTGGAGCTCAGTTTAACTTACTTAAATTACTTATAAATAAGTTTATTAATATTAATTAAAAACTGTACGAACTGCGTATAGAATTACACTAAAATTAAAATTTAAAATATAAATAACGTACTAAACTAAGCTATAGTAAAAAGTACTATAACGCTAATACTAGTAAATAAGTTAAATATAAGATAATGTATTTTACTTGCAACACCTACGGTAATAAACTAATAGTTTTAAGTAATATTTAGAAATTAGAATAAAAAAGTAATAAAAAAAAATAATAAATTTAAAAGTAAAGCTATAATTTACTACGCGTGTAGAAAAACAGGCTATATTATAAACAACTGTTAATTAAAGAATAAGATTATTTAACAGCTAAATATATTATAAACTACTCTAAATAACAAATCTAACGTAGATAATAAATAGAAAGTTATTATAGATAGATTTTATAAAACAGAATTTATCTGCAATAGCGAACTACTGCGACATAAAAAAACAGAAAAATTTTTTAATTATATTTAGTATTAAGATAAAGGTATATAGACGGAGTATAAAAATATTTTTAAAAAAGTTAAATTTAAAAAACTTAGTTTTAAAGAAGAAAAGGTTTTTCGCGAAATATATAATTATAAAAACTATTTAAGTAACGCTAGTTACGAGTTTAAATAAAACAGCAATAGCAGTATACTACTTAAACTTACTAAATTTAAAATTAATAAAAACTTTGCACGAAAATAAGAACTAATAAAAACTTATAAAAAAAATAGAAGAGATTTAATAAAAACGCCTGTATAGTAGAAAAAATTACTTATAATATATAAATAGTTAAAAAAATACTATAACTTCGATAAGAAAAACTAAGACTTTAAAAAACGCCGACAACAACGTAGTTCTAAAATATAAAAATAAATTAATAAAAAAGATTTAGAAATTAGACTAAAAGTTTTACTAGATTTTAACAGCGAATTAAATACAGTTTTAAGTTTTTTATAAAGCTGAAACACGTAAAAACTGTAATACTATCTAAACTTAAAAAATTTAAAATATATAAACTACTTATAGACGTTCTGCAGAGAAGACTAATACTAGATTTATTACTTAGATAAAGTAGTAGTAGAATAGTTTCTAAAAAAACTATATAAATATACGTAATAATAGTTTAACTGCGAAATATATATATATAATATTTACTTATAGAATAAATAATAAGTATAATACTTCTCTGGAATAAATAAAAACGAAAAACTTATAATAAATATACTAGTTAATAAAAAATATATGTAAGATTTTTAGTAAATCTGCCTATATAAAAATTATAAACGTTACTAAAATAAAAAATATTTATATAGATTTAGTAATAAGTTTTTTTTAGAATAATATCTAGCGCTAGAAATAGACTTAAAGTATTATACGCTACTAACTTAGAAAACTTAGTTAAGCTACCTGTTAAGCTTAATAGATACTAAATAAAAGTATTATTAGATATAAAAGTTTAGTGTAACTATTTTTTACAGCAGGCTGTAAAGCGTAGTAAAATAAAAATATATACTTATAAATAACTTAATTTTTTCTATACAGCAACTAAAAAGAAAATACTAAAAAAAGTATTAATAAATTAAAAAGTTATAACTATTATAGACATCTAAAAATATTAGAAAAAGATTTTTTTTAATATTATAGACACGGCTATCTATAACGTTATTTTAGAACTTTTATAGTTTAAAAAGTATAACTTATATATTAACTAGGCGAAAAAGAAGCTTTTATTTATAAAATGTAATTACACTATTATATTAGTATCTATATATTAGTAGCGTTTAATAGTAGATAAAATTACGCTAAATAATATAGGCAGTAAAAAATTAACTAAAACGCTTTTAAAAAGAAAAGTTAACTCTACTAAATTGTTAAGGCTGTGCTATAGGCTATAAGCAAGGCTAGAGAGTAAGTAGCTGCTTAAATTAATTTTTAGAAATAAGTACTAGTAAAGTTATATAAGTAAAACGATGTGCGATATACTGTACAGGTTTCCGTATTAGCAATAAAGCACAATAAATTAATAGTTAATTCTAAACGATAAATTTGCTAATAAAGTAAATATAATTATAGAGTATAATTGTGCGAACTATATACTTAATAGTAACCGCGCTTATCTATACTTATTATAAACGCTTACTATTAGTGCTTATAAGCGCTTACTTTGCTAAAACGTAAACTTTAAATTATATATTTTTTTTAGTTACGTAATATAGTACAGCAGTTTCTTCTCGGGCGCGTAATTATATATATAATTAGAGCCGCGCTTTTAATGTTGTCTGCTTAAATCCTTCTAAAACTGTATTATAATATAAATCTAATAAAAAACTACTAAATAAAAAAGTAAAAGTTTTAGAGATAACTTGCGTAACTTCTGTAATTTCCGAAAAATACAGTAAATAGAAACTATTTTTTTAAAAAAAAGTAGATAATAGAGCGTTATTTAAGTATTAGCTTTAGAACTGCGAAATAGCTTTTTAGAAAAAAAAATATCTAATTTTTAAGCTTATTTACAGTTTAACAGAAAAAAAACTTATATTATTATAAATATGTTTTAATAAAAATTTTAAGAAAGAATTTATACGCGAATTAACGTCAGAAGCAGAATATCTAATTATTTTTATTTCTAAAAAAGATAGATCTCTACAGTTATATATAGATTTTAAAAAACTTAATAATATTATAATTAAGAATAGATATCTACTACTAAATATTTAAGAGCTTAGAAATAAGCTATTTAAAGTATAGATATTTATAGTTTTAGATTTCTAAAGCGCGTACAACTTAATACATATAAAAAAAAATAAAAAATAAAAAATAGTATTTTAGACGCGGTATAAGTACTATAAATATTTTATAATACTATTTAGTTTTACTAATATATCTGTGATATATTAGATACTTATTAACAACGTATTAAAAGTATACTTAAATATATTTATTATTATATATTTAGACGATATTTTAGTTTTTTCTAAAAATTTTAAAAAATACATCTAGCACGTATAAATAGTACTAGAATATTTAAAAAAAGCAGAATTACGACTTAAATCAGAGAAATATAAATTTTATAAAGAAAAAGTTAAATTTTTAGAATATATTATAGAAAGATACAGAGTTAAAATTAATTTAAAAAAAATTAAAGTAGTTAAAAACTAGCTAATACTAAAGAACATTAAAAATATATAATTTTTTTTAAAATTCTATAACTTTAACAGGTAGTTTATAAATTACTATTTAGAAAAAGCACTACTACTTACAAAATTAATAAAAAAAAATATACTATTTAAATAGGATACAGACTAATAATAAGCTTTTAAAACACTTAAAGAAGTAAACATATTACTACTAGTTTTTATATTTTTTACTAGTAAAAAACTTTTACGTATAGAAACAGACGTATTAGACCTAGTAATAAAAGTATATATTAGTTAAAAAAAAGAAAGTAAATAGTATCTAATTATCTACTATTTAAGAAAATTCAGCGGAGCTAAAAAAAACTATAATATTTATAACAGAAAACTACTTACTATTATAAACTTTTTTAAGTATTAAAAAATCTATACAGAAAGTTGTTTAGAACTTATAGTATATTTAGATTATAAGAATCTAATAATATTTATAATAACTAAACTATTAGACTAACGACATACTAGATAAAGTAAAAAACTAAAATAATATAAATTTAAAATTATTTATACGTTAGGTAAAAAAAACAAATAAGCTAACGCTTTAAATTAAAAAACAGATATTATAGAAACTAAGTTAATAAATAAAGCTGCTATTTTTAAGTAAGTGCTAGACAGCACTTTAGAACCAGCACGCAGTATTAACTTTATTATAATAGTATATTAATAAGTACTAAAAAAACTTTATTAAATTATTATTTAGTAGTATTACAAAAATCTGTTACACAGATATCTAAATATTAAATAAATAATTAAACTAATATAACAGACGTATAATATTTCTAGATTAAAGAATAAAATAACGAAGCTCGTTAAGAAATGTATAATATATTAGAAAAATAAGCACAGTATACACGTTTAATATAAAAAACTATAAGCTATAGAAATACTAAATAAATTTTAAATAGATATTACTATAAACTTTGTTACTGGACTACTAACGTCTTATAACCCAGTTTTTAAAATATTTTATAATACTATTCTAGTAGTTATAGACAGATTTATAAAATACGTAAAAATAATTCTATTTAGAAATAACTATACTATACTAGAACTAGTATAGGTTATTTTAGATCGTGTAGTTAGGTATTACAGATTATTTTAATTAATTATTAGTAATAAAAATAAACTTTTTATATTAAACTACTAGACAATACTAATATCAGCTATTAGAATTAAAAAAAAATTATTAATAGTATACTACTTACAGATAGACAGTTAAATAAAAAAAATAAACTAGACTATAAAAATATATCTACGGATATATAGCAACTAAAAATAGAATAATTAGATATTACTACTATTTATAGTATAACTCGCATTTAACAACAGAGAATTAGTAATAATAAAGTAATTTTTTTATTATATATTACACGGAACACATCTAAATCTTCTATTACTAAAAATTAAGAAAAAATAAATTAAGCTAGTTGTAAGTTAAGTAATAGATAAATTAAAAAAATTATAAAAACTTTATAAATAACTACAGAAGAATATCAAGACAGCACAATATAAAACTATTTTTTATATTAACTAAAAACAAAAAATAGCATTTCAGCTAAAAAAAAAGAATAAAATATATCTTTTTACGAAAAATTTTTAAATAATATAACTAAGTAAGAAATTAGATTATATTAAAGTTAGACTATTTTTAATTCTAGAATAAAAGAAACTAGTTAACTATAAACTCTAACTTTCTGCTAATGCTAGAATACATCTAGTATTTTATATATTACTATTAGAATCTACTAACGCTAAAATATCTATTTAAAAACATTTCTATTACAGAACAGAAAAAAAAGTTAAATTTAAAGTAGAAGCGCTAGTAGACTACTGTAAAATAGAATAAAATAAATTTTATAATACTTATTTTATATAAAAATAGTTAGTTAAATAGAAAAAATACTTAGATTCGGAAAATACTTAGAAACTAAAATAAAATTTAAAAAACTGTTAGTAACTACTTAAAAAAAGCTAAAAATAAAATTACTTTTACTACTACACAGACGTAATTAAAAAAAACGTATTTAAAAAAAAGTAATATATTATATATAACTAAATACTTAAGAACTAGCAGATAATACGGGTATTTTTTAGAAATTATTAAAAAAACTCTTAATAGCGCTTTAAGTGCTTAAAAAAAAGTTAAAAGTAAAAACTTTAAATAATGCTTTGTATTCCTACTACTTTTACTTTTTTAAATCTTATTTTTTTACTAATATAGTTTTTTCCGCACGATGACTAAGCAAGTCTATTTATTAATAAAACTGTTTTTTTTTAACTTTCGCTATCTATAAGTTTTTTAAAACTTTTTTATATATTTTTACAGCTGTATTCTGCGCTTTATATAATTTTTTTATTTATTATTATACTTTTTTTTTTTTTAGTAAAACGCTAGAACTTAGATTAAGTAATATAAATATTATACTGCTATTTATAATATTAATACTTACTACACTTTTTAAAGCAAATATATGTTTTATATATTTATTTATACTTTATATAAGTTAAATATTTTTAAACTATAACTTTTTTTACAGCTTTAATAAAATTAGCTAGATAATAATAGCAGATAGTACTAAAAACTGTTAGTATTTTAGATATTATTATAAAAGTAGATAGTAATAAAAAAAACCTGCGCGTTATATATTAGTTTAAAAAACTAAATTAAGCTAAAAAAAAGATAGTATTATAAGTTATAAATATAGGCTAATAACGGGGCTAACAGAGTTATACTGCTATAGCTAATTACGTAATATATTTAGTTAATTAGTATATTTAGCAGTACTAAGTAACTAAGCAGTACTAAGTAAAAAGCTTTAGGTATATATATATAGTCTACACAATTATACTTTATAATTATATTTACTTTATTAGTAAATTTATTATTTAGAATTAACTATTAATTTATTATATTCTATTACTAATACAGAAATCTGTATAGTACACTGTATATTATTTTACTTATATAACTTTACTAGTATTTATTTCTAAAAATTAACTTAAGCAGCTACTTATTTTTTAGTCTCGCTTATAGCCTGTAGTACAGCTTTATTAAAGCTGTACTATAAACGATAAGTAAAGCTAGAGAGCAAGTAGCTGCTTAGGTTAATTCTTAGAAATAAGTACTAGTAAAATTACGTAAGTAAAACGATGTGCGATATACTATACAGGTTTTTATATTAGCAATAAAGTATAATAAATTAATAGTTAATTCTAAATAATAGATTTGCTAACAAAGTAAATATAATTATAAAATATAATTATATAAACTATATACTCGTGTGGTAACCGCGCTTACTCGTACTTTTTATAAATACTTACTATTAGTACTTATAAGCGCTTACTTTGCTAAAACGTAAGCTTTAAATTATATATCTTTTTTAGTTATATAATATAGTATAGCAGTTTTTTCTTAGGCGCGTAATTATATATATAATTAGAGCTGCGCTTTTAGTGTTACCTGCCCGAATTTTTTTAAAACTGTATTATAATACTATCTCTTTTTTTCTAGAATTTGTTTTCGAATTATATAACTAATTAGTAATTTTATTTATAAACGCCGTTCCTCCGCGTTTTATAAGTATAACTAGTATATTATATTTTCTAACTTTTAAGTATATTGTATTTATTTTACGTCTAAAATTTATTACGCAAATATTATTTTTTTTTTTTTTATAATAAGTATTTTGCTCTTAGTTAAAATTACTTTATTATATTTAATTTTTATTTAAAGTGTGCTAAGTATACTAAACTTAGTTGTTTTTACGTAAGCTTATTATAAAAGTTGCTTAACTATACTCGCGATAAATATTAAAAAAAAGTAAATAAAAATAAAAAGTTGTTAGCGCAGATAATATTTTAGTTAATACAGAATAAAAAAATATTAAAACAGGCTAAAGAGCGTGCGAAGAAAAAAGCGCTTTATTTAGTATTAGAAATAAAAAAAACTAGTAAGTTAGATGCTGTTTAATTTATAAACTATTCCGCTACTAATACTTTAGTTAGATTTTTACTTATAATATAGTTTATAATAAACTTTATTAATTCTACTATTACTTTTTTTAATAATAGTTTAATAGTATTAAGCAATTTCTAAAGTTAGTTTTTAGTTTTTATGTATTCTTAGACTTAGAGTAACTTTTCTATTTAACTAAGTATTCTCGTTCTCTAGATAATTGTTAATATACTTTTACCTTCTTAACTTTAAATTTAATTTTTTCCTTTATTTTATAATAAAAGTGTTTTTAAACTAGTATTTTAGTGTTAGTAAATTCTAGTAGTAATACGTAAAATACTAGATATATTCTAGTATTAGCAGAAAGTTAAAGTTTATAGTTAACTAGTTCTTTTTACTCTAGAATTAAAAATAATCTAACTTTAACGTAATCTAATTTTTTGCTTAGTTATATTATTTAAAAATTTTTCGTAAAAAGATACACTTTATTCTCTTTCTTTAGCTAAAATACTATTTTTTATTTTTAGTTAATATAAAAAATAGTCTTACGTTGTACTATTTTAATATTTTTCTATAATTATTTATAAAGTTTTTATAGTTTTTTTAATTTATCTATTATTTAGCTTACAACTAGCTTAATTCGTTCTTTCTTAATTCTTAGTAATAGAAAATTTAAGTGTATTCTATATAATACGTAATAAAAAAATTACTTTATTATTACTAATTCTCTGTTATTAAATACGAGTTATGCTATAAATAGTAGTAATATCTAATTATTCTGTTTTTAGTTGCTGTATATCCGTAAGTATATCTTTATAGTTTAGTTTATTTTTTCCGTTTAACTGTCTGTCTGTAAATAATATACTATTAATAATTTTTTTTTAATTTTAATAGCTAATATTACTGTTATCTAATAGTTTAATGTAAAAAGTTTATCTCTGTCGCTAATAATTAATTAAAATAATTTATAATATCTAATTACGTAATTAAAATAATCTGTGCTAGTTCTAGTACAGTATAATTATTTTTAAATAAAATTATTTCTATATATTTTATAAATCTGTCTACAACTACTAAAATAGTATTATAAAATACTTTAGAAACTAAATTATAAAACGTTAGTAGTTTAGTAATAAAGTTTATAGTAATATCTGTTTAGAGTTTGTTTAGTATTTCTACAGCTTATAGCTCTCTGTACTAAACATATATACTATACTTATTCTTTTAATATATTATATATTTTTTAATAAACTTCGCTACTTTATTCTTTAATCTAGAAATATTATACATTTATTATATTAGTTTAATTATCTGTTTAATACTTAGATGTCTATACAACAGATTTTTATAATACTACTAAATAATAGTTTAATAAAGTTTTTCTAGTACTTATTAATATACTGTTATAATAAAATTAATACTGTGTGCTGGTTCTAAAGTGCTGTTTAGTACTTACTTAAAAATAGCAGTTTTATTCGTTAACTTAATTTCTGCGATATCTATTTTTTAGCTTAAAACATCTACTTATCTGTTTTCTTTACTTAGTATATAGACAATTCTAAATTTGTACTGTTTTAGTTTTTTACTTTATTTAATATATTATTAGTCTAATAGTTTAGTTATTATAAATATTATAAAATTTTTATAATTTAAATATACTGTAAGTTCTGAACAGCTTTCTGTATATATTTTCTAATATTTAAAAAAATCTACAATAGTAAGTAATTTTTTATTATAAATATTATAATTTTCTTCAGCTCTGCTAAACTTTTTTAAATAATAAGTAATTAGATACTATTTACTTTTTTTTTTCTAATTAATATATACTTTTATTACTAGATTTAATGCGTCCGTTTCTATACGTAAAAATTTTCTACTAATAAAAAATATAAAAACTAGTAGTAATATGCTTACTTTTTTAAGTGTTTTAAAAGCTTATTACTAATCTGTATTCTACTTAAATAGTACGTTTTTTTTTATTAACTTTATAAGTAGTAGTGCTTTTTCTAAATAGTAATTAATAAACTGCCTATTAAAGTTATAGAATTCTAAAAAAAATTATATATTTTTAACACTTTTTAGTATTAGCCAGTTCTTAACTACTTTAATTTTCTTTAAACTAATTTTAACTCTGTGTCTTTCTATAATATATTCTAAAAATTTAACTTCTTCTTTATAAAATATATATTTCTCTGGTTTAAGTCGTAGTCCTGCTTTTCCTAAACATTCTAGTACTATTTATATATACTAGATATGTTTTTTAAAGTCTTTAAAAAAAACTAAAATATTATCTAAATATATAATAATAAATATGTCTAGATATACTTTTAATACGTTATTAATAAGTGCTTAATATATCACAGGTACGTTAGTAAGACTAAATAGTATTATAAAATATTTATAGTGTCTATACCGCGTTTAAAATGCTATTTTTTATTTTTTATTTTTTTTTATACGTATTAGATTGTACGCGCTTTAAAAATCTAAAACTATAAATATTTATACTTTAAATAGTTTATTTTTAAACTTTTAAATATTTAGTAGTAGATATCTATTTTTAGTTATAATATTATTAAGTTTTTTAAAATCTATATATAACTGTAGAGATCTATTTTTTTTAGAAATAAAAATAATTAGATATTCTGTTTTTAACGTTAATTCGCGTATAAATTTTTTCTTAAAGTTTTTATTAAAGTATATTTATAACGCTATAAGTTTTTTTTTTAATAAACTGTAAATAGGCTTAAAAGTTAGATACTTTTTTTTCTAAAAAGCTATTTCGCAGTCCCAGAGCTGATATTTAAATAATACTCTATTATCTACTTTTTCTTAAAAAAATAGTTTTTATTTACTATACTTTTTAGAAATTTTAGAAATTACGCAAGTTATCTCTAAAACTCTTATTTTTTTATTTAGTAGCTTTTTATTAGATTTAGTAGAGTTAATTTTTTTTTTTAAAAGCGTTTTAGTTAATTTTTTACTGCCTATATTATTTAGCGTAATTTTATTTACTATTAAACGCTGTTAATACGTAAGTTTTAATATAATAGCGTAATTACATTTTATAAATAAAAGCTTTTTTTTTGCCTAATTAATATATAGATTATACTTTTTAAACTATAGAAGTTTTAAAATAACGTCGTAGATAGCCGTATCTATAATATTAAAAAAAATCTTTTTCTAGTGTCTCTAGATGTTTATAATAGTTATAGCTTCTTAATTTATTAAAACTTTTTTTAGTATTTTTTTTCTAGTTACTATATAAAAAAAATAGAGTTGCTTATAAGTATATGTTTTTACTTTACTACGCTTTACAGCCTGCTATAAAAAGTAATTACACTAAACCTCTGTATTTAATAATATTTTTATTTAGTATCTATTAAGCTTAATAGATAGTTTAATTAAGTTCTCTAAGTTAGTAGCGTATAATATTTTAAATTAATTCTAAACGCTAAGTGCTGTTCTAAAAAAAACTTATTACTAAATCTATATAAGTGTTTTTTATTCTAGTATTATTCGTAATTATTATGTAGGTAGATTTACTAAAAATTTTACGTATATTTTTTATTAACTAGTATATTTATCGCGAGTTCTTCAGCTTTATTTATTCTAAAAAAATTTTATAATTATTATTTATTTTATAAGTAAGTATTGCATACGTGTGTCTTGCAGTTAAACTATTAATATTTATATTTATATAGTTTAAATAGAAACTAGTTTACAGCTATCTTATCTAAATAGTAAATCTAATATTAGTTTTTTTAATAAAAAGTCTATAAGTAGATTACGTGCTTTAAGTTTTTTAAGTTTAGATAGTATTATAGTTTTTATGTATTTCAGCTTTATAAAAAGCTTAGAACTGTATTTAGTTTACTGTTAAAGTCTAGCAGAACTTCTAGCTTAATTTCTAAATCTAGTTAATTAACTTATTTCTATACTTTAAAACTATATTGTTATCATCGTTCTTTAAAATCTTAGTTTTTTTTATTTAAGTTATAGTTTTTTTTTAAGCGTTTACGCGTTATAGGTAATTCTTTCTACTATATAAATATTTTTATTAAATTTTTTCTGTGTTTTTTAAAAGCTTTAGCTAGTTCTTATATCTTTTTAAAGTTTTTATTAACTCTAAATTGTGCGAGTTCAGGTAGTATACTGCTATTACTATTTTTTTTAAACTTATAACTAGTATTACTTAAATAGTTTTTATAATTGTATATATTGTAAAAAGCTTCTTTTTTTTTAAAACTAGATTTTTTAAACTTAACTTTTTTAAAAATACTTCTAAGCTCCGTCTAAATGCCTTCGTTTTAATACTAAATATAATTAAAAAATCTTTCTGTTTCTCTGTGTCGCAGTAGTTTACTATTATAAGCTATAAATATAAGCTAATAACGGGGCCGACAGGGTCGCACCGCTATAACTAGTTACGTAACGTATTTAGTTAATTAGCCTGCTTAGCAGTACTAAGCAACTAAACAGTACTAAACAGAAGCCTCAGGCATATATATATAGTCTATATAATTATACTCTATAATTATATTTACTTTATTAGCAAATCTATTATTTAGAATTAACTATTAATTTATTATACTCTATTGCTAATACAGAGACCTGTACAGTATATCGCATATCGTTTTACTACGTAACTCTACTAGTACTTATTTTTAAAAATTAATCTAAACAGCTACTTACTCTTTAGCCTCGCTTATAATCTATAGCACAGTTTTAATATTATAAATACTTTTTAAAATAAGTACTACTTCAGAATCACGCGTACTCTTAATTTTAACTAGTAGTACTGTTAGTGCTAAAGCTACTACTAGTATAATTATATAACTTAACATAGCAGATAATAATTCTATTAAAGTAGTAATATCTAACTTCTACTATAGAGAACGAAATAAGCTTAAAAACTAGCTCTTACAGCTTAACTTATTTTTTAACTTTTAAAGTAAAAACGTTAAGTAAAAAAAACGCGTTATATTTATAGCTACGTATATAAAAAGCAAAGCACTTTAATAGATTAAACTAGCTTTTATTAAGTATAAGAACGGCGAAGCCAACAACGACGTTAATAAATAGATAGAAAACTTTAATAAATTTAAAAAAAAAATTAAATAAGTTTTCAGAATTGCCAACAAAGATATAATTACTAAATAAAATATTTAATATTTTAAATAATAGGCTTTAGCTGCTAACTATGCTAATAAATTTTAATAACTGTCGATCTTTACAGAATAGAATAATAAAACACTTATAATAATATACTGCTAAAAACTTAAATCTAACGTTAAAAAAAAATTTATACGTTCTAGAGCTTAGCTTAACACGCTTAAACAACTTATAAATAAGTTTATTAATATTAATTAGAAACTGTACGAACTGCGTATAGAATTACGCTAAAACTAAAACTTATAATACTAATAACGTACTAAACTAAGCTATAATAAAAAATACTATAACGCTAACACTAGTAAACAAGTTAAATATAAAATAATATATTTTACTTGTAACACCTATAGCGACAAACTAATAGTTCTTAGTAATATTTAAAAATTAGAATAAAAAGGTAATAAAAAAAGAAGTAATAAGTTTAAAAGTAAGGCTATAACTTGCTATGTGTGTGGAAAGACAGGCTATATTACAAAAAACTGTTAATTAAAGAATAAAGTTATTTAACAGCTAAATATATTATAAACTACTTTAAATAATAAATCTAACGCAGACGATAAATAGAAAGTTATTATAGAAAAATTTTATAAGATAGAATTTATCTGCGACATCGAACTACTGCAAAACAGAAAAATAAAAAATTTTTTTAATTATATTTAGTATTAAAATAAAAATACTTAAACAGAACTTAGAAGTATTTTTAAAAAAGTTAAATTTAAAAAATCTAGCTTTAAAAAAAAAGAAGCTTTTCGCGAAGTATATAATTATAAAAACTATCTAAGCAACGCTAGTTATAAGTTTAAAAAAAATAGTAATAGCAGTACGCTACCTAAACTCGCACAATTTAAAATAAATAAAAACTTTAAAAAAATATAAGAATTAGCTAAAGCTCTTAAGAAATATAGAAAAGACTTAATAAGAACGTCTGTATAGTAGAAAGAATTATCTGTAATATATAAATAGTTAAAAAAACACTACAACTTAGATAAAAAAAACTAAAATCTAAAAAAACGCCGACAACAACGTAGTTTTAAAATATAAAAATAAATTAGTTAACTAAATTTAGAGATTAGGCTAGAAGTTTTACTAAACTTTAATAGCAAACTAAATATAGTTTTAAGTTTTTTACGAAGCTAAAACACGCAAAAACTGTAATACTACTTAAATTTAAAAAATTTAAAGTATATAAGCTACTTATAAATATTCTGCAGAGAAAACTAATATTAGATTTATTACTTAGATAAGGCAGCAGCAGAATAGTTTCTGAAGAAACTACGTAAATGTACGTAATAGTAGTTTAACTGCAAAATATATATATATAATACTTACTTATAGAATAAATAATAATTATAATATTTTTTTAGAATAAACGAAGCTGAAAAACCTATAATAAATATACTAGTTAATAAAAGATGTACGTAAGATCTCTAGTAGATCTACTTATATAAAAATTATAAACGTTACTAGAATAAAAAGCGTTTATATAGATTTAGTAATAAATTTTTTTTAGAACAGTACTTAGCGCTTAGAATTAATTTAAAATATTATACGCTACTAATCTAGAGAACTTAGTTAAACTACCTATTAAGCTTAATAGATACTAGATAAAAGTATTATTAGATATAGAGGCTTAGCGTAACTACTTTTTACAGCAGGCTGTAAAGCGTAGTAAAGTAAAAACGCATATTTATAAGTAACTCTACTTTCTCTACACAGTAACTAGAAAAAAAATACTAGAAAAAGTATTAATAGATTAAAAAGCTACGACTATTATAGATATTTAAAAATATTAGAAAGAGATTTTTTTCGACATTATAGGCACAGCTATTTATAATATTATTCTAAAACTTCTATAGTTTAGAAAGTATAATTTATATATTAACTGAGTAAAAAAGAAGTTTTTATTTATAGAATGTAATTACGCTATTATATTAGAACCTATATATTAGCAGCATTTAATAGTAAATAAAATTACGCTAAATAATATAGGTAGTAAAAAATTAACTAAAACGCTTTTAAGAAAAAAAGTCGACTCTACTAAATCTAATAAAAAGCTACTAAATAAAAAAGTAAAAGTTTTAAAAATAACTCGCGTAACTTCTGTAATCTCTAAAAAGTACAGTAAATAAAAATTATTTTTTTAAAAAAAAGTAGATAATAGAGTATTATTTAAGTATTAGTTTTAGAACTGCGAAATAGCTTTTTAAAAAAAAAAGTATTTAACTTTTAAGCTTATTTACAGTTTAACAGAAAAAAAACTTATATTATTATAAGTATATTTTAATAAAAATTTTAAGAAAAAATTTATACGCGAATCAACGTTAGAGGCGGGATATCTAATTATTTTTGTTTTTAAGAAAAATAGATCTCTACAGTTATATATAGATTTTAAAAAATTTAATAATATTATAATTAAGAACAGATATCTACTACTAAATATTTAAAAGCTTAGAAATAAACTATTTAAAGTATAGATATTTACAGCTTTAGATCTCCGAAGCGCGTATAATCTAATACGTATAAAAAAAAATAAAAAATAGAAAACAGCATTCTAGACGCGGTATAGATACTATAAATATTTTATAATATTATTTGGTTTTACTAACGCACCTGCGACATATTAAACACTTATTAATAATATATTAAAAATATATCTAGATATATTTATTATTGTATATTTAGATAATATTTTAGTTTTTTTTAAGGATTTTAAAGAACACATCTAGTACGTATAAATAGTACTAGAATGTTTAAAAAAAGCAGAACTACAACTTAAACTAGAGAAATATAAATTTTATAAAAAAGAAGTTAAATTTTTAGAATATATTATAGAAAAACACAAAATTAAAATTAATTTAAAAAAAATTAAAGTAGTTAAGAACTGGCTAACGCTAAAGAATGTTAAAAATATATAATTTTTTTTAGAATTCTGCAACTTTAACAGGTAGTTTATTAATTACTACTTAGAAAAGGCACTACTACTTACTAAACTAATAAAAAAAGATATACTATTTAAGTAAAATACAGACTAATAATAAGCTTTTAAAATACTTAAAGAAGCAAGTATATTACTACTAGTTTTTATATCTTTTATTAGTAGAAAACTTTTACGCATAGAAACAGACGCATTAAACTTAGTAATAAAAGTATATATTAGTTAAGAAAAAAAAGGCAAATAGTATTTAATTATTTATTATTTAAGAAAGTTCAGCGGAGCTAAAGAAAACTATAATATTTATAATAAAAAATTACTTACTATTATAAACTTTTTTAAGTATTAGAGAATTTACGCAGAAAGCTATTCAGAACTTACAGTATACTTAAATTATAAGAATTTAATAATATTTATAATAACTAAACTATTAGACCGACGACATACTAGATAAAATAAAAAACTAAAATAATATAAATTTAAGATTGTTTATACGCTAGGTAAAAAAAATAGATAAGCTAATACTTTAAGCTAAAAAACAGATATTATAGAAACTAAGTTAACGAATAAAACTGCTATTTTTAAGTAAGCGCTAGATAGCACTTTAAAGCTAGCACGCAGCATTAATTTTATTATAACAGTATATTAATAAGTACTAGAAGAACTTTACTAAACTATTATTTAGCAGTATTATAAAAATCTATTACACAGATATTTAGGTGTTAAACAGACGATTAAACTAATATAATAAACGTATAATATCTCTGGATTAAAAAACAAAGTAACAAAGTTTATTAAAAAATATATAATATACTAAAAAAATAAATATAGTATATACGCTTAGTACGGAAAACTATAAACTATAAAAATACTAAATAAACTCTAAATAGATATTACTATAAACTTTATTACTAGACTACTAACGTTTTACAACTCAGTTTCTAAAGTACTTTATAATACTATTTTAGTAGTTATAGACAGATTCACGAAATACGCAGAGATAATTCTATTTAAAAATAACTATACTACGCTAAAACTAGTATAGATTATTTTAAATTACATAGTTAGGTATTACAGATTATTTTAATTAATTATTAGCGACAGAGATAAACTTTTTATATTAAACTACTAGACAACACTAATATTAGCTATTAGAATTAAGAAAAAATTATTAATAGTATACTATCTACAGACAGACAGTTAAACAGAGAGAATAAACTAGACTATAAAGATATACCTACGGATGTATAGCAACTAAAAACAGAATAATTAGATATTACTACTATTTATAGTATAACTTATATTTAATAACAGAGAATTAGTAATAATAAAATAATTTTTTTATTACGCATTATACGGGATACATCTAAATCTTCTATTACTAAGAATTAAAAAAAAACGAATTAAGCTAGTTATAAGTTAAGTAATAGATAAATTAAAAAAATTACAAAAACTTTATAAATAATTATAAAAAAATATTAAAACAGTACAACGCAAGACTATTTTTTATATTAATTAGAAATAAAAAATAGCATCTCAGCTAAAAAAAGGGGATAAAGTATATCTTTTTACGAAAAATTTTTAAATAATATAACTAAGTAAAAAATTAGACTACGTTAAGGTCGGACTATTTTTAATTTTAAAACAAAAAAGACTAGTTAACTATAAACTCTAACTCCCTGCTAATACTAGAATATATCTAGTATTTTATATATTACTATTAGAATCTGCTAATACTAAAATACTAGTTTAAAAACACTTTTATTACGAGACAGAAGAAAAAGTTAAATTTAAAATAGAAGCGCTAGTAGGCTACTGTAAAATAAAACGAGATAAATTCCGTAATACCTATTTCGCACAGAAATAGTTAGTTAAATAGAAAAAATACTTAGATTTAGAAAATACTTAGAAACTAAAACGAAATCTAAAAAACTATTAGCAACTATTTAAAAAAAGCCGAAAATAAAATTACTTCTACTACTATACAGAGGTAATTAAAGAAAATATATCTAAAAAAAGGCGATATATTATACACAACTAAACACTTAAAAACTAGTAGATAATATAAGTACTTTTTAAAAGTTATCAGGAAAACTCTTAATAGCGTTTTAAGTGCTTAGAGAAAGGTTAAAAGTAAAATTTTTAAAAAGACTGTTAAAAGTAAAAACTTCAGATAACGCTTTATATTCCCGCTGCTTTTGCTCTTTTAAATTTTATTTCTCTACTAATATAGTTTTTTTTATATAATAATTAAGTAAGTCTATCTATTAACGAAGCTGTTTTTTTTTAGCTTTCGCCACCTGTAAATCCTCTAAAGCTTTTTTATACGCTTTTACAGCTGTATTCTGTACTTTATATAACTTCTTTATTTATTATTATAATTTTTTTTTCTTTTTAGTAAGACGCTAAAACTTAGACTAAATAATATAAATATTGCACCACTGCCCGCGATGCAGACACTTACTATACTTTCTAAAACAAATATACACTTTATATACTTATTTATACTTTACGTAAATTAAATACTTTTAAACTATAACTTCTTCTACAGCTTTAATAAAATTAGCTAAATAATAACGGCGAACAGTACTAAAAACTATTAGTGTTTTAGATATTATTATAAAAGTAGGCAGTAATAAAAAAAACCCGCGCGTTATATATTAGCTTAGAAAACTAAACTAGGCTAAAAAAGAGATAGTGTTATAAGCTATAAATATAGGCTAATAACGGGGCTGATAGAGTTATACCGCTATAGCTGGTTACGTAACGTGCTTAGTTAATTAGTCTGTTTAGCAGTACTAAGTAACTAAGCAGTACTAAGCAGAAGCCTTAGGCACATATATATAGTCTATATAATTATACTCTATAATTATGTTCACCTTATTAGTAAATTTATTATTTAAAATTAACTATTAACTTATTATGCTTTATTACTAATACGGAGACTCGTACAGTATATCGCACATTATTTTACTACGTAACTTTACTAGTATTTATTTCTAAGAATTAATCTAAGCAGCTACTTACTTTCTAGTCTCGCTTATAGCCTGTAGCACAGCTTTAACATTTACTATTATAAATAAATTCTATTTTATAAAATCTGTTTATAATAACTTTCTATTTATTATCTGCGTTAGATTTGTTATTTAAAGTAGCTTATAATATATTTAGCTGTTAAATAACCTTATTCTTTAATTAACAGTTTTTTATAATATAGCCTGTTTTTCTACACGCGTAGTAAGTTATAGCCTTACTTTTAAACTTATTATTTTTTTTATTACTTTTTTTTTCTGTTTTCTAGATATTACTAAAAACTATTAGTTTGTTACTATAAGTATTATAAATAAAATACGTTACTTTACGTTTAATTCGTTTACTAGTATTAGCGTTATAGTACCTTCTACTATAACTTAGTTTAGTACGTTATTGATATTATAGGTTTTAGTTCTAGCGTAATTCTATACGCAGTTTATACAGTTTCTAATTAATATTAATAAACTTATTTATACGCTGTTTAAGCGTTTTAAGTTAAGCTCTAGAACGTATAAATTTTTTTTTAATATTAGATTTAAGTCTCTAACAGTATATTATTATAAGTACTTTATTATTCTATTCTATAAAAATTAACAGTTACTAAAATTTATTAGCATAGTTAGCAGCTAAAGCCTGTTATTTAAAATATTAAATATTTTATTTAGTAATTATATTTTTATTAGCGATTCCGAAAACTTATTTAATCTTTTTCTTAAATTTATTAAAATCTTTTATCTATTTATTAACGTCGTCGTTAGCTTCGCCGTTTTTATACTTAATAAAAACTAGTTTAATCTATTAAAGTATTTTATTTTTTATATACGTAGCTGCAAACATAACGCGTTTTTTTTTTTTAATATTTTTACTTTAAAAGTTAAAAAATAAGTTAAGCTGTAAGAGCTAGTTTTTAAACTTACTTTATTCTTTATAGTAAAAATTAGATATTACTATTTTAATAGAATTATTGTCTGCTGTGTTAGATTATATAATTATACTAGTAGTAGCTTTAGCACTAACAGTACTACTAGTTAAAATTAAAAGTGCGCGTAATTCTGAAGTAGTACTTATTTTAAAAAGTATTTATAATATTAAAGCTGTACTATAGACTATAAATAAAGCTAAAAAGTAAATAGCTGCTTAGGTTAATTTTTAAAAATAAGTACTAGTAAAATTATATAAGTAAAATAATATGTAATATACTATACAGGTTTCTGTATTAGTAATAAAGTATAATAGATTAATAGTTAATTCTAAATAATAGATTTGCTAATAAAGTAAATATAATTATAAAGTATAATTATATAAACTATATACTCGTATAGTAACCGCGCTTACTCGTATTTTTTATAAATACTTACTATTAGTATTTATAAGCGTTTACTTTACTAAAGCGTAAGCTCTAAATTATATATTTTTTTTAGTTATATAATATAGTACAGCAGTTTCTTCTTAGGCGCGTAATTATATATATAATTAAAGCCGCGCTTTTAGTGTTGTCTACCTAAATTCTCCTAAAACCGTATTATAACAAGCCTTAACAGTAAATATAATTATAGAGTATAATTATACGAATTATATATATATATATATATATAGTAACTATACTTACTAATACTTATTATAAATATTTACTATTAGTACTTATAAGCGTTTTTATTATGTTATAATCTGGTTTTAAAAAGATCTAAGTAGATAATACTAAAAATACAGTTTTAATTATATATATAATTACGCACTTAAAAAAAAACTGCTATACTATATTACGTAACTAAAAAAATATATAATTTAAAGTTTACGCTTTAGCTAAATAAGCGCTTATAAGTACTAATAGTAAATATTTATAATAGATATAAGTAAGTATAACTACTATATATATATATAGTTTATATAATTATATTTTATAATTCTATTTACTTTATTAGTAAATCTATTATTTAGAACTAACTATTAATTTATTATACTTTATTACTAATATAAAAATCTATATAGTATATTATATATTATTTTACTTACGTAATTTTACTAGTATTTATTTCTTGAAATTAATCTAAGCAGCTACTTGCTTTCTAGCCTTACTTATAGCTTATAGTATAGTTTTAACACGTTAATAAACTATAAATACTTATTTTACTAGAATATAAATTTTAAATTGTATTTTTCTTTTAGTTACGTAATATAGTATAGTAGTTTTTTTTTTAAATACGTAATTTTATATATAATTAGAGCTATATTTTTAGTATTATCTGCTTAAATCTTTTTAAAACTAAATTATAACACTACTTTTCTCTTTCTAGAATTTGGTTTTAAATTATATAACTTATTTATAGTTTTACTTATAAATACTGTTACTCTGCATTTAATAAATATATTTAGTATATTATATTTTCTAATTTTTAAGTCTGTTATATTTATTTTATATCTAAAATTTATCGCGCAAATATTTTTTTTCTATTTTTTTATAATAGATATTTTGATTTTAGTTAAGATTACTTTATTATATTAAATTTCTATTTAAAATATACTAAATATACAGTAGAGTAATATTAAAATAGTTTAATTAAAAAAATAGCAGTTTTTAAACTAATATAACTTTTTAACTAAACTAGCTATAAAAATAGAGAAAAATTAACTTAATAGATATTTATTAAAGCTCTAAGTTTAAAAATAAAAAAAAAGAGTTTAAATTAAAGTTATAGAGTTATAAATAAGCTTGAAGTAAATATAAAAAAGTGTAAATTTAAAAGCTGATTTATTTTTTATTTAAAAAATTATTGAAACTTTTTATCTTACGCTAACTTTATTATATTTACTACATAATATTTAAGTAAAAAACTAGAGCTAAAAAAATAATATAATATTTAAAAAAATGAAGTTTAAAAAAATTAGGTTTTACTTATATAAGTAATTATTATATAATAATAAACTAGTAAAATTAGTATATAAATAAATATTTTAAAAAAGATTTTTTTTTAATAAAGATAAGATAAAATCTTACTTTTTAGACTATAAAAAAGTTAATCTTTTATTAAAAGCTAGTATACTTATAATAACTATTTCTAATACATTAAATAAAAATAAAAGTAGTATTTATACTACTATACAACGAATAAGAAATTTTTTTTATTTAATAGCTTAAATAAATAATAAAATAAAGATAAAATTAAGCTATTCGAAAGAGATAAAAGAATTATTAATAGAGATTTAATTGAAAGACCTAAAAAATAAATAAAAAAATATTTAAAAAAAGCTTATAAAGATATTTAAAAGAAAAAAATTCTAGTATAAAAATTAGTACTAAAAGAATTTATTTAAATAAAAAAAAGCTAAAATAAAATTTAAATATACAAAATATAAATTTAAATAAAATTATATTTTTTAATAAGTTAGTAATAGAAAAAGATCTAAGTTCTAGACAAGAATATATAATAAAAAAGAGAAAAAAAAGTGTAGAAGCTGAATAAGCTTTTATAAAATTAAATTATAAATAAAAAAAAAATTAAAAAAAATCCCTTTTTTAAAATAATTAATACTAATTAAATTGTAGCTTAAGATATTATTATTTTAGTATAGAGAGCAATTTAGATAGAAGAAAGATGGAAATTAGTATTTATTAAAATATACCCGGTTAGTTTATATACCTTTTTTTAATTTTTTAGATTAAATTTAATAAATTATTGAATTATAAAATTAATATAAATACTAATTAGTTTATAGACTAGAAATTTTAATAAAATAATTTAAAAATTTATATAGCTAACTAAACTAGTTTTAAACTAGTTTAAAAAAATAAAATTGATTTATTTAAATATTCAGTTTATAGCCTAGACTTAATATCTATAGAAAATATCTAAACTATACTAAAAAATAATTTAAAAAAATTAAATCTTAATTTATTAGGTAAAAAAAATAAAATAAAAAATAAAACTTTATTTGTAAACGCTATAAATAAACAATAAAATTTAATTCTATAAAAAATAATAGAAAATTATATGTTATTTTTATTAAGGCGTTAGAAAGCAGTTATTAATGCTAACGGATATTATACAAAATATTAATTTATTTATATAATTTAATTTCTTAAACTCTTTTTTTCTACTATTATTATTATTATTTTAAATAAAAAACTTATATTAAGATTTTATATATATTTATATATATATAGTATACAAGTTTATAATAATTAAATAAAAAGATCAAATTATACGCTAGATAAAACCTAAAGTCTTAATAAGTTTCTATTAAACTAATTTTTTTTCTATTTTAATAACTAGTTTACTTAGAAAGTTATTTAAGTTTTAAAATTGCTATTTTTTTAAGCAAGTTTTTTTCGTGTTACCCTACTATAGTTTAAAAATATTTTTTATATAAAACCTATATATTTTAATTTATAATTTTTTTTTACTTCTATAAACTTTTATTTTAATAATATTTAAGCTGTATTAGAAATATGTCGCTCTGTATTTTTACACTTATATAGTTATTAATTTATAAATTAGTAAGCTAGTAAGCTTATAATATAAAAACTACTTATTTATTCTTTAATTACGTAATTACTTTTATTATTTTTAGTTACTATTTAATTAACTATCTAACTAGTATTATTTCTGTTTTTCATATTAATCTATATTTACTATATAGTTTTAGTTTAGTATAACTAAATATAAAAACTTCTATAGCTTTTTTAATATAATACTTATAGCTTTTAAAAAAGTTTTAATTTTAATTTTTTTATTTACTTTGATTTATATTGTAATAAAATATATACTAAATATTGACTTCGCGATTTAAACTATTTGTATATTTTCTACCAACAGCTTTCTCCCCTTCTTACTGTTCAAAAATTTATTTCTTTAAAAATATATTAGCTTTATTATAAAGAAACACAACCACCAGTTACATCTAAGTGATTAGATGTGCGATAAGGAAAATGTACACAAACCGTTCTTCAGCCCATTGCATCAATAGAAAACCGACAAGCATCGGTGGCCCCCAATACCAAATCTGACCCATGGATCTTCTCCAAGTGTTAAAAATTGCTCCACTAAGTGCTCCAGCCATCGGATTTACACGATTGTTCGAAAGTCGATAGCTAACAATATAACGCTGGGGACAAAGCTCTGATACTGCACCCCACTCTGGTTTAGGCAGGGAGTGTATGTGCGGACTAGGATGGATTAGTGCAATAACAGTTAAAGTATCCGACGCTCACGTACTGGCCCCGAGAATCGCGATCTATATATTTCATCTTGAAACTGTGATGATATAATATACTACACACTTATAAGAAGGGAATTTGGGTGTAAGAAAGGCTTGAGAATACTCCTTTACATGCGGAGCATTAGCGTTTCGGCTTTATATGTTTCTCACTATTTTAATTTTTTTGAGGCTTGATTTCTATGGTTCTCATTCTGTTTGGTTTTGGGTTAGTTCGGCTCCACTCGGTTCAGTCCGGCGCCGTATAGTAACAATGTGGCTAGTGCGAGCCTGAGACCGCGACCAGGTGCATTCCAGAGTGCTTGACTACTCGCTTATCTTCGGTTCGATAGATAGTTCACGGGACACCGGACCTCCGGTATCTCCGGCCGCCGCATCTACGTTCTCGCCAGCCGAGACAGGCCGACGTGTTTGAGCTACTCTGTTTCGCACCGCTTTGGCAAAAAAAAAAAATATGGCGATAATACAGAAACATGGTCCACAAAGAGAAGACAAGGTTACCTTCAAGCAAGTAGCTTTTGCTTTGCTTAATGAGTTCACGGCTACGGCCTAGCCTTGTGGCATCCGACCCTGGGCCTAGAAGAAGCTTGCAGGTAGCAGCTGGAGATGGTCTTGAACGATCGTCCAGCCGAAACTTGCAGAAAATTATGATCTGGGTGGCACTAGGCTTGATACATCCTGAATTAGTGATCAAGGGTTACTTCGGGTGCAGCGCACGGCTAGTCCCGGTTCGGCGTTGAATAGTCTTTTCCCGGTCAGTCTCAGCTTCCTCGGCATGACTTCTCTCCGCCTTCGATATCTACGACTGCAGTATTCCTGACTATGGACGAGCCCCCTTCTCCACTTTGGCAAGAAATTCTGCGAGCCTAGTTAATGTCTCAACAAATCATCACCAGGCCACACTTCAGTATTTCCCTTTGGAACCAGTCTGAAAATGCGCCAAGGTTGCCTAGTCACCCCAGCCTTCGTCTGTAGGCACTTTATAAATATGTCCGCCTTTTCCTTACTGAACGCACCTAGTTCAAAAAACACCCTAAACCAACACCTTCTCTTCATTCAGCCCATGGCATAAATCTTCGAATCTAGAAATAACACTCGTGGTATCCCTAAAACCCAGAAATAGCCCTTCTTAGTCTTTGTCAGCCACAATGCGCCATATAAACTTCAGCCCTTCCAAAGAAATTCCTTCGCTAGAGGGCAAAGTCGTCCTAATTACAGGAGGTAACAGCGGTTTGGGAAAGCAATCGGCATTAGAACTCGCCAAGCATAAACCTTCAGAAATATGGATTGGGGCGCGCAGCACCACCAAAGCTCAAGAAGCCATCAGTCAGATCAAACAACAAGTACCAAATACGCCACCTATCAAAATCCTTGAGATGGATCTTGCCTCTTTCGCTTCCATACGTCAAGCAGCCAGAGCCTTTTGTCAGCAATCTCAGCGCCTCGATATACTAATGTTGAATGCTGGAATCATGATGGTCCCAAAAGACACGAGTAAAGACGGCTACGAAATCCAGTTTGGCACTAATCACATGGGTCATGCTCTTCTTACCAAGTTGCTTCTCCCGAAGCTTCTGGAAACAACCCAAAAACCTGGAGCCGATGTACGCGTTACTGTTCTCTCGTCTTCTGCACACAGTTGGGCAGATAAGTCTTCAGGTATAGTCTTTGATATGCTTAAGACTAGGGGCGAGAATCTCAGCACCTCCACCCTATATGGCCAGAGTAAGCTTGCCAACATTCTTTGGACCCGAGAGCTTGCGCGAAGATACCCACAGCTCAAGGCTTCCTCTATCAATCCTGGAGTTGTGGATACAAATTTGAATAGCAGCTTCGAAAACAGCGGTCTTCTTATGGGTACCGTATACAAGCTCGCTATGGCTACCATTGCGGTGGATATACGCACTGGGGTATTGAATCAGCTATGGGCATCCGTGGCTCCGAATGTCATGTCGGGACAGTATTATGAGCCAATTGGCGTGGCTGGTAAAGGGTCCAAATGGTCAAAGAATAAAAGACTAGCGGAGGTGCTCTGGGATTGGACAGGGAAGGAGCTTGAGGGTGAGAATTTGTGATAAAGGTACATTTACTTCATAACCACCACCAGTCAGTACTCAAACATTCTGCTTCGACACTGACACACGGAAGTATGAAATAACGTGATCCACAAGCGAGCGAGACGCCTCCTAGACACACCAACAAGTGCCACGTTCTACTCCACCACAATAATAAAAATACTATAATAGCTGAATAAAGGGAGAATTTATAATAGCCGAATATAGGGAGGATTTATAATAGCCACAAAGCTTTTTGACATGTACAAGAATTATAGTCTCGCCCTTCTATAGCACGTGCAGCGCGTGCAGCGCTTTTTTACCTATTGGCTTCTACTAAGGCGAGCTTTATTCTCGCATGTATCTGTATTTAATTGCTTTTCAACATTTATCTTTACAAGCATTTTATCTCTCTCAGCCTTCATTTAGGTCCTTTTCTATTTAATCCGCTTTCTGCTTCGCCGTCTACCCCAATTTACTACCTAGTTAGCCTTTTTAAGGCTCTTGACTTTTCTGCGAAGTAATGAAACTCCATGGGCCAGCTTTGCGGCACCCTTGTTAGATTGATTTATCTAAATTATGGATTTGAGGAAGAAGCACGAGGACCGAATTGATTTATGTAGGTGACTGTGGTCCTGTACTTGTATTGCGGTGGTGAATTGACTATGAGTGTGCAGCTGAACGGGTCGTATGAAACTAGGCTCGATAGCCCTCATTAGGGGTGCCTAATCTACGGTGCTAACTAAGGTAGGAATAATACTACATCGTCAAAGCGACCACCTATCCCTACCGTGATACATTTGCTGGCTGACATGATAGACGGAAAAGGAGAGGCTCGGACATAGGTCAATTACGTAGGCCCCTTGATATTGGCTGGCAGTGTACAAGGGCTTTTGGCTCGACTTATTGCGGATACTGGCGTCATGGTTTGAGAGCCCTATCTTTGCTCCTCGCTTGAGTAACTGGAGCACGGATATGAGGTCTGCGTGTGCAGATGGTACAAAAAGGACACTATCGAGAACAAGCTATTTCCTTCCCCGAACACTACACAGGATGTTTATTGTCCCTACTCCTGAGGGCGAGGTGGAGGCATCAACACTTGTAAGGGGTGGCCCGCTCGCTTGTCTGGCCTGCTCCCTACTCCTTTACGTTATAGGTTGCTGACAACGGACGATGCTATTCCGTGATTTACCGAGATGGAACTGCAGCCGAAGTAAACCGGAGTCGCACTTCAAAATATCCAGTACCGATTGAGCAGCACAAAAATAAATTACTAATGTTTGTAACAAAATTCCTCGGCGTTGCCATTATAAAAGAAGGCGACTTTTCCCGGTCTTATCCACCTGTAAACAGATTGCTCAGCCATATCGACTGCAGACATTTTATCATTAAGACAAACCCACCAGAAGTAGCATACTTTTATATTTTCGTTCAAAGCAAGGACCAACCATGAACCTGGGCATCTTCTTCGGCCTATGGGCTATCACGGCACTTTTCATCTTCAAATCGATCACTGTTATTCTGGAAAAAAAAAAACAATCTCGCCAGATCCAAAGATTTGGCTGTAGGCCAGCGCCAAAATTATCATTCGGGGGCTTCTTTGGCATTCGTAACACCAGAAAAGTGTTAAAAGCTGCTAGAGAGAAACGACTCCCAGATCTTCATGTTGAGCGTCTACGCCAGATGCGTAACCAGATAGGCCAACCGATCAACACTATGCGTTATAAACTTCTAGGTAACGAAACCATCTACACGGTGGATCCCAGAAATATACAGGCCGTTCTCGCCACCAAATTCAAGGACTTTGAACTGGGTCCGAACAGAACGGAAAATTTTTCACCTCTCCTTGGACATGGCATTGTAAGAAAATTGCAACTTATAACGAGGAACGCCCAAAACTTTAACTAACGCCTTATAGTTTAGCTCGAATGGCGAGCGGTGGACAAAGTCTCGTCGTCTACTACGACCACAATTCTCCCGCGATCAGATCAGCCATCTCGACCTTGAAGAGAGTCATGTGCGAAACTTACTTAAGGTTTTGCCGATTGCGCCGAATGGATGGACCGGGGTTGTCAATATCCAGCAATATTTCTTACGGCTGACTATAGATACCGCTACCGAATTTCTGTTCGGCGAAAGTGTGGAAAGTCAGTTGAGTATCTACGAAAGCCATCGGACGAACGAAAAAGTACCTGCAGACCGTGACGAACGCCTTTTTGCGCTAGCATTCGACAAGGCTCAGTGGCAACTCGCAGATTCGCTCGCTCTCGGAAACTTTTGGTGGCTTGGACACACGCCAAGTTTCAAGAAGAATTGCCAAGACGTACACGCCTTCGTCAATTATTACGTTCAGTTGGCTATTAAAAAAAGATCCCGGCCGGCGCAAGAGAACATGGATGAAGATCCATCAAAATACGTGTTCCTTGACGCATTGGCGTGCGAAACCCAAGATCCGGTTGAGCTCCGCGCACAACTTCTCAGCATTCTACTTGCAGGTCGCGACACAACGGCATCCCTTCTATCATTCGTCTTTTTGCTTTTGGCAAAAAAACCTCAATTCTTTGCAAAACTTCGCCGAGTAATAATTGAAGATTTTGGCGAGTACACGGAAGACATTTCAACAATCACGTTTACGCGGTTAAAAGGCTGCTCGCTTCTCCAATATACTCTGAACGAAACCCTTCGACTGTTTCCCATTGTTCCCATCAATGCTCGACAAGCCGTTAGAGATACTACATTACCCTTCGGTGGCGGGACAGACGGTTCATCACCAGTCTATATCAAGCAAGGCACACTTGTTGAATACAGTGTCTACGTCATGCAGCGCTCTAAGGAGTTTTGGGGTGACGATGCAGACGAGTTTCGACCTGAGCGTTGGGAAAATAGGAAGGTTGGGTGGGAGTATCTGCCTTTCAACGGCGGTCCGCGTATCTGCATAGGTCAACAGTTTGCGCTAACGGAAGCTAGCTTTGTGGTTGTAAGGCTTCTCCAGTACTTTGATAGGCTTGAGGGAGTCGGTATTAGACATGGCCCAGTGAGACAGGAGCTCAAGTTGACGACTATTCCTGGTGATGGGGTCACGATTAGGATGCGGAAGTCTACAGGGTAGTGGTGGCTGAGCCGACAGGAAGCCCTGTCTACAGCTCAAGATGGCTAGATTCGAATCTCATCTTCTTCGGATGATTTTCTAATATTTATGAGCATAACACATGCTCGCACTCGTTTCGCCAATTGTTTCCTCCTTATGGATAGAATAGCCGTGTGTAATGAAGTGATGAAGCTACAAATTTCGCCAAAGTCGATTTGATAACTTTTTGCCCCAGATCAGACCACGAGCTGGAATATGACTGTCTTTACAAAGTCATTCTAAATTCTCTTGTTGGATACGTTACGGCGTCATATTCGCGGATCGCGGCACTGGTCGGGACCCTGCTTTACACACCGCGCCCTGCCAAGGTTTCTGAGCGGTGCCGAACCCCAAGTACCGAATCTCGATTGGTCGAAGAGAAGAAATTTGTGATATTTCGTGGAATATGATCATATTTAGGTATGAATTAAGGTGCATTCTGGCGCCTAATATTCGGTGGCTGAAATCGACAATTGGTTTCGTCTCTATTGATCTCTACTTCAGACCCTTAACAAACCACAGCCACAATGGAATTTGCTGACGTCAATTTCCATGACCAGTAACACATACATTTTCTTTACCTATCATTGCATCTAGTCAATTATTCCATTCTAGCGTGCATATTCATGAACTTGAAAAACTAAAATGGGGAGAAGCATCACAGATGTATCCACAGAGAAGTCTTTCGTACGGAATGTCACGAGATTGCTTAAACCCAACCACCGGAGCACTTTTAGAACCATCTGATCGTACTCTTCAAGGGACGAACTGAGACCTTTGGTACTGGGCACCATCAATGGTTGGGGTTCTCTTGCTTATGCACTGAACAGACAAAAGGCATGCACTCTAGGATGTTAATTTATGCACTCATCCAAGTTTGTTTACAACTAGGTAATAGAAACGTGTATTTGAATAGTAAAGAGAGGGAGGCTTTATGCGAAGAGGATAGATGAATCAGTACAGAGAGCAGAGACGCAAAGTTGGTTACTTTGAAAATTTAGACGATCAAATATTCATCCAACCAAGCCAATCTTCATCAAAACCAAAGGCTAACAACGCTTCTTGCGTTGAGTTTCCGAGCAATTGTAGAGGCAAATCTAAACCAGAATGCGCTGTAATTTTCGTCCCAGAAGACGATTGTACTGAAGAAGCATTCAACTCAAGGGTCTCGTTTGGTTCATTTTTGTTGTTTAGAACTGAATTAGGGAATAAAGCTGGAATAATATCTCCATTGTGTGTTGAGTCGGAGCTTACCAGCATGTCTTTGAGCAAAGATGCTAATACTGAGCTGGCCTGAACGTCATCCACACTCGACTCATGGAGGACTCCGATTAATTGGGCCAATGTGCTGATGGAATCCAACGGTTGGTTGAGAGGCATGTTGTGGACTCTCAGCAATACCAAAGACGCGGATGCGATATGGTAGATCATGTTCATGGGCACATGTCGTAGTATACCCTGATTATGCATGTCGATTGCCAGTTGAATCATCTGATTCGCATCCGATACCATATCCTTGATCATATCATGGTCCTTGGGTAATTGATCAGGGAGAACAGTAGGTTGAGACTGATTACTCGTAGAGCAATTGCTTGACCCTTCTACTGAACTTTCCCAGACCTCAAAAGCTTTCCATCGTGTTACAGCTGTTTTGAGGCCGATACTGAACAGAAATAGTCTTGTGTTGTGCCACATCATTCGCAGGTGTTTACTCAATGGCATCGTAGATTCCAAGAGATCAAATTGTGTTTTCCATGCATCCAACAACCCCGAAAAGACTTGGATGGACCATTGGCATTCTGTAGTAATGGCCCTATCTTCTGAATGATTTAGAGAAGCATAAAGCTTGTTTTCAATGAGCCTAGTAAGCCTGTAAAGCTCGGAACGGCATTGGAGGAGTTGACGTAGAGTATTTGTAGGTGTCTCGCTTTGTGCCGGCTCGTAAGTGACAAAGGTATGATTGATCAAACTTTTTCGGCCGAGTCGATAACTTCTTTCCCAGAAAAGACACGCCAGAAACTCTTGAACGTGCGCATTGCGGGTTTCATTGTCGTGGTTTCGGTCTTTCCCAACCGTGAAGACCTGGTGAATTCCAATCTCATCGGCAATATTCACTGCCATGCATAAAAGGCGCCAAGAGACAACATTGAACGGTTTGAACCTGTCCAGTGAGTGACAAGCCTTGGCCTCTAGAGTCGGCTTCGAGTTGAGATCTTTTTGGCGAGAACGGTCGTCATATCCATAGATTTCAAGTGATAAGTTCCCCGCAATACCGTGGGAAGCAACTTCCAGATCCATAGAACGAGGATGCCACTCAACAAGCAAAATAATGCTTTCGATGAGTCCCAGAGAATTGACTGCACTCCGATAACTCTGGCCTGACATCCATAGGTATGACTGTATTCTCAGCTCAAGATGCCTGTATAGGGCACTGTGGGCTTCAAAAGCCTTCGAAGAGGATTTATCCGACTGGTACCAGGTGTAGCGAGATGCTATAACTAAAATCGTGGTGCATAGCAATGGCTCCTCTAGTATCATTTGACTCCAGTGTGTGGGATTAGAGTATTTATCATCAACGATAGGATAAATTGGGTGCATCCATTGGAAAAAATAACGAAGGAGATGGTCAGCATCGCAGGACCGAAGTTGGCCGGCCCGGCAAAGATCAAAGTCTGACCAAGAGGAGGTTGAGGAAGCATTCTCACTGGCGCGGGTAACACCGGAAAGATTCGTATCGACAGCCATATGCGACACCTCGCTACAATTCGGAGTGCTGCATGTGGCTTCATCGCTAATCGTAGTGAGCGGTGGTTGCGGGGCTAGAAGAATCGCCTCTGAGTCGACATGATCGTTATGAGGCGAACCACCCCTTGGACTCGTACGCGACCTAAGTTTTCGAGCCGGGCCAAAGGTACAAGATAGAAGTGATCTACGGCATCTAACACAAGGAGGCCGCGGGTTTTCAGAGTCACCCAAGCGGCATTTCACTTTGTGCTTTTTGCATTCTAAACAAGCCTGATAATTTCGTCTTCTAGGCCTTTCGGATAAGGCTAAATCGCTCGTACGCGCCTGTTCACCCATGGCAGGGAATACCACAAGCGCAAAAAAGAAAAATCGGAGGAATTCAAACGATGGAGATGATTTTGATAAGAAACGGATGAGATTTGAGAAGACATGCGAAGATCGGAAGCGTTGTGTCGCATTTTTGAGATTGTTTCAGCCTATCTAATATCGAACCGGAGTTAGCCGTTAGTTGCATCCGAAGTAAACCGAGATAGCTAATGTGAAACACTGCTGTAACGTACTTGTAAAACCTTATTTTTTTAGTAAACTTACTTTTTTATTAGAAGCAATATTCTTAAATACAGACTGTGTATTTTTTATTACGCTAAATTTAATATAGATTAGTTTAATAAAATATCTCTATAGTTAAGATTTAAACTAAATTTATTATAGTTTATAATTTTTTAAAAATTAATTAGTTATAACTTTAAATATTTTAAAGTATTATCTATTTTAAATTTAATAAATTATTATAATAAAATTATAAAACTAAAAAGTTAATAATATAAAAAAAAATTTAAAAACTTAATTAGTTATAATATAGTTTTTATATTCTCTGTTTTTTTCTACTGTTTCTATTTTATTATTAACAAGCAGCGAGTATATTATTCTATTTCTGTTCTATTTTAGTTGGCACGTACTATCCGTCGCGTAATTTTATATATTTTATAATATTATTTTAATATATAATATAATATTAATATTAAAGCTGTGCTATAGATTATAAGCAAAGCTAGAGAGCAAGTAGCTGCTTAAATTAATTCTTAGAAATAAGTACTAGTAGAGTTACGTAAATAAAATAATGTGTAATATACTATATAGGTCTAACCTAGAGCGGGGCGAGAATACTTATAAGAGTTTTATACTGTTCTTAGTAATTAAATATACAGGCTTAGTAAAAATATTTAAAAATAGTATTAGACTAGTTTTTTTTAAGACAAGAGTCTAATTACATTCCGTAGCTAGAATAACACTAGATTTTAGTATATAACTTAGTACAGCAGGTTTTATTACCTATTTAATTTATATCTAAATCGCTGTTTAAAAAAAGTAGTTAAAGTTAACTTAGAGTTAGAGTTTTAAAGTTAATAGAGACTTAAAATAAGCGGAAGCTTACTACAGTAATATATTAAAGCTGTGCTACAGGCTATAAGCGAGGCTAGAGAGTAAGTAGCTGCTTAGATTAATTTTTAGAAATAAGTACTAGTAGAGTTACGTAAGTAAAATAATGTGTAATATACTATACGGGTTTCTGTGTTAGCAATAGAGCATTAGGGTTAGGGTTAGGGTTAGGGTTAGGGTTAGGGTTAGGGTTAAGGGTTAGGGTTAGGGTTAGGGTTAGGGTTAGGGTTAGGGTTAGGGTTAGGGTTAGGGTTAGGGTTAGGGTTAGGGTTAGGGTTAGGGTTAGGGTT